>CM060946.1:91078516-92426606 GCA_030765085.1 Allium cepa | reverse complement strand
TTATATAAACAAATTATTACAGTTGGTTATACACGCACATGCATTATAGAAAAGAATAAAACACAAATTATTATTTCAGATTACTTAACAAACAGTGCAACCTCGGCACAATTTAGAAGAATATAAGTGCGTGCTACATGAAGATCTCTATCGCCTAGACATATTTCTACACATTTTCCAAAATGCCGACCATGTTTCCAAAAGGCCGACCATGTTCGTCGCCTTCGTCATTACGAATAACACTTTCAAATGTAATATTCACATGGTCACTGAAATAGTGAGAAAAAAAGAACGAAACTTCTTCTTCGACGTAAGATTTACATATCGAACCTTCAACTCGTTCTTTTTGCCTCACTTTTTTCTTCAGATGATTCAAATATCTATGCAAAATTAATTTATATTAACTTCATCTTTCAAATGCAATTAAATTACGTAATAACATATTACATACCTCTCAAATGGATACATCCATCCATATTGGACAGGACCTCGAAGTCGTGCTTCAGATGGGAGATGAACAGGTAAATGTTCCATTACATTAAAAAACCTGGCGAAAATATTTTCTCTAATTTGCAAAGCAATATAAGAATATCCACTTCAAGTTTATGTAAACGTTGCACTTTTAAAGTAGTCGAACAAAGCTCTCTGTAAAACATACTAAGCTCCGTTACTACCTTCCAAACTTTTAACGGCAGTAGTTCTTTAAACATAACGGGAAATAAATTTTCCATCATTATGTGACAGTCGTGACTTTTCATTCCGCTAAATATACCATTTTTAAAGTCAACACATCTACGAAGATTTGATGATATCTCATCATGAAATCTTAACCCTTCCATCCATTTTAACACAGCTTTAACTTGATTATTATCTAATTCGTAACATGCTTTGGGTTTTTTACTGTCATTTGGTTTCATATGAAGCTCAGGATGTTTGCATAATTCTTCTATATTACGTCTTGATTTCAAATCATCCTTCGTCTTCCCTTTCACATTCAAAATTGTGTTAAAAACATTATCAAATATATTTTTCTCATTGTGCATCACATCTACATTATGACGAAGCAGAAAATATTTCCAATATGGAAACTTCCAAAAATAGTTTATTTGCACCAATTATGGACAACTGATTTGCTTTCAATTTCTATTTGCTCTCCAGCATCATATATTTTTGGATAGTCCCTAACAAGTTCATATATGTCTTCGCTTGACCATATCGTCGGTGGTTGACTGGTTTCTACTCTATTAGCTAAAAAGTTTTTCTTGTCTCCTCTGAAGGGATGATTTATATGGAGAAAACATCGATGACAGTCAAACCATGAAATTTTCTTACCACGGGGTGAAAAAACGCTCGTGTTTCATCCATGCAATATGGTCATGCTAGACGACCGGCAGTACTACATCCTGAAAGCATTGTATAGGCAGGAAAATCACTTATAGTCCATAATAAAGAAGCAAACATACGAAAATTTTTCTTCTTGGACACATCGTATGTTTCTACTCCTTCGTTCCGCAGTATTTTTGACTCCTCAATCAACGGTTGTAAATATACATCGATTCCTTGTGTCGGATCGTCGGCAACAGGAATGACAACAGTAAGAAACATATATTGCGTTTTCATACACATCCATGGAGGTAAATTATACGATGTGGTGATAATGGGCCAGGATGAATATTTAGAACCAAATTGAGAAAATGGAGAAAAACCGTCCGTACATAATCCTAATCTAACATTTCAACTCTCCGCTGCAAAATTTGGATACGTTTTATCGAAATGCTTCCATGCTTCTCTATCGACTGGATGTGTCAACGTACTCTCTTCCTCCGTTCTCACGCTATGCCATCTCATATCAGATGCAGTTATAGATGATGCATATAATCTTTGAAGTCTTGAAATTATGGGTAAGTAATGCATGCGCTTGTACGAAACTTCCTTCCTCTTCTTTTTTCTTGGTTTGTATCTCTCCTGGTTACAAATTTTACAATTTCTAAGGTTTGTGTCTTCTTTCCAAAACAACATGCAGCCTTTTAAACATGTATCTATTTTTTGATAAGGTAAACCAAAAGCCGACATAAGTTTCTTAACTTCATAGTGATTTTCACACATTAGATTATCAGACGGCATATGTCTTTTTGCAGCTTGTACAACAGCCGTAAACCCAGCTTCAATGATGTTGTATTTTGACTTCATCGCAATGTATTCTGCGATTACTGACAGTTGAGTGCCGCTTTTACAACCATCCCAAATAGCTTTCTTAGCAGCATCTAATAAATCATAATTTTTTTTTGCTTCAATATTTGGTACTTCAACATTTCCATCGAAACATTGATCGTGATGCATCTTTGACCATATTTTCTATGCGGGTCGTCATAACTATTTCGTTAACGACACTTTCAGACTCTACAGGAGTATTTACTACAACTTCTCCATGCCGATCCCAAACCTAATACTCGGATACGAAACCGTTTTGGCACAAATGAACTTTCACAATATCTGGTAACAAATACTTCAAATGTCTACACCTACTACACGGACAACGAATTTCTGGATCGTTTCCGTTGTTACTTAAAGCGAATTCAACAAACACGTTTATATCATTATAAAAATCTTCTTTTATTGAGCCCCTCGGTCCTTTTCTTTGGTACATCCATCTCTTCCGATCAACAAAATAATCAATCATTTTTCCTATTTGACAAAATGAGAAGTTTAAAATTTAATATTTATTTTCAAGAATACAAATTCGAAAAAGATTATTTCTATGGTCGTATAATATTTGAATTTAAAGAACTACTTCACAAATTTAAAAATATTTTCAAATAGGGCACATTTTATTTTTTAACGTATCGATATAAAAAATTGTATAAATTTTTTTTCCATGGTCAGGCATCCTACTTCCCATTGCAAATACAGTAAGTATTTACATTTCGTATATTACTTCGTCTCAAACGATTCAACAAAATTTCGGCAGCATTTTCCTTTTGTTCCCTGCATTGTACACAAATGCGTGTACGCAGGAAACAAATAAGAAAAGTTAAGCCGAAATTTTATGAACCTTTGAGACGAAGTAATATACAAAATGTAAATGCTTAATGTGTTCATAACTTGTCCAATACAGGGACAAATCTAACAAACATTGTACCAGATGAATATAAATGGTCATTTTTTGAAAAACACGACTATTTATATAACGGTCATGTACAATGCTCGTTTGACGGGGCCAAAAACTTTCTAAGGGACATTAGTTAATTAAATGTGCACATTTTACGAAAAAATACAGTTTTACTAACTGTTCACATTTACAAAAATATATTTTAATTTAACACATTTATTCGACGTATTACATCAACTTAAGGATGCTTTAACATTTTTGTCATTTTTCAATACACACAATTATAATTTAGACTCATGCATTTTTTTTTTGTTTCATAAGTTAATACGTGCACAATATAATGCACCTAGCTCGTTCATTCATTTTATCTTATTCCAACTAACACAATACAAAGATAGTAGCGCTACACATATATAATCGTAGAATCAAGGCATACACAACGATTGACACATACATAAACAACCACAAATTATACACGTTTTTCACAATTTCACGATAAAAGATGAAATAGGTATACCATGTGATGCTATAAACCGTTATTACGCTATTGGAAACAATTGCAATTACTAATTAATCCTAATTTATCAACTTATGAAAATTTAGATTTAGGATAAAAATTTGATTTTTGACGAAAATAAGATATTATAACTGAGATTAAGAGCAATATAGGTTGATTAGACAACCGTGTAGGATCTGAAGCTCGAAACTAGAGATCGAAAGCTTGGAGAAGGGAATTGGAGTTTTTTTGTAATTTTCGTATGTGATACTGAGGAAGAAGAAGGCTCGGCTTAGCTCTATAATTTGTGAAATTCCGACGGCTTTCGACGGCCGCCGAAGGCCCGTCGAAAGCCGTCGGAAAACAGCCATCGGAAGCCGTCGCCCCTTACTGTCGGAATTAGAGCCTTTTATAGTAGTGAATTTTACACCATTTTTGAATTCATAATTTTATTACAAAATATAACTAAATCCATAACATACGTCAATATAAATATAGATACATTCACTGTACATCAAATACATACCTGACCAACTTGTCCATAACATACGTCAATATAAATACATCAAATACTTTTCACTCCACCAGTTTCAAAACATCTCCAGCAACTTCACTATCTCAAGTGCATACATTCACCGTACATCAAATACATACCTGACCAACTTCATCACCACCCATAATTCCACTTCACCACATTAACTTGCTGCTCCTCAACATTCAACCTGCAACCACACCAAACACAACATAAAACTCATAAAAATTCCCAAATTAGTCAACTGCCACCAAACAAATCTAAACACTACTGCATATATGTGCTTGTCTCTGCCCACACTAGTAAACATCCCTGCTGCCTTCAGAACCCCATACCCAAACTTCAACCTGCCACTGCCTTAAATTTCATCCACAGAACAAACCAATAGCCATCCCTTCATCACCTATTTCAATCTGCTACTGAAACTATTATTTCTTGTGCCATTCACCATGCATTCTTCAACATTGGCACATACATAACATCTCCCACAGCATAGCCACACCAAACAGTGCCAAAACACCTTGCTTCTACCATTCAACTAAACCGAATTGCATATGATAATCGATCAACAAATCATAAAATATAAACGAACTATAACTACAACTACAAACGCATAACATATGATAATCGATCAATAAATGTGAAGTACCAACCATAACTACAAACGCATAACATAGGATAATCAATCAATAAATCATAAAATATAAACGAACCCAAAATTGAAAAAGAAAGAAAATTGCTTCACTCTACCTGAATTGCAGCCGGTTATAAACATATTCCTATAAAACAAATACAGAAAAATTTGTTAAAACACAGACTGGATGCATGCAAAAGAAGAAAAAATCAAATGAAAATTTTGCAAAGAAGTACCTCACATATGCCATTAACAAGATAACAAAAGAAAAACCCTGAAGAACAGATCAAAAATTTCTGCTACTTGGGTCTGTCGGTTAATGAAATTAATAAATATGAACTGATGGTTGTGTGATGTGCACAGGGGAAGTGTTGATATATGGATATGTGCACAAGCAAGTTTAAAAAGTGGATATGTTGTGAATTGATGTAGTGGTGATATGTAGTGGTGAATTGCAATAGGCAGTGGAGAGAATGTTGTTGGATGATGGTTAATGAATGATGGCGGGTGATAGTTTGTATGTGCAGTGGGTATTACCCAAGCAGTATTGAAGTGTAGGAATGTTGTGTAGTGAGGTATGTATGTTCAGATGGTATTATGGTATGAAATGCCTGAAGAGTTTGGTAACTGTATGTTTGTTGAGATGAAGTTGTTGACTAGTATAAGAGAAGCAGTGTTGTTATGATGATTGTCAGTGAATTAGATGATGGTGGTGTGAAGCTAGCTTGCAGTGGTGGTATGTTGTATATAGTATAGGAAATGAAGTTGGCAAAGGAGATTATATGCAGTGGAAGAACTTAATGGAAGAACTTTGAATTTTCTTTCAGAAATTTGATTCTTCAGGAAACCTTGATTTGCAGATTTCTAATGTATACTTGTATGCAGATTTTCTGAAATTTGTTTGCAGATTAAAGTCTTTGAAAAGAGGTTTGAATGTTCGATAAATTTTGGTTGAAGGTGTAAAGATTTTTAGGAGTTTCAGATTTTTTAATGAGGAGTGATTTTTTTTTCTTTGCTTTAGAAAAATTAGAATGAGAAAATTTAGATGAAGAATAAGAAGTGGGTTTTATAGAATAAATTTTGTTTTTATAAAAGTTTAAAGAAAATAAATTAAAAACTTTGACACTTGTCATGATACATAGTTAACTTCTTAATACATGTTATTTATGTGTTTTAAATTGTAAAAAATGTCATCTTCATGCAAAAAGAATTTTAAATGTTTTTATTAATTAGTTTTCAAAATTTAAAATACATTTTTAATTCATAAAATTCAATTCTTTAAAAAAAAATCCAATTTTATATCCTAAATAAAATCATGAAAATACTCTATTAAACACAAAGTATAATTTAGAATATAATTAACCTATTTTGAATCTTTTAATTTAACAATTCAAATTCAAATTAAATTTTCAAATTCAATTTCAAAAATCAAATTTTATATGAATTCAATTTTTAACAAATCCATTTCCCTTTTTTGTATATATTAATTTCAATTAAAATCAATATACATTTACAATTCATTTATTGTTATTGTTTAAAAATAACAAATTTATCAATTTAATTTAATTTATTTTAAAGATTATCATATTAAAATTGGGTTTGAAATTCCGGAATATCACATTCCTCCCCTCTTAAAAGAATTTCGTCCCCGAAATTTAAACAAAAGATAATCCAAAATTTCATTTTATTCAACACTTCAAGCATACATATCATCCATACATAAGAAATCAACAACAAAACATCCAAACAACAATACATCCAATACAAACACCACTAGCTATCCGGACACATATCCGGATAAGCCTTCCTAAAACTATCCAGAGTCTCCCAGGTACAATCTCTGGGATCCTCAGTTCACTGGACTTTAACGAGCTTCACTATCTTGCTTCTAAGGTTCCTCTCGTCTTGATCAACAATACGAACAAGATGTCTGACAACTGATGAGTCCGGCTCAACCTCTAAGTCTTCCTTCACAGTTGGTTCCACAATAAGAGATGGATCGTGCACATATTTCCGTAGATGAGATACGTGGAAAACATTGTGAGTTCCAGCCATCCGGACTGACAATTCAATTATGTATGCCACGGCACCAATCCTCTCGAGTACTCGGAATGGACCAATATATCTCGGAGCAAGTTTCCCTGTCTTCCCAAATCTTACTGCTCCTTTAATAGGGAAAACTTTGAAAAAGATTAAATCACCAATCTCGAACTCCAATTGTCTTCGTCTTTTATCTGCATATTTCTTTTGACGATCCTGAGCAGCTCTCATCCTTTTCTTGATAAGCTCGACTTTAGCAGATGCTTCACGAATCAAATCTGGTCCAAGCACAAGGCGGTCTTTCGACTCTATCCAACAGGCTGGGGATCTACATGGCCTTCCATACAGTGCTTCATAAGGAGCCATCAATACTTGCTTGGTAACTGTTATTATAAGAGAATTCTACTAGATGTAGATGGTCCTCCCACGATCCTCCAAAATCCAATACACAGGCTCTCAGCATATCTTCTAGATTTCGATTTACCTCTCTGTCTGCCCATCTTTTTAGGGATGATATGTTGTACTTAATCTTAAACTTGTTCCCATTGCTGATTACAAAGCCTCCCAGAATTTTCTGGTGAAGATAGGATCTCGATCACTTACAATACTGACTGGAACGCCATGCAATCTGACTATCTCTCTCAAGAAAATTTCTGCCAGAGAAGCTACAGTACGGTTGCCATAACTGGTATAAAATGGGAGCTCTTGGTTAGACGATCAACAATCACCCATATTCCTTCATTTCCCTTCTTAGTTCTAGGAAACCGTCGATGAAGTCCATCGAAATCATCTCCCACTTCCACATCGGAATCTCCAAAGGCTGTAACAAACCGGCTGGATTCTGCTGATCTCCTATAACTTGCTGGCAGATTGCACAACTATTAACGAAAGCAGCTACATCTTTCTTCATGCCCGGCCACCAGAAAACTATTCTAATATCTTTATACATCTTTGAGATTCCCGGGTGAATACTTAGTCGGGAGCAATGACTTTCAGATAAGACTTCGTGTCTCAATCCATCTATATCAGGTACACACAAACGACCATTAATCCTCAATGCCCTTTGATTGTCTATCTTGAAGTCCAAATATCGACCATCCTTAGTTCCAAGAATCAATTCTTTAAAAGATCTATCCTCCTTATGCTTGCTTATTATTCTTTCCTGGAGAGACGGAACAGCTTCCAAAAGAGATAGTGCTGCATTTCTGCTAAGAGCGTCTGCCACAACATTTGCCTTCCCTTGAGTATACAGAATATCCAAATCATACGATGCCAAGAACTCGACCCAGCGCTACTGTCTTAGATTAAGATCTTTTTGAGAGAAAAGATCTTTCAACGGTTTGTGATCCGTGAATAACTCAAACTTTTCTCCTTAAAGATAGTGCCTCCAGATCTTTAAAGCAAAAACAATAGCCAACAGCTCTAGATCGTGCGTAGCGTAGTTCCTCTCATGTGGCTTCAATTGCCGACTCACATACACAATTACCCTACAATTTTGCATAACCACAGCTCCCAATCCAACAATACAGGCATCGGTATACACTTCAAACTTGCTCTTCCCATCTGGAATAGCCAATACAGGAGCACTTGTCAACCTTGCGTTCAGATTCTAGAAAGCCTCCTCACATTCCAGTGTCCACTTGAATTTAGCTCCCTTCCTTGTCAGCTTTGTTAGGTGAGAAGAGATCTTGGAATAATCCTTAATATACTTCCTATAGTAACCGGCCAATCCTAGAAAAATGCGAACTTCTGTTGGTGACCGAGGCTGCTTCCACTCCAAAATAGTCTCAACTTTAGTTGGATCTACAGAGATTCCCTCACCAGAAACAATGTAGCCCAAAAAATTTACTTCTGATTTCCAAAAATGACACTTAGAGAACTTAGCTTTCAGAACGTGCCCTCTAAGAGTTTCCAAAACTATTCTCAAGTGCTGCTTGTGCTCTTCTTCCGATTTAGAATAAACCAAGATATCATCGATGAACACCAAAACAAACTTATTCAAAACATCTCTAAAGACTCGGTTCATCAGATCTACAAAGTAGGCAGGAGCATTGGTTAATCCGAAAGACATAATCAACCACTCATAGAAACAATTAGGTCCCCTAAATGCAGTTAAGGGAATACTGTCCTCAGCTACCCTTAACTGATGGAAACCTGATGCTAAATCCAACTGAGAAAAGACTGAAGCTCCATGAAGCTGGTCGAAGAGATCATCAATACGAGGAAGAAGATACTTATTTCGAATGGTCACTTTGCTCAACTCACAATAGTCTACACAGAACCTTAGCGACCCATCTGACTTGGTGACAAATACAGCAGCCAAACCCCAGCAAGAAAAATTTGGTCTAATCAAACCCTTCTCCAACAGATCTCGAGTTTGCTTCACTAGTTCCTCCCTCTCCCTTGGAGCCATCCTCCTACTAGGTTAAATTACGAATACTGCTCCAGGAACCAAATCTATACGAAACTCTATTTCTCGGTGCGGAGGCAAACACTTAACTTCCTCGAATACGTCAGAGAAATCCCGGACTACTTCAATATCTTCATCCTCCTCTTGAGAAGTATCAACTCCATGTAGAAGACTACTCAAGTGAATTCCAGAGTTATCACATATTACTCTGGAAATCCTACCCAGATCAGTTTCCAACGAAACTGTTCTCTCATCACAATTTAAAATAGCCTTATATTTGTCAAGCCAATCCATTTCCAATATAAGGTCAGAACCCTTAAAATCCAATACATAAGGGTCACAGGAAAAACTATGGGATAGATAGGAGATTCTCAAATCCTTACAGATCCTATCTAATTTAGTTACCCCTCCTATAGGATTAGATACATAGGTGGGTTTGTCTACGATACTAGGGGTAAGTAAGAAATTCTCTACAGATTCCAGGGAAATAAAACTTAAAGAAGCACCAGAATCAAACAAGACTTCAATATATTTTCCATTTAAAAGTAAGGTACCTTCCAAAACTCCTTTGCCCTTAGACGAGTTTGATGGTGCACCTTCTAAAGCAAATACTTTGTTCTGCTGGACTTTATGAAGGAGCGGGCAATCTTTAATCATGTGTCTCGGTTGATGACAGTTAAAGCAAAGAGCCTTGTCAACTAAAGCTGACCCTGGTCCACTATAATGCTGCTGCTGCTTTCTTTCTTAAGGACAATGATTTGCCAAATGTCCCACTTGATGACAATTATAGCATTTTCGGGGTCCATTGTTGTTTCCAGACTTTTTCTTGTTTTGCTTCTTCCAATTAGGATTGAATTTTCTTTTATTAGGATTGGAAGAATTTCCTCTTGATGCAGCTACTCGCGCCTCAGATCTTTTGTTCATCAAGTCTTCATATCTTAGCGCCATGTCAATAAGCTCCACAAAAGACCCTTTCAGATGTGCTGTCATTCTTTCATGATATTCCCACCTCAACCCTTTGACAAACATCTCGTTCTTTTTAAGAGGGGTGTCTATAAGTCCTGGACCATAGCAAGATAACTCGTTGAATTTAGTCTCGTACTCGGCTATAGACATGTTTCCTTGTTTCAGATTCAAAAAATCCTGATAAAGACGAGTTCTCCCTGCAGCAGGCATAAACTTCTCCTCAAACATCTCCTTAAACTCTTCCCAAGACATATCGTCTTCCGAGACATTAGCAGTCACTGAATTTCACCATAATGCGGCTCCACCTTGTAATTACCACGAAGCCATTATTCTCTTCTGCTCATCCGATAATCTCATGCTCTTAAAGATCTTCTCACACGAGCGAATCCATGCTTGGACCTCTATTATAGTTTCTGACCCTTGAAATGGTTTTCCTCCAAGATGAACGAAGTCCTTGCATAATGCAGCAAAACTGACTGGAGACGATACTGGATTAACAGTCTCATTATCAGGCTGCTCTCTCCGACTACTGGTTGTTGCACTTCCTACAACTCTTCCCCTTTTGCCTCTTGAACTCATACTGGCTACCTGAACAGGTAACCCAACCAATTTTAGATAGGGATATAGTTATATAAGAAAATTACAAATACGCACTCTCAAGATAGATACTACTCCAGAGCCTAGGTGTTTCTCAACCATTGCTCTGATACCAACTGTGACGACCCGTCTTTCAAAACCCAGAAAGATGTATCATCAATAAGAAAAGAAAGAGATAGAAATAGAAAAGATATAAAGAAAAGAACAACAATCATCAGAATCTCACAGCAGAAACGAACAAAATATAATATTACACATATCCATTACATAGTTTTACATATCAGAGTACACAAAATAATACGACTTCATTACATCTGACATTCATAAGAGTCTTCCAAATCATACAACTCAAAACACAACATCAAAATGTCACTATAGTGGAAAGAAATAGATAGTACGTCTGGACTCCAACTCCAGCTTCCAAAACATTTGCCAATCCCAACCTAATCACTTGGCTACTCATAAAAATTTGAGTACCCAAGAGTTTATGAAAAACAAAATAAACTCCGGGTCAGACATGGGTCTGGCGTGAGTAAATAAGTTAAAGTTGTTTAACTTTAAAAATCATTTTGAAAACAAAAGGTATCACGTAAGACTCCCCACAAATAAATACGGGTAAGTTTTTACCGTACGCTAACCAAAACATTTGATAGGAAATCCAGTGATATTATAATAGGGTCTAGGGTTTTCAAAATAAAATACAGAAATAGCAGGAATGCTTACATCTCATTCCAACATAGTTGGACACAACTAAAACCGTACAGGCACTTATTGAAGACTGGATTCCATACAATGGCAGGGTTATTGGGGTACAGCCCTTCATAGTACGGGGCCTAAATCACCGTACCGAGGAGCCATCCTAACTCCCCTGCAACATAAGGTCGAAACCATCCCTTACTGGATAGCTCCGAACAAGACAACCCCGCAGTTGTGGCCAACAGCTGCCCACACAGCCGAAGATAATAAGGGACTTCTAGACAGAGGAAATTCTCGTCCTACTTGGGCATGACCCACTTAACCTTGCTGCACCTTCCCTGTTTTAGCCATTCCCGGTTGATGAGGCCTGAGGCTACGATTACCTTTAGAGAACACATCTCTTAGAATGCTTATCGTCCACCTGCAATGTTTTGAAAGCATTCAATCCATACAAGTTCGTTCCGGGTTCGAACGAAGCCGAAGGCATTATTTCGTTACACTCGTTTTGGAATCACCCTCAGAGTTAACGACAATAACCCTTGCACTCTAAAACTCCATCTCGATCCTCACTTGAGATGTCACGACCTAACGTTTAACTTGGATCGATGTGGTTTTCGAAAAATCAAATTTGATTCCCGATCCCGGTCTCATTGAAATCCAAACGTGTCTTAAAGGCCAAGTTGTTTAAAGATTTAAACGATTCAATTAAATTTTAAAACATTGAATCCACACAGCATTATCCACAGATAATAACAACATCCAACTCAGATAAATACAAATCTCATCATAGAATATCTTAGACTGTCATCCAACAGATATCAACCAATTCCAGATATTCAATTCAAACAATCATCCATAAGTAAGCACATCTTTATTTCATATTATAATTAATTTAACTTAAATTAATTACTTAAGAATTAATCACTTAATCTTTCTTAACCAAGCATTAATTAATTAATCACAATCATTTAAGTAATTAATCACTTTTTAATTATCCTCATTATTAATTAATTAATCTTTAATTAATTAATAATCCTTTAATTAACTATTAATTAATTACTATAATTATTCATTATTTAAAACTTGATTTATAATTTATCATTTCTTAATTGGTTATTAATTAACTCTTAATTTATAATTAATTAACCTTAATTAATTTCTTAATTAATTATAAATTTTAAATTAATTTATCTTAATTACTTAATTAATTATAAATTAATTAACCTTAATTATTTAATTAATTAAGCCTTAACCACTAATTAATTAACTATCGATTATAAATTAATTAATGTTTCATTACTTTATTAATTAACTCTAATCAATCAATTAATTAATTCTTAATCACAAATTAATTAATCACTAATTACTTAATTAATTAGTTACTAATCACTTATTAATTAATCTTAAATTATTTAATTAATTATCAATTAGTCCATAATTAATTAATTAAACCTTAAAAAATTAAATTAATCTAAAATTATAAATTAATTTGACCTTAATTACTTTATTGATTAAAGTAAACTTAATTCTAAAACTTAATAAATTTTCAAAACAAAACAATTTAATTAATTACTAAAATTTATTGCATAATTAAAACATTCCAATTTGTTTAAAACTAATTACCTTTTTAAAAATTAACTTAAATGAATATAAAAATCATTTTTAAACTTGACTATCAAATTATAAAATACTTTCAATTAAAATGTTAAACATTTTACAAAGTAGTTTAATTAAAATCCTAAAGTTTTAAAATTTAAAACAATTTTGAAAAACTTTTTAAAACATAACTAACTAGTTCCGGGTTCGACCGACTCAAGCTCGATCACTGAAACCCAACTACATCTTCCTTTACCTATTTCTTCTTTAGATTAAGTTCAACTACCCAAACAATAAACTGGAAAGAAACACTTTCTTTCCCCATCTCTGCACGAGAAACAGTGACACCTTCCCCTGCATAAACAAGAGCCACAAACCCAAACTACTTGAATGTTGCTTCGAATCACCCTGACACCCATCCTCACTGACACTGTTGTTGACTCGTGCACGTGCACGTCGCGCCGACGCCGTCGCCACCATCCACGACACCACGCACAGACCCCACATCGACCATCGACACATCTTCGTCCCTCAATTATCACTTACGCGAGCTAAATCAAAAAGGAACAATTCGAACCCAAAACCAGAACTGCATGACCAGAAAAAAACCTATCAACCCATGATTGCCGACCACCGTTCGCCTCGAGACTTCGGCCATAACATCATAAGATCCTAACGCAGCTTCACCTAAAACCACGCGCGGCTCGATCCATCCAACAATTCACATTCATGAATTTCTCGAGTTCGAACAATCAGAGAAATAAAACCCTAGAATCCTAAATTCCAAATCCTCTGATGATTGATTCCTACTTTAACTATTTTTCTCGGGTACATCAACCATCAATGCAACCTCAATCCAAAACTCGACCCCCAGAAATTTCCAAATCGACCAATTTAGCCCAGAGACTAGTTTCTGGTCATCATCAACATACTTCCTCAAATCCACTATTAAAATTCTGATTTTTATCTTAAAAATCGTGTTTCACAAAGTAGATTCAAGATGTGAATTCGATTCAATAAAATTCAATGCATGATTTTATCATGATATTAATTTTTTTTTACTGTATTACCCTGATTCGGCAGATTTTTAAACTGTTTCTTTTTAAATATCAATTTAATCCTCAATTCATGCTTAAATAAAACTACTGCATTGAAGATTCTAACTTAACAATGATTTGTTAAGTAGAATTTGAAATTCTAGTTTAATTTTTCTCTGTATTTTGAAATTACAGAGAAGCATCAATAATATTTTTAAACATGCACAGTTAAATTATAACATGTAAACAAAGATTTTACAAAAATAGGTACATGTAAGCATCAAACAGATCTAACATCCACATGCAAAATTTTTATCTCACTTAGATTTCTAACTTTAAAATTTACTCACCTGAATTGTTGCTAAGTAGAGATAAAAAATTGAATTCCTGGAAAAAGAAATGACTGCAGTTCTTTAACTTGATGGTGTTGCTTCAATCCTTAAATCAATATGCACTTAATGGAAGAACTTTGAATTTTCTTTCAGAAATTTGATTCTTCAGGAAACCTTGATTTGCAGATTTCTAATGTATACCTGTATGCAGATTTTCTGAAATTTGTTTGCAAATTAAAGTTTTTGAAAAGAGGTTTGAATGTTTGATAAATTTTGGTTGATGGTGTAAAGATTTTTAGGAGTTTCAGATTTGTTAATAAGGAGTGATTTTTTTCTTCTTTGCTTTAGAAAAATTAGAATGAGAAAATTTAGATGAAGTATAAGAAGTGGGTTTTTATAGAATAAATTTTGTTTTTATAAAAATTTTAAGAAAATGTATTAAAAACTTTGACACTTGTCATGATACATAGTTAACTTCTTAACACATGTTATTTATGTGTTTTAAGTTGTAACAAAAATCATCTTCATGCAAAAAGAATTTTAAATGTTTTTATTAATTAGTTTTCAAAATTTGAAATACATTTTTAATTCATAAAATTCAATTCTTGTAAAAAAAATATAAATCCAGTTTTATATCCTAAATAAAATCATGAAAATACCTTTTTTTAGCAAAGGCTAGCGGGGTTAACAGGGCCCCTACCTGATTTTATTGCAAAAGAACAATAAAATACAAAGCTTGCTCAAAAGATAAACAAGCAAGAAAAAAAACACACAGGGATTAACAAGAGGAAAAAACAAGCACATATAGCAAACAAGACAAGCAACAACCCAAAATACACATACTATCTCCAAGCATCTCTGAATATAGAAGGAACAGAGGGTTGCATCATCAAAGCTAGATAAATTTCTTTCTTCAAGACTTTCCATAACACCTGCCCATCTCTCCTCTTCTTTTCAAAACAAATCATATTTCTTTCATGCCACACTATTGTCATATACTTCTTCAGGCAGATTGTAAGGCATCTCGCTTTCAAAAACTTTGGGGCCAAGGAAACTATGTTTGCCCTGGCCTTCGGTTAGCCGGTTATCTTCAAATTGAAATTAAAATTTCAAATTCAATTTCGAAAATCAATTTTTATATGAATTCAATTTTTAACAAATCCATTTCCCTTCTTTTTATATATTAATTTCAATTAAAATCAATATTATTGTTATTGTTTAAAAAATAAAAAATTTATCAATTTAGTTTAATTTAATTTAAAGATTATCATATTTAAATTGGGTTTGAAATTCCGGAATATCACAACAAGAAAAGAAGTTGGATTCAAGAACAATCAATGGTTTCTTCATTGGTTATCCAAAAAAATATAAAAGGTATTGATTTTATTGTCCTAACCATAGTACAAGAATTTTTGAAACTGGAAATGCTAGGATCATGGGGAACGGTGAAGTTAGTGTGAGTTTGGAACCACGTAAACTGGAAATTTAAGAATTTAGAGTAATATTTCCTTTGCATATAGCTTCTTCTAAAGTTTTTGTTCCTCTACATGTTGGTCATGTTAATGATTTGCAAGAACAACAGATTAACGCTCAAACATCATAAATGAAATTATCATGAATGAACCTATCATAGATAATCCATAAGAAAGAGCATTAAGAAGATGTGATAGGCAAAGAAGATAAGCTATTTCTGATGATTATGTGGTTTATCTGTAGGAGTCAGAATTTGACTTAAGAACTGATGATGGTCCAGTCTCATTTTCAAAAATAATAAAAGGTGACGGTTCTGTAAAATGGTCAAACGTCGTGAAAGAAGAGCTAAAATCAATGGATCACAATGAAGTTTGGGACCTTGTTTCCAAGAGGATATAAAAGATTTGATTGTAAATGGGTCTTCAAGACCTAGCATAGCTCAAATGGCAATATTGAACGTTACAATGCCAGACTCATTGCCAAGGTTTTACTCATAAAAACGGTGTTGACTATAAAGAGTTTCGTCTATCTCTAAAAAAGATGCCTTGAAAATTATTATAGCACTGGTAGCTCATTATGATTTAGAGCTCCATTAAATGGACGTGAAAGTAGCCTTTCTGAATGGGAATTTAGAAGAAAATGTTTTTATGGATCAATCTGAAGTTTTTGTGGTTGAAGGAAATGAACTGTGTTGTGTAAACTTAAGAAATCAATATATGGACTTAAATAAGCCTCTCGACAATGGTATCTTAAGTTCAATGATATCATTACGTCCTTTGGATTTAATGAAAACATCGTTGATGATATTCATATCTAAAGATCAGTGGGAGTAAATTTATAATTTTGCTCTTATATATTGATGACATTTTGCTTGCTACTAATGTTCTTAGTTTTCTACATCAAACCAAAGAATATCATTGCCTCGATCATCGGGATTTGGTGAAAAAGACGATTTTGATCATCCCCATTTTTCTCAAAGATTACTTGATTAAAAATTATGATTCTACCTTTAAAAATCGTTAATTTCAAAAATGTTTTTGATGATATAATTTAAACCAGGAAACATGATGGTTAAATTTTCGACATATATTGAATTTTTCCTGTACTTTTCATATTCCCAGAAAAACTTTGATTAAATTTAGTCAACTTTAATTTTAAGACTTGAAACAAATTAGCAAAAAAATATTTCATTTAGTTCATAAGGCCTGAAATGAATCGAAGGGATTGAAGTTGATTTTTTTTTCTTGAACAGGTCTAATACCTGTAAACAATGAACAAAGATGACCATCTTACGCAGACAGGCACACACAATTTTGCACACATATTCATACAAGCATACTGACATAATTATCAACCAACAATCACTTTTCACAATATACTTCAAACATCAACTCAGATATCAAAATATATAGATGGGTTTAAATGAGTTTGCTCACTTGGAATGTGAAGGCAGATAACAAAGAACAAAGAACAAAGAACAGAGAAGCATTTATTTTTGTTTAGCTTGCCTGAAACTTTGAACCTGGAACTTGTAATTACAAATCTTTGCTTAATCACTATTGTATTTGTTTATTTAATTCATCAAACACAACAATTTTAATTTTACTTACTGTCTGAATTTTTTTTATACACAGAGAAGCTTTCCTGCATTTGAAAACAGGAATCAATTTTTTTGCCTTGAACTTGACTTCCTTCCTGCAACTGGTTTATTAAATCGATTAACTCTTGTTTAAATATTGTTTATCAACTTTAAATTCAAAACTTTTAAAGGAATTTACTTGCCTTAAATTTGTTTGAGAGAATCTGCACTATCTCTGGCCAAAATAACTGCAGCAC
Organism: Allium cepa; assembly: GCA_030765085.1. Lineage (NCBI taxonomy): Eukaryota > Viridiplantae > Streptophyta > Magnoliopsida > Asparagales > Amaryllidaceae > Allium > Allium cepa. The sequence continues at coordinate 92,408,852 of CM060946.1, read as the reverse complement.
TGTATTTTTATAAATCTGCATTTTTGAATTTGTTTTATGTTAAAACTTGATTTTGAAATCATAGATTCATTAAACTATAAGGTATAAAATTTACCTGAGATATAGAATCATAAACTACCGCTTGACCATGTTGCTCTTGAATATTTTGTTTCAGATTTGAGAAGATAATGGCAGTTCCTTTTTCTGATTTTTTTTACGTTTAGATTTGAAATGCCCCATCTTTTGTTATTGTTCAGATTTGCTGAGATATTATACGATTGCATATGGGAAGATGGAAGGTTTTTTTGCAATTTTTAAATCTTGTTATTTTATTCAACTAAATATATTGGATGCCATTTGTAAAAAATGATTATGAAATCTAAATGCATGTTGATTTCTATACTCCATCCCCTTGTGTATGTTTATCATTTGTAATTTTAAAAGACAAAAGAAATTTTTAAATAATTTTATATCATATTTACTTTGTAAATGAATACACCTCTTATTCATTAGCATACACATATATACAATGTCAAAAAGGATTGTTTTAACCAATATTTCACACTATATAAATTACACCTTAATAATTTTAAAAGCCAAATGTTTATTTTAAAAACATTTATTTTAAATGTAGATTCAAATTCCCAATTCACTTGAATTAAAATTTATTTATGTCCATTTATATATATTCATACATACACTTACACAATTTATATTCAGCTTTAATATGTATTAAATCTTACTCATACATGCAATATACATATATGTATAAAATTTTAAATTAACCTGACTTTTTAAAACACTCATTATTTCAAAATTTTAATCTCAAAATAAATTGGAATTTATTTATATATTATTATCACTTATTTTATTTGTTTGATATTTTTCTTTCAATTTATTTTCAAATTAAATCTCAAATGTTTAAAATATATTATAAAATTTAATTGACAATTTTTTTTGGGATGTTACTTTTTATTTATAAGATATTAAATATAGAATTTCAAATCCACAATTAAATTTTAAAATAAATGTCCAAATAAACAAATATCCTATTTACAATTTTATTAAGAAATTTATTTTAATTGTCAATTTAAATTTAATTAAAAATCGAAATTGTTACATTTTGTCTCCAGACTTTGGAAACATGTCTTTGTATTGTAGTCCGTAGGAATTTAGGGGTAGACGATCCATAACAGTTTCTGTTTTTTCTAGTATCATGGCATAAAATCTATCTGATGTCATAACATAGATTGATTATTTAAAAGTTCTGAATTTTGGGATAATCAAATGAATTATTAAACCTGTGTGTCTAGCAGAATTAATGGATAATGTGGATACAGTAATGCAACAACATTTGCAAGTCCTAAAATACTAACCATACCTTTGAGATGTTTTGTCTAACCAAGAGGGTCTGTAGTCCTCTAATTGTTATTCCTTTAGCTGATAACTAAACACAATACTATAACTTGTTAAACCGACCGCAGAGAACCTTTTTTTTCTTTTCCACAAAGCAATGCAAGCCAAAGTTGTTTTGATTAATTTTATATCATTACTTGTTTTGGGGAACAAACTTATTTTGCAACCAAGTTCAATAATTTTTAATGAAGGACCACTACCTCAATTGGTTAGCAGTATGAAGCTTTAGACATAGGTTCTAAAGATCATGAGTTCGGATGTCTGAGACACAAAATAAAAAATTTGTTAGAATGAAGTACCACTCTTACTATCAATTAAAAAAGGTTCAATAAGTTCTTAATAAATCTAACCATAGCTAATTCTTCTATACCTTGTTCCTAATAACTAGTACTAACAATTCAATAAAATAAATACAATTTCTATATATAATAGTATCTTTTATCGGAAACCAATTTGAATTTGTTTCGGTTGGAAATAATATATTATTGCATGTACAAATGGGAAAAGTATATGGTCATGATTTAGTTTGAGATTGGAATCGTGGTTGATTTTTTCAAATAGAAGACAAATATATTGGTGAGTGGTAAAGAACAAACAATCATTATTTAATTATAATTTACATCTGATGTTAGATCCGTAAATATAAGAAATTATGATTAAAAGTAAAATTGAATGATTAAGTTATAACTAATATAAAAAAATTTATTGGGCAGACAATACTTGAATTAAGTAATTGGTTAAAATTGGAATTGATTCAGAAGATTGTAATGTAAAAAAAACTATCGGTCGGTTTTCACATCGTACCTTGGGACTGGTAGAGAAATCCTATTTAGCTAATAGCTGAGCACAACATAGTAACTAATATATCATATGTTAGACTTACCCACAAGTCTATATGTATGTCAAGTGGTTAATTAATTGGCTCAAGCGAAAAGTATCAAATTAGGTTTTATAAAATAAAGAGAGTAATTCTTATTGGTGGATAAAAATGTAATTTTCTACTAACACCTTCATAGTAGCTATATATAAAGAACAAAAACCATAATTGGATTGGCTCTCTCTCTCTAGTCACTCATTTGGTTTTCCTCTCCATCAAGAAAGCTTGTTAAGCTAAATGGGTCAACAGGTAGAAATACAATCATATGTAGTTATTCACCCGAACTTATTGCTTTTACTTTGAATCAAGGTACGCTGTCTTAATCTATTATGTGATTGTGAAAATCATTTTTTTTAAAGATCTAACCTATTATGACTTAGATCTAGCCTATAATGATTTATGCAAAAAATAGTTTTTCTTTTTAGTTGTCTAAAGATTAAGAATTTACATATGGTACCAAAGCTTATTTGAGAAGTCAATGATTTTCCATGAATGATTTATTTTGTTTTTCCCACTGCAATATATTTTGAATTTATCAAAATATGCTATATTATTGTATCTTTCGATTAATATCATTGTTCGTTTACAGTTTTTTGATATTAATTTATGATATATATGTATGTATACATATATATATATGTATGTATGTATATGTGTGAACCAAGCTTTGAAACTTTTCATATCTCTAATTAATAATTTAATTGTAAAGTTTGAGTTATGTTAGATATGGTTCTGTCACTGGCCTGTCGATGGTATGATTTTCGGCCCGATATTGGCCCGAACTCTCCCTGTTAACACAGGTACGAGTTTTCCCTAACTACATAAGGCTAACCCAAGCCCAATCTAGATATTAATAGGTCGGGTATGGTTTGATTAAAACCCGACACGGTCTATTCCCGACCTGATTATTAATTTTCTGTATTATCGAAGCATGAGTGTATGCTATTTGTTTACCCAGTGGGCTTGAAAAACCCAACGATCCAGGCTCGAGTATTAGTTTTGAAATACCAAATGGGTTCAAACTAGGCTCGGATCTGAGTTTTAAGATGCCCGGATCGAACCCAGCCAGTTAACAGGCCTAGTTGCGTGTATGCTTGCTTTTGTCTCATATAATGAAAGAGTGTATTGATTTTTTTTCCTATAACATTTCGGCTTGTATGTAATGTTTTAGATTATGGAACAGTGTTGTAATTGATACATACGTACGTACATACATACATACATACATACATACATGTATGAATTATATATGTCTTATGTTTATGTTCACAATACACGTATGCTGCCATTTGAAATAAAGTATTACTAGTATGCCATTTGATTCACTTGTTGGTCACCAAAGCGATTAAAAATTAAGGATTTATGCATATGAATTGCATAATGGTATTATAATTTGATATTTATATTATGTGCAATTTTTAGTCACCAAAGTGGCCAAATTAGAAAGGTATATAAATGTTAATTAAAGGAAATCCATTTACTTATGTTTGTGATGCTTATGAATAAATGACATTATGGCTTATGTATAATTTTAAAGATTTTTCACGAGTATATTGAGTTCATAGTTATATAATATTTTGGATTGCTTAAAAGCTGATCAATTATTTTATAACTTATGAACACTGTTGAGATATATTGATGTGCTTCGTTAGGTATGTTTTGTCTATCTAAAGATATCAAACGTATCTAACATAAGGTGAAATTTTATTGAGCATCAATTATGTTTGTTTTATTGTTTATTGTTGCATCACCCAAAGGAGAACTTCAATATACACCTTTTGTTTATTAGCTGGATCTTAATCTGTGTTTAGATTTAAGTTTATTACTCAAAGCATTAATGTATGAGCATATTTTATTTATTTTCACAGCATCTGTTGTTGTTTCTCTACATTTGCAAGCCATGTCTGTTATTAAATTAATGGGCTTAATTTCTATGAATGGTCTGAACAAGTTTAGTTTATTTTCGGTGTTTTGGATCTTGATTTAGCACACTTAAGTGAGAAACCAGCTGCAGTTACTACTACTAGTAGCGCTGAACAGAGATCTTCCTATAAAGCTTGGGAAAGATCTAACATACCGGGCTTAATATTTATGCGAATGATTATAGAAAACCATATCAAGTCTATAATTAACTAAAAGCGCTAAGGATTTATGAAGTCTGTGGAAGTATGCTTCCATTCTGAGTCTGTTGATAAGTTACTCGTTGGAACATAAATGGGTACCTTAACCACCATTAAGTTTGATGGTTCTCATACTATGCATGAGCATATCGTTGAAATGACGAACATAGCAGCAAAATGAAAGACCTAGAAAGTCATGGCATATATGCTCAATACACAATGCCATGAACACTACAACAAAATGGTATTGCAGAAAGACGCAATCATACACTAATGGATATGGTAAGAAGTATGTTAAGCAATTCGCCTTTACCCATGTCATTATGGATGCATGCTTTAAAGAATGTTGTATGTTTATTGAACATGGTTTCTAGCAAGGTAGTTTGAAAAACAACTTTTGAGCTATGGACAGGAAGAATACCTAGTTTAAGGCACCTGCATGTTTGGGGTTGCCCAATGGAAGTAAGTATTAATCTACAAGAAAAGAGATTGGATTCAAGAACAATCAATGGTTTCTTCATTGGTTATCCAAAAAAATATAAAAGGTATTGATTTTATTATCCTAACCATAGTACAAGAATTTTTGAAACTGGAAATGCTATGATCATGGAAAATGGTTAAGTTAGTGTGAGTTTGGAACCACGTAAACTAGAAATTTAAGAATTTAGAGTGATATTTCCTTTGCATATAGCTTCTTCTAAAGTTTTTGTTCCTCTACATGTTGGTCATGTTAATGATTTGCAAGAACGACAAATTAACGCTCAAACATCATAAAATGAAATTATCACGAATGAACCTATAATAGATAATCCATAAGAAATAGCATTAAGAAGATGTGATAGGCAAAGAAGATAAGCTATTTATGATGATTATGTGGTTTATCTGCAGGAGTCAGAATTTGACTTAAGAACCGATGATGGTCCAGTCTCATTTTCAAAAATAATAGAAGGTGATGGTTCTGTAAAATGGTCAAACGTCGTGAAAGAAGAGCTAAAATCAATGGATCACAATGAAGTTTGGGACGTTGTTTCCAATAGGTTATAAAAGAGTTGATTGTAAATGGGTCTTCAAGACCTAGCATGGCTCAAATGGCAATATTGAACGTTACAATGCCAGACTCATTGCCAAAGGTTTTACTCATAAAAACAGTATTGACTATAAAGAGACATTTTCGTCTATCTCTAAAAAAGACACCTTGAAAATTATTATAGCATTGATAGCTCATTATGATTTAGAGCTCCATTAAATGGACGTGAAAGTAGCCTTTCTGAATGGGAATTTAGAAGAAAACGTTTTTATGGATCAATCTGAAGTTTTTGTGGTTGAAGGAAATGAACTGTGTTGTGCGAACTTAAGAAATCAATATATGGACTTAAATAAACCTCTCGACAATGGTGTCTTAAGTTCAATGATATCATTACATCCTTTGGATTTAATGAAAACATCGTTGATGATATTCATAATGGAAGATCGGTGGGAGTAAATTTATAATTTTGCTCCTATATATTGATGACATTTTGCTTGCTACCAATGTTCTTAGTTTTCTACATCAAACCAAAGAATATCATTCTAAAAACTTTAAAATGAAAGATATGAGCAAGGCATCATATGTGATTGGAATAAAATTATTTAGTGATAGATCACAAGGATTGTTGGGATTGTCTCAGAAAACATACATTAATAAAGTTTAGAGGGATTTAAGATGGAAAATGCTCTGCAAGTGTTGTTCCAATTCAAAAGGAGATAAATTTAGTCTCAAACAATGTCCAAAGGATGAATTTGAACACAGTCAAATGGAGTACATTCTTTCTGCATCTATTTTCGGAAGCTTGATGTATGCTTAAACTTGTACTAGACCATACATCAGTTTGCTGTCGGAATGTTATGCAAGTATCAAAGTAATTCAGAAATAGATTATTGGAAAGCTGCAAGAAAGTGTTGAGGTATAGTCAAGGAACAAAAGGTCATATGCTCACTTATAAGTGATCTGACCATCTCGAGGTGATTGGATATTCAAATTCAGATTTTGTTGGATGTGTGGATGCCAGAAAATTCACATTTCGCTACTTGATCCTATTAGCTGGAGGAGCAATTTCATGGAAAAGTGCGAAGCAGTCTGTCATCGCTACATCCATTGTGGAGGCTGAGTTTATGGTATGCTTTGAGGCCATAGTTCATGGTTTATGGCTACAGAACTTCATTTCAGGACTTGGAATTGTCGACACTATTGCCAAGCTGTTGAAAATTTATTGTGACAACTCTGCAGTAGTCTTCTTTTCTAAAAATGACTATAACTCGAAATGTGCTAAGTATATGGAATTAAAATACTTTGCTGTTAAAGAAGGAGATTAGAAACAAAGAGTGTCATCAAACACATTCTTATGGTTTCGGATCCATTGACGAAAGGGTTGCCCCTAAAGACATTTAATGAACATATCAAAAGAGTGAGCATTAGTGGATACCATTAATGATGTTATATGTTGTTTTATGTTATTATGAATTTGATACTCTTAGTTCGTTTATCTATTGTTTCTAATATGAATCTAGGGATTCTATTTCGTATGATTAATATATATAGATGAATGCATTATGTAAGTTAAAAAGGATTTTGTCTCTGACAAAGACTTTAGTGTTGAGCCGTTATTGAATACCTTATTATCTATCATGTTATTTGAAAGACTACTATTATAATACATGGAATGGGTTATGTCGATAAATTTATATACGATTGCTATTTGTGTGTAATTAACTGGCCCAAGTGAAAAATATAAAATTGGATTTAATAAAATAAAGTGAATAATTCCTATTTGTGGAAAATAAGTAATTTCCTACTAACATCTCAATGGTAGGTGTATATAAAGAATAGAAAACTGGATTGGCTCTCTATCTATCCACTTATCTAACTTTCCTCTCCATCGAGAAAACTTGTCAAACTAAAGGGGTTAAGAGGAGAAATACAAAGCTTAGCCATTATTCCTAAAAATTAATTGTTTTTGCTGTAAATCAAGGTGCGCTCTCTTAAGCTATTATGTGATGTGAAAATCATTTTGTTCAAAGATCTAGCCTATTATAATTTAGATCTAGTCTATTATGATTCGTGAAAAAAATAGGTTTTCCTATGATTGATTTAAAGATTAAGAATTTACGTTATAAATTGTATTTATTTATTATCATAATGAATTTGTTTGTTTCTTTCAATTGTTTTATATTTTTGTTTCAATTTGAATTTCATGTGTTACTTGTTATGAATAATTTTATTCCACCATTGCTATTGATATGAAATATTTAGCATCCAAAGCTAGCCAAGTACAAGTATAAGTTAATGTGTATATTACAGGCACTTCTTTAGTATCAAACTTATATCAGTCTCCTTTCTATACAACAAATATAATTTTCCTCTTTATTTCGAATTTTCAAAATAACCAGCTCTTGTTTGAACTTACATTCGTAATCAAATATTAAAAACATCACCCCTAATTCGCACAAGTTTGAAATTTTTGTTGTTGTTAAATCACAAATGTATAAATTTTCCAAAAAAAATTCATGCATTATATATTTTGATAAAATGTTGATGATGAAAATAGTTGCGTGCACACAAAATAATTGGTTAGTGCTAGAACCATAATTCATCGGTTAAAACTAAAATTAATTTAGAAATTTGTCATCCAAAAACTATTGGTTGGTTTTCAACATATAGAGGAATTACTAAGAAATCTTATTATCTTACAACTAATCACAATCTAGTATTTTTACAATATAGGAATTTTATTATTTATTTTGTCTCATAACGTGTATTGTTTATTTTGAGTTTTCACTAGAAATCAACTTTCTATGTATTAAATTTGTTATAAATGATTTTATTGGACATTCGTTATTAATGTAGACTATTTTAGCATATATCCATCATGATTAATTCTCTTGGTCATTAAATTTTGATTGAAATGTTTTAGCTTCCAAAAGTTAGCCAAGTACTTGTACAAAATAATATGGATATTATGAACACATCCTTAAAATCAAAGCTATTCCACAAAATCTCCTTTCTGAAAACCAAATAGAATTTCAGTCTTTGTTTTCACTTATCTACCATTATTTGAACTTGTATTCATATTAATTAAAATATGGAAATGTGATATTTTTTCATTCGAAATTCTGGTTTGAAACTTTTTTATTATTAAAACAGAAATTTTATAATTTTTTTAACAAAACCTGTAAATAATTTGATAAAATTTCATGGTTGCAAATATTTGTGTTTGAAGCGTATTACAATACTTGCATTTACTTATAGGAAGATGCAAATGCTTGCACTTACCTGCGTTTTAAAGTATATATTAGTTTTCAGTGCAAATATATGCGTTTTACTCATACTTTGAAATCGATCATGCATAATTTTAGCCATTTACCAAAAATATTTGTATTTTGAAGCAAATAGTGGACGTATGCACATTTTCCTGTATTTTGATAGATACAATAGCAATATTCATAGTAATATGTATTCACAGTTATTTGTACTTTAACGTAAGGATATAAAGCATTCACATTTTTATCTGTATACCAAAACATTTGGTCAACAACATTGTATGATTTATATACAAAAATAAATGAATATTTTTAATCATAAGAATCGGATTTCTCTTTAGTATGCCCTTTTATAGGGTAATCTAAACTTTACTTTCTCACAAATTATTCATAAACCCAATATATGATATTAAATTGATTAAAAGTTGAAATTATCACTTTTCCTCTACTTAATTATAACTATTTGCACTAGAAAACTGTAGCTTACTACATTGATTATTTGAATGTGCATATCCAAATATTTGCATTGATTTACATGGCTTATTCAATATTGCAATTGCAAATATTTGCATTAGAGTGGTTCCAATGGTGTAAATATTATGATTATGTAATTTTCTAGAATCGATTACGATTATTTATCTCAAAGAAAGAATGGGTTGGGAACCCATTCAACAACCCATTCAACAGGCACAAGAGTCTGTTTAACATGCTCTTGAAAGTATAATTTTGAAGTCAAACGCCTGTTTAATCGGCTCCTAAAAGTTAAGGTTTGTTAAACAAGCACTCGTTAACCAATCGGGCGCCAGTTTACCAGTCGAGTTCCTCTTAAATAGGCATTCGACCTAGTGCCTATTAGACATGCGCCTTCTTTGGTTACAAATTTATCACCAAATTGGCCCTGATTATGTAATATTAAGATCATAATCGACCGATGGAAGCTAATTCTGGGTTCAGATTACGTAATCTCCGGACTCAAATTTGGAGATGCTCAAGCGAGTATTTTATGTAATCCTTGATAATTATTTTTATAAATAATTATAATTTTTGTTGAAAATAGCATAAATTTATGAGTTATGATTAATGAAATATTAAGACTTTTCTTCAAAAATACAGTTAGTATTTCACACCTAAAACATGATGGTGTGCATATAACATAATATGTTATGGTGACTGCTGAAATAGAGACGTAGCTTTTATTTTGTAGTCAAGTGGGATGTTCAACCTATTTTGAAACTTAAAAAGGATATGAAACAAAAGTTTTCTAAAATAATAATATATCTTCATAAATTTGTTGTTTATTACTAATAAACACACACGCACACACACATATTTATATGTGGGTAAAGACGAATCTAACATAATATGTGGGAGGGACTGCAAACTAAATAAGAAAATAATATTATTTACCAATTAATTATACATGTAAACCAATATTTGTTCAATTTTTCTCTAAAACAACAAAAAGCCAATTTGATAGCTAATTTTAAATTTTAGTTTGTGTTGGAATTTCATAGGTTGAAATCATAGCAAAATGCCTTCATCGTTAACTTCATTCAATGATCTTTTCAATATATATAACTAAACAAGCACTGAACCTATCATATCCAGTATGCACGCACTTCATTTAGCGTAGAAGAAGCAAGATCACAGAACGAAGCTTTTTGGTGCCAACGTCATAATTGGATATCTCTGTATTCCCTGGAGCAATATATTTTCATAACAAAGTTTATTGTAACAAATGAAATCCCTTATTGTTACATACAACCAAACTCATATATATATATATATATACATATATATAGACACACACATACATCTGTAACGACTTGAAATTTCCGAGCCCGAAAATTCCAAATAGTTATGAAAAAGAAGAAAGAGATAGAAGAAGAAGAAGATCAGAAACATCAAAATCTCACATTCGCAGTGGATAAAATATAATAATAAATAATAACAGTCTACAAAAGAATATTATATCCGTTGATTACATTTTAATACATCAGAGTTTCACATATATACAGTCACTGAATATACACAATTATCATATCACAGATTTACAATAATATAACACAACGGAAATACTCTATACGTTCCTGCCATCCGGCTAGACTCCTAAGCTCCAGAACGTCCTTACCAGAAAATTTGTAATACTCGGTCTGACTCGAGCATTACACCAAAGTAACACCAGGGTCAGGCTAGAAACCAGCGTGAGTAAACCCATCTAACAAGGAGTACAAAGCATACAACTATATAAAACCCGGGGTAACTCGTTTCAATTCACAAAGCCACAATTTATTTTAGACATTACTTATTCCACACGTCCATTTTCTAAGTTCCACGATTTAGATTTAAATAGTCCAATTCCTTTAAATCACTTCACTCCAGCCTATAGATTTCACATATCAATCTATAAAAATTCGAAGTGGTTTCGGGTATTTCCTAATACCCGACCCCGGCCTCTTCGAGACTCGTGTCATCCGAACCCAAGTTATCCAAATGAAATACACAACATTTCATATTAGAGATATCAACTCATTCAAAGCATCCAATACCAATCAATCATCCATAAGCAAATTTGATAACTTCCAACTTAATTCAATTGATTTTAATTGAATTTCTAACCTCAATCACTTAGATTCCCTCATTTAACATTTATTAATTCCAAATCAATTAATTAGTCAACCCTTCATTTATTCATCTTAATTAATCACCATGGATTAATTATTTTTCAATTACATTCAAGTAATTATCTTTATTTAATTTCACGATATTAATTATTCTTACCAAAAGCAATAAGTAATCTTAATTACTTCATGAATTAATTAACTATTTTAATTACATTATCCTTGATTACTTTTATTAAATAATTTCTCATTAGTCATTTATTGTGGATTAATCAATCTTAATTAATCAATCTTTGATTACATCGTTAATTATATAAATTAAGGATTTTCAATTATATTTTAATTTATCCTAATCAAATTTAATTACATTAATTAAACCACAGTATTAATCATTTTCGATTAATCCCAAACTGTAATTAACTATCTTTTTATTTACTTCATTAAATAAATCAATTACTCCTTAATTAACCATCTTAATTAATCTCTTGATTAATTTCACAAAGTAATTATATTTTACTAATTACATGAAGTAATTATCTATCAAACCATCCATTGATTATTCTAAATTAATTCAACTTAATTAATTAACTTAAACCTTAATTAATTAATTCAAACCCTTAATTATTAAATTAATCAACCCAAATTATTAATTAATTGAATTAATTATCCATTTTAATTACCCCACTATTTAAATGAATCACAATTTATTAAGCCCTTATTAACTTTAGAATGAAAATATTTTCTTATTTATGGTTTAAGTTTAAAACAGTTTAAACCTCGAATACTTTGAGTCAAACAACAATTAACCCGAGAACCAACCAAAACTAAAATCACCAGATCATCAGTACACATCCAAACAATTCAATCATTCATCCAATTATTTAAATTTAACCATTTAAATTTAAATAAAAATCCAACAGAGTGAATTTACTCACCTTTGCTTTTATTTGCAATCCACTTCAAAATTGCATTGGTTTCCTTGATTTGACCTTGAATAATCAATTTATACGTCTTTATTAATAATTTGAATTAACCAAACAATTTTATTATCATTTTTTAATTTAAGTAACTAAGAAATTTAGTTTAAACTGATAATCTCCCATCCAAATTGTGTATAAAAACAAATTATATATGCCAAATCTTATGTATACGCATATTTTCTGCTTTGAACCTTATATATACATATATATATTTATAAAGTCTAATAAAATACAATCTCCTTTTTAACCTATATATTAAAAAAAATTATCTTATTACATTAAACTATAAAATTTAAAAATCATTTTTATTATTATCATCCTATAAATCGAAAATTTTCCTATATAAAATTAAAATCAAACAACCTATATATTTTATTTTTATTTATTTTTTTACAAAAAAAATAAATTTATAAACATTTTATTGCAATATTCTTTTGTCTTCCTGGATATACACACACACACATATATATATATATATATATATATTCTCCTCATACAAGAATAAACTAAATAAATAGAAAATACCAACTCACCTCGATCGCACGAACCCACCGACCCCTCCTGAGTTGCGACCCGCTTCGCCTGCCTTCACCGAGGTCATTGACGACCAACGTTCCAAACGTGCATGCGGTCCTCCCCATCGAACCCTCGGCCTTGCACAACCTTAACTACACTCCCTGCCCCACCGCGCGCCTGAACGCCCTTGGTTCACGAGCTCGTCGATCTCGAGCGACTTCGAATTCCCAGGCCTTGATGAGTTTGCGGAACTCGATCTGATCGTAGGTGATTCGAACGAGAATTTTTGCTCATTTTCGACTGATTCGAACGAAAATTCATTCGTTCGTTTATTCAATTTCAATTTGCTTTTAAGTAGGAAGCGACCATGATTCATTTCGCTGCAAGAATATCATTCGAAAATGAGGAGAGAGAGTGCGGTTTCGAACTGGAAGAAGAAATAGGGATTTCGTAGAAAGAAGAAGTGTTATCGGCATTCTTTTGTGAAGAGAACAATTTCGCTTCCATTTTTTTATATAAGTTCAATTTCTGCTTTAAGCTTAGAAAGGAAGACGAAAATAAAATATCGGTTTTGGGGAATAGCTTCTTGAGTACGCTTGATTATTATATAATTAACTATTGAAAATATCTCGTATTGCATACTGTGAAATTTCGAACTCCTAATCAAACATGCCGCCAGGCGTTTATAAGGCTTTACCCGTATTCCGAACACAGTGGAACGTGTATCAGAAGCTAATTTAATCGTATGCGGAAGTTAGCTTTATAAATCGATTTAAAATATTAAATTATCGATTTTAATTTCAACGTGTTTCTCACCCGTACGAGCAAACAGTAAATCCAAACGCTACGAAAATTGAAATCCGACAATAAGTAACTATTACAGATCCAATGGAACTGGTTTCGTCGAATTCCGAGACCGTGCCTCGGAAGGCTATTTCTAAATGTCAATTTAAACGATATATTATTAAAACTGAAAACATTACCTTTAAATTAAATTTCAACCATTCTATTATCTTTAGTATCATCATTATAAATTTTATAGGCCTTCCAATTATTTTTAACAGGCTTAAAATTCTTTATTCAACATCTTACCCAATTTCGAATTATATAATTCAATAATTTAATTATCTAGTAAATATTAATATTTGGAATTCAAGTTAAAATTAACCTTTAAGTATTTAAAATCAATTAATTATCCCATTTTAAATTGTTAAAAATTCCGGGTCGTCACATTCCTTCCCCTTAAAAGAATTTCGTCCCCGAAATTTACCAGTTAGGAAGAATGGTCCAATACCCGTTTACTTTTTCTCCAAAACCAACAGTTCAACATCCAACCAACTATCTTTTATAAAAGACCCCTTATCATTCTTACTAACTTCCCTAACTCTCCCACAGTTTTCAAACAATACCCTTTTTCTCAATCATTTAAATTTCAATTTAAAACCAAATTTTGAATTATCAAAATTTTCTCAAAATTTTTAGAACTCTCTAAATTTCCAAAAAATTTCGCCAGCGTCTCCTTTGCGCGGCTAGCTCGGTACAACTACAAAATGCCTCTACGGGCTCCCAAATTTAAAAAGAAAACAAAAGGCCAAGTGGCTAGATCAAAAACCCAATCCAATTTCATACAGAAATTTAAATACATACCTTTTAGTCGGACAATTCAAATTATCTCTTGAAATCAAATCCAATTTTCTTTTCCCTTTATAATACCTGCATATCCTTCTTAGCAATAATATCCAATCATAGCCTTTTAAAATCATTTCATACATTTCCTTACAGAAGTTTCATATCTATTTCAAATTAGTTTTCCCATTTCCATATGAATTCAATTTGTCTTCAATTTTGAATATTGAATTTATCTCCCATTTATAGCTGATTCATATCATTATTTTAAATTAGTTTCATTCATTAATTAATTTCAATTTCCAATTTGAAATCGTTTGTCGCTAACCAAATTTTTTCCCAAAAATTTTCAAAAATTTTCTAACTCCCAAAATTTTCAGAAAATTTTCACAGAGTCTCCTTTGTACGGAGGAGCTTTTGCAATTTGACAAGAGATATAAATATACATACATCGACCCACCCAGTCAGAAAAAGAAAAAACAGTTCATATTTTCTATTTTTATTGCGTAGGCGTACCTTTATTTAGCATTTTAAGCAAGCAGCTTATTTATTTTAGCACTTAGCAACCAAATCCAGCCAAACGGCCTTCAGGTACATGTACTTACTCAATTTAAATATGTAAGCACTAAATATATGAAGTTTATAACATTTCTCTTACTTAAACAACTAAAACACATCAATTTTTAAAAGAAATGCATTCTAAATACATTCCACGAGCAATTGATATGATTTCAACACCAATTCAATTTCTTTCAACCAATCTTTATACCATTTCAATTTTATTGGTTTACAACTCAATTACTTACATTCAATTTATTTTTAATCCAAACAAGCTCATATTCACTTCAAATGATTCAAAATCAATTTTATTTAATCTCTATCAACTCATAGAATTTTAATTACTTTTGTTCATGCCAAATGACAACTATTTTTGTGCAATTTCGACGATATTCGCTTAATAGAGTATTTATTTTAGTTTATAACTACTTTAAATTAATTTCAACTCATTCTGTATTTAAATCCATTTCATTTCTAATTTATTTACCAACCATACATTGCATTTCATTTTATCTCCGCATTGGATTTATTTAAAACTATTTCATTGAGTTTGACTACTTTCGATGCTCACATTAATATCCATTTTCCAAATAAATTTAACCCAAACTTTATTAAATGATCTTCCATTCTTCTCAAAACCAAGCTTTTATTGACTTAAGTAATTTTACTTCAAATCAATGTGCCTCATAACTTAAGTTCGTTCTGATATCCAATTCCAATTAAGACTCTGATTTAATTTTTATTCAATCAGACTTCATCCATTTATTATTTAATTCAATTAATCTATTTATTCACCCCATTTTAGCTTTTTAACTCACCTATTAATTCATTTTTGAATTTATTTTATTATACAAAACCATTCTCAATTTATTCCTACTTACTTGGGTTTTGTTTGCAACTCAAACCATTTCTATTATAATTCAATTCCATTTTATTCGACAACACCTCCCTTATATCTAATTTACTTGAAAATTTCGTTAAATATTATTCATATCACACTTGAATTATATTTGTAATTCAAACCATCACTATTCCGATCCAACTCTATTTTATTTTTAACATCATCCCTACGTATTTTAATTCATCATTAAAACAAGTCGAATTCTATTTATAATTCGAGTTCATTTCCAAATTCCATCATCAACTTATAATTCATTTTATTTAACCGAGTTAAATTTTATTAACATACTTTATCAAACAACTATTTAGCTAATTAGCTTATTTCAATTTTTATATCAATATTCGATTTTATTACAAAAATTACTTCATTAAATTTTCCTGAATTCGAAACCTTTTTTATAATTCCAGTTTGGATTTTCTTTCATCTTCAAAATTCCAACACTTTTATTTTAAAATTTTAGAAATGCTTTAAATTCACATCATACTATTAAAATAGCTTTTTATAAAAATACTTTTTATAATGTCTCAACCAGTCCATCCTTGTTCTCATAGAAATTCAGTCATACGTTGATCAGGCGTAGGACTGAAAATCTATAAGTACTTAGCAGATACATTTTCAACATCTAGTGAAAATACTTGGGAAAATAATTTTATTGAAAATATAGAAAACCGTTTTTGAAAATAGAGGAAATATCTTTGGTGAGAATGCTCTGGAAATCATCACCCCCATCCATGGTCGCAGTTACATTCCAGGGTTACATTGCCATCGCAGCAAAAGTCCATGTAACTCTAGGCACTCCACGCCCCTTGATTACGCCATGGAACCTACAACAGACCGCAGTTACATTCTAGTGTTACGTTGCCATCACAGCAAAAGTCTATGTAACTATAGGCATCAGCGCCCCTCGATTTTCGCCGTCAAAATGAAACTTCTCCACTCCTACATAGGTCGTATAAAATCAAACGCAGACTGTTGGCTCTTAGGAGCACACATGACTTTCGCCATGTTACCATAGGTCGCAGTCTACCGATATAAAATCAAACGTAGACCGTTGACTCTCAGCAGCACACACGACTTTCTCTATGGTGTATACTACTCATAATCCTCAGGAACTAGTTTTGTCCGGACTCCTCACAGGATCAACTTTAGATCCCTCCCTTGAGTCTCAAGGCAGCACCACCCAGTGGCACGCCAGAGAAGTTCATTTCAAGGGAGCACCTTTTTCCCAGAGCCATCATCAAATCACTTTATACTATACACATATAGTACCTTTCAAATCATACACCTAGTATGATCTCATACAAAGCTCCTTTACACAAAATCGATTATCCCAAAATTGATAATTCTCAAACTAGGCTTTCCAAATTCCAATATTGATTTTACCCAAAAATCAAAAGCCTTTCCAAATCCAAAGGTTCCCAAAACCTTTTTTCAAAATCCTCATAAGATCCTTTATATATATATATATATTCAGATACTTATAATTTTAAAACTTTGGATCATTTCAAACTTGTATAAAACTCCTTTTATACTTCAAACACTTTCAAAATGCTTTCCTTTTGGCAATAGATTCAACAAGGGGAGATTTATCTTATATAACAAAGATATATAACTTTGTTTATTCAAAATCAAATATTCAAATTTGATTTCTCTTTTCAATGTCAATTTCATTCAAAACTGTACGACGTACACTTATCATCCGTACGCTATACTAATCTGATCGCTCCCTCGATCACACAATTTCACTTCCGAACTAGTATCATCCACCCGACTTCCTAGTGCGGACACAGATCTGATTTCATGATCAAAAACCGTCATTCTCCTTGCATAGCCATAATTATGATAGAGAATACCTAGAACCAATCAACAATCCATATCCAGGCTCGCTGTCGAAAATGGAGTGAAAAAAATCCCAACTCGGATCGATATAACTATCTCGAAATTCTGTACTCGAATCTGGATCAAATCACTATGCGAATAGAATAATATACGTACATCCTACGTATTTAACTTCATTGATTATTAGCCAAATCAATTTCCTTTTATATTCATCCTCACTTTGAACTTTATTCACTTAATCACATTCGCCTTAATCCCCATTTGGATTATCACTTCAATTCTTATCTCAGTTGGGTACTTAATCAATATCAGTTTGAACTCCGACCAGTTTATATTTAGAAAATAGCTTGAAAATTTTAAAAATAGATAAGTAGTTGAAAAATAATTATTAGTTTGCAAAATAGCTGTAAAATAGTTAACTAATTATAAATAGTTGAGAAATAGTTAAATAGTTATAGAAATTTTAGAGAATTGCCAAATAGCTGTAAAATAGTAAATAAATTTGTAAAATAATTAAAAAATAGTAATTAGTTTATAAACCAGTTGAAAATTTGTTAAATAGTTCCAAAAATAATCGTAAAACAAATATAAAATAATTTGGCTTTAAAAAGAAAGGTTGTATATATTAAATATCTTGGAAGAATAAGTTTATGTTAAAACAATTTATATTGAAAATAATCCAGAGTCAAAACTGTTCACCTCCCCAACAACTTAATTTAAATTTCCACTTCCATTAAATTGACTCAATTCCAATTTGAAGAACTTAAATTCCCATCGAAATTTATTTAACCCCATTTCAAGTTAAATCAATCTTGATTCCTTTCCCAATTCAAATCAAATTCCATTTGATTTTAATCCTGTTCAACTTTAGTTATAATTTCAAATTATTGCAATAAATTTTGGACTAATATCCATTGAACCCACTTCAATATCAATATCTTTTCAATTTAATCCAAGTCAATTTCCCATTAAAATTTTTAAACTTATACATCTTCAATCACAAATCTAATCAATTTAAACCAAATTCAATTTTGAACTAAGTCAATTTCAATCTTAAATTTAAACCATCTCGAATTATATAAATTCGAGTTAAATTCTCAAAGGTTGGTTTAACTTTTTAAACCAAATTAACTTTGTTCATTTAAAATTTTTAAACAATTTAATTTCTTCACACACCAGGCTACTTTTAAATTTTAAACCACCCTTGGTTTCAATTTCAAAACAAATCCCTTAAAAATCTTCCAAACATTTTTTTGTTTTAAAATAAGACTATATTCAAAATAGTCTGAATTATATTATTTGTTATTTTCTTTAACTCTTTGAAACAATTGATTGTTTCTAGACTTGGGTTTTTAAAACTTCACAATTTTAAAACCTACTTTAATTTAGAAGTTATACTCATCTTATAAATTTACTTCATTTGGCGTACTTAATAATAAATATATCATTATTAAACACAATAACTATTTACGATAATACCTAAGGTAATCATATCTAGATATCATTTCTTTTTACATTATTCTTACTCCTATAAATTCAAGATTAAATTTCAGTTTGAATCCATTTCAAACTTACCTTTATTTATTTCAATTTGGTTGTTTTTATAGTACCACTTAATTTAATTCCAATTCAAGATTTCAGTTTGGTTGTATTATATTACTTCTTAATTTAATTCCAATGGTTTATCAAAATATATTTTTATATAAAACCATTTAAAAATTTTATATAATAAAATAACAAGTATGCACTCATATATATATACACACTCAACTCATCCTAGAGTACTACAGACTCTATTTAATGAGTAATCCCCACCAGAGCCAAGGTTCTCGCTTAACCTTTCAGCTCTGATACCAACTGTAACGACCCAAAATTTCCGAACCCGAAAATTCCAGATAGTTATGAAAAAGAAGAAAGAGATAGAAGAAGAAGAAGATCAGAAACATCAACATCTCACATTCGCGGCGGATATAATATTCTTTTGTAGACTGTTATTATTAATTATTATATTTTATCCGCTGCGAATATGAAATGCTGATGTTTCTGATCTTCTTCTTCTTCTTCTATCTCTTTCTTCTTTTTCATAACTATCTGGAATTTTCGTGTTTGGAAATTTCGGGTCGCTACAACATCACACCACATCCATTATTTTTCATGATATTGGACTATTCTTATTTCCAATGTGCACCTATTACCCATATACAATGTCAGGCACCCCAATAAATCTCTACCTTGGCTAGCATAGATTCGTGCGTCTTCCCCTATTCCAACTTTGATGCCTGCACCAAACTGACACATCATTCACGTGTCATTCTACCAGACCCTACTTTCCATGGTATAACTCCACCTTAAGTTTGACTACTTAAGCCTACACCGCTAACCATCCTAATTTACATATCTCTTGCACATTTTCCATTGTTTAAGGCATCATCATCGGCTCTGATACCATTTTGAAATTTCGTGGGCGTTGAGTACTTTGAGAGCAATGTTTGCTTACATTGCCCAGTTCGTAACTTTCGGCTTTGACACCAATTATTATGTAACCGCGGTCGGACCAAGCTTCCCATCTCCAGAACTGACGTACATATAGGAGTTGGCGCACACTTTAGTATAACAAAAGGAATCCCCAATATGAAGTGCCTACTAACCCGTATTTATACATCACTTCTCCAAGTTATTTAGCAATGTGAGACTATTCCAATTCGAAATTGTAGTTCCTTTTTCACACATGCGAGACAACCATGACGCTTCCTTAAATAGATTAGCTTCTGCACTAATCTTTTCAAAAAAGTCCTTTTAACTTCTCATGCGATAAACAACATAGTTTTGGAATGTCATAGGCATTCTTAACATTATATTGGGAAGTCCTTTTGTCCACTCATTTAACGTTATTTATGTGTATATTAATGTAATTTTGTTCATATACATTTTTGTGACTTAGTGAACAATTGAATCAATAATTAAAAAATTTATAGTACTCAACACTTTTAAATTTTCAACCGCGGCCTTTTGATTATTCATGTTTTAATTAGTGGAAATTAAAATCCGTCTCTTATTTTCAAGTTTCATACTGGGAAACCCTCCCAAAAGCAAGTTTAAAAATTAAAATTTATTTGTCTTCATAGTACTTATTTTATGTTTTTTTAGAAAAATTTAATCTGAACTAAATTGCAAGTCTTTATGATTAGAACCTTTTTTTGGGAACAGTAAAATATTTATAGTCCAAGAAAATGCGAATATTTGCATTTTTGGCTGAAACTAAAAACAACGATGTTTTTTGAATTTGTTTTTGAGAAGGGATGATTGGTATTTTGAAATTTAGAGGGTGTGTTTTAAAAAGTTCCCTTTAGCTATTTCATTTTTTCATGATCACTAAATACTAAGTTTATGAAGAACAAAAAATAAATAGTTTTCTTTAACCTTCATTCACTCTTAATTTGTCTAAATTAATTGTAACAAATGAAACATAACCTTCTAAATGCATATATCCTTTACTTAGTTTTCACTAATTCTAACTCTAAAATGATCCTCCATGTTTATACTAGTAACCATTTAAAATGAGACACCATAAATCCATCATAATTTGGCTTCAACTGGGCCTCCAAGTTTACATTAGCAACCCTTCAATTTTGCAAATTAATGAAATAAAAAGATAATTAAGAGGGAAAACTAGAAAAAGAAGAATAATTCAACGTTTATTTCATTTTAATTTCGCTAAAAAAATTTGATATTAATTTGTCTTAATTACTTGTAGCAAACGACCCACGGTCATCAAAAAACCAAAACCCTTTACTTGATTTTCCTTAATGCTAAGTCTAAACCCTAACCCCTACATTTATATTTGCAACCGATTAAAACGAATATCTTAATTGATCTGGTTTAATTCAGACCATCCATCAAAATTTGGTTTAAAGTCACAAGGAGAAAATTATGATTTTGCCAAATGTAGACAATCACACTCAATCTTTTTTTCAGCAGTACAATTTACTAGTGTGTAACATGTATGTTGTACATGGTCAAGGATGACCTTCAGATCAAGGCAGTAAAATCATCGAAATAAAAGAAAATTTAAAATAAATATGTAAAAACTTATAAAAAGCAATAAAATGCATTATATGAAAATAAAAGTGGATGTTTGGCACAAGAAAGACGAGCATCAATATTTCCTCTTTTCCTTCAATTCATATTTCCTAAACATAAGAATTATAACTTTCAAAAATCCAACAAATTCAGAATTTTCAACATCCGCTTTTATTAAAAGAAATTGGAAGTAAAGATTAGAAAATCATATCAATTTCAGAAACCACAATTTTGCATTGGATGATATACTTTATTATCTTTATTTTTATTAACTTTATGTTATGTATTTCTATTTGTAGAATATTAATATGATTTTAATGCTAAAATTCTTGGCAATAAGCTTCTTTTCTTTAAAATTCGACGATTAACATTTTTAACACAAATCAGTTGCTAAAAAATAAATTTTCTTTTAAACTGTGTATGGTTTGAAGTATCATTATTAAGGTAGTTGTTTCTTTTTGTTACTCCATTTGTTATCTATATCATATGTAAACTATTTTACTTTGATGCTTCAATTTTGTTAGCCTACTTAATACATGTAATATGGCCTTGACGCACAACTAGCTCTAAGTTTCAAAACTCTTAAGACCCTCCCTACTTAATATTGTTAAAAATAGTTTTTATATTTTAATTATTGCTAAAATACATTTTAATATCCAGTATATGATAAATTAATCCTAATATATTAATTATAAATTGAAATGACATGCGATGCTTGGATATAAGGTTGAGGGTTCAAACCTCGCTAACTATATATCTACGTAAAAATTAATGTCCTTGTTAGGGAAAAAATTGGCCACTAACACCCAAATGTAGATGAAAGCACCAACTAATAGTCACAAATAACAAATAGAATATATGTAGAGAATAATATATGAAGAATAGTCAAAATTAAAATGAAAGCAGTAAAGAAAAAAGATTTTATAGTGGTTCGGCTAACTCTGGCCTACGTCCACTCTAGAAGTTTCCTTTTTATTGATGTAACAATCGATTATAGTTACAAAGTGGTAGACCAACCTTGGCCTTAGAAAATAGAAAGTCAGAGAGCAGAAGAGAAGATCCCCTTTTTTTGAACCTCCATATGCTGTATTTATAGGCGAATCCTGAGTTGTTGGGCCTTCTGAATAGCTTGGGCCCAACAAAGCCATTGCCGAGCCACTCAATGCCGATCCATGCATACCGAATGAGGTTGGTTGAAACAGAGGATGCCGAACGAGGTAGCCATGATGAACGCATTCGTATGCCGAACGAGGTAGCCATGCCGAGCGCACACGTATGTCGAACGAGGTTGCCATGCCGAACGACACTCATATGCCGATCGATGAGTTTATGCCGAATGATTCATTATGCCGAACGACCCATTATGTAGAACGACCCATCGTGCCAAATGATCCATCATGACGAACGACCCATTATGCCAAACGATCCATCATGCCAAATGACCCAACATGCCGAACGACCCATAATGCCGAACGATCCATCATGCCGAACGACCCATTATGCGGATCGACCCATCATGCCGAACAATCCATCATGCCGAAAGGCCTATCATGCCGAATGACCCAACATGCCGAACGTTGTCCAATGCTGAGCGAGGTCCAATGTCGAGCGGTGTGTGATGCCGACCGATGTCCAATGCCGACCATCTGATACCGAGCGACAATCAAATGACCTTCCTGAACCTCCATACCTCCAAGAATATTACCATGCCAAACGGCCAAACCACAAGGTTGAACCACAAACAATCTGAACCACTTCCTTCCAACCGAAGTACCTATCATCTATCCAAGTGACCATCATCCTTTTAAACCGAATCCATCATATTTCAGCCTCGATAGCCGTGAAGTTGTTTTAGTCAAATCCACATGTACTTGGCCTTGTAAGAAGGTGGGTTAACACTTGCCCCCAAAACGTGCCTTGCTGTTGGAAGGTATGTTTTGAATAGCCTCAAACCCGATATCCAAAGTCCATATTCCTTTCTTAACCACATTATCAAATCCATAACCTCTCTGGGTTTAACCTTGAATCCATAGACCTCGCCGGGTCGTGTTATCCTGTTCTAGCCTTGACCTTCCTGTCAAGGCTTTTATGTTTCTCCGACCTCAGCACTCTAGCTAAGGAATTCTTCAATCACCAGCCTCAGTACTTTGGCTAAGGACTTTGATATTCACTGGCATCGGCACTCCAGCCAAGGACTTTGATATTCACCGGCCTCCGCACTTCGGCCAAAGGCTTTTGATATTCACCGGCCTCGACACTCCAGCCAAGGGCTTTTGATATTCACCGGCCTCGGCTCTCCGGCCAATGATTTTGATATTCACCGGCCTCGACACCCAGCTAAGGTCTTTTGATATTCACCGGCTTTGGCTCTCCGACCAAGGACTTTGATATTCACCGGCCTCGGCACTCCGGCCAAGGACTTTGATATTCATCGACCTCGGCCATCCGGCCAAGGACTTTGATATTCACCAGCCTCCGCACTCCGGCCAAGGGCTTTTGATATTCACCGGCCTCTGATCTCCGGCCAAGGACTTTTGATATTCACCGGCCTCGGCTCTCCGGCCAAGGACTTTGATATTCACCGGCCTCGGCTCTCCGGCCAAGGACTTTGATATTCTGTCCAAGTCCATTCCATCGCTCTCCGGCTAAGGGACTCGTAACTCGCGATCACTGCCCCATCTCTCCAGTCAGGACAGTAATCGCTAATCCTAAATTGTTTTAATACAGTAATCCAAATCCAATTAGAAAACCAAAAATCCATATCAGAAATCAAACATCCAAACCAAAATGGCAAAACAAAAAACCAACCAAACTGAAAGTTCAATCCAAACTCCAAAACCATACCAAAGAGAAGTAAATGCCCAAACTATGAAAGAGAAAACCAAAGTTGCAGAAAAACAGAGAGAAAGTAGGATTTCGTAGGCTCAGGTAGTACGGTTTTTCATCATCTTAGAGCACGCCTAGGGACCGTCCTCGATCCCGTACGTGTGTAAGTAACCTAGCCGCATTACTTTGAGTCCTATTACTTATTCAAAACCATAAACATGTGTAGTGGATAATGAGCTAACGTTGCCCAGATCCAGTGCCATCTCCGTTCGAGGTAGGTGGTGGTCGCTCCTGTGTCACTGCCACAGTTCGATTCTTGACATACTGTTGTAGATGACCATTCCTTACATGCTCCTCAATGATATCCATCAAATGCCTGCAATCATTTGTGTTGTGCCCATCCAGCTCATGGAATAGGCAATGCTTCCCCGATGCCCACTCGTATTCAGAAGGCTCTCTCTTTGCCGGCCTTCGGTATTGGATTTGCTCCCGAGTGTCCAAATAAATCCTTTCTAGAGTCTCAGCTAAATCTTTGTAAGAAAAAAACTTTGAATCCCTTCGAGGTTTCTTCGAAGTGCCACCATTGCCATTTATTATCCTTTATCATCTTTACTTGGATCCTCGAAGGGTGAACCTCCACCCTCACTGCATAAGCTTCAGCCTCTCTCCTTACTCTCTCAGCCTGTGCTTCTTCCTGTCTTAGGAACCTTTCCGCCTCATGGTAGAACTCCCCGAGTTCCCTCGGTGGGTCCCTTTCCAATGATATCTTGAAGTCCGAATTATCCGCGATTCCCGAGACTGCTGCCATCAAAACCATTGACGGATCGGGTCGATCCATGAGGCTACTACTGCGTTAAATCTGGTTAAGAAGTTCCTAAGCGACTCTCCCTTCCATTGCTTCACCGATGTCAAGATCATTACATTCTTGGGTCTGACTATATGGACCCGAAACTGTCTCATAAATTTTTCAATCAGTTCCGTCCATGTGCCGATAGAACCACTCTCCAGCTGTCTGAACCACATAGCTGCGATATCCGTCAAAAACTATGGAAAGCATTGAGCCATGACCTCGTCTGATGCTCCCCAATACCTCCATATGCCTCATGTACCTCGTCAAGTGAACGGTAGGATCCGTTCTCCCATCATACATATCCAACATTGGTAGCTTAAAGTCCGGTGGATTCCTATCTTGCCTGATTGCAGGAGTAAAGGGACTCCTACTTACATCCTCCAAGTCTCTATTTACCAATCCACCTCTCATAGCCCGTCTGACCATTTCCGCTAGTCTGTCATTGTCGTCAAGCTGCAATCCTTGTCTGTTACCTCTGGTCTGCCCCCTGTGTTGATGAGGAAATTCTGGCACATACTCCTCATCTCGTACTCCTGCATTCCTGCTGGTGTCGGGTTGCACCGCATCATCTGGCATCCCTCAATGGATTGGTCCAGCATTTCCTGGTGGCATGCCCTCAAGTCTAGATCCATCCAGGTTGGTAGCGGTTTGCTAATTGGGGGCTGCCCCCTGCTGGGCCATTCCCTCTGCTTATTGGTTGAGCGCCTCTGTTCCAGCTCCACGGATCTGAGCTCCTGCATTTCCTGCTTGTGCAAATTGTCTGAGAAGAGCCTGCATCATCCCCTCTTGTCTTTTCATCATTGCTTCCGTTTCCTCTCTAGTGATGTAGATGGATGCTCCACCTGCTCCATTTCCAGAGGAAGCCTCTTGACTTCCCTCCTGATTGATCCTTTCTATCACTTGCTTCCTTGCTGATAGCCTAACCATTGTTTCCTCGAATCCTTGTCCCTAGCTCCAGAAATCCTGAATTCAACTCTCAATGAAAGCACCAAAATGTTAGGGACAAAATTGGCCACTAACACCCAAATGTAGATGAAAACACCAACCAATAGTCACAAATAACAGACAGAATATATGTAGAGAATAATATGAAGAATAGTCAAAATTAAAATGAAAGCAGTAAAGAACAAAGATTTTATACTGATTCGGCTAACTCTGGCGTACGTCCACTCTAGAAGTTTCCTTTTTATTGATGTAACAATCGGTTATAGTTACAAAGTGGTAGACCAACCTTGGCCTTAGAAAATAGAAAGTCCGAGAGTAGAAGAGAAGATCGCCTTTTTCTGAACCCCCATATGCTGTATTTATATGCGAATCCCGAGTTGTTGGGCCTTCTGAATAGCTTGGGCCCAACAAAGCCATTGACGAGCCACTTGATGCTGATCCATGCATACCTAACACGGTTGGTTGAAACAGAGGATGCCGAACGAGGTAGCCATAACGAACGCATTCGTATGCCGAACGAGGTAGCCATGCCGAATGCACTCGTATGCCGAACGAGGTTGCCATGCCGAACGACACTCCTATGCCGATCGAGGAGCTCATGCCGAATGATCCATCATGCCGAACGACCCATCGTGCCGAACGATCCATCATGCCGAACGATCCATCATGCGGAACGATCCAACATGCCGAATGACCCAACATGCCGAACGACCCATCATGCCGAACGACCCATCATGCCGAACGATCCATTATGCCGAAAGGCCTATCATGCCAAATGACCCAACATGCCGAACGTTGTCGGCCAGTGCCGAATGAGGTCCAATGCCGAGCGGCGTAGGATGTCGAGCGATGTCCAATGCCGAACGATGTGTGATGCTGAACGCCATTTGATGCCGAGCGACAATCAAACGACCTTTCTGAACCTCCATACCTCCAATGGATATTGCCATGCCGAACGGCCAAACCACAAGGTCGAACCACAAACAATTTGAACCACTTCCTTCCAACCAAACGACCTATCATCTATCCAAGTGACCATCATCCATTTAAACCGAATCCATCATATTTCAGCCTCGGTAGCCATGAAGTTGTTTTAGTTAAATCCGCCTGTCCGTGGCCTTGTAAAAAGGCGGGTTAATAGTCCTAACTCAAAAAAATTATAAATTAAAATCATTAATATCACATATGTAAATAATTTGTTTTTTTCTTGATGATATAAATATTGAATATTATGTGATATTATATGTACGAGTGAATAAATAACTTTGTCATTTTATTAATGATTTTTTTATATATTGTTATGTGTGTGTATATGTATGTATAAGTATGTGTGTATGTGTGTGTTAGGTGTAGCCTTGGCGCAACAATTAGGTCACCCACATGGTGATCTGGGCGTCCAATTTCGACTCCGGAAACAGTCTCTTCATAATGCGATGGAAAGAGTACGTACGTTATCGACCTTCCCAAAGCCCACTATCATGCAAGAGCCTCGTGCAGTAGGTTCCACTTATATATATATATATATATATATATATATCATCTTTTTTAAAGAATTTATAAATGGATTACTAAACCTTAAATAATCGGATTTATTTAAATAATTTGAATTAAAGATCAACATAATTAATTAAATACAAGGATTTAATGTAAAAAAGTTAAAGAAAATTAAGAAGAGCTTTGTACATATTTGAAATTGAGAACAACACCAGTCTTATGGTTAGCTTATCTACGTGTGAAATTTTATTTACAAATATTTATCGTTTTTGAACAATTTTATCCTTGTAATTACCATAGATTTCATATTGTTGTAGGAGGGCCATTCTTACAACATTGATAATTGCAAAATAATGTTATGTTGCATTTAGTTGAATTATAAGTTGGTATGGTTTGATAATATGTTGAAAGTGACAATGTTTATATAATCAATTATTGGTTTTGCATTCACATCGTTATAAAATATTTAATTTATCTTTTATAGGTTGTTCAAAACGAAATCATGTTATGTAATGTACGATATTTTTTTGAGATAAATGAATTAGAAATTAAAAGAGTTATTATTATTTTTGTATGCATTTTATGTTACATGATTTAGATATCGTTATATATCTGAATAAAGAAGAAATAATTTTATCATTTTTCCTATATATATGAATATTGTATATAGTGAAATTCCTATATTTTTAGGATTTATTAGATGGACTAATGAATATTAGTTAACCATATCTATTTAAATAGTTTAAATTATGATTACACAATTAGTTAACATTATTTATTAAATGGATTAAATTACGAGTACACGATATCATATTTTAGATAGCCTAATTGAATATAGTTGTTTGATCTGAACCATCCAACCGAAGTTTGAGTTAATTTTTCTAGTGTTCTAAGGCTATTTTTTAAAAATTGTATAATGCTTTAATTGAAACATCAGTGCTTGAATCTAATATTGTCTAAACCATAATTTATCCACTTTTATGCTCATACTTTACACGTAAATAAATAAAACTAGTTGTGTTAAATTTGGACGATTTAAGTATATTCCAAATATTAAAAGAGAGAAGATATTAATTTGTCCCGAAATCAACAAATAAGGGGATAATTCAAACTATGTAAAAACCATAAGTTCATATCATAAAAAACATACAAATACATACACTACGCATCAATAGCAAGCAAACATACACTATACATACAACCTACAACTAGCTATCCTAACATCAATTCGGGATAGGCTTCTTTAATACATCCACCGTCTCCCAAGTGTAGTCTCTTGGATCCTCGCTCCATGGAATCCTGACTAGTAGCACCACCTTATTACACAATCTCTTTTCATCTCGATCCACAACATAAACTAGATGTCTAACCACTGTCGGTTTTTATTCTATTTCCAATTCCTCTTGAACTGAAGGCTCCACAATCAAAGATGGGTCATGAACATACTTCCTCAAATGAGACATGTGGAATACATTATGAACACCTGCCAATCTCCGTGGAACTCGATCGTATAAGCATGCGATCCGATCCTCTTAAGAATACAAAAAGGTCCAACATACATTGAAGCTTTCCCAAATCTAACAGCTTCTCTTATTGGTGAAATCTTTACGAGCACCAAATCTCCAACCACAAATTCCTAATCTCTTCGCCTCTTATCCGCATAACACTTTCGAAAATCTTGGGCCTCTTTCATTCTTTTCTTAATCATGACAAATTTTTCAGTAGCCTCTCGGATCATGTCTAGTCCAAAAACTTGTCTATTTCACGTCTCAACCCAACATGTTGGTGACTTGCACGGTTTTCCATATAGGGCTTCATAAGGTGCCATTCTGATGCTTTCTTGGAAACCATTATTATAGGAGAACTTAACTAAATGCAAAAAATCCTCCAATAATCCACCAAAATCCAGAATACAGGCCCTCAAGAAATCTTTTAGAATCTAATTCATTCGCTCCGTCTGTCCATCGATTTTGGGGTGGTATCCGGTACTTAGGGTCAACCTTGTTCTTAAAGTTGTTTGCAATGCTTTCCAAAATTAACTAGTGAATATGGAGTCTCGATCAATTATAATACAAGAGGAACTCCATGCAACTTGACTATTTCTCTCATAAAAATTTCAGCTAAAAAAGTAGCGGTCCTTGTTGGTGTCACCGGAATAAAATGTGCACTCTTCGTTAGCCTATCCACGATAACCCACACCCCATTTCCTTTTCTGGTTTTGGGCATACCATCGATAAATTCTATTAATATAATTTTTCTTTTCCAATTGAGTATTTCCAAAGGTTTTAATAATCTAGTTGTCTTATGATGATCTCCTTTGATTTGTTGACAGCATGAGCATCTGCTAACAAAGATAGAGATATCTCTTTTCATTCCTTCCACTAGATTATCTACTTCATATCGCTATGCATCTTTGAGACACATAGATGGATACTCAACTTAGAATGATGACATTCTAACAAAACTTCCCACCTAAGATCGTTAACATTCGGTACACAAATTTGTCCATTCTTCCTCAAAACTTCTAGGTTATCAAACCTAAAACTTGTACATTGCACCTCCTCAACCTTCCTGATGATCACCACTAAGCTTCTGTCCTCTCTTTTCTTGCTCATTATTCTTTTTATGAGAGTTAAGGTAACCTCTAAAAGAGTCAAAACAGGATTCCTGCTTAAGGCATCTGTCACCACATTAGTCCTTCCCGACACTTAAAAAATATCCAAGTCATAAGCCACCAGAAACTCTTACCATCTTTCTTGTCCCGAGTTCAAATCTTTCTGAGTAAAAAGATACTTCAGGGATTCATGGTCCCTAAAGAGCTCGAATTTTTCACCTAATTAAAGAAAGAAAACTTACTCCTAAAATCTCTAAAGATTAGAAAGAAACTAAGAGAAATAGAAGGATCCTTACCCAGTAAGTAGTGTTTTCACATTTCCAATGCAAAGACAACAGCCAACAACTCCAGGTCATGTGCAGCATAGTTTTTATCATGAGGCTTCAATTGCATGCTTGCATATGCAATCACTCTACCATGCTGCATCATAACAAGACCAAGTCCCACTCCATATGCATCTGTGTAAATCGTGAACCCCCCATTTCCATCCGAAATAGCAAAAACTAGTACACTGGTCAATCTCTTCATCAATTCCAAAAATGGTTCTTCACACTTTGGAGTCCATATAAACTTCTCCTCCTTTGTAGTCAGTTAGTAAGATGGGAGGAAACCTTGGAATAATCTTGAATAAACCTTCTATAGTATCCAACAACGCTAAGAAATGGCGAACTTCGATAGAAGTCCGTAGTCGCTTCCATTCTTGAATAGCTTCCACCTTCACTGGATCTACAAAAATACCTTCTCCTATCACAATATGTCTTAAGAATCTTACCCCTGATTTTCAGAAATGGCACTTGGAAAATTTCACCTTCAGGACATATCTCCTCAATGTTTCCAAACACATTTCCAAATGATGTTTATGCTCCTCCTCGGATTTGGAGTAGATAATAATGTCATCGATAAAAACTAATGCAAACTTGTTAATAACATCTCAAAAACATGGTTCATGAGATCTACGAAATATGTAGATGCATTGATTAGTCCGAAAGGCATAACCAACTACTCAAAGAAACAACTAGGACCACTAAGCGCGGTTAAGGTTGTATTATGTTCAGCCACCCTGAACAGATGGAATCCAGTAGCTAGATCCATTTGAGAAAATACCGTAGCTCCATGAAGTTGGTCAAAAAGATCATCGATGCGGGGTAAGGGATACTTGTCCCTAATGATCATCATATTCAACTCCCTATAGTCCATGCATAACCTTAAAGATCCATCAGACTTAGCAGTAAACACCACAGTAGACCCCCAACTCGAACGACTGGGTCTAATCAATCCTCTCCTCAACAACTCCTGCATTTGAACTATCAACTTCTCTCTCTCTCCCTTGGAGCCATCCTTCACTTAGCTTGAACCAAAGGCCTTGTGTCAGGGACTAAATCATTGCAAAACTTTATCTCTCAGTACGGAGGTAAACTTTTAACCTCTTCAAATACATTGGGAAAATTCTTAACAAGTTCAATAGACCCTAAACTCTTCTGGGTGGCTTCCAAGACATATAGGAAACAACGCATACGAATACCGGGTTCGTTACATGATACTTTAGCTTTCCTTCCTATATCAGTCACTAAAGATACAGTTCTCTTATTACATTTTAGGATAACCTCATATTTTGATAACCAATCAATACCAAGAATAACATCGAATCCTTTAAAGTCTGAGACATATGGGTTACAAGAAAAGTGATGAGAAAGGTAGGAAACTGGCACATTCTTACAAATCATACTCAAATGGGTCACACCACTTATGTAGTTAGACATACACATAGGGTTTTCTACAATACTAGGAATAAGATGAAATTTACCTACCAATTCATAAGATATAAAATTATGAGAGGCACCAATATGAAATAATGCTTGAACAAAAATACCATTAATTAGTAAGATTACATTCAAGGACGCCTTTTCACATCCGTTGAAGTAGGCAGTTCATTCTTAATGGCAAACACCTTAGACTACCACACCTTCTTCATGAGTGAGATCTCCTTTACCATATGTCCAGGCTGATGGCAATTAAAATGGAGAGTCTTGTGGACCATCGGGGATATAGGTCCACTTTATATTGTTGTTGCTGCTGAATTCTAGAATTCTTGCAAAATTTAGCGATGTGGCCCTTCTACCAACCCTTGTAGTAAACAGAATCCATAAAATGACTCTCTTGAGCCCCTCCGCTAGGTTTTCCCTTTCCTTGGTTCTTCCAGTTAGGATTAAACTTTCTCTTGTTAGAACCATCTTCATTGGTATTTTCACTAGGTGCTACAGGAATAGGCTTCCTATTTCCAAGGTCTCGTACCTCAGAGCCATATCAACTAAATCCATAAAAGTACCTTTAACATGAGTAGTCATTTTCTCATGATACTCTTCCTTCATACCCAAAACAAACATCTCATTCTTCTTAATGGGGTGTTGATCAATTCCAGTCCAAAATAAGATAGATTGTTGAACTTTGTCTCATATTCTGCTATAGTTAGATCCCCTTGCTTCAAGTCCATGAAGCTCTGGTACATACTGGTCCGTCCTGGTGTTGGCAAGAATTGGTCTTACAAAACTTCTTTGAATTGGCCTGACGAAAACTCTTCCTCAGGAATATTTACCATAAAGAATCCCCACCAGCTGCTACTCCCTCTTGCAATTTCCATGCTGCTAAGAGTCTTTTATGTTCATTAGATAAACCAAGACCTTTAAAAATCTTTTCACAAGATTGCAACTAAGCTTGCACTGCCATGATAAACTCAGTTCCTTCAAACGATTTCCCTTCGAGATTAGTGTAATCCTTACATAAGATTGCGAAATTCACTCTTCGCTGCTATGGCACCGCCTCTTCGATAATCTGAATCCCTCCAAGATTTGGGGTTTTACCATTTATATTTATAGCGCTACCTGCTCCCCTACCTTGTCTGCCACTGTTACTCATGTCTTACTACTTGGAAATAGTAAGATAATCTTAGAATACTTGGCGAGATAAATCTTACAAGAAGGGTACTCATCAAACCTATCAAGTTGATCTATTTATTAGGGATATATATATATATATACATACATGAATAAAAATTAAAAATTCACACTCTCGAAGTTAACCTCAACCCAAAGCCTAGGTGGTCGCTAACCTAGGCTCTGATACCAAAATGTAACGACCGCCTTTCTTTCATCGAAAGACGAGTCATTAAGGGTAGAAGAAAATGAAAGATAAGAAGAAACTACACAATCACAGAATCTCATCACGAATCAAAATAACATATAATAGATAACATAGAATATTATATTCTCATTTCCATAATAATAGTAATAATTCAGAGTCATTACATTACAACCATCTACTGGACAATTGTAACTACCTGCCCATACAAAATACAAAGATCATATATAAACACAGAGGAATAAGGTAATAATTAGCTAATGGTGAAGCCACCGCTCCAGCTCCTTCAAAATGCTTTCGTAAGAAATGTGGATCACTTGGCTACTCATATAAATATGAGTACCCAAGAGTTTTTAGTAAAAGAAAATAAAACTCTCGGTCAAATATGGGTCTGGTGTGAGTAAACTCGAACAGCTTAATTTTTACTTTTATCAAATGATTTGAAAATCAAAAGTATCTTGTAAGACCACACCGCACAGAAACTTCGGGGGAGGGGGGGGGGAGGTTTACCTTATGATAACCAAAACACTATATATAGAAATCTATTAATATTATCATAATGTCCAAGTCTTTCAAGTAAATAAGAAACATAGTCAAAATTGTTACATTAATTAAATTTCAACATAATATGTATACAACTAAGACCGAAGGCACTTATTAGGAAATGGATTCCATACATGACCAGGTAAGGAACTACCTTAAGAAGGGTGCACCTTTAGATAAAATACATTTGGGATTTGCTAAGAACATCTTGTACCCCGCTATATAGTCGAAGAACCATATATATGGTGTTTGATGATAATAACCATACAACAATGATGTTAATATATTTATTAAGTTATTTCAGGTTATAATAATGATGAAAAAGATGAAAAAATTTGGCTAAAAATATGCAAAGCAAGGACTCAAACCTGACTGGGATTAGAGGTAAGCACATGCTTTTACCATCGAACTAAGTAAGCTTTTGGAAATTGTGCTTATTCGGTCAACTGAAAACCTTACTCAGTCGACTGATCTAGGCTAAGTTGACCAACTTATCAAAAATAGCCTACTGAATCAAGCCCAAAGTTCTAGATCGAAATGGGCCACTTTCAATCAACTGAATACGTTTTCTAGCCAACTGAAATGCATAATTTCCTAAAGTGGTGTCTTCGCATCTGTTCATCTATAGTTACATCTTTTTACTTCTACAATTGCTTCTCTTCATCAATGGCGAATCTAGAAGGTTGCACGCCTACATTGGCATCCCTACATCAATAGTATAATCCCCTAACTATTCCAGAATCAAAATACACACTGAGACACAACTCTATGCTTTGAGTTCCAAGCCTTAAAATACTCAATTGCAAAGCAATACTCTGAATTCCTAGAAATTCTTGTGATTTAGAGATTTCGACTAGTGTGCTTCATCTCCACATCTCATAATCTAGTCAAATAAACTCCTTAGCCTCTACACCTCCACTCAATATAATTTGGTCTGCTTATAGGAGTTATTGTACATCAAAATGACATTCTATATAACAAGATACGTTGTGTCAGGAAGTAAAATTTGTTACACTGGTTGTAATCATTGTTGAATTCCTGTTCGGTTGTTCGGGCGATTTTTGTAAACCTATTCCTCTGGATGAAGTGAGGGTGTTGATGGTGAAATACTAAAGGGGTTCTTTGGGACTAGACATAGGATGGGAGCTCCGAACAACAAGTGGTATTAGAGCCTGGAATTCTATCGATCGTCACAACATCATAGAGTAATGGCTAGAAAGATAAGATCCAGTCAGAGCTCAAAGACGGTTAAAAAAAGCAAATTTCTAGAAGCGAGCAACAATAAATAGAATCCTGGTATATGTGTTGTATGGCTAATCTCAGATGAAAATCGGCACGCTTAGATTTTATACATAATGATCATTTATAAATGCATATGTTAAAACATTACAAAAGGTCAATTCTATTGCTTTAGCTAAATTGGATGATTGGGAGCGTAAAATTAGTATTTTAATGGAAAAAAAAAGTTTTAGTAAAACAAACTGAAGTTTTGAAAATATATTGGAAGAGCTTATTTTAGAAAAAAGATTTTCTATTAAAAGAGAATGAGCTCTTAAATGATAAAAATATTGATCTTTTAAAGGAAATTGAAGTTTTACAGAATAAAAATATATTTTTGAAAAGTTCTTTATACGATTCTAATTCTAAACTTTTGTCTCTTGAAAAAAAGAATAGAACTTTTGATGATAAAATTCTAGAATTAATTAAAAAAATATGAATTTTAAAAAATATATTATTTTACAGAAAGAAATTTGTGATTCCCAAGCAGTTTTTGATAAATTAAATGAGAAAATCACAAATTTTAATAGAGAAAAAGGTGGGTTATCTTCCTTAACTACTAATAGCAAAGCTTACAATAATAGATCTGGTTTAGACTATAAAAAGATAATCGTAGAAAAAGTACTCGATATGAATTCCTACATACACATTTTAATGCTAGTGCTAAAAGTAGAGATAGTTCTAAAACCAATCAATGTCATAGTATAGTTATGCTTAGAAATTAAAAAAATCCTTTGAATACCGAATCAATGACAACTAATATTGATATATGGGGTCCCACTAATCTAATAAATCATGTTAGATAATCCTATAGTAGCAACTATTATGGAAATTAATAATGAAAATTATATTTTTAAGAGATCAACTACATCCAACTGGATATGGTTTCCTAAGTCATAAACCCTATTTTTTTAAAATGAGTATCATTTTGCTTACATTTGACATATATATTAGTACTAATCACCTTGCATTGATGTTAAACTATTTAACTTATCTATGATACTTCCTATATCTTTTTATAAATGGGAAGAAAAATTGTACACATTTGTAGGAAAAGTACATAGAATCATTACTTAAGAGAAATATCATACTTAGGGGGATTTTTCAAAATATAATTTGCTTATGCATTTGTTCTTTTTTTTATGACACGGTGGGAGAAGAACTTGTGCTTTACACATTTTGTGTTGGCATTTATATAAAATTGAGCAAAATAAATTTATGACGATTTTCGCTCAAATGGCTTCTTTATGCATGCTAATAAGTTTTAAGGATAGCAATTTTGAAAAATTAGTTTTAAGGACAAAATATAGAAAAAAATGAAGTTATCATTTTCAGTTATATAAAAATATTGATAAGTTAATTTATCGTTATCCTTTATAAATTAATAGATAAATGAATTTATCATTTTTCTGTAAATTGTGTGGTTGCCATCATCAAAAAGGGGAAGAATGAAAGAACCACATATATGGTGTTTTGATGGTAATAGCCATATAACAATGCTACTAAAATGTGTTTTAATTTATTTTATCAAAATGATGATGGAAAAGATGAAAGGTAAATTTGCTAAAATTATGTAAAGCTGGGACTCGAACTCAAAGTGGGCTGAGAGATGAGCACATGCTTTTACCACTAAACTAAGCAAGATTTTGAAAATTATCTTATTCAGTCGACTGAAACACTTACTCAGTTGACCAAACTAGCCTAAATTGACCAACTTATCAAAAATAGCCTACCGAATCAAGCTCAAAGTTCTAGACCAAAATTAGCCACTTTCAGTTGACTAAATACCTTTTCTAGTTGATTGAAATACACAATTTTCTAAAGTGGTGTCATCGCATCTCTTCCTCTATAGTTGCATCTCTTTTCTCTTATAGTTGCTCCTTTTCATCGATGGTGAATCTAGAAGGTTGTACCCCTACATTGGCATCCCTATAAGAACTATATAATCCCCTAACTATTCCTAAATCAAATTACACATTGAAACACAACTCTATGATTTGAATAATAGGGCTTAAAACTCTCAATTCCTATGAAATACTTTGAATTCCAAGAAACTCTTGTGATTCAGAGATTTGGACTAGTATGCTTCATCTCCATATCTCATATTTTAGTCAAATAAACTCCTTAGCGTCTATAGCTCCACTCAATATAATTTGGTCTGGTTATGCGAGTTGTTGTACATCAAATTGACATTATGTATCAAGATACGCTATGTCAGAATGTAACATTTGTTACACTAGTTATAATCATTATTGAAGTCTGCTCGGTTGTACAGGCAGAGTTTGTAAACCTATTCCTCTAGGTGAAGAGAGGGTGTTAATACTGAAATACCAAAGGGGAGCTTCGAGACTAGACGTGGGACGGGAGATCCGAGACTGGTATAAAATCGACTGTGTGATATACTGTTGTACTATTCCCCTGCATTTGCATTGTTTATTACTATTGGCCATTTTCGATCCAGTGCATAGCGACTAATATATAGAACCAGCCTACCACTTGACTAGTAGTACCAAATAATCACCACCATAGTTGGGATCAACAATTGTACTGGAGAATATAAAAATGGATCAATTATCAATTCTAGATACGGTGATGAGCGACCCAGATAGCCCTGCTACATACCCTATTCTGGTCATTTCCGGTTGATGAGGCCTGAGGTTACATTCACCTTAATTATAGTATTGCCACTTGGAATGCTAACATTGTCTTTTAGATGTTGACACAATGTCAACATTCATTCATACAATTCAGGAGATGAACAAATCAAAGGCACTATTTCCACTACACCTATTTTGGAATCACCCTCAAGGTTAGTAGCAAATAGCCCTTGCACTTCAAAGTCTTCATCTTGGACCTTTCGATTCGAACATTTACGTTAGTTAGAAGTGGTTTTGGATAACAACTAATATCCAATCCCGGTCTCTCCAAACCAACATTCGATAAATTTTAGGTCAAGTTCTTTATAGTGGACTGTTTCACTATCACCATGTAAAGGTTTATATATGGACATATGTTCCATATGCATAGATTATCATGACCTACTTATCGAAATTAACCGTATTCATTATGTTGCCGAAGTGCGGTATTTGTGATAAGTACGAGTCGGCTTACTTTAAATAAAATACATCATCATTTTATTACAACTACTTTAATTTGACTACTTAATAGCATGAACAAGAGATACTTGGTTTTAAAACAATTCACTTAAACAAGAAAATTGGTTAATAATAAATAACCGATAGAGTTTTATAGAGTTTTAAGAGAAACTTTAGAAAATAGATAACCCTTGAATAAATCATAAGTTTAAAACTCAATTAAACCTTAATTAGATCAAAATTAAATCATTAATAATCCTAATTTTATCTATAATTAAAACCCAATTAAACTTTATTTGAACAATATTTATTTAAGAAATTAAACCCTAATTAAGTGGATAATTAACCTTTAATAAAATAATAGTTCATTAAATAATTAACTCTAATTAAATAATTAATTAAAATAAATAAACTTGAATAACTAAAATTAGTTTTCTTTTACTTAATTAATCGTTATTTAAAGCTTACTTAATTAAAAATAATTTACTTAGTTAATAATTTCTTAACTCTGATTACTTAACCTATTAGTTAATTAATTAATTAACTAATAATTACCCTAATTAATAAATAAATAAAATAAATTATTAAATAATTAAAACTTAAACTTTTGAATTACATAATAAATTTGAAATGAGTTTTCAAAAACAATTTAGAAGAAAACACTTTAAAACTTGAAATCGTGAAGTTTAACGAACTGCATCCATAGCGACTATCACTGTGAGCGTAATTCGCTGAAGTTGATTTCTAAGTGAAGACTTCACTTTAACTCTAGTTATAACATGTTTGAAAACATAAGTGGAAAGGTTTTGAAAACTTAAAACAAAGCCAAAAACTTGGAAAATATTTTCAAAATCCAAAACTAGAGAAATAGAGCGTTTTGTTTTCAAATCGGATCTCAAGTCCTTTGCGAATTTTCAAGGTGCTAACTTCACAATAAATTCATCACGTACACTTGGTTTTGGTTTAACATACTGCCATCATATCATAACCAGCTAATTGCATATTCATATCCAAACATATTATTCAACGACCAAATTGCAAATCCAAGCTCAAACACAATCATATAATCATATGCTATCAAAACAACATGATAAGTCAACACAACAACCACTATATTTTCACAACATATAATTCATCAAAATAAAGTTAATTTCTTTTCAAAAATCAAAAATGTAACTCATTGAAACTTTTCTAAATCAAAGCGAACTTTGCCAAAACTTGAAAACACTTTGGAAACTCTACAAATATGAAACTTTTGGTTGCTCGAACACTTGAAATAGATCGTCCAAAGGGACTTTAGGCTCGGCCGAGTATTGTTTGGGCTTAGCCAATGGAAATTTAGGCTCGGCCCTTATGTTCTTTTGGAAATTGTGGCATGCAACTTAGAAGAGGGGTGTTGTAGAAGATGTAGAAATATTTTTATGAACTTAGGAAGAGGTTTGAAGCAAATTGAAGTGGTTTATCTCAAAATAGAAGATATGATTCGAAGCCATGGAAGTTTTTGACTAAGCTCTTTGGATTTTGGAATGAAGAAGGAGATTATAAAAATGATAACATGAAGACAAAAGGGTATCTATAGGCTTAGGGAAATTATTTAAAAATGTATAAGCGTTTATTTTGTAATATATGTATGCATGCACTACCATACCCCTCCCCCCTTAAATCCGTCCTCTCTAGTACAATGCCCCTCTTTTCCACTATTCAAACCATATCATACATACTTGTGTTGAAAAAGAGAATTAATATATATATATATATATATATATATATATGTATGTATGTATGTATATATGTATGTATGTATGTATGTATGTATGTTTATATATATGTATGTATATATAAAGTATTTTTTTATCCTTATATATACACACTTAAAAGAGAGCATATACATGCATGTGTACACATGTATTCATCATGTATAAATAGTTTGCAGTGTGTGCATATGTGTTTTAAGATAGCGTTATGACATTTACAATACCATTTAACCAATGATGAATTGATATATCAAAAAATAATTTCTGGTCACATTTTCTATTTCTCTATGAACTATATATATTGGTAAACAAATTTTAAAAATGATTTTATCATCATTAGTTATTATAGAAAATAGTTTTATTTGTTAATAAAAATCCATTTATTGATGAAAATATAATTAAATATTCATTTAAACAGCGATTAAATTCTGGGTCGTTACAATATTGCTATGTTCTGTCCTTTCTTTTTTTATCTGTAATTTTTGTACTTTGATTTTCTTTTTTCTCTTTGTTGGATTGAAGTTGTTGAGATTGCCCTTAGACTAGATTATTGGGTGTCCTATTTTTGCTAACCAAAACTCTAATTTTGGACAATAGGTTGTACTTACGATAGTGTAAAAAGTGACCTAATCATAAATAATATTGATGAACTATATTCAATTCTATTTTGATCATGGTGTTTTCCAAAAACATTTACCTAAATTTATTTATTTAGAGAATAAGATGCATTTTTATAATCTTACTTCAAATTTGAAACATCATTTTCCAATTTTGCTTGTTCAATTATTTAAATTGATTTTATTTTTTAAGTATCATTTAATTTTGAAGAACAAAAAATGACTTTATAAGAAAATCAAAAATATTTAAAACAGGATATTATAACATGAAAATCTTATTTGAAATCCATAATTTTCGAATTTGATAATTAATTTAAGTAAACACATTTATTTAAGTTTTAATCTAAGCAATCTCATACACATACACACACATATATGGATGTATGTATGTATAAGTGTATGCTATGTATAAAAGTATTTATTTTAAATAGTAATCTCATTTGCTAAATATTTGGTGATAGTTAGTTCCATTTAACATACAATGGGGAGGAATTTTTTTAAAACCTAACTTGAAAGACTTGGATTGTACAAGATTCAAACTTTTTATACTTGATATGCTTTATGAAAAATTAGCTTTTGTCGA
The DNA here is from genome assembly GCA_030765085.1 of Allium cepa. Lineage (NCBI taxonomy): Eukaryota > Viridiplantae > Streptophyta > Magnoliopsida > Asparagales > Amaryllidaceae > Allium > Allium cepa. The sequence continues at coordinate 92,367,309 of CM060946.1, read as the reverse complement.
GACTATAACATTTTGATTTTTTCCATTAACACTTGTTTTTTAATATGTTAAAATTCTAGAGTAGTTAGAATTTTTGACCTTTAAAATCCTTCTATATCTAAGGGTTAAATAATAATAAAAGGCAGGTTGGCCAATAATCAATAGAAAAAATTAACAACACTTTAAATATGCATTTTCAATTAAGCAGTTGTCCATATTTCTATTTTTTTCTTTCATTATCTGCTATATATATAAATATATACATATATATATGTATATATATGTATATGTCTATACACACTACTAGAACTATAGTATATTCCGACAACCATAACCGACGACCGCTGATGGTAGAATACCAATGGCTTTCAACGACATATATTTTTAGGACTTTGCTACGATTAAAATAATTAGTCATCGCTAGCCGTTGGAAAAATGTCGTTTGCGGCCGTTGATAGCCGTCGGAAAGTCGCATGTATTTTCTTCTTTAGGTCGACGCCTGAACCATTTCTTTCCTCCGCAAATCAAAAACCCTCTCCTCCATTTCCCCCTCCAGCTTCAAGCAACGAATCAACTCCAACTTCATCAAATCGGAATCTCATCTTTTCCAAACCCCTAATCCTTACATTTTAGGTATTATCCCTAAATCTTAATTTAATGAATTGGTTAACTTAGGATTAATTTGTTAATTTAATTGTTTATATTGTCTCATTGATTGTGTAGTATTGTAACGACCCGGCTTTTTCAACAGTTAATTTGTGATATTTAAAATAAATTTAAATAATTAATTTGAAGATATAATTTGTTTTCAATATGAAAAGTTGGTTTGATTTAATAAAAAGAACTCAGAATTTAAATATAACAATAAATTGAATAAATTAAATAACAATTGACAATTGGGTAAATTATTTAAAATCTGGTATTGTAAGCTTGTTAGAAATATTTTAACGGCTTATAAATTTATATTGATAATACTGGAAATAATAAATTGATCAAAATTTAATTTAACTGTCGTTTGTTCAATTTTAAATTTACATTGTTCAAATTGACAATTGAAAATAGCCTTCCGAGGGACAGTCTCGGAATTCAACGAAACCAGCTCCGTTGGATCCGCAATATTGAATTATTGTCGGATTTCAAATTTCGTAATTTTTAGAGTGACCGTGTGTTTGTACGATAAGCGTATACGTTATAATTGAATTCGAGAAGATTTTTAAAATATAACGTTTAAATAAATAGGGTAGCTTCTTCAATACACCATCGTTCGTCTTCCTAAATACGCCTCCCACCTTCTTTATTTTCACGATGTTTCTCGTTATTCCTTCGTTCAGAAACCCAAATGTAAAAAAATGGCCGCCTTTCCTTCTGTCCCAATTCGAAACCTTATCTTCGTTCCCTTCCTTTTCTCGAAATTAATTTTTTTAGGGCCGAACCTCTCCCACTTATCAATACCTCAGCGACTTTGAAAAAAAAAAATGGTGAACAACATCGAACCCGTTTCTTGCTTCAGAAATCGAATCGTTCGATTCGAGTGAGGGTGAGTTCGAACTCAATTTGGTGATGTCATCAATCGTGGTTACTCGCCCTGGGCACGCGATTATGGGGAGATTTCGTCACCTGTAGGGTTGTTCAAATTAGGCTATCGGAGGAGCCTGGGTACTCGTTCGTGCGCGACTGGTTTCGATGGGAAGCGTGGACGAGCAGAGGTTGGAGGAAGGGTGTCGATGGGATGCGACTGGGGTTTGCATCAGAATCAAGCGGTATGGGAGCGTATTCGTGGGTTAGGGTTGGTGATTTTGGCGAGTGCGTAGGCTCGAGTTTGATTTGGGTGTGGCGGCGCGTCGAGGAGTTTCGGAGGTAGTGATGGTTAGGTCGAGTTTGTGGTGGGATTTGCTTCGATCGTAGCCATCATTTCATGACCGTGATGTCATTTGCAAGCTCGAGTAGGGCAAGGGTCTGTAGCCAAGATCCGTTTGTACATTGCAGTAAGGTATTTCTGTTTTTTTTTAATGTTGATTCACAATAGCAAGTTAACAAATATAAGTACATATAGGTATTCAGATGAGGTAAAATAAAAATATATATATGACTTTGATTTACAGCTTGGTACAAAACAAGGGTGTTTTAAATTTATACATATATGTAAAGATCAAAAATAAAAATAAATAAAATATAACAATACGTAAGAATATTTTAACTCACTGTTTGAATGTAGAATATGTTCAATGTTAATCAGTATATACATCCTGATTGTAAAATTAATAAGTGGAAACAAAGTGTAAACTAGGATAGTAAAATCATCATTTTAATGGTAGATTAATATCCGATAGTGCAAATATTAATAAATTGTATAAATATTTATTCAAGGTCAAAATGGGGAGGTAATGGTCGAGATGGAATTGGATTGCAACAATTAAATGAAAGGTGAGTTAATCTCACTCAGTTAAGTTTAAAATTTGAATTGTTGAATTTATATTTAATTGTTGAATTGCTTGAATGATGGTTGAAGTAGTGAATAATTAAATAAGTAGATGTTAGAATATTAATCCCATATACTACAATATTTCACATCGAAGTGAAATTGATATTTTATTGTGCTAACATCTGTGGATGCAGGGAAACAGGTTGGAGGGATCCAACAGGATTCCTCAAAACTATTTATTTTATCTTTAATAATAGTTGTAATAGCTTTGGTGTCACACTTTTTTGGTATCAACATGAACTACCAAAAATACCCCTTTATATATTATCCAATCTTAATTACTTAAAAATAGGATCTAATAGTAAATTTCTTTTACAAATTCAAATGTCCATAAAAGTAGGATCTAATAACTAAACAGCTTTAAAATTCAAAACGCTTCTAAAAATAGGATCTAAAATTAAACCTTCTTTACAGATTCAAAATACTTCTTTACAAAATATCACTTGAAAATAAAAATTATTTTTTTGATTGATTTAAACATATACAATTTATAAGAAAAACAATTCACGCGTGAAGCGCGTGCCATTACACTTAATAATAGTTGTAATAACTTTGGTGTCACACTTTTTTGTATCAACGTGAACTACCAAAAATGCCCCTCTACAAATATTATTAAATATTACTATTGTTTAAAAATATGATCTAACAGTTAATTTTTTTTAACAATTCAAAACGTACTTATCTTATTATCACTTAGAAATAGGATCTTACGAATAAACTTTTTTCAAAGTCATTTTTTGCCAATTAATAACAGAAATAAAAATTTAAACCAATATAAAATTAAATCCATTCTTTAGTAATTAATAATAGAAATAAAAATTCAAACGCTCCTAAAAGTAGGATCTAATAATTAAACATACTTTACAAACTCAAAATGCTTCTAAAAATAGGATATAAAATTAAACTTCCTTTAAAATTCAAAATACTTCTCTACAAACATACAAATCTTAGTATCACTTGAAATAAAAAAAATATTTTTTGACAGATTTAAATATATACAATTCATAACAAAAATAATTCACGCGCGAAGCGCGTGCCATTACACTCGTTTATATATATGTTGTTCTGTGACAGGATGATATATTGATTTGAGTGGTTTTCTAGATGATTGAATTTATCAACTGTTGAATCACAGAGAAGTTGAAAAGTTGAAATTTCTATTATCGTTGATAAATTAATTTGAAGAAGTTAAATAAAATTCAAATAGAAAATATTTATTTGAAATTTGAATCTACTTAAAGTGAGAATGAAGAAAAGAAAATAAAAGTATATTTTCTACTTAAATTAAACTTTAATGTGATAAAGTTGAGTTTGGAAAATTTAAATTATAAATTATACCTGAAGGAATATTGTAATAGATAAGGAATTAAAGAAAATGGAATTATATTAAGGAATGGAAATGGAGGTCTATTAAGGAAATAAAAATAAATATTAATAAGAAAAGAAAAGAAAATTTATTAAGAAATAAAGAAGATTCTATTAAGAATTATGAATAAGAAATTCTATTAAGAGTCAAAAGGAGATTTTATTTAATAATGAATGGAACTTATTAAATAGGAAAATATGGAACTTTATAGCAAGAAATAAATTATAAAGATGAGATTTTTAAATCAAACTATCTGATAATAAATGAAATCCAAGGAGATTTTATAAATTCATGAATGGAATTTATAAATGAGATATGAAATATGTTGGATGGACAAAAGGCATTTATAAATGGATAATGGATTTTCTAAAATTATAATTTATTTTAAAAGGAATATTTTAAATTACCATTCCATATAAATCTTTTTTATAAACTGTTATTTGAATGTAAAATATTTTCGAATTAGTTATTTTGAAGGTTTAGCTATTGTTTATTATAAACTCTAAGTTTTCTAAAACCAGATATTTAATATTACTTCTTATTTTATAAATCTATATGTTTTCAAAATGTTTTTAAAATCCAATTAAAGTCCTCTTGTGATGGTAAGCAAATTAATTTAAATGGGATAAGATTTAGGAGAAATCTTATTAAGTGGAGTAAGTGAGTTTGAGAAATTATAAGGAAAGTGTAAATTGATTTTTGAAAATGAATGAGAAATAAATGATATTTCCAAAGGGTAAATCAATGGAGTGAGTATAAGAAATCAATTAAGTGATTTCATGGAAATAAAGAATTTTGAAAATCTATTTCAAGTGGTTAAATGGGAATATTATCTGTATGATAATTGAAATAAATAATTTGTAGGAATTATTTGATGGTTGCTTGTGTGTGATTAGTTAATAGTTAAATAACCGACTATCAATATTGGACAAATGCGCTGATCGTTTCGAAGAGTCCGGGATCGAGATTAATTTCTCGAAAACCACTTCGATCCGGTTCGTACGATTACGAATGAAGACCGTGAAGAGTTGAAGACGGTGATTCGGTTTGTCCAGACCCAGGGCAACTTGTATGGATTGAATGCTTTCAGAACATCGTCAGGTGGACGATGAGCATTCTAAGTGACGCGTTCTTGAAAGGTAACGTTAAACCTCAAGCCTCATCAACCGGGAATGGCTAAAACAGGGAAGGTGCAGCAAGGTTAGGTGGGTCATGCCCAAGCAGGACAAGATATTTCCCCTGTCTAGATGTCCCTTTTTATTTCGGCTTAGTGGGTGGTTGGTCGCGCCAATCACGGGGTTTATCTTGTTCGGGACTGTTCAGTAAGGAATGGTTCCGGCCTTGTGTTGCAGGGGATGAAGGGAGTAATCCTCGGTACTCTGATCTAGACCAGGTACTGTGACGGGCGGTACCCCAGTAGCCCTGCCATTGTATGGGATCCAAACTCCAATAAGCGCCTGTACGGTTTTGATTGTGCCCAACTATTGCTGAAACGTGAGATGCAAGCATTTCAGCTAGATTCTATTTACTTTCTATAGACACTATAATAATATCAGAGAACTTTCATAAAAATTGTTTTAGCTATCGTAAGGTAAAAACCCGACATATTTATTTGTGGCGTGGTCTTACGAGATGCTTTTATTTTCAAAAGATTTCTGAAACTTTAATAATCCAATTGAGTGTGATTTTCTCACGCTGGTTTTCCAGACTGACTCGGGTGTTGTTTTATATGATGCTCGGGTCAGACCGAGTTTAACAGGATTCAGGTTTTATACTGGAGCTCAGGAGACGAGATGATGACAGAGCGTATCTACGTATTTGCCTATTATTTCCGCTGTGTATGATCTTATAGTAGTTGTCTCTGTATGAGTTGATTGATGTACTCTGATGATGGTATGTATGTATATGTATACAGTACAGATTTCTTGTATTTAAAACTGTATTCTATATATTATATTTTATTCCGCTGCGATGTGAGATTCTGATGTTGTTTTTCTTCTTCTTCTATCCCTTTTCTTCTTTTCATAATTATCTGGAGTTTTCGGGTTGAGAAAATTCCGGGTTGTTACACTTGGTATCAGAGCTGAAAGGTTAAGCGAGAACCTTGGCTCTGGTGGGTAATTACTCATTAGAGATAGAGTCAATGTTACTCTAGAATGAGTTTGAGCGTATATAGATATGAGTGCGTATTTGTTAGTGAATATAAAATAGTTTTATATTGTGTTGATTGATTTATTGAGTGGTATATGAACCTTCGTCAGCATGGTCTGCACAACTGTGCCGAAGGGGTTTCTAAACACTTAAATAGAGCAATTCGACACAATATTGATTTTTAAAAGTGGGTGAATGAAATAATTTCATCCAAAGTATATTTTGATATAAAAAGAATATTTTTTTTGAATTATTATTATAACTTGGATGTTTGGATGCTATATTTAGACTTATGAGATGATTAAATAGTTATCTAATCAAGGAAGAAAAAAAAAATCAAATGTTGGATTTTGGAATTAAATTTAAAGTGAGAAGTTAAAGATGAAAATTTAACTTGGATTAAAATTTTAAACTTGAAATTTAATTAATAATTTGGGAAGAATAAGTTAGTAAATTTTAAATGAAATTGAAATGAGAAATAAAACTTGAAATGGATTGAAATTTATTCAAGTTATGGGATGAAAGTAAATTGAATTAAAACTGGAAAATAAATTCAGTTGTATTTGATTTAAATTGTAATTGGAGTTAAGAATGGAATTTAGTGATGAAACCTGGGGTGTAAATAGAAATTCCATTGCATGGTAAGTAAATTATATATGAATTGAAATTGTTTTGGAATTGGACTAAAGTAAAGGTAATTTGAAGTTACAAATAAAATCCAAATCAAGTATGGATGGAATAAATTGGCCTTGAATGTTATCTTAACAAAATTTAGAATGGCTAATTAAATTACATAGGATTTGATCTGGATGAGTATCAAATCAATTGCAATGAATTTAAGTAAGAAGTTGCAATAAATGAATAAACTTAAGATTTAAAATTTATGGAAAGGTGACTTCGAAGGAAGTGAGAGTTCATTGAATAAATAGATTGGTAAAGTACCTTAAACTTTGGATGTGAATGGATAGTGAATAGCAAATTTAATTGGATTGGGCACTTTGATTAAACTGGAATTATATTAAGCTAAGTTAATGTTTAAATTTGAATGAAGATGGATTAAATTGAGATATAGATGATATTATAATAAAAACTCTCACTTGAGTAAAATTCATAATAGTGAAATGAAGATGAATTTAATGTATGCTAAGTGAAATTGAATTTGAATTAATAAGACTTCAAGAGCTTATAAAAAAAGTGAGTAGCGATGAAATAAAAAAATATAATTGGCTAAGTAAAGATGTATAAGCCTAAATTGAAATAAAATAGGAATATGGTTAATTGGTAATAAATGGAAGTGTGAAGATAAATAAGAAGTGGACTTATAAAATTAAGATGGAATAAATAAGTCAATAGAATTTTTTGAATCTAGAAAATGAATATAAATCCAAACCTGAATTATAAAATAAAATTGAACCAAAAGAAATTTACATGAAGAAATTTTGAAGCTAAAAATCATGTATTGAATTATAAATTGGGAATAAACTAATTTGGGATAAATTAGTAACATGAATAAGTGGATAAACTTTGGATTGGTCAAATAGAAGTTGAATGGTAAATTAATAAAATTGGGTTGTGAATTTAAGTGAATGGTAGAAAGAGAACTTGAGTTATATATCTAAAATTCAACTTGGTTTGGTTAGATTGTAAAATGAATTGGATTAAATATAAATGGTTAGAAGTGTAAACATAATCCAACTTTGTATAAATAAAGTGATAATGGTCTTGTAATAAGTTAAATAAGTTCGAGAATGAATCGAACATGGGAATTGAAATTTTTAAATGAAATAATTAATTGAGCTAAGAAGTAAATGAAAGAGATTTGAATTAAATAAAATCAAATTAGATTGGAAAAGAATTTATGGATAAATGAAATAAACTTAAGTTATGAAAGTTAAATAATTTGAAGTAAATTAACTTAAGTCTAAATTCAATGAAGCATGACTTATGTAAATTTGGGACATGTTTGCTAAATTTTAAGCATTGAAGTTGTCGAACTTAATAAAATGGTTTGGAATGAAATCAATGCTAAGGTATGGTTTAATGCAAAAGTATGGTGTAAAAATAAAATTTGGAATGAAATTTCATATAACTAGAGCTGGAATTAATTTTTAAAACAGTTATAAAAAAATAAAGTAACTATTTGTTTGTATGAATATTGTTGGAATTTGCATAGAAATAATCGTTGTTGTCGTAAACATGATTAAATAAAATTCCATGGACAAATAAAAGTAATTGAACTGGATTGAATATAAGAAGAATGATATTGAAATTCATTCCGATTTGGATAAGATGTATAAATGGAGTAAAAGCAATTGGATTTAATTGGAACCGTATCAATTGTTTATACAAAATGCTTGTATACATTGTTTATAAAATATGGTTTTGAATTGGTAAAAAGCAGAAATTGATTGTTGAAATCAAACTAAATTGAAAATGGGTTTGTTTGGGGCATAATTATGAATCGGAGTTAAGTAAATGTGCCGTAACCTACTTAAAGTTGAATGCAAACGGTGTTTGTGTCAGTTATAAACAATTGGAATTAGTTTGGAAACCATAAAAATTTGTTATGAAGTTATTTATATTGCATTACTTATGTTATTGATTGTTGTGGCTGTTTAAATGAATGCAATGTTATAAATTTCATACATATGTTACTTATGAGTTTAAATTGAGTAAGTACAGGTACCAGAAGACTGTATAGCGGGATTTTGGACGCGTAAATGCTAAAATAAAATAAGCCACTTGCTTAAATTGCTAAATAAGGTATGCCTACGCAATACAAACTAGGAAATATGAACTGTTTTTAGTTTTCCGACCGTGTGGGTCGATGTATACATATTTATATCTATTGTCAAATTGCAAAAGCTCCTCCGTACAAAGGGGACTCCGCCAAAAAATTTCAGAAATTTTGGGAGTTAGAAAATTTTGAAATTTTAGAAATTTTTGTCAACGACAAATGTTTTCAAATTGAAAATTTAAATAAATTAGAAAATGAAACTAATTTAAAATTTAGACATGAATTCGATATAAATGAAAATTAGAATTTGAATATTTAGAGTTATAGATAAATTAAATTCATATGGGAATGAAAGAATAAATTGAATAAGGATGAATACATACTAAAGTGGTAAGATGAAAGTAGATATAAGAAACACATAAGATTTCTATACTAACTTTAGTAAGGCATGATACATTCTCAATCGAGAATTGATATGTCAAATATAAGCTAAATAATATTTGAATGAATAGATATGGACATTTGTAAGGATGTCGATAAAATCTTTTGTATATTGTGATTGGATATATTGCTGTGTAAGATATGCAGGTAATATAAAGATTAAGAGAATTGAGTTTGGTTTCAAAAGATAAAATTTGAAATGCTCGACAAAAAGGTATGTGTTTGAATTTCTATATGGAAATCGATTGGGATTTTGATTGAGCCGCTTGGCCTTTTGTTTTCTTTGAGTTTTTGAGAGGCCGTAGAGCCATTTTGTAGTTGTACCGAGCTAGCCGCGCAAAGGAGACGCTGGCAAAAAATTTCGGAAATTTAGGGTGTTAGAAAAATTTTGAGAAAATTTTGATAAGTCAAAATTTGAGTTTAAATTGAAAACTTGAATGGTTAAACAAATAGTATTGATTGAAACTGGGACAAGTTTAGAAAGTTAATAAGAAGGATAATGTATCTTTTATTAAAAAGGGTAGTTTGGTAGGATGTTGAATTGTTAATTGTGAAGTAATAATAACGGGTATATGACCATTCTTCCTAACTAGTAATTTCGGGGACGAAATTCTTTTAAGGGGGGAGGAATGTAACGACCCGGCTTTATCAACAGTTAATTTGTGATATTTAAAATAAATTTAAATAATTAATTTGAAGATATAATTTGTTTTCAATATGAAAAGTTGGTTTGATTTAATAAAAAGAACTCAGAATTTAAATATAACAATAAATTGAATAAATTAAATAACAATTGACAATTGGGTAAATTATTTAAAATCTGGTATTATAAGCTTGTTAGAAATATTTTAACGGCTTATAAATTTATATTGATAATACTGGAAATAATAAATTGATCAAAATTTAATTTAACTGCCGTTTGTTCAATTTTAAATTTACATTGTTCAAATTGACAATTGAAAATAGCCTTCCGAGGGACAGTCTCGGAATTCAACGAAACCAGCTCCGTTGGATCCGCAATATTGAATTATTGTCGGATTTCAAATTTCGTAATTTTTGGAGTGACCGTGTGTTTGTACGATAAGCATATACGTTATAATTGAATTCGAGAAGATTTTTAAAATATAACGTTTAAATAAATAGGGTAGCTTCTTCAATACACCATCGTTCGTCTTCCTAAATACGCCTCCCACCTTCTTTATTTTCACGATGTTTCTCGTTATTCCTTCGTTCAGAAACCCAAATGTAAAAAAATGGCCGCCTTTCCTTCTGTCCCAATTCGAAACCTTATCTTCGTTCCCTTCCTTTTCTCGAAATTAAATTTTTTTTAGGGCCGAACCTCTCCCACTTATCAATACCTCAGCGACTTTGAAAAAAAAAAAAATGGTGAACAACATCGAACCCGTTTCTTGCTTCAGAAATCGAATCGTTCGATTCGAGTGAGGGTGAGTTCGAACTCAATTTGGTGATGTCATCAATCGTGGTTACTCGACCCTGGGCACGCGATTATGGGGAGATTTCGTCACCTGTAGGGTTGTTCAAATTAGGCTATCGGAGGAGCCTGGGTACTCGTTCGTGCGCGACTGGTTTCGATGGGAAGCGTGGACGAGCAGAGGTTGGAGGAAGGGTGTCGATGGGATGCGACTGGGGTTTGCATCAGAATCAAGCGGTATGGGAGCGTATTCGTGGGTTAGGGTTGGTGATTTTGGCGAGTGCGTAGGCTCGAGTTTGATTTGGGTGTGGCGGCGCGTCGAGGAGTTTCGGAGGTAGTGATGGTTAGGTCGAGTTTGTGGTGGGATTTGCTTCGATCGTAGCCATCATTTCATGACCGTGATGTCATTTGCAAGCTCGAGTAGGGCAAGGGTCTGTAGCCAAGATCCGTTTGTACATTGCAGTAAGGTATTTCTGTTTTTTTTTTAATGTTGATTCACAATAGCAAGTTAACAAATATAAGTACATATAGGTATTCAGATGAGGTAAAATAAAAATATATATATGACTTTGATTTACAGCTTGGTACAAAACAAGGGTGTTTTAAATTTATACATATATGTAAAGATCAAAAATAAAAATAAATAAAATATAACAATACGTAAGAATATTTTAACTCACTGTTTGAATGTAGAATATGTTCAATGTTAATCAGTATATACATCCTGATTGTAAAATTAATAAGTGGAAACAAAGTGTAAACTAGGATAGTAAAATCATCATTTTAATGGTAGATTAATATCCGATAGTGCAAATATTAATAAATTGTATAAATATTTATTCAAGGTCAAAATGGGGAGGTAATGGTCGAGATGGAATTGGATTGCAACAATTAAATGAAAGGTGAGTTAATCTCACTCAGTTAAGTTTAAAATTTGAATTGTTGAATTTATATTTAATTGTTGAATTGCTTGAATGATGGTTGAAGTAGTGAATAATTAAATAAGTAGATGTTAGAATATTAATCCCATATACTACAATATTTCACATCGAAGTGAAATTGATATTTTATTGTGCTAACATCTGTGGATGCAGGGAAACAGGTTGGAGGGATCCAACAGGATTCCTCAAAACTATTTATTTTATTTATATATATGCTGTTCTGTGACAGGATGATATATTGATTTGAGTGGTTTTCTAGATGATTGAATTTATCAACTGTTGAATCACAGAGAAGTTGAAAAGTTGAAATTTCTATTATCGTTGATAAATTAATTTGAAGAAGTTAAATAAAATTCAAATAGAAAATATTTATTTGAAATTTGAATCTACTTAAAGTGAGAATGAAGAAAAGAAAATAAAAGTATATTTTCTACTTAAATTAAACTTTAATGTGATAAAGTTGAGTTTGGAAAATTTAAATTATAAATTATACCTGAAGGAATATTGTAATAGATAAGGAATTAAAGAAAATGGAATTATATTAAGGAATGGAAATGGAGGTCTATTAAGGAAATAAAAAGAAATATTAATAAGAAAAGAAAAGAAAATTTATTAAGAAATAAAGAAGATTCTATTAAGAATTATGAATAAGAAATTCTATTAAGAGTCAAAAGGAGATTTTATTTAATAATGAATGGAACTTATTAAATAGGAAAATATGGAACTTTATAGAAAGAAATAAATTATAAAGATGAGATTTTTAAATCAAACTATCTGATAATAAATGAAATCCAATGAGATTTTATAAATTCATGAATGGAATTTATAAATGAGATATGAAATCTGTTGGATGGACAAAAGGCATTTATAAATGGATAATGGATTTTCTAAAATTATAATTTATTTTAAAAGGAATATTTTAAATTACCATTCCATATAAATCTTTTTTATAAACTGTTATTTGAATGTAAAATATTTTCGAATTAGTTATTTTGAAGGTTTAGCTATTGTTTATTATAAACTCTAAGTTTTCTAAAACCAGATATTTAATATTACTTCTTATTTTATAAATCTATATGTTTTCAAAATGTTTTTAAAATCCAATTAAAGTCCTCTTGTAATGGTAAGCAAATTAATTTAAATGGGATAAGATTTAAGAGAAATCTTATTAAGTGGAGTAAGTGAGTTTGAGAAATTATAAGGAAAGTGTAAATTGATTTTTGAAAATGAATGAGAAATAAATGATATTTCCAAAGGGTAAATCAATGGAGTGAGTATAAGAAATCAATTAAGTGATTTCATGGAAATAAAGAATTTTGAAAATCTATTTCAAGTGGTTAAATGGGAATATTATCTGTATGATAATTGAAATAAATAATTTGTAGGAATTATTTGATGGTTGCTTGTGTGTGATTACTTGATAGTTAAATAACCGACTATCAATATTGGACAAATGCGCTGATCGTTTCGAAGAGTCCGGGATCGAGATTAATTTCTCGAAAACCACTTCGATCCGGTTCGTACGATTACGAATGAAGACCGTGAAGAGTTGAAGACGGTGATTCGGTTGTCCAGACCCAGGGCAACTTGTATGGATTGAATGCTTTCAGAACGTTGTCAGGTGGACGATGAGCATTCTAAGTGACGCGTTCTTGAAAGGTAACGTTAAACCTCAAGCCTCATCAACCGGGAATGGCTAAAACAGGGGAGGTGCAGCAAGGTTAGGTGGGTCATGCCCAAGCAGGACAAGATATTTCCCCTGTCTAGATGTCCCTTTTTTTCGGCTTAGTGGGTGGTTGGTCGCGCCAATCACGGGGTTTATCTTGTTCGGGACTGTTCAGTAAGGAATGGTTCTGGCCTATTGTTGCAGGGGATGAAGGGAGTAATCCTCGGTACTCTGATCTAGACCAGGTACTGTGACGGGCGGTACCCCAGTAGCCCTGCCATTGTATGGGATCCAAACTCCAATAAGCGCCTGTACGGTTTTGATTGTGCCCAACTATTGCTGAAACGTGAGATGCAAGCATTTCAGCTAGATTCTATTTACTTTCTATAGACACTATAATAATATCAGAGAACTTTCATAAAAATTGTTTTAGCTATCGTAAGGTAAAAACCCGACATATTTATTTGTGGCGTGGTCTTACGAGATGCTTTTATTTTCAAAAGATTTCTGAAACTTTAATAATCCAATTGAGTGTGATTTTCTCACGCTGGTTTTCCAGACTGACTCGGGTGTTGTTTTATATGATGCTCGGGTCAGACCGAGTTTAACAGGATTCAGGTTTTATACTGGAGCTCAGGAGACGAGCTGATGACAGAGCGTATCTACGTATTTGCCTATTATTTCCGCTGTGTATGATCTTATAGTAGTTGTCTCTGTATGAGTTGATTGATGTACTCTGATGATGGTATGTATGTATATGTATACAGTACAGATTTCTTGTATTTAAAACTGTATTCTATATATTATATTATATTCCGCTGCGATGTGAGATTCTGATGTTGTTTTTCTTCTTCTTCTATCCCTTTTCTTCTTTTCATAACTATCTGGAGTTTTCGGGTTGAGAAAATTCTGGGTTGTTACAAGTATAGTTTATTGAATGTTAGTTTGATAGTTAGTATAATTTAGTTTGATAGTTTGCGCAATAAGGAATTAGTGTGTATTAGTTGAATAGTTTAGTGCTTTTACCCGTTACTTGGGTTATTTAGTGTGGATGAGCATAATTTAGTTTATGCGCTTTCTAAAATGTCGAAAACGATAATATATTTTATGTAAGTACGGTTAGTTAATTGTTGTGCGTATGTGATAAACCATCGTATATGGTAGTTTAACTTAAGTTAAATGTTAATCAATTTAATGTAAACAACGAAAACTAATTTTTTTTAAATATAAAATATAAAATATATTTTATTCATAAAACCGTTAGAGTGTTTTTTAATGCCATCTGATAAGTATTGTATACGATCGTTATGTGGGTATTCGTTTTTTTACAGAACGAACGTCTATGTTCATCATATACAATATTTATTGGATTTGTCCCTGTATTGGACAAGTTACAAAAACAGTAACGTAATTACATTTTGTATGTCATTTAATTTTAAACGGTCCATAAAATTTCGACAGTGCTTTCTTCATGTTCCCTGGGTACACGTAATCGTATACGACTCAAGGAGCAAAAGGGAAGTGCTGCCGAAACTTTATTGAATCGTTTAAAATGAAATGATTTACAAGATGTAATTACGTTACTATGTTTGTAATGGAAAGTAGGATGATCCAGCAACAAAGTGTCAACGATCTACTAATATAAAACATTAAACCATAAAATTGTATTGAAAAATAAATTTTGATTGTGGTTTTCATTTATATCATATTTATTAATTACAGCAGGAGAGATGATGAATTATTTTACTAATCGAAGCAGGATGTATCAACGACGAAGGAAAATTGGAGGCTCAATAAGTGAACATTTCAATAATGGTGCACACGTATTCATTGATTTCGTTTATGTAATAACAGAAACGACGAAAAAATCCGTTGTCCATGTAGTAGGTGTAAATTGTTGAAGCATTTGATACCAGAAATATTTTGAGTTCATTTGCATCAGTATGGTTTCGTGCTGAACTATTTGGTATGGGATCGACATGGAGAACTTGTAGCACCTAATCCTGTACAGTTAGAGGAGGTAATGAGTATTGAAATTATTATGATGAATCGCATAGAACATATGGTTGAAGATGTAGTACGTTCAATGTTCCATACCGCATAATTTGTTAATGACGATGTTAATGTTGAAGAAGAACCAAATGTTGGAGCAAATTTTTTATATGATTTATTGGATTCCAAGAAGAAAACCCTTTGGGAAGGCTATACAAGCAACACCCAATTATCAGTAACTACAGAATACATTGCGATGAAATCTAAAACAACCTCACAGAAGATGGATTTACTGCTGTTGTATAAGCTGCAAAGCGGCATATGCCTCCCGACAACTTAATGTGCGAAAATCATTATGAAGTGAATAAACTTATGTCGGCTTTTGGTTTAACGTATCGAAAAATAGATTCATGTTTAAACGGTTGCATGTTGTTTTGGAAAGAAGATATCAATCTTAGGAATTGTAAAATATGTAATCGGAAAAGATGTAAACCAAGAAAGAAGAAGGGAAATAAAGTTTCGTATAAACGTATGCATTATTTACCTATTACTCCTAGGCTTCAAAGGTTATATGCATCTTATGTAACTGCGCATCATATGAGATGACACAATGTTAGAATGCAGGAAGAAGATATGTTAACACACCCAGCTGATGGGGAAGCATGGAAGCATTTTGATTAGAAATATTCCGATTTTCAACGGAGAGCCGTAATGTTGGACTTGGTTTATGTACGGACGGATTTTCGCCATTTTCTCAATTTAGTTCTAAATATTTATCTAGACCTATAATCGTTATACCTTATAACTTACCTCCATGGATGTGTATTAAAAATCCATATATGTTTCTCACAACTGTCGTCCCCGGCCCTAATGATCTGACATTAGGAATCGATGTTTATTTACAGCCGTTGATTGAAGAGTTGAAAACATTGCGGTACAAGGAGTTGACACAGACGGCATCTTAAAAAAATGAATTTTCGTATGTTTGCTTCTTTGTTGTGGACTATTAGCGATTTTCTGCATATGCAATCCTTTTAGGTTGGAGTACGGCCGGTCACCTAGCCTGTCCTTATTGCATGGAAAAAACACAAGCATTTTCTTTACCGCATGAAAGTAAAATTTTGTGGTTTGATTGTCATCGGTGTTTTCTCCATATTAATCATCCTTTTAAAAAAGATAAAAAAAACTTTATAGCTAATAGACACGAGCCATTGCAACCACCAACAGTTTGGTCAAGCGAAGATATATAAGAAATTGTAAAGGATTTTCCAAAGATACACGAGTCTGGAGAAAAAATTGAAATTCAAGGTAAATTAACGATTCATAATTGGTGCAAACATAGTATATTTTGGGAGTTTCCATATTGGAAAAATCTACTACTTCATCACAATATTGACGTGATGCACATCGAGAAAAACGTGTTTGACAACATTTTAAGTACAATTTTGAATGTTAAAGGGAAGACAAAGGATGATTTGAACTCAAGATGTGATATCGAAGCAATATGTAATCGCCCCGAGCTTTATATCAAGCCAAATGACACAAAAAACCAAAAGCATGCTATGAGCTAGACAATAACCAAGTTAAAATACTTTTAGAAAGAGTGGAAGGACTAAAATTTCCTGACGGTATTTCTTCCAATATTCATAGATGTGTCGATTATAAGAACAGTAGACGTAGTGGGATGAAAAGCCATGATTGTAATCTTCTGATGGAAAATTTGTTCCGTTGCTTTTAAAGAACCGTTGCCCATAAAAGATTGGACGGTTGTAATAAAATTTAGTTTGTTTCATAAGGTGCTTTGTTCTACTACGTTAAAAGTTGATCGTCTAAGTAAACTTGAGGAAGAAATCCCCATACTGCTCTACAAACAAGAGATGATATCTCCTTCAGGTTTATTTAATGTAATAGAGCATTTACATGTTCATCTTCCATCTAAAGCACGTCTTCGAGGGCCTGTGCAATATGGATAGATGTATCCATTCAAGAGGTATTAATGTTTAGTACGTTAAATATTAGTTTACTTCATGTATAAATAAATTTTAATTTGGAATAATTCTTAATAGGTACTTAAATCATCTAAAGAAAAAAGTGAGACAGGAAAGCATGAGTTGAAGGTTTGATTTGAAAATCATATATCGAAGAATAAGTTTCATATATTCTCTCTTACTATTTTAGTGATCATATGAGCATATCATTTGAAAGTACTATGCGTAATGATGAAGGCACTGATCAAGATGATTGTCAATCGAGTTTATCTATTTTTTGAAAACATGGCTTACCTGTTGGTAAATGTGTGAAATTATGGTTGGACGATAGAGATTACCATGTAGCACACATATATTCTTCTCAATTGTGCTGAAGTTGCACCATTTGTTAGGTAATGCACATATATTCTTCTTAACGCATTATATCATCTACATATGCATATGTATACATATGCACATGTGTTTGTTAATTATAACGTGATATTTCATCTATAATTGCATTTTTACGAATCACAACATCCAAATGGCAATATCGGCAAAATTTCACTGTTTGGTTTTCAAATTACATTTAAGACTCAACAAACTATGTGGTCGACGAAGGATTGAAACATTTAGCTATGGGACTAAAAAGGAAAGTCAAGATCTATCAATATTCTTTGTTAATGGATATAAATTTAACACAAAAGAATACAGTGTTAAAAAATTAACTAATAGTACCGGTGTATTTGTTAAAGGTATTGATGATCCAAATGATCATGTAAAAGTTTTGTATGGCATGTTAACCCAGGTTTTGCAATTGACATATTTCACAAGACCTATAGAAGAAGGTTTTTCGTTTAAATGCAACTGGTTCAGCAACGTTTCAGATTTTGGAGTCAACGTGCACCCAAAGTATAATCTTATAAAAATAAAGCATATCTCGCGTTATTATAAGTACGATTCTTTTATACTTGCCAAACAAACTCTTCAAGTTTATTATGCTCCGTCCCATCTCTACGGGGAGATAAAGCAGATTTATCGGCTATGTTAAAACAAAGGCATGATTTACATTTGATTGACAGAAAATTCCAGATGAACAAGCATATCAAGCAGATATCGAGGAAAATACTGGAATAATAAAAACCGACGATCAAACAGATTTTATACCTCTAAACGATGAATCAAATGCATTAACAGAAGCATTTGAGACTACAGAGGAACAGAACATAGAGTACGAAAGGGAGTCCAAATCAGAAAACGAAGAGGACCGATTAATAATCTATATATTGAGAGAAGGTAATTTTTGTGTTTATTTATGTTGCATTATCTCATTAAAAATGATGTGTTCTGCTAATGATATGTTTAGTCATAATCTGTTTCAAATAATCATTTTATGTTTCTGTCATAATGTATGTTTCATTTAATTAAATGATATATTTATCAAATATGATACGTTTGTAACTTGTACTGTATATGCATGTCGTTTTTCCTTAGACGTAACTTGTCCCATACAGGATCTCACTCTTCTTCTCAAAGAGACCGATGTATAAATTTCATTTTCTAAATGTACAGGGTTCGATCAACCAACAAGAGACCGATGTATCCCTGGTGCAGTGGCATTGAAATAGAAAAATCGCCAAAAAATTGTAGGGATACAGTGTCCGTAATGAGAAGAGCGGGGAAAAAACTCAACTGGATGAGTGCTAGAGTTTGGGAGGCCTGGGTCGCATGGTGGGGCATTGAGGATTTCCATGTAAGTTTACAACATAATAATTACTTTACATTGTTGCGTGTATTTAATACATAATTTAGAACCACGGCGTTATTTTCAATTGAAAGTTGCAAAGGAAGTTAGATAGGAACTCCTCAAATAGAAATAAGAATCCTGTCACACATCGCGGTGGATCCAAGTCGTTCCAGCATCACCGCAAGGAATTGGTATAATTTTATATTCACATTTTTTATATTTTAAGTTATAAGTTATTAATAGATAGTTAATAAAACTATATATATATATATATATATTCATATTTCAGGAAAGAGCACGTGGAGGCGGTGTTTCGTATTGGGATGTTTTTGCTCATACTCATGCCCTGAAATAGACAGACGATTAGAACTCAGTCGTATAATCACGGGAGCATGATGATATAGCGACTGTTGCCTATGTAAGTATAGTATAATTAAGTTAAAAGTCAATAGTTAATTAATTAAGTACACAGTTATAGGTATAATAATTAGTATAGCGACTAGTCTACTAAATCTTATTTTGTTTTGCATTACAGCAAAAGTTTCAGGAAGCATGGGCACAGCTGCTGGTTGAGACATGATGGGATGAGTTGACAGCTGACAAGGAGGATGTCATTTTTGAGTCTGTCATGGATCCACCATCCCGCAGCAGACACTATGAATTTGGGAATCAAGCGGTAATTTTCAGAAAATAAACTAAATTCAAATATTGCATAATTTTCGATTAGAGATATGTAAATTACGTTTATGATGTTGGAGGCAGTATAACAATTTAATTATATTTGCAAGCTAGGATTTCGTAGAAGGCGTATGAGATGGCTCAAGAAAAAGAAGAAATTGTAGCGCTACGAGCCGAGATCACCGAGCTATGGGAGCATGATCGTCGTCGTGCTGCGTAGATGGAGCAGCTGAACTAGCTCTTGGCGGAGTATATGGTGTAGCATGGGAGGTTTCCTTTGTCAAGTGGTTCTGTAAGGGAAGATGATCAGTGATGCTAGGTATGTTCTATTATGTTTTTTTTGTCTGTATATATACGCTTTGAGTGGGTGAGGATGTGTTTGATACATTTTGGTGGATTGTATATTATTTTATATGGATTTGGATGTTGAGTTTGTGGATTTGAATGTTGATTTTGTGGATTATGTTGGATTTGGATATGAATTTTATGGATGAAATATTATGTATGCTTATTTATATGATTATTGGTTTATAAATGCAACTACAAATTTGTTAAATACTCAGATAGTGAGGATAAGGTAGCAACAACCTATGACCTAACTGCATTATACCACTATGGACCAAATGTTGTAACCAACCTTGAAATCATCAAATACACAACTACACACTTGTAGCTTCAGCAAATGCAACTACCATCTCCACACTTGCAGCTTCAGCAAATGCAACTACCAACTCCACAACAACAATTGTACGGACCATCTATAACTGGATCTATTTTGCCTACTTTCGAAACTTTATCTAGTTTGAGAATTTGATCAATTCTAGCATATCTGATACCATGCCTATGAACATGATAACAGGCACTACACATGATGGAAATTTGAACTACGCCATTGATCAGAATGGCATTTCTGATAACATGTGCACAACCACTGATCTTTCCAATAATGGTTTGATGTTGTAGAATAGAGGCAAACTTCAAAATGGATAACCATTTTAACGTAGTATGTTTGAACAGTTTAGGGATGGAGAGTATTTCAACATGGATGTGGTGTTTGATGTTGCACTTTTCGACCAATTCGCTGGTATATTTAGCAACAACAGTTTTTTGGTATTGATGAGATATATGCTGGTTTTGAAGGACTGCGAAAGTAGACCTGTCAAAATTTGACCCAACCCATTAACCCAACCCATTTACCCTACTTATAAATGGGTTGGGTCAACCCATTTATGAATGTCATAAAATGGGTTATGGGTTAGGTTGACCCATTTTTAAAAGGGTTATAAATGGGTAACCCATTTACCTATTTATTAAAAATATTAAATTTTAATATAAATTTAAAAAATAAGAATTTTGAACATACATTATAATTTTTTATGAAGACTGGCAGTTGTACTTAGAAAATAATAGGCTACCACATCCCCATATTTAATCCACCTAGTGCAGAAGCCGCTATTTTTTTTGTTCAGATTGCAATAACTTCTTCGTTCTAACTTGGAATCAAACGAGACTTCGACCGATCAACTCCAACTTAAATTACGGACAGTATGGAACACTCGGATACTTTATCGTGTGAACGCACACTGTAGTTCTCCAAGGAGACTGACAGTTGTACTTAGAAAATAACCGGCTACTACGTCCCTATATTTGAACTCCGCCTAGTGCAGAAGCCGCTATTTTTTTGTTCGGACTGCAATAACTCTTTCGTTCTAACTCGGAATCAGGTGAGACTTCGACCGATCAACTCCCACCTAAATTACGGACAGTACGTAACACTCGAATACTTGATCGTGTGAACGCACACTGTAGTTCTCCAAAGGGACTGACAGTTGTACTTAGAAAATAACAGGCTACCACACCTGCATATTGAACTCCGCCCAGTGCAAAAGTCGCAATTTTTTTTGTTCAGACTGCAATAACTCTTTCGTTCTAACTCGGAATCAGGCGAGACTTCGACCGATCAACTCCCACCTAAATTACGGACAGTATGGAACACTCGAATACTTCATCGTATAAACGTACACTGTAGTTCTCTAATGGGACTGACAATTGTATTTAGAAAATAACAGGCTGCCACATCTTCACATTGAACTCCGCCTAGTGTAGAAGCCGCTATTTTTTTTGTTCAGACTGCAATAGCTCCTTCGTTCTAACTCAGAACCAGGCGGGACTTCGACCGATTAACTACCACCAAAATTACGGATAGTATGGAACACTCGGTCACTTTATCGTGTGAACGCACACTATAGTTTTCCAAGGAAACCGACAGTTGTACTTAGAAAATAATAAGCTACCACATCCCCATATTTGAATTTTGATGAAAATTAGAATTAAAAATTTTAATTTTTTGTCGGATCTCAAAACATAAAACTTGGAATTAGAATTATTTGATATTTATTTGTTTTTTTATTAGTCAAATTAAATTTAAATCTTTAAATGGGTTAAATGGGTAATCTGCTTATTAAGTGGATTGGGTCATAAATGGGTTGAGTCATAAATGGGTAAAAGAGAATAGGTCATAAATGGGTTGGGTCGAACTCGACCCAACCCATTTTGACCCAACCCAACCCATTTGACAGGCCTACACGAAAGTAGGAGATCAAGCTCCTAAAGCTGCTGATTTTGCAGGATTTTCTGCTAGTGAAGGATTCCTCCCTTTTCCATCATTTTAATGCCAATGAAGATGCTTTGTCTTTTTCTGCATCTACCACTTTATTATCTTTGAGTTAAGATGCTATTGGTAATGATTGAATTACTCATGTTTTCTTATAATTATTGAGAAAAATTGGACAAGATTTTATCAAAATAGTAATGATGTAGTTTTGTTTCTATTTGGTTATCTGTCTTGTAATTGATTGATTTTTGCTTTGTGAGGTTAGCCTAGTTGCATCATTCACTTTAGCTTATGATTCTAGTTTTTTGGCATTAGTTGTATAATTTGTTAAGAAAATGTATCAATTTAGATTCGGTTTGAGTAATCACAGTGGTTACTTTGTTGGTCAATTCTAATCGAACTCACTTTGGGCTTTCCATTCTTAGGAAATCTAAAGATGAACAAAAAAAGTGGAAAAGAGTATCATTATTATCCCAATGCAATAGCTATTATCAATTTGGCAGGACACACCATTCGATTCTTCCCATTCTTCAATGTTGTAATATCTTACAAGGCATTTTTGAGAAGATGGGAGGAGAATATGGGATGGAGATTCGAACAAGAGCAAAAAATAGAATATGCATTCGACATAGATTAGGTTTATGAGTTTTACTGATTGGATTCTTTCCATAGTTCAGCCTTGTAATATTTTGCAAGGCCAAATTCTTTTTTAAATAACGGTAAAAGAATATTTTTCCCTTGTTAATCAAACTCTGTTTTCTAACGGCAATCTATATTCACTCATAGTGATAGATACACTCAGTGCCACAATTAGCCTAATGGATTGCATCAACGAAGTAAGTTGGATGCCCTTTGCATTGAATCTAATTACTCGTCCCTTTAATATATGTAGTTTCTCAAATTTTATTGTGTATGGATGGTCCATGTGATTTAAAATGGAATACTAAAATGAAGAATTTACTTTGGATAATCCTAATGAATTTACAAAATGAGGGAAAATGGAAATATTTCAAAAATGCTTAAAGAATTAGGCCACATCTTAAAATTTTAATTTCAATGACAAACATTTCTCCAAATCCATATCACAGCTCCAAACCCATATCGATACCAAATCTCACCACAAGAAGCTCGCCTCCAGATTATCACACCACAATCAGGCATCATTGTCGCCTCAAACCAAATTTGGTCCCCATCATCTTCCCCTGAAGTCACCAACACCTCCACTAGATATCGTCTCCATGGATCCTCAAAGCAAAAAATCCTACCAACACCGATCGTTGCATCACCACATAGCACAACCAACCAGCATCTTCTCTACCTTACACCAACATAGCTAAAAAATCGAAAACAATAATATTAAATAGTTGATTTTTAAAAAAAATAAAAATAAACTACCATTAGATGCACATAATGGTATATTCCTTTCTCTTGTTCATAAATGCTGCATAAAACTAGCATTGGATGAACGCAATATTACATTTATTTTTAAATATAAAAAAGGCTGAATTAAATAAGCATTATATAAATATAATGCTAAATTCCTTAAGATGCCAATAAAATATAGAGAAAATATATTTCATAATGTTTATGGTGAAGAAGAAAGAAATATTACCTACCATTAATATAAATGATTATTCCAACCGAATTAATATCGAAACAAATTACATTGATTTTAGTCATTGAATCACGATTAAACCTGTAATACGGTCTCAACTGTAATGTCTAATAAGTAAACAAAAGGAGTTCGAGTAATTTGAATGGAATTATAATACTCAAAAACAGATTAAATATAATCAATAAAAATAATTTGGATTCATCCCTATAGCTTATAAATTGTATATACTTTCTAAACTATTCTAACGCGTCATTTTTTCCACTTTTTTTTTGTTATTCGTTTTTATACAAAAACACACATGCACACACATATATATGTATGTATATATCTTTAAAACTTACGACGATCATTTTAATTCCTCATAATTATTTCATAGACATATCATCATATAGAAAATATTTTTCCTCCTTTCCACACAACAAAAAGAGTACATGCGATCAGATGATGAGCAAGGAAGCCACACATGTTCATAAAAGCTATAGTTCTTTTATATATTATAAAGGGAATTACATGATAAGTTGGCCTATAAACGGTCAGATATGGAATCAAATAGTGTCATATCTGTATCCGTATCCGAAATCATTTTTGGATATTAGATAACTGTGTCTGTGGATTTGTGGTTAGCTTCATGATTCCAAACTTGTTTGCATCATTATTAGCTCGTTTCTAAGTCCAAATGATATATGGTGGTTATGCAGAGTTGCCGATTTCAAGTGCTCACGAAGATCGATAGAGAATTTCATAGAATCAATGAAACAACATTTGAAATAGGAACTTGTAATCATCACAAGCATGTAGGAGGAGTTAGGGCAAGTTTGAAAGAATAAAGTTGGATTGGTACCAATCCAAGATGTTGTATCAGTACCGATCAACCATTTGGGCGGATCTTGTCTTCTAACTCTTGTATTGGCTTAGTCTTTGTAAACTTGAACTAACTTAGAGTCTGTCGTGAGAAATTTGAGTGTTTTTAGGGCTTGACCTAAAGATTTCTTGAGATTTTTTTTACTTTGAGTTTTCCTTCGTTTGCTTGGAGTCAGTTCTGAAAATTTTGTGTCTCCGACCCGAGTTCACTTTCTTGGAGTCAGACCTGTGATTTATGTGTGTTGAGCTGGGTCTTCTTGGATTGATACAAATCTAACCTCTTGGCTCGGTACCGAACCAATTTTGGGTTGCGCTTGGGGTTTCTGCGTGGAATTTTTCCAAGGCTATCCTGCTTTGAGTCTGTCCTGAGGGTTTTGTGGGTTTACTTTGAGTCGGCTCTTCTAAAAACTTGAACTTCCAAATTTTCAACTTTTTCGCTCATTTTTTGATATATTATTCTTTCCTTTTTAGGATATTCCCAAAGATCTTAGGTCATTTCTCCATCGTTCGCTCATTTTATTAGACTATTTAATTATGTTCAAAGAGTGCGGCAAATTAGACCGTAACACTTATCCTCCAAAATATGCCTTGCCAATGGAAGGTGTGCTTTGGTCAAGGACAAATATTGAAGTCGACGAGTCATAAGTAGTTGAATTTTTTGGCGATTAACTGGTCAAACCATGGTGAATCTTTCGATTCTTTTGGGTTCATTAGTAAATCAAAGGTTGTTCTAGACCGTAATAGCTATGGATTCTAGTCCATGCTTTAGTGTCGGTCATAGGCAATGATTCCGTGTTCTCGTGAAATCAGTAAGCTGTGCGATGTATCATGAATCAGGATTATCCTCGGTCCATCCAGGGAATAGCAATTACATGTTGAAATCAATGGCTAAAGTTTTTGCCGTCAAAAGGCCTCGGTTTAATGTTCCATTATAAACCGATACTGTCACCTAGCTTAACCACCCTACTCTAAGGTGAGTATTTTCTTGGCTAGCTTTAGTTTTAAGGTCCAATCTTGTCCAAAACCTAAGTCTAGATCTGATGTCTCATAGTCATGCATTCGATGAACGATTCATTTTCGGATCACTACGGATCATTAGTTAAAAGCTTGATCTCTTCAGATTATTAGTTAAAATCTCAATCTCTTCATATTGTTAGTCGAATCTATGGCTGTCCCAAGCCGATAGTTAAGTCCATGATCTCTCTGAATCGTTAATTGAATCCATGGTTGTTCGAGGTCGATAGTTAAATCTACGATCGTTTCAGATATTCAATTGAATCCATAGTCGTTAGAGGCCGATATTCACCATCTCTTCGGATCGTCAATCAAATCGATGGTCATTGTCCTTTCTCGAATCGCTTTATGAAGAGTTATATCTCTTGTTATTCGTCGCGATGCTTTACTAGAGCCTGACATTAAAAAATGGAATGCACTCTTTTGAACTATCATTTCGAGCTCAATAATTTCACAATGTTTCCTTTCCTAGGGTTTTTAGGTCTGAGTTTGATTTCTTTTGACTCTAGTCGTTAGGTGTAAATAAAAATTGTACTTTTCTTTCTAAGTTTTTGCTGTCAAAAGGCCTCGGTTTAATGTTCCATTATAAATTGATACTATCACCTAGCTTAACCACCTTACTTTGAGGTGAGGATTTTTTTAGCTAGCTTCAGTTTTAAGGTCCAGTGTTGTCCAAAACCAAAGTCTAGATTTTGATGTTTTCGGGTCATGCATTCGATTACCAATGTATTTCCTAATTGCTCCGGATTATTATTTGAAAGCTCGATCCCTTCGAATTGTTAGTTGAAATCTTAATCTCTTCGTATCGTTAGTAGAATCTATGGCTGTCCCATGCCAATAGTTAAGTCCACGATCTCTCCAAATCATTAATTGAATCCAAGGTTGTTCAAGGTCGATAATTAAATCAATGATCCCTTCGGATCATTAAATCCATGGTCGTTCGAGGCCGATAAGTAAATTCACCATCTCTCTGGATCGTTAATCAAATCGATGGTTGTTGTCATTTCTCGAATCGTTTTTGTGAAGAGTTATACCTCTTGTTATTTTTTGCGATGCTTTACCAGCGCCCATCATTATAAAATTGGAATGCAATCTTATGAACTATCATTTCGAGCTCAATAATTTCGTGCTGTTTCCTTTTCTGGGTTTTTTATGTTTGAGTTTGATTTCTTTCGACTCTAGTCATTAGGTGTAAATTAAATATATACTTTTCTTTTCAAGTTCTATTTTAAATGTGAATGACAAAGAATTTTTTTTGTCTAATCATTGTGTGAACTTGTTCGAGTATTTGCGAAATGCGCTTTCCATTCGATGAACTCTTGATCCATTTCTCATCGTCGTCGTTTTCAGACCAAGTCATTAGCCTGTTTTGTCGTTTGCCGGCCTTTGGTCGCTTTGGCGAACGAAAAGCGATTTTTAGGGCGCCAATCTTTGGGTGCGCATATTTGACCATGTCCAATTCTGGAACTTGGTTAGACTTCTATCACATCGGTAGGTGATTTAAGAGTTTCATTTGAGGAACTTTAAATGCGACAGTACCTTTCCTCGAGTGTCGTTCGAATTAGGCTGCCTTGAATCAGCAACTTAGGCATCCTTCTTCCGGATGCATGTTTCAACTATACCAAACCCTGGGCATTAGCCTAGGCTAACCTTTTAAGATTGTAGTTTAGATAGCTTTTTTTAGGATAGTAACCTTTGATTGTGCCAAACTATAGATATCGATCGATGTTCAAATTGGATCTTGCCTGACTCTAGGCACCAATCTTTGGCCCCGCCATCCTCAGGACAAGGCATCAATGTTCTCGCTTTTGGACTATGCCTAACTATGGGTATTGGTCAAAGCTAACCACCTAAAACCATGGTTGAGACATCCACATCCAAGATGTTTCTTATGATGTCACCTAACTTTGGGTTTTGATCGAAGTTTGAAAGAGATCCCGTCTTTCCGCGGGCGTGAACCTTTTCTCTCGACTTTTCCGGGTAAGGAATTGATGCTTTGCCAAATTCTGGGCATGAGCCGAGCGATCGACGGTTGAGTTACGTCCATTTTGGTTTATAGTCCTACACCCCATCCAGGGTAAGAGTTAGCGGATAGATGGTCAAGTCACGTCCCATTTGATTTATACTCCTGCCCTCGCTTCATGAACAAGACTTTGCAGGTGGATAGTCAAGTCACGTCCTTTTTGTTTCATACTCATGCCCCTGCTTCAAGGACAAGAGTTAGCAGATAGACGGTCAAGTTACATACTTTTTGGTTTATGCTCCTATCCTGCTTCAATTACAAGGTTTAGTGGATGCATGGTCGAGTCACATTCCTTTTGGTTTATACTCCTGCCCCGCTTCAAGGACAAGAGTTAGCAGATGGACGCCCACGTCACATCCTCTTTTGTTTATGCTTTAGCCCCACATCAGGAGCAAGAGTTTGCTGATGGACAATAAAGTCACATCCATTTTAGTTTACACTCTTGCCTCCACATTATGGGAAAGAGTTAGCTAATGGATAGTCAGGTCACCTCGATTTTAGTTTATACTCATGGCCCCACACTCAAGGGAAAGAGTTAGCCGGCATCCATCTCCGGATGCCAATAATGGTTGAACTCCAAATGTCCAAACATGGACCATAGAAGTTTGGTTGGTGCCTAACTCCGGGTATCTGCATACCTACATTATAAATGCGCAGATTCATTCAAGTTGGTCATATTTCACAACTCATACGTCATGTAAAGACAGAATCGCAGAATGACTGACACTTCCTTATTGCATGGCTCTAATCAATTGTGTATAAATTTATTTTCAAGCAAAATAGCATCGCAGTTGTTTTCAATTCCATGCCTTCGAGAGTGTGATCATATCCAATGTTGCTAGCTTGAAAGTGACATCGTTAAACTTTTGTTCTATTGCATACAGACCAACCTAAGTCGGGTCCAAGTTTCCTGGGGCTGGAAAAATTTGTTCGAGAACCAAGTCGGCGATCTCAAAGGTCCGATTACTAACCTTGGCATTGTAATATGGAGCGACTCAATTTTAATGTGCAGATGCTTTCAAGTAAGCTTCATTTCGCCTCTCATCAATCATATCAAGAGACTCTAATAGGAGCTGCTCATTTGTTTATGGATTGTAGTGAGTTACCCGATAAGAAGGTACTTCCAGTTCCTTTTCGATTCTGAGTCATGCAATCATTGCTTCGTACTCCACTTTATTATTCATCATAAGAAAGTGGAGATTAGATCATAATGGATCGAATGTTCCTCGGGTGTGAATAGTACAACTCCAGCACCGGAACAACATTCATTTGATGCACCATGTATGTACGTCTTCCACCTAGCATTATGCTCACTATTGCTCTTCGGAGTATCGTATTGCGCAGCATATTCAGTTATGAAATCCACCATAGCTTGACCCTTGATAGCTCTCAAAGGGTGATTGTTAACTTCATATTGGTTCAAATCAATATTCCATTTAAATAGCCTTCCACAAGTCTTGGGTTGCTACAAGACTTGTCAAAAAGGCTAGTCAGTAGGAACTTTAATGATTAGATGAGCCTAAAATTAGGGGTCGATCTTCCTCTTTCTCTTTTTTATTATGTCAAGGAAAGGGATGAATGTGTCTATTGCTCTGGAGATGAATCGACTCAGGGCAGCGACCTTCTCAACACGACCGAAACGACGCCGGTTCTTAGAAGGTTAGGGGCTGACTGAGACCGTCAATCCAGGTGGTTTGGACCTTTTCGACATTGTCGAAGCAACACTGGTTCTCAAAAGGTCAGAGGTCGAATGTGACTGTTGATCCAACGATTTGGAGCTTCCCAACGTTGCCGGAGAAATGCTGGTTCGCAAAAGATTAAGGGTTGAATGTAACCGTCAATCCGATGGTTTGCTAGTCTACATTCACCATCGTCGTTCAAGGATAAAGGAGTGTTTCCTTAGTTGTGCTGATGGTTTCATGGCATATAATTTTTTTCTTAAAAAACACGGTTCCATTGGTTCAAGAAGCAACTTTATTAATGAGTAGAAGAAGAAATGACATGTCGTGCCTAATTACAATTCCCCAGTGTACCTGGGAGGCTTATTTGCGAAAGGAAATAATGAGATAGCGTTATTGCAGGCTGCTACTTCATCCCTGAGAGACCATGATTGATGAATAGTCTTTCATCATCGTGTCTTGTCCCCTGTCTATTGAGCCCAGGCAGTTATCCTAGAGCAGGTAGAACCTAAGGCCTTGTAGTTTCCCCACCATTCAATGGTTCCTCAACGTATTGATGCAGCTTGTTATTCCTTATCAGCTTCTCAATTAGATTTTTTATATGTTAACATTCATTGGTGTCATGTCCTTGAGTTTCATGAAAGTGACAATACTTTCCTGAGTACTTATGTTCATCAGTCGCCTCTCTCCGAGGTGGCTTCTTGTATTACTCCATCTATTGCATGGCAAGGTAGATGTTTACCAATGTATCGTTCAGAGGTGTATATTCTTCAGATCTCATTTCCTCATGCTCTCGTAGTTATCGATATGTTGGTCTCCTAGATCTTGATTCCTCTTCTTTGATTATTAGAATCCCAGGCATTAACTGCCGCACTCGTAGAGTTTCCATTGGCCGGCTTGATTGCAGCATTACTCTACATCACCTCGGCTGAACGTCTAGCATCATCTCGTCAGGAATGAGTGCTTGCCACTTCCAAGCGCAAGAACAGATTAGCTTTTCTATAGAAATTATGCATCATCGACGGGACATCATTTTCAACCATCTCCTGAAATTAGTTTTGGGATGAATCCCCCTAATCAGTGCCATCGTTGGGATTCATTACTTCCTCCATAGCTGTACAGAACCGACTCGAGAAATCCTTTAACGACTCTCCCGCTCCATGGAAGAGGTTTGATAATGACATCACATCTTTTTGACGTGCAATGTGTAAACAGAACTACTTCAGAAATTTTTGCGATAACTAAGTGAAAGACGATATGGATCTCGGTGGGAGCCGAGTGAACCACTTCATCGCACTCCTTCTAGAGAAATTGAAAAACAACGACATCTTACATCATCAGACGCTCTACCAAAAACCATATGTCATTCATACTTCATTAAGTGTTGCGTTAGATATACCACCGTACAATGCATTGTTAGCATTGCTAACCTCTATGGATACTTTACGCATAGAATGTCCTTAGTAACAGATTCGAACTAGGAAATGTACCCCATTCATCATTGCTTCTAAATTGGTTTTCACTTATAAGTCTCTTAACCATGTATTCAAAGTACTTAGAGTCCACATGTTTGATTGAACGACGGTGATTGAGATCTATTCCGAGTGTTTGGCCTAGCGAACGCTCTCGGGCATACTCTCAATATTTGGGTTCTCCAGACTCCGGGAGATCCATTCGATCAGCAGTCCCCCTATTTGATTCATGAGCGTTGTGTCAGTAGCAATAGCTCGATATTTATCATTTTGATTTTCCACGGCATGGTTTGAAATCAGATCTATGTCGCCATCATAAGAGCGAGCTCTGGGCCCACCATTACATGGATCAATATCGATTCGTCTACTTGGATTAATACCGAT
This sequence comes from Allium cepa, assembly GCA_030765085.1. Classification (NCBI taxonomy): domain Eukaryota; kingdom Viridiplantae; phylum Streptophyta; class Magnoliopsida; order Asparagales; family Amaryllidaceae; genus Allium; species Allium cepa. Next base: position 92,336,068 of record CM060946.1, on the reverse strand, counting down.
CCACAAATCCAAGCCGTGGGTTTGTCTTCATCCTTGATATGATGTCCCGGTAGTATTTTGAGTATTTTTCTACTTTCTATCCCTCCGCCTCTGGTCGGATGAAGAGGAATTCTCAGATTTTGAACTTGAATCCCTCCACTCCTCCTTCGGCTATTCTGCATTAGTTCATTCGACAGCCTCAAGCTCTACTGCATCTATTGGTTCATCTAGTTGTACTCTCCTAGAATCTGTCCTCCATCTGTTTCATCATCCGATCCATTTCCACTTTGGTCATGACATCAGTTAGATTCTTGATCTCTGGTTTTTCGGTTTGGGCAACTCCATCCACATGGTGAATGTCTTGATTCTCAGCATCATTAGCAACTTTGGAGGTTGTAGAACATTCTCTCCTTAATGGGGGCCATAGTGAATAACTTCTCTTATATTATTGAAAATTTCAATTGTGGAACTGTATGGTTGGAAAACTTGATCATCTCTTGGATCTATGAAACCAATAGTATATGGATCCAAGTAGCTTGGATTCAATTCTCAATAAAAGCACCAAAAAGTTTAAATCAAAAATGCATAAACACCCAAGATATTGTGTAGAGAATAAAAAGTAAAGAAAGTAAATGAAAAATGAGGAAAGAAATAACCCACTGTATTCGTAGTTGTTCATCTAATCTTGGCCTACGTCCATTTACTGATTTTATTACTTAGATCATTTGACTACAAACAGGATTTCTTACGGATCGGTATATATCGATTATGGATTGGTATAAATACGAGAGTGAGTATAAGAAATTACCGTAATAGAAAGCAAGAGCCAAAAGATCTTTAAAAATGAGTCCTTCCCTCCTATTTATAGAGGAAGGAAGCCTAGAATCTCGCCCTCATGATCTCCTTCTCATTTTCCATGGCATGAACCAATTCTCAAAGAAGATAGGTTGGCACCTCAATAGTTTGTGTGGGTCGACACCAATCCATGGGGTTGGATCAGTACCGATCCGTGAGGTGGTCAAATTGGCTCTATTGTACTCCTTGTCTAAGCTCGACTCGTGGTTAGCTTCATGATTCTAAACTTGTTTGCATCATTATTAGCTTTTTTCTGATTCCAAACGATGGATCGATGGAGAAGCAGAGTTGTTGATTTCAAGTGCTCGTGGAGATGGATAGAGAATTGCATGCAATCGGTGAAATAGGATTTGAAATAGGCTCCTGAGATCATCATAAGCATGTAGGAGGAGTCAAGGCAAGTTGGAAGGAAAAAAGTTGGATCGGTACCGATTTACCACGTGGGCAGATCTTGTCTTCTGTCTCATATGTTGGTTTAATCTTTGTTAACTTAAACTACCTTGGAGTCTGACACGAAAAATTCAAGTATTTGCTTGGGGATCAACCTGAATATTTTCTGATATTTTTGCACTCCGAGTTTTCCTTCATTTTCTTGGAGTCAGACCCAAGGCATTCATTTCTCGGACTCGAGACTTCTGTGTTTCAGACCCAAGTTTGCTTTCTTAGAGTCAAACCCTAGATTTTGTGTGTCCAACCTGAGTTTTCTTGGATCTTATCAATTTAAACTCTTGGATCGGTACCTAACCAACTTTGGGTCATGCTTGGTTTTTGTATATGGAATGTTTTGGGTCGCGCTTGGAGTTTTTCCAAGGCTATCCTACTTTGAGTCTGATTTGAGGATTTTATGGGTTTACTTTAAGTCGACTCTTCCAAAACTTGAACTTCCAAAATTTTAACCTTTTTCACTCATTTTTTGATATTTCGTTTTTCATTCCTTTTTGCAATATTTCCAAAGTCATTGGGAAATTTCTCCGTCGTTCGCTCGTCCGATTCTATCGTTTAAGTATGTTCGAAGATTATGGCAGGTTCAATTGTAACATACTTAAAGACACATTTGCGGCCAATAGATTAAATCCTTTTGGATACAACTATCAAAATCATATTTTAATAATGTACTTGGTATCTGTTTGGGATTTGCCATTATACCAAATCATAGAGTCAATACTCTTAATGGTTTCATCAAACAACCAAGGACTATTTATTCTTGACATTGATAAGAAACTCACAGTTTCTCTTTAATGCACAAGAATACTCATTAGACTTTCTAATGTATTGTGTTGTTTATTTAGGTTCAATCAATTTCATTTCATCCCTTGTAATCATTTTTACCATTACAACGTATCTGAATTCGTTTTATACCAATAATTTCTTAAAAAAATTCCTTCGCACGAAGTTGACGTTTCTTGAAACAACAATTGTTTCTCAGTGCAATAGAACGGGCATTCATAAGAATTTTATGAGTTGCATTTTACAAAAATAAATTTCACATTAGTTCATAATATATGTATGTTCACGACATAAATTAATTACCTAATGACTATCGTTTCCAAAAATCTATTGGGACGATTCATGCAAGATCCATTATGTACAGTCATTACGTGTAGCCTTTCGATTCACACAACCTACAAATTGCTTGACCTAGATTATGTAGAAAGGAAATAGGTTTTGAGTGGTTTGTCCATGTTTATTAATAGAGAATTAAAATTAGGTGCATGGTAAAGATACCAAAGCAGCTATAACTCACACAAGGCTATAAGACCATATCAATAACCTTAAGACATAACATAGCACTCAAAAAAAATGACATAACATCTCACTCAAACAAAATGACAAATAAAAGTGACGTACAAGGTAGCAACTATGAAGGAAAAAGAACAACAATGTCGTACGCAACAATATCATGAGGATCCTTCTAGTCGAATGAAGATGGCTTATCCAAATTAGGAGCAGGAACAACTAAGAGCATATCGACATGAGACATGGCATTGGAAGCGATATCACGGGAAAAAGCAGTGGCAAAGAAAGTATCTGCTTAGCCAGGTCAGTAAAATCAGGTATATACTTAGCAAGGCCACCAAAAACAGGCTTATAAACTCATATCTCGTATAATTTTGTAAACTATTCTTTGGATGATATTAATTTTAACCTTGTGTACTACTCTTAATTAAACACCTTATAGAAAGAATTTAACCCAATTTCACACATTATTAATTGTGTTTTGTCTAACAAAGTTCGATTACTTCTTTTTAATACATCATTACGTTCTATAAGGAGGAATGACCTTCAAGATTAAATCTTTATTCATATTAGGTACATACGTAACTCTTTCCAATATACTCATCGATTTGATCAAGTCACAATTCTATCGCATGTTATTTTATTTACATACATTTTATATTCTATGAGCTTAACATTGACTTTACATGAGTATATAATACACATGTCCATGTCTATGATAACTCTTCAATGAATATAATCGAGTATGTGGAACTGTTTTGGTATTAAAAGAACTGCGATTACATACATCTATATGTATCAATTTGAAGACTTCATCAGCTCTTATGACTCTCTCACTACTTGGTTTTATAGCCATTGATTGTTTGAGACGTAATTAGCTAGTATTATATGATTCATAGTTATATAATAAAAATCATTTCTCAAAACTACGGCTTAGTCTATAACTCCAAAATAATTGTAAATAATTTTAGATACTTTAGTAATTTCCAATGCATCACTTTTGTTGTGTAAAAAAATGACACAATATAGTTTTATATCATCAGGAATATTCATAATATTCACATTGAAATATAAATATGTCTATATTTCGATCGACGCCAAAAAGTAGTCATTATTTCATAAATATTGTTCAATGTGTTTTGCCTAAATCTAATCTTTGGCACTACATTTCTTAGACACCATATCAACTGGGTTGTGAGCTTAATTAGTTAATCCTAACATGACTAATTACACTGCGTAGGCCATTTGGACTCTGATACAATTGTTGGAACTTGGCCAGAACGCAGTGGAAGAAATTGGTGAATTTCAATTTTTTTACAATATTGGATCTTTATTGAGCTTATGAGGTCTAATTTATTTAGAACATTTCTAGATTTCCTTTTAAATAAATTTTTTATTTTATTCAAGTTTATAATACAATTTTTTATTATGTAATTACTATTATATTACATAAAAATGTGTATCATATACATACATACACATAAACACACACACACACACACATATATGTTTATGTGTGTGTGCATGTGTCACATAGCCATTTATGCGAGGTATAACACGTCAATATATAAATATTGGCATTTACACCATAATGGACATCCTTGCTTGTCTATTATACAAATATATCATCCAAATTTATGATTATATATATATATATATATACACACATATGTTATTTATGTATTGTACATATTCCATATATATATTATTTTGAAAATTATCAACAAATGTATATATAAATACAGCAATATATATATATATATATATATTATATGATTAATTACATGTATATATCTAAAATTATATAAAAAATTATTAAAATTTTATTTAATTATTTTACTAACACTCCAAATCAAAATCCATCTATAATTGTTATTAAACTATTTACAAGATATATATATATATATCTCTTGTAAATAGCTTAATAACAAATTGTAGAAATGTAATTAAATGAAATATATATATGTGTGTGTATATAATATGTAATAAAATATACACCTATTATAATGCTCACAACGTAATTGGTTTTATACACACACACACGGGTGTCACGGTACATGCTTCGCACATGAATTATTTTCCATATAAATTTATATATGTTTAAAGCAGTCAAAAACATGATTTTTTTATTACAAGGTGATATCAAGATTTGTATATTTGTAAAGAAGTATTCTGAATTTATAAAGGAATTTTAATTTTAGATTCTATTTTTAAAATTGTTTCGAATGTGTAAAGCATGTTTAATTTTAGATCCTACTTTTAAAGAGGTTTGAATTTGTAAAAGAAGTTTAAAGTTAGATTCAATTTTAAAGTGATTAAATTTGATAATATATAGAGGTTCGTTTTTGGTAGTTCATGTTGATATCAAAAAAGTGTGACATCAAGGCTATTACAATTATATATATATATATATATATATATATAATTCGGTATGAAAGTTAATGCAAAGTAATAAAAATTATTTTTTAAAAGTTTGCTTGAAATTTAAAATTTTCAGTAAAAATCTAAGTAAAATTTAACATTTAAATATTATATATATTATAATTTAAAATCAATTTTGAAATTCAATTTCAATTTTCGGCTATTATTTAAATGTTTAAATTATGTAAATATAAACGTTTTTATCATTCTACCAAAAGTAAGTCATGCACTGATTCAATTTATAAAATATAAAACAAATTTTATATAATATATATATATATTGATGTACTTAAATTTTATAATTATTAATTTAAACAATGTTTAAAATAATAATAGATATACAAAAATTATTTTGTTTATGCTATTTATATTTTGAGCATGAAACTAAATTTATAAAATTATAAAATCATATTTTGTATGGCATAAGATACTGTATTTAAATTATAATTTTACATAATCTAATTAATGAATATTAAATTAATTAATTAAAAAATAATTTATTATTTGTTTGTGATGAGAGCATTAATGGTAGTAGTGTATCATAACGTTCTTTTTAATATATATAAACATTATATATATATATAGTCATACAACCAATCTAGATGTGATGATATATCAATATGCTAGAATCACCCCCAAGCTTACAAAGCAACAAATAATATATTAACTATTTAGACATTAAATTGTAATTATAGATCAGATATACCTTATCTCCAAATCCTATTAGAGCATCTTGAAACGATGAGATCCAATCCTTACACTTCTTTCAAATTCAATAGAGTACTAGTCCCTGAACCGATAACTATAAGTTATCGGATAGAGTTACTTTTAGTTTGATTTGTGCTTGGAAATGGAGGGATGGGAGTGGATATTTTCAGTCGAAAAGGATGTGGATGGAAGCTCAAAAATCATCAACATAAGAGTGGGATGAGATGATTTTATAGTTGTGAGAATGGATGGATATTTCGGGATCAAGATCCACATTTCTCTCTTACCATTTCTTTCCTCTTATCCATTTAAACCCTAGCCCTTCTAGCGATCGTATGGCCACCCTGTAACAACCCACCAAGAAATAGGCCTTAATTTCGATCTAGAAAAGACTCATCGAAACTTAAAACTATCACAAAGATGGCTACTGGTTGGTAAAAAGAACAATACAAGACTATTTATCTACTTATTCAGAATCTCACAGCAAATGATAAAATATAATAAGAACAAAAATACCCATTTTATTATACTTTCAAATTGTCATTTAAAACCATAACAAAATATCCATAATAATATATCCCAACAATAACGGTACAAATTCAAAATATTCTAAAAATTACAAATTGTTTTTATTTCATGGGTACATCAAAATTGTAGAAAATAACAAGTAAATAAATAGACTACTGCTACAAGTATTAACATCATCTCCACCTTTAGCATCGCCCTTCCCAACTTGTGTTGTAATGAGGAGAGAGTTAGAACAATGTATGTCTGGTGAATAAAAATCTCAAGCCTTACTACATTAGTACTTGGGCAGTATAATTTAAATAGGAATAAGTCCTACATTTCTACCTATAATGCAAGTCTTTTCAAATGTAAGGTCAAAGGCTTTATCCAAACTTAAATAATAGGTTCCAAATATAAGCCCATAGCTATCCCAATAACCCATATTTATCGTCTATAATGTCCAATCAATGTAAGAGATGGTACTCAAGTCACTTAATATCTTTTAACAGGAATTAGGTAGATTATGACCATTTAATAGTTTATTTAAGGTAGGTCCACGTCATTTACCATCTGTAGCCCCAAGGCGGACTCCTCACACAACGCGTAGCCCTGACCATCACTATTTCCTACATAGAGAAGAGGGGGGTCCTCACACAACCACTTAACACATTCAATCTCTAAAGTAAGTCCTTCGTATTATAACCAGTACTCCATGGTGATGTCTAACTTTAGCCCGACTATTCAGAGGTACTAGTAGCCAGACTAGCTGAGAAAATTTACCTTATAGAATTTGGAACTAACCTCACGTTGTCGTAGTTACTTATTATAGGCAATGCCGCTCAACTACCCCAAATTCATACTGTTGGTCGCCGGATTAGCTGGGCAGACTTTCATATGCTTTTGGCCAAACTTGCAGCCCTGTAACTTAGTTATAATTTATGTCACACTCTACATATATTATCACACATCTCACCGTTTCCATAATCAACGCCTTATAAGAAAACTTTCTTATTTCGTCTTTAATATTAATCACCTTCCTAAGGAGGATTTAATAAGATTTAATAACCTATTTAACTATGAAATCGTACGTTATCATTATACATTAATTACACTAATATATGTGTGTGTGTGTGTGTGTGTGCGCTTTATAATTTCTAAGTGTACTAAATATACACTCTAATCTAGCATTTAAATGTCAATTCTTTAACAATTAAACAAGTCTCGTTCCATACCATCAACAATACCGAAATTCCAATATTCATATCTAAAAATTCCAATCAATAGACCTGTATGCAACTAAAATTTAAACTCAACTTATTACATCAAAATAATGAAATATATAATTCCAATTTTTACGCTCTATTCAACTCCTTTTTTGCATAAATATAAACGAAGAGTGTTTCATTTCCAATGCTTCCACCTCGATCCAACTACAGTGTTCGATGGATGTCATGACTTAATTTCACTATAATCAAAACATAGCTTCCACGTTGGAGAACGACAGTATTCTCAAGTCAACAGAACCAAGTAATTTTAAAATTATTGAATGAGTCATTCCATATATAATTATCCAATAACTTGGTTATATTTGAATGGTTTGATTATTTAGAAGAAGAAAAAATGTATAAGAGTGTATGTTATTTAAGATATGGAATGAAGAGAGTAAGTACTAAGTTCTATTTCACAGTTCTGTTTTACATATCAATCTACTATCTACATCATAAGCATCTCTATGTTTTTGTATAGTAAATTACATTTGAAGTAAGATCACAATGCACTCTATTTGAACTGTTTTTACATTATGTTTACATAGTTAATATATGTGAACACATAAGATGTCAAGTAAGCACTGTAGGAATATTGTATGAATATTAGTAGAGGTTATCCCCACTATTAGTTGTACAGTCATGCATGTGCATCGGTTACTTGTCACTAGTGTATTGAAGACCGGATCCAACAACGGTTCAACCACGGCTAACCATGACTAGTTGGGCACAATAGTTGGAAAAAGAGTTGAGCATCATCTGCATCATGCCGTGATTAAATCCATGAAAACCGTTCTAAACCAAGTAAACCATGAAAATCAAGGCTATTTTGACTAATTTTGAGGTTTTTCTTTCTTTTGCAAAGTTACTTTTTCTAGATTGCATTGAACGGTGGGTGAGAAGAAGAGGAGAAGAGATGTGCTAATTTTGATTTTTGTATTCAAACCCTTAGCTTATCTTGTTATTACTGTTGATATATTTTCATTTCAATCCTTTATGTTACAAATGGTTACATATAAACAACAAGTCACTACTACCAAGAATCCGATCGTCGGAACCTCTAGTTGTGGTCCATCATAGCTTGGTCTTCGAAACTATCATTTCCACTTAGAAGACAAGCTTGTCTCCTCAATTGTACCAGTAAGAACTTTGTCGCAAGGATTTATTTTAGCTAATATACAAAAACTTAGCTATCAATAATAGTAAGGTAGCTTTAATTAGCTATAAGAAATATAGAAATAATAATTGTAAGCAGCTTAATTGTGCACCAGTAGGAATTTAGCTGTCATGCTTAAACATTTAACTAGTAATTTGTTGGCCATTCCCATTCTTAATGTCAAACAAAACGCTACAGGTAAAGTTACATGAGGTTAAATGAAGCATAAGGCTTATATTTTTTTTAAATCAAACTGCATTCACCAAATGCATTTAAGCTCAATGAAGAAAGAGCACTGGTATTGAAATTTTGAATTCATCATCCATATTTAGCAAACCGTTTGATAAGTTCAGGAAATTTTTGGAGAAAGATAACATAGAATTTCCATTCAAACTCCTAAAATATATAACCCAATATACAATCAGTCATTCCAGGAAATATATCCTTATCAATCTTCTAAAATATATAACCAAATATACAACTAGTCATTCCAGGAAATATATTCTAATATAACCCACATATCAAATATATCCCAATACAACATGTCATATCAAATATATCATAATATAACCCATCTATCATATCCTATTAAAATATAACCTTTCATATCAAATATATCCTAATATAACCAATCATATCAAATATATCATATTACTTCCCCTCAAATTAGAGCATGCAAATCACAAATGCCCAAATTGCGTAACAAATAACCAAACTGTTGACGACCAAGGGCCATAGTCAAAATATCAGCTAATTGATGACCAGTAGATAGATACGAAGCAATAATATTTCCACGCTGCAACTCATCACGAACAAAGTGACAATCAACATCAATGTGCTTGGTGTGGTCATGAAACACCGGGTTCTTCGCAATATGCAAAGCAGGTTGACTATCACAAAACAGCCGCATGGACTTGGAATTAATCACACCAAGAGAACGCAACATTGGTTTTATCAACTTAAGTTCACAAGTCGCAACGGCGATAGAACAATATTCTACCTCCGTTGATGAACAGGAAACAGTCGGTTGCTTCTCAGTTTTCTAGGAAATAGGAAAGCGACCAAGAAGCACAAAATAACCAGATACCGAACGACGTGTCAAAGGACAAGCTACGCAATCACTATAACAACAAGCTGTCAACTGCATATCACCGGGACAAAGCAAAATACCTTGACCAGGTTGACTTTTAATATATCGTAAGACACGGATGGCAGCATCCCAATGTGTGACCTGAGGATTAGTCAAAAACTGAGCAAGAGTATGAACGGAATAACTCAACTCAGGTCGAGTAACAAAAAGATACACCAAGCGCCCCACCAAATGCCTATATTGCTCCGGATGCTCATAAGGATCATTTGTCGCATAGGCCAACTGATGATTCGGTTCCATTGGTGTATCAATAGGTTTACAACCTAACATACCGTCTCTGTCAATATATCCAAAGCATACATCCAATGAGAAAGAAACAAAATCACATCACCATGGGATACTTCAATCCCCAGAAAATATTTCAACACACTAAGATCCTTCATACGAAAACACTTACTCAAGTATTGCTTGAACCTCAAGATCACATCATATGAGGAACCTGCAATAATCAAATCATCCACATAAACTAGTACATGTAGAGAAACCTCATCCTACTGATAACTAAGTAATGAATAATCAGCATAGGATTGTGTAAAACCAAATTTTCGCAAAGCATTAGGTAACTTAGCAAACCACTGCCGAGGAGCTTGACGTAAACCATACAATGACTTGCGTAACCGACACACTTTCCTAGGAGTATGACTACTATAACCTGGGGGAAGATGCATATAGACCTCTTCCTCCAAATCATCATGAAGAAAAAGCATTACATACATCCATATGATGCACTGCCCAATTACGAGAAATAGCAACAGCAAGAAAAATACAAACAGTACCCATCTTAGCAATTGGAGCGAAAGTTTCATTGCAATCAATACCAGCAACCTATTGGTTACCATACACAACCAAATGTCCCTTAAGACGCTCAACATCACCATTAGCATGTCGCTCTATTTTATAAACCCAACCACTACCAATAGCCTTCTTACCAGGTGGCAAATCCTCTAATGTCCACGTGACATTCCGTTCAAGTGCATCAATCTCCTCTTTCATTGCCTGACGCCAACCTGCATCCTGAACGGTCTCTTTAAAGGAAGTAGTCTCTTTTTGAGATGTAATTGCCGAGGAACGAGATGGATTAGGAGTAGCGGTACGGGGGTCTATCTTGCACATAACTATGTTAGTAACATATCCTCGAAGATGAGACGAGGGAAGCTTAATGCGGTGCCCACAACCAAGATTATCACCATTTGAATCAATGCTTGAATCCTTCCTGGACTCAATACCATCTAAATTAACTCCCGTACTCCCCCTCGACTCCACCCCATCACACTCGTGCATACAAGGCTATTGAGCAGCATGCTCCATGGTTACCACAGCGGACTGGGTAGTTGCCTGCTACTCACTTACGCTACATCTATCTTCAACTATCACATCCTCTATGATCTCGACATCTCGTGCATTATCCAAATCAGACATAACATCCAACTCATCATAATCATCAAACACACCATTCATGAAATTCTGGGATAGAAACTGATTCAAATGCTCATTGGGGAAGGTGGAAAAATATCATGGGGTAGAAAACGGAAAGCATGCACAATAAATTTTGCATCACGACTAATAAAATACGCATAAGCATCTAAATCATACAAACGCTACTCCTTTTGACCCAAAGGATAACCAACAAAGATACATCTCCTAGAACGAGTGCCAAATTTATCCTTAATATGAGGCAGATTCGCAGCATAGCAAAGACACCCACATACCTTTAAACCAGACATACTAGGTGGACTCCCAAAAAGCATTTCATAGGGAGTTTTACCATCAAAAACAGGAATGGGAATCCGATTAATAAGGTGACAGGAAGTTAAGACACACTCCCTCCAAAAATCAATAGGTAAGTAAACTTGAAAGCGCAGGGTATGAGCTACATTTCGAACATATTTATGTTTATGTTCTACTCTACCATTTTGTTGGGGAGTATCGACGCAAGAGGTTTGATGTAAAGTGCCTTGTTGAGCGAAAAAATCCTTTAAACATTTAAATTCTTATCCATTATCACTATACAAAACCTTCACTGGACTATTAAACTGTAACGACCTGATTTTTCGACGCCCGAAAATCGAAATCAATACGTCCACTGTATCAAATGTTGATCAATCGAATGCCGAAAAACCGAACTGTTAGGGTTAAAGAAGAAGGAGATAGAAGAAAAAACAGAAACAATATCAGAATCTCAAAATCGCAGCGGAACAATATATAATAGATGAATGACTAATCTTTAAAACAAAAGAACTATATCTTTTTATACATTACATCATTAGAGTCATATACGACACAAAAACGAAAAAATAACATCATTTACGTGTGATACGTCTTGTCATCTAGCTTGTCTACTGATCTCCACAACATACTTTCCTGACTTCGCTCAAAAACTACTGATAACCTGCCACTAGGCTGCCCGTGTGGAAAATTATGGGCATCCAGAGTTTAGAAAAGGGAACAATAAACTCCGAGTCGGTCATGTGACTGGTGTAAGATCTAAAAACAGTTTTTTGTACAAAAAGGAATAAAAAGATATCTGTTCATGCTTTTGGAAAATAAAACTACCATAAGGCCTTCCGACACACACACAATATAATCACACAGTTAGGGGGAGATTTCTCCTTTCAGTAGTCAAACATGCTTGATACGCGAAAATCATTTTGATATTATTATTGGTGCATAGTGTGGAAAATATTTCGAAAGTGTAATATTAATCTTAGCCAGCGTACGTATAATTATAGTATGCCTACTATAGCTACCATGTTAGATGGTAGGTTCTACAACTAAAACCGTACAAGGCACGTATTGATTATTTGGATTTCCAACAAATGGTCAAGGCTAAGGAACTTCCTTTATCCAAAAGGATACGCCTCTGGAGGGATGCACAAAGAACCTAACTGGATCTCTGCTAACACGAGGCCGGGTTACCTCTGTAACTAGGTAACTAACTGTCACGAGTATGTAAATCCCCCGGTCGTAACCGACCATTACCGAGGCGCCTCAGTTACAACAACCACAAAAATAAATATTTGGGCTCCATACTAGAATACCACTTTTTTTATCCACACAAGTTAAATATCTGGGCTCCATACCAGAATACCACTTTTTATCCAGAAGGAAATGCACATACCCTGAGGGGCGCGACCCCCATAACCTTGCCGCATCCTTTCATGTTTCGACCATTTCCAAGGTGTGAGGTTCGACGAAGTCTCGTCCCACAAAGCTATGCTTTTCACAAAAGCCATGCTTCAATCAACCAATGATCAACACTTAGCATGTCACACTACCAAATTGGGAATATATCACTAGTAAATATCAACCACATAACCTCTGAGCTCGTACGTCTCAGAGAAGGGTGTTAAGCTAAGAGAATACATTCTCCGTCACCAAATAGAAATGTATTTGATAGAAACCAGCTTTATATCTCAAAGTGTAATGTCAGAAACACATCCATACAAGTCCATCTTAGGTCTGAATGGAGCCGAAGGCACTTCGTCCAGTTAAGGAAAAAGTCCTTGCAAATCCGGATATTCCCTAATCACGTCCTCCCCATCACATAGGGTAATGTCTACACCGGAGCAACTCAGTGCAGAGACAATCGACAGGCAATCCTTTTATTTTCGAAAATAATCGGTCTTCAACCACCGTCTTCAAATGAAATTCCATTTCGTCGTATCATTTATTCGGAATGGGTTTTATGACTTAATGTCCTCCCGGCTTGTCCAAATAACGAGCACTTATTTTAAAACAAGTGGATACATTCAGATCTTAAATAAGTCACAACAAATTTTCATTTTTAATCTTTTAAACAAAAGACCTCCTTTAAGATTCGATGTGGTTTTCGGATGACCATTTGGAATCCGACCTCCGGTCGCATCGAAATTCAAATGCCGTCTTAAAGGCTAATATCGATAGTCAGTTATTTAACTATCAAATAACACCCATAAACAACCATCAGATTTAAAATAATTTCCCCCAAATTATTTATTTATTTATAAATAGCTTCGCAAGATATATTTCCACAATTAAACCCTTCGAAAACAATTTTCAAATCACTTTCCTCTCGCGGAATAAAATTCCATACATTATTTATTTCCACTAAAAATATGCCAAGACTAAATGCTTTGGATTTTTAAAATAATTCAAATCACTTTACCTAAAAATATATACTTTTAAATACTTAAAATAAAACTATTTAAAACACTTTATTTAAAATACCAGTTATGAAGTCCAATAATAATTTTTCATGAAAACTTAAGCCAAACAAATTTAAAAATATTATTGAATTTTATATAAGTTTTCCAAATACAACTTTAGCCAAACTATATTTAAAATAAAATCACTTTATAAAATATAAATATTAATAATTATCTTTTTAAAACCATAATGCCTATTAGCCTTTTAAAATTATTACTACTATAACTAATTTATCAAAATGTTTACCTTTGAAATTTTAAACAACTTAAATAGATAATTTCTCAAAGAAACATCCTTTTAAACAACTTTAAAAACTTCTAACTTTGACATTAAAATCTGCTTGAAAACGTACTTGGCTTATCAGGGAAAAACACTTTCCTTTCACACATTTAAAAATAAACTACTATTTATTTTTAATAAAATTACCAATTCCGTTATAAATTCCCACCGTGAATTTACACTTCCAAATTATCCTCTGATAAATATTTCACTGTATTTATAAACCCTATTTATAAATATCATAGTCCCATTCTTCTTTCTTAAAACACGGTTTCAAATACTAAATCCATTTTCAAATCGGTTTCCAAAATTTACTACCTTTTAAAATAAATTCCTTTATTTGTCCCGATCCATTTAAAATCCAAATTTTAAATAAATTCTTAATCTTTTAAACAATACTGCTTAAGTTTTCAAAAACCCATTTATTAAAAATCTTTTTCCCTTATACTTGGAATTTATTCAATAGTATTTCAAAAATAAACCTTTATCCTTTCCACATTCCTTCTTTTAATTTATCCAATTCTTAAAAATTATTTTACTTAAAATTCTCTACTTTAATTTCCTTCCAAAAGTCCAATTTCTATATTTCTGGTATTTCTAAAAAACCAAAATATATTCGGCCAAACCATAGCCTTCAATAATTTCAATTACCAATGTAATCAATCACATATTTTCAATAAATCATATCACAGCATATTAAATAAATTCAAACATTTGAGGAATCCAGTTGGATCCCTCCAACCTGTTTCCCTGCATCCACAGATGTTAGCACAACAATTTAAATACCAATTCCACTTCGAGGTGGAATATCGCGGTATATGGGGTCAACCGCTATTATGCGGGGCACGTAGGGTCTCATCCGCTGTATAATGTGCGAAATCAATCACTCTGATATAAATATATATATACACACACACTATCATATATAATACCACATCCAAACAATCAATCGATAATTTAAATTCTAACTATTTCGATTGAGCGAGAAGATCTCACCTTTGCTTTTATTTTGCAGTCCGACTCAACCGGCTTGTTCTTTTGATTCTGGACCTTGTATAAATAAAATTTTCCGAATTTACTAGCATATGTCCTAATTTTAACTACCATTACTATTCTCACTTAAAATTTAAATCTATTTAATAAGATCCCAATTTTACTTTACTGTCCACTTTTTTGTAAACAAATTAAATTAAAAGTTTAAACTTACTTATCATTAAATTAAAATGTTCAAAATAAATTAACCATCGCATAACAACTTATGAATTTGTAAATATTCAATTTTTAACATGCCTTATAATATATATCACCATAATATCTATTAAAATTTAACAGTATGATTTAAACTGTGTACATATTCATTATATTTTTCATATATATATATATATATATATTGGTTAAATAGAATAAAATAAAATAAAAAGAAATAAGACTGTTACCTTACTGTCTAAACCACCCCCTTGCTACAATCGTCACCGAGCTATACCCAATCTCGACCTCGCCCAAATGCATCGTACGACTGAGAAGTCGAACTCTACCGCCTTACGTGGTCACTGCCCATGCGAGATTGCGAACGACACGAAAACTCAACGAGACCCGCCGCCGTAGTCAGGTCGCATCCTAACCCAAGCACGACTTCGTCCATCTACCTGCCTTTGCATCACCGCAACTTCGCGAACACGAATCTGTCGCTGCCCTCCATTAGCTCGCTCGATTCGATATTCCCCAAATCAATTTCCAACGAATTTGATTTTGTTTCTCTTTTTGATTTTAAACGAAATCGACTGCTAAATCAGGGAGGAAGTCGCCATTATTTTGAATTAAATTTTTCGTTCCGCCATTATTGTTCAATTTGAATAAAAGAGGTTCCATTATCAATATGAATTTCTAAGCCTTTAAAATATTTTTAACAAGCATAAAACTGAAGATCCAATATTTTACCCAACTTTCAAAAATTAAATTTTATAATTTAATTGCCAAATAAATAGTGATATTTGAAATTCAAGTTGAAAATAACCTTTAAATAATTAAAATCAATTAAATATTCCAAATTCAAATGTCAAAAATTCCATGTTGCCACATTCTTCCCCCCTTAAAAGAATTTTGTTTCTGAAATTACTAGCTAAGAAGAATGATCCATAATCCGTTCACTATCTTCCTAATTCAAATAGTTTTTAACAAGTTCCCAAAACCCAACAATTTCAACTTTCCAAAACAATTTCTATTAAAGACACTATCATTCTTACTAACTTCCCAACCTCAACCATAAGTTCCAAACAATATTATTTTCTCAATAATTCAAATTTAAATTTATATTCAAATTATCAAAATTTTCTCAAAATTTTTCTAACGGGGCATTTCACTAGAAGGGCAAACTTTGTAGTCCAATTAGTTTCTAGGACACACATCCACTGAAATTAATTTCAAGGCCAAAGTCAGCAGTATAATTACTTTTAAGGACAAAGTCAGCAATCCAATTACTTTCAAGGACATAATTTCATAGGTTTTTAGGTCTTAGAAACTAATTGTTTTGCATTTTGTCCTTAAAAGTAATTATTTCAGTTGTGTGTCCTAAAAATCAATTACACTTGCTAAAGAGGCCCTTCTGGCTAATTTTCACTTTTCTAACTCACTAAAATTTTGAAAATTTTCGCAAGCGTCTCCTTTGCGTGACTAGCT
Source organism: Allium cepa (assembly GCA_030765085.1). Lineage (NCBI taxonomy): Eukaryota > Viridiplantae > Streptophyta > Magnoliopsida > Asparagales > Amaryllidaceae > Allium > Allium cepa. The sequence continues at coordinate 92,319,150 of CM060946.1, read as the reverse complement.
CGGTACGACTACAAAATGCAACTATGGGCACCCAGATTTCAAAAGAAAACAAAACGCCAAGTGGCTAGAACAAGAATCATCAAATTTCATATAGAAATTTAAATACATACCTTTTGACGAGAAATTTCATTTATCGTCTGAAATAAAAAATCCAATTCCCTTTTCCTTTAATAACCCTGGATATCCTATTCAGCAATAATGTCCAATTACAACATTCAAAATCATTTCGCACATTTCTTTACAAAAGTTTCAATAGTTATTTCATTCAATCCCGTACGATACACATATATCATCCGTACGTAATATCAAATCCGATCGCTCACTCGATCACGCAATTTCACTTCCGAACTAGTATCGTCCTCCCAATTTCCTAGTGCGGACTAAAATCTGGTTTCTTGATCAGAAACCATCATTCTCCTTGCATAGCCGTAAACCATGGTAGAGAATTTCTAAAATCAACCAAAAAATCCATATCCAGGGTTCGCCGTCGAAAATCGAGTGAAAATGTTCCAACTCGGATTGATATAACTATCTTGAAATTCTATGCTTGAATCTGTATCAAATCATTATGCAAATAATATATGTACATCCTACGTATTTACTATAATTTACTTTTATCTATATCAATTTTCTTTTATTTACACTGATTTTCATTCACCTATTCACAATTATCCCATCTCACACTTTACATAATCTTATTCAAATGTAACTTAGAACATTTTCCTCAATTTCAAATTTTACTTAAGAATTTCACATCTATTCTTAAAGTTCAATATAAGTATTTTATACACTTCTTATATTTGTTTTCACTTCACTACTGAAGTTATATATCCATTTCCACTCAACTTTGCATTTTCAATTCAACTTGAATTAAATTTTCCTTCAAACTTTGAATTGAATTTTATTTATCTTATCTCAAACCACCTTTAATTAGTCCCACTATTAATTTATTCATATCTCAAATAAACGTTCATTTCCAAACTTTTACTTCTTCTAGTTTCTTTGGACAAATTACAAAATTTCACTTTATTAAACACCATTTTAAAATGATTCCAATATTCCATTCCAATTTCAGTTCTATTTACTTACAAATTAGAAATGAATTTCAACATTTAGTTTTCAATTTCATTTACTTGCATTTCAATTTCATTTGAATCCATATCATCATTTTATTTGATTCAATTTTCAATCCCACTATGAATTCAATTTTTTATCTTCAATTCTTAATATATTTCCAAATCAAATTAAATATTGAAATCTATTCATCCTTTCTCAAACCCATTTCTTTAATTAGTTCCACTTAATAATTTATTTTTAAATCTCAATGGAATTTTATTTCCAAACTTTAATTTATTTTTAGTCTACTTTGACGTAATTCCACAATTTCACTTTACTTACACAATTTTAAATTAAATATCAGCCAAATATTCATTTTCAATTTACTTGCTTGCCCATTCCAATTAATCTTTTCCAAACCCTTATAATTTTTTAAACTTATAAATATTCCATAACCATTTTTAAATAAGATTCCAGAGTTTTAAATAATCACTTAAGTATTTCTAACTCATTTTTGGAATCAATTATATCCAAAATCAAACTATTTCAAAATCAAATCCAATTTCGCAAATATTCCTAATTTTAAGACAATTTGGCAGCAATTCCTCTTCTGGAAACTCGAAAATTAACACCGATGATGTCGCGATCATCATATGAATTATTTTCCAGCGACTGAAAAGAGTTTAGTGCTTTCATCCCTACAAAAACATTTCAATTATTTTTAAATACCAAATCTCACCAGATTTCAAATCCGATTCAAAAATATTTACCAAATAATTTCACCACTATTTTTCCAAAACCTTTGAAAACCATTTTCAAACTCAAAGGAATTTAATCTTTTGAAATTTCAATCCCAAATGCTTTTAACCATATTCAAATATTTCTCTGGAATTTTATTCTATTTCAAATTATAAATCACATTTACAATTCACATTTACAAATCCCATGTTGTTATATAATTTATTATTTAACCTTTGGTTATGATATCAATTTTCTTATTCAATTTCATACTTAAATGATAATAATTTAATATTATCACTTCCTAACAACCAAGCAATCATATAACTATAATAATTTACAAAAAAATAAATCTTTTATATACAAAAATAATTTGGGTAAAATTATTTCATTTACCTTATTTTAAAACAATACTGTGTCGATTTATCTTGTTTAAGAGTTTAGAAACTCCTATCGATAAAATGGCGTCCCACATATCGACTAGAATTCATAAACTCTTAACCGATAAGTCAAAACAATATAAAAAAATAATTTTTATATCCACTAACAAATACGCGCTCTTATCTATTAATGCACTCAAATTCATTCTAGAGTACTACTAACTCTATCTCTAATGAGTAATTCCCCCACCAATGCCTAGGTATATCGTCAACCTAAGCTCTGATACCAAAAATGTAACGACCCGAATTTGAAGCTCGAAAATCGACATCAATACGTCGACTGTATCAAATGTCGAACAATCGAATGCCGAAAAACTGAACCGATAGGGTTAAAGAAGAAGAAACAGAAACAATATCAGAATATCACAATCAAGGCGGAACAATATTAAATAGATGAATGACTAATCTTTAAAACAAAAGAATTATATTTGTTTATACATTACATCATCAGAGTCATATGCAACACAAAAGCGAAAAAATAACATCATATACATGTGATACATCTCGTCATCCAGCTTGTCTCCTGATCTCCACAGCATACTTTCCCGACTTCACTCCAGAACTACTGATAACCTGACTCTAGGCTAATCGTGTGGAAAATTATGGGCATCCAGAGTTTAAAAAAAGGGAACAACAAACTCCGAGTCAGTCATGAGAGTGGTGTGAGATCTAAAAACATTTATTTGTACAAAAAGAAATAAAAATAAATCCGTTCATGCTTTTGAAAAATGAAACTACCATAAGGCCTCCCGGCACACACACAATGCGATCGCACACTTGGTGGATTTCTCCTTATAGTAGTCAAACATGCTTGATACGCGAAAATCCTTTTGATATTATTATTAGTGCATAGTGTAGAAATCATTTTGAAAGTATAATATTAATCTTAGCCAGCATACGTACCATTATAGTATGCCTACTATAGCTACCATGTTAAATGGCAGGTTCTACAACTAAAACCATACAAGGCTCGTATTGATTGTTTGGATTTTCAACAAATAGTCAAGGCTAATGAACTTCCTTTATCCGAAAGGGTACGCCTTTAGAGGGACGCTCCGAGAACCTAACCAGATCTCTACCAACACAAGGCCAAATTACCACGTAACTAGGTAACTAACTGTTACGAGTATGTCATCCCCCGGTCATAACTGACCTTTACCGAGGTGTCTCAATTACAACAACCACATAAATAAATATCAAGGTTCCATACCAAAATACCACTTTTTTATCCACACAAATTAAATATTTGGGCTCCATACCAGAATACACTTTTGATCCAGAAGGAAATGCACATACCCTGAGGGGCGTGACCCCCATAACCTTGCAACATCCTTTCCTGTTTCGACCAATTTCGGGGTGTGAGGTTCGACGAAGTCTCATCCCACAAAGTTATGCTTTTCGCAAAAGCCATGCTTCAATCAACCAATTATCAACACTTAGCATGTCACACTACCAAATTGGGAATATATCAGTAGTAAATGTCAACTACATAACCTCTGAGCTCGTCCGTCTCAGAGAAGAGTGTTAAGCTAAGTGAATCAATTCTCCGCAACCAAACAGAAACGTATTTGATAGAAACCAGCTTTATATCTCAAAGTGTAATGTTAGACACACATCCATACAAGTCCATCCTGGGTCTGAATGGAACCGAAGGCACTTCATCCAACTAAGGAAAAAGTCCTTGCAAATCCGGATATTCCGTAATCACGTCCAGACTCCCCATCACATAGGGTAATCTCTATACTAGAGCAACTCAGTGCAGAGACAATTGACAGGTAATCCTTTCGTTTTCGAAAATACTCGGTCTTCAACCACTGTCTTCAAATGCAATTCCATTTTGTCGTATCATTTATTCGGAATGGGTTTTATGACTTGACGTCCACCCCCGGCTTGTCCAAATAACGAGCGCTTATTTTGAAACAAGTGGATACATTCAGATCTTAGATAAGTCACAACAAATTTTCATTTTTAATCTTTTAAACAAAAGATCCCCCTTAAGATTCGATGTGGTTTTCGAATAACCATTTGGAATCAGACCCCCGGTCGCATTGAAATTCAAATGCCATCTTAAAGGCTAATATTGATAGTCGATTATTTAACTATAAGATAACATCCATAAACAACCATCAGATTTAAAATAATTTCCCTTAAATTATTTATTCATTTATAAATATCTTCTTAAGATATATTTCCACACTTAAACCCTTCGAAAACAATTTTCAAATCACTTTCCTCTTGCGGAATAAATTTTCAAACATTGTTTATTTCCACTGAAAATTTTCCAAGACTATATGCTTTGGATTTTTAAAATAATTTAAGTCACTTTACCTAAAAATATATAGTTTAAAATACTTAAAATAAAACTATTTAAAACACTTTATTTAAAATACCAGTTATGAAATCTAATAATAATTTTTCATGAAAACTTAAGCCAAACAAATTTAAAATAAAGTTATTGAATTTTAAACGAGTTTTCCAAATAAAATTAGCCAAACTATATCCAAAATAAAACTACTTTATAAAATATAAATATTAATAATTATCTTTTTAAAATCATAATACCAATTAGCCTTTTAAAATTATTACTACTATTACTAATTTAATAAAATGTTTACCTTTAAAATTTTAAACAACTTAAATAGATAATTTCTCAAAGAAACATCCTTTTAAAAAACTTTAAAAACTTTTAACTTTTACTTAAAAATCTGCTTGAAAACGTACTTGGCTTATCAGAGAAAAACACTTTCCTTTCACACCTTTAAAAATAAATTACTATTTATTTTTGAAACAAATTACCTATTCCATAATAAATTCCCACCGTGAATTTACATTTCCTAATTATCCTCTGATAAATATTTCACTTTATTTATAAACCCCGTTTATAAATTTCATCATCTCATTCTTCTTTCTTAACACACAGTTTCAAATACTGAAACAATTTTCAAATCAATTTCTAAAATTTACTACCTTTTAAAATAAATTCCTTTATTTCTCCCAAACCATTTAAAATTCGAATTTTGAATAAATTCTTCAACTTTTAAACAATACTGCTTAAGTTTTCAAAAATCCATTTATTAAAAAAAAAATTCCACCATACTTGGAATTTATTCAATAGTATTTCATAAATCTACCTTTATCCTTTCCAGATTCCTTCTTTTAACTTATCCAATTCTCAAAAGTTATTTTACTTAAAAATCTCTACTTTAATTTCCTTCCAAAAATCCAATTTCTATATTTTTGGTATTTTAAAAATACCAAAATATATTCGGCCAAACCGTAGTCTTCAATAATTTCAGTTACCAATGTAATCAATCACAGATTATTAATAAATCATATCACAACATATTAAATAAATTCAAACATTTGAGTAATCCAGTTGGATCCCTCCAACCTGTTTTCCTGCATGCACGGATATTAGCACAACAATTTAAATACCAATTCCACTTCGAGTTGGAATATCGTGGTATATGAGGTCATCCGCTATTATACGGGGCGCATATGGTCTCATCCACTATATAATGCGGGAAATCAATCATTCTAGTATATATATATATATATATATACACACTGTCATATATAATATCACATCCGAACAACGAATCAGTAATTTAAATTCTAACTATTCCGATTGAGTGAGAAGATCTCACATTTGCTTTTGTTTTGCAATCCGACCCAACCGGCTTGTTCTTTTGATTCTGGACCTTGTATAAATAAAATTTTCCGAATTATTAGCATTTGTCCTAATTTTAACTACCATTACCATTCTCACTTAAAATTTAAATCTATTTAATAAGACCCAAATTTTACTTTACTGTCCAGTTTTTTTGTAAACAAATTAAATTAAAAGTTTAAACTTACTTATCATTAAATTAAAATGTTCAAAATAAATTAACCATCGCATAACAACTTATGAATTTGTAAATATTCGATTTATAACATGCCTTGTAATATATATCACCATAATATCTACTAAAGTTTAACAATATGATTTAAACTGTGTATATATTCATTATATTTTTCAAATTTTTATATATATATATATATTTGTTAAATATAATAAAATAAAATAAAAAGAAATAAGACTGTTACCTTACTGCCTAAACCACCCCCTTGTTATAATCGTCCCCGAGCTATACCCAATCTCGACCTCGTCCAAATGCATCGCACGCCTGAGAAGTCGAACTCTACCACCTTGTGTGGCAGCTGCCTACGCGAGCTTGTGAACAACACGAAACCTCAACGAGACCCGCCGCCACAGTCAGGTCGCATCCTAACCCAAGTGCGACTTCGTCCATGGACTTGCCTTCGCATCGCCACAACTTTGCGAACACGAATCAATCGCTGCCCTCCACTAGCTCACTCGATTTGACCTACCCCAAATCAATTTCGAACGAATTTGATTTTGTTTCTCTTTTTGATTTTAAACGAAATCGACTACTAAATCAGGGAGGAAGTCGCCATTATTTTTGAACTAAATTTTTCGTTCCGCCATTAACGTTCCATTTGAATGAAAGAGGTTTTCATTTTGATTTCTGATTTCTTGCATGTTTCATTATATTTTTTTCTTTTGAGAGACGCATGTTAATCCTACGAACACGTGTTTGTAAAAAAAATTCAACGTGTTTGATGCTACAGGGCTTTGATGCATTAGTATTATTTATGTTTAAATTTAAATCGAATTTAAATTCTCTCGAATACGAAGCCTTTAAATTCTACATTCTATCGAGCCGTGCCGCTAGACGTTTATAATGTTAAACCCATATTCCGAACGCAATGGAAAAGGTTCCGAGACCTAACTCGATCGTATGGAGAAGATGGTTTTTGAATCTAGTTATTATATTAAATTTTCGATATAAATCTCAGCGCGTTTACTCATCATACGATCACACGACAACTCCAAATACTACGAAAATTGAAATGCGATAATAATACAGTATTACAAAATTCAATGAACTGGTTTCGTTGAAATCCGAGACTGTGCCTCAGAAGGCTATTTTTTAAAATATCGATTTAAAAGATAAATTTTCAAACTGAGCAAAACAGTTTTAAATTCAACTTTTAAAAGTTCTATTATCTCCAGTATTATCAATATGAATTTTCTAAGCCTTTAAAATATTTTTAACAGGCATAAAACTGAAGATTCAATATTTTACCAACTTCCAAAAATTAAAATTTAATAATTTAATTGCCATATAAATAGTGATATTTGAAATTCAAGTTGAAAATAACCTTTAAATATTTAAAATCAATTAAATATTCCAAATTCAAATATCAAAAATTCCGGGTCGTCACATTAACTGCGTTTTGACCATAGTAAAGAAATTTTGAATCAATTCGCCAACCTCATATTTACCGACCATCAAATATATCCATGTAGCACGAGAAAAATCATCAACTGTGTTCAAAAAATAATGAGCTCCACAACTAGAAGGAAGAGGATAAGACCTCAAATATCACAATGTATTAAATCATACAAATCATTTCTTTACTTATACTTAATGGAAAAGAGTCACGAGGCTGTTTAGCCATAAAACAAACATCACAATTGTCATCAAAAATTCGTACCACTTCTACTACATCCAACATGTAATAAAGAACGGACCATTTTCATGGAAGGATCACCCAACTGTCTGTGCCATAACTGAGCGAAGTCTGCAACTGTGGAGTTATTTGCTTGAATTCTACGAACTGGTCGGAAGAGATATACCACATTACACTACTTTCCTGTGCCAATCAGGTTCCTCTAACTCCGGTCCATGCAACTTTGGAGTAGAAGACACGGCTGAGGAAGTCTTGAAAGCTGTGATGAGCTGCTACACTTGCGCATCAGTGAGAGTAGGTAACGAAGCACGATCCACCTCACTGGTATAGCTCGAAGGGTAAAAGGTTCACACCAAGATGATGATGATGATGGAGGTTGCTTGTCTTCACTCATCGCAAAATCAAATCTTGTCTATACCACAAAAAAAAAAGAAACCTCCGCTTGAAACACAAGTACATACCACAAATCCACATCACATAAAACTAATTTTCTAAAATACGGATCATGAACCACAGAAAGAGAAAGAAAAAAACCTATTTTTTATGCCTTAACTTAGGAGGCTCTGATGCCATGATATTCAGGAAATTTTTGAAGAAAGATAACATGGCATTTCCATTCAAACTCCTAAAATATATAAGCCAATATACAACAGTAATTCTAGGAAATATATCCTTATTAATCTCCTAAAATATATAACCAAATATATAACTAGTCATTTCAAGAAATATATCCTAATATAACCCACCATATCAAATATATCCTAATACAACTTGTCATATCAAATATATCTTAATATAATCCATCATATCAAATATATCCTATTAAAATACAACATGTTGTATCAAATATATCATAATATAACACATCATATCAAATATATCCTATTACCGTCAGGCTCAAACTTCAGACAAGTTTTATATCAATGTAATTTAACTAATTATCATTAAGCTCAATGGATATATTACAGAGACATGAACCATGACTAACTTGAACTTGTTTGTGTGCATCTCATATTCGTTAATCATCTCATGAAATCTTATATGTCTGGCCAGGAAACCAAAAACTTTATGTTAATATTGTCTAGGAAGTTTCTGACATGTGCTGAATGCGAGAGAGAGAGATAGAGAGAGGCGCTCTTCACTTTATATCGCCTTACCTTATAATCCAAAAGGACACAAGTGGATCTATGAGATATGGGGGCCCAATAACACATAACTTGAGGACCTCTTGAAATTAAATTAAAAACCCCCCAAATTTTGCATACAGTAGTTGCACATGATGATATATTAAACACTGCCTCGTTTGAACTAAAAAATGAAATGAGCAATAACTTAAAATGTTATGTATTATTATGATGAAAAAAGACCATGCCTTGTAGTGATGGGAAAAAGCCAATTCAGGATGAAAGCATCTCTTATCATTTACAATTTCATTTTTCTTTTCTTTCTTCTCTCATGTTGCTGCATGTATTTATTATCCTCCTGTTAGTTTGGCCATTATTTTGCATGTGACAGAGAAGAAAATTTATGTTTTAGTAATCATAGATAAGACAAGATGCATCTTGATTGTATAATGAAAAAATGAAGTGAATTATGTTTCTTGATTTTTATTTACCTTTATTAAAAAATATCAAATGACTGACTTTATTAACTATTGCAGAAAATGTTGCATTGTAAATTTGTAATCCAAGAAGATTCTTTGTGAGGGGATGCTATAGAGGATTCATCGGTGCATTTAGTTGAAAGAGTTGACAAGAAGAATGGGACTGAATTATTATCACACTTACTGCTCTCTTCCTCTAAGATTAAATGGAAGTATTGCTCCTTGGCTATATGGATAGTACAAAAGTGGAGATCACAGAAGAAAACGCACGGATTTTGTATTTTTTTTTTTTAGTTTCTTTAGATATTGTTTACATGACCAGTAAACATGTATTTACTTTGATAATCTTTGTCGTACTATACAACAGTTGTGCTTTGATGATTAGAAATCAATATGTACATTGTTTACATGTTATGATAATGCAATAATAATTTGAAAGTAAGTTTCCTTTTTATTTGGTGGAAAAAGCATCTTAATTTCTTATTTGGGCTGCTATATCCAATTTGGAAAAAGATTCTTGCCATGTTGGATTCAATTTCTAATGTGCTGTATGAATGATTTTATGCCAATTAAGGCACTTATATATGCATCAGAATGCATGTCAAACGTTATTTTCAATGGAAAAAAAGGAGTCTACATACTTGCACAATATTCCAATGATATATAGCTATTCTTATATTATAACATATAACTATACAAACAATGCTTGTCTGCATAGAGCGGAAAAACATAATGTCTGTAAAAACAACAAATCTAAGTGGATAATAACATATCACCTCTTATTCTGATACATAGAGTACATCTGGCACAAACAATGAAACATAGCAAAGACAGCATATCTCTGTTTTCATAATTGCAGAAATACATAAAGTGGTTTATATTTTGACATTGTCATAGCGAATGCTGCATCCAGCAGCTGCAGATCCACCAGTTGCACGAATGCTGTTTTTGCAATCTTTCTTGATAGCCTTTATCGCCCTCACTAGGCATTTTGTGCATGTTTCCACACTTGTTGTCAGTGAAGAAAAACATGATGCCCTCCCGAATATTTTTGGACCTGATATACTCTTTGTTTCATGCTCAAAATTACCATCAATTGGTGCCTTTTCCTTCAGTTCGTTAAGGACGATTTCTACGTTGTTAGCGAACAAGTTTTATCTTTGATTGTTGAATTTAGTTCTTCTTCCACACTGAGTGAATTTACCATTCACATTCACCAGTACTTGGGCAAATAACAAAGCGAACACCAATGTTGCTTTTGCAGATAGTAAATCCATCTCTTTTGCTTCTTCAAATTTTTTTTACTAACGTATATCTTTTAGTTTGCAGTAATTGTTTTTTATGCTGTGTGGTCTTGTATATTTGTAAAGTTACATCTATTTATAGGTTCTATATCAGCTATATGCGTATGCCTATGATATGTGACCTAGAAATTGTTTAATATGTTTTTGTCTGTTTGCATCTTTTTTGTTGTTGCGAAGACTGATTCATACTTCATATTTACACACGGCATGGTGCATGAGTAAGACTCGTTCCACTATTCTAGTACACGTTTCTTTCTTGTGGAGTTTAAAATAAACTTATGTTAACTAATTTTTTCCTAGTTTTCCTAACTAACTGTGGCTTCTTCATTTTGTTTCTTGTTACGATGGTGGAGATGTTTTATATTCGGTTTGCTGGATTTTGTAGTTTGTATTAGTCAACAATTATACATGGTCTTAGCTCCGAATGAATTTTGTTTTAGGTTAATTAAACTTTACTCTTTTGTCTTTATGTTAATTCGGATTTTGTAGTTGTTTTAATCTCTAGAATTAGCTGGGGACCTTCAACTGCTGCAATTTGATTTCTTTTGAATACATCGGCTGGAGGAGGATACTTATCCTTACAAACTATCATTAAACATACAGACAATGCTTTTCATATATTTGCCAATACTTTATGAGCAGGTGTGTGTCTTGGTGGGAGTGGGGAGTTGGTAAAAAAACAGTTCAAGGCATACATTTCTTTGAATACCACGGTCTATCGTTTTGGTTACGGACTGTAATTCTTTAGCATATACACAACAATTTATTTATATTTAGCTACTGGATTTTAGGATAGATATTTCAGTTTGTAGGGGAATACATCCTGTTACCGACTGATATCCATTCAGTCTCCACATTGTTAAACCAAGAAGAGCTATAGCATCTAAGTATTTTTATTCTTCCTGGTTTGCAGATTGCACTCGAACGAGTATATCTATGTTATGCTTGGATGCATAGCGAAAATTTGCTTTTGCTGTAGTCTGGCATCGGATGCATGGTTGTGGAGTACACAAACCATCTTGAGTAAAACTGAAAATACAGAGTCAAGTAGATCACAAACTATTAATTACTCATACACGTACGCCTGTCTGTATACAAACACGTACATACATAACACACACATAAAGCCAATTGGTTTGACGGTCAAATTTCGGATTTCAGATGAAATTTCATACGTACTTCTAGGGTTGAATTCTTGAGATCTCGGGTGAGATGGTTGTCACACGGTTTAAAACCATGTTTGAAATCTCGTCTCGTCCAAGTATAAAAAAAAAGATCTCTGTTGAGATATCAGGCAAGGTGCAGAAGAGATTTAAAATTCTGGTCGGAACTCTATATTTGCTAGAATACGGAATACCGAGATTAATATGATATTGCAGCTTGAAACTTTTAAGACCTAAGTTGTTTCCATAACGATACTCATAAATAGATTGTATATGCAAGATCAACTAACAGCCATTCAAGGTTTATAATAAATAATAAAAATATTCGCTAAATGATGGAAGGTGTATTATTATGTGAAAATTGAATTTTGAACATCTTTTGCAGTGGAAAACATCAATTAGTCCTTGGTTGGTCTTTTTTTTAGGAGAAACATGAATTGAATCTGACATAAATTATTAGATGCACGACTCATGACATTGCTTCAAGAGGTTCATATTTTAACCATGACATAGCAAATGCTACATCCAATATCTGGAGATCCACCACTTATACGAAACACTGTATTTATATTTTTAATTTCTTAGTAGAGTTTATATCTTTTTTCCGCACTTGTGAGTGAAGAAAAACAAGATGCCTCCCCCATCCCCAACCCCCCCCCCCCACACACACACACACACACATCCTTGAGCCTGATATTTATCATTGTTTCGTGCTCAAAATTGTAAATTCTTAATGTTTGGATTAGTGAAAGGAAAAACTAATTTTTTTCATAAATCACAACAGGCTGGATCTAAATCATAATAGGTTAGATTTAAATCGTAATAGACTCGATCTTTGTAAAAAATGATTTTCAACAATCACATAATAGAGTAAGAGAGCGTACCTATAACTATCCGCCCTTCATAATGTCTAACTTTCGTATAACACAAAAGAGATATTGTCGGAGTAGAAAATTCAAACAAACAATATATTAAGGCATATCGATTAAATCTCGTAGCGGAATGATGATATATAATATACTAAATATACATGAACAAAACATGATTATCAATATATGAGATACTGCACTAGTGGAAATAACCGATAAGTGAATATCAGTATAGAAATAATAGAGTTAGGGGCATATCCTAAGAGCAATTATATAATTTGTTACATATATCTAACTTGATAACCAATCTTGATCGAAATAAAAGGTGTTTTCTTTTTATTATATACTTGATATAATGTGTTATATTAATTAATTAATTAATTTAACTGAAAGTATATTTAATTGAAAATCCATAAATAGTTTATTTTGTGATAGTAGTTATAATGTGTTGTAACCGTAAGTAATTTATCACAATGAAAAAATAAATATATCATTTTAAATATTCCAAGTCAAGATACATCAAGACTGAATTTCGTTGTATACGTTGAAACTAGAGTACATAACGCTCTCCTAATGTTGAACAGTATATTAATCATGGCCGTTGGGGCATCTAAATGTTACATACATAGTTATTAGATGACTGTAAAATGATTTACTCGATAGTTTTCTATTGTTTAATATAAGTAAGGTCAAATAGAGAATATGGATATGACTGATTTACATAATTCTCTCGACTTGAAAATACTATAGATCTTCAATATAAAAGCTCCACTTTTATTATAGTCAAATCATGGCACATCGTTCCATCAAGTGACTATAGTTGGGTCGAGTGAAAGTATTGAAAGTGATACACTATTCAAAGAGGATCTGTCTCCTTAGTTATATAGAGTTAGTATCACGGTCAACTCAAGTCAACTCAAAGTCAAAAGTGAGCATTTTTATTAATAACAATTGCTATTATTGAACCAAGAACTTTGTGTTTGGAATATATATATTTGAATATGGATGATGTAGGAATGTTTACAATTACCAAATTCAGTATGTCCAATGTGATATAGTTTTGACGAAGAGAATTGGTGTAAATAAATGTCACAACCGGGTAACGCTTAATAAAGTGAAATTGGATTTTACCAAAACTAAATGAACGATAAATTTGGCCAAAATGTCACAGCGCCTACTAAGGGACATAAGAACTTTAACATTCGAATGGTTCGAAGTTAATCGCTGACCAAATTTACACTCGACGAGTCACAAAACCGATATGATGAATTCTCTTTAGACCAAACAATCTAAATACATAATTGTTATAAATTAATTAATATTTATGAAATATTGACTATGAAATTATGAATATGACTTAAGGAATAAATATTAACATATATATTTATAATAGCTATAAATATATTGATCAATATACGATATTGACAAGCAATTAAATCAGGTTTAATCGGTAATATTTATTTGGACCTAAATGGGCTATTAGCACATGATGTATGATTATACATACGGTAGCAACATACATGATAGGGGCGGCTAAGATCTTTGATGGAAGGCTTTGATTTAAGGAGAATGGGTAAAAGATTCGATCCATCTTTCTCTCCATTCCTTCCATTAGAAAGGAACTTACAACCTTAATGCATTTGTGACTTTTTGGCCGCTATTTTCATCTTCTTGCTGGCCGATCCTATCTACGTAAAGCTCCATCAAAGCTCATCTCAAATCAATTTCAAATCAACAACTATTGGATAGTAAACGATCTAGAATTCAAAGATTACCAGTTTACCAAATTAAGAAGAGTTCTAAGGAGAGATATACGTAATGGCAAGGTATACTTCAAGGCGTGGTTTTAGTATATTTTCTTATTTCATGTAACTTATTATTCATTTATAATATTACATTGCTAGTACATACATACATACGTACATATATATATGTGTGCATATATATATATATATATATATATATATATATATATATATATTGTTAGTTAGCTGAGATTCCTATATATATGAATGTTGTCACATATTGAATTGTTATGTGTATGTATGTATATTTTTTTTATTTGGGCCACATGGATATACAACCGAAATTATTTACTTTAATTTATATATGTGTATATGTATATATTAATTTATTATATTCATATTAATAAATCACATTACACAAATTTAAATAACCTATAATTCATTGTCTCACCATATCATGTTAAAAATTGATTTAATATTTTATATATGCAAATTTATACTGAATATAATTTTAGGTAATAGCGAAATATATTTTTTGCAATTATTTACTATTTCTAATATTATTTAAATTGAAATAAAGGTTACATAAATATAAAATGACATATGATTTGAAAATTATTTTTAATTTTTTTTAAAACATTTCGTCGTCATATTAACTTCCAATCGAAATTCCAGAATTTAAAAATCAAATTTATTATTTAAAAAAACATTATAATAATAGCTGAAATTACTTAATAAGAAAAACAAAAATTTCAACTTAGAAAATTATGAATTTTTTTTCATGAACTTATAATATCAAATTATAATTTCAAAAAATTTATAAAAATATGTTACCAAGTTATTTTTAATATTCTTTTATTCTTTTTCGGCTAATAAATTTATATATAAATAATTTAATAATGTAAAATTATCATAAAATATATTTTATGTTGTGTATTGGGTTTGGAATGTTATAATGTGCGTAATTATATATTGTTTTAATTAATCTTATACGTATATAATTATATAATATTAATATATATATATATATATATGTAACTACATACATTTACAAATATTTTTAGTCATTACAAATATAATTATATATATATATATATATATATATTAATTGTATTCCTCTGTTGTTAATTTAGGACGCTCCTCCTCTTGAACCGGAAGTGGCCAAACCTATTTGTCATCTTCCAAGGCATCACAAGCGGTCGTTTCTATAGTTTCTCCTTCTCTTATTGATGAGAATGCTACTGCTTTCAACTACAGACTTCTTGGTAGTCTTCCTTCTTGCGATTGTTCATTGCCATGTAATTATGTAAACCACTACATACTTATAAGATTAAGGAGAACAAAAAATAAATAGTTCTCTGACCTTCATTCACTCTTAATTTGTCTAAATAAATTAGAACTAATGGACAATAATCTTCCAAAATCAAATATTCTTTTCTTAGTTTTCCCTAATTCTAACTCTAAAATTAACCACCATCTTTATATTAGGAACCACTTAAAATGAGACATCATAAATCCATCATAATTTGGCTTAAAAATACCGACATCGCCCCTTAATTTTGCAAAAAAGAAAGAAAAGAAAATTGAATAGGGAAAATTGAAAAAAGAAGAATAATTCAACATATGTTTTTTTAGCAAATAATGATATTAATTTGTCTTAATTACTTGTAGTAAATGACCCACAACCATCGAAAAACCAAAACCCTTTACTTGATTTTCCTTAATGCTAAGTCCAAAGACCAACCCTTGCATTTATATTTGCAACCAATCAAAATGAAATAGCTTAATTGGTTTAGTTTAATTCAAACCATCCATCAAAATTTGGCTTAAAATCACAAGGCTCAATTTTATTGTCAGCAATACAATTAACTGGTGTGTAATCCGTGCGTTGCACACAGTCAAGGATGACCCTTGGATCAAGGCACTAAAGCTATAGCTTTGGACCTATTTCACACAAGGACACCGAAATGAAAAAAGAAGTTAAAATCAATATGTAAAAGCTTATAGAAGACAATAAAATGCTTGGTATGAAAACAAAAGTTAATGCTAGGCACAAGGAAGATGAGCATCAATAAATCCTTTTTTCCTACAATTCATATTTCCTAAATTTAAAAATCGCAATTATCAAAAATCCTACAAATTCATAATTTTCAATATTTATTTTCATTAAAAGAAATTGGAAGGAAAGAATAGAAAATCATATCAATTTTAGAAACCACAATTTTTCCTAAGATGATATATTTTATTATGTTTATATTTATTCACTTTATGTTATGAATTTTTATTTGTAGAATATTAATATGATTTGAATGCCAAAATATCTGGCAAATAAGCTTCTTGATTTAAAATTTAATGATTAACATTTTTAACGCAGATCGTTGCTAAAAAATAAATTTTCTTTTGAATTGTTGTATGACTTGAAGTATCATTATCAAGGCACTTTTTTCTTTTTGTAACTCTATTTGTTATCTATGTCGTATATAAACTATTTTTCTTTGATGCTTCAATTTTATTAGTCTAATTAATACATGTAATAAGATCTTGACTCACAACTAGCTCTAAGTACCAGAACTCCTAGGACCGACTCTACACACGGTAGTATTGTTGAAAACTAGTATTTATATTTTAATTATTGCTAAAATACTTTTTATTATCCGGTATATGATATATATATATATATATATATCCTAATATACTAGTCGAAAACTAAAATGGCATGCGATGCTCGGATAAAAGGTCAAGGGTTCAAACCTCGCTAACAATATATCTCTATAAAAATTAATGTTCTAACTCAAAAAAATTATATAGTAAAATTGTTAGTATCGTATATGTGAATAATTTATGTTTTTTCTTGTGATGTATATTTTTATATGTATGAGTGAATAAGTAACTTTACCATTTTATTAATATGATTGTTATATATATATATTGTTTTTTGTGTGTGCGTGTGTGTGTATATTTATATGTGTATATATATGAGATGGGGCCTTGATGCAACGATTAGGTCACCTGCACGGTGATTTGGACGCCAAGTTCAATTCTGAAAATAACAGTTTTCGTAATGCGAGGGAAAGACTGCATACATTATCGACCTCCCTCGAGCCCGCTATCAAGCGGGAGCCTCATGCACTGGGTTCCACCTTATATATATATATACGTATGTATGTATGTATGTATATATAACTGTCATCTTTTTTAAAGAATTTATAAATGGTTCAATGAACATTAAATAATTGAATTTATCTAAATAATTTGAATTAAAGGTAAACATAACTAATTAAATACAAGGAGTTAAATGTAAAAAAAATTAGAGAAAATTGAGAAGTGCTTTGTGCATATTTGTAATTGAGAAGAACATTGGTCTTATGATTAGCTTATTTACTTGTGAAATTTTATTCATATTTAGTTTTCATTTTTAAACAATTTTATTCTTGTAATTAATGATTTCATGTTGTTGTAGGAGGGTCATTCTTACAACATTGATAATTGCAAAATAATTTATGTTGCATTCAGTGGAGTTATGAGTTGGGTATGGTTTGATAACATGTTGAAAGCGAGATTGTTTATAAACCTAATATTGGTGTAATCTTTGCGTTCACATCGTAATGTTGTAAAATATTTAATTTATCTTTTAAAGGTTGTTCAAAAAAATGAAATTATGTTATGCAGTGTACCAAATTTTTTTGAGATAAATGAAATAGAAATTAAAAGAGTTATTATTATTTATGTATACATTTTATGGTACAAGATTTAGATATCTTTATATATCTGATAAAGAAGAAACAATTTTATCATTTTTTTCATATATATGAATATTGTATATAGCGAATCTTGTATTTTTAGGATCTATTAGATGGATTAATGAATATCAGTTAACTATATTTATTTAAATAGTTTAAATCACGATTACACAATTAGTTAACCATATTTATTCGATGGATTAAATTACGAGTAAATGATATCATATCTTAGATGCTACAATTGAATTTAGTTGTTTAATCTGAACCATACTTCGAAGTTTGAGATGATTTTTCTAGTGTTCTAAGGCTATTTTTGAAAAATTGTATTATACTTTAATTGAAACATCAATGCTTGAATCTAATGTTGTCTAAACCATTATTTATCCATTTTATTCTCATACTTTACATGTAAATAAAAAAAACTAGTTGTGTTAAATTTGAACGATTTAAATATATTTCAAATATTAAAAGAGAGAATATATTAATTGATTCTTG
Organism: Allium cepa; assembly: GCA_030765085.1. Taxonomy (NCBI): domain Eukaryota; kingdom Viridiplantae; phylum Streptophyta; class Magnoliopsida; order Asparagales; family Amaryllidaceae; genus Allium; species Allium cepa. The sequence continues at coordinate 92,300,456 of CM060946.1, read as the reverse complement.
CAATCAATCAATTGTGGAAAACAAATATGAAAGGTAATCAATTAATTTAAGAAGATACGTAAATTGATTTAAGCAACCAAACAAATATAGACAAGCACTATTGTCCAGTGGTTAAGTGATTCGGCTTCAGTGCGAGAGATCACAAGTTCGAAACTTGCGTAGCGTGATTCGAACATATATTGACATGTGATTTGTGTTATGTTATTCCATGACATGTTGTATCTAAGTACCATTTCAAAAAAATTAAAATACCATTATGTTTATTTTGTGTTTATATCAAATCAAGTAAATTTGAAAAGATTTCAATCTTATCTCCAAGGTAGTCTTCATCATTGCGTTACACACACACACACACACACACACACACTCGTTCATCTTTTTTAAAATAAGACAAGGGAAGAGAGTTCTTAACAAAATATCTTCAATAAGAAGCACAGTTCTGTATCTATTTTAGGGCGAGTGAAATTTATTGAATAATTTATATTCTTCTCATATTGTTGAGCTCCCTCTTGAAATAAAGAAATTGGATCCAAGGACAAAGGCGTAGCTGAAACTCTTTATATTGGTATGTTTTGTCCTTTTTCTTTCTTTATTGGTAATTTGTGTACTTTGATCTTATTTTTATTCTCTTTGTTGGATTGGAGTTGTTGAGATTGTCTACAGACTAGACTATTGGGTGTTCTATTTTTACTACCCAAAACTCTAATTTTGCGCAATAGGTTTTTCTTGTGATGGTGTAAAAAGTGACCTAATCATAAATCATATTAATGAAATATATTCATTTTTATTTGATTTTGGTATTTTCCAAAAAAAAATTCCAAATTATTTTATTTGGAGAATAAGATGCGATCTTAAGATCTTACTTCCAAATTTTAAAACAACATTTTCCAAATTTTTTTCCTACTACTTAAATTATTTTTATTTTTAATTATTATTAAATTTGAAGGAAAAAATGACTTATAAGAAAATAAAAAATATTTAAAACTGGATTTTATAGTGTGAAAATCTTATTTGAAATCTATAATTTTCGAATTTGATAATTAATTTAAGCAAACACATTTATTTAAATTTGAATTTAAACAATTTCATATCTCTGTGTGTGTGTGTGTATGTGTGTGTAGGGACAGACTATTTAGACACAAAGTATATATATAATTTGTAACACAAAGAATCTCTACCGTTGGATTGCCTCTTGAATTCCACCTTTCCCATAAAGACAAAAAAATTCGATGGTCCGGATCTTTTGTGTCACCATTTTGCGTTTAATTTTGTGTTCATATAGCCGTCCCCATATATATATATATATATATATATATATATATATATCTTTATTAATAGTTTTAAAACCTTTGGTGTCACACTTTTTTGGTATCAGCGTGAATTACCAAAAATGCCCTTCTATCTTAGTATCGCTTAAAATTTGGATCTAACTTCTTTTACAAATTCTCTTTTACAAATTCAAATTTCTCCTCTACAAATATTATTGAATCTATCTTAACATCCCTTAAACATAGGATCTAATAAATAAACTTCTACACATATTATCAAACCTTAGTGTCGCTAAAATATAAGATCTAATAATTAAATTTTCTTTACGAATACAAAATTTTCTCAACAAACATTACCAAATCGTAATACCACTTAATCTAACATATTCGATTTATAGAAAAATAATTCACGTATAATGCACGTGTCATTATTACGCGCGAAGCGCGTGCCGTGACGCTCGTTTAATAATAGTTATAATAGCTTTGGTGTTACACTTTTTGATATCAATGTGAACTACCAAAAATGCCCCTTACTATATTATATAATCTTAATCACTTAAAAATAGGATCTAATATTAAACTTCTTTTACAAATTTAAACACTCCTAAGTAGGATCTAATAATTAAACATGCTTTACAAATTCAAAACGCTTCTAATAATAGGCTTTCTTTACAAATTCAAAATAGTTCTTTACAAATATATAAATCTTACTATCACTTGAAAATAATTTTTTTTTAAACTGATTTAAACATATGCAATTTATAAGAAAAACAATTCACGCACGTGACGTAACACTTGTGTGTGTGTGTGTGTGTATGGTTGTATGTATATGTATAACACTATTTACGTTAAATAGTAATGTCATTTGTCGAATATTTGGCGATAGATAGTTACATTTAACGTATAACATTTTGATATTTTCCATTAATTTTAGTTTTTTAATACGTTAAAATTCTAGAGTAGTTAGAATTTTGACCTTTACAAATTTTATTTATCTAATTTACAATTTTTTACAAAAACAAAATCCTTATACTCAAAGGTTAAATAATAAGAAAACACAGGTTGGTCAATGATCAACATAAAAAATTAACAACAATTTACGTATGCATTCTCAATTAAGTAGTTGTCCATATTTTAATTTTTTTCTTCCATTATCCGATATGCATACCTCCTTTTTTATTTTTATTTTTTTAAACAGTCCTCTGAAATGATATATAATGCCGTGAATGGTAATCATGCATTAGTTAGCGGAATCATACCCCGCACTCACTAGTAACACAAAGCAGACAAGCTTTCATATAATCAAAAAATTAAAAGAACATGAATGTATTGACAAGAATATAAGATTGCATAATAAGGCTGTTTTGTAATGAAACTTGTTAAATTCTCGTATAGTGAGGATGAAGTAGCAACAACAAATGACCTAGCTGCACTATACTACTATGCACCAAATGTTGTAACCAACTTCGAAATCAGCAAATACACAACTCCACACTTACAGCTTCAGCAAATGCAACTACCAACTCCACCACGACAACTATATGCACCATCTATGACTGGATCTATTCTGCCTACTTCCGAGAACTTAATCCAGTTTGAGAACTTGATCAATTTTGGCATCATAGATATCATTACCTCAAGAGACCAGCAAAACAATTGATTCTACGTCGAGAAACACACTCGATGACATCCTTCATAACCGTTAGAGGCATCAAATCAAATGTTATAGTGTATGTCCAACTTCATCTGAATTTTGCATTTGATTTTGTTTGATCACTATTACTACTACTACTACTATTATTATTTGTGCTGAAACATGTGTTTTGTTACGCTACACTCGCGTGTTTTGTAGTGAAAAAATATTATACATATATTTGCAGCACAACAATTTTTATTTTGCATTTATGTTGCGTTATTGCATGACAATAAATGTGGGGTTGCAAAGATAAATAATTGCAATGTAACGTGAGATAAGTACATATCTGAACTTATATTGAACAGCATGATAATTATTGTACATAACCATGTTGCACTGCAAAACTAAAAGTACTTTCTCGATATATATATATAACAATTTTTACGTACATTTAATTCAAAAATTGATACTCATGAAACATTCAAAAATGTTGATTTGGTTATGGTTAAGAAAAAAAATTACAACATCAATTCTAACTTCATTTTGGCATCGATTTTATACATTATAAAAAGAGAGAATCTGTTTATATTGTTGCTATAGGAGGATGTGAGGCTCATGTTTTGTATATTTTTCTCCTCTCTCAAATAGAAACCCGAGAAAAAATCCCCTTGCTATAAAATTACATATCATATATTTGATAAAATATAAAAGAGAAGAGAATTATAATTTTAGAGGAGAATAGACAAATTTTTTTTTATAACTTGCTTTTTGTCTTGCCTAAAACTGGCGTGCAACACAGCAAAATGACCACATATATATAATGGTTTACAACCCTTACAAACGGACATAACCTTTTTGAACAGACACCCTTTCACTTTAATAGACATGACTTTTACTTAATAGACACGACTCTTCATTTCAATAGACACGACTTTTCAGTGAACGGACACGACTCTTCACTGAACAGATATGACTTTTCATTCGAATAGACATGACTCTTCATTCGAATAGACATGACTTTTCACATCAGCAGACACGACTCTTTAATTTTGGTTTACACCAACAATGCCTCCCCTAAACCAAAATTCTTTCGAACACCCAATGCAGCAACAATTTTTGAGAAAGCAGTCCCTCCAAGCGGCTTTGTGAAGATAGCAGCATTTGTTCTTCACTTCGACAATACTCAAGACTCACTTCTTCTTCACGAACGAGTTCTCGTAGGAAATGGAAACGTAGACGAATATGCTTTGTTCTTCCATGCAAAATAGGATCCTTTGAGACAGAGATAGTAGAACTATTGTCGTAATAAATGATCGTAGGATCTTTTTGCTTGAAGCTTAGATTTTCAAGAATTCCTCTTAGCCATAAAGTTTGACATCCTGCTAGAGATGTTGCGATGTACTCCGCTTCGGTGGTAGAAAGTGCCACAACTGGTTGTTTTTTTGAACACCAAGAAATAATTCCACTTCCAAGGTTAAATGCATAACCTGAAGTACTCCTTGAATCATCGATGCTTCCTCCTAGATCGCTGTCCGTATATCCAACAAGCTTCACAGGCACATGAGCTTCATATAAAATGCCATAATCAATAGTTCCTTTAACGTATCGTAAAATTCTCTTTGCAGCTTCCCAATGGTTTGAGAAAGTCTTCTCCATGAATCTGCTAATCAAGCTTACTGCGTGCATGATGTCGGGTCTTGTAGCAGTGAGATACATCAAATTTCCAATTAGGCTTCGAAAAATAGTTGGATCCACAAACTTTCCTTCACCATTTTTGCACAATTTCAAACTTGCAACACAAGGAGCTGAAACTGGATTTGCATTCATCATATTGAACTTCTCCAATACTTCAGCAGCATATTTTTCTTGCGAGATAAAAATCCCACATTTTGATTGCTGAACACCTATCCCTAGAAAATGATGTTATTCTCCCAAATCCGTCATCTCGAACTCCTTCATCATTGAATTTTTAAATTCAGATAACATCTCCATATTATCTCCAGTAAAAATCAGATCATCCACGTATAAACTCACGATCATGAAACCTCCTTTTGAATGCTTCTTCATGTAAAGAGTGTGTTCAAAAGGACACCTTTCAAAGCCATTCTTCAAGAAGAAATTATTGATACGATCATACCATGCATGGGGGGATTGCTTCAGCCCGTATGAAGCTTTCTGCAGCTTATACACCTTTTCCTCTTCGCCCCTCTTCACAAAACCAGGAGGTTGTTGAAGATAAATTTCATCTTGAAGAAAACCATTCAAGAAAGCTGATTTCACATCCATTTGCAACAACTTCCAGCCATTTTGGGCAGCAAGAGAAATCAACAATCGAATTGTATCAAGTCGAGAGACAGGAGCGAATACCTCATTGAAATCTTCCCCTTCCTTTTGCTTATACCCCTTCACAACCAAACGTGCTTTGTACTTGTTGATGGAGCCATCAAGATTTGTTTTGGTTTTAAACACCTATTTTCACCAATGGCTGATTTGTGTGAAGGCAAAGTGGTAAGCTCCCACGTACCATTTTTCTCAATAGACTTGATTTCATCCTTCATTGCATTCACCCATTTTTCTTCCTTTGATGCTTCTTCATAAGTGATTGGATCTTCTCCCGCAAAAAATGCAAAATATACATGATCCATAGTGTCAACTTCTTCGGTTGCATCATAGATTTCTCTCAAAGATCGCGTCCTTCTTTCCGCCGTTGGTGGTGAATTTTGCTCCTGCTCGGCTCCATTATTTTTAGGCTGTTGTTCTTCAATACCAACATCAGCATCAACATCTTGTTCCAAAGAAGTTTCCTCTTCAAGATTTAGAGTTTGCCATCCAGGTAATTCTGCAAAATCTGAAAAATTATAACAACCATTTTCATCAAAGCGAACATCTCTACTGATAATGATCTTCTTCGTCTTCGGATTGTAAAGCTTGTAAGCTTTAGTCCTTTGGCTATAACCGATGAAAATGCCTTTTTCAGATTTGTCGTCGAGCTTCGATCTTAAAGCATCAGGAATATGAGAGTATGCAAGACAACTAAAAGTTTTTAAATGAGCAACATTTGGTTTCTTGCCATACCAGACTTCATTTGGAGTGGAATCCTTTAAGCTCTTCGTTGGTGATCGGTTGATTAAGTAAACGACACAAGAGACCGTTTAAGCCCAAAATCATGCAGGCAAGTTCTTCTTCTTCAACATGCATCTGACCATATTCATTATTGTTCGATTTTTGCGATCTGCGACTCCGTTTTGTTGAGGTGAGTACCTAGCAGTTAACTCATGGTGGATTCCATGATTTAGGCAGAATTCTTCAAACTGAGAGGACATATATTCTCCTCCACGGTCAATCCTTAGATTTTTTATTTGATGACCAGAATGTTTTTCAACTTGAAATTTGAACTCTTTGAAGCAAGAGAAGGCATATGATTTTTCTTTGACACAGTAAACCAAAAAATTTCTTGTGTAATCGTCAACACATAACAAGAAATATCTGCTGCCTCCAAGCGATGGCACTTGCATTGGTCCACATAGGTCGGTGTGAACAAGCTCCAGAGGTGATTGAGAAATCCACTTCGATTTGGATGGGAAAGATTCACGATGTTGTTTTCCCAATTGGCATTCCTCACATGCTTCGTTTATCACTTTAAGTTTAGGCAGCTCTTGGACTATTTCTTTGGTAGACATCTCCTTCAAACTCCGAAAGTTTAAATGCCCAAACCTCTCATGCCATAACTTGGAAACTTCATCATTAGAAGTAGCAATCATGCACATACTTCTCACGATGTCAAGTTTGATCGGAAATAATTTGTTGGATCCCATCACAATATTTGCCACTTGTTGGTCGTTCTTATTCATGCTACATTGATATCCAACGAATCGAAAATCAAATCCTTTCTTCAGCAAGTGGCCGATGCTAAGAAGATTGCTGCGTATGCCTGGTACATAAAGAACCTCCGACATTTTTTCAACTTTTCCAGCCTTGGTTTTGAAAGAAATTTCGCCAACACCTTGAATTTTGTATGATTTTGCATCTCCAATAGTAACCTTGACCATCATCAGCTTCCACAAGACTTTAAAATAGATTTTTATTTCCAGTCATATGCCTACTTGCACCACTATCCAAGTACCATACGTTTTCAACATTTCCATCCGAAGCGATCAACAAAGATTCAGATTTTTCTGCTTCATTATGCATAAAACCAGCAACTGGCTTCTTTTCCGGATGTTTCTCCCAACAATCATTTGCTTTATGACCCGGCTTGTGACAGAAATTGCATTCAAAATATGGTTTTTTGCCTTTGTTTTTGCCTCGTGCCTTGTTATTTTGGAATGATGGTTTCTCCTCCTTTGATTCTTTACGTTTTCCACTATTCCTGCTGTTACTTTTGCCATGGGATGTGCCTTGAACTTTTATGGACGTGAATTGAGATTTGAAGGCTTGATCTTGAGAAGAATTTGTTTGTTTACTTCTCATCAAGATCCTAGCCTCATGAGCTTCCAGCTTTCCTTGCAAGACTTCAAGAGAAAGTGAAGCAATATCATTTGATTCCTCAATTGCAACCACAATATGATCGAACTTGATTGGTAGGCTCCGTAGAATTTTTTCAACGGCTCTTTGAGTTTCCACGACTTCTCCATTTGTAGCCATCTGATTTATGATGGAAGTGAGACGAGTAAAATACTCTGAGATTTTCTCACTATCCTTCATTTCGAGCTTTTCGAATTCAGCTCGTACTGACTGCAGGCGAACCTTTTTTACTTGATCTTGGACAGAATACGTTGTATTCAATATTTTCCAAGCCTCCTGGGCATTTGCAACTTTTGAAATTCTCTCATAAACTTGAACTTCAAGTGTCTGATAGATTTGGAAGAGAGCCTTCCGATCTTTCTGTTTTTTGCTTTTCAGAAGATCTCTTTGGGCAACTGTGAGTTGCGTCTCATCTTCCGGCGCACCAACACCTTCTTCAACAACAATCCATAAGTCTTGAGATTCAAGACAGAGCCTCATTAGATTGCTCTAATAATCAAACTTTTCACCGTTGAATCGAGGAACAAGGGAGACAAGGTTGTTTGACATTTTTTCAACCAAGCTCCGATACCAATTTGTTAAAATATAAAAGAGAAGAGAAGTATAATTTTAGAGGAGAATAGACAATTTTTTTATAACTTGCTTTTTGTCTTGCCTACAACTTGCATACAACACAACAAAATGACCACATATATATAGTGGTTTACAACCCTTACAAACGGACATAACCTTTTTGAATAGATACCCTTTCACTTCAATAGACATGACTTTTACTTAATAGACACGACTCTTCATTTCAATAGACACGACTTTTCAGTTAACGGACACGACTCTTCATTGAACAGATATGACTTTTCATTCGAATAGACATGACTCTTCATTCGAATAGACATGACTTTTCACATCAGCAGACACGACTCTTTAATTTTGGTTTACACCAACAATATTAATACAACAAATTCAAACAATGTGCATTCAAATCAAGTAAGCAGACTCGAATTAAACTTCAATATGCTATATAACAAAAGTTTTAACTATACTCGAATAAACTTCAATATTACATAAGCGTAAGTTCCAATTATGATCGGATGAAAACTCAGCGAATATAAACATAAGCATGTGTAAGTGCAAATTTGCTATTTTTTTTCTTCAGAATGTCTTCTTTAATGATTTACATTATCACGTTGGTCGTACCCGCCTTGCTTATGATATGTCATTTTGTCCATACCTTTTTTAATATTTTAGATTGTGTTTGTTCCTTACTTTCAGATCGAAGGCGGTTTTATAATTTGTGTCATGGATTCACATATCAATCAACTATCTGGATCATAAGTATCTCTATGTTTTTTGTACAGTATATTACAATTGATGTAAGATCATGGCGTATTCTATTTGCACCTTTTGTACGTCATGTATACATAGTTAATACATGTGAACACATAAGATGTCAAATAAGCACCATAGGAATGTTGTATGAACATTGGTAAGGTTATCCCCAATATTTATTGCATAATCATGCATGTGCATTGTTTACTTGTCACTAGTGTATTGAAGATCGGACCCGCCAACGGTTTAACCATGGCTAACCGTGGCCCGTTGGGCACAATAGTCGGATGTTATGCCTCCTTAGCTTTGACATTGATCTCATCATTATGGAAGTTATTGAAGAAATCTGATTGAGCATAAAAGTTGCATGGAACTGGGTATTTGGGAAAAGGGAAGAGTTTCAGGAGGTTTGGGACTGTAGAAGAATGAAAGGATAGCAGGTGAAGGAGTGAATATGAGGGAGAATTGCACGAAACTGAGAAGACTTGGTGGCAGAGTGGATTTGCTGAGAAGAAGGAGAAGATCATGCAAGAAAAGTAGCAGACTCTAAATAAAAGAAAAGAAAATTTTCATTGATTCAATTCAAGAACCTTCACAATTTTCCCTGTTTATAGATGATCTTAGCTACCTTTTGTAATTAACTATATTTAAATTTATTTACAAAATCATTCATAAAGCCCATTTAAACCAATCTGTTCCAAAACAGAAATTGCACTTGTGTGCACATGCACACTCAATCCCAATACAACTGGACACAGCCACCTATCCAGCCTCAATCTCCTTGCCCCAACACCCCTTCATGGTGGCAGTTGAAGGTTCTGATCTTGGGTTTGCCGTAGTTGATCGAAATCTGATCTTGAATGGTTGGTGAGGATAAGTAGTCTGTGATATTGCCCTTGAGAGAACTGCAAGTGTTTGACAAATTACTCTAGCACTAACATCGGAAAATGAGTTGAGCTGACATCTGCATCACGCCACGATTAAACCCATGAAAACCGTTCTAAATCAAGTAAAACCATGAAAAACAAGGTTATTTTTATACTAAAAAGAGTTGAGCTGATGTCTGCATTATCCATAAGTTTCCTAAGGGATAACAAGAATATTAGATACTAAGATGAAGCATGTGTGTTCTATAAAAATGGATTTCAATCTTCTAATTTAATATAGAAGCATACTCGATCAAATACATATAACTTCAAATTGAAACTAGTTAAATACTGTAGAAATGTGACCATGTTTTTTTTTTGTTTTTTTAACTATTTTCCAATAATATATTGCTATTCTTATACTATAACATACAACTATACCAACAATGCTTACATGAATAGAGTGAACAAACATAATGTTTGTAAAAACAACAATCTAAGTGGATCATAACATATCACCTCTTATTCTTATACATACAGTATTTATCTGGCACAAACAATGAGAAACAACATATCAATGTTTCCAGAATTGCAGTAATACATAAAGTGGTTTATATTTTGACATTGTCATAGCGAATGCTGCATCCAGCAGCTGCAGATCCACCAGTTGCACGAATGCTGTTTTTGCAGTCTTTATTGATGGCATTTATTGCCTTCTCTAGGCATTTCGTGCATGTTTCCACACTTGTTGTCAGTGAACAGAAACATGATGCCCTCCTGAATATTCTTGGACCTGATATGCTCTTTGTTTCATGCTCGAAATTACCATCAATAGGTGCCTTTTCCTTCAGTTCTTTAAGGACAATGTCTACATTGTTAATGAACAAATTTTGTCTTTGATTGTTGAATTTAGTTCTTCTTCCATACTGAGTGAATTTACCATTCACATTCACCAATACTTGGGCAAATAACAAAGTGAACACCAATGTTGCTTTTGCAGACAGTAAATCCATCTCTTTTGCTTCTTTAAAAAAATTTAACTAACGCAGATCTTCTAGTTTGCAGTAAATGTTTTTTACGTTGTGTGGTCGTGTATATTTGTAAAGTGATGCAGCGCACTATGATTGCGATAGGTCACTTGGAATAAGTCATTCTCGACCTAGGCATAGCGAGTTATGGGATAGCGAGATAAGAGAAGAAGGAGATGCAACGCCAACGCCAACAACCTATGTGTTGAGTCACGCAGCGAGTTACGACCTAGCGAGGTATCAAGGTTGTGCGGTGAAGCGAGCTATGCAGGGAAAGGGGAACCAGCGACCTACGATAAGTCGCTCAACTTAAGGTCGCTAACTCGTTAGAAACTAGTTCATGAAGCAGTAATTTTTGTTTAGGTCGCTCGAAGATTTCTAGAAGCCACTTCTTTAGGTCGCTCAAGCGAGATAACGACCTTATGCCACATGAAGCAAGCCGTTGTTGGTTAAGTCGCTTGGTGTCGTATGTTGTTAGGTCGCATGAGTCTTAAGTCGCGTATGTGCTGTGTTGCTTAGACCGCGACTTGTGTTTTGTTGTTAAGTCGTTCACTATTATGTCGTTATGTGTATATGTTGAGTCATTTAATCTGTTAGGTCGTTAGGGACCTATGTTAGGTCGGTAAAGGCTGTGTTGTGTGAGTTGTAATCTCTATAAATAGCGGGGTTGTGTCATTTGTAAAGTGAGTTGTTTTTTGAATAAAATTTTGAGTGCTTTGTGCCTATTTTGAAATTGGAAGTTGAGTGTTATCTCCTTTCTCCATCTTCGGTTATTCGAGTGCGCTCGAATAACCAATTTTGAAGCCGATTCACGAAATCTTATGCGCAAGATCAACGTCGAAGGATCGTAGATCTTTTAACACGGTATCGTGCGCGATCAACATGTTGGAGATAGCTAGAATCCGGTATCTCTTAAGATCAACAGATTTGGGCATTTGGTATCACTAATTCATCGATTCATATTGCTTCATCTAATCATTCATCGATTAGTTTGACACGAAATCCATATTTCGTCGTCATCCGTTATATCCGCTGCGTCAGTTTGGTATCAGAGCTTGAACTTAGCCAATCATAGCTAAGCCGAGCCTGTTCGGAGCAGAGAAGAAGTAGTGGAGTTGTGCATCACTTTTTTTTTGAGCTAAGTAGAGATGGAACCGAGCTTGTTAGAGAGATCATGCCTCCGAGACGTGCTAACCGATTTCAAAATATTGGAGATGTGTATAGAAGAGAAGAAGCTGAGCAAATGAAACAACGTATCTATGAAAAATTCGATGAAGGTATTGGGAAGTTGGAGAAATTAATGATAGATATGAATCAAAGTCAAAGGAGAAGGTCCCCAATCTCGAACCATGGCGGAAACAGAGTTTCGCCATCGGTTACGGAAGCGAGGAGGGTGTCGCCACAATCTGTTCGAGATAGAAGAGAGTCATCAGTTTCAACAAGGCGAGAACATCATGAGTATAGAGATGAAGAGAGAAGAACTACATGGGAGTATGAACGTGAGCCATATCGTGATGCTGAAAGACATAGTCGAAGAGATATGCGTGATCATAGAGATGTTGATGGTCGAGATCGATATCAAAGTACATTTGATTATGATGAAGAGAGTGACGGAGGAATTATTCATTACCGAGATCGAGACCAAGTACGACATCAAAATCGGGATGTAGAAGATGAACGTCGATGGGAGTCGGAGATGAAAACTGAAATTCTATAATTCAAGGGTGGTATGCAAGCTGAAGAATTCCTTGATTGGTTATCTAATGTTGAAGAGATTTTTGACTTCAAAGAAGTTCCCGAGTCTCGCAGAGTTAAGCTCGGTTGAGAGGAAGAGCTATGGCATGGTGGCAGCAAACTAAACTTACACGGAAGAGAATGGGAAAGTCGAAGATTGTTTCATGGGAAAAGATGAAGAAGTTGATGAAAGCTACTTTCTTACCTTATAATTATCAGTCTTAAGTACCAACGCTTACAAAATTTGAGACAGGGAACAAAGACGGTGAATGATTATGCAGATGAATTTTATCAGTTGATCGCCAGAAATGATATCATGGAAACAGAGGAACATTTGACAGCTAGATTTGTTGGAGGATTGAGAATGCAAATTCAGGATATGGTGAATATGTTTGATCCAAGATCCGTCGCTGAAGCACACCAGAAGGCTCTAGCTTGGGAGAGGCAAGGTAGAAGAGGAGGTGGTGTGTTTACAAATTCCAACAATCAAGTGAAATGGGCTAGTAGCAATACGAATGTTTCCAAGGCTGTTACTAAACCGGTTGTCAATGAAGTTGCTAAGACCAAGGTCAATAACAATTTCAAGTGTTATAACTGTCAGGAGTTTGGTCACAAGAGCAATGAATGTCCGAAGCCGAAAAAGCGAGTGATGGTTTCTGAGGTTGAGATGAGGATAAAGAAGTAGAACATTCCAATTCACCACAAGTTGAGGAGGAAGAAGAACTGTCGGGAGATGAGGGTTGTAATTTAATGATGAGGAGATCTTGTTTAACACCAAAGCAAGAGGATGATTCTAGCCGGTTGAGGAGCAATATGTTTCAGTCAACATGCACTATTCTGGGGAAAGTTTGCAAGTTTGTCATTGATGCATGAAGCTGTGATAACATCATTTCTACAGAAGCTGTGAAGAAGTTGGCATTAAAGACAGAAAAGCATCCCAAACCCTACAAGTGAGCTTGGTTGAGGAAAGGTGGGGAAGTGAAGGTTGGTCGAAGAGCTTATGTAACTTTTTCCATTGGAAAGAAGTATAAAGATGAAATTTGGTGTGATGTTGTGGACATGGATGTATGTCATTTGCTGTTGGGGAGACCATGGAAGTACGATAGAGCTGTGCAACACGATGAGAGGACTAATTGCTATAGTTTCATGTTCGAGGGCACTAAAATTACTCTAGTTCCTAAAAAGCGACAAACAGATGAAAGCAAGTTGGAGGAGATTGAAGAACTAAAGACTCTGTTATCTTTGAAGGAATTTGTCAAGGAAGTGGAGGATGAGCCTGAAGTATTTCTGTTAATTGGACGTGAAAGTAGTGAAGCAGCTGGAATTCCTGAAGAAGTTAAGCCAGTGTTGAATGAATTTGAAGATATCTTTCCTACAGAATTACCCAAGGAATTGCCACCGCTAAGGGACATACAACATCAAATTGATCTAGTGTCGGGTGCTATTTTACCGCATAGGCCACATTATTGTATGAGTCTGAAAGAACATGAAGAGTTGAGGAGACAGGTTGAGGAGTTGCTTGAGCAAGGGAGTGTTCAGGAAAGTCTCAGTCCTTGTGCAATACCAGCATTGTTGGTGCCGAAGAAGGATGGAACGTGGAGGATGTGTACAGATAGTCGGGCACTGAACAAGATTACAGTGAGATATAGATTTCCTATGCCCTGATTGGATGATTTGTTAGATCAGTTGAGCGGGGCTACTATCTTTTCGAAGATTGATCTAAAGAGTGGCTATCATCAAATTCGTATAAGACCAGGGGATGAATGGAAAATAGCGTTCAAGACCAGGGAAGGATTATATGAATGGCTGGTTATGCTGTTTGGTCCATCGAATGCACCAAGTACATTCATGAGGGTGACGAACCAAATTTTCAGGCCGTACATTGGGAAGTTTGTGGTGGTTTATTTTGATGATATTTTGATTTATAGTGCTAGTACAGAAGAGCATATTCAGCATTTGCGAAAGGTGCTAATTATTCTTTGTCGAGAACAATTCTATGTAGCAATGAAGAAATGTGTGTTTATGGCATGGAGTGTCTTATTTCTGAGATATGTTGTATCGGAGAAGGAATACAGGTAGATCAAAGTAAGGTTGAAGCAATCAAGGATTGGCCACAGCCCAAGACTATAACAGAAGTCCAAAGTTTTCATGGGTTGGCTTCTTTCTATCGGAGATTTATACCGCACTTTAGTAGTGTGATGGCGCCTGTTACTGATTGTACGAAGGGCAAGAAGTTTTCATGGTCAGAGGAAGCAGGATTTGCTTTTGAGCGAATCAAGGAACTTTTGACGATAGCACCAATTCTAGTTTTGTCGAATTTTCAGTTTTTATTTGAATTACATACTGATGCATCTAAAGTTGGAATTGGAGGAGTGTTGAGTTAGAAGGGACGACCAATTGCATATTTCAGTGAGAAACTTTCTGGGGCAAAGATGAGATATAATACTTATGATGTAGAATTTTATGCTATTGTGCAAGCCGTGAAACACTGGAGACATTACTTGTTTCATAAGGAGTTTGTGTTATATACTGATCATGAGGCGTTGAAACATTTGCAAGGGCAGGACAAGATTTCAGCTAGGCATGCCTCGTGGATTGCATACTTACAGCAGTTTACGTTCGTTGTGAAGCATAAATCGGGAATGACAAATCGTGTGGCAGATGCATTAAGTCGAAGGAATCATTTGTTGACTACAATGAGGGTTGAAGTGACAGGATTTGATTTGTTACCTGAATTGTTTATTGAGGATCCGTACTTTGCAAAAATTGTAGATGAAGTCAAGGAGAGGCGGACGGATGAATATGTGATGATAGATGGTTTTCTCTTCAAAGGAAATCAATTATGTATACCAGAGGGTAGTTTGAGAATGAAGATTATTAAAGAATTGCATGAGGAAGGACATATGGGCCATGATCATACAATGCAGTTGATTGCAAAATCTTATTTTTGTCCGTCAATGAGAAAAGAAGTTGAAAGATTTGTGGAGAGATGTCATATCGTCAAGTTTCGAAGGGAACCGCTATGAATGCAAGATTATATATGCCATTGCCTATACCTACTAAACCCTAGGTGGATGTTAGTATGGACTTTGTGTTGGGATTGCCGAGAACGCAACGTGGCAATGATTCTATCTATGTGGTGGTTGACCGATTTTCAAAAATGGTACACTTTATTGCTTGCAAGAAGACCGCAGATGCTGTTAATGTCACTCAGTTATACTTCAGAGAAATCTATCGACTTCATGGATTGCCTGAATCTATTGTTTCAGATAGAGATGCTCCTTTTCTGAGCCAATTTTGGATGAGTCTATGGAAAATGGTTGGAACTAAGTTGAAATTTAGTAGTGATTATCATCCATAGACGGATGGACAAACTGAAGTTGTGAACGGATCCCTAGGTAATCTATTGCGATTCCTCGTGGACGGTAATTTGAAAAGTTGGGATTTGAAGTTATGTCAAGCTGAGTTTGCACACAACCATGCAGTTAATCGTAGCACCGGTTTCAGTCCATTTAAGGTTGTTTATTCAACGATTCCAAAGGGACCATTGGATTTAACAATTGTTCCATTTCAGAAAGGGATTGTTAAACGAGCTAGTGATTTGGTGAATGCCACAAAGTTGTACAGGAACGATTGCTTAAGGCGAACGACAAATATAAGCAATCTGCGGATATTAAACGACGACAGGTTGACTTCAAAGAAGGAGATTTTGTGTATGCAGTGCTGACGAAGGATTGATTTCCTGTTGGAACTTACAACAAGCTAGCCGCTAGAAAGATTGGTCCTTTAGAGATTGTGAAGAAGATCAATGAGAATGCATATCAGTTAAGATTGCCAAATGATATTCATACCTCTAATGTTTTCAATGTCAAATACTTGATTCCGTATCATGGGAAAGAGCCTGTCGAGGAAAAAGAAGTGTAACATCCCTATATTTTGTAATTATTTTATTGTATATTTTAATTATTTTAATGTAAAATTTTGGTTTTAAAAAAAACTTTTATTTTTACTTATTTGAAATGATTAAATTTATTATTTAAATATAATCTTGATTTTTATGAGTTATAATTCCAAACTTGTGTAAGTTGAATATTTGCCCGAAATGCTGATTTTGGTCAAAATAGTCAAACTGTGACTTTCAACTTAAAATTTTAAAAGTTTAAAAATTTAATTTTTTTCATTTATTTAAAGACTTTGGCTTTTGTTTTCTTAAAAATCTAATTTTGGAAATTTTCTTGAAATGATTTCTGATCATTTGTCCAAATAAAAATAAACAATGTCTGAAAATTTGATTTGGATAAAAAGTGTAACTTTAATAGAAATTCTAAATTTTATGATTCTAATGGAAAAATTTTCATCTTGAACTGTATACAATTATGTAACATTTGTTTCACTTTTGTTTTGGTCAGATTTGTTGTATACTATTTTTAAAAAAAATGTTAGTAATAATTAGTGTGAAACGGGAAATAAACTTTACATTTCTTTTACATATGTTTACATCTGTTTCTTAACTTTATATTTAACAATCAATTGGATGAAGCTAAATCAAATGTTATTAATTATGGTATAATAGCTATTAAATTTTGGTTTAAAGTGATGGTTTATTTTTCCTAATAGAAACGTTAGTATTTTAAATTTATTTAATAAGAGAAACAAAATAATTTGTACGTTACTTTGGGCATATATTTAATTGTTGCTCTTGCCTTTTCGTTATCTATTTGATTTTTTTCTTGCGTTAACAATGCAAAGTTTTCAGCCGTATATTCTCTTTTAAGAATCCAAAATCTTGCTCAAATCTTGCCTTAAATCATTTCCGTGTGTGAATTATTTCTTTCCCTCTCGCCTCCCATACGTTTCCACCTATTGGATAGAATTAAATTGCCTCTACCGTTCAAGCATTTTACTCTTGCCTGCCCTCTACATAAATTAGTGAGCAAATGTTAATATATATTTCACGTTCAAAAGTTCCATACCACAAATTATTCATTTTGCTTCCATCAAAATTTGCGTGAGCATCTCCTGAAGGTATGAACCGGCGCATGCTTTTCCTTTCATTTTTTTTCTCTTTTTTTCTTTCTTTCTTCTTTTCACTCTTGTTTTATTTCATTTGTTCTCCATTCATTGTTTTGCTTTATCCTATTGCCTGCCACCGTGCTTGGCCATTCACCATATTTTTCTGACCCTACCCATGCCAGACCACCGAGCCTTGTTTGAGAAAAAAGGAATGAAAAAATTCCAATTTTGTCGCCTTTATATTTTGTTTTTGAAGTAATATTGCCACCGAGCCTTGTTTTGAAAAAAAAGGGGAAATGAAAAAAAAATTGCTTTTGTCACTTTGTATTTTTGAAGTTATAATCTATTTTTCCACTGGCCCTTGTTCTGGAAAAAAGAAATGAGAAAAAAAATTGTTTTGTCACCTCTGTAATTTGGCATTCTAGTCTATATTCCCTTTGCCCTTTTGTTTGAAAAAAAAAAGAAATGAACAAAATTTGTTTTGTCACCTTTGTTCTGAAGTTATAGTCTATTTTAAAAGTGGTCTTGTATTTTTGAAGTCATAGTTTATTTTGTTTTTATAAAATTAAATAGAAAAGAAAATTTTGAAAGGCCTTAAACTTTCTATCTTTCTATGGGCCTTTATAGTCCACCCTTTTACTTTTAACCTAACCTTTCACCAATTAACCCCAACACCTCCTCATATCATCTCCTACCACTTCACATTTTTGTGCTTGACATGCCTTTGTGATGCCAAACCAGATCCTTTTCCACCTGAAAACATGTGTGGCCTAGCCCTAAGCATGTATGGCCGAGCATACATGGAGTTGTGGTCAAGCAAAAGTGGTTGAAAAGCTTGGTAATGTCATTTGTTGCTTCTACTTTTCTATTGTTCAACAAATTTTTATATTGTATGCATGTGTTTATATGGTCTTGTTTATTTGTTGTATACAAGATCATTATCAAGGCTTTCCATTCATTCAATTCAAATCGTGTTTGTCGTGCTTTTGGAATCGCTCTTGTGTTTGTTGTTTTGGTCTCTAGCTTCGAAAAGGTGAGTCTTTCTCACTCTGACATATATACTTATGAAAAGTGGATTGATGACAAGTGTTTAGTAATGTAAAATGTTTATGCAAGTTAATGATGATCATATGATATGCTATGCCGTGTTATACCATGTTAAAACTGTTAATTTCCACCTGACATCTGATATATGACTGTATATTACGATATTGACATTGTTTATATTATTTCTGTATATGATCACACTGCAAGTTTCCTGTTAGAATAAAATCATTATGGGCTGAAATGATAGGCCTGAGTTATTTTATTTATTTATTTAAACTTGGGATTGCGGGTTTGAAATGATAGAACCCGGATTTTTACTTTTTAAACTGCGGATTGAAATGATACATATCCGTATCACTTGACCTAGGTTAGAAAACTATATACAGACCCGTGGTTATTCTATAAAGTGCTTTGAATATTCTATGTATTTTAAAAATATAAAATTATGAAATTTGATTTAAATAGATTTTGAAAGGTTTTAAAATAAATAAATTATGATTTTTCTATGTGTTAAAAATGTAATTTATGAATGAATTAACTGGATTTTTAAATATAACTTATGTTTGAAATTTGTAATTTTGACTAAAAATGATATTTAAGTTACATGAATAAAATGGACTTTAATTTTATTTGGAAAATGGTAAATATGATAAATTGGTTTATATTTGAATTTAAGTGATTTATTAAAGAATTATTGATTTTCTATAAATTTAAGTGGTTGAATAAATGACTGTTGAAAATGAAATTTTAAAATATAACTTGACTTGAAAATGTGAAATTTGAGTTTTAACTAAAGATGTTAAATTAATTAAATAAACTGGAAGTTTAGTTAAATTTGTGAAATGGTAATATAAATCTGAAACGTATAGGTTTTAATTTATGAAAGAAACGTATAGGGTTTAATTTATGAAAGAAACGTATAGGTTTTAATTTATTAAAGAAACGTATAGGGTTTAATTTATGAAAGAAACCTATAGGGTTTAATTTATGAAAGGAACGTATAGGTTTTAATTTACGAAAGGAACGTATAGGTTTTAATTTATGAAAGAAACGTATAGGTTTTAATTTATGAAAGAAACGTATAGGTTTTAATTAATGAAAGAACGTATAGTGTTCTAATTAATGATAGGAACATGTAAATTCCTAATTAATGAAAGAAAGGTATAAGTTTTAATTAATGCAAGAACATGTAAAGTTTTAATTAATGAAAGAAACGTGTAAAGTCCTAATTAATGAGAGAACATGAAAGTTTTAATTAATGCAAGAACATGTAAAGTTTTAATTTAGAAAGAAACATGTAAAGTTTTAAGTAGTGTGGTATTGATTTAATTAATAAATGTTCATTATTGTAATAGGAATATAAAATTTAAAACGTACATTTGACACGTAGATTTTAATCAATGTAATGGTGTATTTTAAATTGATTAAAATGATAAATGTTACTTATTGTAATAATAATGTAAGTTAATAAGGTGCTTTTAACTTAACATAAGAATTTCGGTTTAAATTTTATATTACAGTAAGAAAGTTTATTTAACTATAAGGCTATGATAAATTGACATGTTCAAATTTTAAGCTTATCAATACTTTGATTATATAAAATGTAAAGTGGAAAGTAGTACATTCCAAAAATGCTATGATCCCTTAAGGTAACATTTCCAAAATGCTACGATAATTTAAAGGAATATTTCAAGTTTAATAAATTTAAAGAAATATTCAATGATTTGAAAATTTGGGTTTTATTTGAATGATATAATATTGAATTATTTTTGAAATGGAAATGATACAATTGTGATATTGTTTTGAAATGAGTATGATATTTTGGTCTTGACAGTATAAATTATTTGAAATAAATATCCATGGGTTATAATAACGATTGGTTGTTAAAGAGACCAGGATCGGATATTGTCTTATAGCCGGACAATACCGAAAACCACTTTAACAACTGTGTACGCGGTGGAGATTCCACAATGAAGTAGGATGGTGGCAACGTTCTCGAGGTATGTTACGTGGACCCAACTCCTGTGAGTTGGCATATGTGACTAAAACAGGAGCTATACCGGGCTACACAAAGGGTTGCACCCTTTCATCGAGCATGCTCCATCGGAAACCATTCTATTACTGTTGTGATTCGATTCGGTGGCGCCACTTTGATTCGGGGGTATTGTTCGAGGTGGGCGGAAGCTGCTGGCTTGCCGTCACCACCGGTCCGGGAGTGCAAACGGTGTATCCACCCTGGCATTTCCTTGCGTGCCGTGTCATATCCTTATATCGAGCCCACTACGATTTTGGTTTTAAAGATCCGACCGCGTTAAGGTTCACCATCCCCTTAACGCTATTTTCTATATGATTATACTTTACTGATTAGACACTATCGTATATAGCGTATATTACTACATAGTAAATAGTTTAACGGATCCTTAGAGGATGGGCGGTCCCAAGCATCCTTTAAGTTACTGATGCATTTTGTTACTGTTCACTTGAGTTGATTTACAGTTTATAAGTATTTATGTCCTGACTCGAGGGTTTTGTGTTTTGCTTTACGCTCGGGTCAGATTGAGTGAGTTAGCATTCCAGATTCACCTTCGGCATTGGAGCTTTCCTTGAAGATCCAGCCTTCTATTTTGTTTCAGTATCCAGTGTTTCAGTGATGTATCTTGTTACTCTTCTGTTGTATCTTATTTAACTCTGATGTATCTCATATTTATATAGTAGCTTCATGAACTACTATCTCTTTTTCTTCCGCTGCATTTTTATATAGTCTGTGTCTGTGATCTGTGATTTTATTTACTGTATATTCTGAGATTTGCCAAATTTTTATTTACAACGCGGTATTTTGAGCTATCCAATTCCGGCATGAGTGTCTACCTATACACTTATAATGGATGCGAATGGTTGAAAATACCTGGTTGTTACAGTTGGTATCAGAGCTTTGGTAGCTCTAGGCAAAATTCAGCATATAGAGTGAATGTATTTACAGAATCACTTTCATTCAAGTTTGAATCTCTTCCCTTTTGACTCGATTCCTTTGAATTTTGGAACGTTCCCTGCGGTTCCAAAGTCCATTCTTATTCCTCGCTATTCATCTTCATTTGATTCTGGAGTATCCCACAACTCCCCTTCGAATGATCTTTATAGTGAATTGGCGGTCCCGCCAATCTCAAAAAATTTCTTGTAAGAGGGGTGAAACTCCATTACAATAGCATCGATTCACCAAAGATTTTATATCCTCGGTTTAGATGCTAGTATCTCCTATTATCCCAAACTCTAACTCTTGAGATCAAACGTAGATTTACCCTAGAAAATCCACTTCGATCTTATACTTTAAGTCACGGTTGACCCGATTAAGGTTGCCCGTGATTTATTTTAGCTTATTCACCTCCCTACTCTGTATTTAATCATCTTGTCTTTTGTTTCCAGCATATTTTCAAACATTTTGAATTGTATTTGTCAACCTATATTTTTTTTATATTGTGTTGTTGGAATTGTTGATGTTGATTTGGGTTTCCGATCGATTCGTCTGATCAACGGTATCGATAGGATTTCTAAAACACTTTCACAAAACAAACTGACACGATATTATTTTAAATTTGTTTTGGTTAATGAAATAAAATTTTGATATATATATTTATGGAACTTAATAAAATGATTCAAATTGATAATTTGAAATGATAATACTTGATTTATCATTTATTGTTCTATAAATGAATTTATAAATAATTGTTTATAAATTTATATGGGAACTTAAATGAATTTAGAAAAAGAAATTTGAGAATTTAATTTCCGATGGTTCCAAACCTTTTGTTTAAAAGTTTAAAGGGATATAATATTTAAAATATTTTCAAATAGAAATTTGTTTCCAAAGAATTTTAAGTTTAAAATTAGTACTTTTCTCTTTGTCGCTGGAAAATAACTTCGGTGATGACTGCAGCATCATCGACGTTCATTTTCGAGTTTCGAAGTGAAGAGACTGTTCTGTAGTCTTGCTACAGCTTTGTTTTGGGAAATTAAATTGATTTGAATTTCTAAAATATGACTTAATTTATAATATATATAGATATATGATTGAAATTTGATTTGACATATTATATATATATTATTACTTATCTCTAAATGGTTTGAAGAAATTGGAAATTTAATTCTTAAATTTTATTTTTAACAATAATTTCAATTATAAAAAGAAAATCAAAATTTTTTGGATAAATGATTAAACTTGAGATAATTGAATTAGAAATTTTATTTGTATGACACAATTTCATTCCAATATAACTTACCTTAATTTCAGAAGTTAACAATGTAATTGGGTAATATACAATATAAAAAGATTTTATAAATAAAATTTGAGTGGTTATAATAAATGTTATACACTTAAATTTTAATTATAAAACGATTAACAGAGGTAAATATAATAAAGGGTAATTGAATAACTTATAACAAAATAATATTAAAAGAACTAAGAATAAAAGAAAGCAGTTATATTAAGTGTAAGTATGTTTAACATAAGTGATAAATATAGTGAGAGGAATAAATTTAGTTTTTGTTTAGGAATAAAGAAGAATTAAATTTATTAAATACATTGTGAGTGTAATAAATGTTTATTTTTCAAACCCATGGTTTTGAAATTTGTTAATTTATGATGATTGGATAATAAGATAATGAAATTTGAGATAGTTAAGATTTATTTAACTTGTGTAAAGATTTATTCTCTATTTAAGTTGAAATTTCCATGCTTTCAAATCTATTTCCTTATTTTGTTTTCCAAACTATTTTTTGTTATCCTCCTCCTTCTTATCTTGCTATCGATTGGTATAGGAATCTTTCTATAATCTTTGATAGATCTTTGGTAATCATTTTGAATCCACCTTTTTCGTGCTTGTGTTCTTAATTTTGGAGAATCTTGGAAAGATCAGCTCCACCTTGTAAAACTTACCTATAACAATAGCCAGCATGTATAATTTCATTCTCCTTGTCATCTTGTCCTAACCTTATTTCACTCTATCTTTCTCTGTGCTTTCTCATACCTCATTCCTTTTCGGGGACGAAAAGTTTTGAGTGGGGGAGAGTGTAACAACCCTATATTTTGTAATTATTTTATTGTATATTTTAATTATTTTAATGTAAAATTTTGGTTTAAAAAAAACTTTTATTTTTACTTATTTGAAATGATTAAATTTATTATTTAAATATAATCTTGATTTTTATGAGTTATAATTCCAAACTTGTGTAAGTTGAATATTTGCCTGAAATGCTGATTTTGGTCAAAATAGTCAAACTGTGACTTTCAACTTAAAATTTTAAAAATTTAAATTTTTTTTTTCATTTATTTAAAGACTTTGGCTTTTGTTTTCTTAAAAATCTAATTTTGGAAATTTTCTTAAAATGATTTCTGATCATTTGTCCAAATAAAAATAAACAATGTTTGAAAATTTGATTTGGATAAAAAGTGTAACTTTAATAGAAATTCTAAATTTTATAATTCTAAAGGCAAAATTTTCATCTTGAACTGTATACAATTATGTAACATTTGTTTCACTTTTGTTTTGGTCAGATTTGTTGTATACTTTTTTTTTTTTTAAAAGTTAGTAATAATTAGTGTAAAACGGGAAATAAACTTTACATTTCTTTTACATATGTTTACATCTGTTTCTTAACTTTATATTTAACAATCAATTGGATGAAGCTAAATCAAATGTTATTAATTATGGTATAATAGCTATTAAATTTTGGTTTAAAGTGATAGTTTATTTTTCCTAATAGAAACGTTAGTATTTTAAATTTATTTAATAAGAGAAACAAAATAATTTGTACGTTACTTTGGGCATATATTTAATTGTTGCTCTTGCCTTTTCGTTATCTATTTGATTTTTTTCTTGCTGCGTTAACAATGCAAAGTTTTCAGCCGTATATTCTCTTTTGAGAATCCAAAATCTTTCTCAAATCTTGCCTTAAATCATTTCCGTGTGTGAATTATTTCTTTCCCTCTTGCCTCCCATACGTTTCCACCTATTGGATAGAATTAAATTGCCTCTACCGTTCAAGCATTTTACTCTTGCCTGCCCTCTACATAAATTAGTGAGCAAATGTTAATATATATTTCATGTTCAAAAGTTCCATACCACAAATTATTCATTTTGCTTCCATCAAAATTTGCGTGAGCATCTCCTGAAGGTATGAACCAGCGCATGCTTTTCCTTTCATTTTTTTTTCTCTTTTTTTCTTTTTTTCTTCTTTTCACTCTTGTTTTATTTCATTTGTTCTCCTTTCATTGTTTTGCTTTATCCTATTGCCTGCCACCGTGCTTGGCCATTCACCATATTTTCCGACCCTACCCATGCCAGACCACCGAGCCTTGTTTGAGAAAAAAAGGAATGAAAATATTCCATTTTTGTCTCCTTTGTATTTTGTTTTTGAAGTAATATTACCACCAGCCTTGTTTTGAAAAAAAAGGGGAAATGAAAAAAAAAGTTGCTTTTGTCACTTTGTATTTTTGAAGTTATAATCTATTTTTCCACTGGCCCTTGTTCTGGAAAAAAGAAATGAGAAAAAAAATTTGTTTTGTCACCTGTGTAATTTGGCATTCTAGTCTATATTCTCTCTGCCCTTTTGTTTGAAAAAGAAATGAACAAAATTTGTTTTGTCACCTTTGTTTTGAAGTTATAGTCTATTTTAAAAGTGGTCTTGTATTTTTGAAGCCATAGTTTATTTTGTTTTTATAAAATTAAATAGAAAAGGAAATTTGAAAGGCCTTAAACTTTCTATCTTTCTATGGGCCTTTATAGTCAACCCTTTTACTTTTAACCTAACCTTTCACCAATTAACCCTAACACCTCCTCATATCATCTCCTACCACTTCACATTTTTGTGCTTGCCATGCCTTTGTGATGCCAAACCAGATCCTTTTCCACCTGAAAACATGTGTGGCCTAGCCCTAAGCATGTATGGCCGAGCATACATGGATTGTGGTCAAGCAAAAGTGGTTGAAAAGCTTGGTAATGTCATTTGTTGCTTCTACTTTTCTATTGTTCAACAAATCTTTATATTGTATGCATATGTTTATATGGTCTTGTTTATTTGTTGTATACAAGATCATTATCAAGGCTTTCCATCCATTCATTCAATTCAAATCGTGTTTGTCGTGCTTTTGGAATCGCTCTTGTGTTTGTTGTTTTGGTCTCTAGCTTTGGAAAGGTGAGTCTTTCTCACTCTGACATATATACTTATGAAAAGTGGAATGATGACAAGTGTTTAGTAATGTAAAATGTTTATGCAAGTTAATGATGATCATATGATATGCTATGCCGTGTTATTACCATGTTATTACCATGTTAAAACTGTTAATTTCCACCTGACATCTGATATATGACTGTATATTACGATATTGACATTGTTTATATTATTTCTATATATGATCACACTGCAAGTTTCCTGTTAGAATAAAATCATTATGAGCTGAAATGATAGGCCTGAGTTATTTTATTTATTTATTTAAACTTGGGATTGCGGGTTTGAAATGATAGAACCCGGATTTTTACCTTTTAAACTGTGGATTGAAATGATACATATCCGTATCACTTGACCTAGGTTAGAAAACTATATACAGACCCATGGTTATTCTATAAAGTGCTTTGAATATTTTAAGTATTTTAAAAATATAAAATTATGAAATTTGATTTAAATAGATTTTGAAAGGTTTTAAAATAAATAAATTATGATTTTTCTATGTGTTAAAAATGTAATTTATGAATGAATTAACTGGATTTTTAAATATAACTTATGTTTGAAATTTGGAATGTTGACTAAAAATGATATTTAAGTTACATGAATAAAATGGACTATAATTTATTTGGAAAATGGTAAATATGATAAATTGATTTATATTTGAATTTAAGTGATTTATTAAAGAATTATTGATTTACTATAAATTTAAGTGGTTGAATAAATGACTGTTGAAAATGAAATTTTAAAATATAACTTGACTTGAAAATGTGAAATTTGAGTTTTAACTAAAGATGTTAAATTAATTAAATAAACTGGAAGTTTAGTTAAATTTGTGAAATGGTAATATAAATCTGAAACGTATAGGTTTTAATTTATGAAAGAAACGTATAGGGTTTAATTTATGAAAGAAACGTATAGGTTTTAATTTATTAAAGAAACGTATAGGGTTTAATTTATGAAAGAAACGTATAGGGTTTAATTTATGAAAGGAACGTATAGGTTTTAATTTATGAAAGGAACGTATATGTTTTAATTTATGAAAGAAACGTATAGGTTTTAATTTATGAAAGAAACTTATAGGTTTTAATTTATGAAAGAAACGTATAGGTTTTAATTAATGAAAGAACTATGGTGTTCTAATTAATGATAGGAACATGTAAATTCCTAATTAATGAAAGAAAGGTATAAGTTTTAATTAATGCAAGAACATGTAAAGTTTTAATTAATGAAAGAAACGTGTAAAGTCCTAATTAATGAGAGAACATGAAAGTTTTAATTAATGCAAGAACATGTAAAGTTTTAATTTAGAAAGAAACATGTAAAGTTTTAAGTAGTGTGGTATTGATTCAATTAATAAATGTTCATTATTGTAATAGGAATATAAAATTTAAAACATACATTTGACACGTAGATTTTAATCAATGTAATGGTGTATTTTAAATTGATTAAAATGATAAATGTTACTTATTGTAATAATAATGTAAGTTAATAAGGTGCTTTTAACTTAACATAAGAATTTCGGTATAAATTGTCTATTACAGTAAGAAAGTTTATTTAACTATAAGGCTATGATAAATTGACATGTTAAAATTTTAAGCTTATCAATACTTTGATTATATACAATGTAAAGTGGAAAGTAGTACATTCCAAAAATGCTATGATTCCTTAAGGTAACATTTCCAAAATGCTACGATAATTTAAAGGAATATTTCAAGTTTAATAAATTTAAAGAAATATTCAATGATTTGAAAATTTGGGTTTTATTTGAATGATATAATATTGAATTATTTTTGAAATGGAAATGATACAATTGTGATATTGTTTTGAAATGAGTATGATATTTTGGTCTTGAAAGTATAAATTATTTGAAATAAATATCCATGGGTTATAATAACGATTGGTTGTTAAAGAGACCGGGATCAGATATTGTCTTATAGCCGGACAATACCGAAAACCACTTTAACAACTGTGTACGCGGTGGAGATTCCACAATGAAGTAGGATGGTGGCGACGTTCTCGATGTATGTTACGTGGACCCAACTCCCGTGAGTTGGCATATATGACTAAAACAGGAGCTATACCGGGCTACACAAAGGGTCGCACCCTTTCATCGAGCATGCTCCATCGAAAACCATTCTATTACTGTTGTGATTCGATTCGGTGGCGCCACTTTGATTCGGGGGTATTGTTCGAGGTGGACGGAAGCTGCTGGCTTGCCGTCACCACCGGTCCGGGAGTGCAAACGGTGTATCCACCCTGGCATTTCCTTGCGTGCCGTGTCATATCCTTATATCGAGCCCACTACGATTTTGGTTTTAAAGATCCGACCGCGTTAAGGTTCACCATCCCCTTAACGCTATTTTCTATATGATTATACTTTACTGATTAGACACTACCGTATATAGCGTATATTACTATATAGTAAATAGTTTAACGGATCCTTAGAGGATGGGGCGGTCCCAAGCATCCTTTAAGTTACTGATGCATTTTGTTACTGTTCACTTGAGTTGATTTACAGTTTATAAGTATTTATGTCCTGACTCGAGGGTTTTGTGTTTTGCTTTACGCTCGGGTCAGATTGAGTGAGTTAGCATTCCAGATTCACCTTCGGCGTTGGAGCTTTCCTTGAAGATCTAGCCTTCTATTTTGTTTCAGTATCCAGTGTTTCAGTGATGTATCTTGTTACTCTTCTGTTGTATCTTATTTAACTCTGATGTATCTCATATTTATATAGTAGCTTCATGAACCACTATCTCTTTTTCTTCCGCTGCATTTTTATATACTCTGTGTCTGTGATCTGTGATTTTATTTACTGTATATTCTGAGATTTGCCAAATTTTTATTTACAACGCGGTATTTTGAGCTATCCAATTCCGGCATGAGTGTCTACCTATACACTTATAATGGATGCGAATGGTTGAAAATACCTGGTTGTTACAAGAAGGTGCAAATTCGAGGACGAATCTTGTCAACTGGGGGAGGATGATGCAGCGCACTATGATTGCAATAGGTCGCTGGAATAAGTCATTCTCGACCTAGGCATAGCGAGTTATGGGATAGCGAGATAAGAGAAGAAGGAAATGCAACGCCAACCGCCAACGACCTATGTGTTGAGTCGCGCAGCGGGTTACGACCTAGTGAGGTATCAAGGTTGTGCGGTGAAGTGAGTTATGCAGGGAAAGGGAACCAGCGACTTACGATAAGTCACTCAACTTTAGGTCGCTAACTCGTTAGAAACTAGTTCATGAAGCAGTAATGTTTGTTTAGGTCGCTCGAAGATTTCCAGAAGCCACTTCTTTAGGTTGTTCAAGCGAGATAACGACCTTATGCCACATGAAGCAAGCCGCTGTTGGTTAAGTCGCTTGGTGTCGTATGTTGTTAAGTTGCACGAGTCTTAAGTCGCGTATGTGCTGTGTTGCTTAGATCGCGACTTGAGTTCTGTTTGTTAAGTCGTTCACTATTATGTCGTTATGTGTATATGTTGAGTCGTTTAATCTGTTAGGTCGTTAGCGACCTATGTTAGGTCGGTAAAGACTGTGTTGTGTGAGTTGTAATCTCTATGCATAGCGGGGTTGTGTCATTTGTAAAGTGAGTTGTTTTTTGAATAAAATTTTGAGTGCTTTGTGCCTCTTTTGAAATTGGAAGTTGAGCGTTATCTCCTTTCTCCATCTTCGGTTATTCGAGTGTGCTTGAATCAACGATTTTGAAGCCGATTCACGGAATCTTGTGCGCAAGATCAACGTCGAAGAATCGTAGATCTTTTAACACGGTATCGTGCGCGATCAACGTGTTGGAGATAGATAAAATCCGATATCTCTTGAGATCAACGGATTTGGGCGTTTGGTATCACGAATTCATCGATTCATATCGCTTCATCTAATCGTTCATCGATTAGTTTGACACGAAATCCACATATCGTCGTCATCCTTTATATCCGCTACGTCATAAAGCCACATTTTTTTGAAATTGATAAAAAAGGGAAGCTACATCTATTTATAGGTTCTATATCAAATTGCTTAATATGTTTTTGTTTGTTTGCATCTTTTTGGTTGTTGCGAAGACTGATTCATACTTCATATTTACACACCGCGTGGTGCATGAGTAAGACTCGTTCCACTATTCTAGTGCACGTTTCTTTCTATGGAGTTTCAAATAAACTTATGTTAACTGATTTTTTCCTAGTTTTCATAACTAACCGTGGCTTCTTCATTTTGTTTCTTGTTATGATGGTTGAGATGTTTTATATTTGGTTTGCTGGATTTTGTATTTTGTATTAGTCAACAATTATACCTGGTCTTAGCTCCGAATGAATTTTGTTTTATGTTAATTAAACTTAACTCTTTTGTCTTTATGTTAATTCGGATTTTATAGTTGTTTTAATCTCTACAATTAGCTGGGGACCTTCAACTGCTGCAATTTTAATTCTTTTGAATACATCAGCTGGAGGAGGATACTTATCCTTACAAACTATCATTAAACATATAGACAATGCTTTTCATATAATTGCCAATACTTTATGAGCAGGTGTGTGTCTTGGTGGGAATGGGGAGTTGGTAAAAAAAACAGTTGGTTTATCCAACTCAGCCAGATGACGTAATAGAACTGTATGCCTTTAACTATATAACAGTTCAAGACATACATATTTTTGGATACCACGGTCTATCGTTTTGGTTACGGACTGTAATTCTTTAGCGTACACACAATAATTTATTGATATTTAGCTACTGGATTTTAGGATAGATATTTCAGTTTGTAGGGGAGTACATCCTGTTACCGACTGATATCCATTCAGTCTAAACATTGTTAAACCCAGAAGAGCTATATCATCGAAGTACTTTTATTCTTCCTGGTTTGCAGATTGCACTCGAACGAGTATATCTATGTTATGCTTGGATGCATAGGGAAAATTTGCTTTTGCTGTAGTCTTGCGTCTGATGTATGGTTGTGCAGTACACAAGCCATCTTGAGTATAACTGAAAATATAGATTCAAGTAGATCACAAACTATTAATTACTCATACATGTGCGCGTGTTTGTATATAAACACATACAGACATAACAGACACATAAAGCCAATTGGTTTGATGGTCGAATTTCGAATTTCAGATGTACATCTCAGGTTGAATTATTGAGATCTCGGATGAGATGGTTGTCACACAGTTTAAAACCATGTTTGAAATCTCGTCTCGTCCAAGTGTAAGAAAAAAGATCTCTGTTGAAATATCGGGTGAGATGTAGAAGAGATTTAAAATTCTGGTCGGAACTCTATTTTTGCTAGAATAT
Source organism: Allium cepa (assembly GCA_030765085.1). NCBI lineage: Eukaryota > Viridiplantae > Streptophyta > Magnoliopsida > Asparagales > Amaryllidaceae > Allium > Allium cepa. The sequence continues at coordinate 92,269,514 of CM060946.1, read as the reverse complement.
GGAATACCAAGATTAATATGATATTGCAGCTTGAAACTTTTGAGACCTAAGTTGTTTCCATAACGATACTCATAAATAGATTGAATATGCAAGATCAAATAACATCCATTCAAGGTTTATAGTAAATAATAAAAATATTTGCTAAATGATGGAAGGTGTACTATCATGTGATAATTGAAATTTGAACATCTTTTGCAGTGGAAAACATCAATTAGTCCTTGGTTGGTCTTTTTTTTAGAGAAACATGAATTTTTATCTTTGTTATATACAATTTATTAATTTATACGCTTTTTCTTATACCATGATGATTGATTTACCCATACTTTCATGAAATCATGAATAGAATGAACAAACGGATGTCATAACAAGATTTGACAATCTAAGTAGTTGTAACATCTAACCTCTTGTTCCTATATATATAAAACACATTAAAGCAAATCTGACATAAATTATTAGATGCACGACTCATGACATTGCTTCAAGAGGTTCATAATTTAATCATGATATAGCGAATGCTACATCTAGCATCTGTAGAACCACCACTTATACAAATACCGTATTTATATTTTTAATTTCTTAGTAGAGTTTATATCTTTTTCTAGGCACTTTCTGCATGTTTCCGCACTTGTCAGTGAAGAGAAACATGTAATTCCCTTTTGCTTCATTTGTATGATCGAGTCATCATAGGCAGCTGAGTGTGTGACAGTGGAAGAATTAAAACTCTGGTGAGGGCTTGTTTGCAGTGGCAAGTTTATTGAAGAGCACCTGAATAGTAAAGCAAGAAAACATATGAAATGCAGAATTTAAGAAATAGAGAAAGAACACAATTAAGTCAAGTGATTATAAGAAGAAATAAAGCAGAACGAAAGAAGAAGAAATTAAAATCTTTATTAATTTTTCTCATCATATCACTACGAACTGTTCTGCCTTCTATTTATAATGATCATTCAAAGACTGATTCAACGATTACATCATCAATTTTTCATATTAGGTCTTAAGTAGAAAGCCCAGCAACTCAGAATGGATCCAACTCACTTTGAACTGTCACACACATGCACAGCTTGTGCATGTGCACAGCTATCCAAGGCTTTTCTGGAATCGATGCTTGGTGCCGCAATGTTCATCTTGCCTAACTCATCTGTTCCATGCTGGTAGTGGACCCCTCTTTGACCTAGATCATCAGCGGTGAACGTGGAGACCTCCCAAACAAATGTGTTTGATGAAATGCCGTCTTTCTTTTTCCTTAACTCCAACATGTTCGATCTTCCTCCTTCAGCCCTAAGATCTAGAATTACATGATTATCACATATGTAATGAATCAATAAAACATACCTCCAGACATCTCGTATATGAATCAGCAATGGTTGTTGTCGAAAGCTGTTTCAATGGATAAAGGAAATGGTTTCTCTCCATTTTCTTATATCTTTCTTTATGTGTTTTCTCTATATCATTTGTGATGGCCAAAGGTTAATATCTATAGGTAGAGAGAGGACCAAATTTTTAGATTTGTAGACTGCCTTGATCGTCCATCAAGATCAAGATGAGAGAAATTAACGCTCTAGATTATAACCGTTTTATTGATTAGCATAATAATATGAAAACCCTTTAGATTCTATTGACCACAAAGTGAGGAAGGAAACGTTTGAGGAAGGAAACAATCAAATTTTCTTACAAAATAAGGAATAAAAATCCATTAATGTTTTCGTATTAATTTTCTTATAAAACGGTCAAATTTCCTTACAGTCTCCCACTTGATCGATAGTAAAATTCATTAATGTTTTCGTATTAAGGTCATTAGGCGCGCATGATATGCTAAACTTTTCTTTAGTCAGTTATCATAAGTGTCTTGGCTAATCTAGTGGTCAATGGAAGTCATGACGTGTACATGTTATTTTGCAACATGCTTACTTCCATGTACTATGACATTGACAACTTTCATAACTAGACCGTAGATGAGCATAACTTAATGGTCACATAATGTCTTGAAGTAAAAGACTGTTTCTATTATCATTCATCAAAATATAAATGTGTACACGTTATAAAACAGAAATAAAAGATGTCTAAATTATTAAGAGCTCAATAATTGTTATGTCTAGCTAAGTACAAAATAAATGGCATAATAAGAAGATAATTAGAAACTATCTGCAAGACCCATGCTATCAGTATGTCTCTGAAAGGTCTTTGGAGGTAGTCCTTCCGTGAATATGTCTGCCACCTGTAAGTCTGTACTTATCGATTCAACAACAATTTTCTTTAGTTTAACATCTTGCTTCAGTAGTAGGTATTTCAGGTCCATGTGTTTGGAACCTTTGGTTATCCTATCGTGCTTGGAGAAAAAGGTTGCAGCTTCATTGTCGCAGTAGACATTTAGTGGCTTAGAGGTAAAACTTAAAGTGTCAAATTGTGAGACAAAATTACGCAGCCATGTTCCCTGAATTGAAGCCTCATAACATGCTTCGTATTCAACCATCATGGTGGATCCGAAAAGCATCTCAGGCTTCTCCATAATATTGCACCTCCACATAAGAGGTACACATAGCCAAGAGTGCAGATCCTAATGTCAAGACATCCAGCAAGGTCTGAATCAGAATAACCAATTACCTATAGGTAACTTGATTTTCTATAGGTGAGCACGTAATTCCTTGTTCCCTTTAGGTATCTCAGTACCTTCTTTGCAGCTTTCCAATGAGCGATTCCTAAGTTACTTTGAAATCTACCCAGCATACCAACTGCATGACTGATATCAGGTCTTTTACAGACCTGTGAATACCTCAAACTCCCTACAGAGATGCATAAGGATATTTGGTCATTTCTTCTAGCTCCATAGGAGTCTTTGGGCACTGCTCAAAAACAAATTTATCTCCTTTCTGCAGTGGGACAGGACTAGAGGAACAATTCGTCATGCCAAATCTCTCAAGAATTTTGTCAAATATGCTTTTTAAGACAATCCTAGAATTCCTTGTGATCTATCATGGAATATTTCTATTCCTATCACATAGGATGCCTCACCCATATCTTTCATTTCAAAGTTCGTTGAGAGATGATTCTTAGTTTCACGTAATAAACCAAGGTTGCTGCTAGCTAATAATATGTCATCAACATACAGAATCAAAATTATAAACTTGCTCCCACTGAACTTGAGGTATATACAAGGGTCAACTATGTTTTCTGTGAAATCGAAAGCAGTAATGATTTCATGAAACTTTAGATACCATTGTCTAGAAGCTTATTTCAGTCCATACATTGATTTCTTAACTTTGTAGATCATGTCTTCCTGTCCTTCAATTATGAAGCTTTCAGGTTGACGCATGTAGACTTCTTCTTCCAAGTCTCCATTTAGAAAGGCTGTTTTCACATCCATTTGATGTAACTCGAGATCATAATGAGCTACTATTGATATGATAATTCTAAGAGAATCTTTCCTGGAAACAGGAGCAAAGTTTCATTATAGTCAATGCCTTCTTTCTAATTAAACCTTTGAAAACAAGTCTGGCTTTATATAGTTCAATTTTACCATTGCAGTCACGTTTGGTCTTGAAGACCCACTTACAACCAACTTCTTTATGTCCTTGCGGCAATTGAACGATTTCCCAAACTTGATTATTATCCATAGATTTCAGTTCATCTTTCATGGCATCAATCCATTTAATATAATTAACATCCTTAATGGCTTGTGAATAAGAAATTTGGTCCATAGTTCCTTCAGATTCTATTAGATAAAGCATATAATCATCAGGAATAGCTGATCTTCTTTGTCTTTGAGATCTTCTTAATGCTAGTTCCTGTGGTACTTCATCAACATTATGATTGCTGATAATTTCATTATGGAGTTGTTGATCATTTATTGGGTTTTCCTCATTGTGAGCAGGTTCAACAGTGGGATGATTCCTAATATCTTTCGAAATAGAGGGTAAGATAATGGGTACCCTTATTTCATGGATGACCACTTCTTGTTTTGTACTCCTACTGATTTCACCATTCTCATAGAATTTGGCATTGCCGGTTTCCACAATTCTTTTACTATGGTTAGGATAATAAAATTTATATCTTTAGATTTTTCTGGGTAACCTATAAAGTAATCACTGACTGTCTTAAAATCCAATTTCTTTTCATTTGAATTGTACAGTCTAGCTTCGACTGGGCAACCCCAAATTTGGAGATGTCTTAAACTAGGTTTCCATCATTTCCAAAGTTCAAAAGGAATCTTTGGAACGACCTTACTTGGAACTCTATTTAAGATGTAGACAGCTGTTCGTAATGCATCCATCCATAATGATGTAGGTAAATTTGCATGACTCATCATGGATCTAACCATTTCCATGTATGTACGATTTCGCCTTTCAGCTACACCATTCTGCCATGGAGATCCAGGCATTGTGTAATGTGCAGCAATTTCAAGTTTTTGAAGAAGTCTAGCAAAAGGTCCAGGATATTGTCCCGTTTCATCATACCTTTCATATAATTCATCATCCCTATCTGAACTGATGATTTTCACTTTTCTTTCTAATTTCCTTTTGACTTTAGTAATGAACACTTGTACAGCATCCACTGACTGAGATTTTTCATGCAACAGATAAAGATAGCAATAACGTGAAAAATCATCGATAAAAGTGATGAAATATTTCTCTCCTCCAAAAGTTGGAACATCAAAAGGTCCACAAATATCTGTATGCGTTATTTCAAGAAGTTGTGTACTTCTTGTCGCTCCTTTCTTTATGTTTTTTGTTGTTTTTCCTTTAATACAATCAACCATGCTGTAATGTTAGCAAACTCTAGGTCCGGTAGGACACCATCTTTCACTAACCTTTGATTCTTTCACTGGATATATGACCCAGTTTTTTATGCCACAAGAAGTAAGAATCATCCTTGGATGACTTTCCTTTAGTTTCTTTTCCATGCAGGGTGAGTTGGATTTCAGTATTTTGTTTAAGATGAAGTTTATAAATCCATCAATTAATATTCCAGAACCAATAAGACTAGAATTTTTAAATAAACTAAAATTTCCATTTCCAACTTCAAAAGAATATCCAAATTTAATAAGTACACTTACAGAAATCAAATTACGGGAAACAGACGGAACATAAAGAGTTTGATACAAATCTAATTGATAACCGCTATCTAAAATTAGACAAAAAGTTCCAATAGCTTCAACTGGAGCTTTATCTTTATTCCCCATGAAAATGGAATTCTCACTTGGTTTTGTGGTTTGGATCGTAATGAATCCCTGCATAGAATTCGAAACATGAACGTTAGCAGCAGTATCAATCCACCAAGTAGAAGAAGGTACATTAGTGAGATTTGATTCGAAATGACTTACGAAACCTATTGGGTTACCTTTCTTTTCGAACAATGCTTTGCGTTAAACGCAATCTGCCTGGAAGTGTCCAGGTTTTTTGCAGAATTTGCAGACATCATCCTTCTTTTTCTTCTTGGACGGTTGAGTGGCGTCATCAGATTTGGGTGGTGCTCTTTTATGCTGTGAGTTGTTCTTTTTTCCATTTTGTTTTCCAACCCCTTGAGTGAAATAAGCAACTTTAATGCCTTGCGAGCCTTTCCTAGACTCCTCTTGAACCAGTTTATTAGTCAATTCATTTAGACTCCACTTTTTCGTAGTAGTGTTGTAATGAATTTTGAATGGTTCATACTGAGGAGGTAAGCTAGTGAGAATGAATTGGACGAGAAAAGCATCGTCCATAACCAATCTCAAGTTCTTAAGTTTGGCGGCAATGTTAATCATTTCAATGACATGAGCGAACATTGAGTGAGAATCATCAAACTTCATGGTTACAAGATCTACCATAAGTTTCCCAGCAAGGGATTTGTCTGCAGTCTTGAACTGATTTTCAATGGATTGCAAATATTTTTTTGCGCTTTCAGTTTTGGGTAGGGAGGTTTTGATGTTGGTATCAATCACCATTCGCATAAACATCATGCTGAGCCTATTAGATCGTTCCCAATCATCATGGAGTTTGTTTTCCTCAGGCGTACTTGTGTCAGTAAGTGGGGCTGGCTTTTCCTTAAGGAGAGCCATGTCCAGTTCAAGTACGCCCAAAGAAAACTCAACTTGCTTTTTCCATTCTGAGTAGTTAGTTCCATTGAGTCTAACGATAGACATAGCATACGAATTAAGGTTTGAGGGCATTACAACTGCAGATATAAAAGAAATGTAGGCTTCTTTATTAGAATAAAACACATGTCATAATAAGAGGTTAGGTTTAGCGCCTCCTGTGGGTAGGCAGTAGAAGCATACTTATGGAAGAATGATAAACATTAATGTTTCATGCATTATTGTGCAAGCAGCAGCAGCCTGTGGATGGGACTGCATGCATCAGACCAGAGGAAACAAGGAAATTAAGCGCGGAAGTGAAAACTAAAATACGAGAGAAAAGAGGGAAACCGGATCGATCCAGGTGGTCACCTACTGTGTGTTTTTTTTTTGCATAAACATTTGCCATTATTTCAAGTAATCCAAGTAAATTCCATTCATGAATTTAACATATAAACAATTATTTTGCAAATCATATATAAACAATTATCTTAGAAGTTCCAGATCATGAATTTAATGTCAAACTAGGAAACAATTGTTTTCGATATGTGTACTTTCTTAAAAGCATTCGTATACAATAAGTTGTTCCATGTTATATAGTAGGTCAAACATTAAAATAGAAAAAATTAACTTTTGCGGAAATATAAACTTTCCAGATCCAGATCTAAGCATACAGTCAATAGAACAATAATGATAATCATGATTACTATAGCAACTTAAATAATATGAATATTAAACTTGAATCATATTAACACTAATAATCATTATCATCATCATTGTAAAATTACAAACATCACATCATATATCTATGCTAGTTTCATTTTATATATTGATGGATAATCATGAATTCTAAAACCATGCTCTGATACAACATGTAATCTATATCTTGCGAATAACATAAACCCTAAGATCTAGAATTACATGATTATCACATATGTAATGAATCAATAAAACATACCTCCAGACATCTCGTATATGAATCAGCAGTGGTTATTGTTTTTTTTCCCTCAAAAACTGAGTTTATTAAACAACACCAAAAAGCTGTCAACATGCCTGACAGGTAACCCGAAAGCATAGCAGGACAATAATACCGATCAAATAAAAACCAAAAAACAAAAAAAGAAAGAACAAACGACAAATACCCCCATAGGCTGGCGAGTCAGATCGGAATACCACTTCAGGAAACTGGCACAGAACAAAGTCGATAAGCTTCGGAAAAACCACCGCCCTTCAAACATCGTCATCGAGCTCCAGCAATGCCACCACCCGATGACGATGTAGGTAGACAACCGTGCAAAACAACAGCAAGATAGTAGACGAGCCTCCATAGAATAAATGGTCCAAACAAAGCGCCCAACATCCAAAGAACAGCAAATGCGGAAGCCGAGAAAAGGAGCCAAACTTCCTTTAGCCAAGCTTCACCCTAAAGAGGAAAGAAGTGCTCCAACCAAGCCAGAAACTCCATATCCTGAAAACATTTGCCAGAAAAAAAATGAATTAGGGGGGGTGGGGTGGTTGTGGGATGGTAACAAAAAGACCAGCAAGCAAGAGACACACGTCTCGAGATCGAAGATCAACCAATACCCGCTCTATAGGAAGACTAAGAGCAGGTAATAGAAAGCAGGGTCACAAGGTGACCAAAGCGAGAGTTGATTGATCCCATGAAAGGTCTACCACGAAAAGCCAAGAAAACATTATTTCTAACTCGCCGAATAACGGAGAAATCATCCATAGGAGTCTCCTCAAAAATAGCCTTATTCCGCGCACACCAGATGTGCCAGCAAATCAGACAGGGAATCAAACGACTGATGATAGATCGAAGAGATTTACCAGTGCTATGGTACCACCAGGTTCTTAGAAGATCATTCGACGAGGAAACGCTTCCGCGGATACCTAATAAATTACCGAAGTAATTCCAACAGGATCTGGCGGTGGAACCAGAAAAAAGCATATGGTCCACCAATTCTGTTTCGCCATTGCCGCAGAATCTACACCGGGAAACAAAACAAATGCCAATCCGCTGGAGGTTCTCATCAACTGGCAACCCTTTGTGAAGGGTTCGCCACATGAAAAGAGACACTTTAGGGGGGATTCTAGCGTCCCAAATGAAAGAGAAAATGGGCACGGGCGGGAGAACGAGCAGATAGCCATACCTTACGAATAGAAAACGGACCACCATCCCATCCGGATCGGCCTCCATGAGAATCAGAAAACACTTTGACCGATTGCATATGCTTCCAAGTCTCACTGGCGAATGATGGAGATCCGGAAAAGCCAGCAGAGGCCAGCCTCTGGTATTTGGCATGAAGGAACGACGCACATAACGAATCGTTAGTACCAAACCTGTACCACAACTTGCAAGCGAAAGCCGAACAAATGTCCTTTGGATTTCGCAAGCCAAGCCCTCCCTCAATCTTTGGACGACATATAACATCCCAAGATACCCAGTGATGGCTGTGATTGCCAACCTTCGATCCCCAGAAGAAGGAGGAAGCCAAAGATTGGAACGATCGAAAAAAAGAAGAAGTAGGGGACATAGCAGCGAAGACACGAGTGCCCAAAGAACCTAAAACTGATTTGATGAGAACCAATCTACCAGCAAGAGACAGAAGAGACGCATTCCAACGGATAATCTTACCCCTAACTTTGTCCGTCAGAGGATCGAAAAGGGCGTTAAGTTTCCTACCTCTGTAGAAAGCAATACCCAAATAAGGAAGAGGAAGGGATGCTTCCCTGAAACCGGTAAACGATTCGACCCAAGCGACCCTCGAAGTGTCCATGTCCTTCGCATGGACGAAACAACTCTTCGAAGAGTTGACCTGTTGGCCCGAACACCTCTCGTACAGGTGGATGAACCATAAGAGCCGGCGAACAGAAGTTCGATTACCATTGGAGAAAATGACAATGCCGTCCGCAAAGGAAAGGGAAGAGACGAGCGGACACCCACTGGGGAGTCCAAATCGGTGAATTTGGCCATACATCGTTAAGGTGTGGATCCCTCGGATGAAAGCCTCAGCCGCTATCACGAAAAGAGTTGGAGAAAGAGGATCACCTTGACGAAGACCTCTACCCGCCATGAAAAAACCATGAGCCGATCCGTTAATGAAAACAGAGAATCAGCAGTTGGAAATGAGCCTCCACACCAAATCGATAAGGGTTTTAGGAAACCCGAAGGCACGAAGAACCTTGATGACGAAAAACCACGACATACGATCGTAGGCCTTTTCCATATCAAGCTTGAAAATAATATTTGATCCTCTGACTTTCCTGTCAATCTGGGAAATCAATTCCTGGGCTAAAAGGACGTTATCAGTGATCAAACGTCCTTTTACAAACCCTGCCTGAGATGAGGAGATAATGCGATCCAGATACGGAGCCAATCGCTTGGCCAATACCTTTGAGATCACTTTGTTAGAGAAATGACAAAGGCTGATCGGGCGATAATCCACGCAAACCCGAGGATTATAACGTTTGGGGATGAGGACCAAGTTTGTGGAAGACCAACTAATGGGAAGAATGCAACCGGAAAAGAATTGTTGAATAGCCAGACAGAATTCTGTTTGAAAGATAGACCAAGCACTCCGATAGAAGGATCCGTTGAAGCCATCCGGTCCACTGGCACTATCCTTGCTAAGAGCAAAGACGCAATCATGAATCTCATCCGACGATGGCGGAATAGCTAAAGCGTCACTTTCCTCCGAGGGGACCAGCCGAGGAATGAATGACAGGAGGTCCAAATCCGGGTCAGACACAGAAGGAGAACCCAGGTAGGACTGGAAGTGAGACACAATGACCTCTCTAACTTCAGAAGGAGTTGAAGCCACTGAGAGATCCGATCTCAAAATTTCACGAATAGAAAGCAGATTGGCTTTCTTACGAATGGATGAATGGAAAAATTTGTAATTCGTATCACCTTCGACAACCCATTTGACCCTCGTCATTTGGCGAAGGTAGGAGTTTTCAATACGAAGTTCCGAGGAGAAAGCCAATTGGGCACAAGCCCAGATATCCTTGTTTTCGGCTGAAGGAGTCTCGTCGAACTCAAATTCGGCAGTGATTAGAGACTCTTCTGCCGATTGAACACGGTCGAAAATGTTCCTGAAAACTTGGATATTCCACGTCTTTAGGCAAGCCTTAAGACGTTTCAGTTTTTGAAAGAAAGCCCCCATGGGAGCAACGGCAATAGGAGCTATCCATGATTCCTCCACCACCCGGAGAAAATTATGGTGAGAACTCCACATACTAAGGAATCGGAAAGAAGAAGGCCCCGACAAAGATCGAGAGGAACAGCGCAAAACCAGAGGCGCATGATCAGAACAAGAACGATGAAGATGAGAAGCAGAAAAGGAGAATGGTAGATTAAACCATTCAGCAGACCCAAAAATTATATCCAGCCGGGAAAGGATCCGATGCGGCCCCTCCTGATTGTTAGACCAAGTATAAGCAGAACCCACGAAAGGGATTTCTGATAAACCGGAACTAACAATGAAAGAATTAAAGTCAGACATCGATTGCCGATTGACGGCCATCCCCCCCAATTTTTCGGCCTGACTAGCGACAACATTGAAATCACCACCCATCACAGAGTAAGCGAAACCCATGTCAGCAAGTGATAAAATGTCATCCCAGAGAGATAATCTCTCTCCCCGATCACACTTGGCGTACACCGCCGAAAAAAGGAACGTTTGAGGGAATATGTAGGAGGAACACAAAACAGAGATAAGCTGGGATGAGTCGAAAACAGGACGAACAACACAGTCTTTGGACCAAAGAATCCAGATCTTACCCGAAACATTAGCCAAAGCACCACCAAACCCAAGCGAAAGCACCGCCTTGGTTACCTCTCCAGTGCCCAAGAATGGTTCTAAAAGAGCCACCAAGCAAATGGAATGCTTACGGACAATACGCTTAAGCCTAGCTGAAGAAGCATCATTGCCAATACCACGAATGTTCCAGAAGAGAAAGTTCGACATGACAGCAGATACAACGGAAAGGAAGAAAACAAGACAAGAGAAGAAGAGCAATCGCAACTCAGGAACCATACAATGAGAAAAGAGCCGATCGATCGATCTGCTCAGTCGCCGCTATAGAGCGAGTGCAGATAGTGCGAAGAATGGTCGGAACTCCTCTCGATCTGCGACGAGAGGGTCGAGACTGATGCGCATCCTCGAGGCGAGTCTCGGACTCCGCAGATTTTCCAAACGGCTCCAACAAAGCTGACTGCCTAGCTGGAGATCTGGAAGGAGCCGAATTTTTAGTTAGACGAGATAGGCGTTCATTAATGATCGCAATCTCCTCTAAACTAAGCATCGGAATAGAGATCGATAAGGCATAAGAAGAAGATGGAAGCGAACAAAGAGAAGAACGACAAACAGACGGTTGATCCGGAGAATCCAGTTCAATCTGAGCAGACCGAAAGTATGTAGGGGAGCAAATAATACGCATCCCACGTTGCTGTAGGAACCTAACCCAAGTCGGACTGTCACTAGTGAGACAGCCCTGCGAGACAAGTGAGGTTCGCAATATGGTCCTAGCAGAGAGATCTCCCGATCGGTTCGATAATGGCTGACAATATTCTCGGCTGCCCGCATAGTGGACCGAATCAGTGGTCCCTATGCGACCAGGACTGGAATATCGCCCGAGCCAATCGATCCAGCCAAGGAAAAATCTCCGTAGAGACCAAAGGAGGCCAGCCAGCAGAGAAAGATGAATACTAGCCATAAACGACACAGACCAGGCCTCGCTATGGCTCAGAACTAAAAACCAACAGAAAGACCCACACTGTCCGCTCCAAACGGAGCGTTCAATGCCTAAATGACCTGTCCCGCCACCAAACAATAACAGGGTAGCATAGTCAGGGAGCACACACCAAAGCGTGTCATGGCTCAAAATCACAATATACAAAACATCAGCCATAATCCAACAAGCCGCTGTAAAACAACCACCAACGATCAAGCATGAGGGAAAAGGAAAGAGACTCACCAGACAGAGCTTACCTCCACTTACCTGCTGCTCCGAAGCAATGGAGTAACCCAGACACTCAACCAAAAACTGCACGCTAGCCAATTCATCCATCGGACAGGGGGAAACAGACCCACCCAAATCCACATCAAAAAACCTAACCTGAGAATAGCAAACCACCCGATCTGACTCAGGCGAGCAACCCACAACAACCTGACTGGAAGAGGCGGTGAACTCCCCTTCAGTCAAAGCAACTTCCAAAGAGACACCTGAAGCAAAAAGACGGGCAGTACAACGCTGCGAACCGCCCCAATACCAAGCCAAAAAAGCATTGCTACTCAAATCCACATCGAGAAACCCCCCTCGAGATTCGCAAACCACCAGATCAGTCTCAGGCCGCAAGTCACAACTACTTGACTGCAAGAGGCGGTGAACTCCCCTTCAGTCACATCAACACCCAAATAATCAACACCACAACTCACCGAACCCACCAGCAGAGGCACATCCCCACGAGGCAGCAACTCACAAGAAGCAGTGAAAGATAGCATCGGTTCGAACTAGGTGATGAAATCCCTCTTCGATCCAACATCAATCTCACAAAGAAAGCTCGCATCCACTGACGCAGCATTAGCCAGAGCAAGGCGTTTACTAGGCGGCAATCGAGACTGTAAACCAACAACCGAGACAGGCAGAATCTCCAAAAAACAGTTCTCGACCATAATAAAAGGAGATCGGCTAAGATCCCTAAAAGATGCCAAACAGTAAACCCTAATTTCGATCGAGCAAGCACCAGTAAAAACCACTGATAACGGCCCAGAAGTCTCCGCCAAGATGGCGGCGCCAATCGCGGCGAAAGAAGAGCAATTGCGCACAAACGAACCAGAGAGTATGAACTCTCCAACGGTCGAGAACGACATCAAAGCCAACAACCAAGCAGCGAGATAACGTTAGAGACGCAGAGAAATAACACAGAGAGTCGAGATGGATTAAGACGAGAGTAATTTCAGATAAAAAGGAAGAAGATCGCAAGAGCTAAAAAGTTGCAGCCATTAGAGCCGTTGGAAGTGAATTGTAATTTTGAGCTAAATAATAGAGGTGCAGTGGTTATTGTCGAAAGCTGTTTCAATGGATAAAAGAAATGGTTTCTCTCTCTTTTCCTATATCTTTATTTATGTGTTTTTTCTATATCCTTTGTGATGGGCAAAGGTTAATATTTATAGGTAGAGAGAGGACCAAATTTCCAGATTTGTAGACTTAGTCTTGAGATCAAGATGAGAGAAATTAACGCTCTAGATTATAACTGTTTTATTGATTAGCATATTAATATGAAAACCCTTCAGATTCTATTGACCACAAAATGAGGAAGGAAACATTTGAGGAAGGAAACGGTCAAATTTCTTTATAAAATAAGGAAGGAAAATCAATTAATGTTTCGTATTAATTTTCTTACAAAACGGTCAAATTTCCTTACTAACACTCATCCTTCCTTCAAAATTTATCCACTTATATAATCATACTTTACATGTAAATAAATAAAATCGGTTGTGTTAAATTTGGACGATTTAAGTATATTCCAAATATTAAAAGAGAGAAGATATTAATTCTTCCTGAAATCAACAAACAAGGAGATAATTCAAACTACATAAAAAGCCATATATCCATATTATAAAACACATACAAATACATACACTAAGCATCCAAGCAAACAAACATACAACCTACGACTAGCTATCCTAACATCATTTCGGGATAGGCTTCTTTCATATGATCCACCGTCTCCCAAGTGTAGTCTCCTGGATCCTCACTCCATTGAATCTTGATTAGTCGCACCACCTTATTATGTAATCTCTTTTCATCCTGATCCACAATATAAACTGGATGTCTAACCACTGTCAGCTTCGGTTCAATTTCTAATTCCTTTTGAACTGATGGCTCCACAATCAAAGATGGGTCATGAACATATTTCCTCAAATGAGACACGTAGAATACGTTATGAAAACCTACCAATCTCTCTGGAAACTCGACCCTATAAGCAAGTGATTCGATCCTCTCAAGAATACAAAAGCATACATTGAAGCTAACATTTCAGCTTTTCCAAATCTAATAGCTCCTCTTATTGGTGAAATCTTTATGAACACCAAGTCTCCAACCACAAATTCCAGATCTCTTTGCCTCTTATCCCCATAACACCTTTGGAGATCTTGGGCCCGCTTCATTCTTTTCTTAATCAAAACAACTTTTTTAGTAGCCTCTCGGATCATGTCCAGTCTAAGAACTAATTTATTTCTTGTCTCAACCCAACATGCTGGTGACTTGCATGGTCTTCCATATAGGTCTTCATAAGGTGTCATTCTGATGCTTGTTTGGAAACTATTGTTATAGAAAACTTAACTAATTGCAAATGATCCTCCCATGATCCATCAAAATCAGAATACACACCCTCAAGAGACCCTATAGAATCTGATTCACTCACTCTGTTTGTCTGTCTGTTTAGGGTTGGCATCTCGTACTTAGGCTCATATTTGTTCCTACAGTTGTTTGCAATGCTTTCCATAATTTACTAGTAAATATGGAGTCTCGGTCGCATACAATACTCACGGGAACTCCATGCAACCTGACCATCTCTCTCATAAAAAATTCAGCTAAAGAAGTAGTGGTCCTCGTTAGTTTCACCGAAATAAAATGTGCGCTCTTCATTAGCCGATCTATGATAACCCACGTCTTTCATTTCCTTTTCTGGTTCTAGGAAAATCATCGATAAAATCCGTTGATATCATTACCCATTTCCAATTGGGTATTTCCAAAGGTTGTATTAATCTGGTTGTCTTCTGATGAACTCCTTCGATTTGCTGACAGCACGAACACCTGATAACAAAGATAGAGATATCTCGTTTCATTCCCTTCCACCAAAACATCTACTTCATGTCCCTATGCATCTTTGAGACACCTAGATTGATACTCAACTTAGAAAATTGGCATTCTGACAAAACTTCCTGCCTAAGACCATTTTCATTCGGCACACAGATTCGTCCATTCGTCCTCAAAACTTCTCGGTTATCAAATGTAAAATTTGTACACTGCCCCTTTTCAACCTTCCTGATGATCACCACTAAGATTATGTCCTCTCTTTACTTGCTCATTATTCTTTCTAGAAGAGTCAGGGTAACCTCCAAAAGAGTCAAAACAGCATTCCTGCTTAAGGCATCCGCCGCCACGTTAGTCTTTCCTGATGTTTAAAGAATATCCAAGTCGTAAGCCGCCAGAAACTCTAACCACCTCTGTTGCCTCAGGTTCAAATCCTTCTGAGTAAAAAGATACTTAAAGGATTTATGATCAATGAAAAGCTCGAATTTTTCACCTAATTAAAGAAAGAAAACTTACTCCTAAAATCTCTAAAGATTAGAAAGAAACTAAGAGGAATAGAAAGATCGTTACCTAATAAGTAGTGTCTTCACATTTTCAATGCAAAGACTATAGCCAACAACTCCAGGTCATGCGTAGCATAGTGCTTCTCATGAGGCTTCAGCTGCCTAATTGCATATGTAGTCACTCTACAATGCTGCATTAGAATAGCTCCAAGTCTCACTCCTCACGCATCTGTGTAAACCGTGAACCCACTATTTCCATCCGAACTAGCCAAAACTGGCGCACTGGTCAATCTCTTATTCAATTCTAGAAATGTTTCTTAACACTTTGAAGTCCATATAAACTTCTCCTCCTTCGTAATCATCTAGTAAAATTGGGGGAAATCTTGAAATAATCTTGAATAAACCTCCTATATTATCCAACCAACATTAAGAAACTGCGAACTTTGTTAGGAGTCCGCAGTTGCTTCATTCCTGAACAGCTTCCACCTTCACCGGATCTACTAAAATACCTTCTTTTGTCACAATATGTCCTAAGAATCTTACCTTCAATTTTCAAAAATGGCACTTAGAAAATTTTGCCTTAAGGACATGTCTCATCAATGTTTCCAACACACTTCCAAATGATGTTTATGCTCCTTCACAGATTTGGAGTAGATAAGAATGTCATCGATAAAAACTAACACAACCTTGTTAAGAACATCTCGAAAAAATGGTTCATGAGATCTACGAAATATGCAAGTGCATTGGTTAGCCCGAAAGACATAACCAACTACTCATAGAAATAACTAAGATCTCTAAACGCAGTTAAGGTTTTACTATGTTTAGCCACTCTCAACTGATGGAATGCAGTAGCTGGATTCGTCTAAGAAAATATCGTAGCTCCATGAAGTTGGTAAAAAAGACCATCGATGCAGGGTAAGAGATACTTGTTCATAATGGTCAGCTTATTCAACTTTATATAATATGCATAGCTTAAAGATCAATCAGACTTAGCTGAAAACACTGCAGCAGACCCCCAACTCGAACGACTGGGTCTAATCAATCCTCTTCTTAATAGGTCCTGGATTTGACCTACAAACTCTTCTCTCTCCCACGGATCCATCATTCGCTTTGCTTGAACCACAAGCTTTACACCAGGGACCAAATCACTACGAAACTTTATCTCTCAGTGCGGGGGTAAAATTTTAACCTCTTTGAATACATTGAGAATATTCTTAATACCTTCAGTAGACCCTAAAATCTCCTGGATGGCTTCCAAGGCATATAGAAAACTACACATATGAATATCGTGTACCTTACATGATACTTTAGCTTTCCTTCCTATATCGGTCACTAAAGATATAGTTCTCTTATTACATTTTAGAACAGCCTCATATTTTGATAACCAATCAATACCAAGAATGATGTCAAATCCTTTAAAGTATAAGACATATGGGTTGCAAGAGAAGTGATGTGAAAGGTAGGAAATTGGCACATTCTTATAAATCATACTCAAGTGGGTCACACCACCTATATGGTTAGACACGCACATAGGGTTTTGTATAATACTAGGAATAAGATGAAATTTACCTACTGATTCATAAGAGATAAAACTATGAGAGGCACTAGTATCAAATAATGCTCGAACAAAAATACTGTTAATCGGTATGGTACCTTCAAGGACACCTTTTCCCGCATATCTGTTGAAGTAGAGGGTTCATTCCTAATGGCATACACGTTGGGCTGCTGCACCTTCTTCATGAGTGAGCAGTCCTCTACCATATGTCCGAGCTGATGGCAATTAAAACAGACAGTCTTCTAGACCATCAGGGAGATAGGTCCACTTTCTATTACTGTTGCTGCTGAATTCCATAATTCTTGCAGAACTTTGCGATGTGGCCCTACTGCTAACACCCGTAGCCAACAAAATCCATAAAACGACTCCCTTGAGTCCCTCCACTAGGCTTTCCCTTTCCTTAGTTCTTCTAATCAGGATTAAACTTTATCTTGCTAGAATCACCTCCATTGGTATTTCCACTAGGTGCTATTGGAATAGGCTTCTTCTTTTCCAAGGTCTTATACCTTAGAGCCATATCAAATAAATCCACAAAAGTACCTTTAACACGAGCAGTCATTTTATCATGGTTCATACCCAAAACAAACATCTCGTTCTTCTTTAATGGGGTGTTGATCAATTTCGGTCCAAAATAAGATAGCTCGTTGAACTTTGTCTCATATTCTGCTATAGTTAGATCCCCTTGCTTCAAGTCCATGAAGCTTCGGTACATCCTGGTCCTTTCTGGTGTTGGCAAGAATTGGTCCTAAAAACTTCTTTAATCGGTCCCATGAAAATTCTTCCTCGGGAATATTTACAGTAAGGGTGTTGCACTAGTTACTTCACCCTCTTGTAGTTTCCATGCTGCTAAGAATCTTTTCTGTTCATCAGATAAACTAAGACCTTTAAAAATCTTTTCGCAAGATTGCAACCGAGCTTGCGCTTCCATGACACTCACTTCCTTCAAATATTTCCCTCCAAGATTAGTGTAATTCTTGCGTAAGGTTGCGAAATTCACTCTTGGCTGCTCTAGCGCTACCTCTTCGGGTAATCAAAACTCCTCCAAGATTTGGGGTTTGACCGTTTGTATTTGTAGTGCTACCTGCTCCCCTGTCTCGTCTGCCTCTGTTACTAATGTCTTACTACCTGGACATAGTAAGATAATCTTAGAATGCTTGGACGAGATAAATCTAGAAAGAAGCATACTCATCAAACCTATCAAACTGATCTATCTATTATATATGTATATATATATATCTGTGTGAATAAAAATTACAAATTCGCATTCTCGAAGTCGATCTCAACCCAAAGCCTAGGTGGTCGCTAACTTAGGCTCTGATAACAAAATGTAACGATCGCCTTTCTTGCACCAAAAGATGAGCCATTAAGGGTAGTAGAAAAAGAAAGATAAGAACAACATATAATAGATAACATAAGATATTAAATTCTTATTTCCATAATAATAATACATCAAAGTCGTTATTACAAACTTCAACAGGACATTTATAACTACTTGCCCATACAAAATAGAGAGATCAGACATAAACACAGCGGAATATGATAATAATTAGCTAACGGTGAAGCCATCGCTCCAGCTTCTTCAAAATTCTTCCATAAGAAACATGGATCACTTGGCTACTCATACAAATATGAGTACCGAAGAGTTTTTAATAAAAGAAAATAAAATTCCGGGTCAGACATGGGTCTGGTGTGAGTAAACTCGAACAACTTAATTTTTACTTTTATCAAACAACTTGAAAATTAAAAGTATCTCATAAGACTACGTCGCACATAAACACAAACGGGTTTTTACATTACGATAACCAAAACACTATATATAGAAATCCATTGATATTATCATAATGTCAAGGGCTTTCAGGTATATAAGGAACATAGTCGAAATTATTACATTAATTAAATCTAGCATAATAGGTATACAACTATGACCAAAGGAACTTATTGGAAAATGGATTCCATACATCGAATGAAATGCATAATCATCTAAAGTGGTGTCTTTGCATCTCTTCATCTACAGTTGCATCTCTTTGCTCCTACAATTGCTTCTCTTCGTCAATGGAGAATCTAGAAGGTCGCACCCCTACATTTGCATCCCTACAACAACTATATGATCCTCTAACTATTCATGAATCAAAATACACATTGAAACACAACTCTATGCTTCGAGTTCTAGGCCTTAAAACTCTCAATTCCTAAGCAATACTCTGAATTCCAGGAAATTCATATGATTTGGAGATTTCAAATAGCGTGCTTCATCTTCACATCCCATATTCTTGTCAAATAAACTCCTTAGCCTCTACATCTCCACTCAATATAATTTTGCCTGGTTATAGGAGTTATTGTTCATCAAATTGACAATTTTTTATATCAAGATATGTTGTGTCAAAAAGTAACATTTATTACACTGATTGTAATCATGGTTGAAGTCATGTTCGGTTGTTCGAGCGGATTTTGTAAACTTATTCCTCTGGATGAAGTAAGGGTGTTGATAGTGAAAAACCAAATGGGAGCTTTGGGACTAGAAGCGGGAAACAATCAATAGAATCATGGTACATGTGTTGTATGGCTAATCTCGGATCAAAATTGGTATGCTTAGATTCAATATACAATGATCTTTTACAAATGCAGATGTTAAAACATCACAAAAGGTCAATCCTATTGCTTTAGCTAAATTGGATGATTGTGTGCATAAAATTAGTATTTTAACGGAAGAAACCAAGTTTTTAGTTAAACAAACTGAAGTTTTTGAAAACACATTGGAAGAACTAGTTTACATAAAGATTTTCTATTAAAGGAGAATGAGCCTTAAATGATAAAAATACCGATCTTCTAAAGAAAATTGAAGTTTTGCAAAACAAAAATATTTTTTTGGAAATTTCTTTTAGTGATCTAATTCTAACTTTTTCCTCTTGAAAAGAGAATAGGACTTTAAATGATAAGAATCTAGAATTAATTAAAGAATGAGATTTTTTAAAATTAATAATATTGTTTTGCAAAAAGAAATTTGTGATTCCCAAGCCATTTTTGATAAATTAAACGAGAAAATCACAAATTTTAATAGAGAAAAAGATGGGTTATCTTCCTTAACTACTAATAGCAAGTCTCACAATAATAGAACCGGTATAGACTATAAAAGAATTATTGTAGAATAAGTACTAGATATGCATTCCTATATACACATTTTAATGCTAGTGCTAAAAGTAGAGATAGTTCTAAAACCAATTAGTGTCATAATAGTATTATGCATAGAAATAGTAAAAAATCTTGTGAATACTAAATCAATGACAACTAATATTGATATAGAGAGTCCTACCAATATAACCGATCATGATAGGAAATCTTACAGTAGCAATTCTTATTGCACTGTAATTAATAATGAAAATTATATTTTAAAGGGATCAATCACATCCAACGGGATATGGTTTCCTAAGTCATAAACCCTATATTTTTTTAGAAATTAGTATCATTTTTCTTACATTGGACATATATATTAGGTACTCATTACCTTGCATCAATGTTAGAATATTTAACTTATCTATGATACTTTTTATCTCTTTTTATAAATGGGGAGAAAAATTGTACACATCTATAGGAAAAATACATAGAATCATTTCTTAAGAGAAATATCATACTTGGAGGATTTTTTTTAAAATATAATATGCTTATGCATTTATTACTTTTTTTTATGACATGAGAGGAGAAGAACTTGTGCTTTACATATTTATATTTGCATTTATATAAAGTTGAGTGAAATAAATTTATGGGGATTTTCACTCAAAGGGCTTCTTTATGCATGCTAATAAGTTTTAAGGACAGCAACTCTGAAAAGTTAGTTTTAAGGACAAATTATAGAAAAAAGATAAATGAACTTATCATTTTCGGTTATACAAAATATTGATAAATTAATTTATATTTTTCTTGTATAACTTAAAAGACAAATGAATTTATCTTTTTTTGTAAATTGTCCTTAAAACTAATTATTCAGAATTGTTATCCTTAAAACTTATTAACCTGAAATAAGATTGCCTTTAACCTAATTTCCAAAAATATTTATTATATATGACATATATTTAGAGGGGCTATTATTTTATATTATAAAATTGTGTGGTTGTCGTCATTAAAAAGGGCGAGAATGAAAGAACCATATATATGGTGTTTTGATGATAGCAACCATATAACAATGGTACTAATATGTTTATTAAGTTATTTCAGGTCAAGACGATGATGGAAAAGATGAAAAATAAGTTGGTTAAAAGTGTGTGAAGCTGGGACTCAAACCTAGGTGGGTTGAGAGATGAGCACATGCTTTTACCACCGAACTAAGCAATATTTTGGAAATAATGTTTATTTAGTCAAATAAAACCCTTACTCAATTGACTGAATAAGCCTAAGTTGACCAACTTAACAAAAAAAATCCCACTGAGTCAAGCCTAAAATTCTGGACCGAAATTGGCCACTTTCAGTTGACTGAATACTTTTTCCTTGTCGATTGAAATGCACAATTTCCTAAAGTGGTGTCTTCACATCTCTTCATCTACAGTTGCATCTCTTTGCTCCAACAGTTGCTTCTCTTCATCAATGGTGAATCTAGAAGGTTGCACCCCTACATTGGCATACCTACAACAACTATATAATCCTCTAACTATTCCTGAATCAAATTACACATTTAAATACAACTCTATGCTTTGAATTCTAGGGCTTAAAACTCTTAATTCCTAAGAAATACTTTGAATTCCAAGAAATTCATATGATTCAGAGATTTGGACTAGTGTGCTTCATCTCCGCATCCTGTATTCTAGTCAAATAAACTACTTAGCCTCAACACCTCCATTAAATATAATTTGGTCTGGTTATGAGAGATATTATACATCAAATTGACATTCTGTATATCAAGATACGCTGTGTTAAAAAGTAATGTTTGTTACACTAGTTATAATTATTGTTGAAGTTTGTTCGGTTGTTCAGGAGGAGTTTGTAAACTTGTTCCTCCGGGTAAAGTGAGGGTGTTGATAGTGAAATACCGAAGAGGAGCTTCGGGACTTGACGTAGGATGGAAGATCCAGGACTAGTATAAAATCGACTATGTGATCAACTATTATACTATTCCGCTGCATTTACATTGTTTATTACTGTTGACCATCTTCGATCCAGTGAATAGCGACTAACATACAGAACCAGCCTACCACTTGACTAGTACTAACAAATGCATCACCACCATGGTTGGGATCAACAACTGTACCGGAGCATATAAAAATGAGTCAAATATCGATTCTAGATATGGTGATGACATAACATGATGGTAGCGACCTACATAGCCCTACTGCATACCCTATTTTGGTCATTTCTGGTCGATAAGGCATGAGCTTACGTTCACCTTTATTATAGCATTGCCACTTGGAATGCAAACATTGCCTTCTAGACGCTAACACACTGTCAGCATTCATTCGTACAAGTCTTTCAGGAGATGAACAAACCAAAGGCACTATTTCCACTACACCCGTTTTGTAACACCCCAGGGTTAATAGAAAATAGCCCTTGCACTTTAAAGTTGTAACAACCCACTATTTTCAACCATTCGCATCCGCACATGTCGAATTTAAATTGCTCAAAATATCAGATTGTTAATTTATATTTGGCGAAACTCAGCATATACAGTAAATAAATCAATCATAGAATCACATACACAGAGTAATATAATAATGAGCAGCCAAATAGGTAAATTGTAATTCATGAAGCTACTATATAAACATCAGAGTACAAAATAAAATACAATAGAATATCTCAAATATAGTGTAGTCTCGAATACAAGCAGATGACAAGTCTGAAAAAACAACTGGATAGCTGAGAGCTAAACAGGTATAGATTGATCTCCAAGTGAGGCTCCAACTCCAAAAGTGAGTCTCAAATGCCATGACACTCAGTCTGATCGAGCATAAAGCAAAACACAAAACACTCGAGTCGGTATTAACCTTCTTATATCAATAAATCCAACTCAAGTGAAACATCATCTAAAATACAAGTAACTCAAAGGATGTTTGGGATAACCATCCTCTAAGGATTCGTGAAACTATCTACTATGTAGTAATATACGCTATTATAATATGTCTAAAGTAAAGTAAAATATTAAAATAGCGTTAATTCATTACCCATATCCCGATTAACATATTTATATATTCCCATAGTCTATACAGTACCGTAGTTCCTCCATAAACTGAAGGGCTATCAGAGGGCACTCTATAAGTATGGTACAAACCAAACTCATAGAAGGCGCGATAGGGCATGCGACAAGGCACTCGAGGCAATGTCAGAGTAGATATATCGTTCGCGGATCCGGACTGGTAGTAACGCAAAGCAACTACTATTATCCACCTCATAACACACTCCCGAATCAAAGGGTGCACACAATCACATCACAAAAGCAATAGAATGGTATCGAAGAAATGTGTCCGATTAGAGGAATGGCCTCACTTTGCCCGGCGTGGCTCCTGTTTTAGCCGCATTAAGCTGACTCATGGGAGTTAGGGCTACGTAAATACCATATGGAATCATCACCAAACCATCCTACTTCATTCTGGAATCTCCACCGCATACACAGTTGTTAAAGTGGTTTTCGGTACTGGCAGAGAGTATGACAGTATTCGATTCTGGTCTCTTTAACACCCAAACGTTATTATAAACACCGCAGTCATTTCAAAATAGTTTATACTCCAAAACCAAAATACCATTTCCATTTCAAAACCATATAAATACAATATCACTTTTCACTTCAAATATATTCATTTCCAAAACCATGGTACTTTTAAAGTTATAACACTTTCGAAACCAAAACACTTGAAATTATAATACTTTGGAAATCATAACACTTTGGAAATCAAAATACTTTCCTTAAACCGTTTAGATATTAATAATAGTATATAGAATAAAATAGTTTATAAAATAAAATAGTTTATATAAAATAGTTATAAGTTAAAATAGTTTATAATAAAATAGTTAGTATAATAAAATAGTTTATATTAAAAATAGTTTATATCAAAATAAATTATAAAGTGAAATATATAAATAGTTTAAATATAATTTAAAAATACTTTTTATAATAAAATAGTTTCCTCAAATTTCATATATCGATTCAAATCAACTCGAATTCCAAGGTTCAAATTTTATTCAATCTCAATTCATCAATTTCAACTCAATTCAGTTTCTCAATAAAACATTTCAAATATATCGATTTTAAATACAGATTTGAACCACAAAATAAACCATTTCAATTTCAGTATATTTCAAAGCTTTATATATTCCATAATTTTAAAACTAAATTCTATAATTTCCTTAGTATCTCAAATTAGCTTCATTATTATTTAGTTTTGAAATATTTACTTAATAAACCCAATGTCATTAAATAAACCCCAAATTAAATATATTCTTCAATTTACTTAAACTTGAAATATTCATTTAATCACCTTAGACCAAAATCCAATTATAAAATCATATCTTTAAATTTCAAATTCAATAAGTTTCAAATCGATTCAACTTAATTAAAATTCTTAATCAAATATGATTTCAAATAAATTTCAAATTTATCTTCACAGCCTTAATATTATATATTAATTAAATCAAACTTTATTAAATTAAAATCTACTTTACATTTATTTATATATATAATATTTCAATATTAAATAAAACCATATATATTTCCTTTCAAAACCGTAGAAATCATTTTCAAAATATTTATATATAGACCAAAGGTGTCTGTATATAATTTTATATCCTATGGTCAAGTGATACAGATATTTATCATTTCAATCCGCAAATTAAATATATATACAGGCATATATCATTCCAACCCGTAATCCCAAATTCAATTCAAATGAAAATCGCTTTGTTTTATCATTTCAACCTATAACAATTTCCTCCTATTCTACATATCGTTCGGGTGTGTATCATTTCAACCCATAGGGAATTCCATACTAATATGGAACTTGTAGAGTGATAACATATATGATAAATATAACATATAATAACAAGCATATATCATCAGTGACTAAATAAAATATAAACAACAAGATATGTTGTCATATCCCACAGGTGAACAGTTACCGATAATAGCATATACATGATAATTTAAATAACTAACAACATCATATTTCAATTTTCGTTTTAATTGAAATCAAATTTAATAAATATAAGGATGTTAATCGTGAGTAATTGCTCACCTTTCGAGGTTAGAGATGGACGAGAAGGAGATGGGCTATGCATCCAAAGCAAAGCTAGATTGGCAAGAATTTGACGGACAAGCTGATAGATAAGGATCGATGAAGCAATGAGAATTAGTTGAATAGAAACAAATATATATATATATATATATATATATATATTAAAAAAATATTGTTTTACTTACACATATCGTATACGTTTAAAATAATATGTGTGTGTTTCAAAACAAGCACTGGAAAAATCAAGTAAACAGTACTCATAATATATAAAACTTTCTATCTTTGAAAACAAGATGACTTAAAATGGAAAATTATTACTTTACACGTATATATAAACACATCAGATTGTGAACCAGACTATATATATAACATATATATTTATTAGATAGGTATAGGACAAAAGCATATAGTTATAAAATGTATAATATTTCTTGGATGATAAAATGGTATACATAAAACGTACAAATATATATATATATATATATATATATAATACTTGCCTATATATACTTATCTATGTAGTAGGGAAATGGGTGCAAGTTCGGTAACATGCAAGCATAAATATATAATAGTCATAAAATGAAAAATACTGATACGCATTATAACACAATATATGTTGGAATCAATCTATATTTAATATATATATATATATATATATATATAATAAAATTAAAATAACCTAATATCAGTATATGTTAAAACATGACTGTATAAGTACCAATATATAATTAGTGTAAATATGCAGACTGACCTATGTACACAAAACAAACATCAGACTAAACAAAATTTACATATATATACCGACTGTATATAAAATATACTTATAGCCTAAGATTCGAAATATATATTCAATTTGACACACACAAATAAACTAATATATGTATATACACGTTATATCAGAAGTGAAGGTGGCTTCTTACTTTCTGTGGTCGGGAAATAAGGCAGTGGCTGTGGAGGAGGGGTTCGAGTCAAAGGACGAGGCTGCGGTGATGGTAGGTGAGAGTGTGGAAGGACTCGGCGGGCTAAGGTGGCAGAGGCGATGGGTTTTGTGGCCGTGTTGGCTGACGTGGGAGGAAAGAGGAGACACGGCTTCGGGTGGGGCGCTGCATGTACGGGTGTCGAAGGCTTCGACAAATGATGGGTGAGGGAAACATAGGGGAGGTGGCGAATTACATGCAGGCTTTGGAAATGGTATGCCATATCATTTCTTTTTTTCAAAGAGGCAGATCAAAGAACAGAGGAGAGGAGCAAAAACAAGATGAAGAAGAGGAACAAAGGAAAGATCGGGGGAAAATAGGAGGGAAAGGGAATTAGAACTGAAGAAGGGAAAGCTCGGAAAAAAAAGGAGATATATAGACCAAAAAACCCAATGAACAGTCACATCCAATATATGAAAGCAATAAAATAATAACGGTCATGTGCTCTGATTCAGGCGAGAATTTAAAGCAATTGTCGTTTGGATGGCATGCCATGAGTTTAAAAAGCAAGGAAACAAAAGGTCACAGTTTCGGTAGCGATACGACATTGTTTTCCTACGTTTCCGTCGCTTACCGAGCCTCAAAATTCAAAAATAAATATACTTCTGAAATCAACGTGACGAGACTAACAACATGGTATACAGATATTAGTGGTACGATAATCCAATCAATAGTTGATATCGGTACCGAAATGCTGCTAATTTGTCGAAAGTAAGATAAACAGAGCAATAGTAGTCAAAATTTGGAGAAATGAAATATGATGTCACACTCAGATGATGATTAAATTTATTGTGTAAAAATATCCAGGTTTGGAAAACATTTGATTATCATAAAGTCTTAACTGATTTGAATTGAAATAGAATTGCACAACAAAATAAACTTCCATATTCTCAATTGAAAATTTACTATTTGCTATGTTTAAATAGACGTATTTCAAATATCAAATTTTTATTTTCAAATTCAATCATTTAAATCTTCAGAAAAATTCAGTTAATTACGTTATTAAAACCGTTAAAATTTTCGAGTCGTTACACTCTCCCTTACTCAAAACTTTTCGTCTTCGAAAAGGTAGGAGGTAGGAGAATAGAAACAATCAGAAAGAAAAATAGATTTGAAAAAAAATAAAACAATAAATTTTAAACCATATAGACTACATTTATTTTTAATTTGGTTTATATTAATTTAGTTGATTCCAATTCATTTCAATTAATCACTAAAATTTATTGTTCCTATTTGATTGATTTCAATACCATATATTTTCATTCAATTGATTTGTTTCCCATTTACTAACATTTATTACAGAAATTTCACAACAAAATTTGTTTTATTTTACTCATTTATTAAATCCATTTGATCAACCATAGTTAATTCCACCTCAAATTCAACCTCAACTATTCAAAATCATATAGATTTAAATTTTAGAAAAATTATTATTCAACAATTTGATTTAATCCATTTTATTTAACTAATAAATAGTCATTCAATTTAAAATTGATTTTCTTTCATTTTATCAATATTTCTTTCAAATAAATTCATTTTTTTATTAACTCGTTTATTTTATCCATTTATCTTTGGCTAAGTTGATTCCATCAAAAATTCAAATTCGCTATTCTTAAGTTCATAGTCCTCTTTTTATTTGTTTAATTTATTCCACTTAAC
Source organism: Allium cepa (assembly GCA_030765085.1). Taxonomy (NCBI): domain Eukaryota; kingdom Viridiplantae; phylum Streptophyta; class Magnoliopsida; order Asparagales; family Amaryllidaceae; genus Allium; species Allium cepa. The sequence continues at coordinate 92,241,741 of CM060946.1, read as the reverse complement.
ATATTTTCAACATATATTAGGTGTACACATTTGTTATACCCATTTATTATTCAATAAATAATTTTTTTCTTTTCATTGTTCAATTTACTATTTATAAAACCCCTTAACCAAATATCATTTTTGATATCCTATTATTTATATCATGGTGTATTTTATCCAATAACATTCCAAATACATTTAAACTTTCTAGGGTAAGTTATACACATGTTTGTGAGTGCAATTAAATACTATACAAATTTTCCTTTTTATTTTCAACATTTGTATTAAGCCAGATTTCAGTCTGGAAAATTATTACTTAAATTTCTTCTTGTACAACCCTATTATATCCTAATATTTTAGCTTTTTGAATATTTTAGGCAAGTTATATATATTAGAATGTAATTCAGTGTTATACAAATAAGTTTGTTCAAATTCATTATTTCAGGTTGGTTAATTCCATTTATCATTTCAGATATTCCAATCATTCAAACATTTCACTTCATTTCAATAATTGAACTATTTCTTAATATAAAACTTAAGATTCAAGTTTCCGGTTTCACTTCAAACTATTTTGAAATAATCATATACATATATATTATATGAATCAAATCATATTCAAGAATTTCAAATCGAATCCATTTTCCAAAACAAAAGTATAGCAAAACTACTAACTCATTTCTCCACTTTGAAACTCGAAAATGAATGTCGATGATGCTGCAGTCATCATTGAAATTATTTTCCAGTGACAATGGGGAAGAGTACAGGTTTTAAGCTTTAAAAATTTTCTTTTGAAACAATTTCTATTCGAAAATTGATGAAGTACATACCTTAAACCGGGGCCGACCTATCGCCACTTCAGCTACGACCCACGACTCATCCCCCACCGCGACCTACGACTCATACCCAATTCCCTCCCACGACCCACGACTCATTCCCCACTGCGACCTACGACTCATCCCCAATTTCCTTTTCCCGCGACCTAACTTCTCTGCCCTAAGTCGCGAGCGACTTACCTTGAGTCGCGCTGCTCCAATAAGTCGTGAGCAACATATCATAAGTCGCGAGCGACATATCGAAGGTCGCGAAGCTCCGCCGTAGGTCGCGTACGACCTTCAGTACTCCATCATAAAGTCGCGAAGATTGTTTTACCGCCTTCTCTTAGCTCGTGTAAAGGAAATAAGTCGCGAGCGACATAGTTAAGTCGCCGATGATTTCTAAGTCGCGAATGACTTACTGTCTGCTTCATAAGTCGCGAACGACTTATTACTTGAGTCGCAAAGTTGTGCCGTTTTCTATTTTAAGTTGCTGCACATTCTTTTAAGTCGCGAATTTTTTTAGGTCAGTGTGGAGTCGTTGCACTGTGTAGTCTTAAGTCGTGTACATATTGTGTTGTAATTTTTTAAGTCGTTTGTTGAGTTGTAAGCCTATAAATAGGCAAGTCGTGTCATTTGTAAAGGTTGTTGAAAATTGAATAAAATTTTGCTTGAGAAGATTTGTGCCTCCATTAAATTGGTAGTCGAGTGTTAACTCCTATCTCCACTTACGTAGTTCGAGTGCGCTCGAATTATCGTTTTTTGAAGCCGATTCATGGTATCTTGTGTGCAAGATCAACGTCGAAGAATTGTAGATCTCTTTTCGCGGAATCGTGCGCGATCAACGTGATAGAGATAGCTAGAATTCGGTATCTTCGGATCAACGAATTCGGGCATTACAGGATTATCAATTCACAACTTGCTACTTTCATCCATTTCATTTGTTTCGAACATCCGCTGCGTCAGTTTGGTATCAGAGCTAGATCGCAAGAAGTTGCATCATTTGGAGACTTGGGTTTCGAGAATTTGAAGTTTGGAGATCGTATTTGCAATTGTTGAGAAGTTTAGTGTTCATCGTGTTCATCGTGAAGTTGCAACAAGTTGGGAGTTTCGATCCATCTCACTTTGGATCAAAGTTCGGAAAGTGTTGGAAAATTATTTTTTGAAGTTTGTTTGAAGTTCAATCATGCCTCCGAGACGAGCTCAACGCCACCGAAATATCAATGCTTTGTATGGAAGAGAAGAAGCTGATGAAATGGAGCAACGAATCAACGAGAGTTTCACTGAGAAGTTGAATGAAGGAATTGGTAGATTAGAGAAAATGATGCTTGAAATGAATCAAAGTAGAAGAAGAGTTTCATCTGAATCGAACCATGGGGGAAGTAGAGCTTCGATACATTCAGATCGAGAGAGAAGAGAAGATCAAGAACATAGAAGTGTTGACAATCGTGATAGAAATATTGATCGAAGGAGTGGTAGTAGAGATGTTGGAGGTCGTGATCGACATCGATATACTTCAGATTTTGATGAGGAGTTTGATGGTGATAGGGGAAGTGTTCATTACCGAGATAAAGAACCTACATGACGTCAGTATCGAGATGTAGTGGATGATCGTTGATGGGAATCGGGAATGAAGATGGAAATTCCAGAGTTCAAGGGTGGAATGGTTGCTGAAGAATTTTTAGATTGGTTGTCTAATGTTGAAGAAATTTTTGATTTCAAGGAGATTCCGGAGAATCGCCGAATGAAGTTAGTCGCTACAAGGCTGAGGGGGAGAGCTTTGGCGTGGTGGCAGCAAACTAAACTTACACGAGAACGGATGGGAAAGTCGAAGATTGTAGATTGAGAGAAAATGAAGAAATTGATGAGAGCTACATTTTTACCATACAACTATCAATCACTTATGTACCAGAGATTGCATAATCTAAAGCAGGGGATGAAATCAGTCAATGATTACGCCGATGAATTTTACCAACTCATTGCCAGGAATGATATAATGGAGACGGAAGAACAACTGACTGCTAGATTTGTTGGAGGGCTACGAATGCAGATCCAGGATATGGTTAATATGTTTGATCCGAAATCTGTGGCGGAAGCACACCAAAAGGTGTTGGCTTGGGAGAAGCAGGGAAGGCGTGGAGGTGGGGTGTTTACTAATTCCAACAATCAAGTGAAGGGTATTAGTGGAAGTTCTAATGTTTCTAAACCTGTCAGTAAACCCGTGATAAAGGAGGGTGAGAAGGCGAAGGTTAGCAATGGGTTCAAATGTTACAATTGCCAGGAGATAGGTCATAAAAGCAACGAGTGTCCGAAGCCGAAGAAGAGAACTATGATAGCTGAAGTTGGAAGTGAGGATGCTGTTGAAGGTGAAGATAGTTCAGTTGAGGAGAATGAACAGGATATCGCGTCAGGAGATGAAGGGTGTAATCTAATGATGAGAAGGTCTTGTTTAACACCCAAACAAGAGGATGAGGCTAGTTGGTTGAGGAGCAACATTTTTCAATCTACATGCACTATTCTGGGAAAAGTTTGTAAATTTGTGATTGATGCAGGAAGTTGTGACAATATTATTTCTACAGAAGCGGTGAGAAAATTGAAGTTGAAAACGGAAAAAACATCCAAATCCTTATAAATTAGCGTGGTTAAGAAAAGGAGGAGAGGTGAAGGTGGATAAGCGAGTTCGAGTTCCATTTTCTATTGGGAAGAAATATAAAGACGAAATCTGTGTGATGTAGTTGAGATGGATGTTTGTCATTTGCTTTTGGAAAGACCGTGGCAGTATGATCGAGCAGTGCAGCATGACGGTCGAACCAATAGCTATAGTTTTATGTTTGAAGGCGTTAAGATTATTTTAGTTCCAAAGAAGAGACAGTAGGGAGAAAGTAAATCTGAGGAGATTGAAGAGCTGAAAACTTTGTTAACTTTGAAGGAGTTTGTTAAGGAAGTTGAAGAGGATCCTGAAGTCTTTGTGTTAATTGGACGAGATTGTAGTGAAGAGGTTGAAATCCCAGAAGAAGCGAAGCCAGATTTGAAAGAATTTGAGGATGTATTTCCAGAAGAGTTGCCCAAGGAGTTACCACCACTGAGAGACATTCAACATCAAATCGATCTTGTTTCGGGGGCAGTATTACCGCATAGACCACATTATCGAATGAGTCCGAAGGAACATGAAGAGTTGAGGAGGCAGGTGGAAGAGTTACTTGAGCAGGGACGTGTGCAGGAAAGTCTGAGTCCATGTGTTGTGCCAGCTTTGTTGGTACCGAAGAAGGACGGGACGTGGAGGATGTGCACTGACAGTCGAGCATTGAATAAGATTACTATGAGATATAGATTTCCAATGCCGAGGTTGGATGACTTGCTAGATCAGTTGAGTGGGGCGACTATTTTTTTGAAGATTGATTTGAAGAGCGGATATCATCAAATTCGTATTAGACCAGGTGATGAGTGGAAGACTGCTTTTAAAACCAGGGAGGGTTTATACGAATGGTTGGTTATGCCATTTGGTTTATCAAATGCGCCTAGTACGTTCATGCGGGTGATGAATCAAATCTTTAGACCATTCATTGGGATATTCGTGGTGGTGTATTTTGATGATATTCTGATATACAGCAGGAGTACGGAGGAGCATGTTCAACATTTGAGGGAAGTGTTGATTATTCTTCGTGAGGAACAATTTTATGCTGCTACGAAGAAATGTGTGTTTATGACGCACAGTGTTTTATTTCTGGGTTATGTTGTTTCAGGAGAAGGTATTCAAGTTGATCAGAGTAAAGTTGAGGCAGTCATAAATTGGCCACAGCCCAAGACAATAACAGAAGTTCGGAGTTTTCATGGGTTGGTTTCATTCTACCGAAGATTTATTCCACACTTCAGTAGCGTGATGGCGCCTGTTACTGATTGCATGAAGGGTAAACAATTTTCGTGGTCAGAGGAAGCCGGGAATGCTTTTGGAAGGATCAAGGAATTGTTGACGTCTGCACTAATTCTAGTTTTACCAGATTTTCAGTTATCGTTTGAGCTACATACTGATGCATCAAAGGTTGGAATTGGGGGAGTGTTGAGTCAGAGGGGATGTCCTATTGCGTATTTCAGTGAAAAGTTATCAGGGGCAAAGATGAGATATAGTACATATGATGTGGAATTCTATGCTGTTGTACAAGCCGTTAAGCATTGGAGACACTATCTATTTCAGAAAGAATTTGTTCTATATACTGGTCATGAAGCGTTGAAACATTTAAGGACAAGACAAGATTTCAGCGAGACATGCATCATAGATTGCCTATTTGCAGCAGTTTACTTTCGTTGTGAAACACAAATCAGGGGTGACAAATCGTGTAGCGGATGCTTTGAGCAGGAGGAATCACTTGTTGACAACGCTGAAGGTTGAAGTGTCAGGATTCGAATTATTGCCAGAGTTGTTTGAGGAGGATCCTTACTTTGCAAAGTTTGTTGAGAAAGTTAAGGATGGGAGTACTGATGAGTTTGTGTTGGTGGATGGTTTTCTATTTAAAGGGAATCGTTTATGCGTACCGGATTGCAGTTTGAGAATGAAGATTATCAAAGAGTTACATGAAGAAGACCATGTAGGCAGAGATCGTACATTGCAGTTGATTTCTCAGTATTATTTTTGGCCATCAATGAGGAAAGAGGTAGAGAGAATTGTGGAGAGATGTCATATCTGCCAGGTTTCGAAAGGAACTACGACCAATGCTGGGTTGTATATGCCGTTGCCTATACCAGCTAAACCATGGGTTGATGTGAGTATGGACTTTATGTTGGGATTGCCGAGAACGCAGCGTGGCAATGATTCTATATATGTGATGGTTGACAGATTTTCAAAAATGGCACATTTATTGCTTGTAAGAAGACGGCGGATGCTGTTCGTGTTGCTCAGTTGTTCTTTAAAGAAATCTATCGTTTACATGGGTTACGGGAGTATATTGTTTCAGACAGGGATACCAGATTTTTGAGTCATTTTTGGCTAAGTTTGTGGAAGATGGTGGGAACAAAGTTGAACTTTAGCAGCGCTTATCATCCGCAGACAGATGGACAGACCGAAGTTGTTAACAGATCGCTAGAGAATTTATTGCGATGTCTTGTGAAGGACAATCTGAAGAGTTGGGACATGAAGTTATGCCAGGCAGAGTTTGCTCATAATCATGCAGTAGAGCGTAGTACGGGTTTCAGTCCATTTCAGATTGTATATTCAAGCTTACTGAAGGGGCCGTTGGATTTGACAATAGTACCACAACCAAAGGGGACAGTTAAGCGGGCTGCTGATTTTGTTGATGGGTTGACGGAATGCCATAGAATCGTTCATGAACGATTGGGAAAGGCAAATGAGAAGTATAAACAAATGGCGGATAAGAAACGAAGAAGCGTTGTCTTCAAAGAGGGTGATCTTGTTTACGCCGTTTTGACGAAAGATCGTTTTCCAGTTGGAACTTACAACAAGTTGAAAGCACGAAAAATTGGTCCAGTAGAAATCTTGAAGAGGATCAATGATAATGCGTATCGATTAGGATTGCCGGAAAATATTCATACTTCTGATGTTTTCAATATCAAACACTTAGTTTCGTATTATGGGGAGGAACTAGATGAAGATGACGAGAGTGTGAATTCAAGGACGAATTCCTTCCAACAAGGGGAGGATGATGAAGTACATACCTTAAACCGGGGCCGACCTATCGCCACTTCAGCTACGACCCACGACTCATCCCCCACTGCGACCTACGACTCATCCCCAATTCCCTCCCACGACCCACGACTCATTCCCCACTGCGACCTACGACTCATCCCTAATTTCCTTTTCCCGCGACCTAACTTCTCTGCCCTAAGTCGCGAGCGACTTACCTTGAGTCGCGCTGCTCCAATAAGTCGTGAGCAACATATCATAAGTCGCGAGCGACATATCGAAGGTCGCGAAGCTCCACCGTAGGTCGCGTACGACCTTCAGTACTCCATCATAAAGTCGCGAAGATTGTTTTACCGCCTTCTCTTAGCTCGTGTAAAGGGAATAAGTCGCGAACGACATAGTTAAGTCGCCGATGATTTCTAAGTTGCGAACGACTTACTATCTGCTTCATAAGTCGCGAACGACTTATTACTTGAGTCGAAAAGTTGTGCCGTTTGCTATTTTAAGTCGCTGCACATTCTTTTAAGTCGTGAACTTTTTTTTAGGTCAGTGTTGAGTCGTTGTACTATGTAGTCTTAAGTCGTGTACATATTGTGTTGTAATTTTTTAAAGTCGTTTGTTGAGTTGTAAGCCTATAAATAGGCAAGTCGTGTCATTTGTAAAGGTTGTTGAAAATTGAATAAAATTTTGCTTGAGAAGCTTTGTGCCTCCATTAAATTGGTAGTTGAGTGTTAACTCCTATCTCCACTTACGTAGTTCGAGTGCGCTCGAATTATCGTTTGTTGAAGCCGATTCACGGTATCTTGTGCGCAAGATCAACGTCGAAGAATCGTAGATCTCTTTTCGCGGAATCGTGCGCGATTAACGTGATAGAGATAGCTAGAATTCGGTATCTTCGGATCAACGAATTCGGGCATTACAGGATTATCAATTCACCGCTTGCTACTTTCATCCATTTCATTTGTTTCGAACATCCGCTGCGTCAAAAATACTTTTAAATAATAATACTTTTCAAAACTTTAAAACCAAACTTTGAAATGTACCGATAATTTGATCCTAAAATCCTTATTTAAAGTGATTTCATTTTCAAATCTAATTTATAAACCATGCTTTAAAATTTCATTTCCCTATAATATACAATAATAGTTAATGGTTTGGAAATGTTAATAAATCAATAAAAGAAAATTTTAGCATTATCATTTCTAACAACCATTTCATTTAGCTATTCAATTTCAGAAAATTATACTTTTATATATATAAAATATAACTATACATCAAATTATTTCATTTACATATTTTGAAAACAATATTGTGTCGGCTTGCTCTGTTCAAGTGTTGTGGAATTCCTATCGATAGCGTTGATCAGACGAATCGATCGAAACCACAAATCAACATTAATAACTCAAGCAACATAATTTAAAAAATATTTTTATATTAATTACAAATATAATCCCTCACTCGATGATTCAAGAATAAATTTAAAACAAAGATAGGGATTCAAATAAGAGGGACCCAAATCAAAATAATTTAAATTTGAAGATGGGCTCGAAACGAAGATAAGATGATCAAATAACAAAAGAGAAAAGATAGACGGACTTATATAAATCGTGGGCGACCTTAACCGGTCAACCGTAACTTTAAGAATAAGATCGATGCAAATCTGAGGCAGAGCAAAAGATAGCAGCATCTAAACCGATGATACATAAATCTTCGGTGAATCAATGCTCGTTGTCAAGGAGTTTCACCCCTTTACAAATCATGCAGTGGAGCTATGGGATGCTCCAGAATCGAGAGATATGAACAGGGAGAGGCAAGAATGAATTTCGGAATGAATGGAGATGTCCTAAAATTCAAAGGATAGCCGAATCGAAGAGGAAGAGATTTAAGCTCGAACGAAGGCGTTTTTATAATTAAATCTACTCCATATGCTAAGTTTGCCTAAAACCTCGCTCTGATACCAACTGTAATGACCCGTTATTCTCAACCATTCGCATCCGCACATGTCGGATTTTAATTACTCAAAATATCAGATTGTTAATTTATATTTGGCAAAATTCAGCATATACAGAAAATAAATCAATCACAGAATCACAAACACAGGGTAATATAACAATAAGCAGCAGAATAGATAAATAGTAGTTCATGAAGCTACTATATAAACATCAGAGTATGAAATAAAATACAACAGAATATCTCAAATTCAGTGTAGTGACGAATACAAATAGATGACAAGTCTAAACAAAACAACTGGATAGCTGAGAGCTAAACAGATATAGATGGATCTTCAAGTGAGGCACCAACTCCAAAAGTAGTCTCAAATGTCATGACACTCAGTCTAACCCGAGCGTAGAGAAAAAACAAAACACTTAAGTCCGTATTAATATTCTTATACCAATAGATCCAACTCAAGTGAAACATCAACTGAATACAAGTAACTCAAAGGATTTTTGGGATAGCCATCCTCTAAGAATCCATGGAACAATGTATTATGTAGTAATATACGCTATTATAATATGTCTAAAGTAAAGTAAAATATTAAAATAGCATTAAGGCGTTAGCCATATCCCCCTTAACACATTTTTATATATTCCCATATTATATATAGTACCGTAATTCCTTCATAAACTGGAGGGCTATCAGAGGGCACTCCATAGGTATGGTACAAACCAAACTCGTAGAAGGTGCGATAGAGCATGCGATAGGGCATGCGATAAAGCACTCAAGGCAAAGACAGGGTAAATATACCGTTTGTGGATCTGGACTGGTGGTGACGCATAGCAGCAACTGCCGCCCACCTCGTGACACACTCCCAAATTAAAGGGTGCACCCAGTCACATCACAAAAGCAATAGAATGGTATCAAAGAAATGTGTCTGATCGAATGAATGACCTCACTTGACCCGATGTGGCTCATGTTTTAGCCCCATCAAGATGACTCACGGGAGTCAGAGCTACGTAAATACCGTATGGAATCGTCACCAAACCATCCTACTTCATTCTCGAATCTCCACCATGTACACGGTTGTTAGAGTGGTTGTCGGTATTGGCAAAGAGTATGACAATATCTGATCTCGGTCTCTTTAACAACTAAACGTTATTATAACACCGCGGTCATTTCAAAATAGTTTATACTCCAAAACCAAAATTTCATTTCCATTTCAAAACCATATAAATACGATATAACTTTTCACTCAAATATATTCATTTCCAAAACCACAATACTTTTAAAATTGTAACGCTTTCGAAACCAAAACACTTGAAATTATAATACTTTGGATATCATAACACTAAGGAAATCAAAATACTTTCCTTAAACCATTTAGATATTAATAATAGTATATAGAATAAAATAGTTTATAAAATAATGTAGTTTATATAAAATAGTTATGAGTTAAAATAGTTATAATAAAATAGTTAGTATAATAAAATAGGGTATATTAAAATAATTATTTATAAAGTAATATATATAAGAAGTTTAAATGTAATTTAAAAATACTTTATATAATAAAAAAATTCCTCAAATTCATAAATCGATTCAAATCAACTCAAAATTCCAAGATTCAAATTTTATTTAATCTCAATTCATCAACTTCAACAATTCAGTTTCTCAATAACCATTTCAAATATATCGATTTCAAATACAGACTTGAAACATAAAATAAACCATTTCAATTTCAATATATTTCAAAGTTTTATATATTCTACAATTTCAAAACTAAATTTGATAATTTCCTTAGTATCTCAAATTAACTTCATTGTTATTTAGTTTATAAATATTCACTTAATAAACCTAATGTCATTAAATAAACCCCAAATTAAATATATCCTCCAATTTACCTAAAATTGGAATGTTCATTTAATTACATTAAACCAAAATCCAGTTATAAAATCATATCTTTAAATTTCAAATTCAATAAGTTTCAAATTGATTTAATTTAATAAAATTCTTAACTAAATACGATTTCAAATAAATTTCAAATTTGTCTTCTCAGCAATAATATTATATATTAATTAATTCAAAATTTATTAAATAAAAATCTACTTTATATTTATTTATTTATATATATATAATATTTCAATATTAAATAAAGCCATATATATTTCCTTTTAAAACCATAGAAATCATATTCAAAATATTTATATATAGACCAACAGTGTCTGCATATAATTTTCTATCCTATGGTCAAGCGATACAGATATTTATCATTTCAATCCGCAATTTAAATATATATATACAGGTATATATCATTTCAACCAGCATTTCCAAATACAATTCAAATGAAAATCGCTTGGGTTTATCATTTCAACCATAACGATTTTCTCCTATTCTATAGATTGTTCGGGCGTGTATCATTTCAACCCATAGGGAATTCTATACTAATAGGGAACTTGCAAAGTGATAACATATATGATAAACATAACATATAACAACAGGCATATATCATCAGTGATTAAATAAAATATAAACAACAGGATATGGTGTCATATCCCACAGGTGAACAGTTATAGATAATAGCATATATATAATAATTAAATAACTAACAACATCATATTTCAATTGTCGTTTCAATTGAAATCAAATTTAATAAATATAAGGATGTTAATCGTGAGTGATTGCTCACCTTTCAAGGTTAGAGATGGACGAGAATGAGATGAATTATGCATCCAAAGCAAAGATTGATTGGTAAGAATTTGACGGACAAGCTGATAGATAAGGATCGATTAAGCAATGAGAATCAATTGAATAGAAACAGAACTATATATATATATATATATATATATAGCCGTGATATTTTTATCTAATTTCTGGGAAAACATTTTAAAATGCCATGAGATTTTTAACTTAGGTATTAATACGATAGTTCATTCTAGTAATTGTACTTCTTTCTGGCACGACCATTGGATTTCGATCTCGCCTCTTAAGTTGGAAATTAAGAAGCTTTATGAAATCTGCAACTTTAAGTTTGCTTTAATTAATGAAGTTTATTCTCCTGAAAATGATCCTCCTTGGAATTTTAGTTTTAACAGAATTTTAGTAGATTCAACCCTTAGGCAACTTTCTTTGCTTTATGCTTGACTAAATCTTTATAATATTTATAATGATAATGATATCATTAGTTAGGAATGGGATAAGATAAGAAATATACTTCTAATTATTTTTAAAAATTTATTAATTTTTTGGGTACAATTAAAAATTCTTTAAATTTATATGGAAATCTAATTCTCCTCCTAAATCTAAAATTCTCATGTGGTTAATACTACATGGAAAACTAAATACAATAGAACTTTTAAAGAGAATAAACATACAAAATGATAGTAAATGTTATATTTCTAATCTGCTTCTTGAAGATATTAAACATATATACTATGATTGCATGGATTCTCATTACATTCTAAATAATATTCTTAAAAGTTTTAACTTTAATATAATGATTAAAATTTTGGATTGTGATTTCTACTGGAATAATTTTAGATTTCGGTTCAAAAAGAATATTAGATTTTTACCAGACACTTTATTCAATATTATTAGTTGGTATATTAGGTTTGAAAGAAATCAAAGAATTTTTGATAATAATAATAACAATCATTTTAACAAATCGATTTTTGCAATTTCTTTGTTTTGTTTTGATTGGATTTCTAATCCCAATTATAAATTAGCCAAAAATAACCTATTTAAAGGGTATCTTAATAAGATTCGTCATAATATTAACTTATTTAAACACAATAATAATATTTTTAACGTTAATAATAATAGTTTTAATATTTATTCTAATTCATATGATGATTTCACAATTAATCATAACTTACTTATGATTGAAAATTCATAAGAATTTATTTTAGATCTGTTTTCAATTATTGTTCTAGTCATTGTTGGTTTTAGTTTATAGGTAATTTAATTCTTTTGTATTTATCCAAATAGTCTAATTTAGGATTTTTTATTTCCTATCTCATTAATACATACATACATACATACATACATACATATATATACATAAAATACATACATATGTATCATTCTAACTTTTTCCTTAGTCATCCTTCAGATACAGATATGGGTGATAGGGTGTTAGGTTCACTTTGCAAGTACTCATGTCTTCAAATTGTAGGATTTCAAATTGTAGAGAGGTCATCAGTGCAGAGTTTTCTATTCAGGTTTACTAGAAGTTCCCCCACAGATACATGATACTTTCATCTCCATTGTGGCGTATTATTTTCAGGAGGATTTACTCTTCTGCTTGGCATTACTTCCTTTTACACAGAGCTTTCGGAGCGGACTTTCCATTCTGCAGTTCCACTTCAGAGTAGACGCTTCTCCATTCCTTCTACTCCAGATGCGTGGAGCTTCCTTATCTGTTTGTGACAACATCCAGTATTATTGGCTTTTCTTTAGTTTTTAGGGACTTCTAGCACCTTAATATCGGAAGGTGGTTATGCCGGAGCTCGATATCGGGGTGTGATGGGTGGTGGCCTTGCCGGAACTCATCTTAGGGGTATCTGAGATTTTTTTTGATACATGTATCTAGTTTTGTTAGCTGCCAAGCATGTTGGCAGCGCCTTATTTTTTGTGATATATACAGTTGCATGTGTGCTCTCCTCTATTTATAGAGGATCGCACATTTTTCTAAAAACCCTAATTAAGTGGATAGTTAACTTTTAATAAAATAATAATTCATTAAATAATTAACTCTAATTAAATAATTAATTAAAATAAATAAACTTGACTAATCAAAAATTAATTTTCTTTTATCTTAGTTAATCCTTACTTAAAGCTTACTTAATTAAAAATAATTTACTTAGTTAATAATTCCTTAACTCTGATTACTTAACCTAATTACTTAATTAATTAATCAACTAACAATTACCCTAATTAATAAATAAATTAACTAAATTATAAAGTAATCAAACTTAAACTTTTGACTTACTTAATAAATTTGAAATGAGTTTTCAGAAACAATCCAAAAGAAAACACTTTAAAACTTGAAATCGTGAATTTTAACGAACTGCATCCATAGCGACTATCACTATGAGCGTAATTCGCTAGAATTGATTTCTAGGTGGAAACTTCACTTTAACTATAGCTATATCATGTTTGAAAACCCAAATGGAAAGGTTTTGAAAACGTAAAACGAAGCTGAAATCGTGGAAGATATTTTCAAAATCCAAAACTAGAGAAAAAGTGTTTTGTTTTCAATCGGATCTCAAGTCGTTTACGAGTTTTCAAGGTGATAATTTCACAACAAATTCATCACATACACTTGGTTTTGGTTTTATAAACATACTATCATCATATCATAACCAACCATTCACATATTCTTATCATTCAACCACTAAATTACAAATCCAAGCTCAAACACAGTCATACAATCATATGCAATCAAAACAACATGATAAGTCAACATAACAACCATTATATTTTCACAACATATAATTCATTAAAATAAAGTTAATTTCTTTTCAAAAAACAAAATTTTAACTAGCCAAAACGTTTCTAAATCAAAGCTAACTTTTGCCAAAACTTGCGAACACTTTAGAAACTTTGCAAATACGAAACTTTTGGTTGCTCGAACACTAGAGATGGCTCATCCAAAGGGACTTTGGGCTCGGCCTGGTGATGTTTAGGAAGAGGTTTGAAGCAAATTGAAGTGGTTTTTCTCAAATTAGAAGATATGAACAAAAGCCATGGAAGTTTTTGACTAAGTTCTTAGGATTTTAAATTGAAGAAGGAGATTGTAAAAATAAGAACATGAAGATAAAGGGGTATATATAGGCTTAGGGAAATAATTTAAAAATGTATAAGTGTTTATATTATAATATATGTATGCACGCACTACCATACCCCTCCCCCACTTAAATCCGTCCTCTCTTGTACCCTTCCCCCTCTCTTGCACTATTCAAACCATATCATATGTACTTGTCATGTTGAAAACGAGAATTAATACACATATGTGTGTGTGTGTGTATGTATATGTATATATGTATATAAAAAGTATTTTCTGTTATCTTTATACATATATGCATATATATATATATATATATATATAAAGTATTTTCTTTTATCCTTATACATACACACTTAAAAGAGAGCATGCACATGCACATGTACACATGTATTCATTATGTATAAAATAGTTTGTGGTGTATGCATATGTGTTTTAATATAGTGTTATGACGTTTCGAATAACTTTTAACCAATGATGAATCGTGATTTCAGAAAATAATTTCCAGTCACATTTTTTATTTCTCTATAAACTATATATATTGGTAAACAAATTTTGAAAACGATTTTATCATCATTATTTATTATTTAAAATAGTTTTATTTGTCAATAAAAATCCATTTATTGATTATTTAAAAATATAATTAAATATTCATTTAAATAGTGATTAAATTCTGGATCGCTACAATATCGGTATGTTCTGTCCTTTCTTTCTTTATTTGTAATTTTTGTATCTTAATTTTCTTTTTTCTCTTTATTGGATGGGAGTTGTTGAGATTGCCCATAGATTAGATTATTAGGTGTCCTATTTTTGCTACCCAAGACAAATTTTGCACAACAGGCTGTACTTATTATGGTGTAAAAAGTGACCTAATCATAAATAATATTGATGAAATATATTCATTTCTATTTTGATTCTGGTGTTTTCCAATGAACATTTTCCAAAATTATTTTATTTTAGTGAATAAGATGCATTTTTATAATCGTACTTCAAATTTGAAACATCATTTTCCAATTTTCCTTTTTTAATTATTTAAATTAATTTTATTTTTTAATTATCATTAAATTTTGAAGAACACAAAATGACTTAAAATTGAAAATATTTAAAACTGGATTTTATAATGTGAAAATGTTATTTGAAATCTATCATTTTCGAATTTGATAATTAACTTAAACACATTTATTTAAATTTAGATCTAAACAATTTCACGCACACACACACACACATATAGATGTATGTATGTATCACTATTTATTTTAAACAGTAATCTCATTTGCTGAATATTTGGCGATAGATAGTTCCACTTAACATATAATGGTGGGGAAATTTTTTAAAATTTAACTTGAAATACTTGGATTGTACAAGGTTCAAATTTTTTATACTTGATATACTTTATGAAAAATTAACTTTTGTCAAGATTATAACATTTTGATATTTTTCCATTAATTTTTGTTTTTAATATGTTAAAATTATAGAGTAGTTAGAATTTTAACCTTTACAGGTTTTATTTATCTAATTTCTAAATTTTTACATAAACAAAATCCTTCTATATCTAAGGGTTAAATAATAATAAAAGGCAGGTTGGCTAACAATCAACAGAACAAATTAACAACACTTTAAATATGCATTCTCAATTAAGTAATTGTCCATATTTCTATTTTTTCCTTTCATTGTCTGAAATATATATATATATATATATATATATATATATATATATATATATCCTCTTTTTCATTTTTATTTTTCTTTAAATAGTCGTCTCGAAATGATATGGAATATAGTGAACGATAATCAAGGTTTAGTTAGCGTGAATCATACCCCACACTCACTAGTAACACAAAACGCGTAAGCATTCATACAATCAAAAAATTGAAAGAACATGAATGTATTGACAAGAATATAAGATTGCATAAAAGGCTATTTCATAATGAAACTTGTTAAATACTCAGATAGTGAGGATAAAGTAGCAATAACCTATGACCTAGCTGTAATATATCACCGTGGACCAAATGTTGTAATCAACTTTGAAATCGTCAAATACACAACTACACACTTGTAGCTTCAGCAAATGCAACTACCATCTCCACACTTGCAGCTTTAGCAAATGCAACTACCAACTCCACAACAACAATTGTATGGACCATCTATAACTGGATCTATTTTGCCTACTTTCGAGAACTTTATCCTATTTAAGAACTGGATCGATTCCAGCATATCTGATACCATGCCTATGAACATGATGACGGGCACTACATGTGATGGAAATCACAACTATGCCATTGATCAGAATGGCATTTCTGATAACATGTGCACAACCACTGATCTTGCCAATAATGGTTTGATGTTGTAGAATAGGGGCATGAACTTCAAAATGGATAACCAATTTAATGTAGTATGTTTGAACAGTTTAGGGATGGAGAGTATTTCAACATGGATGTGGTGTTTGACATTGCACTTTTGGACTAATTTGCTGATATATTTTGCAACAACAATTTTTTGGTATTAATGAGATAGATGCTGGTTTTGAAGGACTACAAAAGTAGGAGATCAAGCTCCTGAAGCTGCTGATTTTGCAGGATTTTCTGCTAATGAAGGATTCCTTCCTTTTCCATCATTTTAATGTCAATGAAGAAGCTTTGTCTTTTTCTGCATCTACGTTTTATTATCTTTGAGTTAAGATGCTATTGGTAATGATTGGATTATTCCTGTTTTCTTATAATTATTGAGAAAAATTGGACAAGATTTTATCAAAATAGTAACGATGTAGCTTTGTTTCTATTTGGTTATCTGTCTTGTACTTGATTGATTTTTGGTTTGTGGGGTTAGCCTAGTTGCATCATTCACTTTAGCTTATGATTCTAGTTTTTTGGCATTAGTTGTATAATTTGTTAAGAAAATGTATCAATTCAGATTTGATTTGAGCAATCAAAGTGGTTACTTTGTTGGTCAATTCTAATCGAGCTCGCTTTGGGCTTTCCATTCCTAGGAAATCTAAAGATGAACAAAAAAAGTGGAAAAGAGTATCATTATTATCCCAATGCAATAGCTATTATCAATTTGGCAGGACACACCATTTGATCTTCTCATACTTCAATGTTGTAATATCTTGCAAGGCATTTTTGAGAAGACGGAAGGAGAACATGGGATGGAGATTCGAAAAAGAGCAAAAAATAGAATATGCATTCGACATAGATTAGGTTTATGAGTTTTACTGACTGGATTTTTTCCATAGTTCAGCCTTGTAATATTTTCCAAGGCCAAATTCTTTTTTAAATAACGGTGAAAAGAATATTTTGCCCTTGTTAATCAAACTCTGTTTTCTAACATCAATCTATATTCACTCATAGTGATAGGTACACTCAGTGCCACAATTAGCCCAATGGATTGCATCAACAAAGTAAGTTGGATGTCCTTTGCATTGAATCTAATTACTCACCCCTTTAATATATGTAGTTTCTCAAATTTTATTGTGTACGGATGGTCCATGTGATTTAAATAATGGAATACTAAAATGAAGAATTTACTTTGGATAATCCTAATGAATTAACAAAATGAGGGAAAATGGAAATATTTCACAAACGCTTAAAGAATTAGGCCACATCTTAAAATTTTAATTTCAGTGACAAACATTTCTCCAAATCCATATCTCAGCTCCAAACCCATATCGATACCAAATCTAACCACAAGAAGCTCACCTCCAGATTATCACACCACAATCAAGCATTATTGTCGCCTCAAACCAAATTTGGTCCCCATCATCTTCCCCTGAAGTCACCAACACCTCCACTAGATATCGTCGCCATGGACCCTCAAAGCAAAAAATCCTACCAACACTGATCGTTGCATCACCACATCGCACCACCAACCAGCATCTTCTCTACCTTACACCAACATAGCTGAAAAATTGGAAACAATAATATTAAATAGTTAATTTTTTTTGAAAAAAGAAATCAAACTACCATTAGATGCACATAATGGTATATTCTTTTCTCTAGTACATAAATGCTGCTTAAAAGTAGCATTGGATGAGCGCAATATTACATTTATTTTTAAATATAAAAAGGCTGAATTAAACAAGCATTATATAAATATAATGCTAAATTCGTTAAAAATGCCAATAAAATATAGAGAAAATATTGTTCATAATGTTTATGGTGAAGAAGAAAGAAATATTACCTACCATTAATATAAATGATTATTCCAACCGAATTAATATCAAAACAAATTGCATTGATTTTAGTCATTTAATCACGATTAAACCTGTAATACGGTCTCAACTTTAATGTCTATTAAGCAAACAAAAGAAGTTTGAGTAATTTGAGTGGAATTAATACTCAAAAATGGATTAAATATAATCAATAAAAATAATTTGGATTCATCCCAACAGTTTGTAAATTTTATATACTTTCTAAACTATTCTAACGCATTATTTTTTCCACTTTTTTTTGTTTTTTGTTTTTATACAAAAACACATATGCACATATATATATGTATGTATATATCTTTAAAACTTACTATGATCATTATAATTCCTCACTATTATTTCATAGACATATCATCATATAGAAAATATTTTTCCTCCTTTCCACACAACAAAAAGAGTACATGCGATCAGATGACGAGCAAGGAAGCTACATAAGTTCATAAAAGCTATAGTTCTTTTATATATTATAAAGGGAATTATATGATAAGTTGGCCTATAAACGGTCAGATGTGGAATCAAAAGTGCCATATCTATATCCGAAATCATTTTTGGATATTAGATAACTGTATCTATGGATTTGTGGTTAGCTTCATGATTCCAAACTTGTTCGTATCATTATTAGTTCGTTTCTAAGTCCAAATGATATATGGTGGTTATGCAGAGTTGCTGATTTCAAGTGCTCACGAAGGTCGATAGAGAATTTCATAGAATCAATGAAACAACATTTGAAATTTGAACTTGAGATCATCACAAGCATGTAGGAGGAGTTGGGGCAAGTTTGAAAGAATAAAGTTGGATTGGTACCAATCCAAGATGTTGGATCAGTACCGATCAACCATTTGGATGGATCCTGTCTTCTAACTCTTGTATTGGCTTAGTCTTTGTAAACTTGAACTAACTGGGAGTTCGTCGTGAGAAATTTGAGTGTTTTCTTGGGGCTTGACCTGAAGATTTCTTGAGATTTTTTTACTCTGAGTTTTCCTTCATTTGCTTGGAGTCAGATCTGAAAATTTTGTGTCTCCGACCCGAGTTCACCTTCTTGGAGTCAGATCTGAGATTTATGTGTGTGTGAGCTGGGTCTTCTTGGATTGATACCAATCTAACCTCTTGGTTCGGTACCAAACCAATTTTGGGTCGCGCTTGGGGTTTCTGCTTGGATTGCTTTGGGTCGTGCTTGGAATTTTTCCAAGGCTAACCTGCTTCGAGTCTGTCCTGAGGATTTTGTGGGTTTACTTCGAGTCGGCTCTTCTAAAAACTTGAAATTCCAAATTTTCAACTTTTTTCGCTCATTTTTTGATATATTTTTCATTCCTTTTTAGGATATTCCCAAAGATCTTGGATCATTTCTCCATCGTTCGCTCATTTGATTGGACTGTTTAATTATGTTCAAAGAGTATGGATTCGACCGTAACACTTATCCTCCAAAGTATGCCTTGCCAATGAAAGGTTTGCTTTGGTCAATGACAAATATTGAAGTCGACGAGTCATAAGTAGTTGAATTTTTTGGCGATTAACTGGTCAAACCATGGTGAATCTTTCGGTTCTTTCGGATTCATTAGTAAATCAAAGGTCATTCTAGACCGTGGTAGCTATGGATTCTAATCCATGCTTTAGTGTTGGTCATAAGCAATGATTCCGTGTTCTCGTGAAATCATTAAGTCGTGCGATGTGTCATGAATCAGGATCATCCTCGGTCCATCTAGGGGCTAGCAATTACATGTTGAAATCGATGGCTAAAGTTTTTGCTGTCAAAAGGCCTCGGTTTAATGTACCATTGTAAACCGATACTGTCACCTGGCTTAACCACCCTACTCTAAGGTGAGGATTTTCTTGGCTAGCTTTAGTTTTAAGGTCCAATCTTGTCCAAAACCAAAGTCAAGATTTTGATGTCTCCGAGTCATGGATTCGATGAATGATTCATTTTCGGATCACTGTGGATCATTAGTTGAAAGCTTTATCTCTTCAGATTATTAGTTGAAATCTCAATCTCTTTGTATCATTAGTGGAATCTATGGTTGTCCCAAGCCGATAGTTAAGTCCACGATCTCTCTGAATCTTTAATTGAATCCATGGTTGTTCGAGGTCGATAGTTAAATCTACGATCCTTTCGGATAATCAATTGAATCCATGGTCGTTCGAGGCCGATATTCACCATCTCTTCGGATCGTCAATCAAATCGATGGTCATTGTCCTTTCTAGAATCGCTTTCTGAAGAGTTATATCTCTTGTTATTCGTCACGATGCTTTACCAGCGCCTGACATTATAAAAATGGAATGCACACTTTTTAACTATCATTTCGAGCTCAACAATTTCATAATGCTTCCTTTCCTGGGGTTTTCAGGTTTGAGTTTGATTTCTTTCGACTCTAGTCGTTAAGTGTAAATAAAAGTTGTACTTTTCTTTCTAAGTTTTTGCTGTCAAAAGGCCTCGGTTTAATGTTCCATTATAAATTGATACTGTCACCTAGCTCAACCACCCTCTCTGAGGTGAGGATTTTTTAGATAGCTTCAGTTTTAAGGTCCAGTGTTGTCCAAAACCAAAGTCTAGATTTTGATGTTTTCGGGTCATGCATTCGATTACCGATGTATTTCCCGATCGCTCCTGATCGTTATTTGAAAGCTCGATCCCTTTGAATTGTTAGTTGAAATCTCAATCTCTTCGTATCGTTAGTGGAATCTATTGCTGTCCCATGCCAATAGTTAAGTCCACGATCTCTCCCAAGTCATTAATTGAATCCAAGGTTGTTCAACGTCGATAATTGAATCTACGATCCCTTCAGATCATTAAACCCATGGTCGTTCGAGGCCGATAAGTAAATACACCATCTCTCTGGATTGTTAATCAAATCGATGGTCGTTGTCGTTTCTCAAATCGTTTTTGTGAAGAGTTATGTCTCTTGTTGTTTGTTGCGATGCTTTACCAGCGCTTGGCATTATAAAATTGGAATGCACTCTTATGAACTATCATTTCGAGCTTAATAATTTCGTGTTGTTTCCTTTTCTGGGTTTTTCAGATTTGAGTTTGATTTCTTTCGACTCTAGTCATTAGGTGTAAATTAAATTTATACTTTTCTTTTCAAGTTCTATTTTAAATGTGAATGAAAAAGAATTTTTTCTTCCAATCATTGTGTGAACTTGTTCAAGTATTTGCAAAATGTGCTTTCCATTCGATGAACTCTTGATCCATTTCTCATCATTGTCGTTTTCAGACCAAGTCATTAGCCCGTTTTGTCATTTGCCGGCCTTTGGTTGCTTTGGCGAACGAAAAGCGATTTTTGGGGCGCCAATCTTCGGGTACGCATATGTGACCATATCCAATTCTGGAACTTGGTTGGACTTCTATCACGTCGGTAGGTGATTTAAGAGTTTCTTTTGAGGTAACTTTAAATGCGACCGTGCCTTTCCTCGAGTGTCGTTCGAATTAGGCTGCCTTGAATCAGCAACTTAGGCATCCTTCTTCCGGATGCATGTTTCAACTATGCAAAACCCTGGACATTAGCCTAGGCTAACCTCTTAAGATTATAGTTTAGATAGATTTTTTAGGATAGTAACCTTTAATTTTGCTAAACTATGGGTATCGATCGATGTTCGAATTGGATCTTTCCTGACTTTAGGCATCAATCTTTGGCCCCTCCATCCTCAGGACAAGGCATCGATGTTCTCGCTTTTGGACTATGCCTAACTACAGGCATTGGTCAAAGCTAACCACCTAAGACCATGGTTGAGACGTCCACATCCAAGATGTTTTCTTATGATGTCACCTAACTTTGGCTGTTGATCGAAGTTTGAAAGAGATCTCGTCTTTCCCTGGGCGTGGACCTTCTCTCTCAACTTTTTCGGGTAAGGCATTGATGCTTTGCCAAATTCTAGGCATGAGCCGAGCGATCGACGGTCGAGTTACGTCCATTTTTTTTATAGTCCTACACCCCATCTAGGGTAAGAGTTAGCAGATAGATGGTCAAGTCGCGTCCTATTTGATTTATACCCTGCCCTCGCTTCATGAACAAGACTTTGCAGGTGGACAGTCAAGTCACGCCCTTTTTGTTTCATACTCATTCCCCTGCTTCAAGGACAAGAGTTAGCGGATAGACGGTCATGTTACATCCTTTTTGGTTTATGCTCCTACCCCCGCTTCAATTACAAGATTTAGTGGATGGATGGTCGAGTCACATTCCTTTTAGTTTATACTCCTGCCCCGCTTCAAGGACAAGAGTTAGCAGATGCACGCCCAAGTCACATCCTTTTTCGTTTATACTTTTGCCCCTACATCAGCAGCAAGAGTTTGCTGATGGACAAAAAAGTCACGTCCATTTTAGTTTACACTCTTACCTCCACCTTATGGGAAAGAGTTAGCTCATGGACAGTCAGGTCACCTCTATTTTAGTTTATACTCATGCCCCCACATTCAAGGGAAAGAGTTAGCCGACATCCATCTCCGGATGCCAATAATGGTTGAACTCCAAGTGTCCGAACATGGACCGTAGATGTTTGGTTGGTGCCTAACTCCGGGTATCTGTATACCTACATTATAAATACACAGATTCATTCGAGTTGGTCATATTTCACAACTCCTACGTCATGTAAAGACAGAATCGCAGAATGACTGACACTTCCTTATTGCATGGCTCTAATCAATTGTGTATAAATTTATTTTCAAGCAAAATAGCATCGCAGTTGTTCGCAATTCCACGCCCTCGAGAGTGTGATCATATCCAATATTGCTAGCTTGAAAGTGCCTTCGCTAAATTTTTTTTCTATTGCAAAATAGCGTCGCAGTTGTTTGCAATTCCACGCCCTCGAGAGTGTGATCATATCCAATATTCCACCTAGCATTCTGCTCACTATTGCTCTTCGAAGTATCGTCTCGCGCAACATATTCAGTTATGAAATCCACCAAAGCTTGACCCTTGATAGCTCTTCGAGGGTGATTGTTAATGTCACATTGGTTCAAATCAATATTCCATTTATATAGCCTTCCACAAGTCTTGGGTTGCTATAAGACTTGTCGCAAAGGCTAGTCAGTAGGAACTTTAATGATTGGATGAGCCTAAAAGTAAGGGTCGATCTTCCTCTTTCCCTTTTTTATTATGTCAAGGAAAGGGATGAATGTGTATATTGCTCTAGAGATGAATCGACTCAGGGCAGCGACCTTCTCAACACGACCAGAGCGACGCCGGTTTTTAGAAGGTTAGGGGCTGAATGAGACCATCAATCCAGGTGGTTTGGGCCTTTTCGACATTGTCGAAGCAACACTGGTTCTCAAAATGTCAGGGGTCGAATGTGACTGTTGATCCAATGGTTTGGAGCTTCTCGATGTTGTCGGAGCAATGCTGGTTCGCAAAAGATTAAGGGTTGAATGTAACCGTCGATCCGATGGTTTGCTAGTCTACATTCACCATCGTCATTCATAGATAAAGGAGCGTTTCCATAGTTGTGCTGATGGTTTCATGGCATATAATTATTTTATTAAAAAACACGGTTCCATTGGTTCAAAAAGCAACTTTATTAATGAGTAGAAGAAGAAACGACATGTCCTGCCTAATTACAATGACCCAGTGTCCTTAGGAGGCTTATTCGCGTAAGGAAATAACGAGTAGCATTATTGCAGGCTGCTACTTCATCCCTGAGAGACCTTAATTGATGAATAGTCTTTCATCATCTTGTCTTGTTCCTTGTCTATTGGGCCCAGGCGGTTCTCCTAGAGCAAGTAGAACCTAAGGCCTTGCAGTTTCCCCACCATTCAATGGTTCCTCAACGTATTGATGCAGCTTGTTATTCCTTATCAGCTCCTCAATTAGATTTTTTATATGTCAACATTCATTGGTGTCATGTCCTTGAGTTTCATGGAAGTGACAATACTTTCCTGAGCACTTATGTTCATCAGTCGCCTCTCTCCGAGGTGGCTTCTTGTATTACTCTATCTCTTGCATGGCAAGGTAGATGTTTTCCAATGTATCGTTCAGAGGTGTATATTCTTCAGATCTCATTTCCTCAAGCTCTTGTAGTTATTGATGTGTTCGTTTCCTAGATCTTGATTCCTCTTCTTTGATTATTAGAATCCCAGGCATTAACTACCACATTCGTAGAGTTTCCTTCGGCCGGCTTGATTGCAGCATTACTCTACATCACCTCGGCTGAACGTCTAGCATCATCTCGTCAGGAATGAGTGCTTGCCACTTCCAAGCGCAAGAACAGATTAGCTTTTCTGTAAAAATTATGCATCATCGACGGGGCATCATTTTCAACCATCTCTTGAAATCAGTTTCGAGATAAATCCCCCCTAATCAGTGCCATTAACATTATGCCATCGTCGGGATTCATTACTTCCTCCATAGCTGTATAGAACCGACTCGAGAAATCCTTTAACGACTCTCCCGCTCCATGGAAGAGGTTTGATAATGACATCACATCTTTTTGATGTGCAATGTGTAAACAGAACTACTTCAGAAATTTTTGCGATAACTCAGTGAAAGACGATATGGATCTCGGTGGAAGCCGAGTGAACCACTTCATCGCCATTCCTTCTCGGCAAATTGAAAAACAATGACATCTTACATCATCAGATGCTCTGCCAAAAACCATATGTCATTCATACTTCATCACGTGCTGCCTTGGATATACCACCGTACAATGCATTGTTAGCATTGCTAACCTCTATGGATACTTTATGCATAGAATGTCCTTAGTAAAAGATTCGGACTAGGAAAAGTACCCCATTCATCATTGCTTCTAAATCGGTTTTCACTTATAAGTCTCTTAACCATGTATTCAAAGTACCTAGAGTCCACAGGTTCGATTAAATGGCGGTGATTGAGATCTGTTCCGAGTGTTTGGCCTAGCGAACGCTCTCGGGCATACTCTCGATACTTGGGTTCTCCAGACTCCGGGAGATCCATTCGTTCAGCAGTCCCCCTATTTGATTCATGAGCGTTGTGTCAGTAGCAATAGCTCGATATTTATCATTTTGATTTTCCACGGCATGGTTAGAAATCAGATCTATGTCGCCATCTTAAGGGCGAGCTCTGGGCCCACCATTACGTGGATCAATAACTATTCGTCTACTTAGATCAATACCGATCCACAAACCCGAGCCGTGGGTTTGTCTTCTTCCTTGATTTGATGTCCCAGTAGTATTTTGAGTATTTTTCTGCTTTCTATCCCTCTGCCTTTAGGCGGATGAAGAGGAATTCTCAGATTTTGAACTTGAATCCCTCCACTACTCCTTCGGCTGTTCTGCATTAGTTCATTCGACAGCCTCAAGCTCTACTGCATCTGCTGGTTCATCTAGTTGTACTCTCCTAGAATCTGTTCTCCATCTGTTTCATCATCCGATCCATTTCCACTTTGGTCATGACATCAGGAAGATTCTTGATCTCTGGTTTTTCTGTTTGGGCAGCTCCATCCATATGGTGAATGTCTTGATTCTCAGCATCATTAGCAATTTTGGAGGTTGTAGCACATTCTGTCCTTGATGGGGGCCATAGTGAATAACTTCTCTTATATTATTTAAAATTTGAATTGTAGAACTATATGGTTGGAAAACTGGATTATCTCTTGGATCTATGAAACCCAATAGTATATGGATCCAAGTAGCTTGGATTCAATTCTTAATGAAAGTACAAAAAAGTTTGAATCAAAAATGCATAAACACCCAAGATATTGTGTGGAGAATAAAAAGTAAAGAAAGTAAATGAAAAATAAGGAAAGAAATAACCCACTTTATTTTTATTTGTTCGTCTAATCTTGGCCTACGTCCATTTAGTGATTTTATTGCTTAGATCATTTGACTACAAACAGGATTTCTTACGGATCAGAATAAATCCATTATGGATTGGTATAAATCCGAGAGTGACTATAAGAAATTATCGTAATAGAAAGCAAGAGCTAAAAGATCTTTAAAAATGAGTCCTTCCCTCCTATTTATAGAGAAAGGAAGCCTAAAATTTCGCCCTCATGATCTCCACCTCGTTTTTCATGCCATGGACCAATTCTTAAAGAAGATAGGAGGGCACCTCAACAGTTTGTGTGGGTCGACACCGATCCATGGGGTTGGATCAGTACCGATCCGTGAGGTGGTCAAATTGGCTCTTTTGAACTCCATGTCTAAGCTCGATTCGTGGTTAGCTTCATGATTCTAAACTTGTTTGCATCATTATTAGCTTTTTTCTGATTCCAAATGATGGATAGATGGAGAATCAGAGTTGTCGATTTCAAGTGCTCGTGGAGATGGATAGAGAATTGCATGCAATCAGTGAAATAGGATTTGAAATAGGCTCTTGAGATCATCACAAGCATGTAGGAGGAGTCAAGGCAAGTTTGGAGGAAAAAAGTTAGATCGGTACCGATCTACCACTTGGGTAGATCTTATCTTCTGATCTCATGTGTTGGTTTAATCTTTGTTAACTTAAACTAACTTGGAGTCTGACATGTAAAATTCAAGTATTTGCTTGGGGTTCAACCTGAAGATTTTCTGATATTTTTGCACTCTGAGTTTTCCTTCATTTTCTTGGATTCAGACCAACGCATTCGTGTGTCAGACTCGAGACTTTTGTGTTTCCGGCCCAAGTTTGCTTTCTTAGAGTCGAAACCTAGATTCCTGTGTGTCCAACTCGAGTCTTCTTGGATCGTATCAATTTAACCTCTCGGATCGGTACCTAACCAACTTTGGGTCATGCTTGGTTTTTCTATATGGAATGGTTTGGGTCGCGCTTGGAGTTTTTCCAAGGCTATCATGCTTTAAGTCTGTTCTGAGGATTTTATGGGTTTACTTTGAGTCGACTCTTTCGAAACTTGAACTTCCAAATTTTTAACCTTTTCACTCATTTTTTGATATTTCGTTTTTCATTCCTTTTTGTAATATTTCCAAAGTCATTGGGTTATTTCTCCGTCGTTCTCTTGTCCGATTCTATCGTTGAAGTATGCTCAAAGCTATGGCAAGTTCAATTATAACAAAATTAAAGACACATTTGCGGCCAATAGATTATATCCTTTTGGATACAACAATCAAAATCATATTTTAATAATGTACTTGGAATCTGTTTTGGATTTGCCATCATACCAAATCATAGAGTCAATACTCTTAAAGGTTTAATTAAACAACCAAGGATTATTTATTCTTGACATTGATAAGAAATTCGCAGTTTCTCTTTAATGTACAAGAATACTCATTAGACTTTGTAATGTATTTGTGTTGTTTATCTAGGTTCAATCAATTTCATTTCATCCCTTGTAATCATTTTTACCATTGCAATGTATCGAAATTCATTTTATACCAATAATTTCTTAAAAAAATTCCTTCGCACGAAGTTGATGTTTCTTGAAACAACAGTTGTTTCTCAATGCATTGGAACAGGCATTCATAAGAATTTTATGAATTGCATTTTACAAAAATAGATTTCGCATTAGTTCATAATATATGTATGTTCACGACATAAATTAGTTACCTAATGACTATTGTTTCCAAAAATCTATTGAGACGATTCGTGCAAGATCCATTATGTACAGTCATTACATGTAGTCTTTCGATTCACACAACCTACAAATTGCTTGACCTAGGTTATGTAAGGATTTCTTACGAAATATTTTTTTGAAAGGAAATAGGTTTTGAGTGGTCTTTCCACGTTTATTAATAGAGAATTAAAATTAGGTGCATGGTAGAGATACCAAAGCGACTATAACTCACACAAGGCTATAAGACCATATCAATAACCTTAAAACATAACATAGCACTCACAAAAAATGACATAACATCTCACTCAAACAAAATGACAAATAAAATTGACGTACAAAGTAGCAACTATGAAGGAAAAAGAACAGCAATGTCGTACGCAACAACATCATGAGGATCCTTCTAGTCGAATGAAGATGGCTTATCCAAATTAGGAGCAGGAACAACTAAGAGCATATCAACATGAGACATGGCATCGGAGGCGATATCACGGGAAAGAGCAGTGGCAAAGAAAGTATCTAGCTTAGCCAGTTCAGTAAAATCAGGTATATACTTAGCAAGGCCACCAAAAACAGGCTTATAAACTCTTATCTCGTATAATTTTGTAAACTATTCTTTGGATGATATTAATTTTAACCTTGTGTACTACTCTTAATTAAACACCTTATAAAAAGAATTTAACTCAATTTCACACATTATTAATTGTGTTTTGTCTAACAAAGTTTAGTTACTTCTTTTTAATACATCATTACGTACTATAGGGAGGAATGACCTTCAAGATTAAATCTTTATTCATATTAGGTACATACGTAACTCTTTCCAATATACTCATCAATTTGATCAAGTCACAATTCTATCGCATGTTATTTTATTTACATCCATTTTATATTCTATGAGCTTAACATTGACTTTACATGAGTATATAATACATATGTCCATGTCTATGATAACTCTTCAATGAATATAATCGAGTATATGGAACCATTTTGGTATTAAAAGAACTACGATTGCATACATCTATATGTATCAATTCGAAGAGTTCATCAGCTCTTATGACTCTCTCACTACTTGGGTTTATACCCTTTGATTGTTTGAGACATAATTAGCTAGTATTATATGATTCATAATTATATAATAAAAATTATTTCTCAAAACTACGGCTTAGTTTATAACTCCAAAATAATTGTAAATAATTTTAGATACTTTAGTATTTTCCAATGTATCACTTTTGTTGTGTAAAAAATGACACATTATAGTTTTATATCATCGTGAATATTCATAATATTCACATTGAAATATAACTATGTCTATATTTCGGTTGACGCCAAAAAATTATTCATTATTTCATAAATATTGTTCAATGTGTTTTGTCCAAACCTAATCTTTAGCACTGCATTTCTTAGACACCCTACCAACTGGGTTGTGAGCTTAATTAGTTAACTCTAACATGACTAATTACACTGCGTAGGCCGTTTGGACTCTGATACCATTGTTGGAACTTGGCCAGCACACAGTGGAAGAAATTGGTGAATTTCAATTTTTTTACAATATTAGATCTTTATTGATCTTATGAGGTCTAATTTATTTAGAACATTTCTATATTTCCTTTTAAATAAAATTGTTATCTTATTCAAGTTTATAATACAATTTTTTATTATGTAATTACTATTGTATTACATAAAAATGTGTATCATATACATACATACATACATACATACATACATATACATATACATATGTATGTATGTGTATGCATGTATATATATATATATATGTTTTTGTGTGTGTGCATGTGTCATATAACCATTTATGCAAGGTATAATATGTC
This sequence comes from Allium cepa, assembly GCA_030765085.1. Taxonomy (NCBI): domain Eukaryota; kingdom Viridiplantae; phylum Streptophyta; class Magnoliopsida; order Asparagales; family Amaryllidaceae; genus Allium; species Allium cepa. Next base: position 92,212,118 of record CM060946.1, on the reverse strand, counting down.
AATATATAAATATTGGCATTTACACCACAATGGACATCCTTGCTCATCCATTATACAAATATATCATCCAAATTTATGTTTATATATATATATATATATATATATATATATTATTTATGTATTGTACGTATTCCATATAATATTTATTTTGAAAATTATCTATAAATGTATATAATTGCAGCAATATATATATTATATTATATGATTAATTACATGTATATATTTAAAATTATATAAAAAATTTATTAAAATTTTATTTAATTATTTTAATAACACTCCAAATGAAAATCCATCTATAATTGTTATTAAACACACACATATATATATATATATATATATATCTTGTAAATAGTTTAATAACAAATCGTAGAAATATAATTAAATTAAATATATATATATGTATATATGTATATAAAGTATGTAATAAAATATACACCTATTATAATGCTCACAGCGTAATTGGTTTTACAGACACACACATAATTCTCATGGTACATGCTTCGCACGTGAATTATTTTCCATATAAATTTATATATGTTTAAAGCAGTAAAAAAATGATTTTTTATTACTAAGTGATATCAAGATTTGTATATTTGCAGAGAAGTATTCTGAATTTAAAAAGGAATTTTGATTTTAGATTCTATTTTTAAAATCGTTTCGAATATGTAAAGCATGTTTAATTTTAGATCCTACTTTTAGAGGCGTTTGAATTTGTAAAAGAAGTTTAATATTAGATTCAATTTTGAAGTGGTTAAATTTGATAATATATAGAGGTTCGTTTTAGGTAGTTCATGTTGATATCAAACAAGTGTGACATCAAGGCTATCACAACTATATATATATATATATAATTCGGTATGAAAGTTAATGCAAACTAATAAAAAATTATTTTTTAAAAGTTTGCTTGAAATTTAAAATTTTCAGTAAAAATCTAAGTAAAATTTAACATTTAAATATTATATATATTATAATTTAAAATCAATTTTGAAATTCAATTTCAATTTTCGGCTATTATTTAAATGTTTAAATTATGTAAATATAAACTTTTTTATCATTCTACTAAAAGTAAGTCATGCACTAATTCAATTTTATAAAATATAAAACAAATTTTATATAATTTATATATATATTGATATACTTAATTTTTCTAATTATTAATTTAAAAAATGTTTAAAATAATAATAGATATACAAAAATTATTTTATTTATGCTATTTATATTTTGAGCATTAAACTAAATTTATAAAATTATGAAATCATATTTTGTATGGCATAAGATACTGTATTTAAATTATAATATTTACATAATGTAATTAATGAATATTAAATTAATTAATTAAAAAATAATTTTTTATTTTTTTGTGATGAGAGCATTAATGGTAGGAGTGTATCTTAATGTTCTTTTAAATTTATATAGACATTATGTGTGTGTATATATATATACACATATATATATATATATAGTCGTACAACCAATCTAGATGTGATGATATATCAATATGCTAGAATCACCCCCAAGCTTACAAAGCAACAGATAATATATTAACTATTTAGACATTAAATTGTAATTATAGATCAGATATACCTTATCTCCAAATCCTATTAGAGCATCTTGAAACGATGAGATCCATTGCTTGGACTTCTTTCAAATTCAATAGAGTACTAGTCCCTGAACCGATGACTATAAGTTATCGAATAGAGTTACTTTTAGATTGATTTGTGCTTGGAAATGGAGGGATGGGAGTGGATAATTTCAGCCGAAAAGGATGTGGATGGAAGCTCAAAAATCATCAACATAAGAGTGGGTTGAGATGATTTTATAGTTGTGAGAATGGATGGATATTTTGGGATCAAGATCCACATTTCTTTCTTACCATTTCTTTCCTCTTATCCATTTAAACCCTAGCCCTTCTAGCGATTGTATGGCCACCCTGTAACAACCGACCAAGAAATGGACCTTAATTTCGATCTAGAAAAGACTCATCGAAACTTAAAACTATCACAAAGCTGGCTATTGGTTGGTAAAAAGAACAATATAAGGCTATTTATCTACTTATTCAGAATCTCACAGCGAAGGATAAAATATAATAAGAACAAAATTACCCATTTTATTATAATTTCAAATTGTCATTTAAAACCATAACAAAATATCCATAATATATATCCCAACAATATCGGTACAAATTCAAAATATTCTAAAAATTACAACATTGTTTTTATTTCATGGGTACATCAAAATTGTAGAAAATAACAAGTAAATAAATAGACTACTGCTACAAGTATCAACATCATCTCCACCTTTAGCATCGCCCTTCCCAACTTGTGTTGTAATGAGGAGAGAGTCGGGACAATGTATGTTTGGTGAATAAAAATCTCAAGCCTTACTACATTAATACTTGGGCAGTATAATTTAAATAGGAATAAGTCCTACATTTCTACCTAGAATGTAAGTCTTCTAATGTAAGCCCAAAGGCTTTATCCAAACTTAAATAAAAGGTTCCAAATATAAGCCCATAGCTATCCCAATAACCCATATTTGTCGTCTATAATGTCCAATCAATGTAAGAGATGGTACTCAAGTCACTTAATATCTTTTAACAAGAATTAGGTAGATTATGACCATTTAATACTTTATTTAAGGTAGGCCCACGTCATTTACAATCTATAGCCCCAAGGCGGACTCCTCACACAACGCATAACCCTGACCATCACTATTTCCTACATAGAGAAGAGGCAGGTCCTCACACAACAACTTAATACATTCAATCTCTAACGTAAGTCCTTCGTATTATAACCAGTATTCCATGGTGACGTCTCACTTTAGCCCGACTATTCAGAGGTACTGGTAGCCAGACTAGTTGAGAAAATTTACCTTATAGAATTTGGAACTAACCTCACGTCGTCGTAGTTACTTATTATAGGCAATGCCGCTCAACTACCCCAAATTCACACTGTTGGTTGCCAGATTAGCTGGGCAGACTTCCATATGCTTTTGGCCAAACTTGCAACCCTGTAACTTAGTTATAATTTATGTCACACTCTACATATATTATCACACATCTCACCGTTTCCATAATCAAGGCCTTATAAGAAAACTTTCTTATTTCGCCTTTAATATTAATCACCTTCCTAAGGAGGATTTAATAAGATTTAATAACCTATTTAACTATGAAATCATATGTTATCATTATACATTAATTGCACTAATATACGTATGCGTATGTGTGTGTATGCGCCTTATAATTTCTAATTGTACTAAATATACACTCTAATCTAGCGTTTAAATGTCAATTCTTTAAAAATTATACAAGTCTCATTCCATACCATCAACAATACCGAAATTCCAATATTCATATCTAAAAATTCCAATCAACGGACCTGTATGCAACTAAAATTTAAACTCAACTTATTACATCAAAATAACGAAATATACAATTCCAATTTTTACGCTCTATTCCACTCCTTTTTTGCATAAAAATAAACGAAGAGTGTTTCATTTCCAATGCTTCCACCTCGATCCATCTACAGTGTTCGATGGATGTCATGACATAATTTAACTAATCAAAACGTAGCTTCCACATTGAAGATCGATAGTATTCTCAAGTCAACAGAACCAAGTAATTTTAAAATTATTGAATGAGTCATTCCATATATAATTATCCAATAACTTGGTTATATTTGAATGGTTTGATTATTTAGAAGAAAAAAACAAATGTATAAGAGTGTATGTTATTTAAGGTATGGAATGAAGAGAGTGAGTATTAGGTTCTATTTCACAGTTCTGTTTCACATACCAATCTATTATCTACATCATAAGCGTCTCTATGTTTTTGTATAGTAAATTACATTTGAAGTAAGATCACAATGTATTCTATTTGCACCGTTTTTACATCATGTTTACATAGTTAATATATGTGAACACATAAGATGTCAAGTAAGCACTGTAGGAATATTGTATGAAAATTAGTAGAGGTTATCCCCACTATTAGTTGTACAGTCATGCATGTGCATCGGTTACTTGTCACTAGTGTATTGAAGACCGGATCCGACAACGGTTCAACCACGGCTAACCGTGACTAGTTGGGCACGATAGTCGGAAAAAGAGTTGAGCTTCATCTGCATCATGCTGCGATTAAATCCATGAAAACCGTTCTAAACCAAGTAAACCACGAAAATCAAGGCTATTTTGACTAATTTTGAGGTTTTTCTTTCTTTTGCAAAGTTACTTTTTCTAGATTGCATTGAATGGTGGGTGAGAAGAAGAGGAGAAGAGTGTGCTAATATTGGTTTTTGTATTCAAACTCTTAGCTTATCTTGTTATTGCTGTTGGTATATTTTCATTTCAATCCTTAATGTTAAAAATAGTAGCATATAAACAACAAGTCACTAATACCAAGAATCCGATCATCGGAACCTCTTGTTGTGGTCCACCACAGCCTGGTCTTCGGAACTATCATTTCCACTTAGAAGACAAGCTTGTCTCCTCAGTTGCACCAGTAATAACTTAGTTGTAAGGATTTATTTTAGCTCATATACAAAAACTTAGCTATAAAGAATAGTAAGGTATTTATCTTTAATTAGCTATAAGAAATATAGAAATAATAGTTGCAAGCAGCTTAGTTGTGCACCAGTAGGAATTTAGCTGTCGTGCTCAAACATTTAACTAGTAATTTGTTGGCAATTCCCATTCTTAACGTTAAACAAAACGCTACGGGTAAGGTTACATGAGGTTAAATGAAGCATAAGGCTTATATTTTTTAAATCAAACTTCATTCATCAAATGCATTTAAGCTCAATGAAGAGAGAGCGTTGGTATTGAAATTTTGAATTCATCATCCACATTTAGCAAACCGTCTGATAAGTTCAGGAAATTTTTGGAGAAAGATAACATAGAATTTCCATTCAAACTCCTAGAATATATAACCCAATATACAACCAGTAATTCCAGGAAATATATTCTAATATAACCCACCATATCAAATATATCCTAATACAACATGTCATATCAAATATATCATAATATAACACATCATATCAAATATATCCTATAAAAAATACAACCTTTCATATCAAATATATCCTAATATAACCAATCATATCAAATATATCCTATTACTCCCCCTCAAATTGGAGCATGCAAATCACAAATCCCCAAATTGCGTAACAAATAACCAAACTGTTGACGACCAAGGGCCATAGTCAAAATATTAGCTAACTGATGACCGGTAGGTAGATACGAAGCAATAATATTTCCACCCTGCAACTCATCACGAACAAAGTGACAATCAACTTCAATGTGCTTGGTGCGCTTATGAAACACCGGGTTCTTTGCAATATGCAAAGCATATTGACTATCACAAAACAGCCGCATAGACTTGGAATGAATCACACCAAGTGAACGCAACATTGATTTTATCCACTTAAGTTCACAAGTCGCAACGGCGATAAAACAATATTTTGCCTCCGTAGATGAATAGGAAATAGTCGGTTGCTTCTCAACTTTCTAGGAAACAGGAAAGCGACCAAGAAGCACAAAATAACCAGACACCGAGCAACGTCTCAAAGGACAAGCTACCCAATCACTATAACAATAAGCTGTCAACTGCATATCACTTGGATGAAGCAAAATACCTTGACCAGGTTGACTTTTAATATATCGTAAGACACGGATGGCAGCATCCCAATATGCTACCTGAGGATTACTCAAAAACTGAGCAAGACTATGAATGGAATAACTCAACCCAGGTCGAGTAACAGAAAGATACACAAGGCGCCCCACCAAACGCCTATATTGCTCCAGATGCTCATAAGGATCATTCGTCGCATAAGCCAACCGATGATTCAGTTCCATTAGTGTATCAATATATCCAAAGCATACTTCCATTGAGAAAGAAACAAACCCTCATCACTATGGGCTACTTCGATCCTAAGAAAATATTTCAACACACTAAGATCCTTCATACGAAAACACTTACTCGAGTATTGCTTGAACCTCAAGATCACATCATATGACGAACCTGCAATAATCAAATCATCCAAATAAACTAGTACATGTAGAGAAACCTCATCTTGCTGGTAACTAAGTAATGAATAATCATCATAGGATCGTGTAAAATCAAATTTCCGCAAAGCACTAGATAACTTAGCAAACCACTGCCGAGTAGCTTGACGTAAACCATACAATGACTTATGTAACCAACACACTTTCCTAGGAGTAGGACTACTATAACCTGGGGGAAGCTGCATATAGACCTCTTACTCCAAATCACCATGAAGAAAAGCACTACATACATCCATATGATGCACTGCCCAATTACGAGCAATAGCAATAGCAAGAAAAATACAAACAATACCCATCTTAGCAATTGGAGCGGAATTTTCATTATAATCAATACCAACAACCTGCCGGTTACCATACACAACCAAACGTTCCTTAAGACGCTCAACATCACCATTAGCATGTCGCTATATTTTATAAACCCAACCACTACCAATAGCCTTCTTACAAGGTGGAAAATCCTCTAATGTCCACGTGCCATTTTGTTCAAGTGCATCAATCTCCTCTTTCATTGCCTGATGCAAACGTGCATCCTGAACGGCCTCTTTAAAGGAAGTAGCCTCTTTTTGAGATGTTATTACTGAGGAACGAGATGGAGTAGGAGAAGCGGTACGGGGTCTATCTTGCATAACTGTGTTAGTAACATATCCTCGAAGATGAGACGAGGGAAGCTTGATGCGGTGCCCACGACCAAGATTATCACCACTTGAATCAATGCTTGAATTCTTCCTGGACTCAATACCATCCAAATTAACTCCCGTACTTCCCTTCGACTCCACCCCATCACCTCGTGCATACAAGGCTGCTGAGCAGCATGCTCCACGGCTACCACAGCGGACTCGACAGTTGCCTGCTGCTCACTTACGCTACCTCTCTTCAACTATCACATCCTCTATGATCTTGACATCTCGTGCATTATCCAAATCAGACATAACATCCAACTCATCATAATCATCAAACACACCATTCATGGAATTCTGGGATAGAAACTGATTCAAATGCTCATTGAGGGAGGTCGAAAGGAATCATGGGTAGAAAACGAAAAGACATGCTCAGTAAATTTTGCATCACGACTAATAATATACACATGATCATCTAAATCATACAAACGCCACCCCTTTTGACCCAAAGGATAATCAACAAAGATACATCTCTGAGAACAAGGGCCAAATTGATCCTTAACACGAGGCAGATTCGCAGCATAGCAAAGACACCCAAATGTCTTTAAAGCAGACATACTATGTGGCCTCCCAAAAAGCATTTCATAGGGAGTTTTACCATCCAAAACAGGAATGGGAATCCAATTAGTAAGGTAACAGGCAGTTAAGACACACTTCCCCAAAAATCAATAGGTAAGTAAGCTTGAAAGCACAGGGCATGAGCAACATTTAGAACATGCTTATAATCTACTCTACCATTTTGTTGGGGAGTATCGACACAAGAGGTTTGATGTAAGGTGCCTTATTGAGCGAAAAAGTCCTTTAAACATTTAAATTCTTGTCCATTATCACTACGTAAAACCTTCACCGGACTATTAAACCTAAAGACTGATTTTTTGATACCCAAAAATTGAAATAAATACGTCCATTGCATCAAATGCCGAACAATCGAATGCCAGAAAACCGAACTGTTAGGGTTAAAGAAGAAGGAAATAGAAGAAGAAACAGAAACAATATCAGAATCTCACAATCGCAGCAGAAAAATATATAATAAATGAATTAATAATCTTTAAAACAAAAGAACTATATCTGTTTATACATTACATCATTAGAGTCAAATACAACACAACAACGAAAAATAACATCATATACGTGTGATACGTCTCGTCATCCAGCTTGTCTCCTGATCTCCAAAACATACTTTCCTGATGTCACCCCAGAACTACTGATAAACTGACTCTAGGCTGCCCGTGTGGAAAATTATGGGGACCCCGAGTTTAGAACAGGGAACAATAAACTCCGAGTCAATCATGGGACCGGTGTGAGATCTAAAAACAATTATTTGTACAAAAAGAAATAAAAAGAAATCCGTTCATGCTTTTGGAAAATGAAACTACCATAATGCCTTCCAGCGCAGGCACAATGTAATCGCACACTTGGGGGGAGATTTCTCTTTGTAGCAGTCAAACATGCTTGATACATGAAAATCCTTTTGATATTATTGTTAGTGCATAGTGTGGAAAATATTTCGATAGTATAATATTAATCTTAGCAAGCATACGTACCATTATAGTATTCCTACTATAGCTACCATGTTAGATGGCAAGTTCTACAACTACAACCGCACAAGGCTCGTATTGATTGTTTGGATTTCCATCAAATGGTCAAGGCTAAGGAACTTCCTTTATCCGAAAGGGTACGCCTCTGGAGGGATGCCCAAAAAACCAAACCGGATCTCTGCCAATACGAGGCCAGGTTACCTCTGTAACTAGGTAACTAACTATCACGAGTATGTAATCCTCCGGTCGTAAATGAGCTTTACTGAGGCACCTCAATTACAACAACCACATAAGTAAATATCCGGGCTCCATACCAGAATACCACTTTTTTATCCACACATATTAAATATCTGTTCTCCATACCAGAATACCACTTTTTATCCAGAAGGAAATGCACATACCCTAAGCGGCGTGACCCGCATAACCTTGTTGCATCCTTTCTTATTTCGACCATTTCCGGGGTGTGAGATTCGAAAAGTCTCGTCCCACAAAGCTACGCTTTTCACAAAAGCCATGCTTCGATCAACCAATGATCAGCACTTAGCATGTCACACTACCAAATTGGGAATATATCACTAGTAAATATCAACTACATAACCTCTGAGCTCGTACGTCTCAGAGAAGGGTGTTAAGCTAAGAGAATAAATTCTCCGTCACCAAACAGAAATGTATTTGATAGAAACCAGCTTTATATCTCAAAGTGTAAAGTCAGACACACATCCGTACAAGTCCATCCTGGGTCTGAATGGAACCGAAGGCACTTCGTCCAATTAAGAAAAAAGTCCTTGCAAATCCGGATATTCCCTGATCACGTCCGGACTCCCCATCACATAGGGTAATCTCTACACCGGAGCAACTCAATGCAGAGACAATCGACATGCAATCCTTTCATTTTCGAAAATACTCGGTCTTCAACCACCGTCTTCAAATGAAATTCCATTTCGACGTAGCATTTATTCGGAATGGGTTTTATGACTTAATGTCCTCCCCCGGCTTGACTGAATAACGAGCGCTTATTTTAAAACTAGTGGATACATTCATATCTTATATAAGTCACAACAAATTTTCATTTTTAATCTTTTAAACAAAAGACCTCCTTTAAGATTCGATGTGGTTTTCGGATAACCATTTGGAATCCGACCTTCGATCGCATCGAAATTCAAATGCTGTCTTAAAGGCTAATATTGATAGTCAGTTATTTAACTATCAAATAACATCCATAAACAACCATCAGATTTAAAATAATTTCCCCCAAATTATTTATTTATTGATAAATATCTTCGCAAGATATATTTCCACAATTAAACCCTTCGAAAAAAATTTCAAACCACTTTCCTCTCGCGGAATAAATTTCCAAACATTGTTTATTTCCCCTAAAACTTTGCCAACACTAAATGCTTTGGATTTTTAAAATAATTTAAATCACTTTACCTAAAAATATATACTTTTAAATACTTAAAATAAAAATATTTAAAACACTTTATTTAAAATACCAGTTATGAAGTCTAATAATAATTTTTCATGAAAATTTAAGCCAAAAAAATTTAAAAATAAAGTTATTGAATTCTATACAAATTTTCCAAATAAAACTTTAGCCAAACTATATTTAAAATAAAACTACTTTATAAAATATAAATATTAATAATTATCTTTTTAAAATCATAATACCTATTAGCCTTTTAAAACTATTACAGCTATAACTAATTTAATAAAATGTTTACCTTTATAATTTTGAACATCTTAAACAGATAATTTCTCAAAGAAACATCTTTTTAAACAACTTTAAAAACTTTTAACTTTTACTTAAAAATCTGCTTGAAAACGTACTTGGCTTATCAGGGAAAAGCACTTTTCTTTCACACATTTAAAAATAAACTACAATTTATTTTTAAAACAAATTACCAATTCCATTATATATTCCCACCATGAATTTACACTTCCAAATTATCCTCTGATAAATATTTCACTTTATTTATAAACCCTGTTTATAAATTTCATAGTCTTGTTCTTCTTTCTTAAAACACAGTTTCAAATACTAAATTAATTTTCAAATCAATTTCCAAAATTTACTACCTTTTAAAATAAATTCCTTTATTTCTCCCGAACCATTTAAAATCCGAATTTGCAACAAATTATTCAACTTTTAAACAATACTGCTTAAGTTTTCAAAAATCCATTTATTAAAAATCTTTTTCCCCTTTACTTGGAATTTTATTCAATAGTATTTCAAAAATAAACCTTTATTCTTTCCAAATTCCTTCTTTTAATTTATCCAATTCTCGAAAATTATTTTACTTAAAATTCTCTACTTTAATTTCCTTCCAAAAATCCTATTTCTATATTTCTGGTATTTTAAAAATACCAAAATATATTCGGCCAAACCATAGCCTTCAATAATTTCAATTACCAATGTAATCAATCACAGATTATCAATAAATCATATCACAGCATATTAAATAAATTCAAATGTTTGAGGAATCCAGTTGGATCCCTCCAACCTGTTTCCCTGCATCCACAGATGTTAGCACAATAATTTAAATACCAATTCCACTTCGAGGTGGAATATCACGGTATATGGGATCATCCGCCAATATGCGGGGCGCATAAAGTCTCATCCGCTGTATAATGTAGGAAATCAATCACTCCAATAGAAATATACACACACACACACACACTATCATATATAATATCACATCCAAACAATCAATCGATAATTTAAATTCTAACTGTTTCGATTGAGTGAGAAGATCTCACCTTTGCTTTTGTTTTGCAGTCCGACCCAACCGGCTTGTTCTTTTGATTCTGGACCTTGTATAAATAAAATTTTCCGAATTTATTAGCATTTGTCCTAATTTTAACTACGATTACTATTCCCACTTAAAATTTAAATCTATTTAATAAGATCCCAATTTTACTTTACTGTCCAGTTTTTTCTAAACAAATTAAATTAAAAGTTTAAACTTACTTATCATTAAATTAAAATTTTCAAAATAAATTAACCATCGCATAACAACTTATGAATTTGTAAATATTCAATTTTTTACATGCCTTATAATATATATCACCATAATATTTATTAAAATTTAAAAGTATGATTTAAACTGTGTATATATTCATTATATTTTTCATATATATATATATATATATATATATTGGTTAAATAGAATAAAATAAAATAAAAAGAAATAAGACAGTTACCTTACTGTCTAAACCACTCCCTTGCTACAATCGTCGCCGAGCTATACCCAATCTCGACCTCGCCCAAATGCGTTGCACGCCTGAGAAGTCGAACGCTACCACCTTGTGTGGCCACTGCCCATGCGAGAATGCGAACGACACGAAACCTCAACGAGACCCGCCACCGCAGTCAGGTCGCATCCTAACCCAAGCGCGACTTCGTCCATCAACCCGCCTTTGCATCACCGCAACTTTGCAAATACGAATCTGCCGCTGCCCTCCACTAGCTCGCTCGATTCAATCTGCCCCAAATCAATTTCGAACGAATTTGATTTTGTTTCTCCTTCTGATTTTAAAGGAAATCGACTGCTAAATCAGGGAGGAAATCGCCATTATTTTTGAACTAAATTTTTCGTTCCTCCATTAACGTTCCATTTGAATAAAAGAGGTTCCATTATCAATATGAATTTCTAAGCCTTTAAAATATTTTTAACAGGCATAAACTGAAGATCCAATATTTTACCCAACGTTCAAAAATTAAATTTCAATAATTTAATTTCCAAATAAATAGTGATATTTGAAATTCAAGTTGAAAATAAGCTTTAAATATTTAAAATCAATTAAATATTTCAAATTCAAATGTCAAAAATTCCGGGTTGCCATATTCTACCTCCCTTAAAAGAATTTTGTTTCTGAAACTACTAGTTAAGAAGAATGATCCATAATCCATTCACTATCTTCCTAATTCAAATAGTTTTTAACAACTTCCCCAAACCCAACAATTTCAACTTTCCAAAACAATTTTTGTTAAAGACACTATCATTCTTACTAACTTCCCAACCTCAACCATAATTTCCAAACAATATTATTTTCTCAACAATTCAAATTTAAATTCAAATTTCAAATTATTAAAATTTTCTCAAATTTTTTCTAACGGGGCATTTCACTAGAAGGACAAACTTTGCAGTCCAATTAGTTTCTAGGACACACATCCACTGAAATTAATTTAAAGGCCAAAGTCAACAGAATAATTACTTTTAAGGACAAAGTCACCAGTCCAATTACTTTCAAGGACATAATTTATAGGTTTTTAGGCCTTAGAAACTAATTATTTTGCATTTTGTCCTTAAAAGTAATTATTTCAGTTGTGTTCCTAGAAACTAATTGAACTTGCTAAAGAGGCCCTTCTGGCTAATTTTCACTTTTCTAACCCACTAAAATTTAAAAAAAATTCGCAAGCGTCTCCTTTGCGCGGCTAGCTCAGTACGACTACAAAATGCAACTATGGGTCCTCAAATTTCAAAAGAAAACAAAAGGCCAAGTGGCTAGACCAAAAATCATCAAATTTCATATAGAAATTTAAATACATACATTTTGATAAGAAATTTCATTTGTCAAATGAAATAAAAAATCCAATTCCCTTTTCCTTTATTAAACCTGGATATCCTATTCAGCAATAATGTCCAATTACAACATTCAAATTCAATTCGCACATTTTTTTACAAAAGTTTTAACAGTTATTTCATTCAATCTCGTACGATACACATATATCATCCGTACGTAATATCAAATCCGATCGCTCACTCGATCATGCAATTTCACTTCCGAACTAGTATCGTCCACCCGATTTCCTAGTGCAGACTCAAATCTGGTTTCTTGATCAGAAACCGTCATTCTCCTTGCATAGCCATAAACTATGATAGGGAATTTCTAAAATCAACCAAAAAATCCATATCCAGGGTTTGCCGTTGAAAATCGAGTGAAAAATCCCAACTCGGATCGATATAACTATCTTGAAATTCTATGCTCGAATTTGGATCAAATCGTTATGCGAATAATATATGTACATCCTACGTATTTACCACAATTTACTTTTATCTATATCAATTTTCTTTTGTTTACACTGATTTTCATTCACCTATTCACAATTATCCCATCTCACACTTTACATAATCTTATTCAAATGTTAACTTATAACATTTTCCTCAATATCAAATTTTACTTAAGAATCTCATATCTATTCTTAAAGTTCAATATAAGTATTTTATACACTTCTTATATTTGTTTTCACTTCACTACTGAAGTTATATATCCATTTCCGTTCAATTATGCATTTTCAGTTCAACTTGAATTAAATATTCCTTTAAACTTTGAATATTGAATTTAATTTATCTTATCTCAAGCCATCTTTAATTAGTCCTACTATTAATTTATTCATATCTCAAATAAAGGTTCATTTCCAAACTTTTACTTCTTCTAGTTTCTTTGGACAAATTACAAAATTTTGTTTTATTAAACACCATTTTAAATTGATTCCAATATTCCATTCCAATTTCAGTTCTATTTACTTACAAATTCGAAATGAATTTCAACATTTAGTTTTCAATTTCCTTTACTTGCATTTCAATTTCATTTGAATCCATATCATCATTTTATTTGATTCAAATTTCCAATCCCATTACGAATTCAATTTTTTATCTTCAATTCTTAATTTATTTCCAATTCAAATTAAATATTGAATTATATTCATCCTTTCTCAAACCCATTTCTTTAATTAGTTCCATTTACTAATTTATTTTTAAATCTCAATGGTTTTTTATTTCGAAATTTTAATTTATTTTTAGTCTACTTTGACTTAATTCCACAACTTCACTTTACTTACACAATCTTAAATTAAATATCAGCCAAATTCATTTTCAATTTACTTGCTTGCCCGTTCCAATTAATCTTTTCCAAACCCTTATAAGTTTTTAAACTTATAAATATTCCATAACCATTTTTAAATAAAATTCTAGAGTTTTAAATAATCACTTAAGTATTTCTAACTCATTTTTGGAATCAATTGTATCCAAAATCAAACTATTTCAAAATCAGACCCAATTTCGCTAATATTCCCAATTTTAAAACAATTTAGCAGCAATTCCTCTTTTGTAAACTCGAAAATGAACATCGATGATGTCGCGGTCATCATGGGAATTATTTTCCAGCGACCGAAAAGAGTTTAGTGCTTTCATCCCTTTAAAAAAATTTCAATTATTTTTAAATTCCAAATCTTACCAGATTTCAAATCCAATTCAAACATACTTCCCAAATAATTTCACCACTATTTTTCCAAAACCTTTGAAAACCATTTTCAAACTCAAAGGAATTTAATCTTTTGAAATTTCAATCCCAAATTCTTTTAACCATATTCATGTATTTCTCAGGAATTTTATTCTATTTCAAATTATAAATCATATTTACAATTCAATTTACAAATCCTATGCTGTTATATAATTTATTCTTTAACCTTTGGTTATGATATCAATTTTCTTATTCAATTTCACATTTAAATGATAATAATTTAATATTATCACTAACAAACAAGCAATCATATATAACTATAATAATTTATGGAAAATTAATTCTTTTTTATACAAAAATAATTTGGGTAAAATTATTTCATTTACCCAATTTTAAAACAATACTGTGTCGGTTTACCTTGTTTAAGAGTTTAAAAACTCCTATCGATAAAATGGCGTCCCATATATCGACTAGAATTCATAAACATTTAACCGATAAGTCAACACAACATAAAAAACTAATTTTTATATCCACTAACAAATACGCGCTCTTATCTATTAATACACTCAAACTCATTCTAGAGTACTACTGACTCTATCTCTAATGAGTAATTCCCCTACCAAAGCCTAGGTATATTGTCAACCTAAGCTCTGATAATAAAAATGTAACGACTCAATTTTTCGACGCCCGAAAATCGACATCAATACATCCACTGTATCAAATGCCGAACAATCGACTGCCGGAAAACCGAACCGTTAGGGTTAAAGAAGGAGGAGATAGAAGAAAAAATAGAAACAATATCATAATCTCACAATCAAGGCGGAACAATATTTAATAGATGAATGACTAATCTTTAAAACAAAAGAATTATATTTGTTTATACATTACATCATCAGAGTCATATACAACACAACAGCGAAAAAGTAACATCATATGCGCGTGATACATCTCGTCATCCATCTTGTCTCCTGATCTCCATAGCATACTTTCCTGACTTCACTCCAGAACTACTGATAACCTGACAGTAGGCTGCCTGTGTGGAAAAATGTAGGCATCCAGAGTTTAGAAAAGGGAACAATAAACTCCGAGTCAGTCATGGGACTGGTGTGAGATCTAAAAACATTTATTTGATACAAAAAGAAATAAAAAGAAATCCGTTCATGCTTTTGAAAAATGAAAATACCATAAGGCCTCCTGGCACACACACAATGCAATCTCACACTTGGAGGATTTCTCCTTATAGCAGTCAAACATGCTTGATACGCGAAAATCCTTTTGATATTATTATTAGTGCATGGTGTGGAAAACATTTCGAAAGTATAATATTAATCTTAGCCAGCATACGTATCATTATAGTATGCCTACTATAGCTACCATGTTAAATGGCAGGTTCTACAACTAAAACCGTACAAGGCTCATATTGATTGTTTGGATTTTCAACAAATGGTCAAGGCTAAGGAACTTCCTTTATCTGAAAGGGTACGCCTTTGGAGGGACGCTCCGGGAACCTAACTGGATCTCTACCAACAAAAGGCCGAATTACCTCTGTAACTAGATAACTAACTGTCACGACTATGCCACCCCCCGGTCATATCCGACCTTTACCGAGGTGCCTCAATTACAACAACCACATAAGTAAATATCTGGGCTTCATATCATAATACCACTTTTTTATCCATATAAGTTAAATATATGGGCTCCATACCAGAATACCACTTTTGATCCAGAAGGAAATGCACATACCCTGAGGCGAGCGACCCCCATAACTTTGCTACATCCTTTCCTATTTCGGCCATTTTCGGGGTGTGAGGTTCGGCAAAGTCTCGTCCCACAAAGCTACGCTTTTCACAAAAGCCAAGCTTCAATCAACCAATGATCAGCACTTAGCATGCCACGCTACCAAATTGGGAATATATCACTAGTAAATATCAACTACATAACCTCTGCGCTCGTACATCTCAGAGAAGGGTGTTAAGCTAAGAGAATCAATTCTCCGCCACCAAACAAAAATGTATTTGATAGAAACCAGCTTTATATCTCAAAGTGTAATGTCAGACACACATCCACTCAAGTCCATCCTGGGTCTGAATGGAACCGAAGGCACTTCATCCAATTAAGGAAAAAGTCCTTGCAAATTCGGATATTCCCTAATCACGTCCGGACTCCCCATCACATAGGGTAATCTCTATACCAGAGCAACTAAGTGTATAGACAATTGACAGGTAATCCTTTCGTTTTCGAAAATACTCGGTCTTCAACCACCGTCTTCAAATGCAATTCCATTTCGTCGTATCATTTATTCGGAATGGGTTTTATGACTTGACGTCCTCCCCCGGCTTGTCCGAATAACGAGTGCTTATTTTGAAACAAGTAGATACATTCAGATCTTAGATAAGTCACAACAAATTTCCATTTTTAATCTTTTAGACAAAAGATCCCCTTTAAGATAGATGTGGTTTTCGGATAACCATTTGGAATCTGACCCCCGGTCGCATCGAAATTCAAATGTCGTCTTAAAGGCTAATATTGATAGTCGGTTATTTAACTATCAAATAACATCCATAAACAACCATCAGATTTAAAATAATTTCCCCTAAACTATTTAGTTATTTATAAATATCTTCATAAGATATATTTCCACACTTAAACCCTTCGAAAACAATTTTCAAATCACTTTCCTCTCGCGGAATAAATTTCCAAACATTGTTTGTTTCCACTGAAAATTTGCCAAGACTAAATGCTTTGGATTTTTAAAATAATTTAAGTCACTTTACCTAAAAATATATACTTTAAAATACTTAAAATTAAACTATTTAAAACACTTCATTTAAAATACCAGTTATGAAATCTAATAATAATTTTTCATGAAAACTTAAGCCAAAAAAATTTAAAGTAAAGTTATTGAATTTTATACAAGTTTTCCAAATAAAACTTTAGCCAAACTATATTTAAAATAAAACTACTTTATAAAATATAAATATTAATAATTGTCTTTTTAAAATCATAATACCAATTAGCCTTCTAAAATTACTACTACTACAACTAATGTAATAAAATGTTTACCTTTAAAATTTTAAACAACTTAAATAGATAATTTCTCAAAGAAACATCCTTTTAAAAAACTTTAAATTTTTTTAACTTATACTTAAAAATCTACTTGAAAACATACTTGGCTTATCAGGGAAAAACACTTTGCTTTCACACCTTTAAAAATAAACTACTATTTATTTTTAAAACAATTTACCCATTCCATAATAAATTCCCACCGTGATTTACACTTCCTAATTATCCTCTGATAAATATTTCACTTTATTTATAAACTCTGTTTATAAATTTCATAGTCTCATTCTTCTTTCTCAAAACACAGTTTCAAATACTAAAACAATTTTCAAATCGATTTCCAAAATTTACTACCTTTTAAAATAAATTTTTTTATTTCTCCCAAACCATTTAAAATCCAAATTTTCAATAAATTCTTCAACTTTTAAACAATACTGCTTAAGTTTTCAAAAATCCATTTATTAAATATCTTTTTCCCCCGTATTTGGAATTTATTCAATAGTATTTCATAAATCTACCTTTATCGTTTCCAGATTCCTTCTTTTAATTTATCCAATTCTCAAAAGTTATTTTACTTAAAATTCTCTACTTTATTTTCCTTCCAAAAATCCAATTTCTATATTTTTGGTATTTTAAAAATACCAAAATATATTCAGCCAAAGCATAGCCTTCAATAATTTCAATTACCAATGTAATCAATCGCAGATTATTAATAAATCATATCACAGCATATTAAATAAATTCAAACATTTGAGGAATCCAGTTGGATCCCTCCAACCTATTTCCCTGCATCCACGGATGTTAGAACAACAATTTAAATACCAATTTCACTTCGAGATGGAATATCGCGGTATATGAGGTCATCCGCTATTATGCGGGACGCATAGGGTCTCATCCACTATATAATGCGGGAAATCAATCACTTCAATATATATATATATATATATATATATGTATGTATATATACACTGTCATATATAATATCACATCCAAACAATCAATTAGTAATTTAAATTCTAACTATTTCGATTGAGTGAGATGATCTCACCTTTGCTTTTGTTTTGCAATCCGACCCAACCGGCTTGTTCTTTTGATTCTGGACCTTGTATAAATAAAATTTTCCGAATTTATTAGCATTTATCCTAATTTTAACTACCATTACTATTCCCACTTAAAATTTAAATCTATTTAATAAGATCCAAATTTTACTTTACTGTCCAGTTTTTTTGTAAACAAATTAAATTAAAAGTTTAAACTTACTTATCATTAAATTAAAATGTTCAAAATAAATTAACCATCGCATAACAACTTTTGAATTTGTAAATATTCAATTTATAACATGCCTTGTAATATATATCACCATAATATCTACTAAAGTTTAACACTATGATTCAAACTGTGCATATATTCATTATATTTTTCAAATATATATATATATATATATATATATATATATATATATATATATATTTGTTAAATATAATAAAATAAAATAAAAAGAAATAAGACTGTTACCTTACTGCCTGAACCACCCCCTTGCTACAATCGTCGCCGAGCTATACCCAATCTCGACCTCGCCCAAATGCATCGCACGCCTGAGAAGTCAAACTCTACCACCTTGTGTGGCCACTGCCCACGCGAGCTTGCGAACGACACGAAACCTCAACGAGACCCGACGCCACAGGTCACATCCTAACCCAAGCGCGACTTCGTCAATCGACTTGCCTTCGCATCGCCACAACTTCGCGAACACGAATCTGTCGCTGCCCTCCACTAGCTCGCTCGATTTGATCTACCCCAAATCAATTTAGAATGAATTTGATTTTGTTTCTCTTTTTGATTTTAAACGAAATCGACTGCTAAATCAGGGAGGAAGTCGCCATTATTTTTGAACCAAATTTTTCATTCCTCCATTAACGTTCCATTTGAATGAAAGAGGTTTTCATTTTGATTTCTGATTTCATGCATGTTTCATTATATTTTTTCTTTTGAAAGACGCATGTTAATCCTACGAACACGTGTTTGTAAAAAATTTTCAACGCGTCTGATGCTACAGGGCTTTGATAAATTAGTATTATTTATGTTTAAATTTAAATTGTCTCGAATTCGTAGCCTTTAAATTCTACATCCCGTCGAGGCGTGCCGCTAGGCGTTTATAATGTTAAACCCCTATTCTGAACGCAATGGAAAAGGTTCCGAAGCCTAACTCGATCGTATGGAGAAAATAGCTTTTTGGGTCTAATTATTATATTAAATTTTCGATACAAATCTCAACGCGTTTACTTATCGTACGATCACACGACAACTCCAAATACTACGAAAATTGAAATTCGACAATAATACAATATTACGAATCTAATGAAACTGGTTTCGTTGAAATTCAAGATTGTGCCTTAGAAGGCAATTTTTTAAATATCGATTTAAACGATAAATTTTCAAACTGAGCAAAACATTTTTAAATTGAACTTTTAAAAGTTCTATTATCTCTAGTATTATCAATATGAATTTTCTAAGCCTTCAAAATATTTTAACAAGCTTAAAACCGAAGATTCAATATTTTATCCAACTTCCAAAAATTAAAATTTAATAATTTAATTTCCATATAAATAGTGATATTTGAAATTCAAGTTCAAAATAACCTTTAAATGTTTAAAATCAATTAAATATTCCAAATTCAAATATCAAAAATTCCGAGTCGTCGCATTAACTGCGTTTTGACCATAGCGAAGAAATTTTGAATCAATTCGCCAACCTCATATTTACCGACCATCAAATATATCCATGTAGTACGAGAAAAATCGTTAGCTATGTTCAAAAAATAATGAGCTCCGAAACTAGAAGCAACACGATAAGACCCCAAATATCACAATGTACTAAATCAAACAAATCAGTTGTTTTACTTATACTTAATGGAAAAGAGTCACGAAGCTGTTTAGCCATAAAACAAACATCACAATTGTCATCACAAAAATTTATTCGTACTACTACTACTACTACATCCAACAGGTAATAAAGAACGGACCATTTTCATGGAAGGATGACCCAACTGTCTGTGCCATAACTGAGCGGAGTCTGCAACTGTGGAGTTATTTGCTTGAATTCTACGAACTGGTCGAAAGAGATATACCCTATTACACTGCTTCCCTATGCCAATAGGGTTCCTCTAACTCCGGTCCATGCAACTTTGGAGTAGAAGACACGGCTGAGGAAGTCTTGAAAGCTGCTGCACTTGCGCATCAGTGAGAGTAGGTAACGAAGCACGATCCACCTCACTGGTATAGCTCGAAGGGTAAAAGGTTCATACCAAGATGATGATGATGGAGGTTGCTTGTCTTTATTCATCGCAAAATATAATCTGGTCTATACCATGAAAAAGAAAACAAACCTCCCCTTGAAACACAAGCACACACCACAAATCCATAGTGTTGAATACGTGATTATATGATTTTAGTTTGATGATAATAAACATATATATATATATTCATTTAAATGTATTTTTTAATGTGCTATTTTATTTTTCACATAATTAGATAAATATTTGATGAATAAAATAAATAACATGGAATTTAAATTCAAACAGATATTGTATTCAAACAAATATTTATTACAATTTTGAATAGCACAAATTCAAGCTTTCACTATATATATACAATTTTAATTATAATACAAATTTGATTACATCACAATTTCTAATTTACAAATGCACCTCACTACAATTCACTCATTCACTCGTATTTTATCTTCAACTTGAATCCAGCATCTTAGCAATCTGCAAAAATAGATACTGACGCAGTAAAATTGAAAAGGAAATATTTTTGTAGTATAAAAGAAGATGCATTTTGAAAATATTATTTGCCTCAGTTATTTGGGTTGTTCGTCATCATTTAAATTTGAATTCATCATACACGAACTGCTTATGACATGCACAGGTGAGCAAGGCCGTGCACACCGATATATACACTTGATAAAATTACAGGGACAGGTGAGCACAGGTCAAACCCAAAACGCCGGGTTCAACTCAAGTGCAATAAAAATAATGTCACAAGGTCAAACCCGAGCTTTAAGCTGGATTCAACTCAAGTGCAGCACAAAATTATCAAGTACAAGTGAAAATGCTCGATCAAGGCAACACCAAGTGTACATGTACACGGTAAAACAACATGTACATAATGTCAACTAGTGATAGTGATCAAGTGCTAGTGAAACACAAGAGTACAAGTCCAAATACAACAACACACAATAAATCAGTTCAAGGTTTAGACAAGTTCAATTGTGGTGCAGCATATACAAGTGTAGTGAAAACAACTACAAGTATCAAGTCGAGCCAAAGGCAGAGCTACCAAACATACAAATAGTTTGATATGTCAAGGCTGAAATTGAACAAAGACAAAGAGGAATAATTCAAGTTCAAATATACAAGTATAGCTAGCAAAACCAAAATGGACAGCAGCTACAACACAAATGCAAACTGCCTCGATGCATACATATGGCCAAGCAATGCAAGCGAGACAAGACTACAAGTACAAAGCATGCACATCGAACTCACCGCAATACATCACTGTGACTTCAACATCAAATCATCAACAAAGTGAAACTGCACATATACACGAACCAGTGCCAACGGATCAGAGGCAAGTACACGAGTCATGTACAAAGGCACACTGAAATACGTAGTGAAACAAAGTGATGAACCAACAATGCAAGCAAGACCAGAATGCAACTGCACAAGACATGTTAAATTGAAAGTAATATCAAAGGCAACAAAGTGCAGACACAAGTGGTACAAGACATGCAAACTGTCTCAAAGAGTGATACCAGAAAATACATGAATGAACAAACACCAATGAACCAATTGAGTGTACACGTCTATGACAATATCAAGTGAAGGCCACAACAGCTCAAATGAGCATCTCAAACATGATACAGTGACACAGCTAGTTCGAACAAGTATACATGTATCAGAGAGTATATGCAGAGTATAACATAGTCAAGGCCGCAAGTAAATCAAGTGCATAATGGTCGAAGCCAATACACAAAGAAAATGCAAAGTCGAAGTCAGGTGAAGACATGAAACAAATTAAAGTCAAGCCAGAAAATCATCACAGTTTCAACTGGCCGATGAAACAGCAGTGTCATCCCAAAAATATCAAGATCCGATGCCAACAGAGAAAATAACAGACAAACCAAAGTCACAGTAGAAATTCACATAGCAGCATCATGTAACCAAAATCAGATATATCACAATTCGAATGGTATAAGTAAAATGACCAGAAACAATATCAGTGCAACGGTGATGGCCGAAGACATTATCAAGTCATGGAATCGCATAAACAAAGTCAAGTGACCGAAGTCAACAGAAATCGAAGTCGTGGTGGCCACAAAAAAAATCAACATCGTAAAATAAAGTCAAATGTAACAGTTTGAAACCAAAACCCTGGTGGCCAAGAAATCCAACCAAGTCAGAAATCAACACCATGTTATTCAAGTAAATTGAAAAAGTCAGTAATCATCTCAAGCATCCAAATGAAGATCAATGGCCAACACAAAGTAATTGACGAATTCAAAAAAAAAAAAAACGATGGAAAATACCCTATATAAACAAGCAACATCATCGGCAGTTTATCATCGAGTTCAAGCAAGCTAAAACTGTAAAGCAAAAGTAACAAATCACATACCAGATTCTTTGAACCGAACTCAATGAAATTGAAGCAGCCATATGCAAAATCGAAGAGACAATCATTCGACAAAGCAAGCATCGCAAGATAATAAATTCGAATGATTAATTGAAGCGGCACATTCAATTTCATCAATAACCCTAATTTTATTCAAAAAGGAAACGAACGAGAATGAGCAGCCATTTTTCGAAGAGGGGTCGGCGAAGAAATAAAAGAAAGGGGAATTCACTCTTATCTCACTTTGGGTCGGCTTGGTTTATTTAGTTTGGCTATTAATTATACAAGGCTCTAGTTAAATTAGGGTTAATTTGTTTTTAAATTAGTAATTTTTTTTAAACTCGTGTAAATTCTAGTCGTGTGACCAGGGGACAAACTACGTGGCGTAGTTTGAGAATTCACAACTCAGTGGCTGAGTTGTGCTAGGGTTTTGAGTGTAGACTTAAGGCTAGTCGATAGCGGGTGTCGTGAGTTTACGTGTGTAAGCGTTTGACTGCTTAATTTCTAGTAGAAACCTTGAGGGCAGCACATAAGCAGAGTTTTGCCGAAGCTGGGTAAATTCTGTGTCGTTCTATTTCTGCATTTATTATTCTGCTATTATCTGTGCTGCTATTCTGATATATCTGTGTTGAAATAATTTTATACAAACCTCCGCATTAAATTTTTATAATTAATAGCATCACTCTATTCACCCCCCTCCCTCTAGGGTGAAATCGATCCTACACACAACACATAAAGCTAGTTTTCTGGAATACGGATCATGAACCAGAAAAAGAGAAGAAGAAGAAAAACTATTTTTTGTGCCTTAACTTAGGAGGCTCTAATACCATGATATTCATGAAATTTTTGGAGAAAGATAACATAGCATTTCCATTCAAACTCCTAATATATATAACCCAATATACAATCAGTCATTTCAGAAAATATATCTTTATTAATCTCCTAAAATATATAACCAAATATACAACCAGTCATTCAAGAAATATATCCTAATATAACCCATCATATCAAATATATTCTAATACAACCTGTCATATCAAATATATCTTAATATAACTCATCATATCAAATATATTCTATTAAAATACAACATGTCGTATCAAATATATCTTAATATAACACATCATATCAAATATATCCTATTACCGTCAGACTCAAATCTCAGACAAGTTTTATCATCAATGTAATTTAACTAATTATCATTAAGCTCAATGGATATATTACAGAGACATGAACCATGACTAACTTGAACTTGTTTGTGTACATCTCATATTCATTAGTCATCTCATGAAATCTTATATGTCTGGCCAGGAAACCAAAAACTTTATGTTAAGATCGTCCAGGAAGTTTCTCACATGTGCTGAATGCGAGAGAGAGAGATAGAGAGAGGCGCTCTTCACTTTATATCACCTCACCTTATAATCCAAAAGGACACAAGTGGATCTAAGAGATATGGGGGCCCAATAACACATAACTTGAGGACCTCTTGAAATTAAAGTAAAAAACCCCCAAATTTTGCATACAGTAGTTGCACATGATGATACATTAAACACTGCCTCGTTTGAACTAAAAAATGAAATGAGCAATAACTTAAAATGTTATGTATTATTATGATGAAAAAAGACCATGCCTTGTAGTGATGGGAAAAAGCCAATTCAGGATGAAAGCATCTCTTATCATTTACAATTTCATTTTTCTTTTCTTTCTTCTCTCATGTTGCTGCATGTATTTATTATCGTCCTGTCAGTTTGGCCATTATTTTGCATGTGACAGAGAAGAAAATTTATGTTTTAGCAATCATAGATAAGACAAGATGCATCTTGATTATATAATGAAAAAATGAAGTGAATTATGTTTCTTGATTTTTATTTACCTTTATTAAAAAATATCAAATGACTGACTTTCTTAACTATTGCAGAAAATGTTGCATTGTAAATTTGTAATCCAAGAAGATTCTTTGTGAGGGGATGCTACAGAGGATTCATCGGTTTCTTTAGTTGAAAGAGTTGACAAGAAGAATGGGACTGAATTATTATCACACTTACTGCTCTCTTCCTCTAAGATTAAATGGAAGTATTGCTCCTTGGCTATATGGATAGTACAAAAGTGGAGATCATAGAAGAAAAGGCATGGATTTTGTATTTATATTTTTTAATTTCTTTAGATATTGTTTACACGACCAGTAAACATGTATTTACTTTGATCATCTTTGTCGTACTATACAACAGTTGTGCTTTGATGATGAGAAATCAATATGTACATTGTTTACATGTTATGATAATGCAATAATAATTTGAAAGTAAGTTTCCTTTTTATTTGGTAGAAAAAGCATCTTAATTTCTTATTTTGGCTGCCATATCCAATTTGGAAAAAGATTCTTGCCATGTTGGATTCAATTTCTAATGTGATGTATGAATGATTTTATGCCAATTAAGGCAATTATATATGCATCAGAATGCATGTCAAAAGTTATTTTCAATGGAAAAAAAGGAGTCTACATACTTGCACAATATTCCAATAATATATTGCTATTCTTATATTATTACATATAACTATACAAACAATGCTTGTCTGCATAGAGCGGAAAAACATAATGTCTGTAAAAACAACAATCTAAGTGGATAATAACATATCACCTCTTATTCTGATACATAGAGTACATCTGGCACAAACAATGAAACATAGCAATGACAGCATATCTCTGTTTTCATAATTGCAGAAATACATAAAGTGGTTTATATTTTGACATTGTCATAGCGAATGCTGCATCCAGCAGCTGCAGATCCACCAGTTGCACGAATGCTGTTTTTGCAATCTTTCTTGATAGCCTTTATCGCCCTCACTAGGCATTTTGTGCATGTTTCCACGCTTGTTGTCAGTGAAGAAAAACATGATGCCCTCCCAAATATTTTTGGACCTGATATACTCTTTGTTTCATGCTCAAAATTACCATCAATTGGTGCCTTTTCCTTCAGTTCGTTAAGGACAATTTCTACGTTGTCAGCGAACAAGTTTTGTTTTTGATTGTTGAATTTAGTTCTTCTTCCACACTGAGTGAATTTACCATTCACATTCACCAGTACTTGGGCAAATAACAAAGCGAACACCAATGTTGATTTTGCAGATAGTAAATCCATCTGTTTTGCTTCTTCAAAAGTTTTTAACTAACGTATATCTTCTAGTTTGCAGTAAATGTATTTTATGCTGTGTGGTCTTGTATATTTGTAAAGCTACATCTATTTATAGGTTCTATATCAGCTATATGCGCATGCCTATGATATGTGACCTAGAAATTGTTTAATATGTTTTTGTCTGTTTGCATCATTTTTGTTATTGCGAAGACTGATTCATACTTCATATCTACACACGGCATGGTGCATGAGTAAGACTCGTTCCACTATTCTAGTACACGTTTCTTTCTTGTGGAGTTTAAAATAAACTTATGTTAACTAATTTTTTTCTAGTTTTCCTAACTAACTGTGGCTTCTTCATTTTGTTTCTTGTTATGATGGTTGAGATGTTTTGTACTCGGTTTGCTGGATTTTGTAGTTTGTATTAGTCAACAATTATACATGGTCTTAGCTCCGAATGAATTTTGTTTTATGTTAGTTAAACCTTACTCTTTTGTCTTTATGTTAATCCGGATTTTGTAGTTGTTTTAATCTCTACAATTAGCTAGGGACCTTCAACAGCTGCAAATTGATTTCGGTTGAAAACATCAACTGGAATGCCAGGAGGATACTTATCCTTACAAACTATCATTAAACATATAAACAATGCTTTTCATATATTTGCCAATACTTTATAAGCAGGTGTGTGTCTTGGTGGGAGTGGGGAGTAGGTAAAAAGTACAGTTGGTTTATCCAACTCAGCCAGCTGACGTAATAGAACTGTATGCCTTTAACTATATAACAGTTCAAAGGCATACATGTTATTTGGATACCACGGTCTATCGTTTTGGTTACGGACTGTAATTCTTTAGCATACACACAACAATTTATTGATATTTTAGCTACTGGATTTTAGGATAGATATTTCAGTTTGTAGGGGAATACATCCTGTTACCGACTGATATCCATTCAGTCTCCACATTGTTAAACCAAGAAGAGCTATAGCATCTAAGTATTTTTATTCTTCCTGGTTTGCAGATTGCACTCGAACGAGTATATCTATGTTATGCTTGGATGCATAGCGAAAATTTGCTTTTGCTGTAGTCTGGCATCTGATGTATGGTTGTCGAGTACACAAACCATAGTGAGTAAAACTGAAAATATAGAGTCAAGTAGATCACAAACTATTAATTACTCGTATACGTACGCCTGTTTGTATACAAACACGTACATACATAACACACAAATAAAGCCAATTGGTTTAAAGGTCAAATTTCGGATTTCGGATGAAATTTCGGATGTACTTCTCGGGTTGAAATCTTGAGATCTCAGGTGAGATGGTTGTCACACGGTTTAAAACCATGTTTGAAATCTGCGTCTCGTCCAAGTATATAAAAAAAGATCTTTGTTGAGATATCGGACAAGATGCAGAAAAGATTTAAAATTCTGGCCGGAACTCTATTTTTGCTAAAATACGGAATACCGAGATTAATATGATATTGTAGCTTGAAACTTTTGAGACCTAAGTTGTTTTCATAACGATACTCATAAATAGATTGTATATGCAAGATCAACTAACAGCCATTCAAGGTTTATACTTTATAGTAAATAATAAAAATATTCGCTAAATGATGGAAGGTGTATTATCATGTGAAAAGTGAATTTTGAACATCTTTTGCAGTGGTAAACATCAATTGGTTGGTCTTTTTTTTTTTTTTTTGGAGAAACGTGAATTTAATCTGACATAAATTATTAGATGCACGACTCATGACATTGCTTCAAGAGGTTCATATTTTAATCATGACATAGCGAATGCTACATCCAATATTTGTAGATCCACCACTTATACGAAACAGTGTATTTATATTTTTAATTTCTTAGTGGAGTTTATATCTTTTTTCCGCACTTGTGAGTGAAGAAAAACAAGATGCCTCCCACCACCCCCCCCCCCAAAAAAAAACCCCACACACAATCCCTTGAGCCTGTTATTTATCATTGTCTCGTGCTTAAAATTGTAAATTCTTAATGTTCGGGTTAGTGAAAGGAAAAACTAATTTTTTTCATAAATCACAACAGGATGGATCTAAAACATATTAGGTTGGATTTAAATCGTAATAGACTCGATCTTTGTGAAAAAAATGATTTTCAACATGCACATAATAGAGTAAGAGAGCGTACCTATAACTATCCACCCTTCATAATGTCTAACTTTCGAGTAACACAAAAGAGATATTGTCGGAGTAGAAAATTCAAACAAACATTATATTAAGGCATATCGATAAAATCTCGTAGCGGAATGATGATATATAATATACTAAATATACATGAACAAAACATGATTATCAATATATGAGATACCACACTAGTGGAAATAATCGATAAGTGAATATCAATATAGAAATAATAGAGTTAGGGGTATACCCTAAGAGCAATTATATAATTTGTTACATATATCTAACTTGATAACCAATCTTGATCGAAATAAAAGGTGTTTTCTTTTTATTATATACTTGATATAATGTGTTATATTAATTAATTAATTAATTTAACTGAAAGTATATTTAATTGAAAATTCATAAATAATACATTTTGTGATAGTAGTTATAATATGTTGTAACCGTAAGTAATTTATCGTAATGAAAAAATAATATATCATTTTAAACATTCGAAGTCAAGATACATCAAGACTGAATTTCATTGTATATGTTGAAACTAGAGTACATAACGCTCTCCTAATGTTGGACAGTATATTAATCATGGCCGTTGGGGCATCTAAATGTTACATACATAGTTATTAGATGACTGTAAAATGATTCACTCGATAGTTTTCTATTGTTTAATATAACTAAGGTCAAATAGAGAATATCGATGTGACTAATTTACATAATTCTCTCGACCTGAAAATACTGTAGATCTTCAATACGAAAGCTCCACTTTGATTATAGTCAAATCATGGCACAACGTTCCATCAAGTGAGTAAAGTTGGGTCGAGTGAAAGTATTGAAAGCGATACACTATTCAAAAGAGGATCTGTTTTCTTAGTTATATAGAGTTAGTATCACGGTCAACTCAAAGTCAAAGTGAGCATTTCTATTAATAACAATTGATATCATTGAACCAAGAACTTTGTGTTTGGGATATAGATTTGAATATGGATGATGTAGGAATTTTGACAATTACCAAATTCAGTATGTCTAATGTGATATAGTTTTGACGAAGAGAATTGGTGTAAATAAATGTCACAACCGGGTAACGCTTAATAAAGTGAAATTGAATTTTACCAAAACTAAATGAGCAATAAATTTGGCCAAAATGTCACACCGCCTACTAAGGAACATAAGAATGTTAACATTCGAATGGTTCGATGTTAATCGCTGACCAAATTTACACTCGACGAGTCATACAACCGATATGATGAATTCTCTTTAGATCAAACAATCTAAATACATAATTGTTATAAATTAATTAATATTTATGAAATATTGACTATAAAATTATGAATATGATTTGAGGAATAAATATTAATGTATATATTTATAATAGCTATAAATATATTGATCGATATACGATATTGACAAGTAATTAAATCAGGTTTAATCAGTTATATTTAGTTGGACCTAAATGGGCTATTAGCACATGATGTATGATTATACATACGGCAACAACTTTGCGAACACGAATCAGTCGCTGCCCTCCACTAGCTCGCTCGATTTGACCTACCCCAAATCAATTTCGAACGAATTTGATTTTGTTTCTCTTTTTGATTTTAAACGAAATCGACTACTAAATCAGGGAGGAAGTCGCCATTATTTTTGAACTAAATTTTTCGTTCCGCCATTAACATTCCATTTGAATGAAAGAGGTTTTCATTTTGATTTCTGATTTCTTGCATGTTTCATTATATTTTTTTCTTTTGAGAGACGCATGTTAATCCTACGAACACGTGTTTGTAAAAAAAATTCAACGTGTCTGATGCTACAGGGCTTTGATGCATTAGTATTATTTATGTTTAAATTTAAATCGAATTTAAATTCTCTCGAATACGAAGCATTTAAATTCTACATTCTATCGAGCCGTGCCGCTAGACGTTTATAATGTTAAACCCATATTCCGAACGCAATGGAAAAGGTTTCGAGACCTAACTCGATCGTATGGAGAAGATAGCTTTTTGAATCTAGTTACTATATTAAATTTTCGATATAAATCTCAGCGCGTTTACTTATCATACGATCACACGACAACTCCAAATACTACGAAAATTGAAATGCGATAATAATACAGTATTACAAAATTCAATGAACTGGTTTCGTTGAAATCCGAGACTGTGCCTCAGAAGGCTATTTTTTAAAATATCGATTTAAAAGATAAATTTTCAAACTGAGCAAAACAGTTTTAAATTCAACTTTTAAAAGTTCAATTATCTCCAGTATTATCAATATGAGTTTTCTAAGCCTTTAAAATATTTTTAACAGGCATAAAACTGAAGATTCAATATTTTACCAACTTCCAAAAATTAAAATTTAATAATTTAATTGCCATATAAATAGTGATATTTGAAATTCAAGTTGAAAATAACCTTTAAATATTTAAAATCAATTAAATATTCCAAATTCAAATATCAAAAATTCCAGGTCGTCACATTAACTGCGTTTTGACCATAGTAAAGAAATTTTGAATCAATTCGCCAACCTCATATTTACCGGCCATCAAATATATTCATGTAGCACGAGAAAAATCATCAACTGTGTTCAAAAAATAATGAGCTCCACAACTAGAAGCAAGAGGATAAGACCCCAAATATCACAAAGTATTAAATCATACAAATCATTTCTTTACTTATACTTAATGGAAAAGAGTCACGAGGCTGTTTAGCCATAAAACAAACATCACAATTGTCATCACAAATTCGTACCACTTCTACTACATCCAACAGGTAATAAAGAACGGACCATTTTCATGGAAGGATCACCCAACTGTCTGTGCCATAACTGAGCGAAGTCTGCAACTGTGGAGTTATTTGCTTGAATTCTACGAACTGGTCGGAAGAGATATACCAAATTACACTACTTCCCTGTGCCAATCAGGTTCCTCTAACTCCGGTCCATGCAACTTTGGAGTAGAAGACACGGCTGAGGAAGTCTTGAAATCTGTGATGAGCTGCTGCACTTGCGCATCAGTGAGAGTAGGTAACGAAGCACGATCCACCTCACTGGTATAGCTCGAAGGGTAAAAGGTTCACACCAAGATGATGATGATGATGATGGAGGTTGCTTGTCTTCACTCATCGCAAAATCAAATCTTGTCTATACTACGAAAAAGAAAAGAAACCTCCGCTTGAAACACAAGTACATACCACAAATCCACATCACATAAAACTAATTTTCTAAAATACGGATCATGAACCACAGAAAGAGAAAGAAAAAAAAACTATTTTTTATGCCTTAACTTAGGAGGCTCTGATGCCATGATATTCAGGAAATTTTTGAAGAAAGATAACATGGCATTTCCATTCAAACTCCTAAAATATATAAGCCAATATACAACAGTCATTCTAGGAAATATATCCTTATTAATCTCCTAAAATATATAACCAAATATATAACTAGTCATTTCAAGAAATATATCCTAATATAACCCACCATATCAAATATATCCTAATACAACTTGTCAAATCAAATATATCCTAATATAACACATCATATCAAATATATCCTATTACCGTCAGGCTCAAACTTCAGACAAGTTTTATATCAATGTAATTTAACTAATTATCATTAAGCTCAATGGGTATATTACAGAGACATGAACCATGACTTACTTGAACTTGTTTGTGTGCATCTCATATTCGTTAATCATGTTATGAAATCTTATATGTCTGGCCAAGAAACCAAAAAATTTATGTTAATATTGTTAGGAAGTTTCTGACATGTGCCGAATGCGAGAGAGAGAGAGATAGAGAGAGGCGCTCTTCACTTTATATCACCTTACCTTATAATCCAAAAGGACACAAGTGGATCTATGAGATATGGGGGCCCAATAACACATAACTTGAGGACCTCTTGAAATTAAATTAAAAACCCCCCAAATTTTGCATACAGTAGTTGCACATGATGATATATTAAACACTGCCTCGTTTGAACTAAAAAATGAAATGAGCAATAACTTAAAATGTTATGTATTATTATGATGAAAAAAGACCATGCCTTGTAGTGATGGGAAAAAGCCAATTCAGGATGAAAGCATCTCTTATCATTTACAATTTCATTTTTCTTTTCTTTCTTCTCTCATGTTGCTGCATGTATTTATTATCCTCCTGTTAGTTTGGCCATTATTTTGCATGTGACAGAGAAGAAAATTTATGTTTTAGTAATCATAGATAAGACAAGAAGCATCTTGATTGTATAATGAAAAATGAAGTGAATTATGTTTCTTGATTTTTATTTACCTTTATTAAAAAATATCAAATGACTGACTTTATTAACTATTGCAAAAAATGTTGCATTGTAAATTTGTGATCCAAGAAGATTCTTTGTGAGGGGATGCTATAGAGGATTCATCGGTGCATTTAGTTGAAAGAGTTGACAAGAAGAATGGGACTGAATTATTATCACACTTACTGCTCTCTTCCTCTAAGATTAAATGGAAGTATTGCTCCTTGGCAATATGGATAGTACAAAAGTGGAGATCACAGAAGAAAACGCACGGATTTTGTATTTTTTTTTTTAGTTTCTTTAGATATTGTTTACATGACCAGTAAACATGTATTTACTTTGATAATCTTTGTCGTACTATACAACAGTTGTGCTTTGATGATGAGAAATCAATATGTACATTGTTTACATGTTATGATAATGCAATAATAATTTGAAAGTAAGTTTCCTTTTTATTTGGTGGAAAAATCATCTTAATTTCTTATTTGGGCTGCTATATCCAATTTGGAAAAAGATTCTTGCCATGTTGGATTCAATTTCTAATGTGCTGTATGAATGATTTTATGCCAATTAAGGCACTTATATATGCATCAGAATGCATGTCAAACGTTATTTTCAATGGAAAAAAAGGAGTCTACATACTTGCACAATATTCCAATGATATATAGCTATTCTTATATTATAACATATAACTATACAAACAATGCTTGTCTGCATAGAGCGAAAAACATAATGTCTGTAAAAACAACAAATCTAAGTGGATAATAACATATCACCTCTTATTCTGATACATATGTTGTGCAAAAATTACACAAATGCGGAAAGACAATAAACAGGATCTAGATTTGCTAATTTGAACATCACTCAATCTAGCAGCAATTATTCCATTATTCCAAATAAATAGCAAATAACTATAAAAAGGAAAGAAAAGAGACACACGATATTTATACTGGTTCCACTATCATCTAGATAGTGTACGTCCAGTCCAAATGAGAGAGATTTTATTATACTTGAGAGGATTACAAGAGATTACAAGATAAGAGTTTACATACCAAAGCCCTAAATTAGGGATAACAAGAAGAGATACTCTATCTGGAGATCGCTGGCTGAATACCAGGATGAGTTTATAATGAAGTCTACCCTCAATATATAGCCAACAAAAATTCATGTGAATCATCAATCAAATTACCAAAATATGGTAAGAAGATAATGGAGGCAAATTAAAACGGTAACAAATCGCGCAAACATAGCAAGTAATTCACTCGTTCCAAAGATGGAAGAAAATAATTCCAAAGCAATGCGATTACGAAGAAAGAAATAATATGCATATATTTTTGCATATATATTATTCTATAATATACGCATGCATATATTTCCTTGCCATCTCATTCAAATGCAATCCAATTATTTATGCATTTTCATAATGAACAAACGTGATTACTTTCCCTTTTGCATATTTGTTTCCTTCTATTTGTGATTTTGTATCACCAAAATTTAACACTCCACCTTGATGCAAAATCACATATTTCCAACACTCCACCTTGAGTCAAATTCTCTTTTCAACGTAAAACTCTTCAAATCAAACTCCACCTTCAACCAAAATCTCTTAACGAGATACAGAAGAAAAATGAATATTTTCCCAATGGGTTCCGGCAAAGTCACCCCCCATTACACCTTGCTAACGAGCTCAGACTATGTCCCCGCCCGCTAACAAAATGTTGCAAATATCCAAAATCAAAAGAAGTTAGATACCAAAATAATCTCAAAGCCACCAAGGTCAAAAAATTCTCTCAATCACCAATCCAAATACAGAGCCAAAAAACAAAAGCCAATGAACATAACAAGGCTAATCCAAATCTTTGTATACAAGACAAATCTCTCTCCTTCCACATACCTTATCTGCCAAACAACAAATTTCGCATGGAAATCGACATAAGACTCTCACATAACATCGAGCCATAAAGCAGATACAAGTTACCAAATCCAGATGTCTCTTCAACACAGTAAACTCCTTATCACCAAATTTCCAAGACTGGAATGTTCTTCTCTCTCAACATAATCTCCTCCACTCCATATTGCACAAAATCTCCTTTTCCATCCAAATGAGTAATAGCATAATTACCACCGGATCTACCGCTCTTTCTAGAAGCCATTGATGTACAAATTTGAACAAATCGCCTAGCTCTGATACCAATCTGTTGTGCAAAAATTGCACAAATGCGGAAAGACAATAAACAGGATCTAGATTTGCCAATTTGAACATCACTCAATCTAGCAGCAATTATTCCATTATTCCAAATAAATAGCAAATAACTATAAAAAGGAAAGAAAAGAGACACACGATATTTATACTGGTTCCACTATCATCTAGATAGTGTACGTCCATTCCAAATGAGAGAGATTTTATTATACTTGAGAGAATTACAAGAGATTACAAGATAAGAGTTTACATACCAAAGCCCTAAATTAGGGATAACAAGAAGAGATACTCTATCTGGAGATCGCTGGCTGAATACCAGGATGAGTTTATAATGAAGTCTACCCTCAATATATAGCCAACATAAATTCATGTGAATCATCAATCAAATTACCAAAATATGGTAAGAAGATAATGGAGGCAAATTAAAACGGTAACAAATCGCGCAAACATAGCAAGTAATTCACTCGTTCCAAAGATGGAAGAAAATAATTTCAAAGCAATGCGATTACGAAGAAAGAAATAATATGCATATATTTTTGCATATATATTATTCTATAATATACGCATGCATATATTTCCTTGCCATCTCATTCAAATGCAATCCAATTATTTATGCATTTTCATAATGAACAAACGTGATTACTTTCCCTTTTGCATATTTGTTTCCTTCTATTTGTGATTTTGTATCACCAAAATTTAACAACATAGAGTACATCTGGCACAAACAACGAAACATAGCAATGACAGCATATCTCTGTTTTCATAATTGCAGAAATACATAAAGTGGTTTATATTTTGACATTGTCATAGCGAATGCTGCATCCAGCAGCTGCAGATCCACCAGTTGCACGAATGCTGTTTTTGCAATCTTTCTTGATAGCCTTTATCGCCCTCACTAGGCATTTTGTGCATGTTTCCACACTTGTTGTCAGTGAAGAAAAACATGATGCCCTCCCAAATATTTTTGGACCTGATATACTCTTTGTTTCATGCTCAAAATTACCATCAATTGGTGCCTTTTCCTTCAGTTCGTTAAGGACAATTTCTACGTTGTTAGCGAACAAGTTTTGTCTTTGATTGTTGAATTTAGTTCTTCTTCCACACTGAGTGAATTTACCATTCACATTCACCAGTACTTGGGCAAATAACAAAGCGAACACCAATGTAGCTTTTGCAGATAGTAGATCCATCTCTTTTGCTTCTTCAAAAGTTTTTAACTAACGTATATCTTCTAGTTTGCAGTAAATGTTTTTTATGTTGTGTGGTCTTGTATATTTGTAAAGTTACATCTATTTATCGGTTCTATATCAGCTATATGCGTATGCCTATGATATGTGACCTAGAAATTGTTTAATATGTTTTTGTCTGTTTGCATCTTTTTTGTTGTTGCGAAGACTGATTCATACTTCATATTTACACACGGCATGGTGCATGAGTAAGACTCGTTCCACTATTCTAGTACACGTTTCTTTCTTATGGAGTTTAAAATAAACTTATTATTAGGATTTTTTTGGTGATACAATATTTCCAAAATTAATAGATTTTGGAGATATTCTCGGTATTTAGTTACCCGTTCTGTGCATGAAGGAAATGGAAAGAGAAATTAAAGAGATAGGGATGTGGAGATATTTGTCATATATATATTTGATTGCCGTATTTTATAAAAGGAATCAAATAGGGAAATAATTGATTGATGGAGAAAATGGAATATTATCAATCAATTACATGGCAAGACAATTAATGGGAATATTATTATTCCATGAATTGATTTATTTACATAAATCAATTGCTTCATCCCTAAGTAACTTTTCTCTATATATAAAGAGAGGTATAGAGAATGTTAAGATATCAGATATGAGAGAACAATCTCTTGTTTATTTTTCTTCATTTCTTTACTCTGTAATCTCTTCAAATAGTAATAAATCTCTTCCCCATTAAAGTGGACGTACACTATCTCGCGATGGTGGAACCACTATAAATCTGTGTGTTCTCTCTTGTCTCTATTTTTTTTTGTGATCTATAACTATCTGTTTGTTCTATCACGCCAAATTGCAAGATCCTATTTTTCTGCTGAGAGGGATTGATCACCCCTCCCCCTAACAACTGGTATCAGAGCTAGATTCGCAAAGAAAGTGTTTGGTAGAATGGCAGGAGGAGATGAAAATAGTACAAATAGTACTTTAGCGCCAGTAGTTGCTCCATACGTCAGAGGCTCCTATGTGGCTTCCGGATCACAGTTGACGATAGAGAAGTGGAATGGTGAAGGAGATTTTGAAAAATGGCAATGGATGATGAAAGCAGTTTTGAGGAGAAATCGCGTTCATCGAGTAGTATTTGATACAGAGACACTGCCTGCTGATATTTCATCAGTGGAATTAGAAGAGATGGAAGAATGGGCCTTTACTACTCTCCAGCTTGCTATGGGAAAGAATGTAATTTCTGAAATCAGTCAGGAAACCACAGCCAAAGACATTTGGAAGAAGTTGGAGGACCTCTACATGAAGAAATCCCTAACTAACCGTCTGATCCTATTGAAGACTTTTTTCACTTATAAAATGAAGGAAGGTTCTTCAATTAAAACACACCTAAGTGTGTTTGATGACCTGTTGACGAAGATGAAGTCTGTTGAGTTGAAAGTTGATGAAGAACAGAAAGCAATGATTCTGTTGTGTTCGCTTCCAGAACGATACACTGGTTTCGCTAACAGCCTTATCTATGGTAGAGATACATTGACATTAGATGATGTGAAGACAGGTTTTCTCAGTGAGGAGTTGAGAGATCAGATGAAAGAGTTTGGTGTTGGTGATAGTAGTGGAGGAAGTAATAGTAGTTCAGGTTTATTTGTTGAGAGAGGTAGAGCAGAGAAGAAAGTGAAGAATTACAGGGGGCGTTCCAATTCCAGGAAGCCTCATTGGCGGAGTAAGTCAAGAGATGGAAGGTGTCATCATTGTAAGAAACCAGGCCATTGGAAAAGAGACTGCCCAGATCTGGAGAAGAAGACTGAAGGTTCTTCATCTATTGCGATGGAGAAAGATGATAGCGATTTATTGACAGCGGTTGTATCAGATGTTGCAGACCACTGGGTATTAGATTCTCGAGCATCATTTCACATGACTCCTAATAAGGATTATTTTTCTTCCTTTGATGCTAAAGAAGGAAGTTCCATCCTTATGGGAAACGATGCTACATGTAAGTCTATGGGAGTTGGTTCAGTTCGCATTCGCATGTATGATGGGATTGTTCGCACACTTTCAAATGTTCGCTATGTTCCTGGTCTTCGAAAGTCATTGATATCATTAGGCCAATTGGCATCATTGGGATGCAAGATAACCATTGTCAAAGATGGTTTGAGAGTTTCTAGAGAGGCACTTGTATTGATGAAGGGTGTTATGGTAAGAAATCTGTATTTGCTGATGGGTACCACTGTTCATGGAGAATTATGTGTTGGAGTTGATAGTTCTAAAAGTTTGGATGCTACCAAGCTTTGGCATATGAGACTAGGTCATACTTCGGAGAAGAACTTAGAGTTGCTTCGTAAGAAGAAAAAGATCAAGGGAGAAATCTTCAACAAGTTGAACTTTTGCAAGGAGTGTGTATTGGCAAGGCAAACCAGAGTTTCTTTTGGTGACGGTATGCATACTTCTAAGAGTGTACTTGATTATGTACATTCAGATGTTTGGGGGCCATACCCTACTGCTTCCATTGGTGGAGCTTATTATTTTGTTTCATTCATTGATGACTACTCGCGCAATGTTTGGGTGTATGTAATGAAAGCTAAGTTGGAAGTATTTCAGAATTTCAAGGTTTGGTTAGCTCTTGTTGAAAACCAAAAAGGAAAGAAATTGAAGATTCTTAGATCCGATAATGGTGGCGAATATGTCTCCAAAGAGTTCCTCGACTACTGCAGACAACGCGGTATTAGAAGACATTTTACTACACCTGGTGATCCGCAATCCAATGGGGTTGCTGAGAGGATGAATAGGACTCTACTTGAGAAGGCCCGTTGCTTGATATTGACTGCGGGTATGTCTAAGGGTTTTTGGGCTGAAGCTGTTTCGACTGCAGCACATATTATTAATCGGATTCCATGCTCAGCCATTGGTGGGAAGATTCCAGAGGAGTTATGGAGAGGTAAAAGCACTTTATTAAGTTATTTTCGTATATTTGGATGTCCAGTTTATGTTCACAATACAGGACAAGATAAGTTGGAGCCTAGGGCCTCCAAGTGTGTTTTTCTTGGTTATACAGATGGAATAAAAGGATACAGAATTTGGAATCCAGTTACGAAGAAAGTTATACACTCCAGACATGTGACTTTTGACGAGTCAGCGATGTTTAAACCTTTGGAAGGTTTATCAGACGGTTCAGATTCAGTTGATGAGAAGGCCGAAAAGACCGAGATTCCCAACTTTCAAACCCGAAGTACAGCTATTACTATTGGCAATAGTGATAGAACAGTTGATGATACATCACATGATAGTCCACAGATTTCCTCTAGTAGTGATGGAGATGGTCATGAAGCTAGAGAGGATTCAGCTCAAGATGGAGCTCAAGGTGGAGCTGAAGGAGAGTCAGGCGATATAGTCATTCGGGCTAGTCAGAGACCAAAGAGAGCTCCAATTAGATATGGAGATTGGGATTATGCAAATTTGAGCCTTGATGATCAGTTTGAGTATGCTTTACGTGTTGTTCATGATGAACCATTAAGCCTTGAAGAAGCCATGAAGTCGAATGATAATTCGAAGTGGAATTGCGCTATGGAAGAGGAGATACAGTCTTTGCAGAAGAACAAGACTTGGGATTTGGTACCACTACCTCAAG
Organism: Allium cepa; assembly: GCA_030765085.1. Taxonomy (NCBI): domain Eukaryota; kingdom Viridiplantae; phylum Streptophyta; class Magnoliopsida; order Asparagales; family Amaryllidaceae; genus Allium; species Allium cepa. Next base: position 92,172,309 of record CM060946.1, on the reverse strand, counting down.
GAAGCCGAGCCATAGGTTGCAAGTGGGTTTTCAAGCTGAAAGACGATGGTAGATACAAGGCAAGATTGGTAGCCAAAGGGTTTTCACAAAAAAAGGGGTTGGAGTATGATGAAATATTTGCTCCAGTTGTTAGACAAACTTCAATTCGAATCCTACTTGCGATAGTTGCTGCTCATGATTTGGAGTTAGAACAACTTGATGTGAAGACTGCTTTCTTGCATGGTGATTTGGAAGAAACCATTTACATGAAGCAGCCAGAAGGATTTATTGTAGATGGAAAATCAGATTGGGTATGCAGGTTGAAGAAATCTCTTTATGGTCTAAAACAGTCGCCTAGACAATGGTACAAAAGGTTTGATTCTTTTATGCTTTCACATGGTTTTAATCGTAGTACTAAAGATGCATGTGTTTATTTCAAGCATTTAAAGAATAGTAATTGGGTGTATTTGCTTTTGTACGTGGATGATATGTTGATTGCTTCTAAGGATAAAGCTGGAGTTGATGAGTTGAAGTTGAAATTAAAAGCGGAATTCGAAATGAAAGACCTTGGAGAAGCAAAGAAAATTTTGGGGATGGAAATCCAAAGAGATAGAAAGCTTGGACTTTTGAGACTTACTCAAAAGGAATATATTCAAAAGGTGCTTGCTCGGTTTAGCATGGATGGAGCAAAGGCTATCAGTACACCCATGCCTTTGCATATACAGCTCTCTAACAAAGGCTCTCCGATCTCAGAAAAGGATAAGGCCTACATGAAAAAGGTGCCTTATGCGAGTGCGGTAGGTAGCTTGATGTATGCTATGGTGTGCACTAGACCTGACATTGCTCAGGCTGTTGGATTAGTTAGTAGATATACAGCAAATCCGGGAAAATCGCATTGGGAGGCAGTGAAGTATATTTTTAGATATCTTAGAGGAACATCAGATTATGGTCTTGTCTTTGGCGGCAGAAATAAAGATTTCAACTTGATTGGATTTTGTGATTCAGACTATGCCGGAGATAGAGATAGAAGGAAGTCAACCTCAGGCTATGTGTTCACTCTTGGAGGAACGGCTATTAGTTGGAGAGCGAGGTTGCAGACTATAGTTGCTTTGTCTACTACAGAGGCAGAGTTGATAGCTGCAGTTGAGGCAGCTAAGGAGGCACTTTATTTAAAGAAGTTGTTGTGTGATTTGGGCTTTGTACAAGATAATTGTTTGGTGAATTGTGATAGTCAGAGTGCAATTCATTTAGCTGAAAATCTGGCTTTCAGCTCTAGAACAAAGCATATAGAGGTAAGAGAGTCTTTCCTTATCTCCATGAATGAAGAGAAGTTAGTTCGCCTTCAGAAGGTTCATACAAATGACAATGCAGCAGATATGTTTACGAAGGCCTTACCTGCTACTAAGTTCGAGCATTGCTCGAACTTGATTCACTTGATGAAGTGCTAGGTGCCACATGGTGGCACTATGGGGAAGAGAGTAACTTGGTTGAAGTTAAGAGAAGATGTGGCATTCTTCTTGTATGAAGAGATATGAGTTTATTTTTGGTTGCACAACGTCTGCCTTATTTTTTTGAGTGTTTCCAACACTTTGTTGGTGGGCGGTGGCCTTGCCGGAGTTCATTAACAAAGTGCAATGAGAGGTGGCTTTTGCAGGAACTCATTGGGAAGCATTCATTTTGGAGTATCTTGGTTTGGAAGAGATATTGTATCAAGGTGGAGATTATTAGGATTTTTTTTGGTGATACAATATTTCCAAAATTAATAGATTTTGGAGATATTCTCGGTATTTAGTTACCCGTTCTGTGCATGAAGGAAATGGAAAGAGAAATTAAAGAGATAGGGATGTGGATATATTTGTCATATATATATTTGATTGCCATATTTTATAAAAGGAATCAAATAGGGAAATAATTGATTGATGGAGAAAATGGAATATTATCAATCAATTACATGGCAAGGCAATTAATGGGAATATTATTATTCCATGAATTGATTTATTTACATAAATCAATTGCTTCATCCCTAAGTAACTTTTCTCTATATATAAAGAGAGGTATAGAGAATGTTAAGATATCAGATATGAGAGAACAATCTCTTGTTTATTTTTCTTCATTTCTTTACTCTGTAATCTCTTCAAATAGTAATAAATCTCTTCCCCGTTAAAGTGGACGTACACTATCTCGCGATGGTGGAACCACTATAAATCTGTGTGTTCTCTCTTGTCTCTATATATTTTTTTCTGTGATCTATAACTATCTGTTTGTTCTATCACGCCAAATTGCAAGATCCTATTTTTCTGCTAAGAGGGATTGATCACCCCTCCCCCTAACACTTATGTTAACTAATTTTTTCCTAGTTTTCCTAACTAACTGTGGCTTCTTCATTTTGTTTCTTGTTATGATGGTGGAGACGTTTTATATTCGGTTTGCTGGATTTTGTAGTTTGTATTAGTCAACAATTATACATGGTCTTAGCTCCGAATGAATTTTGTTTTAGGTTAATTAAACTTTACTCTTTTGTCTTTATGTTAATTCGGATTTTGTAGTTGTTTTAATCTCTAGAATTAGCTGGCGACCTTCAACTGCTGCAATTTGATTTCTTTTGAATACATCGGCTGGAGGAGGATACTTATCCTTACAAACTATCATTAAACATACAGACAATGCTTTTCATATATTTGCCAATACTTTATGAGCAGGTGTGTGTCTTGGTGGGAGTGGGGAGTTGGTAAAAAAACAGTTCAAGGCATACATTTCTTTGAATACCACGGTCTATCGTTTTGGTTACGGACTGTAATTCTTTAGCATATACACAACAATTTATTTATATTTAGCTACTAGATTTTAGGATAGATATTTCAGTTTGTAGGGGAATACATCCTGTTACCGACTGATATCCATTCAGTCTCCACATTGTTAAAGCAAGAAGAGCTATAGCATCTAAGTATTTTTATTCTTCCTGGTTTGCAGATTGCACTCGAACGAGTATATCTATGTTATGCTTGGATGCATAGGGAAAATTTGCTTTTGCTGTAGTCTGGCATCGGATGTATGGTTGTGGAGTACACAAACCATCTTGAGTAAAACTGAAAATACAGAGTCAAGTAGATCACAAACTATTAATTACTCATACACGTACGCCTGTCTGTATACAAACACGTACATACATAACACACACATAAAGCCAATTGGTTTGACGGTCAAATTTCGGATTTCAGATGAAATTTCATACGTACTTCTCGGGTTGAATTCTTGAGATCTCGGGTAAGATGGTTGTCACACGGTTTAAAACCATGTTTGAAATCTCGTCTCGTCGAAGTATAAAAAAAAAGATCTCTGTTGAGATATCAGGCAAGATGCAGAAGAGATTTAAAATTCTAGTCGGAACTCTATATTTGCTAGAATACGGAGATTAATATGATATTGCAGCTTGAAACTTTTAAGACCTAAGTTGTTTCCATAACGATACTCATAAATAGATTGTATATGCAAGATCAACTAACAACCATTCAAGGTTTATAATAAATAATAAAAATATTCGCTAAATGATGGAAAGTGTATTATTATGTGAAAATTGAATTTTGAACATCTTTTGCAGTGGAAAACATCAATTAGTCCTTGGTTGGTCTTTTTTTTAGGAGAAACATGAATTGAATCTGACATAAATTATTAGATGCACGACTCATGACATTGCTTCAAGAGGTTCATATTTGAATCATGGCATAGCAAATGCTACATCCAATATCTGGAGATCCACCACTTATACGAAACACTGTATTTATATTTTTAATTTCTTAGCAGAGTTTATATCTTTTTTCCGCACTTGTGAGTAAAGAAAAACAAGATGCCTCCCCCACCCCCAAACCCCCCCCACTCCCCCCACACACATCCTTGAGCCTGTTATTTATCATTGTTTCGTGCTCAAAATTGTAAATTCTTAATGTTTGGATTAGTGAAAGGAAAAACTAATTTTTTTTTCATAAATCACAACAGGCTGGATCTAAATCATAATAGGTTAGATTTAAATCGTAATAGACTCGATCTTTGTAAAAAATGATTTTCAACAATCACATAATAGAGTAAGAGAGCGTACCTATAACTATCCGCCCTTCATAATGTCTAACTTTCGTATAACACAAAAGAGATATTGTCGGAGTAGAAAATTCAAACCAACAATATATTAAGGCATATCGATTAAATCTCGTAGCGGAATGATGATATATAATATACTAAATATACATGAACAAAACATGATTATCAATATATGAGATACTGCACTAGTGGAAATAACCGATAAGTGAATATCAGTATAGAAATAATAGAGTTAGGGGCATATCCTAAGAGCAATTATATAATTTGTTACATATATCTAACTTGATAACCAATCTTGATCGAAATAAAAGGGGTTTTCTTTTTATTATATACTTGATATAATGTGTTATATTAATTAATTAATTAATTAAACTGAAAGTATATTTAATTGAAAATCCATAAATAGTACATTTTATGATAGTAGTTATAATGTGTTGTAACCGTAAGTAATTTATCACAATGAAAAAATAAATATACCATTTTAAATATTCCAAGTCAAGATACATCAAGACTGAATTTCGTTGTATACGTTGAAACTAGAGTACATAACGCTCTCCTAATGTTGGACAGTATATTAATCATGGCCGTTGGGGCATCTAAATGTTACATAAATAGTTATTAGATGACTGTAAAATGATTTACTCGATAGTTTTCTATTGTTTAATATAAGTAAGGTCAAATAGAGAATATCGATATGACTGATTTACATAATTCTCTCGACTTGAAAATAATGTAGATCTAAAAGCTCCACTTTTATTATAGTCAAATCATGGCGCATCGTTCCATCAAGTGACTATAGTTGGGTCGAGTGAAAGTATTGAAAGTGATACACTATTCAAAGAGGATCTGTCTCCTTAGTTATATAGAGTTAGTATCACGGTCAACTCAAGTCAAATCAAAGTCAAAAGTGAGCATTTTTATTAATAACAATTGCTATTATTGAACCAAGAACTTTGTGTTTGGAATATATATTTTAATATGGATGATGTAGGAATTTTTACAATTACCAAATTCAGTATGTCCAATGTGATATAGTTTTGACGAAGAGAATTGGTGTAAATAAATGTCACAACCGGGTAACGCTTAATAAAGTGAAATTGGATTTTACCAAAACTAAATGAAAGATAAATTTGGCCAAAATGTCACAGCGCCTACTAAGGGACATAAGAACGTTAACATTCGAATGGTTCGATGTTAATCGCTGACCAAATTTACACTCGACGAGTCGCACAACCGATATGATGAATTCTCTTTAGACCAAACAATCTAAATACATAATTGTTATAAATTAATTAATATTTATGAAATATTGACTATGAAATTATGAATATGACTTAAGGAATAAATATTAACATATATATTTATAATAGCTATAAATATATTGATTAATATACGATATTGACAAGCAATTAAATCAGGTTTAATCAGTAATATTTATTTGGACCTAAATGGGCTATTAGCACATGATGTATGATTATACATACGGCAGCAACATACATGATAGGGGCGGCTAAGATCTTTGATGGAAGGCTTTGATTTAAGGAGAATGGGTAAAAGATTCGATCCATCTTTCTCTCCATTCCTTCCATTAGAAAGGAACTTACAACCTTAATGCATTTGTGACTTTTTGGCCGCTATTTTCATCTTCTTGCTGGCCGATCCTATCTACGTAAAGCTCCATCAAAGCTCATCTCAAATCAATTTCAAATCAACAACTATTGAATAGTAAACGATGTAGAATTCAAAGATTACCAGTTTACGAAATTAAGAAGAGTTCTAAGGAGAGATATACATAATGGCAATGTATACTTCAAGGCATAGTTTTAGTATATATGTTTTCTTATTTCATGTAACTTATTATTCATTTATAATATTACATTGCTAGTACATACATACATGCGTGTGTGTATATATATATGCATATATATATATATATATATTGTTAGTTAGGTGAGATTCCTATATATATGAATGTTGTCACATATTGAATTATTATGTGTATGTATGTATAATTTTTTTTATTTGGGCCATATGGTTATACAGCCGAAATTATTTACTTTAATTTATATATGTGTATATGTATATATTAATTTATTATATTCATATTAATAAGTCACATTACACAAATTTAAATAACCTATAATTCATTGTCTCGCCATATCATGTTAAAGATTGATTTAATATTCTATATATGCAAATTTATACTAAATATAATTTTAGGTAATAGCGAAATATTTGTTTGCAATTATTTACTATTTCTAATATTATTTAAATTGAAATAAAGGTTATATAAATATAAAATGGCATATGATTTGAAAATTATTTTTAATTTTTTTAAAACATTTCATCATCATATTAACTTTCAATCGAAATTCCAGAATTTAAAAATCAACTTTATTATTTTTTTTAAAAAACATTATAATAATAGCTGAAATTACTTAATAAGAAAAAAAATTTCAACTCAGAAAATTATGAATTTTTTTTCATGAACTTATAATATCAAATTCTAATTTCAAAAAATTTATAAAAATATGTTACCAAGTTATTTTTAATATTTTTTTATTCTTTTTCGGCTAACAAATTTATATATAAATAATTTAATAATGTAAAATTATCATAAAATATATTTTATGTTGTGTATTGGCTCTGGAATGCTATAATGTGTGCGTAATTATATATTGTTTTAATTAATCTTATACGTATATAATTATATAATATATATATATATATATAACTACATACATTTACAAATATTTTTAGTCATTAAAAATATAATTATATATATATTAATTTTATTGCTATAAAACATCCATGTATAAATATAAAAATAACAACTTTTCACAATTTATATATATATATATAGATAATTGTATATATATATATATATATTAATATATGTTCATCAAATTATTATCTACTTTAATATATAAATATTTATCTATTTATTAATATTTCACATTTATGTAAAACATATATTATATATATGCAAATATTTATATTGTTTTAATACTCATTTTAAAATAACAAGTTTACACATCATATAAATATCATATTTAATATATGATCTGTGTACATCACATAAATATTAACGACCTTCCCATTTTCGTCTAAACTACTGATTTAAGGTCCCCATGCCTCGTCTTCTTGCCTTCCGTTTGGCGCTCCTCCTACATCCTACCTCATTGCTCTGGGTTCTTCTGATAGCCAAGAATGTAAGGACAAGTCGAAATTCACTCGGTCCTGTGTTGTTAATATAGGACGCTCCTCCTCTTGAACCGGAAGTGGCCAAACCTATTTGTCATCTTCCAAGGCATCTCAAGCGGCCGTTTCTATAGTTTCTCCTTCTCTTATTGATGAGAATGCTACTGCTTTCAACTACAGACTTCTTGGTAGTCTGCCTTCTTGTGAATGTTCATTGCCAAGTAATTATGTAAACCACTACATACTAAGATTAAGAAGAACAAAAAATAAATAGTTTTCTCTGACCTTCATTCACTCTTAATTTGTCTAAATAAATTAGAACGAATGGACCATAATCTTCCAAAATCAAATATTCTTTTCTTATTTTTCCCTAATTCTAACTCTAAAATTAACCACCATGTTTATATTAGGAACCACTTAAAATGAGACATCATAAATCCATCATAATTTGCCTTAAAAATACCGACATCACCCCTTAATTTTGCAAAAAAAAGAAAGAAAAGAAAATTGAATAGGGAAAATTGAAAATAGAAGAACAATTCAACATATGTTTTATTTTATTTTTGCTAAAAAATATTGATATTAATTTGTCGTAATTACTTGTAGTAAACGACCCACAATCATCGAAAAACCAAAACCCATTACTTGATTTTCCTTAATGCTAAGTCCAAAGCCCAACCCTTGCATTATATTTGCAACCAATTAACCTGAAATAGCTTAATTGATCTAGTTTAATTCAAACCATCCATCAAAATTTGGGTTAAAATCACAAGGCTTGACTTTTTTGTCAGCAATACAATTAACTTGTGTGTAACCCGTGCGTTGCACACAGTCAAGGATGACCCATGGATCAAGGCACTAAAGCCATAGCTTTGGACCTATTTCACACAAGGACACCGAAATAAAAAAAGAAGTTAAAATCAATATGTAAAAGCTTATAGAAGACAATAAAATGCATGGTATGAAAACAAAAGTTAATGCTAGGCCCAAGGAAGATGAGCATCAATATATCCTTTTTTCCCACAATTCATATTACCTAAATTTAAAAATCACAACTACCAAAAATCCTACAAATTCATAATTTTCAACATTTATTTTCATTAAAAGAAATTGGAAGGAAAGAATAGAAAATCATATCAATTTTAGAAACCACAATTTTTCCTCAGATGATATATTTTATTATATTTATATTTATTCACATTATGTTATGAATTTCTATTTGTAGAATATTAATATGATTTGAATGCTAAAATTTCTAGCAAATAAGCTTCTTGGTTTAAAATTTAATGATTAACATTTTTAACGCAAATCGTTGCTAAAAAATAAATTTTCTTTTGAATTGTTGTATGACTTGAAGTATCGTTATCAAGGTGCTTGTTTCTTTTTGTAACTCTATTTGTTATCTATGTCGTATATAAACTATTTTTCTTTGATGCTTTAATTTTATTAGTCTAATTAATACATGTAATAAGATCTTGACTCAAAACTAGCTCTAAGTACCAGAACTCCTAGGACCGGCTCTGCACACGGTAGTATGTTGAAAACTAGTATTTATATTTTAATTATTGCTAAAATACTTTTTGTTATCCAGTATATGATATATATATATATATCCTAATATATTAGTCGTAAATTAAAATGGCATGCGATGCTCGGATGTAAGGTTGAGGGTTCAAACCTCGCTAACAATATGTTTCTGTAAAAATTAATGTTCTAACTCAAAAAAATTATATTTTAAAATGTTAGTATCGTATATGTGAATAATTTATGTTTTTTCTTGTGATGTATATTTTTATATGTATGAGTGAGTAAATAACTTTACCATTTTATTAATATGATTGTTATATATATTGTTGTTTGTATGCGTGTGTGTGTGTATTTATATGTATATATATAAGGTGGAGCCTTGATGCAAATGTTAGGTCACCTGTACGGTCATTTGGATGCCCAAATTCGATTCTGAAAGTAATATTTTTCGTAATGCGAGGGAAAGACTGCATACATTATCGACCTCCCTCGAGCCCTCTATCAAGCGGGGGCCCCATGCACTGGGTTCCACTTTATATATATATATATATATATATATATATATATATATTGTAACATCCCGTATTTTTAAGCCATTGAATTTGAACATTTAATTCGTTTTAAATGTTTAATGTGGATTCTTAATTGATTTTGAAATGAATGGATTCGGGTTCAATCAATGAAATAAGCTATAATTTTTAGTTATAGTAATTCCAGTTGAATTTGAATAATGGGAAAATAATAATTTATATATTCGGAATTGAAATAAAAGTAAATCTGGATGTAAGTAGTGATAAAAATGGTTTTAAAAATTTATTTTGAGTTATTTGAGTGTAAATAGCGTGGTGGGAATTTTAGAAGAATTTTAAAGTTTATAAATTAATATTTGGGATTTTATATTAATTTAAAAATGAATTTAATATTATTAAAATGCAATTTAATCAGATTTTAGTCCGGAATGAGCCAGAATGATTAGTAATGTGATTATATATTTTATATGATTTATTATTAAGGTATTAAAATTTTAAAAGTTAAATTTTAAGCGGTTTCGACAATTATGAAAATCGCTCGACTTAATAGACGAGTTAAAATAGCCTTCCGGGGCACAGTCTCGGAATTCGATGAAACCAGTTCCATTGGATCCGTAATAGTTAGTTATTATCGGATTTCAATTTTCGTACAATTGGAGTTGTCGTTTGACCGTGGCAGCTCGAAACGCATAGAAATCGTTTTAACCGATTTAATTTTAAATTGATCGTTTATTTTCGTAACTCGCGTATACGACCAAATTAGCTTCCGAAATATGTTTCATTGTGTTTGGAACGCGGAAAAACCCTAGGAACGCCTATTGGTACGCGAGGTTTGGAGTTTGTTTGCATAGGGTGTGAAAATTTGTAGAACAATATTAAAATAATATTAAATAATATTATATATATTCACATTAGGGCAAAAACCGTAGATCTAGTTTCGGCCGACACTATCTTATTTAATGGCCGGAAATCATCAACCTTTCTCTTCAATTTCTGATCAATCCACAAGTTAATTTCAAAAACTTTCTAAACAAAGATCGTAGGGCTCTTCGAGGCGAGCGCATCCAACGGTCGAAGTCGTGTGTTATGTGATAGATCACCGGATTTTTCGCTGCATTCGTGTGAGGTTTGCGCTCGTTTTTCGAGGTCTGAGTTCGACTGAGCTTCACCATTTCGCGGTCGAAGGAGGAGGTGGGGCCGACGCACGAATGGGTGGTGATGGATTATTGTCTCGGCGCTTCTTCTGGGTCGCGATTTTCGATTGGGGGTGACGGTTTTGGGTTCGTTCAAGCCTAGAACGATCGTGTTTGGAAGGAACTGCTATGCGGCCGTGATTTCTGTTTTTCAAATCAATGGTCGGGATGCTAGGTTGTAATTTAATAAAAAAAAATAAAAAAAAATTATTTTATATTCAATTTAAAACTTTAAAATTTAATATCTCGCTCGTACTTGTCAGATTTCAGCGAAATTTGCGGCGTCGGGATCGCAGAGACGCGTACTTCGCAATGGTGCAGTTCGGGAATCATTTCGAACGTCGTTCGGTTTAATTTAAATTTCGAACGCTCGCCGAAACTCAAGGTGGGTTATTCTCACTCATATCTGGATGCTAGTTCATTTAAATAGTTAATATTTAAATATCTGTGTGATTGGTTGAATATAATTTTTGATATAGGTTTGGATTGATATTTATATATGTGATGTGCTAATATATGTGATGCAGGGAAAACAGGTTGGAGGGATCCAACTGGATTCCTCACAATGTAGTAATTATTGTTATAATTGATAATGATGCCTGTTTATATATTGTAATTGATAAATTTGGAATTAAATTGTATTGTGATGTTGTTGGATAAACTATAAACTCAGAATGTTAATTATAAAGAAAATAAAATGGGTTTTAAAAAGAAATCAAGAAATTGATAAATAAAGAATTTAAAGGAATATAAAAATTGGAATTTGCTTTGGATAAAAAATGTAAATTGGTAAAATTGGGATTTAAAATACAGTGGAAAATTTATCAATCGATAAATGTGAATAAAGATTTCTGGAAATGAATTCTATGGGAATTATAAATTTGTTTTGAGATAACGATGGGGTTATTTGATGATGTTCCGGGAAATTAAATATGTTGCAACGAAGTTTCCAAATATAAAATTTACAGTTTTAAATGTAAATATAATATTTTGAAATGCCGTTTTCTCCATTGGGATTTTATTTAAGTAAATTGTAAATACGGTTTTTCATTGAAGAATTCTCCAAAATGTTTCATTTAAGAATGTTTTAAACCTATATTGTAAAAATGAATTTCCGGGAATGGGAAATTGTGTTTGAACTTCGGAGGAAATTTAGTTAAGCATGAGATTGGGGATTTATGTTATAAAAATAAATTGAATTGAAATAGATCGGCTGGATTTATGAGACAGATTCTTTGGGATGTTTGAATGGGAAGGTGTTTCCCTGGGGGAAACCAAGTCAGTGTTTTAAAAGATTTTAGTTAAATAAAGGTTAAAGCTTAAATTTTTTAAAGAGTACTTTTAAGAAATTGTTACTTTAAAGAAGAAAGTAATAAAATAGGTTTAAATTTATTTGTTTAAGTTATTGGTAAAGGCTAGTATTATCTTTTTAAACTCTACTTTTAAATTTGGTTTATTTTAACCTATATTGAAAATCAAGTTTATATCTAAATAAATAGTGTCATTTTAAATATTTTGAAATTGCATTTTTGAGTAAATAACTAGAAGTACATTTATATATATAAGTGTATTTTGCTATAAAGAATTTTAACTCTTTAAAAATCTAAGTGTTTGAGCTTGGTTATTCCCAATGGGAAATAAGGGTAAAGGATTTACCTTGTAAAGGAGAATTTTGGGAAAGTGTGTTCAAACGAGTTTTGAAACTTTAGGAATATATCTTTTAAAGATATTAAAGGAAAATAAATAATATGAGATTATTTATTGCGTGATGGATGTTTGTGAATATGAATTGATAGTTAAATCACCGACTATCAATATTGGACAAATGCGTTGATCGTTTCGAAGAGACCGGGATCGAGACTTATTTCTCGAAAACCACTTCGATCCGGTTTGTACGTTTCGTGCGAAAAACGTGCTCGGAGTCGAAGATGGAGCTGTGAAGTGCAAGCGCTAGTCGCTACTAATCCTGAGGATATTTCCAAAATGGATGTAGTAGGAGTAGTGCCTTCGGTTCCGTTCGAACCCGGGACGGACTTGTATGGACGAATGCTTTCGGAATATCGTCAGGTGGGCGATGGGCATTCAAAGTGAAACGTTCTAAAAGGTAACGCTTAGCCTCAAGCCTCATCAAATGGGAATGACTGAAAATCAGGGGATATGTAGCATGGCTTCGTGGGTAGCCCCCACTGGAGAGTAAGGTCATCCCTGTCTAGATGTTCCTTTTTATTTCGGCTTAGTGGGCGGTTGCTGATCCCAACCGCGGGGTGATCTTATTCGAAACTATCCAGTAAGGGATGGGTCCGGCCTTGTGTTGTAGGGGATTGGGAGTGGTCCTCGGTACGGTGATCTAGGCCCCGTACTGTGACAGGTGGTACCCCGGTGCCTAGTCATTGTTGGAAATCCATTCTCCCTACGAGCCTTTTACGAGTTTTGTTTGTATTACCCACTTTGTGGCTAGTAGCTGGAATTTAATCATGTAACAATTTCGGCTATTTTATAAATATTTGTAAATAGAGCCTATTATAATATCATAGGATTTCTATAAAAAGTGTTTTAGCTATCGCAATGTTAAAACCCAACATGTTTATTTGTGGCGTGGTCTTACGAGATGCTTTTGTTTTCAAAAGGATTTTTGAAACTTTTGTGTGAAATAAAGTGGGATTTTTGAAACTTTAATAATCAATTTGGATGCAATATTATCAACTGGTATTCCAGACTGACTCGGGTGTTATTTTATTATAATGCTCGGGTCAGACCGAGTATTATTTGTTCAGGATAGGTTGCTATGAAGCAGGAGAGGAGCTGGAGTCCGAGACGTATTATCTGTACTTATATATATATTCCGCTGCTATGATTGTATGGATTTGTCTGATTGGAAATTTGATGTATGAGATACTCTGATGATGTGATGTATAAAACTGGTATAGTTTTCATTTTATGTAAAGTTATATATTTACTATTATATTTTATTCCGCTGCGACTGTAAGATTCTGATATTGTTTAGCTTCTTCTTCTTCTATCTCTTCTTCTTAAGCCCAAATGGTTCGTATTTCTGTGTCACTTGAGTTAACAAAGATAGAATAGTGTTGATTCAAGGGGTACGGATTTGCGGGTCGTCACACTTGGTATCAGAGCTTAGGTTGGCAACAACCTAGGCTTTGATGGGGGCAATTACTCATTGGATATAGAGTCAATAGTACTCTATAATGAGTTGAGTGTATTAATAGATATGAGAGCGTACTTGTTAGTGGATATAAAATTGTTTTTATACTGTGTTGACTTATCGGTTGAGTGTTTATGAATTCTGATCGGTGCGGGAAGTACAACCGTATCGATAGGGGTTTCTAAACTCTTAAACAAGATAAACCGACATAGTATTGTTTTTAAAGTGGGTAAATGAAATAACTTTACCCAAAATATATTTTGATATAAAAGAAATAATTTTCTGAAATTATTATATATATATTGGGATGATTAGTTGTTAATGTCTAAATCAAATAAGAATTTAAAATTTAATCTGAAATTTGAAATAGTTATGATGAAAATAAAATTCTACAAATATAAATTATATGAAAGGAAGAATAACTAAATTTGAATTGAACCATAATTTAAATACCGAAAGTTTTGGAAAAGATTTTAAATGAAATGGAAATAAAGCTTTGGAAATTTAAATTTCTGGGAAAGTTTGAAATGTTTGCTAAAGAGTTTGAAGGCAATAATGAAATATTATTTTGGAAAGAATATTTGAAGGGAAATTGTTTTGAAATGAATTTGGGAAAGTAAGAAAGCATTGAACTCACTTCAGCCGCTGGAAAATAATCCTGATGATGTTGGCCACATCATTAGAATTCATTTTCGAGTTTCTAAAGTGATGGATTGCTACCAAAATGGTTGGTTATGATATTGTTTGAATTGGTTGGGTATGCCAGTTGTTTTGGAAATTTCAAGGGAGGAAATTTGTTTTGGTATAAACAAGTTGTTTTGGAAAATCTGGAGATTTGACTTGATATACCAGGGGAGTATGAGTTATTTATTATTTCAAAATGGTTTTGAAATAAAAACCGGGTAATTGAATTCTGAGAAATTTTATTTTAATAATGTGTAAAAAATGAATCAACTATTGGACTTATTTGGTGAAGTTGATATTGGTAAGAAGAAATGTAAATTTTAATCTTGGAATTAAAATTTAACTTGAGTAAATGGAAGTGAATAAAATATATTGAAGTGAATAGAAAATTTGAATTTAACTTGGGATAAGTTAAACAAATTGAACTTAAATTAAATAGAGTTGGATTAAATTGAAATGTGAAATGACTTTGTATTTGTGAGTCATTGTGTAATAAATTGTAACCATAAGCTATTAAGTGTTATGATTATAATCTGAAATTGTGAATTTAAAATTTGCAAAGGATTAAGGTGTAATAAATTATGTATCTTTAAGAATTCAGTGATACATATATACATAGAATTTGAAATTGTGATTATAAGATGTAGATGGATTAAAATGAGCGATATGAGCTTTAAAATAAATAAGTTGATGAAATTGAGAATGGAAAATTTGATTGTAAACTTAAGTAAAATGGAATTTTAATCACAAATGGGAAATAGTGAAATGGTATGGTGGATTCAAACTTAATCTCAAATGAAATGTGAATTGAGATAAGGTAGAGTGAGATATAAAAGAAGTGAATTAAAACCTAATATGGATTAGGTTATTGACTAAATTGAATTACAATTTAATGGGATTTGTTATGAGATGAATAGAATTTTAATGGGTTGGTCAAAATTTAGAAAGTAAATAAAGTCCAGTTTTGGAATGGAATTTAATTTTGGTAATAAATATTGGAAGTGTGAATGGATAATGGGATTAGATTATAATAATGATGATTTGGTTTATAAATAAATTCAAATGAGTAAAATAATTTAAATGGTCTCTTTGTTAATAAAATAAATTCCCAAATGGATTGAATAAGTAAACAAAGGGCCATTCGAATTTGTAAATGGATTGGAATTTGATGGAATGAGAATCAAAGGAAATAAAATAAAATTGATATAAGAAGATAATGAAAATGTTGTGAAAGAACTTAAACAACTTGAAAGAGAAAAACAAAATGATTGTGAATAAGCTTTATTAAGTACTCTTGAATGAAATTTGTTAGATAATAAAATTGAATTGCAAGTGAAATGGAATTAATTGATTGTTGTGATAAATTAAGGATGTCTGGGTTGTAAATAATCCAGGATGAAATGAAATTAATATAAACCTGAATTGGTTAATGAAATAAAAATGTAAGGAAAATTTAATTTAACAATTGCATTGGAATAAAAATACTTGGCTTGTGAACTAGGTAAAATTTAATAAAATTAATATAAATATAAGTAGAATTAATTTTAATGGTTATAAGCTTAAGTGGTGGTTATTTTGCTCGAATGACATGAAAATTGCATGTATTCGGAATTGAGTTGTTTAACAAGCAATTGAAATTAATTTTTGAATAAATTGATATGGATTGGAATAAAATTCAAAGAGTTTGTATATGGATGCAAGTGAATTGATTTGAAGGAACAAATAAAGATGGTTTTAAATTAATGAGATAAATGCAATCTAATTAAGTGATTTTTGCATATGAATGGAAATGGATCATAAAAGAAATGCAAATGTTTCAAGTTTAAAATAAAATTTGATTGTAAATCAAATTGGGAATGTAAGTTAAAGTAAAAAAAATGCAAGTAAGGCAGATGTAAATCATATTGAAATAGAAATGAATTGGTTGTAATAAATATGAATGGTATATAGTAAACTTGAATGTAAATCATTCAAGTGAAATGAAATGAAGTTGGTTGGGATGAAAGTAGAATGGGCTAAAATCTTAATGAATGGATTTGAGTATAAATGTAAATGAGTTATAATAGAAATGCAAATGTAACAAATTGAAATAAAATTTGCTTGGTGAATCAATTCAAAAATTGGGTAGAGTATGAATTGAAATAGCGAAACTTGTATGTAAAAGGAAACTTTATGCATGTTATAAAATATGGTGTACTTATGAAACCATGCAAATTGTTGATTTGATTATGAAATGGATATGTTTGGCTTACATTTATATTGAAAATGTTGTTAACATGTTCATATCTTTGAAAACTGATGAGTTTGTTGAGTAAGTACAAGTACGGGAGGCGTTCGAGAGAGTTGGAGCGCGTATATGCGTTATATTAGCCGCTTGCTACTAAAATTTGCTAAAAAGGTACGCCTACGCAATTATAATTGGGAAATGATATATATTTTGTGATATATTTTGGTTTCCGACCATGTGGGTCGATGTATATATATTTATCTATATCGCGATATCGCGAAAGCTCCTCCGTGTAGGGGAGACTCTGTCAAAATTTTCTGGAAATTTTGGGAGTTAGAAATTTTTTGGGATTTTGATTTGCTAAGAAATTTAATTTTTTAAAACAAATGGTAAAATTAAAGATTTAGAGCAAATGAAGCAAATGAGTTTGGATTTGAGCTAAAGGGTTTTGGGAAGTGTATATAAGCTTTTAACTAAGCAAATTGGGTAAGTAAATGGGTTGGAGAGTATTTTCTACCCTAGCAAATTTCGGGGACGAAATTTTTATAAGGGGGAAGAATGTAACATCCCGTATTTTTAAGCCATTGAATTTGAACACTTAATTCGTTTTAAATGTTTAATGTGGATTCTTAATCGATTTTGAAATGAATGGATTCTGGTTCAATCAATGAAATAAGCTATAATTTTTAATTATAGCAATTCCAGTTGAATTTGAATAATGGGAAAATAATAATTTAAATATTCGGAATTGAAATAAAAGTAAATCTGGATGTAAATAGTGATAAAAATGGTTTTAAAAATTTATTTTGAGTTATTTGAGTGTAAATAGCGTGGTGGGAATTTTAGAAGAATTTTAAAGTTGATAAATTAATATTTGGGATTTTTATATTAATTTAAAAATGAATTTAATATTATTAAAATGCAATTTAATCAGATTTTGGTCCGGAATGAGCTAGAATGATTTGTAATGTGATTATATATTTTATATGATTTATTATTAAGGTACTAAAATTTTAAAAGTGAAATTTTAAGCGGTTTCGATAATTATGAAAATCGCTCGACTTAATAGACGAGTTAAAATAGCCTTCCGGGACACAGTCTCGGAATTCAACGAAACCAGTTCCATTGGATCCGTAATAGTTAGTTATTATCGGATTTCAATTTTCATTGCAATCGGAGTTGTCGTTTGACCGTGGCAGCTCGAAACGCATAGAAATCGTTTTAACCGATTTTATTTTAAATTGATCGTTTATTTT
Source organism: Allium cepa (assembly GCA_030765085.1). Lineage (NCBI taxonomy): Eukaryota > Viridiplantae > Streptophyta > Magnoliopsida > Asparagales > Amaryllidaceae > Allium > Allium cepa. Next base: position 92,154,457 of record CM060946.1, on the reverse strand, counting down.
CGTAACTCGTGCACACGACCAAATTAGCTTCCGCAACTTGTTCCATTATGTCCGAAACGCGAAAAACCCTAAGAACGCCTGTTGGTACGTGAGGTTTGGAGTTTGTTTGCATAGGGTGTGAAAATTTGTAGAACAATATTAAAATAATATTAAATAATATTATATATATTCACATTAGGGTAAAAACCCTAGATCTAGTTTCGGTCGACACTATCTTTTTTAATGGCCGGAAATCATCAACCTTTCTCTTCAATTTCTGATCAATCCATAATTTAATTTCAAAAACTTTCTAAACAAAAATCGTAGGGCTCTTTGAGGCGAGCGCATCCAACGGTCGAAGTCGTGTGTTATGTGATAGATCACCGGATTTTTCGCTGCATTCGTGTGAGGTTTGCGCTCGTTTTTCGAGGTATGAGTTCGACCGAGCTTCGCAGTTTCGCGGTCGAAGGAGGAGGTGGGGCTGACGCACGTATGGGTGGTGATGGATTATTGTCTCGGCGCTTCTTCTGGGTCGCGATTTTCGATTGGGGGTGACGGTTTTGGGTTCGTTCAAGTCTAGAACGATCGTGTTTGGAAGGAACTGCTATGCGGCCGTGATTTCTGTTTTTCAAATCAATGGTCAGGATGCTAGGTTGTAATTTAATAAAAATAAATAAAAGAAATTTGTTTTAAATTCAATTTAAAACTTTAAAATTTAATTTCTCGCTCGTACGTTGTAAGATTTTAGCGAAATTTGCGGCGCCGGGATCGCAGAGACGCGTACTTCGCAATGGTGCAGTTCGGGAATCATTCCGGGCAAGTAAAAAATTTAGGTTAAATCGAACGTCGTTCGGTTTAATTTAAATTTCGAACGCTCACTGAAACTCAAGGTGGGTTATTCTCACTCATATCTGGATGCTAGTTCATTTAAATAGTTAATATTTAAATATCTGTGTGATTGGTTGAATATAATTGTTGATATCAGTTAGGATTGATATTTATATATGTGATGTGCTAATATTTTTGATGCAGGGAAAACAGGTTGGAGGGATCCAACTGGATTCCTCACAATGTAGTAATTATTTTTATAATTGATAATGATACCTGTTTATATATTCTAATCGATAAATTTGGAATTAAATTGTATTATGATGTTGTTGGATAAACTAAAAACTAAGAATGTTAATTATAAAGAAAATAAACTGGGTTTTAAAAAGAAATCAAGAAATTGATAAATAAAGAATTTAAAGGAATATAAAAATTGGAATCTGCTTTTGATAAAAAATGTAAATTGGTAAAATTGGGATTTAAAATACAGTGGAAAATTTATCAATCGATAAATGTGAAGTAAAGATTTTTGGAAATGAATTCTGTGGGAATTATAAATTTGTTTTGAGATAACAATGGGGTTATTTGATGATGTTTCGGGAAATTAAATATGTTGCAACGAAGTTTCCAAATATAAAATTTACAGTTTTAAATGTAAATAGAATATTTTGAAATGTCGTTTTCTCAATTGGAATTTTATTTAAGTAAACTGTAAATATGGTTTTTCATTGAAGAATTCTCCAAAATGTTTCATTTAAAAATGTTTTAAACCTATATTGTAAAAATGAATTTCCGGGAATGGGAAATTTTGTTTGAACTTCGAAGGAAATTTAGTTAAGCATGAGATTGGGGATTTATGTTATAAAAATAAATTGAATTGAAATAAATCGGCTGGATTTATGAGACAGATTCTTTGGGATGTTTGAATGGGAAAGTGTTTCCCTGGGAAAAACCAAGTCAGTGTTTTAAAAGATTTTAGTTAAATAAAGGTTAAAGCTTAAATTTGTTTAAAGAGTATTTTTAAGAAATTGTTGCTTTAAAGAAGAAAGTAATAAAATAGGTTTAAATTTATTTGTTTAAGTTATTGGTAAAGGCTAGTATTATCTTTTTAAACTCTACTTTTAAATTTGGTTTATTTTAGCCTATATTGAAAATCAAGTTTATATCTAAATAAATAGTGTCATTTTAAATATTTTGAAATTGCATTTTTGAGTAAATAACTAGAAGTAAATTTATATATATAAGTATATTTTGCTATAAAGAATTTTAACTCTTTAAAAATCTAAGTGTTTGAGCTTGGTTATTCCCAATGGGAAATAAGGGTAAAGTATTTACCTTGTAAAGGAGAATTTTGGGAAAGTGTGTTCAAACGAGTTTTGAAACTTTAGGAATATATCTTTTAAAGATATTAAAGGAAAATAAATAATATGAGACTATTTATTGTGTGATGGATGTTTGTGAATATGAATTGATAGTTAAATCACCGACTAACAATATTGGACAAATGCGTTGATCGTTTCGAAGAGATCGGGATCGAGACTTATTTCTCAAAAACCACTTTGATCCGGTTTGTACGTTTCGTGCGAAAAACGTGCTCGGAGTCGAAGATGGAGCTGTGAAGTGCAAGGGCTAGTCGCTACTAATCCTGAGGATATTTCCAAAATGGATGTAGTAGGAGTAGTGCCTTCGGTTCCGTTCGAACCTGGGACGGACTTGTATGGACGAATGCTTTAGGAACATCGTCAGGTGGGCGATGGGAATTCTAAGTGAAACGTTATAAAAGGTAACGCTTAGCCTCAAGACTCATCAAATGGGAATGACTGAAAATCAGGGGATATGCAGCAAGGCTTCGTGGGTAGCCCCCACTAGAGAGTAAGGTCATCTCTGTCTAGATGTTCCTTTTTATTTCGGTTTAGTGGGCGGTTGCTGATCCCAACCGCGGGGTGATCTTATTCGAAACTATCCAGTAAGGGGTGGGTCCGGCCTTGTGTTGCAGGGGATCGGGAGTGGTCCTCGGTACGGTGATCTAGGCCCCATACTTTGACAGGTGGTACCCCAGTGCCTAGTCATTGTTGGAAATCCATTCTCCCTACGAGCCTTTTACGAGTTTTGTTTGTATTACCCACTTTGTGGCTAGTAGCTGGAATTTAATCATGTAACAATTTCGGCTATTTTATAAGTATTTGTAAATAGACCCTATTATAATATCGGAGGATTTCTATAAAAAGTGTTTTAGCTATCGTAAGGTAAAAACCCGACATGTTTATTTGTGGTTGGTCTTATGAGATGCTTTTGTTTTCAAAAGGATTTTTGAAACTTTTATGTGAAATAAAGTGGGATTTTTGAAACTTTAATAATCAATTTGGATGCATTATTATCAGCTAGTATTCCAGACTGACACGGGTGTTATTTTATTATAATGCTCGGGTCAGACCGAGTATTATTTGTTCAGGATAGGTTGCTATGAAGCAGGAGAGGAGCTGGAGTTCGAGATGTATTATCTGTACTTATATATATTCCGCTGCTATGATTGTATGGATTTGTCTGATTGGAAATTTGATGCATGAGATACTCTGATGATGTGATGTATAAAACTGGTATAGTTTTCATTTTATGTAAAGTTATATATTTACTATTATATTTTATTCCGCTGCGACTGTGAGATTCTGATATTGTTTAGCTTCTTCTTCTTCTATCTCTTCTTCTTAAACCCAGATGGTTCGTATTTCTGTGTCACTTGAGTTAACAGAGATAGAATAGTGTTGATTCAAGTGGTACGGATTTGTGAGTCGTCACACACACACACACATATGTATGTATGTATGTATGTATGTATGTATGTATGTATAACTGTCATCTTTTTAAAAGAATTTATAAATGGATTAATGAACATTAAATAATTGAATTTATCTAAATAATTTGAATTAAAGGTAAACATAACTAATTAAAAACAAGGAGTTAAATGTAAAAAAAATTATAGAAAATTGAGAAGTGCTTTGTGCATGTTTGTAATTGAGGAGAACATCGTCTTATGATTAGCTTATTTACATGTGAAATTTTATCCATATTTAGTTTTCATTTTTAAACTACTTTATTCTTATAATTAATCCTAGATTTCATATTGTTGTAGGAGGGCCATTTTTACAACATTGATAATTACAAAATAATGTTATGTTGCATTTAGTTGAGTTATGAGTTGGGTATGCTTTGATAACATGTTGAAAGCGAGATTGTTTATATAACCTAATATTGGTGTAATCTTTGCGATCACATCGTAATGTTGTAAAATATTTAATTTATCTTTTAAAGATTGTTCAAAAAAATGAAATTATGTTATGCAGTATACCAAATTTTGTTTAGATAAATGAAATATAAATTAAAAGAGTTATTATTATTTATGTATACATTTTACGTTACAAGATTTAGATATCTTTATATATCTGAATAAAGAAGAAATAATTTTATCATTTTTTTCATATATATGAATATTGTATATAGCGAATCTTGTATTTTAGGATCTATTAGATGGATTAATGAATATTTGTTAACTATATTTATTTAAATAGTTTAAATTATGATTACACAATTAGTTAACCATATTTATTTGATGGATTAAATTACGAGTAAATGATATCATATCTTAGATACTACAATTTAATTTAGTTTGATCTGAACCATACTTCGAAGTTTGAGATAATTTTTCTAGTGTTCTAAGGCTATTTTTGAAAAAATGTATATACTTTAATTGAAACATCAATGCTTGAATCTAATGTTGTCTAAGCCATAATTTATCCATTTTATTCTCATACTTTACATGTAAACAAACAAAACTAGTTGTGTTAAATTTGAACGATTTAAATATATTTCAAATATTAAAAGAGAGAATATATTAATTGATTCTTGCAATCAATCAATTTTGGAAAGAAAATATGAAAGGTAATCAATTAATTTAAGAAGATACGTAAATTGATTTAAGCAACCAAACAAATATAGACAAGTACCATTGTCTCAGTGGTTAAGTGATTCGGCTTTGGTGCGAGAGATCACAAGTTCGAAACTTACGTAGCGTGATTCGAACATATATTGACATGTGATTTGTGTTATGTTATTCCAGTGACATGTTGTATCTAAGTACCATTTCAAAAAAATTAAAATACCATTATGTTTATTTTGTGTTTGAATCAAATCAAGTAAATTTGAAAAGATTTCAATCTTATCTCCAAGGTAGTCTTCATCATTGCATTATATATATAAAGACACTCGTTTATTTTTTTAAAATAAGACAAGGGAAGAGAGCTCTTAACAAAATATCTTCAATAAGAAGCACATTTCTGTATCTATTTTAGGGTGAGCGAAATTTATTGAATAATTTATATTCTTCTCATATTGTTGAGCTCCCTCTTGAAATAAAGAAATTGGATTCAAGGACAAAGGCGTAGCTAAAACTCTTTATATTAGTATGTTATTTCCTTTTTCTTTCTTTATCGGTAATTTGTGTACTTTGATCTTTGTGACGACCCAAACTCGATGTCCGATAAACGACATCAAATTCGCATCGCCGGAGCTTATAACAACAATTAGATGAATATAAAACAGCGGAACAGAATGAATATCATAAATATCATCATAGTTACAACATCAACATAATAACCATACTACATTAGAGTATATAATACATACACCACATGTAACAACCCACATGTTTGTCGATTTTTATATTTAAATATTTTATTTAAATATTTTATCGATACTCGAAATTTAGTCCGAAAAGTTACTTTTTGCATACGGTCGAATTAGGACTCGGGACCACTCCCATTGAGTTTAAAATGCCGTTTGCGACCTTTTTGAGTATAAGCTTCGATAGGTTTGGAGAAAGTTGATTTTTGCTACTTTTTACTTAGGGCTTTGGTTTGGGCTGAGCCCAATAACCCCACTTACTAGCTCAGTTCCAATCTCCTCTCCTCTTCATTACTTCATAATTTCCTAATACATTCAAGCTTCATCAAAAATGGGGGAAGAGAAAAAGAATTAGGAAATCCTAAACCCTAGTTTCCATTAGCAAATCCATCTTCTTGCTCCAAACTCAAGTGAACCCATTGGTAAGCTCTTTCTTCTTCTTCTCCAACTCATTCTCTCTTTGATTTGAGAAATTCCTAAACCTAATTTTGGGAATGTTCTTCTTTTAAAGCTTAGAATCAAGCTTATTGAGTTGGATTTGAAGAGTGGTTGATTCTCCTTTGCTTTCAAGCTTCTTTTTCCAATTTCTTGGGTTCAAAGGTGAGATTTTTATCTCACATCTATGCTTATATTTATCTTCGATTGTTAGGTATGAATTCCTAACACTTATTCTTGTGCAATTGCTTTTGGTTTGGATTGAATTGGTGAATATTCCAATTTTTAGTGTTTTGCGTTCAAATCTTTAAAAATCCTAAACTTTGATGTTTAAATGTGTTTTGGTTATGCATCGAAGAGCTTATAGGGCCGGGTAGTCGATTGGCACAAACCCTTAGCGCCGTTGCTCGAGAGAATGCAATTTGGTCGAGGTTGGACCTCATTTGGATGGGCTGGGAAGGGACAGGAAACAGGTCCGACCGACCGAGCCCTGCTGTCGGCCGACTGACCTGCTTCCAAGTGCATAAGCACTTTCTGTTTTAGGGTCCGGTCGACCGCCTACAGGGTTCGGCCGACCGACCTGCTACTCCGAGAACTTCTGTTTTTTTGGTCCGGTCGACCGAGCCCTGTAGCCAGCCGACCGACCTGGTGCAATTTTGCCTATCTCGCCTAGTTGATTGAATTTCCAACTTTAATCGATTCGTGTTGTTTCCTATGTGTTGTTATCATTTATTATGACTTTGATGACTCCTTTTTAGGGATTTTTGAATATCCATTTCGATGGATTCTTTATCGGTTTCGTTGGATTTTTATTCACATCTTCGTATTTGAATTTTAGTGATTGATTGTTTCCTACAATCTTCTTCGTGATTTGTCACTTTAAAAATATAAAGGTTTCTATACTAGTAGTAAATATCAAAACTCTTTCTTCAAATGATTTCAACACTATTTTAGTACAAAGCTCGCTTCTTAAACCTTTTTCCAATCTATTAGTATATACAAACCTTTACCTCACTCGTATGAGAAATCTAATTAAACGACTTAGTAAAACGAGTGGAATGAAACACTTGCGTTTACTTCGTCGGTTAATTCTTGGACTTGTTCGATTGAATCCCCTGTGACAATTTTATAGTGGAGATCTACAGTTTGTTCGTAAATATTTAAGTTAAGCAAGTGGTTATGGGACATGAAGCTAAACTCATATATTTACTAGCTTAGTGTAATTGACACTTCTCGTTGATCATGACGATCATCTTTGTGGTTTAGACTAGCAATGTAACGACCCGTATTTTACGTATCGATATATCGTAGAATTATTAGGTCGTTAGTATTGTTTTGGTCATCCATAGCCTGAGTCGTGAAGAAGATAGCTCGTAGGGTCTTTAGAACGATGCTTGGTTAGGTTGTTAACGAGTTATAAAGCTTGGCCGAGTTAAGTTAGTGGGCGACTCAAGAGTGGCCGGGTTAGTGGGGTTCTTAAGTCGTTAACGACTCATACTTTTTGACCGAGGTAAGGCTTAAGCATGTAGACCGACCTAAGGGAGTTAAGGTTAGTGGAGTTGAAGAGTTAACACGTTACCGAGTTAACTAAGACTTGGGTCTAAGTCGTACACGACTTAGTGGGATAGTGGTTAGAGTCTTGAGTCGTGGCCGACTCATAGAGGGCCGACTCATGGGTGGTTGAGTCGTATGGCCGAGTTAAGAGGAGTAGCGACCTATAGGCTTGTGCGAGTTAGCGAGTCAGTAGGAAGCGACTCATGGTTGGACCGAGTCATTGAGTAGCCGACTCATAGTAGTTGCCGACTTATAGAAGTAGCGACTTAGTAGATTGACCGAGACAGGAAGTTAACTAGTGACCGACTCATAGAAGATAGGGGGGGTTGCCGAGTTAAGAGAAGACCGACTCATGGGTTAATGGCTTAAGGAGTTAAGGCCTAGGACGTAGGTTGAGTCGGCCAGGGGTTAGGTCGGCAAGTACCCAGTATAGCTTAGTGTTGTTAAGTCGGCAGGGACATAAACCATTGAGTCGTATGTGTTGTGTTGGGTTAAGTCGTAGGTTGATGAGTCGTTTGACTCGGGGTAGATGTTGAGTCGTTAGGAACGACTCATGGAATGAGTCGTGAGTCGGTACCTTTGTTTTGAGTTAGGTCGGCCGCAAGGCTAAACCGTTAGGTCATGTCTCGTATAGGCTTGGGTTATGTGCTTAGGACTTAGGTCGGCAGGGGTTGGGTCGGCACTAAGTCGTAAGTCGGCATGGTTCTTGAGTCGTTGTCTTGAGTCAATATGCTGTGTAGTTAGGTCGGCCTGTGTATGAGCCGCGTGTGTTAACCCGTGTATGCAGTTGAGTCGGCAGAAGCTTGTAGAGTCATGAGTCGACAAGGCTAAGTCGCGAACGACTTAGGGGATGAGTCGGCAGCCGAGCTAGGGGGGGATTTCAGCCTTTAAATAGTGGAGTTTTTCTCACTTTTTGGCACCGGTTTTTGAAGCGACGAAGTGCTGCCATTTTGAAGACTTGTCTACAGTATTTTCTTCACTTCTTTCTCTACTTCTATCAAGTGCTAACATCCATTGAAGATCGAAGATCAAGATCGAAGATCCAAGTGTCCAAGTTGAAGATCTTCACCCGTTTGAGCTAGAATTCATCGTTTCAAGTGAGATATCGCCGGATCAAGCCGTGATCTCCGCTGTCCAGATCTGTAGTGTTGTGATTTTGAGGTGTTTGGGTGATTTGGTGAGTGGTAGTTATCTCTCACGCGGATCCAAAGGAGTGTATGGGATTGGTGATATTTTTATGTGTTAAAGTTAGCGTTTTCTCGCATTTTCCTTAAGTCTGCATGTAGATCCATCATGTTTGAAGATGTTTACCTTTAGAAGTTATTTATCAAGTATTAGAGATAAAACCCATGTTTAGATTTGATAGATCTATGCTAAAAACCATGATTTCACATATGTTGGACTTTTGCACACTTAATTACGAAATTGCCATTATAATTGTTATTGCTTAATATATCTTGTTTGAATGCTTGAATGTTTGAATGAATGCTAGATTTGATTGTTTCCAAGTTAGCTAGTAGTTGATTTGGAACAAGGTGATTGAAGATGATTCAAAAGCTACGGAAGAAGGCTCTTGAATGGTGAAAGCTGCTTAAGGCATATGTAGCGGATGTTGAAGCTCATATGTATGATGTTGAGATGGAACTTTGCCATGATGCGATGAGGCAAACCATGTTGTTGAGTTGAGATCTTGCTTTGATGTGATGAAGCGAGGCATGTTGATATCTTGAAGGGTAGTTCAAGTATGATGTGAGTCTTGGCTTAATCCAGGCAGGGATCATTCCAAGCATGTTGATAACTTGAAGGGTAGTTCAAGTTGGTTGATAATGGAGCTGCTCAAGAGGTAGCTTGGGCTAGGTTGAGAATAGTCGTCGAGGAGGATGACTAGGAGGCTTGGACTTTATCGTTGTTGAAGGTTCTAGCAAACTTAAAGCAAGGGTACATAGGGACGCCTAAAAGACTACAGGAAGGTAGTCGAGTACTCTGGGCCAAGAAGATAAGTCCTAGGCACAAGGCAGTGTGCGGAGTTTTGTCTAGAACCGGGGTTACCATTAGCCCTTGACAGATGGCTCAGGAAGGAGTCGGTCATTCAATTAACGGTGATTTCGAAGCAAGGTTAACAGTGATAGCAGAGTCATGGATGTTTGGATGTTTGGTTGTATCATCATTCGGCTTCAAGAGCGGTGTTTTCTGGGTGCTTATCTGATCTTGGTTTAGGCCTTGGGGGTTTGTATTTGGAAAACATCGTCCTTGACTCGAGTGATTATTGCTTTACCTTACTTATCTGCTATGTTATGCTTACTTCTCCTTAGTGTGTGTCTGGGGGCTATCACTGTGAGAAGAGGTGGAGTGGGATGGTTTAGTTCCTATTCCTTTTATTCCTTATGCTCTTTTGGTATGTTTGATAGTTAATTTACTGCTCACTAAGACTTTGTCTGACTCAAGGTTTTATGTCTCCTCTTATTACCTTGGGCTGTTCATCCATGTTGGGATGGGCAGACTAGGTAAGCAGGTGACAGGTGCTGTGCTTGGAGTTTCTACGTTGAAGATGACGAAGACGAGCAGGAGGCTATGCATATTATTTTCTTATATGTACTGGGTATCCGCTGCTGTATTTGGTTGAGTGATTTGTAGTGAGGCTTCATGTATGGATTTGTGTGAATGATTGTATAAAACTGCTATGTTGCTTATATGATGATGTTATGTTCTATGGAGCTTCACTATATTATATTTCTCTATTGTATTTTATCCATGCGCTGTGAGTTATACGATAGATTCTGCGAATTTTGTTTTACCCTGGCTATCGTCCATGGCTTCCTTGCACACCTTTCAGCGCACTATTCCCTTGTTTTGGTGCGGGAGTCATGGGCGGTCGTCACATTTGGTATCAGAGCATTGGTTAATCGATTTCAGCCAACGCTCGCTGACGTAACTACGTATGAGAGACGTAATTGTATTTTGATGGATGATTACTATATATAATATAGTAGCCTAGAAGGATTTGAACTCCTTATGCAGTTGTTTCTTAAGGTGTTCTAATCATTCTTATTACAGATATTAAGGATGAGTCGAAGAGGGAGACCAGCTGCAAGGGAAAGCCGTGCTGATGAAGGAGCTGTTGATTATGGAACTATGTTCGAAGCGATGATGACTTCGATCATGAGAAGGATACCAGCTTCAGGATCATCAGTGGATGTGGGAGTTCAAGTTCAAGCTCCAAGACCCGTGGATTTTGCTAAGCTTTGCAAGGATTATACTTCTCTTGGAGGAAAAGCTTTCTTGGGGACAGAGTCGACTATTGAAGTACAGAGATGGATTGATGCTTGTCGAAGGATCTTTGGTGACTTAGGGATTGAGGATGCAACCAAGAGAAAGCTTGCATCGAGACAGCTTCAGGGAAGAGCTGCTGATTGGTGGAATTCTATCACCATCGATACACCAGAAGAAGAGATTACTTGGGAGCAATTCCGAGTTAGATTTGAAGCTAAGTTCATCTCTACGGCTCAGAAGTCTGTTTTGTTCAAGAGGTTTGTAGAGCTCAAGCAAGGTGGGAGACCAGTTCTTGAGTATATTTCCGAGTTCGAAGCTTTGTCTAAGTATGCCAGATCGTATATTGATTCTCCCTACCAGAAGAACGAGAAGTTTGTGACTGGTCTGGATGCTTATCTTGGGAGGCAGTTAGTGGATCACTTGGACGATCCATTTGAGAAGCTGGTGGAGAAAGCCCTTAGGCATGAGAGTTTGTTCCCTAAGGAAAATTCTGTTGTTGCTGTAACCAGGGAAGGATCTAAACCACAGCAGAGTGGGAATAGGAAGAGGAAGCAGCAGCAGCAGAAGAGTAAGGATGGCCAGAAGAAGCCAAAGGGCGAAGTGACCTGCTATAATTGTCAGAAGAAGGGCCATCTCTCCAAGGATTGTAGGAATCCAAAGGCGCCGGCGAAGTGCCATAACTGTGATAAGCCAGGGCATTTCAGGAAGGATTGTCCAGAACCGAGGAAGGACAGGCAAGTTGTGCAAGCTTATGCTTTGGAAGCTGTGCCGTCGTCTTCAAGAGCTCCTACTGCTGAGGAGAAGGGGAAGAGTGTGGTGGTTCAAGGTACTCTTTCTATTTGTGGTGTTCCAGTTAGAGTGTTGTTTGATACTGGAGCGTCGCATTCTTTTGTTTGTGATGATTTGGTAAGCCGGTTAGGTATGAAACCGGATATTGTTGATAGGCCATTGGTTGTGACTAATCCGGTAGGGGGTTCGTCATGTTTGTGTATGTTATGCCGTGGTCTAGTTGTGTCGAGTCATGATTGCTCGTTTGTTTGTGATTGCTTTGTTCTGAACTTTGCGGGGTTCGGGATTATTTTGGGTATGGACTGGCTTAGGAAGTATGCGGCAAGGATTGATTGTGAGAGGCTTGAGGTGACAGTCGGGAATGTGGAAGGGCGAAAGGTTGTGATACGATGTAAGCATGAAGAAGGCGTCTTCATGAGCTTCATGTATTCGCTAGTTGTTCCACGGGATGGACTGTCATCGGTGCCTATTGTGAATGAGTTTGAGAATGTCTTTGAGGAAGTCAAAGGGTTGCCGCCGCATAGGGAGATCGAGTTTCGTATCGATCTAGTTGAGGGAGCCAGACCTGTTGTGATGCCTCTTAGGCGGATGGCACCGAGGGAGCAGCAAGAGCTGAAGGTGCAAGTTGATGACCTTTTACGGAAAGGATTCATTCGGAGAAGTGTGTCCGAATGGGGTGCGCCCGTTGTGTTCGCAACCAAAGCGGATGGATCGTTGAGGTTGTGTGTTGATTATCGTGAGCTGAATAAAGTGACTAGAAAGAACAAGTATCCATTGCCGAGAATAGATGACTTGTTTGATCAGCTTCACGAGGCTAAGGTGTTTTCTCAGATGGATTTGGCAACGGGATTTCACCAGTTGAGAGTGGCGAGGGATTGTGTGCCGAAGACAGCTTTCAGGACACCGTCCGGGTTTTATGAGTGGCTGGTAATGCCGTTTGGATTGACTAACGCACCAGCTTATTTTGTGGATCTTATGAATAGAGTGTTCAGAGATCAGTTGAATAAGTTCGTGCTTGTGTTCGTGGATGATATTTTGGTTTATTCCAGAACTGAGGAAGAGCACAAGACGCACTTGAGGATTGTTTTGGATATATTGCGGAAACATCAGCTGAAGGCTAAGTTTTCGAAGTGTCACTTCTGGAAGAATGAAGTGAGGTTCTTAGGTCATGTTATTTCTGGAAATGGAATAGCGGTTGATCCCGCTAAGGTGGCAGCAATCCAGGATTGGGTTAGACCTAAGAATGCATCTGATGTAAGAAGTTTTCTTGGATTAGCAGGATATTATCGTCGGTTTATCAAAGACTTTTCCAAGATAGCTGCACCGTTGACAGGATTGACGAAGAAGAACCAGTTGTTCAAATGGGATGATAAGTGTGAGCAAGCTTTCGTGATCCTGAAAGAGCGACTGACGAGTGCTCCTGTTTTGACTATTCCAAGTGGGAATGATGAGATGGTGGTTTACACCGACGCATGTGGCACTGGACTTGGAGCAGTGCTAATGCAGAGAGATAAGGTTGTTGCATATGCTAGTCGACAACTGAAGCCGCATGAAAGGAATTATCCAACTCATGATTTGGAGTTAGCGGCGATAGTGTTTGCTTTGAAGATATGGAGACATTATCTATTGGGAGTTAGATTCGAGTTGTTTACAGATCATAAGTCGTTGAAGTATCTGTTCTCCCAAAAGGATTTAAATCTTCGACAGCAACGGTGGCTAGAGTTCCTAGCATCTTATGATTTTGGTATAGCCTATACTCCGGGGAAAGGTAACGCAGTGGCTGATGCGTTAAGTCGAAGACATGCAGGATTGGGAGCCATGTTTTCAGAATGGAAGAGTCTTGAGTATTTGGCTGGATTTGATTTCAGGCCTAGATGTGAATTGGAACCTGAGATGTTGGCAAACTTATCGATAAGGCCTACTCTTGTGGAAAGAATTGGTGAGAGGCAAAGGGGAGATGATAAGCTTGTCAAGATTATCTGTGATTTGGAATCTGGATTGGACCCGGAGAAGGATAAGGGATTCGAGGTCGATCGAGAGGGTTGGCTTCGAAAGCAAGGGCGACTAGTTGTTCCCGATGTAGATGGATTGAGAGATGAAGTTCTGAGGGAGAGTCATCACTCGAAGTTGACAATTCATCCAGGTGGAAATAAGATGTATCGGGATATGAAGAGAACCTACTACTGGGAAGGTATGAAGAAGGATGTTGGAAACTTTATTTCCAAGTGTATGAATTGCCAGTTGGTGAAAGCTGAGCAGAAGAAGCCCAGTGGATTGCTTCAGCCATTAGAGGTTCCTACATGGAAATGGGAGCAAGTGTCGATGGACTTTATCGATGGTCTACCTAGGACAAGAGCAGGGAATGAAGGGATTTGGGTCATAGTAGATCGTTTGACCAAGAGTGCAAGGTTCATTCCTGTTCGATCGACTAGGACTGCATCGAAGTTGGCTGAATTATATGTGAAGTGGATAGTTCGTTTCCATGGTGTTCCGAAGAGTATAGTGAGCGATCGAGATCCATTGTTCACTAGTAGATTTTGGAAGAGCTTCCAGGAAGTTTTGGGAACTGAGTTGTGTTTGAGTACAGCTTATCACCCTCAAACAGATGGTCAGACTGAGAGAGTCAACCGAGTTTTGGAAGATCTTCTTAGAGCATGTGTTTTGGACTTCGGAGGATCATGGGAAGATCACCTTCATTTGGTGGAGTTTGCTTATAATAACAGTTATCAGTCGAGTATTGGTATGGCACCATATGAAGCATTATATGGAAGACCGTGTAACTCTCCGACATGTTGGTTGGAAACTGGAGAAAAGCTGATACTTGGGCCAGAGATGATTCGACAGACTTCGGATTGTATAGAGATCATTCGACAAAGAATGAAGGCAGCCCAGGATCGTCAGAAAAGTTATGCAGATAATCGTCGGAAGGATTTGGAATTCGACGTGGGTGATATGGTTTTTGTGAAGATTTCTCCATTGAAGAATGTTATAAGATTCGGGAACAAAGGAAAGTTAACTCCAAGATTCGTTGGACCATTCCCGATTATCGAGCGAATTGGAAAGCTCGCTTATAGATTGGAGTTACCGGAAAAGATGGCGGGTGTGCACAATGTTTTTCATGTATCTTGTCTACGGAAGTATATGCACGACCCAACTACGGTGGTTTCTGCTGATAGCTGTGAAGACTTAGAGGTTGATCCAGTGGTTACGAGACCTCGTAAGCCGCTTCGTATTGTTGACACCGATACGAAACAGCTTAGGAGGAAGACGATTACGTTGCTCAAGGTACAATGGAGTGACGATGTTAACGACTGTACGTGGGAGGAGGAAGAGAGGATGAAGGAAGCTCATCCAGGACTCTTCGAGGTATGGCCCTAAAGTGTCGTGACATCTCATGAATTTGTAGCTTGTTCTAAGTCTTAGAATTCTGCATGCTAGGCTAGAATTGGATGCATGGTTTGTTGATTGCTATGGATGGTAGGCATGCGGAATATCTTTGATTGCTGTTGTTTGTTTGGAATTTCGGGGGCGAAATTCCTAAGGGGGAGAGAATGTAACGACCCGTATTTTACGTATCGATATATCGTAGAATTATTAGGTCGTTAGTATTGTTTTGGTCATCCATAGCCTGAGTCGTGAAGAAGATAGCTCGTAGGGTCTTTAGAACGATGCTTGGTTAGGTTGTTAACGAGTTATAAAGCTTGGCCGAGTTAAGTTAGTGGGCGACTCAAGAGTGGCCGGGTTAGTGGGGTTCTTAAGTCGTTAACGACTCATACTTTTTGACCGAGGTAAGGCTTAAGCATGTAGACCGACCTAAGGGAGTTAAGGTTAGTGGAGTTGAAGAGTTAACACGTTACCGAGTTAACTAAGACTTGGGTCTAAGTCGTACACGACTTAGTGGGATAGTGGTTAGAGTCTTGAGTCGTGGCCGACTCATAGAGGGCCGACTCATGGGTGGTTGAGTCGTATGGCCGAGTTAAGAGGAGTAGCGACCTATAGGCTTGTGCGAGTTAGCGAGTCAGTAGGAAGCGACTCATGGTTGGACCGAGTCATTGAGTAGCCGACTCATAGTAGTTGCCGACTTATAGAAGTAGCGACTTAGTAGATTGACCGAGACAGGAAGTTAACTAGTGACCGACTCATAGAAGATAGGGGGGGTTGCCGAGTTAAGAGAAGACCGACTCATGGGTTAATGGCTTAAGGAGTTAAGGCCTAGGACGTAGGTTGAGTCGGCCAGGGGTTAGGTCGGCAAGTACCCAGTATAGCTTAGTGTTGTTAAGTCGGCAGGGACATAAACCATTGAGTCGTATGTGTTGTGTTGGGTTAAGTCGTAGGTTGATGAGTCGTTTGACTCGGGGTAGATGTTGAGTCGTTAGGAACGACTCATGGAATGAGTCGTGAGTCGGTACCTTTGTTTTGAGTTAGGTCGGCCGCAAGGCTAAACCGTTAGGTCATGTCTCGTATAGGCTTGGGTTATGTGCTTAGGACTTAGGTCGGCAGGGGTTGGGTCGGCACTAAGTCGTAAGTCGGCATGGTTCTTGAGTCGTTGTCTTGAGTCAATATGCTGTGTAGTTAGGTCGGCCTGTGTATGAGCCGCGTGTGTTAACCCGTGTATGCAGTTGAGTCGGCAGAAGCTTGTAGAGTCATGAGTCGACAAGGCTAAGTCGCGAACGACTTAGGGGATGAGTCGGCAGCCGAGCTAGGGGGGGATTTCAGCCTTTAAATAGTGGAGTTTTTCTCACTTTTTGGCACCGGTTTTTGAAGCGACGAAGTGCTGCCATTTTGAAGACTTGTCTACAGTATTTTCTTCACTTCTTTCTCTACTTCTATCAAGTGCTAACATCCATTGAAGATCGAAGATCAAGATCGAAGATCCAAGTGTCCAAGTTGAAGATCTTCACCCGTTTGAGCTAGAATTCATCGTTTCAAGTGAGATATCGCCGGATCAAGCCGTGATCTCCGCTGTCCAGATCTGTAGTGTTGTGATTTTGAGGTGTTTGGGTGATTTGGTGAGTGGTAGTTATCTCTCACGCGGATCCAAAGGAGTGTATGGGATTGGTGATATTTTTATGTGTTAAAGTTAGCGTTTTCTCGCATTTTCCTTAAGTCTGCATGTAGATCCATCATGTTTGAAGATGTTTACCTTTAGAAGTTATTTATCAAGTATTAGAGATAAAACCCATGTTTAGATTTGATAGATCTATGCTAAAAACCATGATTTCACATATGTTGGACTTTTGCACACTTAATTACGAAATTGCCATTATAATTGTTATTGCTTAATATATCTTGTTTGAATGCTTGAATGTTTGAATGAATGCTAGATTTGATTGTTTCCAAGTTAGCTAGTAGTTGATTTGGAACAAGGTGATTGAAGATGATTCAAAAGCTACGGAAGAAGGCTCTTGAATGGTGAAAGCTGCTTAAGGCATATGTAGCGGATGTTGAAGCTCATATGTATGATGTTGAGATGGAACTTTGCCATGATGCGATGAGGCAAACCATGTTGTTGAGTTGAGATCTTGCTTTGATGTGATGAAGCGAGGCATGTTGATATCTTGAAGGGTAGTTCAAGTATGATGTGAGTCTTGGCTTAATCCAGGCAGGGATCATTCCAAGCATGTTGATAACTTGAAGGGTAGTTCAAGTTGGTTGATAATGGAGCTGCTCAAGAGGTAGCTTGGGCTAGGTTGAGAATAGTCGTCGAGGAGGATGACTAGGAGGCTTGGACTTTATCGTTGTTGAAGGTTCTAGCAAACTTAAAGCAAGGGTACATAGGGACGCCTAAAAGACTACAGGAAGGTAGTCGAGTACTCTGGGCCAAGAAGATAAGTCCTAGGCACAAGGCAGTGTGCGGAGTTTTGTCTAGAACCGGGGTTACCATTAGCCCTTGACAGATGGCTCAGGAAGGAGTCGGTCATTCAATTAACGGTGATTTCGAAGCAAGGTTAACAGTGATAGCAGAGTCATGGATGTTTGGATGTTTGGTTGTATCATCATTCGGCTTCAAGAGCGGTGTTTTCTGGGTGCTTATCTGATCTTGGTTTAGGCCTTGGGGGTTTGTATTTGGAAAACATCGTCCTTGACTCGAGTGATTATTGCTTTACCTTACTTATCTGCTATGTTATGCTTACTTCTCCTTAGTGTGTGTCTGGGGGCTATCACTGTGAGAAGAGGTGGAGTGGGATGGTTTAGTTCCTATTCCTTTTATTCCTTATGCTCTTTTGGTATGTTTGATAGTTAATTTACTGCTCACTAAGACTTTGTCTGACTCAAGGTTTTATGTCTCCTCTTATTACCTTGGGCTGTTCATCCATGTTGGGATGGGCAGACTAGGTAAGCAGGTGACAGGTGCTGTGCTTGGAGTTTCTACGTTGAAGATGACGAAGACGAGCAGGAGGCTATGCATATTATTTTCTTATATGTACTGGGTATCCGCTGCTGTATTTGGTTGAGTGATTTGTAGTGAGGCTTCATGTATGGATTTGTGTGAATGATTGTATAAAACTGCTATGTTGCTTATATGATGATGTTATGTTCTATGGAGCTTCACTATATTATATTTCTCTATTGTATTTTATCCATGCGCTGTGAGTTATACGATAGATTCTGCGAATTTTGTTTTACCCTGGCTATCGTCCATGGCTTCCTTGCACACCTTTCAGCGCACTATTCCCTTGTTTTGGTGCGGGAGTCATGGGCGGTCGTCACAAGCAATGTGCGATGTCTCTTTGTCTGCGAGAGAGACTAAACCCCGTTTTGTGGAGTTTCGACTCAAATTGGTGGGGTAGCAACCCATGGTCTTCGGGCCGTTTGTGGAGCTTCGGCTCAATTTGTGATGGTTAGCAACCATGGAATTAGCGTTCCGTTTGTGATACACGTGTTGGCGAGCTTTATGCTCCCGTTTGTGATAGGCCTCCCCCCTTTTTGTGATTTCTGGATTTCTTGAGATGATTTCTAGAATTTGTGTTTCACCAATTTTCATGATTTCCATTGATAAGCTTTATCGATATTTGTGCATTGGTGAATTTGTGCGTCATTGACTTTTGTGATTTCTGGATTTCGTGTGTTGAATTCTGGAATTTGTGTGTCATTGACTTTTGTGATTGACATTGATATTATCGTCAATATTTATGGTTTGGTGAACTAAATTAGGAGTATGAGGTTTCTGTGATTCTTGTGTAGATTTTGTGACATTGATTAATCCCTTGATGATTTTCAACTGCTTATATATATATATATATATATATATATATATATATATATATATATATATATATATATATATATATCACAGCTTGGCATTGTGATTATTATGTGTTAGTCATATCTTTTATTCTATATCGTTTCATCTGATATTTATAGTTAGACTGATCTGTTTATTATTTTCTTATTAAATAATACTCGGGTCAGACCGAGATGTTACAGATGCTTCTGCTTGACTTCTCCCCAGGGATTCATTACTCTGACTTTTGGCAAACTACTTAGATTAGTAGTTTATTTTGTTATATACACTTTAGATATAGACTCATTGTTGTATTCTTTTGTATAGCACGTGTTGCTATTCTTTTGTATTATTGTGGATCTTTTTGACCACTACTCTGATATACACTTCCATGTGTTAATTATATATTCATATCTTCTTCCGCCTTTGTGATATGAATTATCTGTGACTGATTTATGTTATGTTTATTTCTGTATTTGTTTCCAAAGATATTATAGCTACTGTGTAGTAGTCTTGAGTTTGTGCCGGTATGTCGGATTTCCTCCTGATAAAGTATTGCATGTTATACTATCTGACATATCGATGCTCGCACAAAGCAATTACACGGATGGTCGCTCCTCAACAGCCTTATTCTCCGTGCTAGTTGACAACATTACACCATAGTGTTCTTGGCTAGCGTGGGTATAGAGGTGGGGCGTCACAGCTTGGTATCAGAGCCATACTTCAGAACGATATGGAATATTATAACAAGGATCATCGTCCTAAGTCTTTCTTAGGAGTCGTGCTTTAGGATTTAATTCGAGTCTTCGTACCGATTCATCCTATTTTCCTTATGATTCCTTGTTTTATCTATCAAGATTGCTTGGTATTCATTTTTTGAATAACCTTTTTCTTCTTCTTCTTTCTTTCTAAAGGAAGAGAAATGGTTAGACCTGGTCGTCCTAGCGCCGGTCAATCTAGTGCTACTCCCCAAGATGGAGTTTTTATGACCGCTCAACAGTTTCTTGATTTAGTGACAAATGCTCAAGCAGTTGGAGCTAACCCGGAACCTACTCACCCAAAGTCGGGATTTACACGCTTGTGCAGCGATTACACTAATTTGGGTGGGGAGCCATTCAAAGGTTCCGAAACTATTATTGAAGTACAGGCTTGGCTAAGGTCATGCGATCGAATCTTTTCTCGCATGAATCTTATTGACCTTCACCGAGTTCAGGTGGCCTCTAGTATGCTCCGAGAAAGAGCATTGGACTGGTACGAGCTTCTTATTTCTGAGATTAATGAAGAGGATCTCTCCTGGGAGCAATTCCGGGAACGCTTCGAGTTGAAATTTGTACCAGAAGCAGAGAAAGTGACATTGGCTCGACGATTTATAGACCTTGTTCAAGGTGAGTCCTCCGTGACTGATTATGTCGCCTCCTTCGAGTCGCTTTCCAGATATGGGGTTGAATACATCAACACCCCTTTAAAGAAGAACCAGAGGTTCGTCTATGGCTTGAACAAAAATCTCAAGAAGCCATTACTTCTAAAATTAGAAGTTTCTTTCGACCAACTCATTGATATCGCTCTTCGTCTTGAAGAGACAGATAGGGAGAATGATGTTGAAGTGGTGGGTTCCAAACCAAACTTCAACAACAAGAAAAGGCCAAACAAATTCAAAGGCCCTTATCCCAATAAGAAAGGGAAGCAAGCAACCCCCGTGGCAAAGACTTCTTCCTTTGGTCGTGGGGAATGCTATAATTGTGGTTTGAAGGACCATTACGCGAACAAGTGTGCAGAGTCTCTCTCTTGTCGCTACTGCAAAGGTCCCGGTCATGTTATATCTTCATGTCCCAAGCTTTAGGGAAAGAAGGAGGGAAGGTTGAATGTTGCTCAAGCCTCTGGCAACACATCTCGAAATCAAGGTATTTCTTATTCTATCCTTGATGGAATTATTTGTAGGATCGATTTCACCCTAGAGGGGGGGGTGAATAGGGTGATAGTGTAAATTATAAAAATTAATTGCAGAAGCTAATTAATATTTAACACGGATCACAGAATAGCAGCACAGATATCGCAGAATATAAATAACAGAATAAAACAGAACAACACAGAATTTACCCAGCTTCGGCAAAACCCTGCCTACGTGCTGCCCCCAAGGTTTCTACTAGAAATTAGATAGTCCCTCGCTTACACACGTAAACTCGCTATACCCGCTATTGACTAATCTAACTCTACGCTCAAAACCCTGACCACAACTCAACCACCGAGTTGCGAATTCCCAAACTACACACCGTAGTTTGTACCCTAGTCACACGACTAGAAAATTAGAACGGTTTAAAAGAAAATACAATTAAAAACAATTAAAATAAAATTAAGCCCTAATTATAAATTTAAAGCCCTTAAAACAAACTCCTTTAGAAAGTAGGCCGGCCTCCTTTGCTATTCGACCCGTCTCTTATATTTCTCTGTTCGTAATGGCGGCCGTTCCTTTTTAGGGCTTCGTCCTTGATCAAATTGGGGCTTTCGAAGTGCCGATAATTTGTTGATTGATTCAATGATTCTTCGCGTGTACTGTTGATCGATTGTTGCTTACTTCGGCTGCTTCGTTGTTCGATCAAGTTCGACTCCTTGCTTCGGTATGTAATTTTATCCTTTTGCTTTACTGGGTTGATGCTTGAACTCGATCGTGATTCGAGTTGGATGATTTGTTCTTTGTTATGCTCGAACTCTTATCTCTTTGCCGATGATGTTTCGTGGTTTATATAGGGTTTGTAACCCTAGATTTGCGTCGTATATTCTCTATTTGAATTTGTCATATTATTCACCTCGGTCGTTCGATTAATTTCTGATGTTTGATGATTTCTCTGACTAATTCATATGTGGATATTCTGGTTGCTTGATGATTACAACTTTGAATTAATTTCGTGATGACTTTCGACTTTGACTTGTTCAACATTGAAATTTTGACACGAACTTGATGCTGGATAATGTTTGACATTGACTTGGTTTTTAACTTGTTCCAATTTTGTACTTGATCATTGCTTTGAGTTTCACTGCCTTCTGTCCATGTTGGTACTGGCTGCATCACTGTAGTTTGCTACTGTATCATTGAGTAGCTGTCGTATTATTCATCTTATGTTTGAACATAACATTCATTTTGTTGTTTCACTTGTGTACTGCCTTCACTGTCCACTTGAACTGTTTCACTATGGTTTCATGCCTTGTAGTTGTATTTGAGTCAGTGCTTCACCATATCACTTTTTGATTGATGCTGCATCACTTGTAGCTTTATGTATTCATGTGCTTGTCTGCATTCACTCTGGCTTATGTTATGATTGCTGTGAAGTTGCATTGATCTCTGTAGTACTTTATGTTGACATTTTCTTTGACGCTGTTTTGTTGGGCTGTGTCTTCATTGATGTGTCACTGCATACATGTGTACTTGATTCTTTGATGTTGTAACCTCTGGTATGCTGCATATTGTCACTGTATTGGTTCGAGTCAGTTTGCATGGTCACTTATGCAGTTTGGTCTTGCTGTTTGTCGAGTTGCATGCATTGAGTAGCTGGTCTTTGTATTTCCAGCTTCATCACTGTTTAACTTCCACACTGTTGCATTGTTGTTCACTTCTCTTGTATCATTGGTACATGTACATTGCTGCTATATTCTTGCTTCACTGCATATGTTGTAGTTGCTTTGTACTTCACCGTACTGTTGAGTTTCCTTTGGGATTGAACTTGAGCTTTGAATTGTACCATGATAGTCATGTTCCATTGTTGTACACTGCATTCATGTCACTGGTATGCTGCAGCTTGCATCTTTGTTGCATTTGCTTGAATTTGTGTCATCTTTACTTGCATTGCTGTACACTTTTGGTCATTGTTGTAGTTGTATCTATGTACACTACTGCCTTATTACAGTGGTCTGACTTGAACTTGATGACTTGAACTTGCATTGAGTTTTGTACACTGTTTTTGACTTGTGACCTGCCCTGTGTTGAATCCAGTTTTTCAAAAAAAAAAAAACTCGGGTTTGACCTTGTGCTCGATTCGAGGTTTTCTATGTTATTGCACGTGAGTTGAACCCGGCTTTTCATTTGGGTTTGACCTGTGCTCACCTGTCCCTGTAAATCGATCAAGTGTATATATCGGTGTGCACGGCCTTGTGGCATATACAGTAATACACTGTGTATGTCACAAGTTGTTCGTGTATGATGAATTCAAATTTAAATGATGACGAACAACCCAAATAACTGAGGCAAATATTATTTTCAAAAACCATATTTTATTTTTGAATTGCAAAAATATTTCTTTTTCAATTTTACTGCGTTAGTTTATATTTTTGCAGATTGCTCAGATGCTGGATTCAAACTTGAATGCAGTTGAAGATAAATACGAGTGTGAGTGATATGTAGTGAGGTGCTGATGTAAAATAGTGATGTAATTGAAATTGTATCAAAGTTGTATAGTGAATAGTGAGAGCTTGAATTTGTATACTATTCAAAATTGTAATAAATATTTGTTTGAATAAAATATTCGTTTGAATTCAAATTCTGTGTTATTTATTTTATTCAGCAAATATTTATTTAATCTGTGAAAAAAAAATAGTATATTATCAAATACATTTAAACAAATGAATATATGTTTATTATCATCAAACAAAAATCATATAAGCGCATATTCAACAATCTCCCCCTTTTGATGATAACAAACATATATTTAAGATTTTGAATATGTTAAATGTATTTGATCATTGATATATCCTAATTGCTCCCCCTATTTAAATGCTTCCTCTCTACACAAAGCTCCCCCTACATATATGCATACAAATAGAAATATATAAATGAGCCTATATGCAAATGGAAAATTATTTGACCGAAAATTATTTGACCTTTGCTTTGATTCTATTTGACAAAATCTTAACTTTTCTCTCCCCCTTTTGTTATCAGCAAAAGAATAATAGTGTTAGAGAAAATAGAGAAAAAGTAATCGATATCAATTCAACATTAAAACTCAATTTAATATAAATATCAAATTTCAATAAAAAAATCAAACAAAAATCATAAAAATTTTGTTAGGCGCATATTCCACTTTTAGAATGATGGAGATGATGTCATCATATAAAACCATACAATTGTGTCTGTTTGTGGTATTTTTATATCAGGAATTTGAATATCTACTAATCATGCATAACCGTTAGGACTTTTAAATGAGATTAGTAGTATTCCAAATTTATTTTAGAAAAATGAATTCAAGTATCTTCTAACCACGCATAACCGTGAGGACTTTTAAATGGGATTAGAATCAACTTGTTTATTTTTTTAAAAAATCAACTTTTGATATGTGTTCCATACATGCATAACCGTGAGGACTTTTAAATGAGCATGGAAGCACATAACAAATTCCAAGTAATTCACCCATGCATAACCGTGAGGACTTTTAAATGAGAGTGAATACTTTGGTATTTATTTATTGTTATTAATTTTTTTTTTTTATTTTTTTTTTTTATTTTTTTTTTTAAAAAAAATGAAAAACGAACGATTCCTGTTTAAAGTACCACATATCGACAAACTATATAGAGTTTTGATGAGTGATGGTTGATAGAAATATGATAGGTATAGAGATGGTCATGGAATTTTTACCAACAAAAAGTTTTATAACTCTTGTTTACATTTCTAAAGAAATTTTCTAATTATACTTTCTCGAGTTATAATATATAATCAATATCAACACTCATCACTTTTTCAATCACTATTTTTCTTTTCAATGATTTGTAGGGAGAAAAAAAATGTTAAATATTCAGCAAATTTCTAAAACACCTAGACTGAGTCGTAGTTTACAAAAACTATTTTCTGGTAGGGGTTTTGTAAAGATGTCTGCCAATTGAGAATCAGTTGAAATAAAATTTATGCAGATATTTTCTTTGGAAATATGATCTCTAATAAAATGATGTCTTACATCTATATGTTTTGTTCGCGAATGATGTACAGGATTATTCGTGAGATCAATTGCGCTTTTGCTATCACACATTAGTGGTACACGTTTAAAATTTAGGCCATAGTCATGCAAAGTTTGTATCATCCATAAGATTTGAGCAGAGCAACCGCTCAAAGCAATATACTCTGCTTCTGTTGTGGATAATGCAATACAATTTTGTTTTCTACTCGACCATGCAACTAATGAATGTCCTAACATAAAACACGCTCCACTAGTACTTTTTCTATCAACCAAATTTCCAGCATAATCAGCATCTGAAAAACCTTTCAATTCAAAATTATCATTTGATGGATACCAAAGACCAAACCGTGGGGTGTGCAATAAATATCTTATAATTCTTTTAACAGCTTTTAAATGAGATTCTTTTGGGTTAGATTGAAAACGCGCACATAAGCAGACAGAAAACATGATGTCAGGTCTAGAGGCGGTAAGATAAAGGAGTGATCCAATCATACCTCTGTACTGCTTTTGATCAACTGTCTTACCCTTTTCATCTTTGTCAAGTTTAAGTGTTGTACTCATGGGAGTTCTTGCTGGTTTAGCATCTTTCAATCCAAATTTGTTGACAAGTTCCCTGATATATTTTGTTTGCGAAATGAATGTGCCTTTATTGCTTTGTTGGATTTGAAATCCTAAAAAGAATTTTAACTCTCCAACCAAACTCATTTCAAATTTTTCCTGCATGACTTTTTCAAATTTCTCATACAACAACTTGTTAGTAGCACCATAAATGATGTCATCAACATATATTTGAACAATCAAAATATCATTGTTTTCATGCAACAGAAATAGTGTGGTATCTACACATCCCTTTTTGAACCCATTTTCAAGGAGATAAGAAATAAGACATTCATACCAAGCTCTGGGAGCTTGTTTTAATCCATATAATGCCTTCTTTAGTTTGTATACATGGTTTGGATATTCATGACTTTCAAAACCTTCTGGTTGTTCAACAAACACATCTTCTTTTAAAACTCCGTTAAGAAAAGCACTCTTAATGTCCATTTGTCTTAGTTTAAATCCTTTGTAACAAGCAAAAGCTAACAATATTCTAATTGATTCTAGTCTAGCTACAGGCGCAAAAGTTTCATCAAAGTCAACTCCTTCAATTTGATTGTATCCTTTAGCAACTAGTCTAGCTTTATTTCTAATTATATTTCCAGATTCATCATATTTATTTTTAAAAATCCATTTTGTTCCTATAACTGGATAATCCTTAGGTCTAGGTGCTAGACTCCAAACATTATTTCGTTCAAACTGATTTAGCTCTTCTTGCATGGCCATGAACCAGTTTTCATCATTAAGGGCTGAATCTATGTTATTTGGTTCAATTTCTGAAATAAATCCACTATATAAGCACAGATCACATAGATTTTTAAAGGATGAACGAGTTTGTATACCTGCTATAGGGTTTCCAATTACCAATTCTGGTGGATGGTCTGTTTTGTATTTCAGCTTTTCTGGATCCAGATTTCTTCGGACTTCTTGAGTTGTGGTAGTTTCTCTAGCATCAGCTGTTTCTTTTGGTTTTTCGAACTCATCTTTTTCTTTCTCCTCTTCAACGTTGCTTTTGGATGTATCCTGTTCGTCAATGCCTTCATCAAATTTCACATTGATTGACTCTACGATTGTTTTAGTCTTTTTGTTATAGACTCTATAAGCTTTGCTTCTCGAAGAGTAACCCATGAAGATGCCATCATCAACCTTTGCTTCAAATTTTCCTAACTGATCACCTGTATTAAGAATATAGCAAGGACATCCAAACACTTTGAAGTAAGCGATGTTTGGTTTTTTGTTGAACCATAGCTCATAGGGGGTTTTGTTAAGAATTGGTCTGATGATAACTCTATTCATTACATAACATGCTGTATTTACAGCTTCTGCCCAGAGATGCAGAGGTAGTTCATATTCATTTAACATAGACCTAGCCAATTCTTGTAAAGTTCGATTCTTTCTCTCAACTACCCCATTTTGTTGTGGAGTACGTGGTGCAGAGAACTCATGTTTGATTCCGTTTTCATCACAGAAAGTTTCAAATTCATAATTTTCAAATTCTCCACCATGATCACTTCTTAACGAAACAATAGAGACTTCTTTTTCATTTTGCACAAATTTTGCGAATCTTATGAAGTATGAAAAAGTTTCTGATTTTTTAGCTAAGAAGTATACCCATGTATATCTTAAGTAATCATCAACTAACACAAAGCAATATTTCTTACCTCCTAAGCTAGCAATGTCATTAGGTCCAAATAGATCCATATGAATTAGTTCAAGAACTCTAGAAGTGCTTACATTGTTTTTGGCATGAAACGATGATTTTCTAAGTTTTCCCAAAGTACATGCTTTACAGATGTTTTCAGTTTCAAACTCATGTGATGGCAACCCTCTTACCAAGCTTTTCCTTTTTAATTTGTTTAATAAGTTCATACTAGCATGCCCTAAACGTCTATGCCATAAATTCACTTCTATATCCTTAGCTACCAAACATTTAGAGAGGATGAGATCATCAAAAGATAGAGAATATATATTACCTTTCCTTTTTCCTGAAAATAAGATTTCTTTTGATGATTTGTCAACAATTTTGCACATGTCAGAATCAAAGATAACATTCATACCTTTATCACATAGCTGGCTGATTGATATCAAATTATGGTGCAGATTTTCAACATATAAAACATCATTCAAGGTAAATGTATTGTTACCTACTTTACCTTTACCGACAATTTTACACTTGTCATTGTTCCCCATTGTGACTCTGCCACCTTTGTATTTTTCTAGGCTAAGGAACTTCGATTTATCGCCTGTCATGTGCCTGGAACAGCCAGAATCCAAGTACCATTGCTGTTGTTCCTTAGCCTGCCAGCATACCTACACGAGAAGAGAGTTTAGTGACCTATTTGTTTTTATAGGTCCATGGTTGTTAGTGGCAGAAAATTTTGAAAAATAATTTTGTGTAGACCCAAAACTATTTATAATTGTTCCCTTTGGCACCCAAATTTGTTTAACTTTGAGAGATTTTATATTTGTGCCTTTTGAAACCCAAATCGGTATAGTTTTCACATGTTTGGGTCTATACCAACAATTATTGTGACCGTGTCCAAATTTTCTACAAATTGTGCACATAGAATTAACTTGATTAATCTTGTTTTCAACAATTTTCGAATTATTATATCCAAGTCCTTGTCTAACCGTATTAACAGTTTGCTTTCCTAATAGCATATTCAACGATTTTTCACTTTTTGAAAATTTATCTAAAGTCGTTGACAATTGTTGGACTTGTGATTTGAGAGATTCATTTTCGTTTAACAACTGTGTGCACTTTTTAATAGAATTCTCTCTCCTAGTATTTTCATTCTCTTTTAAAATCAGAATTTCATTTTCAAGTGATTTTATATTGATTTCCGATTTTTTAATTTCTTCTTCGAATGTTGGACACTTATCACACTTAGGAATTCTACATTGATAGTTCTTAACTAATTGATCAAGTTGTTTATTACATTCTATCAAAGTATCCTTTTGAGATTCAAGTTTAGCATATTTTTCCCTAAGTCGTTCATAACAGCCATTTACTTCATGGAAATAAATTAGTAATTCAGAATGAGTGAGTTTTGATACCTCGCTTGGCTCGTCGTCATCACTGTCTGTAACTTCACCATGAAGACACATATTTGCTTTTTCACTCTCACTCTCGGTGTTATCACTTTCATCTTCGTCAGTTTCATCCCAAGTAGCCGCAAAGCTTTTCTTCTTTAGTTTCTTTCCTTGATTTGATCGTTTTTGAGGACATTGTGGCTTGATATGGCCGGGTTTGTTGCATTTGTAACAGATGATTTTCTGATCTTCTGGGTTGTCTAGTGCTTTGCCTATTCTGTTTTTCAATTCATGATTTCGAGCTGGATTTCCGTATTTGCGATTCCACTTTTTGAATTTCTTTATTAGTAGCGCTAGCTCTGCTGCTCCATCATCATCGTCATCATTCTCATCATCACTTTCAGTTGTTCCTTTGAGAGCTATTGATTTCTTTCGAGTATCTCCACCTTCACGCTCTTCCTTGAATTTCATTTCTATCTCATAAGTGGTGAGATTTCCGATGAGTTCTTCGACTTTGAGTTGTTTTAAATCTTTCGATTCTTAAATGGCAGTTACTTTTGCTTCAAAGCTTCGTGGAAGGACTCTGAGGATTTTACGGACTATTTCCAATTCGGTGTATGTTTTTCCGAGAGCTTTTGATTTGTATACGATGTTGGAAAGTCGTCCGTACATCTCTTTGACATTTTCTTCTTTCGCCATTGTAAAGTTCTCGTATTCGCTGCTTAGCATGGCAAGGCGAGATTCTTTGACTTGAGATGTTCCTTCGTGAGTTACTTCTAATATGTGCCATATTTCCTGCGCAGTTAGACAATGTGAGACACGATTAAATTCAAATTGATCTAATGAACAGATAATTGAATTCATAGCTTTGGCATTAGTATTCTGTAATTTATTTTCTAGTTCTGTCCATTATTCCTTTGGTTTCTCTATTTCCTGATCATCTACAGTTATAGTTGGTATTCTATAACCTGTCTCAACAATATCCCAAGCGTCAATGGTTTTCAAAAAAAAATTCATCCTATTTTTCCAAAAAGCATATTCACCATTGAACATTGGTGGTCTAACTATGGATTGACCTTCTGCAAAAGCATTATTAAAAGAAGCCATTTTAAAAATTCGAATTTTTAAACAAAAACTGATTTTTTCAAAAAAAATAGAATTTTTAAAACAAATGTTGACTTCTATTCCTAGCTCCGATACCACTTGTAGGATCGATTTCACCCTAGAGGGGGGGGTGAATAGGGTGATAGTGTAAATTATAAAAATTAATTGCAGAAGCTAATTAATATTTAACACGGATCACAGAATAGCAGCACAGATATCGCAGAATATAAATAACAGAATAAAACAGAACAACACAGAATTTACCCAGCTTCGGCAAAACCCTGCCTACGTGCTGCCCCCAAGGTTTCTACTAGAAATTAGATAGTCCCTCGCTTACACACGTAAACTCGCTATACCCGCTATTGACTAATCTAACTCTACGCTCAAAACCCTGACCACAACTCAACCACCGAGTTGCGAATTCCCAAACTACACACCGTAGTTTGTACCCTAGTCACACGACTAGAAAATTAAAACGGTTTAAAAGAAAATACAATTAAAATAAAATTAAGCCCTAATTATAAATTTAAAGCCCTTAAAACAAACTCCTTTAGAAAGTAGGCCGGCCTCCTTTGCTATTCGACCCGTCTCTTATATTTCTCTGTTCGTAATGGCGGCCGTTCCTTTTTAGGGCTTCGTCCTTGATCAAATTGGGGCTTTCGAAGTGCCGATAATTTGTTGATTGATTCAATGATTCTTCGCGTGTACTGTTGATCGATTGTTGCTTACTTCGGCTGCTTCGTTGTTCGATCAAGTTCGACTCCTTGCTTCGGTATGTAATTTTATCCTTTTGCTTTACTGGGTTGATGCTTGAACTCGATCGTGATTCGAGTTGGATGATTTGTTCTTTGTTATGCTCGAACTCTTATCTCTTTGCCGACGATGTTTCGTGGTTTATATAGGGTTTGTAACCCTAGATTTGCGTCGTATATTCTCTATTTGAATTTGTCATATTATTCACCTCGGCCGTTCGATTAATTTCTGATGTTTGATGATTTCTCTGACTAATTCATATGTGGATATTCTGGTTGCTTGATGATTACGACTTTGAATTAATTTCGTGATGACTTTCGACTTTGACTTGTTCAACATTGAAATTTTGACACGAACTTGATGCTGGATAATGTTTGACATTGACTTGGTTTTTAACTTGTTCCAATTTTGTACTTGATCATTGCTTTGAGTTTCACTGCCTTCTGTCCATGTTGGTACTGGCTGCATCACTGTAGTTTGCTACTGTATCATTGAGTAGCTGTCGTATTATTCATCTTATGTTTGAACATAACATTCATTTTGTTGTTTCACTTGTGTACTGCCTTCACTGTCCACTTGAACTGTTTCACTATGGTTTCATGCCTTGTAGTTGTATTTGAGTCAGTGCTTCACCATATCACTTTTTGATTGATGCTGCATCACCTGTAGCTTTATGTATTCATGTGCTTGTCTGCATTCACTCTGGCTTGTGTTATGATTGCTGTGAAGTTGCATTGATCTCTGTAGTACTTTATGTTGACATTTTCTTTGACGCTGTTTTGTTGGGCTGTGTCTTCATTGATGTGTCACTGCATACATGTGTACTTGATTCTTTGATGTTGTAACCTCTGGTATGCTGCATATTGTCACTGTATTGGTTCGAGTCAGTTTGCATGGTCACTTATGCAGTTTGGTCTTGCTATTTGTCGAGTTGCATGCATTGAGTAGCTGGTCTTTGTATTTCCAGCTTCATCACTGTTTAACTTCCACACTGTTGCATTGTTGTTCACTTCTCTTGTATCATTGGTACATGTACATTGCTGCTATATTCTTGCTTCACTGCATATGTTGTAGTTGCTTTGTACTTCACCGTACTGTTGAGTTTCCTTTGGGATTGAACTTGAGCTTTGAATTGTACCATGATAGTCATGTTCCATTGTTGTACACTGCATTCATGTCACTGGTATGCTGCAGCTTGCATCTTTGTTGCATTTGCTTGAATTTGTGTCATCTTTACTTGCATTGCTGTACACTTTTGGTCATTGTTGTAGTTGTATCTATGTACACTACTGCCTTATTACAGTGGTCTGACTTGAACTTGATGACTTGAACTTGCATTGAGTTTTGTACACTGTTTTTGACTTGTGACCTGCCCTGTGTTGAATCCAGTTTTTCAAAAAAAAAAAAAACTCGGGTTTGACCTTGTGCTCGATTCGAGGTTTTCTATGTTATTGCACGTGAGTTGAACCCGGCTTTTCATTTGGGTTTGACCTGTGCTCACCTGTCCCTGTAAATCGATCAAGTGTATATATCGGTGTGCACGGCCTTGTGGCATATACAGTAATACACTGTGTATGTCACAAGTTGTTCGTGTATGATGAATTCAAATTTAAATGATGACGAACAACCCAAATAACTGAGGCAAATATTATTTTCAAAAACCATATTTTATTTTTGAATTGCAAAAATATTTCTTTTTCAATTTTACTGCGTTAGTTTATATTTTTGCAGATTGCTCAGATGCTGGATTCAAACTTGAATGCAGTTGAAGATAAATACGAGTGTGAGTGATATGTAGTGAGGTGCTGATGTAAAATAGTGATGTAATTGAAATTGTATCAAAGTTGTATAGTGAATAGTGAGAGCTTGAATTTGTATACTATTCAAAATTGTAATAAATATTTGTTTGAATAAAATATTCGTTTGAATTCAAATTCTGTGTTATTTATTTTATTCAGCAAATATTTATTTAATCTGTGAAAAAAAAAAATAGTATATTATCAAATACATTTAAACAAATGAATATATGTTTATTATCATCAAACAAAAATCATATAAGCGCATATTCAACATTATTTTATTTCGTGATCATCCTATTCGGGTTCTTTTCGATACGGGTGCATCCCATTCTTTTATATCAAAAGAACTTGTTGATACCTTTTCTTTGGATGTTATGTGTTTAATGACTTCTTTGAGAATTGTGAATCCAGTTGGTGGATCCGCAACAATCAGTTTATTGTGTAAAGATGTCGAGATTATTTTGTGTGGTTTTTCTTTCCTAGCCGATTTGCATGTCATGCGTTATTTAGGCTTTGGAATGATTTTGGGAATGGATTGGCTTAACCGTTATGAAGCTCATATCCTATGTCCTGAGCGGACTATTCATCTTCGACGTCCTCAATCTGTTAATCAGGTTTCTGTTATTCTTAAAGATTCGGATTCTGCCTTGGTTGCATCTTTATATTCTTTAAATCCTCGTGATGACGATGATGATGATGAGGGTGATATTATTTCTCTTATTCACGTCGTTCGTGAATTTTCCGACATATTCGAGCCCGTTTTAGGATTACCACCTAAGCGAGCAATTGAGTTCAGAATTAATCTTATTCCTGGAGCTCAACCTATCACTCGTCCTCCTTATCGTTTGTCCAATAAAGAAAATGAGGAGATGCGCATACAATTATCCGATTTGGAAACGAAGCAATTTATTCGCTCTAGTTCCTCGCCTTGGGGAGCTTCAGCTATTTTTGTGAAGAAATCCGATGGTACACTTAGGCTTTGCGTTGACTACCGCAAGCTTAATGATCTTACTATCAAAAATAAATATCCTTTACCTCGGATTGATGATCTATTCAATCAACTTAGTGGTGCTAGAGTCTTTTCACAATTAGACATAGCTACTGGATTTCATCAGCTTCGTATTGCAGAAGATAGCATTCCTTTGACATCATTCCGAACTCGTTATGGATCTTATGAATGGTTTGTTATGCCATTTGGTTTAACGAATGCTCCGGCTTATTTCGTTGACCTTATGAATAGAGTTTTCAAAAACTTCCTCGATCGATTTGTTCTCATCTTTATTGATGATATTCTTGTGTATTCAAAAACCGAGGAGGAACATGAGAAGCATCTTCGGATTGTTTTGGAAACTCTTAGGAGTAATCAATTGAAAGCAAAGTTTTCTAAATGTCATTTTTGGCAATCTCGTGTGAAGTTTCTCGGTCATATTATTTCCGAATCCGGAATTTCCGTGGATCCTTCAAAGATTATTCAAAGTTGGAAGAAACCTGAGAGGGTGACTGAAAACCGCAGCTTTTTCGGATTGGCGGGCTATTACCGTCGTTTTATTAAAGACTTTTCTAAGATTGTCGTGCCTCTCACTAGCTTAACGAAGAAAGGTATTAAATACATTTGGTCGGACAAATGTGAAACTTCTTTTCAGAAACTAAAAGAACTCCTTTCAGATGCTCCTATTCTTGTTATTCCCGAGGAGAATCAAGATTTCGTTGTTTATACCGATGCTAGTCGCGTTGGTTTGGGTGCCGTTCTTATGCAAAGAGAACGTGTTATTGCTTATTCTTCCAGGCAATTGAAGCCTGCTGAGACTAGATATGCCACTCATGATTTAGAGCTCGCGATTATTGTTTTTGCTCTTCGGATTTGGCGTCATTATCTTTTAGGAGAGAAATTTGTTCTTTATACCGATCATAAATCCTTGAAGTATTTATTCTCTCAAAAGGAACTTAATTTGCGTCAACAGCGTTGGCTCGAATTTCTTGCACCATATGATCTTGATATTCTTTATTCACCCGGTAAGGGTAATCGTGTCGCCGATGCCCTTAGCCGTAAACAACAAGCTGTTGTTTCTATGATGATATCCGAATGGAACGATCTCGATATTTTATCCACTTGCGAAATTCGAGACCGTGTTTCCGATTTATGTTCATCTCTTGTTTTATGTAGCCTTGAGGCTCATCCTTCTTTTTTAGACCGCATTCTTGAAGCTCAAAGGCTAGATCCCGAATTGGCTCTTCTTGGCCAAAATATTAAGGGTAAGATTGATATTGAAAGTTTGAAAGACTTTGATGTTGGTTCTCGTGGCGGCATTCGAAAATTTGGTAGACTTATCGTACCAAATATTGGTGATCTTCGTAAAGATATTTTAGAAGATTCCCATCATTCTAAATTTACCATTCATCCCGGTAGTAGTAAAATGTACGCGGATATGAAGCGACTTTATTATTGGGAGGGAATGAAACTTGACATCGCTAACTTCGTTAAGTGTTGCATGACTTGCCAACTCGTTAAGGCCAAGCATCAAAGGCCTGGTGCGTTATTGCAACCTTTAGAAATTCCAATTTGGAAGTGGGACCAAATTTCCATGGATTTTATAGACGACCTTCCCCGTTCTCGTTTGGGTCATGATAGTTTATGGGTGATCGTTGATAGGCTTACTAAATCCGCCCATTTTATTCCCGCTCAGTCCAATCGAACCGTTTCTCTTTTGGCCAAACTCTTTGTTAAAGAGATTGTTAAATTACATGGAGTTCCTACTTCTATAGTTAGTGATTGTGATCCATTGTTTACTAGTGGATTTTGGAAGAGTCTTCAAAAAGCTTTGGGAACGAAGCTTAATTTTAGCACCGCTTATCATCCCCAGTCCGATGGACAAACCGAGCGTGTGAATCAAACTCTTGAAGATCTTCTTCGTGCTTGTGTGCTTGATTTCGGTGGAAGTTGGGAAGATCATATTTCACTTGTTGAATTCTCCTATAATAATAGCTTCCAATCTAGTATTGGTATGGCACCTTTCGAGACACTCTATGGAAGGCCATGCCGATCTCCTTCTTATTGGCTTGAGGCCGGTGAGAAGTTGGTTTTAGGTCCAGACTTTATTCGTGATTCCACAGAGAAGATTGAACTTATTCGACATAGGATGAAAGAAGCCCAGAGTAGACAAAAATCCTACGCTGATAACCGAAGAAGGAAATTAGAATTCTCTGTTGGAGATCTTGTGTTCATTCGTGTTTCACCTATGAAGGGTGTTGTACGTTTCAGTCGATCGGGAAAATTAACGCCTCGATATATTGGGCCATTTCCTATCACTGAACGTATTGGTTCCGTGGCTTATCGCCTTTTATTACCGGCTCAATTTTCTGCTATCCATGATGTGTTTCACGTTTCTCAACTTCGGAAGTGTCTTCGAGATTCCGATTCTATTCTTGAGCCCGATGTTGTGGAAGAAATTGAAGTTTCGCCTAATTTAACTTATGAGCAGCATCCTATCCGAATTATTGCTTCGGAGGTTAAACGCCTTCGAAATAAAGATGTCCCTCCTATGAAAGTTCAATGGTCTTCAAATCCTAAGGATTGTTCTTGTGAGTCTAGAGAGTTCATCGAGCGAACACATCCGGACTTACTTTCTCGCGCTCTTTGAGGTGAACTTCTTATTTCAAACTTCTTTTGTGTTGAATATGCTTTTATGGTTGTTACTATATATCTTCTTCTTAAATATTGCGAGGACGCAATTTCTTTAAGGAGGGGAGTCTGTAACAACCTGCATATTTGTCGATTTTTATATTTAAATATTTTATTTAAATATTTCATCGATACTCGGAATTTAGTCCGAAAAACTACTTTTTGCATACGGTCGAATTAGGACTCGGGACCACTCCCATTGAGTTTAAAATGCCGTTTGCGACCTTTTTGAGTATAAGCTTCGATAGGTTTGGAGAAAGTTGATTTTTGCTACTTTTTACTTAGGGCTTTGGTTTGGGCTGAGCCCCATAACCCCACTTACTAGCTCAGTTCCAATCTCCTCTCCTCTTCATTACTTCATAATTTCCTAATACATTCAAGCTTCATCAAAAATGGGGGAAGAGAAAAAGAATTAGGAAATCCTAAGCCCTAGTTTCCATTAGCAAATCCATCTTCTTGCTCCAAACTCAAGTGAACCCATTGGTAAGCTCTTTCTTCTTCTTCTCCAACTCATTCTCTCTTTGATTTCAGAAATTCCTAAACCTAATTTTGGGAATGTTCTTCTTTTAAAGCTTAGAATCAAGCTTATTGAGTTGGATTTGAAGAGTGGTTGATTCTCCTTTGCTTTCAAGCTTCTTTTTCCAATTTCTTGGATTCAAAGGTGAGATTTTTATCTCACATCTATGCTTATATTTATCTTTGATTGTTAGGTATGAATTCCTAACACTTATTCTTGTGCAATTGCTTTTGGTTTGGATTGAATCGGTGAATATTCCAATTTTTAGTGTTTTGGGTTCAAATCTTTAAAAATCCTAAACTTTGATGTTTAAATGTGTTTTGGTTATGCATCGAAGAGATTATAGGGCCGGGTAGTCGATTGGCACAAACCCTTAGCGCCGTTGCTCGAGAGAATGCAATTTGGTCGAGATTGGACCTCATTTGGATGGGCTGGGAAGGGACAGGAAACAGGTCCGGCCGACCGAGCCCTGCTGCCGGCCGACCGACCTGCTTCCAAGTGCATAAGCACTTTCTGTTTTAGGGTCCGGTCAACCGACTACAGGGTTCGGCCGACCGACCTGCTACTCCGAGAACTTCTGTTTTTTTGGTCCGGTCGACCGAGCCATGTAGCCGGCCGACCGACCTGGTGCAATTTTACCTATCTCGCCTAGTTGATTGAATTTCCAACTTTAATCGATTCGTGTTGTTTCCTATGTGTTGTTATCATTTATTATGACTTTGATGACTCCTTTTTAGGGATTTTTGAATATCCATTTCGATGGATTCTTTATCGGTTTCGTTGGATTTTTATTCACATCTTCGTATGTGAATTTTAGTGATTGATTGTTTCCTACAATCTTCTTCGTGATTTGTCACTTTAAAAATATAAAGGTTTCTATACTAGTAGTAAATATCAAAACTCTTTCTTCAAATGATTTCAATACTATTTTAGTACAAAGCTCGCTTCTTAAACCGTTTTCCAATCTATTAGTATATACAAACCTTTACCTCACTTGTATGAGAAATCTAATTAAATGACTTAGTAAAACGAGTGGAATGAAACGCTTGCGTTTACTTCGTCGGTTAATTCTTGGACTTGTTCGATTGAATCCCCTGTGACAATTTTATAGTGGAGATCTACAGTTTGTTCGTAAATATTTAAGTTAAGCAAGTGGTTATGGGACATGAAGCTAAACTCATATATTTACTAGCTTAGTGTAATTGACACTTCTCGTTGATCATGACGATCATCTTTGTGATTTAGACTAGCAATGTGCGATGTCTCTTTGTCTGCGAGGGAGACTAAACCTCATTTTGTGGAGTTTCGACTCAAATTGGTGGGGTAGCAACCCATGGTCTTCGGGCCGTTTGTGGAGCTTTGGCTCAATTTGTGATGGTTAGCAACCATGGAATTAGCGTTCCGTTTGTGATACACGTGTTGGCGAGCTTTATGCTCCTGTTTGTGATAAGCCTCCCCCCTTTTTGTGATTTCTGGATTTCTTGAGATGATTTCTAGAATTTGTGTTTCACCAATTTTCGTGATTTCCATTGATAAGCTTTATCGATATTTGTGCATTGGTGAATTTGTGCGTCATTGACTTTTGTGATTTTTGGATTTTGTGTGTTGAATTCTGGAATTTGTGTGTCGTTGACTTTTGTGATTGACATTGATATTATCGTCAATATTTATGGTTTGGTGAACTAAATTAGGAGTATGACGTTTCTGTGATTCTTGTGTAGATTTTGTGACATTGATTAATCCCTTGATGATTTTCAACTGCTTATATATATATCACAGCTTGGCATTGTGATTATTATGTGTTTAGTCATATCTCTTATTCTATATCGTTTCATCTGATATTTATAGTTAGACTGATCCGTTTATTATTTTCTTATTAAATAATACTCGGGTCAGACCGAGATGTTACAGGTGCTTCTGCTTGACTTCTCCCTAGGGATTCATTACTCTGACTTTTGGCAAACTACTTAGATTAGTAGTTTATTTTGTTATATATACTTGAGATATAGACTCATTGTTGTATTCTTTTGTATAGCACGTGTTGCTATTCTTTTGTACTATTGTGGATCTTTTTGACCACTACTCTGATATACACTTCCATGTGTTAATTATATATTCATATCTTCTTCCGCCTTTGTGATATGAATTATCTGTGACTGATTTATGTTATGTTTATTTCTGTATTTGTTTCCGAAGATATTATAGCCACTGTGTGGTAGTCTTGAGTTTGTGTCGGTATGACGGATTTTCTTTTGATAAAGTATTGCATGTTATACTATCTGACATATCGATGCTCGCACAAAGCAATTACACGGATGATCGCTCCTCAACAGCCTTATTCTCCGTGCTAGTTGACAGCATTACACCGTAATGTTCCTGGATAGCGTGGGTATAGAAGTGGGGCGTCACACCACAACTCCAAATACAACATCATGATAATACAACAGTGATCATATATCCAAAAGTCCTCAAATGAAAGAGGTGATAATGAACTTCCAAAGCTAAACACCTAAAATCTCCAAAAGCTGCTAAGATATCTCCAAGATAAAGCTCCAAAATACTGCTACTCCAAAATACAGAAACCTGCTACTAGGCTGCCCGTGTGAAAATAATGGGCACCAAGAGTTTAGGAAAGAAAATAATAAACTCCGGATCAGTCTTGAGACTGGTATGAGTAAAAAAACAACAGTTACTTTCAAAGAACTAGATTTTATAAAAGAATTTTCGGTATGCTTTTAAAAATGGAACTACCATAAGGCCTCCCGGCACACACACAATGCAATCGCACACTTGGGGAAGATTTCCCCTTATGATAGTTAAATATGCTTAATACGAAAATAATCTCTTTGATATAATTACTAATGCGTGGTGTGAAATTATTTCGGAAGTAGAATATCAATCTTAGCCAGCATAGGTACCATTATACTATGCCTACTATAGCTACCATATTAGATGACAGGTTTTAAAACCAAAACCGTACAGGGTTTCGTATTGGGAATTGGATTTCCAACAATGGTCAGGCTAAGGAACTTCCTGGGCCACATGGGTACGCCTCTGGAGGGGCGACCCGAGAACCTAACCGGATCTCTGCCAACACAAGGCCGGGTTACCCCTAACTGAGTAACTACTGACACGAGTATGTCATTTCCCGGTTGTAACCAACCTTTAATCGGGGCCCCAGCAACAAATCACAAAGTAATACATACACACACACACACACACACACACACACACACACACACACACACACACATATATATCTGCGATATCAACATAAGTTAAGTATCTGGGCTCCATACCATGAAACAACTTCTATCCAGAAGGAAATGCACATAGCCTAAGGGGTGCTACCCCCAATAACCTTGCCGCATCTTTCCTGTTTCGACCATTCCGGGGTGTGAGGCTCGACGAAGTCTCGTCCACAAAGCTACGCTTTTCGCAAAGCCATGCTTCGATCAACAATTGATCAGCAACACTCGGCATACCACATTACCAAATTGGGAATATATCGCTAATAACCTTCAACTACATAACCTCTAAGGGTGTTAAGCTAAGAGAATAAATTCTCCACCACCAACGAAAATATATTTGAAAGAAATCTGCTTTACATATCAATTTGTAATGTCAGACATACAATCCATACAAGTCTGTTCTGGGTTCGAACAGAACCGAAGGCACTTCCAAAGAAGTCCTTGTAATCCGGATATCCACAATCCCGATCGGACTCCCCATCACATATAGAGAACTCTATACCGGAGCAACTCGGTGCAGAGTCAATCGACAGGTCATCCTATCGCTCTCGCAAATACCCGGTCTTCAACACCGGTCTTCAAATGCTATCTATAACGTCGAATCACATATTCGAAATGGGTTATACGACACAAAGGTCCTTTCCCGGCTAAACCGAATAGTGAGCGTCAATTTTAAAAACATGTGGATATGTCGTTCACAAAAATTCACAGGTTCGATGTGGGTTTCGGACAACAAACTGAAATCTGATTCTCTGTCGCATCGAAGTTTAAATGCCGTTTTACGGGCAACAGGGTTTTTACATCAATACAGAACAAATTACAATTACAGTGCAGTACATGGCAATTACATCATCAATATCACAAACAGAACAGAAATATCAATATAGTGCACATCAATAGTTAATTACTTTCCAATATGATTTAAATAAATTCACCACAAAATTAATTTAAATCAATGATAAGAATTTGGATAAATAAATCAAATTTTGATTACTCGATTTATTGTTTCAAAATTAGTTATTTTAAATTAACCGCTAAATTTGATTTGTTTAAATTATCTGAATAACAAATTCTTAATTTACAAATTAAATTGAACACTTAATTATTTATCAATCAATTTTAGTTTCAAATTGTATATCATTCTTAATTTCTTTAAATCATTTAGTAATACAAATTATTTACTTTAATTTTCATTTAAGAATCTACTTTACCTTTTTAAAAAAATTAATTTATCTTTACATTGAAAGTTTTAATGTAAATTACTTTAATTCTTATTTTTAAATTAAATTACTTAATTTAAATATTAATCAAGATTTTATAAGCACTGATATATATTTACTTAGTCGATAACTTAAATAATTTTTTTTCTTCAACTTAAAGTTATTCAACATGGTTCAATTTTACATTTTAAACTTTAAAGATTCGTCTTAACCCATTTTTTTTACACACCCGAGTAAAACCCAGGTTTCACTCGCGTTAACCTCGGGTCCTTCACGTTCTTCCCCGAGATCTTCCCTTGTCCCAGTTTTCTTCTTCTTCATGTTCTTTTTTCTTCTTCTTATATTAACAAGTTAAACTCTAAACCAGGCAAAAAATTTCATGCATCAGACAAACCATTCGAACTCGCGTCCTACTCGAGTCACAAAACCCACACGCTCGAGAACCCCTCCGAGCTCCACGCGTTACAAACCGCAACCCACTGACATAGGAACGATATTGTGCACGTGCACATCATCGCGTCGCCACTCCGGTGGCCATTTCGATCGCCAGCAAACCACGATGCGTCCCTACATACGAGATCAAAACTTAATTCTTCACGAAATTATCAAAATCGAAATTTTGCCTGAAGCGTGAACCAACTATACGAATGCATCAACCCAAATCACCTCGGCCTCCCCAACGATGACCACCTGACGCCATGAAACTCTGGCCATAACTCGACCCTGGCCTCCTTTACCTTCACCTAGAATCGCGTGACGCTCGATCATCCCACGGTTATGCCATCAAAAAATTATAGAACACAAAAAAAAGTGGAACTAAAACCCTAATGTGACCTCGTATCCAAATCTTACGTAATGGAAAAATTAGTTGATAATTTTCCTGAGATCCTTAATGTTTCATCACGCTTCAAACCAAATTTTAGTATTTATTATTGATTCGATTGTCTGAAATTCGAAAAAATGAAATTTTTGTTCATATACAAATTGTTCTGAGAATACAAAACTAAAAATCCAAATTTTTGTTTTAAAATTCATGTCTTGCAGTATGAATCCTATTTAAAATCTTGAATCAATATTTTACAAAGATCGAATATTTCCTGTACATCATATTACAGTGGTAATCTTTATAAGTTGGCGTAATTAACTTTTAGAAATCTTAATTTGAAGTTTATCCTTTTGTTTGTTGAGAAATCAAAACTTCAAAATGATTTAAATATGGATAGTTTCAGTATTTGAACCAATATAAAATCTGGATTAAGTTCAGAGAAGGCAGAGCATAACTAACATATGCAGCTGAAGCCTATACACATAGTTTATAAATGAAGTTTAAACTGTTTAAACAAACTTAAAACTTTTTTTTAAAGAATATTCTTTTACTCACATGATTTTACTGATGGGCAGAGATATTCCTTTTTTGAAAAACCGTTTTGATCTTCTTCTCCTCTTCTTTCTTCAATAATTTGTTTCCAAATTTGAAGATAAAGTGATGTTTTGCTTTTTCTTTTAAATTTCTGTTCTTTGTTAGATTTTTGCTAAACGAATTAAAGCAGAGAGATGTTGTATATATAAAAGGTTGTGCAGGCTGAGGCATAGGCAGTTGACTAAACCCATACTTTGCTAATAAATGATAGTGTATGGTTGATGTGATCTTGTTTATGGCTGAGGAGTAAATGCATTAAATGAGAGCATTAAATGGAAGCATGTAATGCAATGCTTCTTTGATACTTGTATTTACAGCATGTTGTTTTGTTTTTTTTTAATTTTGTTTGTTTATTTATACTTTCTACACATTTATTTATTCTTGTTCCTGTCTTTTGTTAACAAATCTTGTTCTTGTTTTACTGCTAAATAAAAGTGTTTGTCTTAATTATTGTTTTCTTATGTCTTCTTGTTTATTTGGCCAAATGTTAGATTATAATTATGTGATTTAAATTTTATAATTTTATCATAACTTACATTAACAATTTTATTTCTATTAAAAGCTCAACTATTAATATTTAAATTTATAACCATATTTCATTTAATGGTTTTAAAACAATTTCTTATTTTTTACTTTGTTAAAAAGAAAAGTTGTTTTAGTCATTAATATTTAATAACTATGTGATTTCATTACAATATTTTATTTCTTTTGAAATTCTCAAATTAAATTTAAAAGTTTAACAATTCAACGAATTTAATTTAACAAAATTCCGGGATGTTACAATCTTCTTTTTATTCTCTTTATTGGATTGAAGTTGTTGAGATTGTCCACATACTAGACTATATTGGGTGTTCTATTTTTACTACCCAAAACTCTAATTTTGCGCAACAGGTTTTACTTGCGATGGTGTAAAAAGTGACCTAATAGTAAATAATATCAATGAAATATATTCATTTGTATTTGATTCTGGTATTTTCCAAAAAAAATTCCAAATTATTTTATTTGGAGAATAAGATGCGATCTTAAAATCTTACTTCCAAATTTTAAAACAACATTTTCCAATTTTTTTCCTACTATTTAAATTATTTTTATTTTTAATTATTATTAAATTTGAAGGAAAAAATGACATAAGAAAATCGAAAATATTTAAAACTAGATTTTATAGTGTGAAAATCTTATTTGAAATCTATAATTTTCGAATTGATAATTAATTTAAGCAAACACATTTATTTAAATATGAATTTAAACAATTTCATATCTGTATGTGTGTGTATGTGTGTGTGTATAGGGAAAGTCTATTTAGACACAAAGTATAGATACAATTTGTAACACAAAGAATCTCTATCGTTGGATTGCCCCTTGAATTCCAACCTTTCCCATAAAGACAAAAAAATTCAATGGTCCGGATCTTTTGTGTCACCATTTTGTGTTTATTTTTGTGTTCATATAGTCGGCCCCATATATATATATATATATATATATATATATATATATCTTTATTAATAGTTGTAATACCTTTGGTGTCACACTTTTTTGGTATCAGCGTGAACTACCAAAAATGACCTTCTATCTTAGTATCGCTTAAAATTTGGATCTAACTTCTTTTACAAATTCAAATTTCTCCTCTACAAATATTATTGAATCTATCTTAACATCTCTTAAACATAGGATCTAATAAATAAACTTCTGCACATATTATCAAACTTAGTGTCGCTTAAATATAAGATTTAATAATTAAATTTTCTTTACAAATTCAAAATTTTCTCAACAAACATTACCAAATCTTAATACCACCTAATCTAACATATTCGATTTATAGAAAAATAATTCACGCATAATGCACGTGTCATTATCACGCGTGAAGTGCGTGTCGCAACGCTCGTTTAATAATAGTTGTAATAACTTTCGTGTTACACTTTTTTGATATCAACGTGAACTACCAAAAATGCCCCTTACTATATTATCTAATCTTAATCAATTAAAAATGTGATCTAATATTAAACCTCTTTTGCAAATTTAAATACTCCTAAGTAGGATCTAACAATTAAACATACTTTACAAATTCAAAACGCTTCTAATAATAGGCTTTCTTTACAAATATATAAATCTTAATATCACTTGAAAATAACTTTTTTTAAAACTGATTTAAACATATGCAATTTCTAAGAAAAACAATTCACGCACGTGACGTAACACTTATATATATATATATATATATATATATATGGATGTATGTATACGTATAACACTATTTACGTTAAATGGTAAT
Source organism: Allium cepa (assembly GCA_030765085.1). Lineage (NCBI taxonomy): Eukaryota > Viridiplantae > Streptophyta > Magnoliopsida > Asparagales > Amaryllidaceae > Allium > Allium cepa. Next base: position 92,110,122 of record CM060946.1, on the reverse strand, counting down.
GTCATTTGTCGAATATTTGGCGATTGATAGTTCCAGTTAACGTATAACATTTTGATATTTTTCCATTAATTTTAGTTTTTTAATACGTTGAAATTCTAGATTAGTTAGAACTTAGACCTTTACAAATTTTATTTATCTAATTTACAAATTTTTACAAAAACAAAATCCTTATATCCAAAGGTTAAATAATAACAAAACGCAGGTTGGCCAATGATCAACATAAAAAATTAACAACAATTTACATATGCATTCTAAATTAAGTAGTTGTCCATATTTTATTTATTTTTCTTCCATTATCTGATATATATACCCCCTTTTTCATTTTTATTTTTTTAAACAGTCGTCTGAAATGATATATAATGCCGTAAATGGTAATCGTGCTTTAGTTAGCGGAATCATACCCCGCACTCACTAGTAACACAAAGCAGATAAGCTTTCTTATAATCAAAAAATTAAAAGAACATGAATGTATTGACAAGAATATAAGATTGCATAATAAGGCTGTTTTATAATGAAACTTGTAAAGTTCTCGTATAGCGAGGATGAAGTAGCAACAACAAATGACCTGGCTGCACTATACTACCGTGGACCAAACGCCAACTTCGAAATCAGCAAGTACACAACTCCATACTTGCAGCTTCAGCAAATGCAACTACCAACTCCACCACAACAACTATATGCACCGTCTATGACTGGATCTATTCTGCCTACTTCCGAGAACTTAATCCAGTTTGAGAACTTGATCAATTTTGGCATCATAGATATCATTACCCCAAGAGACCAGCAAAACAATTGATTCTATGTTGACAAATACACTCGATGACATCCTTCATAAACGTTAGAGGCATCAAATCAACAAGAATTATCTATTTGATAATTAGATTTTGTTGTTTTATAATTATCTTCGTTGATAATTCTTCTATTTATCTTGTTGATTTAGCGACGGCTAGCGACGGCCATTTTAATAATTTTAACGACGGCTAGCGACGGCCAAAATGCAAAAGGTTGTATATATTATACAAAAATAAAGTTTATACAAAAAATTAAAAAATGAATATGAGAACGTTAAAAATTCGGCAAATATCTAATTTTTAAAAAAAAAATTAGGAAATGACTTTAAAACATCTGATATTGTACTAAAATCGATTTTGTAAAGAAATTATGAAATGAATATAACAACAACAAATATTCCGTTAAAATCTATGTCATAAAAAGATAAAGAAATGAATATTGAACTAAAGTTGTTAATTGAATGTTGAACTAAAATTTAAATACACAAATTTATGAAATAAAATTTAAATAGTTGAAACATTGTCAAAATTTGAAAAGAACAACAATCTTTGATAAAATTTAAAGAAATTTTTTTATCCCTTAGATAGGCATTGGCCCCATCTGGCAAGTATTGTATATGATCGTTATATGGATGTTCGTTTTGTAACGGAATGGACATTTATATTCATATGATACAATATTTGTCGGATTTGTCCCTGTATTGACAAGTTACAAACACAATAAAGTAATTACATATTATAAATCATTTCATTTTAAACGGTTACAAAATTTCGACAACACTTCCTTTACGTTCCCTATGGACACGTATTTGTGTACGATACAGGGAATAGAAGGGAAGTGCTGCCGAAATTTTGTTGAACCGTTTAATCTGAAATGATTTATAAAATGTAATTACATTATTGTGTTTGTAACGGGAAGTAGGATGACTGACCACCGAAGTGAAAACCAAAATACCAAAAAATAAAAAAATAAAGTAAAGTTTTTATTTTGAATTTTCTGCAACGATGAACTGTTTACAATGGAGAATGGTTGAAAATTAATGATTTAAATTGTCTAACATACATTTTCTAATCAGGAAAAATGTTCAATTATTTTCTCGACCGTACTTGGATGTATGAAATCAGAACTGGAAAGAAGGGATCAATAAAGCAATATTTCTACAACGGTGTACACGAATTTATTAGATTTGCTAAATCTAATAACCGAAACGACACAGAAATTCGTTGCTCGTGTGGTAAGTGCCAACATTTAAAGCATTGAAAACCAGATATAGTTGAAGTACATTTGTATCAATATGGTTTCGTGCCTGATTATTATTTTTGGGATCGTCATGGAGAACTTGTTGAACCTACACCTAATACTGAAGTGTTAGAGGACGCTAATATGATGACGAATCTGATAGAAAATATGGTGGATGATACAGCACGATCAATGTTTCCTACAACTGAAGTTGTCGATGAAGACGAAAATGTCGAAGAAGAACCGACTGCGGGAGCTAAAAAAATATACGATTTGTTGGATTGTGCTAAGAGGCCGTTGTGGGACGGATGTAAAAGAGGAACCGAACTTTTAGTAACCGTCGAATACATAACTATGAAATCAAAATTCAACCTTACGAAAGCTGCATTTACAGCAGTTGTACAAGCTGCAAAACGACACATGCCACCCAATAATCTGATGTGCGATAGTCATTATAAAGTAAAAAAATTGATGTCCGCTTTCGGTCTACCGTACGAGAAGATAGATGCATGTGTGAAAGGTTGCATGTTGTATTGGAAAGACGACGTTGACCTTAGAAAATACAAAATATGTAACGAAGAAAGATACAAACCAAGAAAGAAGAAAGGGAAAGAAGTCCCGTACAAGAGAATGCATTATTTAACCATCACTCCCAGACTTCAAAGATTATGTGCATCTTCTACTATGGCCTGTCATATGCAATGGCATAGTGTGAGAACAGCGGAAGAAGGAACTTTGATACATCCATCCGACAGAGAAGCATGGAAACATATCGATAAGACTTATCCCGCATTTGCTACGGAAAGCCGTAATGTCGGACTTGGTTTATGTACGGATGGATTTTCACCATTTTCACAGTTTGATAGTAAATATACATCCTGGCCAATTATCGTTACTCCGTATAATTTACCACCATGGATGTGTATGAAGACACCATATATGTTTCTCACCACTGTCGTTCCCGGCCCTAATGGTCCAACCCAAGGAATTGATGTTTATTTACAACTATTGATCGAAAAGTTAAAGAAACTGTGGAATGAAGGAGTTGAAACTTACGATGTATCAACGAATTTTTTTTTGGTTATTCGCTTCTTTGTTATAGACTATTAATGATTTTCCTGCATACGGGATGCTTTCTGGTTGGAGTACGGTCGGTCGTCTAGCATGCCCTTATTTTATGGAAGAAACACGAGCATTTTCGTTACGATATGGGAAGAAAGTTTCGTGGTTTGATTGTCATCGGTGTTTTCTTCATCCCAATCATACTTTTAGAAAGGATAAGAAAATGTTCATAGCTAACAGAGAAGAGAATTTGAAACCACCCAAGGTTTGGTCAGGCGAGGAAATATACGAAATTGTAAGAGACTATCCAAAGATACATGAAACTGGAGTCCAGAAAGAAATCCAAGGAAAGTCAGACATTCATAATTGGTGCAAACAAAGTATATTTTGGGAATTATAATATTGGAAAGATCTCTTACTCCGACATAATATTGACGTGATGCTCAACGAAAAGAATGTGTTTGATAATCTATTTAATACAATTTTGAATGTAAAGGGCAAAACCAAGGACGATTTGAATTCAAGGCTTGATATAGCAAACTATTATAAGCACCCGAAACTTCATATGAAGCCTAATGACAATAAAAATCCGAAAGCATGCTATGAGCTGACAATAAGCAAGTAAAACTCGTGCTAAAGTGGGTGGAAGAATTAAGATTTCCCGATGGGATTTCTTCCAATCTTCATAGATGTGTTGACTTCAAAAATAGTAAACTGAGTGGGATGAAAAGTCACGATTGTCATATCATGATGGAATATTTACTACCCGTGGTTTTCAAAGAACTGTTGCCCGTAAAAGTATGGGACGTTATAACAGAGTTATGTGTGTTTTATAACAGCTTTGTTTGACAACATTAAAGGTGGATCGTATACGTAAATTTGAAGTAGAAATACCCATATTGCTATGCAAACTGGAGAAAATACTTCCGCCTGGTTTCTTTAATGCAATGGAGAATTTACCTATTCATCTTCCATTCGAAGCACTTTTTCGAGGTTCTGTGCAATATGGATGGATGTATCCGTTTGAGAGGTAAATTAACATGTGCAATGTTCATGTCAATTTCAAATTTAAATTTGTATATCTAAATATGTAATAAATATCTTAATAGGTGCTTGAATCATCTGAAGAAGAAGATTCGACGAAAAGCCCGAGTTGAGGGTTCGATATGCAAATCGTATCTTGAAGAAGAAGAAGCCTCATTTTTTTTCTCTCACTACTTCAAGGACAATGTGAACTTATCGTTTGTAACTGTTCCTCGAAATGAGGAAGTCATTGAACAAAATTATTCTCAAACAGTGTTATCTATTTTTAGAAAACATGGTAGACCTGGTGGAAAATGTGTGGAAATATGGTTGGACGATAGACACAACCATGTAGCACACACGTGTGTTCTTTTAAATTATGTCGAAGTCGCACCATTTGTCAGGTAATAATTAATTCACTTGTAATTTACTTGTACGTACATAATAATTATAACACATATTACATATATGCAGTATCTACGAATCACAGTATCCATCTGGCGATCTCAGTAAAGAATTTGCCAAATGGTTTTTGAACTATGTTTATGAGCCAAGAAACTGTGTCGTTGATGAAGGCTTAAGACATCTTGCGATTGGACCGAAAAGAAATGTGAAGACTTATTCAATATTCTTCGTCAATGGGTTTAAGTTCAACACGAAAGATTACGAGGCTGAAAAATTAACATATAACAGCGGGGTATTTGTCAAAGGCAGTGATGATCCAGATGAGCATTTAAAAGAATTTTACGGCGTCTTAACACAGATTCTAGAGTTGACATATTATGTTGAACCTTTAGAAAAGGTTTTTTTATTTAAGTGCAATTGGTTCAGTAACGTTTCTGGTTCTGGAATCAACGTGCATAAAGAGTATAAACTTATTGAAATAAGGCATACATCACACTATTATAAGTACGATCCTTTTGTATTAGCCAAGCAAGCGTTACAAGTTTATTTTGCTCCGTATCCATCTTTGAAAAGATATAAAGCGGATTGGTCTGCTGTTTTCAAAACAAAACCAAGGTTTACGTTTGATGGAAATAATATTCCAAATGAAGCAGCATATCAAGCCGATTTTGAACCAAATACAGAAATAATAATAACAGATGATATTGATGTAGGGCCTTTGAATGATGAATCGAACGTCTTATTTGATGCATTTGAAAGTACCGAAGAAAATGAGATAGAATACGAGACCGAGTCTGAATCAGAAAACGATGAAGACCGATCGTTATGGATATAATTGTTATGTGATAGTGATTGAAACATGCTATGTAATAGTAAATTTCTGTAATTGTTCTGTGATGATCATTTAGTTAATTTTTATCCATGTTTTGTACTAGTAAATTTTTATAATTGTTCTGTGAAAGTGATTGAAACATGCTATGTAGTAGTGAATTTCTATTATTGTTCTATGATGATCATTTATTTAATTTTTATCCATGTTTTGTACTAGTAAATTTTTATAATTGTTTCAGTGAAAGTGATTGAAACATGCTATGTAGTAGTGAATTTCTATAAGTGTTCTGTGATGATATTATTTTTTTATAGTAGATATGTCTGGCAGGAGACGAAGTATGACAGGCACGCCACAACCATCTCCCGGTGCAGGTGGTAGTGGCACTGCACCGGACTTACGTCCGATGGCAGAAGTTGTTCCGAAAAGTGCCGGATAAGTATCAATTTTATTTAAAGTGTAAGTTTTAAAATCCACTAAACACGTATATCATAACTTTTGCAGGGGCTTTGAGGTGGAGCCGTCAGATTATATTCTATAGGTTTCGAGGAAGGCTTTTCAGAGTTGGATGGATGGTTGTTGGCCTCGCTGGGACGACATCCCCCTTCATGTCAAGAACGCAATACATGCCGATTTACTTGTAACTAGTAGTTTGAATTTCAGTTGTAAATTAATATAATCTATATAACTTAAAATAATTTTAATTTACAGGCCGCTGACCGCGTTGACCCTGATGACATTGACGTTTTCTTAAATTGCTGGAACAAAAGAATGAGGAAAAATCACAGGGATACATTGTCCAAGACTAAGAATTCAGGCAAAAAGCCGAACTGAATGGGTGACGGTGTATGGGCTGATTTTCTTCGGCTTTGGGACACTCCGATAGCAAAAGTAAGTAATATATGTTTGCTTTGTTATTTAAATCTAATATAAACTCGCAAGATATATACGTGATAATTTATCTTAATTTGTAGGAATTATCTGCACGGAACCGGACTAACAGGAATAAAAATCCTGCATTGCACCGTGGTGGCTCCAAATCCTTCCAAGAGCATAAGAGAGAGCTGGTAATTAAATTTATAAACCGTGTTTACATTTTATTAAAATATTTTATAATCAGATTAGCAATAATATTTATATGTTTTCATACCGCGAGCCCACTATGGCCGAGTTGTTCAAGGTGATGCATGCCGTGGAGAGGACTGATGAAGAAGGCAATGTTTCGTACGAGTGGACGGATGACAAATCCCAATCTGTAATGGTAAACAAATTTATTGTTAATAACAATATTTTGTCTTATTTTATTTTCAAAAACTTGAAATTCGATTTTCATCGTGTAAAACAATTGTTTGTAATCGCAGGAGAAGTACGAAGCTGAGCGGGCTCGGGTAGCACAGTCCACTGGTCGGGAAGAGCTTACGCTAAAGGAGGCGAATAATATCTGGGATGATATTATTGACCCGCCTTCTCGGACCAATGTGCGGTATAGCTATGGAAATCTGGAGGTAAATTTTGACATGTACTAATACATAAATTTACACATGCATATGATCAATAGTTAAATAATTTTAATAATATTATATATATATATATATATTAATATATAAATAATTATGAATTATTTTACAGGCAAGAAGAGGAGATTGCTCAGTTGAGGCAAACAGTGGATGAAATAAATGATTGGAGGAAGAGTTTATTCGAGCAACACCTGAATGAGCGGATTGCAGGTTATTTGCAACAGCATGAGAGGATGCCTGGAGAGGATGGCAGCGATGGTGAGGAGTAGGTATGCTTGTTTGCTCATGTTTCAGTTTGGTATATACATATTTTGGTTGGTTTGGTATATATATATTTCGGCATATTATGTACATATTTTGATGATTTGCAGTTGTGTTAACGGTTTGTTTGAGTTAACGGTTTGTATTTGTGGTTGGAGAACTATGCATACATTTTGGTTGGGAAACTATGTACATATTTTGATGACCTGTATTGGTTGACATGATATGTATTTTTGTTGGAATTGTATATGATTTTGTTTGGTTTTGTTGGATTTTATATTGTTTGAATGTATAGTGATGTTATATGATGGATATATGATGGTTATAGTTGATGAATATAGTGTATAGTGGCTGTGATGATGGTATTTGATGGTTATTATTTGAAGTGTTTATGGGCTGTGCAAGTGCATAAAATTTTGTTCAGTATAGCGACGGCCGGCGACGACCATTTTGTTCAGATTAGCGACAGCTGGCGACGGCCATTTTGTTCAGATTAGCGACTGCATTTAGACGTTGGAAAATTTCCACGTGGCACATAGGCAGTCGCGAGCCGTCACTATTTATGTGACGGAGCCGTCGCGATTCTATTGGGCGACGAGGTAAATAGCGACGGTTAAAAGCCGTCGCTATCAGGTGCCGTTCTTGTAGTGTTCATTTGAATTTTGCATTTAATTTTATTTGATCACTATTACTGCTACTACTGTTATTATTATTTGTGCTGAAACGTGTGTTTTGTTGCGCTACACTCGCGTGTTTTGTAGTGAAAAAATATTATACATATATTTGCAGCACAACAATTTTTATTTTGCATTTATGTTGCGTTATTGCATGACAATAAATGTGGCGATGTAAAGACAAATAATTGCAATGTAACGTAGGATAAGTTCATATCTGAACTTATATTGCACAACATGATAATTATTGTACATAACCATGTTGCACTGCAAACTAAAAGTACTTTCTCGATATATATGTAACAATTTTTACTTACATTTAATTCAAAAATTGATACTCATGAAACATTCAAAAAAGTTGATTCGGTTATGGTTAAGAAAAAAAATTACAACATCAATTTTAACTTCATTTTGGCATCGATTTTATACATTATAAAAAGAGCGAATCTGTTTATATTGTTGCTGTAGGAGGATGTGAGGCTCATGTTTTGTATATTTTTCTCCTTCCTCAAATAGAAACCCGAGACAAAATCCCCTTGTTATAAAATTACATATCATATATTAATACAACAAATTCAAACAGTGTGCATTCAAATCAAGTAAGCAGACTCGAATTAAACTTCAATATACTACATAACAGAAGTTTTAACTATACTCGAATAAACTTCAATATTACATAGGCGTAAGTTCCAATTATGATCGGATGAAAACTCAGTGAATATAAACATAAGCATGTGTAAGTGCAAATTTGCTATCTTTTTTCTTCAGAATGTCTTCTTTAATGATTTACATTATCACGTTGGTTGTATCCGCCTTGCTTATGATATGTCATTTTGTCCATACCTTTTTTAATATTGTAGATTGTGTTTGTTCCTTACTTTCAGATCGAAGGCGGTTTCATAATTTGTGTCATGGATTCACATATCAATCAACTATGTGGATCATAAGTATCTCTATGTTTTTGTATAGTAAATTACAATTGATGTAAGATCACGGCGTATTCTATTTGCACCTTTTGTACGTCATGTATACATAGTTAATTAATACATGTGAACACATAAGATGTCAAATAAGCACTATAGGAATGTTGTATGAACGTTGGTAAGGTTACCCCCAATATTCATTGTATAATCATGCATGTTCATTGGTGTGAAATTATTGCCCCTGAGAGAACTGCAGGTGTTTGACAAATTACTCTAGCACTAACATCGGAAAAAAGAGTTGAGCTAACATCTGCGTCACGCCACGATTAAACCCATGAAAACCGTGAAAAACAAGGTTATTTTTGACTGATTTTGAGATATTTTTTTTTTTTCCTCTTGAAAAGTTACAGTTTTTAGATTATATGGAACTGTGGGTGAGGAGAAGATGAGAATGAGAAGGACTAATTGTTGTATTCAAAGTAGCCTTAGCTTATGTTGTTATATTCTGTTCGTATATTTGCATTTAAATCCTTAATGTTACAAATAGTTGCATAAAACAACAAGTCACTACTACCAAGAATCGGTGTCCAACCTGCTGGACCGTCGGAACCTCTAGCCGTGGTCCACCACGGCCGGGTCTTCGGAACTATGATTGCCACTTAGAAGAGCAAAATATTTAAATACTCATATTTCTTGTTTATGCATAACCCACGTTTCCTCAGTCTCTGCATAATCCATAAGTTTCCTAAGGGATAACATGAATATTAGATACTAAGATGAAGCATGTGCGTTCTATAAAAATGGATTTCAATCTTCTAATTTAATATAGAAGCATACTCGATCAAATACATATAACTTCAAATAGAAACTAGTTAAATACTGTAGAAATATGACCATGTTTTTTTTGTTTTTTGTTTTTGTTTTTTTTAAACTATTTTCCAATAATATATTGCTATTCTTATACTATAACATACAACTACCAACAATGCTTACATGAATAGAGTGAACAAACATAATGTTTGTAAAAACAACAATCTAAGTGGATCATAACATATCATCTCTTATTCTTATACATACAGTATTTATCTGGCACAAACAATGAGACACAACATATCAATGTTTCCAGAATTGCAGTAATACATAAAGTGGTTTATATTTTGACATTGTCATAGCGAATGCTGCATCCAGCAGTTGCAGATCCACCAGTTGCACGAATGCTGTTTTTGCAGTCTTTCTTGATAGCCTTTATCGCCTTCTCTAGGCATTTCGTGCACGTTTCCACACTTGTTGTCAGTGAAGAGAAACATGATGCCCTCCCGAATATTCTTGGACCTGATATGCTCTTTGTTTCATGCTCGAAATTACCATCAATTGGTGCCTTTTCCTTCAGTTCGTTAAGGACAATTTCTACGTTGTTAATGAACAAGTTTTGTCTTTGATTGTTGAATTTAGTTCTTCTTCCACACTGAGTGAATTTACCATTCACATTCACCAGTACTTGGGCAAATAACAAAGCGAACACCAATGTTGCTTTTGCAGACAGTAAATCCATCTCTTTTGCTTCTTCAAATTTTTTTAACTAACGTAGATCTTCTAGTTTGCAGTAAATGTTTTTTTATGCTGTGTGGTCTTGTATATTTGTAAAGCTACATCTATTTATAGGTTCTATATCAAATTGTTTAATATGTTTTTGTCTGTTTGCATCTTTTTTGTTGTTGCGAAGACTGATTCATACTTCATATTTACACACCGCGTGGTGCATGAGTAAGACTCGTTCCACTATTCTAGTACACGTTTCTTTCTTGTGGAGTTTCAAATAAACTTATGTTAACTGATTTTTTCCTAGTTTTCCTAACTAACCGTGGCTTCTTCATTTTGTTTCTTGTTATGATGGTTGAGATGTTTTATATTCGGTTTGCTGGATTTTGTATTTTGTATCAGTCAACAATTATACCTGGTCTTAGCTCCGAATGAATTTTGTTTTATGTTAATTAAACTTTATTCTTTTGTCTTTATGTTAATTCGGATTTTGTAGTTGTTTTAATCCCTACAATTAGCTAGGGACCTTCAACAGCTGCAATTTGATTTCAGTTGAATACATCAGCTGGAATGTGGAGGAGGATACTTAACCTTACAAACTATATAGACAGTGCTTTTCATATATTTGCCAATACTTTATGAGCAGGTGTGTATCTTGGTGGGAGTGGGGAGTTGGTTAAAAAAAACAGTTCGTTTACCCAACTCAGCCAGATGACGTAATAAAACTGTATGCCTTTAACTATATAACAGTTCAAGACATACATGTTTTTTGGGTACCACGGTCTATCGTTTTGGTTACGGACTGTAATTCTTTAGCATACACACAACAATTTATTGATATTTAGCTACTGGATTTTAGGACAGATATTTCAGTTTGTAGGGGAATACATCCTGTTACCGACTGATATCCATTCAGTCTCAACATTGTTAAACCCAGAAAAGCTATATCATCGAAGTACTTTTATTCTTCCTGGTTTGCAGATTGCACTCGAACGAGTATATCTATGTTATGCTTGGATGCATAGGGAAAATTTGCTTTTGCTGTAGTCTGACGTCTGATGTATGGTTGTGTAGTTCTGTTACGGCCAGACATTTCATCAAACATCTGGTAGACATTCACATAATGAGACATTTCATCAAACAGTAGAGACGAATACTCCATCCCACTCATTAGCAGCTATTTCTAGGGATTCAGAAGTGTTGCTGGAAAGGAAGGGGACAAGTGAAAAGACTCAGTTTGGATTAACACAAGAAATATAAGGCTGTGAGCTTGTGCACGTGCACATGTGCATATGTGTGCATATTTAATATGTAAAATACACTAGATAGAATCAGTCAAATAGGGATGAGTTGGCAATTATGAGGTGATTAGATGACAGTAACGGCTAGTTGGCTAGTTGTATGTGGCTCTGTATATATAGTCATGAGTATGTAATGCAAAGGCATGAGATTGGGAATAAAACAATTACCAGTTTCTCTTTTTTGCTCATTATATTTCTTCTGTTCACCACTGAAGTATTCTCTTCCAGTCTTCACCTTTATTCTTCTTCTTTGATTATCTGCAGCATCATTTCTTCACCCCTTTCTTTTAATTCCAGCATATATCATCACCTTTCTTTCAAACTGCTTCGCCCTGAGTTTCTATCTTATATTCAAGTCATGACTAATACCAGATCACAAACTGCTAAGAAGATGGAGCATCACAAGTTCACAGGACATCTTAAGTAAAACTGAAAATATAGATTCAAGTAGATCACACACTATTAATTACTCATACATGTGCGCGTGTTTGTATACAAACACGTGCATACATAAAGCCAATTGGTTTGATGGTCAAATTTCGGATTTCAGATGAAATTTCAGATGTACGTCTCGGGTTGAATTCTTGAGATCTCGAATGAGATGGTTGTCACACAGTTTAAAAGCATGTTTGAAATCTCGTCTCGTCCAAGTGTAAGAAAAAAGATCTCTGTTGAAATTTCGGGTGAGATGTAGAAGAGATTTAAAATTCTAGTCGGAACTCTATTTTTGCTAGAATACGGAATTCCGAGATTAATATGATATTGCAGCTTGAAACTTTTGAGACCTAAGTTGTTTCCCTAACGACACTCATAAATAGATTGAATATGCAAGATCAACTAATAGCCATTCAAGGTTTATACTTTATAGTAAATAATAAAAATATTCGCTAAATGATGGAAGGTGTATTGTGATGTGAAAATTGAATTTTGAACATCTTTTGCAGTGGAAAACATCAATTAGTCCTTGGTTGGTCTTTTTTTTTGGGAGAAAGTGAGAAACATGAATTTTTATCTTTGTTATATACAATTTATTAATTTATACGCTTTTTCTTATACCATGATGATTGATTTACCCACACTTTCATGAAATCATGAATAGAATGAACAAACAGATGTCATAACAGGATTCGACAATCTAAGTAGTTGGTAACATCTAACCTCTTATTCTTGTACATATAAAACACATTAAAGCAAATCTGACATAAATTATTAGATGCACGACTCATGACATTGCTTCAAGAGGTTCATATTTTAATCATGATATAGCGAATGCTACATCTAGCATCTGTAGAACCACCACTTATACGAACACCGTATTTATATTTTTAATTTCTTAGTAGAGTTTATATCTTTTTCTAGGCAATTTCTGCATGTTTCCGCACTTGTCAGTGAAGAGAAACATGTAATGCCCTTTTACTTCATTTGTGTGATCGAGTCATCATAGGCAGCTGAGTGTGTGACAGTGGAAGAATTAAAACTCTGGTGAGGGCTTGTTTGCAGCGGCAAGTTTATTGAAGAGCAGCTGAGTAGTAAAGCAAGAAAATATATGAAATGCAGAAGTTAAGAAATAGAGAAAGAACACAGTAAGTTAAAAGATTATAAGAAGAAACAAAGCAGAACGAAAGAAGAAAATATTAAAATCTTTATTAATTTTTCTCATCATATCACTACGAACTGTTCTGCCTTCTATTTATAATGATCATTGAAAGACCGATTCAACAATTACATCATCAATTTTTCATATCAGGTCTTAAGTAGAAAGCCCAGCAACTCAGAATGGAACAAACTCAATTTGAACTGTCACACACGTGCACAGCTTGTGCACGTGCACAACTATCCAAGGCTTTTCTGGAACCGATGCTTGGTGCCGCAATGTTCATCTCGCCTAGTTCATCTGTTCCATGCTGGTAGTGGACCCCCCCTATTGACCTAGATCATCAGCGGTGAACGTGGAGACCTCCCGAACAAATGTGTTTGATGAAATGCCATCTTTCTTCTTCCTTAACTCCAACATGTTCGATCTTCCTCCTTCAACCCTAAGATCTAGAATTACATGACTATCACATATGTAATGAACCAATAAAACATACCTTCAGGCATCTCGTATATGAATCAGCAATGGCTGTTGTCGAAAACTGTTTTAATGGATAAAGGAAATGGTTTCTCTCTCTTTTTCTATATCTTTCTTTATGTGTTTTTTTCTATATCCTTTGTGATGGAAAAAAGTTAATATTTATAGGTAGAGAGGACTAAATTTTTAGATTTGTAAACTTAGTCTTGATCGTCCATCAAGATCAAGATGGGAGAAATTAACGCTCTAAATTACAACCGTTTTATTGATTAGCATATTAATATGAAAACCCTTTAAATTCTATTGACCACAAAATGAGGAAAAAAACGTTTGAGGAAGGAAACGGTCAAATTTCCTTACAAAATAAGAAAGGAAAATCTATTAATGTTTCTGTATTAATTTCCTTACAAAACGGTCAAATTTCCTTACAGTCTCTCACTTGATCAATAGTAAAATCCATTAATGTTTTTGTATTAAGGTCATAAGACGCGCATGATATGCTAAGCTTTTCTTTAGTCAGTTATCATAAGTGTCTTGGCAATCTAGTGGTCAATGGAAGTCATGACGTGTACATGTTATTTTGCAACATGCTTACTTCCATGTACAATGACATTGACAACTTTCATAACTAGACCGTAGATGAGCATAACTTAATGGTCACATAATGTCTTGAAGAAAAAGACTGTTTCTGTTATCATTTATCTAAATATAAATGTGTACACATTATAAAACAGAATAAAAGATGTCTAAATTATTAAGAGCTCAATAATTGTTATTTCTAGCTAAGTAAAAAATAAATGGCATAAAAGGAAGATAATTAGGAACTATCTGCAAGACCCATGCTATCAGTATGTCTAAGAAAGGTCTTTGGAGGTAGTCCTTTCGTGAATATGTCTTCCACTTGTAAGTCCGTACTTATCGATTCAACAACAATTTTCTTTAGTTTAACATCTTGCTTAAGTAGTAGGTATTTTAGGTCCATGTGTTTGAAACCTTTGGTTATCCTATAATGCTTGGAGAAAAAGGTTGCAACTTCATTGTCGCAGTAGACAGTTAGTGGCTTAGAGATAAAACTTAAAGTGCGAAATTGTGAGACAAAATTACGCAGCCATGTTTCCTGAATTGAAGCCTCATAACATGCTACGTATTCAGCCATCATGGTGGATCCGAAAAGCATCTCAGATTTATGGCTTCTCCATAATATTGCACCTCCACATAAGAGGTATACATAGCCAAGAGTGCAGATCCTAGTGTCAGGACATCCAGCAAGGTCTGAATCAGAATAACCAGTTACATGTAGGTAACTTGATTTTCTATAGGTGAGCATGTAATTCCTTGTTCCCTTTAGGTATCTCAGTACCTTCTTTGCAGCTTTCCGATGAGCAATTCCTAGGTTACTTTGAAATCTACCCAGCATACCAACTGCATGACTGATATCAGGTCTTGTACAGACCTGTGAATACATCAAACTCCCTACAAGAGATGCATAAGGATATTTGGTCATTTCCTCTCGTTCCATAGGAGTCTTTGGGCACTGCGCAAGAACAAGTTTGTCTCCTTTCTGCAGTGGGACATGACTAGAGAAACAATTCGTCATGCCAAATCTCTCAAGAATTTTGTGAATATATGATTTTTGAGACAATCCTAGAATTCCTTGTGATCTATCATGGAATATTTCTATTCCTATCACATAGGAAGCCTCACCCATATCTTTCATTTCAAAGTTCGTTGAGAGACGATCCTTAGTTTCACGTAATAAACCAAGGTCGCTGCTAGCTAATAATATGTAATCAACATACAGAATCAAAATTATGAACTTGTTCCCACTGAACTTGAGGTATATACAAGGGTCAACTATGTTTTCCGTGAAATCGAAAGCGGTAATGATTTCATGAAACTTTAGATACCATTGTCTAGAAGCTTATTTCAGTCCATATATTGATTTCTTAAGTT
This sequence comes from Allium cepa, assembly GCA_030765085.1. NCBI lineage: Eukaryota > Viridiplantae > Streptophyta > Magnoliopsida > Asparagales > Amaryllidaceae > Allium > Allium cepa. The sequence goes on along the minus strand of CM060946.1, from coordinate 92,094,533 downwards.
TGTAGACCATGTCTTCCTGTCCTTCAATTATGAAGCCTTCAGGTTGACGCATGTAGACTTTTTCTTCTGAGTCTCCATTTAGAAAGGTTGTTTTCACATTCATTTGATGTAACTCGAGATCATAATGAGCTACAACTGCCATGATAATTCTAAGAGAATCTTTCCTGGAAACAAGAGCAAAAGTTTCATTATAGTCAATGCCTTCTTTCTGATTAAAACCTTGAAAACAAGTCTGGCTTTATATCGTTCAATTTTACCATTGCAGTCACGTTTGGTCTTGAAGGCCCACTTACAACCGATTATTTTATGTCCTTGCGGCAATTGAACGATTTCCCAAACTTGATTATTATCCATAGATTTCAGTTCATCTTTCATGGCGTCAATCCATTTAATAAAATTAACACCCTTAATGGCTTGTGAATAAGAAATTGGGTCCGTAGTTCCTTCAGATTCTATTAGATAAAGCATATAATCATCAGGAATAACTGATCTTCTTTGTCTTTGAGATCTTCTTAATGCTAGTTCCTGTGGTACTTCATCAACATTATGATTGGTGATAATTTCATTATGGAGTTGTTGATCATTTATTGGGTTTTCCTCATTGTGAACAGGTTCAACAATGGGACGATTCCCAATATCTTTCGAAATAGAGGGTAAGATAATGGGTACCCTTATTTCATGGATGACCACTTCTTGTTGTTTTGTACTCCCACTGATTTCACCATTCTCATAGAATTTGGCATTGCAGGTTTCAACAATTCTTGTACTATGGTTAGGACAATAAAATTTATATCATTTATATTTTTCTGGGTAACCTATAAAGTAACCACTGACTGTCTTAAAATCCAATTTGTTTTTATTTGAATTGTACAGTCTAGCTTCAACTGGGCAACCCCAATTTTGAAGATGTCTTAAACTAGGTTTCCATCCTTTCCAAAGTTCAAAAGGAGTCTTTGGAACGGCCTTACTTGAAAATCTATTTAAGATGTAGACAGCTGTTCGTAATGCATCCATCCATAATGATATAGGTTAATTTGCATGACTCATCATGGATCTAACCATTTCCATGTATGTACGATTTCGCCTTTCAGCTACACCATTCTGCCATGAAGATTCAGGCATTGTGGATTGTGCAACAATTCCAAGTTTTTGAATAAGTCTAGCAAAAGGTCCAAGATGTTGTCCCGTTTCATCATACCTTCCATAGAATTCACCACCCCTATCTGACCTAATGATTTTCACTTTTCTTTCTAATTGCCTTTCGACTTCAGTAATGAACACTTGTACAACATCAACTAACTGAGATTTTCCATGCAACAGATAAAGATAGCAATAACATGAAAAATCATCGATAAAAATGATGAAATATTTCTCTTCTTCAAAAGCTGGAACATCAAAAGGTCCAAAAATATCTGTATGTATTATTTCAAGAAGTTTTGTACTTCTTATGGCTCCTTTCTTTGTGTTTTTTATTGTTTTTCCTTTAGTACAATCAACACATGCTGTAATGTTAGCGAAGTCTAGGTCCGGTAGGACACCATCTTTCACTAACCTCTTGATTCTTTCACTGGATATATGACCCAGTTTTTTATGCCACATGAAGTAAGAATCATTCTTGGATGACTTTCCTTTAGTTTCTTTTCCATGCAGGGTGAGTCGGATTTCAGCATTTTGTTTAAGATGAAGTTTATAAAGTCCATCAATTAATATTCTAGAACCAATAAGACTAGAATTTTTAAATAAACTAAAATTTTCATTTCCAACTTCAAAAAAATATCCAAATTTATCAAGTACACTTACAGAAATCAAATTATGGGAAATAGACGGAACATAAAGAGTTTGACATAAATCTAATTGATAACCGCTATCTAAAATTAGACGAAAAGTTCCAACAGCTTCAACTGGAGCTTTATCTTTATTCTCCATGAAAATGAAATTCTCACTTGGGTTTGTGGTTTGGATCGTAATGAATCCCTGCATAGAATTCGAAACATGAACGTTAGCAGCAGTATTAATCCACCAAGTAGAAGAAGGTACATTAGTAAGATTTGATTCGAAATGACTTACGAAACCCATTGGGTTACCTTTCTTTTCGAACCACGCTTTGCGCTTAATGCAATCTTCCCGGAAGTGTCCAGGTTTCTTGCAGAATTTGCAGACATCATCCTTCTTTTTCTTCTTGGATGGTTGAGTGGCGTCATCAGATTTGGGTGGTGCTCTTTTATGCTGTGAGTTGTTCTTTTTGCCAGCTTGTTTTCCAACCCCTTGAGTGAAATAAGCAACTTTAATGTCTTGCGAACCTTGGCTAGACTCCTCTTGAACCAGTTTGTTAGTCAATTCATTTAGACTCCACTTTTCCGTAATAGTGTTCTAATGAATTTTGAATGGTTCATACTGAGGAGGTAAGCTAGTGAGAATGAATTGGACGAGAAAAGCATCGTCCATTACCAATCCCAAGTTCTTAAGTTTGGCAGCAAGGTTAATCATTTCAATGACATGAGTGCTCATTGAGCGAGAATCATCAAACTTCATGGTTACAAGATCTGCCATAAGTCTCCCAGCAAGGGATTTGTCTGCAGTCTTGAACCGATTTTTAATGGATTGCAAATATTCTTTTGCGCTTTCACTTTTGGGTAGGGAGGTTTTGATGTTGGTATCAATCACCATTCGCATAAACATCATGCTGAGCCTATTAGATCGTTCCCAATCATCATGGAGTTTGTTTTCCTCAGGCGTACTTGTGTAAGTAAGTGGGGCTGGCTTTTCCTTAAGGAGAGCCATGTGCAGTTCAAGTACGCCCAAAGAAAACTCAACTTGCTCTTTTCATTCTGAGTAGTTGGTTCCATTGAGTCTGACGATAGACATAGCATACGAATTAAGGTTTGAGGGCATTACAACTGCAGATATAAAAGAAATATAGGCTTCTTTATTAGAATAAAACACATGTCATAATAAGATGTTAGGTTTAGCGCCTCCTGTGGGTAGGCAGTAGAACCATACTCATAGAAGAATGGTAAACATTAATGTTTCATGCGTTATTGTGCAAGCAGCAGCCGTCTGTGGACGGTACTGCATGCATCAGACCAGAGGAAACAATGAAATTAAGCGCGGAAGCGAAAACTAAAACAAAAGAGAAAAGAGGGAAACCAGATCGAACCAGGTCGTCACCTACTTTGTTTTTTTTCATAAACATTTGCCATTCTTTCAAGTAATCCAAGTAAATTCCATACATGAATTTAACATATAAACAATTATTTTGCAAATCATATATAAACAATTATCTTACAAGTTCCAGATCATGAATTTAATGTCAAACTAGGAAACAATTATTTTCATTATGTATACTTTCTGAAAAGTATTCGTATACAATAAGTTGTTCCATGTTATACAGTAGGTCAAACATTAAAGTAGGAAAAAATAACTTTTGTGGAAATATAAACTTTCCAGATCCAGATCTAAGCATACAGTCAATAAAACAATATTGATAATCATGATTACTATAGCAACTTAAATAATATGAACATTAAATTTGAATCATATTAACACTAATAATCATTATCATCATCATAGTAAAATTACAAACATCACATCATAGATCTATGCTAGTTTCATTTTATATATTGATGGATAATCATGAATTCTAAAACCATGCTCTGATACCACATGTAATCTATATCTTGCGAATGACATAAACCCTAAGATCTAGAATTACATGATTATCACATATGTAATGAATCAATAAAACATACCTCCAGACATCTCGTATATGAATCGACAATGGTTATTGTCGAAAGCTGTTTCAATGGATAAAGGAAATGGTTTCTCTCTCTTTTCCTATATGTTTCTTTATGTGTTTTTTCTATATCCTTTGTGATGGGCAAAGGTTAATATTTATAGGTAGAGAGAGGACCAAATTTTCAGATTTGTGGACTTAGTCTTGATCGTCCATCAAGATCAAGATGAGAGAAATTAACGCTCTAGATTATAACCGTTTTATTGATTAGCATATTAATATGAAAACCCTTTATATTCTATTGACCACAAAATGAGGAATGAAAAGTATGCGGAAGGAAACGGTCAAATTTCCTTACAAAATAAGGAAGGAAAATCCATTAATGTTTTCGTATTAATTTCCTTACATAACACTCATCCTTCCTTCAAAGTATATCCACTTTTATAATCATACTTTACATGTAAATAAATAAAATCGGTTGTGTTAAATTTGGACGATTTAAGTATATTCCAAATATTAAAAGAGGGAAGATATTAATTCTTCCTTAAATCAACAAACAAGGAGATAATTCAAACTACATAAAAAGCCATATATCCATATCATAAAACACATACAACTACATACACTAAGCATCCAAGCAAACAAACATACACTATACATACAACCTACGACTAGCTATCCTAACATCAATTCGGGATAGGCTTCTTTCATATGATCCACCGTCTCCCAAGTGTAGTCTCTTGGATCCTCACTCCATTGAATCTTGATTAGTCGCACCACCTTATTATGTAATCTCTTTTCATCCTGATCCACAATATAAACTGGATGTCTAACCACTGTCAGCTTCTGTTCAATTTCTAATTCTTTTTGAACTGATGGCTCCACAATCAAAGATGGGCCATGAACATATTTCCTCAAATGAGACACGTGGAATACGTTATGAAAACCTACCAATCTCTCTGGCAACTCGACCCTATAAGCAAGTGATTCGATCCTCTCAAGAATATGAAAGCATACATTGAAGCTAACATTTTAGCTTTCCCAAATCTAATAGCTCCTCTTACTGGTGAAATCTTTAAGAACACCAAGTCTCCAACCACAAATTCAAGATTTCTTCGCCTCTTATCCGCATAACACCTTTGGAGATCTTGGGCCCACTTTATGCTTTTCTTAATCACAACAACTTTTTTAGTAGCCTCTCGGATCATGTCCAGACTAAGAACTAATTTATTTCTTGTCTCAACCGAACATGCTGGTGACTTGCATGGTCTTCCATATAGGGCTTCATAAGGTGTCATTCTGATGCTTGTTTGGAAACTATTGTTATAGAAAACTTAACTAATTGCAAATGATCCTCCCATGATCCATCAAAATCCCGAATATACACCCTCAAGAGACCCTCTAGAACCCGATTCACTCGCTCTATCTGTCCGTCTGTTTAGGGTTGGTATCTCATACTTAGGCTCAACTTTGTTCCTAGAGTTGTTTGCAATGCTTTCCATAATTTACTAGTAAATATGGAGTCTCGATCGCATACAATACTCACGGGAACTCCATGCAACCCGACCATCTCTCTCATAAAATTTTCAACTAAAGAAGTAGTGGTCCTCGTTAGTTTCACCGAAATAAAATGTGCGCTCTTCATTAGCCGATCTACGATAACCCACGCCTTTCATTTCCTTTTCTGGTTCTAGGAAAACCATCGATAAAATCCATTGATATCATTTCCCATTTCCAATTGGGTATTTCCAAAGGTTGTAATAATCTGGTTGTCTTCTGATGAACTGCTTCGATTTGCTGACAGCACGAACACCTGATAACAAAGATAGAGATATCTCGTTTCATTCCCTTCCACCAAAACATCTACTTCATGTCCCTATGCATCTTTTAGACACCTAGATTGATACTCAACTTAGAACATTGGCATTCAGACAAAACTTCCTGCCTAAGACCATTGGCATTTGGTGCACAGATTCGTCCATTCATCCTCAAAACTTCTCGGTTATCAAATGTAAAATTTGTACACTGCCCCTTCTCAACCTTCCTGATGATCACCACTAAGCTTATGTCCTCTCTTTACTTGCTCATTATTCTTTCTAGGAGAGTCGGGGTAACCTCCATAAGAGTCAAAATAGCATTCCTGCTTAAGGCATCCGTCACCACATTAGTCTTTCCTGATGTTTAAAGAATATCCAAGTCGTAAGCCGCCAGAAACTCTAACCACCTCTGTTGCCTCAGGTTCAAACCCTTCTAAGTAAAAAGATACTTAAAGGATTTATGATCAATAAAAAGCTTGAATTTTTCACCTAATTAATAAAGAAAACTTACTCCTAAAGTCTCTAAAGATTAGAAAGAAACTAAGAGGAATAGAAAGATCGTTACCCGGTAAGTAGTGTCTTCACATTTTCAATGCAAAGACAACAACCAACAACTCCAAGTCATGCGTAGCATAGTTCTTCTCATGAGGCTTCAGCTGTCTGATTGCATATGCAGTCACTTTACTATGCTGCATTAGAATAGCTCCAATTCTCACTCCTCACGCATCTGTGTAAACCATGAACCCACTATTTCCATCCGGAATAGCCAAAAATGGTGCACTGGTCAATCTCTTCTTCAATTCTAGAAATGTTTCTTCACACTTTGAAGTCCATATAAACTTCTCCTCCTTCGTAATCAGCTAGTAAAATAGGGGGAAATCTTGAAATAATCTTGAATAAACCTCCTATATTATCCAACCAATACTAAGAAACTACGAACTTTGGTGGAAGTCCGCAGTTGCTTTCATTCCTGAACAGCTCCCACTTCACTGGATCTACTAAAATACCTTCTTTTGTCACAATATGTCGTAAGAATCTTACCTTCGATTGTCAAAAATGGCACTTAGAAAATTTTGCCTTAAGGACATGTCTCATCAATGTTTCCAACACACTTCCAAATGATGTTTATGCTCCTTCACAGATTTGGAGTAGATAAGAATGTCATTGATAAAAACTAACACAACTTTGTTAAGAACATCTCAAAAACATGGTCCATGAGATCTACGAAATATGCAAGTGCATTGGTTAGCCCGAAAGACATAACCAACTACTCAAAGAAATAGCCAAGACCTCTAAACGCAGTTAAGGTTTTACTATGCTTAGCCACTCTCAACTGATGGAATGCAGTAGCTGGATCCGTCTAAGAAAATACCGTAGCTCCATGAAGTTGGTAAAAAAGATCATCGATGCAGGGTAAGGGATACTTGTTCATAATGGTCAGCTTATTCAACTTTCTATAATCCATGCATAGCTTAAAGATCAATCAGATTTAGCTGCAAACACCATAGCTGACCCCCAACTCGAACGACTGGGTCTAATCAATCCTTTTCTTTACAGGTCCGTGATTTGACCTACAAACTTTTCTCTCTCCCTCGGATCCACCATTCGCTTTGCTTGAACCACAAGCTTTGCACCAGGGACCAAATCACTACGAAACTTTATCTCTTAGTTCGGGGGTAAAATTTTAACCACTTTGAATACATCAAGAATATTCTTAATACCTTCAGTAGACCCTAAAATCTTTTGGATGGCTTCCAAGGCATATAGGAAACTACACATATGAATATCGTGTACCTTACATGATACTTTAGCTTTCCTTCCTATATCGGTCACTAAAGATACAGTTCTCTTACTACATTTTAGAACAGCCTCATATTTTGATAACCAATCAATACCAAGAATAATGTCAAATCCTTTAAAGTATATGACATATGGGTTGCAAGAGAAGTGATGAGAAAGGTAGGAAATTGGCACATTCTTATAAATCATACTCAAATGGGTCACACCACCTATGTGGTTAGACACACACATAGGGTTTTATATAATACTAGGAATAAGATGAAAATTACCTACTGATTCATAAGAGATAAAACTATGAGAGGCACTAGTATCAAATAATGCTCGAACAAAAATACTGTTAATCGGCAACATACCTTCAAGGACGCCTTTTCCCTGCATATCCGTTGAAGTAGACGGTTCATTCTTAATGGCATATACGTTGGGCTGCTGCACCCTCTTCATGAGTGAGCAGTCCTTTACCATATGTCTGCGCTGATGGCAATTAAAACAGACAGTCTTCTAGACCATCAGGGAGATAGGTCCACTTTCTGTTACTGTTGCTGCTGAATTCCAGAATTCTTGCAGAACTTTACAATGTGGCCCTACTGCTAACACCCTAGCAAACAAAATCCATAAAACGACTCCCTTGAGTCCCTCCGCTAGGCTTTCCCTTTCCTTAGTTCTTCTAATTAGGATTAAACTTTCTCTTGTTAGAACCACCTCCATTGGTATTTCCACTAGGTGTTATTGGAATAGGCTTCTTCTTTTCCAAGGACTTATACCTTAGAGCCATATAAATTAAATCCACAAAAGTACCTTTAACATGAGCAGTCATTTTATCATGGTTCATACCCAAAACAAACATCTCGTTCTTCTTTAACGGGGGGTTGATCAATTCCGATCCAAAATAAGATAGCTCGTTGAACTTCGTCCCATATTCTTCTATAGTTAGATCCCCTTGCTTCAAGTCCATGAAGCTTCGATACATCCTGGTCCTTTCTGGTATTGGCAAGAATTGGTCCTAAAAACTTCTTTAATCGGCCCCATGAAAACTCTTCCTAGGGAATATTTACAGTAAGGGAGTCGCACAAGTTACTGCTCCCTCTTGTAGTTTCCATGCTGCTAAGAATCTTTTCTGTTCATCAGATAAACTAAGACCTTTAAAAATCTTTACGCAAGATTGCAACCAAGCTTGCGCTTCCATGACACTCACTTCCTTCAAATGGTTTCCCCCCAAGATTAGTGTAATTCTTGCGTAAGGTTGCGAAATTCACTCTTGCCTCCTCTAGCGCTGCCTCTTTGGGTAATCGAAACTCCTCCAAGATTTGGGGTTTGACCATTTGTATTTGTAGTGCTACCTGCTCCCCTATCTCGTCTGCCTCTGTTACTAATGTCTTTCTACCTGGACATAGTAAGATAATCTTAGAATGCTTGGACGAGATAAATCTTGAAAGAAGCATACTCATCAAACCTATCAAGCTGATCTATCTATTATATATATATAAGAATGAAAATTACAAATTCGCATTCTCGAAGTCGATCTCAACCCAAAGCCTAGGTGGTTGCTAACCTAGGCTCTGATAACAAAATGTAACCACCGCCTTTCTTGCACCGAAAGATGAGCCATTAAGGGTAGTAGAAAAAGAAAGATAAGAACAACATATAATAGATAACATAAGATATTAAATTCTTATTTCCGTCATAATAATACATCAAAGTCATTACATTACAAACTTCAACAGGACAGTTATAATTACTTGCCCATACAAAATAGAGAGATCATACATAAACACAGCGGAATAGGATAATAATTAGCTAATGGTGAAGCCACCGCTCCAGCTTCTTCAAAATTCTTCGATAAGAAACATGGATCACTTGGCTACTCATACAAATATGAGTACCGAAGAGTTTTTAATAAAAGAAAATAAAAATCCGGGTCAGACATGGGTCTAGTGTGAGTAAACTCAAACAACTTAATTTTTACTTTTATCAAACAATTTGAAAATTAAAAGTATCTCATAAGACCACGCCGCACATAAACATGGACGGGTTTTTACATTACGATAAACAAAAACTATATATAGAAATCCATTGATATTATCATAATGTCAAGGGCTTTTAAGTAAATAAGGAACATAGTCGAAATTATTACATTAGTTAAATTCTACCATAATAGGTATGCAACTAAGACCAAAGGAACTTATTGGGAAATGGATTCCATACATCGACTGAAATGCACAATTTTCTGAAGTGGTGTCTTCGCATCTCTTCATCTACAGTTGCATCTCTTTGCTCCTGCGATTGCTTCTCTTCATCAATGGCGAATCTAGAAGGTCGCACCCCTACATTGGCATCCCTACAACAATTATATGATCCTTTAATTATTCTTGAATCAAAATATACATTGAAACACAACTATATGCTTCGAGTTCTAGGCTTAAAACTCTCAATTCCTAAGCAATACTATGAATTCTAGAAAATTCATATGATTCGAAGATTTCGAATAACGTGCTTCATCTTCACATCCCATATTCTTGTCAAATAAACTCCTTAGCCTCTACATCTCCACTCAATATAATTTTGCCTGGTTATAGGAGTTCTTGTTCATCAAATTGACATTTTTTATATCAAGATATGTTGTGTCAAAAGGTAACATTTATTACACTGGTTGTAATCATGGTTGAAGTCATGTTCGGTTGTTTGAGCGGATTTTGTAAACCTATTCCTCTGGGTGAAGTATGGGTGTTGATAGTGAAATACCAAATGGGAGCTTTGGGACTAAAAGCGAGCAACAATAAATAGAATCATGGTACATGTGTTGTATGGCTAATCTCGGATCAAAATTGGTATGCTTAGATTCAATATATAATGATCTTTTACAAATGCAGATGTTAAAACATCACAAAAGGTCAATCCTATTGCTTTAGCTAAATTGGATGATTGTGTGCATAAAATTAGTATATTAATGGAAGAAAATAAGTTTTTAGTTAAACAAACTGAAGTTTTTGAAAATACATTGGAAGGAATAGTTTACAAAAAGATTTTCTATTAAAGGAGAATGAGCCTTAAATGATAAAAATACCGATCTTTTAAAGAAAATTGAAGTTTTGCAAAATAAAAATATATTTTTGGAAATTTCTTTCAATGATCTAATTCTAAACTTTTGCCTCTTGAAAAGAGAATAGGACTTTAAATGATAAGAATCTTGAATTAATTAAAGAGTGAGAATTTTTTTTTAAAGAATAATATTGTTTTGCAAAAAGAAATTTGTGGTTCCCAAGCCGTTTTTGATAAATTAAACGAGAAAATCACAAATTTTAATAGAGAAAAAGATGGGTTATCTTCCTTAACTACTAATAGCAAGTCTCACAATAATAGAACCAGCTTAGACTATAAAAAAATAATTATAGAATAAGTACTAGATATGCATTCCTATATACACATTTTAATGCTAGTGCTAAAAATAGAGATAGTTCTAAAACCAATTAGTGTCATAATAGTATTATGCATAGAAATAGAAAAAAATCCTGTGAGTACTAAATCAATGACAACTAATATTGATATAGAGTCCTACCAATCTAACCGATCATGATAGGCAATCTTACAGTAGCAATTCTTATTGCACTGTAATTAATAATGAAAATTATATTTTTAAGGGATCAACCACATCCAACGGGATATGGTTTTCTAAGTCATAAACCCTATATTCTTTTATAAATTAGTATCATTTTGCTTACATTTGACATATATATTAGGTACTCATTACCTTGCATCAATGTTAGAATATTTAACTTATCTATGGTACTTTCTATCTCTTTTTATAAATGGGGAGAAAAATTGTACACATCCGTAGGAAAAATATATAGAATCATTTCTTAAGGGAAATATCATACTTAGGGGATTTTTTTTTAAATATAACATGCTTATGCATTTATTAATTTTTTTTGATGACACGGAAGGAGAAGAACTTGTGCTTTACATATTTATATTTGCATTTATATAAAGTTGAGCGAAATAAATTTATGGGGATTTTCACTCAAAGGGCTTCTTTATGCATGCTAATAAGTTTTAAGGACAATAACTCTGAAAAATTAGTTTTAAGGACAAATTATAGAAAAAAGATAAATGAACTTATCATTTTCGGTTATACAAAAATATTGATAAATTAATTTATCTTTTTCTTGTATAACTTAAAAGGCAAATGAATTTATCTTTTTTTATAAATTGTCCTTAAAACTAATTATTCGGAATTGTTATTCTCAAAACTTATTAACCTAAAATAAGATTTCCTTTAACCTAATTTCCATAAATATTTATTATATATGACATATATTTAAGGGGGGCTATTATTTTATATTGTAAAATTGTGTGGTTGTCATCATTAAAAAGGGCGAGAATGAAAGAACCATATATATGGTGTATTGATGATAGCAACCATGTAACAATGGTACTAATATGTTTATTAAGTTATTTCAAGTTAAGACGATGATGGAAAAGATGAAAAATAAGTTGTTTAAAAGTGTGCGCAGCTGGGACTCAAACCCGGGTGGGTTGAGAGATGAGCACATGCTTTTACCACTGAACTAAGCAAGATTTTGGAAATAATGCTTATTTAGTCAACTAAAACCCTTACTCAATTGACTGAATAAGCCTAAGTTGATCAACTTATTAAAAACAGCCCATTGAATCAAGCCTAAAATTCTGGACCAAAATTGGCCACTTTCAGTTGACTGAATACTTTTTCCTTGTCGATTGAAATGCATAATTTCCTAAAGTGGTGTCTTCGCATCTCTTCGTCTATAGTTGCATCTCTTTGCTCTAATAGTTGCTTCTCTTCGTCAATGGTGAATCTAGAAGGTTGCACCCCTACATTGGCATCCCTACAACAATTATATAATCCTCTAACTACTCCTGAATCAAATTACACATTTAAATAAAACTCTATGCTTTGAATTCTAGGGCTTAAAACTCTTAATTCCTAAGAAATACTTTGAATTCCAAGAAATTCATATGATTCAGAGATCTGGACTAGTGTGCTTCATCTCCACATCCTGTATTCTAGTCAAATAAACTACTTAGCCTCAACACCTCCACTCAATATAATTTGGGCTAGTTATGAGAGATATTGTACATCAAATTGACATTTTGTATATCAAGATACGCTATGTTAGAAAGTAACGTTTGTTACACTAGTTGTAATTATTGTTGAAGGTTGTTTGGTTGTTCAGGAGGAGTTTGTAAACTTGTTCCTTCGAGTAAAGTGAGGGTGTTGATAGTGAAATACCGAAGGGGAGCTTCGAGACTTGACGTAGGATGGAGATCCAGGACTAGTATAAAATTGACTGTGTGATCAACAATTATACTATTCCGCTGCATTTACATTGTTTATTACTGTTATCCATCTTCGATCCAGTGAATAGCGACTAACATACAAAACCAGCCTACCACTTGACTAGTACTAGCAAATGCATCACCACCATGGTTGGGATCAGCAATTGTACTGGAGCATATAAAAATGGGTCAAATATCGATTGTAGATACGATGATGACATAACTTAATGGTAGCGACCTACATAGCCCTACTGCATACCCTGTTTTGGTCATTTCTAGTCAATGAGGCATGAGCTTACGTTCACCTTTATTGTAGCATTGCCAGTTGGAATGCAAACATTGCCTTCTAGACGCTAACACACTATCAGCATTCATTCGTACAAGTCCTTCAGGAGATGAACAAACCAAAGGCACTATTTCCACTACACCCGTTTTGTAATCACCCTAGGGTTAATAGAAAATAGCCCTTGCACTTCAAAGTTGTAACAACCCGCTATTTTCAACCATTCGCATCCGCACATGTCGGATTTGAATTGCTCAAAATATCAGATTGTTAATTTATATTTGACGAAACTCAGCATATACAGTAAATAAATCAATCATAGAATCACAAATACAGAATAATATAACAATAAGCAGCCGAATAGATAAATTGTAATTCATGAAGCTACCATATAAACATCAGAGTATAAAATAAAATAAAATACAACAGAATATCTCAAATATAGTATAGTCTCGAATACAAATAGATGACAAGTCTGAAAAAACAACTGGATAGATGAGAGCTGAACAGATATAGATTGATCTCCAAGTGAGGCTCCAACTCCAAAAGTGAGTCTTAAATGTCGTGACACTCAATCTGACTCGAGCATAAAGCAAAACACAAAACACTCGAGTCGGTATTAACATTCTTATATCAATAAATCCAATTCAAGTGAAACATCAACTAAAATACAAGTAACTCAAAGGATGTTTGGGATAACCATCCTCTAAGGATTCGTGGAACTATCTACTATGTAGTAATATACACTATTATAATATGTCTAAAGTAAAGTAAAATACTAAAATAGCGTTAATGCATTACCCATATCCCAATTAACACATTTTTATACATTTCCATAGTCTATACAGTACCGTAATTCATCCGTAAACTGAAGGGCTATCAGAGGGCACTCTATAAGTATGGTACAAACCAAACTCGTAGAAGGCGCGATAGGGCATGTGACAAGGCATTCGAGGCAATGTCAGGGTAGATATATCGTTTGCGGATCCGGACTGGTAGTAACGTATAGCAGCTACTATTGTCCACCTCATAACACACTCCCGAATCAAAGGGTGCACACAATCACGTCACAAAAGCAATAGAATGGTATCGAAGAAATGTGTCCGATCAGAGGAATGACCTCACTTTGCCCGGCGTGACTCCTGTTTTATCCGCATCAAGCTGACTCATGGGAGTTAGGGCTACGTAAATACCATATGGAATCGTCACCAAACCATCCTACTTCATTCTGTAATCTTCACCACGTACACAGTTGTTAAAGTGGTTTCGGAATTGGCAGAGAGTTTGACAATATCCGATCCCGGTCTCTTAACAGCCAGACGTTATTATAACACCGCGGTCATTTAAAATAGTTTGTACTCTAAAACCGAAATACCATTTCCATTTCAAAACCATATAAATACAATATCACTTTTAACTTCAAATATATTCATTTCCAAAACCATGGTACTTTTAAAGTTATAACACTTTCGAAACCAAAACACTTGACATTATAATACTTTGGAAATCATAACACTTTGGAAATCAAAATACTTTCCTTAAACCGTTTAGATATTAATAATAGTATATAGAATAAAATAGTTTATAAAATAAAATAGTTTATATAAAATAGTTATAGTTAAAATAGTTTATAATAAAATAGTTAGTATAATAAAATAGTTTATATTAAAAATAGTTTATTGCAAAATAATTTATAAAGTAAAATATATAAATAGTTTAAATAAAATTTAAAAATATTTTTTATAATAAAATAGTTTCCTCCAATTTCATAAATCGATACAAATCAACTCGAATTCCAAGGTTCAAATTTTATTCAATCTCAATTATCAATTTCAACTCAATTTAGTTTCTCAATAAACCATTTCAAATATATCGATTTCAAATACTGATTTGAACAACAAATTAAACCATTTCAATTTCAATATATTTCAAAACTTTATATATTCCACAATTTTAAAACTGAATTCGATAATTTCCTTAGTATCTCAAATTAACTTCATTATTATTTAGTTTTGAAATATTTACTTAATAAACCCAATGTCATTAAATAAACCCCAAATTAAATATATCCTTCAATTTACTTAAACTTGAAATATTCATTTAATCACCTTAGACCAAAATCCAATTATAAGATCATATCTTTATAATTTCAAATTCAATAAGTTTCAAATCGATTCAACTTAATTAAAATTCTTAATCAAATATGATTTCAAATTTATCTTCACAACCTTAATATTATATATTAATTAAATCAAACTTTATTAAATTAAAATCTACTTTATATTTATTTATATTTATAAAATATTTCGATATTAAATAAAACCATATATATTTCCTTTCAAAACCATAGAAATCATTTTCAAAATATCTATATATAGACCAAAGGTGTCTGTAAATAATTTTCTATCCTATGGTCAAGCAATACGGATATTAGTCATTTCAATCTGCCAATTAAATATACATACGGGCATATATCATTTCAACCCGCAATCCCAAATTTAATTCATATGAAAATCGCCTTGTTTTCTCATTTCAACCTATAACGATTTCCTCCTATTCTACAGATCGTTCGGGTGTGTATCATTTCAACCCGTAGGGAATTCTATACTAATAGGGAACTTGTAGAGTGATAACATATATGATAAACATAACATATAATAATAAGCATATATCATCAGTGATTAAATAAAATATAAACAACAGGATATGGTGTCATATCCCACAGGTGAATAGTTACGATAATAACATATATATAATAATTTAAATTACTAACAACAGCATATTTCAATTGTCGTTTTAATTGAATCAAATTTAATAAATATAAGGATGTTAATCGTAAGTCATTGCTCACCTTTCGAGGTTAGAGATGGATGAGAACGAGATGAGTGATGCATCCAAAGCAAAGCTAGATTGGCAAGAATTTGATGGACAAGCTGATAGATAAGGATCGATGAAGCAATGAGAATCAGTTGAAAAGAAACAAATATATATATATATATATATATATAATATATATATATATTTAAAAAATTCAATATTGTTTTACTTACACATATTATATACTTTTAAAACAATATGTGTGTGTGTGTCAAAACAAACACTGGAAAAATCAAGTAAACAGTACTCATAATATATAAAACTTTCTATCTTTGAAAACAAGATGACTTAAAAATGGAAAATCTTTACTTTGCACGTATATATAAACACATCAGGTTGTGAACCAGACTATATATATAACATATATATTTATTAGATAGGTATAGGACAAAAGCATATAGTTATAAAATGTATAATATTTCTGGGATGTTAAAACGGTATACATAAAACGTACAAATATATATATATATATAAGTTTAAGCACATAACATTCGAAATATGCAGACTTACTTTATCAACTAACATATATATATATAATGCATATATACTGCTCCACATAATATATAATTAACATAACTTTTTATATAAACCAGATCTTCAAATCTATATATACATACATACACACACACACATATATATATATATATATAATACTCACCTATATATACTTATCTATGCAGTAGGGACATGGGTGCAAGTTCGGCAACATGCAAGTATAAATATATAATAGTCAATAAATGAAATATACTGATATGCATTATAACTTAATATATGTTGAAATCAATCTATATTTAATATATATATATACAATAAAATTAAAATAAACTAATATCAGTATACATTAAAACATGATTGTATAAGTACCAATATATAATTAGTATAAATATGCAGACTGACCTATGTACACAAAACAAACATCAGACTAAACAGAATTTACATATATAAACCGACTGTATATAAAATATACTTATAGCCTAAGAATCGAAATATATATTCAAGTTTGATACACACACACACACACATCAATAAATAACTTATATACGAGATTAAGCAATAGATTATATATATACATATACATAGCCTACAAATAAACTAATATATGTACACGTTATATCAGAAGTGAAGGAGGCTTCTTACTTTCTATGGTCGGGAAATAAGGCAGTGGCTGTGGAGGAGGGGCTCGGGTCAAAGGACGAGGCTGCGGTGATGGTAAGTGAGAGTATGGAAGGACTCGACAGGCTAAGGTGGCATAGGCGATGGGTTTTGTGGCCGCGGTGGCTGACGTGGGAGGAAAGACGAGACACGGGTTCGGGTGGGGCCCTGGATGTACGGGCGTCGAAGGCTTCGGCAAATGATGGGTGAGCGAAACATACGGGAGGTGGCGAATTACATGCAGGCTTTGGAAATGGTATGCCATATCATTTTTTTTCCAAAGAGGTAGATCAAAGAACAGAGGGGAGGAGGAGAAAAAGGATGAAGAAGAGGAACAAAGAAAAGATCAGGGGAAAGTAGGAGGGAAAGGGAATTAGATCTGAAGAAGGCACAGCTCGGCAAAAAAATAACGGAAGATGTATAGACAGAAAAACCCAATGAACAGTCACATCCAATATATGAAAGCAATAAAATAATAATGGTCACGTGCTCTGATTCAGGCGAGAATTTAAAGCAATTGTCATTTGGATGGCATGCCATGAGTTTAAAAAGGCAGGGAAACAAAAGGTCATAGTTTCGGTACCGATACGACATTGTTTTCCTTCGTTTCCGTCGCTTATCGAGCCACAAAATTCGAAAACAAATATACTACTAAAATCAACACGACGAGACTAACAACATAGTATACAGATATTAGTGGTACGATAATCCAATCAAAAGTTGATATCGGTACCGAAATGCTGCTAATTTGTCGAAAATAAGATAAACGGAGCAATAGTAGTCAAAATTTGAAGAAACGAAATATGAAGTCACACCCAGATGATGATTTACAAATTTATTGTGTAAAAATATCCAGGTTTGCAAATCATTTTATTATCATAAAGTCTTAACTGATTTGAATTGAAATAGAATTACACAATAAAATAAACTTCCATATTCTCAATTGAAAATTTACTATTTGCTATGTTTAAATAGACCTATTTCAAATATCAAATTTTTATTTTCGAATTCAATCATTTAAATCTTCACAAAAATTCAGTTAATTACGTTATTAAAACCATTAAAATTTTCGAGTCGTTACACTCTCCCCTACTCAAAACTTTTCATCCCCGAAAAGGTAGGAGGTAGGAGAATAGAAACAACCTAAAAGAAAAATAGATTTGAAAAACAAAATAAAACAATAAATTTTAAACCACATAGAGTACATTTATTTTTAAATTGGTTTATATTAATTTAGTTGATTCCAATTCATTTCAATTAATCACTAAAATTTATTATTCCCGTTTGATTGATTTCAATACCATATATTTTCATTCAATTGATTTGTTTCCCATTTACTAACATTTATTACAAAAATTTCACAAAAAATTTGTTTTATTTTACTCATTTATTAAATCCATTTGATCAACCATAGTTAATTCCACCTCAACATTCAACCTCAACTATTCAAAATCATATAGATTTAAATTTTAGAAAAATTAATATTCAACAATTTGGTTTAATCTATTTTATTCAACTAATAAATAGTCATTCAATTTAAAATTGATTTTCTTTCATTTTATCAACATTTCTTTCAAATAAATTCATTTTTTTTATTAACTCGTTTATTTTATCCATTTATTTTTGTCTAAGATGATTCCACAAAAATTCAAGTTCACTATTCTTAAGTTCATAGTCCTCTTTTTATTTGTTTAATTTATTCCACTTAACATATTTTCAACATATATTAGGTGTACACATTTGTTATGCCCATTTATTATTCAATAAAT
This sequence comes from Allium cepa, assembly GCA_030765085.1. Lineage (NCBI taxonomy): Eukaryota > Viridiplantae > Streptophyta > Magnoliopsida > Asparagales > Amaryllidaceae > Allium > Allium cepa. The sequence continues at coordinate 92,075,792 of CM060946.1, read as the reverse complement.
ATTTTTTTTCTTTTTATTATTCAATCTATTATTCAATTTACTATTTATAAAACCCCTTGACCAAATATCATTTTTGATATCCTATTATTTATATCATAGTGTATTTTATCCAATTACATTCCAGTTACATTTAAACTTTCTAGGGTAAGTTATATAAATGTTTGTGAGTGCAATTAAATACTATACAAATTTCCCTTTTTATTTTCAACATTTATATTAAGCCAGATTTCAGTCTGGATAATTTATTACTTAAATTTCTTCTTGTACAACCCTATTATATCCTAATATTTTAACTTTTTGAATATTTTAGGCAAGTTATATATATTAGAATGTAATTCAGTGTTATACAAATAAGTTTGTTCAAATTCATTATTTCAGGTTGGTTTAACTCCATTTATCATTTCAGATATTCCAATTATTCAAACATTTCACTTCATTTCAATAATTGAACTATTTCTTAATATAAAACTTAAGATTCAAGTTTTCGGTTTCACTTCAAACTATTTTGAAATAATCATATACATATATATTATATGAATCAAATCATATTCAAGAATTTCAAATCAAATCCATTTTCCAAAACAAAAGTATAGCAAAACTACTAACTCATTTCTCCACTTTGAAACTCGAAAATGAATGTCGATGACGCTGCAGTCATCACTGAATTATTTTCCAGCGACAATGGGGAAGAGTACAGGTTTTAAGCTTTAAAAAATTTCTTTTGAAACAATTTCTATTCGAAAATACTTTTAAATAATAATACTTTTCAAAACTTTAAAACCAAACTCTGAAATGTACCGAAAATTTGATCCTCAAATCCTTATTTAAAGTGATTTCATTTTCAAATCTAATTTATAAACCATGCTTTAAAATTTCATTTCCCTATAATATACAATAATAGTTAATGGTTTAGAAATGTTAATAAATCAATAAATGAAAAAAATTTAGCATTATCATTTCTAACAACCATTTCATTTAGCTATTCAATTTCAGAAAATTATACTTTTATATATTAAATATAACTATACATCAAATTATTTCATTTACAAATTTTGAAAACAATATTGTGTCGGCTTGCTCTGTTCAAGTGTTGTGGAATTCCTATCGATTGCGTTGATCAGACGAATCGATCGAAATCACAAATCAACATTAATAACTCAAGCAACATAATATTAAAATATTTTTATATTAATTACAAATATAATCCCTCACTCGATTATTCAAGAATAAATTTAAAACAAAGATAGGGATTCAAATCAGAGGGACCCAAATCAAAATAATTCAAATTTGAAGATGGGCTCGAAACGAAGATAGGATGATCAAATAACAAAAGAGAAAAGATAGATGGAGTTATATAAATCCTGGGTGACCTTAACCGGTCAACCGTGACTTTAAGAATAAGATCGATGCAAATCTGAGGCAGATCGATATTTGATTACAAGAGATAGAATTTGGGCAAAGCAAAAGATAGCAGCATCTAAACCGATGATACAGAAATCTTCGGTGAAATCAATGCTCGTTGTCAAGGAATTTCACCCATTCACAAATTATGCAGTGGAGCTATGGGATGCTCCAAAATCGAGAGATACGAACAGGGAAAGGCAAGAATGAATTTCGAAATGAATGGAGATGTTCCAAAATTCAAGGGACACCCGAATCGAAGAGGAAGAGATTTAAGCTCGAACGAAGGCGTTTTCGTAATTAAATCTACTCCATATGCTAAGTTTTCCTAAAACCTCGCTCTGGTACCAACTGTAATGACCCGCTATTTTCAACCATTCGCATCCGCACATGTCGGATTTGAATTACTCAAAATATCAAATCGTTAATTTATGTTTGGCAAAACTCAGCATATACGGTAAATAAATCAATCACAGAATCACATGCACAGGGTAATATAACAATAAGCAGCGGAATAGATAAATTGTAGTTCATGAAGCGGAATAGATGGATCTCCAAGTGAGGCACCAACTCCCAAGGTATACTCAAATGTCATGACACTCAGACTGACCCGAGCGTAAAGAAAAAAAAACAAAACACTTGAGTCAGTATTAACATTCTTATATCAATAAATCCAACTCAAGTGAAACATTAACTGAAATGCAAGTAACTCAAAGGATTTTTGAGATAACCACCCTCTAAGGATCCGTGGAACAATGTATTACGTAGTAATATACGCTATTATAATATGTCTAAAGTAAAATAAAATATTAAAATAGCGTTAAGGCGTTAGCCATATTCCCCTTAACACATTTTTATATATTCCCATGGTCTATATAGTACCGTAATTCCTCCGTATACTGGAGGGCTATCAGAGGGCAATCCATAGGTATGTTACAAACCAAACTCGTAGAAGGTGAGATAGGGCATGCAATAAGGCACTCAAGGCAATGCCAGGGTAATTATACCATTTGCGGATCCAGACTGGTGGTAACGCATAGCAGCTACTACGCCTTCCTCGTGACACACTCCCAAATCAAAGGGTGCATCCAATCACATCACAAAAGCAATAGAATGGTATCAAAGAAATGTGTCCATCGGAGGAATGACCTCACTTGACCCAGTGTGGCCTTTGTTTTAGCCGCATCAAGCCGACTCACGGGAGTCAGAGCTACGTAAATACCATATGGAATCGTAACGAAACCATCCTACTTCATTCTCGAATCTCCACCATGTACACGGTTGTTAGAGTGGTTGTCGGTATTGGCAAAGAGTATGACAATATCTGATCTCGGTCTCTTTAACAACCAAACTTTATTATAACACCACAGTCATTTCAAAATATTTTATACTCCAAAACCAAAATTTCATTTTCATTCAAAACCATATAAATACGATATCACTTTTCACTTCAAATATATTCATTTCCAAAACCACAATACTTAAAGTTGTAACGCTTTTGAAACCAAAACACTTGAATTATAATACTTTGGATATCATAACACTTAGGAAATCAAAATACTTTCCTTAAACCATATAGATATTAGTAATAGTACATAGAATAAAATAGTTTATAAAATAAAATAGTTTATATAAAATAGTTATAAGTTAAAATAGTTTATAATAAAATAGTTAGTATAATAAAATCGTTTGGGTTTATCATTTCAACCCATAACGTTTTTCTCCTATTCTATAGACTGTTCGTGTGTGTATCATTTCAACACATAGGGAATTCTATACTAATAGGAAACTTGCAGAGTGATAACATATATGATAAACACAACATATAACAACAGGCATATATCATCAGTGATTAAATAAAATATAAACAACATGATATGGTGTCATATTCCACAGGTGAACAGTTACAGATAATAGCATATATATAACAATTTAAATAACTAACAACATCATATTTCAATTGTCGTTTCAATTGAAATCAAATTTAATAAATATAAGGATGTTAATCATGAGTGATTTCTCACCTTTCGAGGTTAGAGATGGACGAGAATGAGATGAGTTATGCATCCAAAGCAAGGATAGATTGGTAAGAATTTGACGGACAAGCTGATAGATAAGGATCGATTAAGCAATGAGAATCAGTTGAATAGAAACATAACTATATATATATATATTTAAAAAAACATTTTAAAATGCCATGAGATTTTTATCTAATTTATGGAAGAACATTTTAAAATGCCATGAGATTTTTAACTTAGGTATTAATACGATAGTTAATTCTAGTAATTGTACTTCTTTCTAGCACGACCATTGGATTTCGATCTCACCTCTTAAGTTGGAATTTAAGGAGCTTTATGAAATCTGCAGCTTTAAGTTTGCTTTAATCAATGAAGTTTATTCTCCTGAAAATGATCCTCCTTAGAATTTTAGTTTTAACAGAATTTTAATAGATTCAACCCTTAGGCAGCTTTCTTTGCTTTATGCTAGACTAAATCTTTATAATATTTATAATGATAATGATATCATTAGTTAGGAATGGGATAAGAGTAAGAAATATACTTTTAATTCTTTTTAAAAATTTATTTGGAAATCTAATTCTCCTCCTAAATCTAAAATACTCATGTGGTTAATACTACATGGAAAACTAAATGCAATAGAACTTTTAAAGAGAAAAAACATACAAAATGATAGTAAATGTTATATTTGTAATCTGCATCTTGAAGATATTAAACATATATACTATGATTGCATGGATTCTCATTACATTCTAAATAATATTCTTAAATTTTTTAACTTTAATATAATAATTAAAATTTTGGATTGTGACTTCTACTGGAATAATTTTAGGTTTCGGTCCAAAAAGAATATTAGATTTTTACCAGGCACTCTATTCAATATTATTAGATGGTATATTAGGTTTGAAAGAAATCAAAGAATTTTTGATAATAATAATAATAATCATTTTAACAAATCAGTTTTTACAATTTCTTCATTTTGTTTTAATTGGATTTCTAATCCCAATTATAAATTAGCCAAAAATAACTTATTTAAAGGGTATCTTAATAAGGTTCGTCGTAATATTAACTTATTTAAAAACAACAATAATATTTTTAACGTTAATAATAATAGTTTTAATATTTATTCTAATTTATATGATGATTTCACAATTAATCATAACTTACTTATGATTGAAAGTTCATAAGAATTTATTTTAGATCTGTTGTCAATTGTTGTTCTAGTCATTGTTGGTTTTTGTTTATAGGTAATTTAATTCTTTTGTAATTGTCCAGATGGTCTAATTTAGGATTTTTTATTTCCTATCTCATTAATACATACATACATACATATATATAAATATACATATATATGTATCATTCTAACTTTTTTCTTAGTCATCCTTCAGATACAGGTATGGGTGATAGGGTGTTAGGTTCACTTTGCAGGTACTCATGTCTTCAGATTGTAGGATTTCAGATTGTAGAGAGGTCATCAGAGCAGAGTTTTCTATTCAGGTTTACTAGCAGTTCCACCACAGATACATGATACTTTCATCTCGATTGTGGCGTACAATTTTCAAGAGGATTTACTCTTCTGCTTGGCATTACTTCCTTTTACACAGAGCTTTCAGAGCGGACTTTCCATTTTGCAGTTCCACTTCAGAGTAGACGCTTCTCCATTCCTTCTACTCCAGATGCATGGAGCTTCCTTATCAGTTTGTGACCACATCCAGTATTATTGGCTTTTCTTTAGTTTTTAGGCACTTCTAACACCTTAATATCGGGCGGTAGCCATGCCGGAGCTCGATATCGGGGTGTGATGGGTGATGGCCTTGCCGGAACTCACCTTAGGGGTATCTGAGATTTTTTTGATACATGTATCTAGTTTTGTTACCTTCCAAGCATGTTGGCAGCCATTATTTTTTGTGATATATACAGCTGCATGTGTGCTCTCCTCTATTTATAGAGGATCACACATTTTTCTCAAAACCCTAATTAAGTGGATACCTTTAATAAAATAATAATTCATTAAATAATTAACTAAAATAAATAAACTTGACTAATCAAAAATTAATTTTCTTTTATCTTAATTAATGCTTACTTAAAGCTTACTTAATTAAAAATAATTTACTTAGTTAATAATTCCTTAACTCGGATTACTTAACCTAATTACTTAATTAATTAATCAACTAACAATTACCCTAATTAATAAATTAATAAATTAAATTATCAAGTAATCAAACTTAAACTTTTGACTTACTTAATAAATTTGAAATGAGTTTTCAAAAACAATCCAAAAGAAAACACTTTAAAACTTGAAATCGTGAATTTTAACGAACTGCATCCATAGCGACTATCACTATGAGCGTAATTCGCTAGAATTGATTTCTAGGTGGAAAATTCACTTTAACTATAGCTATATCATGTTTGAAAACCCAAATGGAAAGGTTTTGAAAACTTAAAACGAAGCTGAAATCGTGGAAGATATTTTCAAAATCCAAAACTAGAGAAAAGAGCGTTTTGTTTTCAATTGGTTCTCAAGTCCTTTGCGAATTTTCAAGGTGCTAACTTCACAACAAATTCATCACATACGCTTGGTTTTGGTTTTATAAACATACTTGGTTTTGGTTTTATAAACATACCATCATCATATCATAACCAACCAATCACATATTCCTATCATTCAACCACTAAATTACAAATCCAAGCTCAAACACAGTCGTACAATCATACGCTATCAAAACAACATGATAAGTCAACATAACAACCATTATATTTTCACAACATATAATTCATTAAAATAAAGTTAATTTATTTTCAAAAAACAAAAGTTTAACTTGCCAAAACATTTCTAAATCAAAGCTAACTTTTGCCAAAACTTGAGAACCCTTTAGAAACTTTGCAAATATGAAACTTTTGGTTGCTCGAACACTAGAAATGGCTCAGCCAAAGGGACTTTGGGCTCGGCATGGTGATGTTTAGGAAGAGGTTTGAAGCAAATTGAAGTGGTTTTTCTCAAATTAGAAGATATGAACAAAAGCCATGGAAGTTTTTGACTAAGTTCTTAGGATTTTAAATTGAAGAAGGAGATTGTAAAAATAATAACATGAAGATAAAGAGGTATATATAGGCTTAGGGAAATAATTTAAAAATGTGTAAGTGTTTATATTATAATATATGTATGCACGCACTACCATGCCCCTCCCCACTTAAATCCATCCTCTCTTGTACCCTTCCCCCTCTCTTGCACTATTCAAACCATATCATATGTACTTGTGTTGAAAACGAGAATTAATACATATATGTGTGTGTATGTATGTATATATATGTATATAAAAAGTATTTTCTTTTATCCTTATACATATTTGTATATATGTATATAAAAAGTATTTTCTTTTATCCTTATACATACACACTTAAAAGACAGCATTTACATGCACATGTACACATGTATTCATCATGTATAAATAGTTTGTGGTGTATGCATATGTGTTTTAATATAGTGTTATGACATTTCGAATAACTTTTAACCAATGATGAATTGAGATTTAAGAAAAAAATTTCCAGTCACATTTTCTATTTCTCTATAAACTATATATTTTGGTAAACAAATTTTGAAAACGATTTTATCATCATTATTTATTATTTAAAATAGTTTTATTTGTTAATAAAAATCCGTTTATCGATTATTTAAAAATATAATTAAATATTCATTTAAATAGTGATTAAATTCTGGGTCGCTACAATATCGGTATGTTATGTCCTTTCTTTCTTTATTTGTAATTTTTGTATTTTGATTTTCTTTTTCTCTTTGTTGGATGAGAGTTGTTGAGATTTCCCATAGATTAGAGTATTAGATGTCCTATTTTTGCTACCCAAGACAAATTTTGCACAACAGGTTGTACTTACGATGGTGTAAAAAGTGACCTAATCATAAATAATACTGATGAAATATATTCATTTTAATTTTGATTCTGGCGTTTTCCAATTTACATTTTCCAAAATTATTTTATTTTAGAGAATAAGATGCATTTTTATAGTCTTGCTTCAAATTTGAAACATCATTTCCAATTTTCCTTTTTTAATTATTTAAATTAATTTTGTTTTTTACTTATCATTAAATTTTGAAGAGCAGAAAATGACTTAAAATTGAAAATATTTAAAACTGGATTTTACAATGTGAAAATATTATTTGAAATCTATAATTTTCGAATTTGCTAATTAACTTAAGTAAACACATTTATTTAAATTTAGATCTAAACAATTTCACGCATACACACACATATATATAAACGTATGTATGTATATGTATAACACTATTTATTTTAAACAGTAATCTCATTTGCTGAATATTTGGCGATAGATAGTTCCACTTAACATACAATGGTGAGGAAATTTTTTAAAATCGACTTGAAAGACTTGGATTGTACAAGGTTCAAATTTTTTATACTTGATATGCTTTATGAAAAATTAACTTTTGTCAAGATTATAACATTTTGATATTTTTCCATTAGTTTTTGTTTTTTAATATGTTAAAATTATAGAGTAGTTAGAATTTTTGACCTTTACAAGTTTTATTTATCTAATTTCTAAATTTTTACATAAACAAAATCCTTCTATATCAAAGGGTTAAATAATAATAAAAGGCAAGTTGGCTAATAATCAACATATCAAATTAACAACACTTTAAATATGCATTCTCAATTAAGTAATTGTCCATATTTCTATTTTCTTCTTTCATTATCTGAAATATATATATATATATATATATATATATATATCCCCTTTTTCATTTTTATTTTTCTTTAAATAGTCGTCTCGAAATGATATGGAATGTAGTGATAGATAATCAAGGTTTAGTTAGCGTGAATCATACCCCACACTCACTAGTAATGCAAAACGCGTAAGCATTCATACAATCAAAAAATTGAAAGAACATGAATGTATTGACAAGAATAAAAGATTGCATAAAAGGCTATTTCATAATGAAACTTGTTAAATACTCAGATAGTGAGGATAAAGTAGCAATAACCTATGACCTAGCTACAATGTATCGCCCTGGACCAAATGTTGTAATCAACTTTGAAATCGTCAAATACACAACTACATACTTGTAGCTTCAGCAAATGCAACTACCATATCCACACTTGCAGCTTCAGCAAATGCAACTACCAACTCCACAACAACAATTGTATAGACCATCTATAACTAGATCTATTTTGTTTACTTTCAAGAACTTTATCTAGTTTAAGAATTTGATCGATTCCAGCATATCTGATGCCATGCCAATAATGGTTTGATGTTGTAGAATAGGGGCTTGAACTTCAAAATGGATAACCATTTTAATGCAGTATGTTTGAACAGCTTAGGGATGGAGAGTATTTCAACATGGATGTGGTGTTCGATGTTGCACTTTTTGACCAATTTGCTGATATATTTAGCAGCAACTGTTTTTTGGTTTTGATGAGATAGATGCTGGTTTTGAATGACTACAAAAGCAGGAGATCAAGCTCCTGAAGCTGCTGATTTTGCAGGATTTTCCGCTAATGAAGGATTCCTCCCTTTTCCATCATTTTAATGCCAATGAAGAAGCTCTGTCTTTTTCTGCATCTACGTTTTATTATGCTATTTGTATGATTGGATTACTCGTGTTTTCTTATAATTATTGGGAAAAATTGAACAAGATTTTATCAAAATAGTAATGATGTAGCTTTGTTTCTATTTGGTTATCTGTCTTGTAATTGATTGATTTTTGGTTTGTGAGTTTAGCCTAGTTGCATCATTCACTTTAGCTTATGATTCTAGTGTTTTGGCATTAGTCGTATAATTTGTTAAGAAAATGTATCAATTCAGATTAGATTTGAGTAATCAAAGTGGTTACTTTGTTGGCCAATTCTAATCGAACTTACTTTGGGATTTCCATTCCTAGGAAATCTAAGGATGAACAAAAAAAAGTGGAAAAGAGTATCATTATTATCCCAATGCAATAGCTATTATCAATTTGGCAGGACACACCATTCGATTCTTCCCATACTTCAATGTTGTAATATCTTGCAAGGCACTTTTGAGAAGATGGGAGGAGAACATGGGATGGAGATTAAAACAAGAGCAAAAAATAGAATATGAATTCGACATAGATTAGGTTATAAGTTTTACTGATTGGATTGTTTCCATAGTTCAGCCTTGTAATATTTTGCAAGGCCAAATTCATTTTTAAATAACGGTGAAAAGAATATTTTGCCCTTGTTAATCAAACTCTGTTTTCTAACGTCAATCTATATTCACTCATAGTGATAGATACACTCAGTACCACAATTAGCCCAATGGATTGCATCAACGAAGTAAGTTGGATGCCCTATGCATTGAATCTAATTACTCACCCCGTTAATATACGTAGTTTCTCAAATTTTATTGTGTACGGATGGCCCATGTGATCTAAATAATGGAATACCAAAATGAAGAATTTACTTTAGATAATCTTAATGAATTTACAAAATGAGGGAAAATGGAAATACTTCAAAAATGCTTAAAGAATTAGGCCACATCTTAAAATTTTAATTTCAAGGACAAACATTTCTTCAAATCCATATCTCAGCTCCAAACCCATATCGATACCAAATCTCACCACAAGAAGCTCGCCTCCAGATTATCACACCACAATCAGGCATCATTGTCACCTCAAACCAAATTTGGTCCCCATCATCTTCCCCTGAAGTCACCAACACTTCCACTAGATATCGTCGCCATGGACCCTCAAAGCAAAAAATTCTACCAACACTGATCGTTGCATCACCACATAGCACCACCAACCAGCATCTTTTCTACCTTACACCAATATAGCTAAAAAATTGAAAATAATAATATTAAATGGTTGATTTTTTTGAAAAAAAATTAAACTACCATTAGACGCACATAATGGTATATTCCTTTCTCCAATTCATAAATGCTGCATTAAACTAGCATTGGATGAACACAATATTACATTAATTTTTAAATATAGAAAAGGCTGAATTAAACAAGCATTATATAAATATAATGCTAAATTCATTAAAAATGCCAATAAAATATAGATAAAATATTGTTCATAATGTTTATGGTGAAGAGGAAAGAAATATTACCTACCATTAATATAAATGATTATTCCAACTGAATTAATATCAAAACAAATTACATTGATTTTAGTCATTGAATCACTAACGTGTAGTACGGTCTCAACTTTAATGTCTATTAAGTAAACAAAAGGAGTTTGAGTAATTTGAGTGGAATTATAATACTCGAAAATGGACTAAATATAATCCGCAAAAATAATTTGGATTCATCCCAATAGTTTGTAAATTTTATATTCTTTCTAACTATTCTAACGCATCATTTTTTTCACTTTTTTGTTTTTTGTTTTTATACAAAAACACACATGCACACATATATATGTATGTATATATCTTTAAAACTTACGATCATCATTATAATTCCTCACTATTATTTCATAGGCATATCATCATATAGAAAATGTTTTTCCTCCTTTGCACACAACAAAAAGAGTACATGCGATCAGATGATGAGCAAGGAAGCCACACAAGTTCAAAAAAGCTATAGTCTTTTATATATTATAAAGTGAATTATATGATAAGTTGGCCTATAAACGGTCAGATATGGAATCAAATAGTGCCATATCTGTATCTGTATCCAAAATCAATTTTGGATATTAGATAACTGTAACTACAGATTTGTGGTTAGCTTCATGATTCCAAACTTGTTTGCATCATTATTAGCTCGTTTCTAAGTCCAAATGATATGTGGTGGTTATGCAGAGTTGCAGATTTCAAGTGCTCACAAAGATCGATAGAGAATTTCATAGAATCAATGAAATAGCATTTGAAATAGGAACTTGTGATCATCACAAGCATGTAGAAGGAGTTAGGGCAAGTTTGAAAGAATAAAGTTGAATTGGTGCCAATCCAAGATGTTGGATCTGTACCGATCGACCATTTGGGTGGATCCTGTCTTCTGACTCTTGTATTGGCTTAGTCTTTGTAAACTTAAACTAACTTGGAGTCCGTCGTGAGAATTTTGAGTGTTTGCTTAGGGATTGACCTGAAGATTTCTTGAAATTTTTTACTTCGAGTTTTCCTTCTTTTGCTTGGAGTCAGATCTAAATTTTTTTGTCTCCGACCCGAGTTCACATTCTTGGAGTCAGACCTGAGATTTCTATGTGTCTGAGCTGGGTCTTCTTGGATTGGTACTGATCTAACCTCCTGGTTCAGTACCGAACCAATCTTGGGTCGCGCTTGGGTTTTTTGCTTGGATTGCTTTGGGTCGTGCTTGGATTGTTTTATTTTAATCATTTATTAAATCCATTTAATCAACCATAGTTAATTCCACCTCAACATTCAACCTTAACTATTCAAAATCATATAGATTTAAATTTTAGACAAATTAATGTTCAACAATTTGGTTTAATCCATTTTATTCAACTAATAAATAGTCATTCAATTTAAAATTGATTTTCTTTCATTTTATCAACATTTCTTTCAAATCAATTCATTTTTTATTAACTCGTTTATTTTATCCATTTATCTTTGGCTAAGTTGATTCCATAAAAATTCAAGTTCACTATTCTTAAGTTCACAGTCTTCTTTTTATTTGTTTAATTTATTCCATTTAGCATATTTTCAACATATATTAGGTGTACACATTTGTTATACCCATTTATTATTCTATGAAAAAAAAAATCTTTTAATTATTCAATGTATTATTCAATTTATTATTTATAAAACCCCTTAACCAAATATCATTTTTGATATCCTATTATTTATATCATAGTGTATTTTATCCAATTACATTCCAATTATATTTAAACTTTCTAGGGTAAGTTATATAAATGTTTGTGAGTGCAATTAAATACTATACAAATTTTCCTTTTTATTTTCAACATTTATATTAAGCCAGAGTTCAGTTTGGACAATTTATTACTTTAATTTCTTCTTGTATAACCCTATTATGTCCTAATATTTTAACTTTTTAAATATTTTAGGCAGGTTATATATATTAGAATGTAATTCAGTGTTATACAAATAAGTTTTTTCAAATTCATTATTTCAGGTTGGTTTAATTCTATTTATCATTTCAGATATTTCAATTATTCAATCATTTCACTTCATTTCAGTAATTGAACTTTTTCTTAGTATAAAACTTAAAGATTCAAGTTTCCAGTTTCACTTCAAACTATTTTGAAATAATTATATACATATATATTATATGAATCGAAACATATTCAAGAATTTCAAATCAAATCCTTTTTCCAGAAAAAAAGTATAGCAAAACTACTAACTCATTTCTCCACTTTGAAACTCGAAAATGAATGTCGATAATGCTGCGGTCATCACCGAAATTATTTTCCAGCTATAATGGGGAAGAGTACAGTTTTTAAACTTTAAAAATTTTCTTTTGAAACAATTTCTATTCGATTTTTTTAAATAATAATACTTTTCAAAACTTTAAAACCAATCTTTGAAATGTACCAATAATTTGATCCTCAAATCCTTATTTAAAGTGATTTCATTTTCAAATCTAATTTATAAACCATGCTTTTAAAATTCACTTCCCTATAATGTACAATAGTTAATGGTTTAGAAATGTTAATAAATCAATAAATGAAAATTTTAGCATTATCATTTCTAACAACATTTCATTTAGCAATTCAATTTCAGAAAATTATACTTTTATATATATAAAATATAACTATACATCAAATTATTTCATTTACAAACTTTGAAAACAATATTGTGTTGGCTTGCTCTGTTCAAGTATTGTGGAATTCCTTTCGATAGCGTTGATCAGACGAATTGATCGAAACCCCAAATCAACATTAATAATTCAAACAACACAATATAAAAATATTTTTATATTAATTACAAATATACTCCCTCACTCGATGATTCAAGAATAAATTTAAAACAAAGATAGGGTTTCAAATCAGAGGGACCCAAATCAAAATAATTTAAATTTGAATATGGGCACGAAACGAAGATAAGATGATCAAATAACAAAAGAGAAAAGATGGATAGACTTATATAAATCATGGGCGACCTTAACCGGTCAACCGTGACTTTTAGAATAAGATCGATGCAAATTTGAGGTAGATCGACATCTGATTACAAGAGATAGAATTCGGGGGTAGCAAAATATAGCAGCATCTAAACTGACAATACAAAAATCTTCGGTGAATCAATGCTCGTTGTAAAGGAGTTTCACCCCTTTACAAATCATATAGTGGAACTATGGGATGCTCCAGAATCAAGAGATACGAACAGGGAGAGGCAAGAATGAATTTCGAAACGATTGGAGATGTTCCAAAATTCAAAGGACACCCGAATCGAAGAGGAATAGATTCAAGCTCGAACGAAGGCGATTCTGTAATTAAATCTACACCATATGCTAAGTTTGCCTAAAACCTCGCTCTGATACCAACTGTAACGACCTGCTGTTTTCAACCATTCGCATCTGCACATGTCGAATTTGAATTGCTCAAAATATCAGATTGTTAATTTATATTTGGCAAAACTCAGCATATACAGTAAATAAATTAATCACAGAATCATAGACACAAAGTAATATAACAATAAGCAACGGAATAGATAAATAGTTGTTCATGAAGCGACTATATAAACATCAGAGTATGAAATAAAATACAACAGAATGTCTCAAATACAGTTTAGTGTCGAATATAAACAGATGTCAAGTCTGAACAAAACAACTGGATAGCTGAGAGCTGAACAGATATAGATGGATCTCCAAATGAGGCTCCAACTCCAAAGATAGTCCCAAATGTCTTGACACTCAGTCTGACCCGAACGTAAAGAAAAACACAAAACACTTGAGTCAGTATTAACATTCTTATGTCAATAAATCCATCCCAAGTGAAACATCAACAGAAATACAAGTAACTCAAAGGATGTTTGGGATAATAATCCTCTAAAGATCCATGGAACAATGTACTATGTTGTAATATACGCTATTATAATATGTCTAAAGTAAAGTAAAATATTAAAATAGCGTTAAGGCATTACCCATATCCCCCTTAATACATTTTTATATATTCACATAGTCTATATAGTACCATTATTCCTCCGCAAACTGGAGGGCTATCAGAGGGCACTCCATAGTACAAATCAAACCCGTAGAATGCACGATAGGGCATGTGATAAGGCACTCGAGTCAATGTCAGGGTAAATATACAGTTTGCGGATCCGGACTGGTGGTAACGCATAGCAACTACTACTGCCTACCTCGTGACACACTCCCAAATCAAAGGGTGCACCTAGTCACATCGCAAAAGCAATAGAATGGTATCGAAGAGATGTGTCCGATCGGAGGAATGACCTTACTTGACCCGGCGTGGCTCCTATTTTAGCCGCATCAAGCTGACTCACGGAGGTCAAGTACTTAAATACCATATGGAATCGTCACCAAACCATCCTACATCATTCTCGAATCTCCACCATGTACACGGTTGTTAAAGTGATTATCGGTATTGGCAAAGAGTATGACAATATCCAATCTCGGTCTCTTTAAAGATTAAACGTTATTATAACACCGCGGTCATTTCAAAATAGTTTATACTCCATCTATTTAAGATGTAGACAGTTGTTCGTAATGCATCCATCCATAATGATATAGGTTAATTTGCATGACTCATCATGGATCTAACCATTTCCATGTATGTACGATTTCGCCTTTCAGCTACACCATTCTGCCATGAAGATCCAGGCATTGTGGATTGTGCAACAATTCCAAGTTTTTGAATTAGTCTAGCAAAAGGTCCAAGATGTTGTCCCGTTTCATCATACCTTCCATAGAATTCACCACCCCTATCTGACCTAATGATTTTCACTTTTCTTTCTAATTGTCTTTCGACTTCAGTAATGAACACTTGTACAACATCAACTAACTGAGATTTTCCATGCAACAGATAAAGATAGCAATAACATGAAAAATCATCGATAAAAATGATGAAATATTTCTCTTCTTCAAAAGCTGGAACATCAAAAGGTCCAAAAATATCTGTATGTATTATTTCAAGAATTTTTGTACTTCTTATGGCTCCTTTCTTTGTGTTTTTTATTGTTTTTCCTTTAGTACAATCAACACATGCTGTAATGTTAGCGAAGTCTAGGTCCGGTAGGACACCATCTTTCACTAACCTCTTGATTCTTTCACTGGATATATGACCCAGTTTTTTATGCCACATGAAGTAAGAATCATTCTTGGATGACTTTCCTTTAGTTTCTTTTCCATGCAGGGTGAGTCGGATTTCAGCATTTTGTTTAAGATGAAGTTTATAAAGTCCATCAATTAATATTCTAGAACCAATAAGACTAGAATTTTTAAATAAACTAAAATTTTCATTTCCAACTTCAAAAGAATATCCAAATTTATCAAGTACACTTACAGAAATCAAATTATGGGAAATAGACGGAACATAAAGAGTTTGACATAAATCTAATTGATAACCGCTATCTAAAATTAGACGAAAAGTTCCAACAGCTTCAACTGGAGCTTTATCTTTATTCTCCATGAAAATGAAATTCTCACTTGGGTTTGTGGTTTCGATCGTAATGAATCCCTGCATAGAATTCGAAACATGAACGTTAGCAGCAGTATTAATCCACCAAGTAGAAGAAGGTACATTAGTAAGATTTGATTCGAAATGACTTACGAAACCCATTGGGTTACCTTTCTTTTCGAACCACGCTTTGCGCTTAATGCAATCTACCCGGAAGTGTCCAGGTTTCTTGTAGAATTTGCAGACATCATCCTTCTTTTTCTTCTTGGATGGTTGAGTGGCGTCATCAGATTTGGGTGGTGCTCTTTTATGCTGTGAGTTGTTCTTTTTGCCAGCTTGTTTTCCAACCCCTTGAGTGAAATAAGCAACTTTAATGTCTTGCGAACCTTGGCTAGACTCCTCTTGAACCAGTTTGTTAGTCAATTCATTTAGACTCCACTTTTCCGTAATAGTGTTCTAATGAATTTTGAATGGTTCATACTGAGGAGGTAAGCTAGTGAGAATGAATTGGACGAGAAAAGCATCGTCCATTACCAATCCCAAGTTCTTAAGTTTGGCAGCAAGGTTAATCATTTCAATGACATGAGTGCTCATTGAGCGAGAATCATCAAACTTCATGGTTACAAGATCTGCCATAAGTCTCCCAGCAAGGGATTTGTCTGCAGTCTTGAACCGATTTTTAATGGATTGCAAATATTCTTTTGCGCTTTCAGTTTTGGGTAGGGAGGTTTTAATGTTGGTATCAATCACCATTCGCATAAACATCATGTTGAGCCTATTAGATCGTTCCCAATCATCATGGAGTTTGTTTTCCTCAGGCGTACTTGTGTAAGTAAGTGGGGCTGGCTTTTCCTTAAGGAGAGCCATGTGCAGTTCAAGTACGCCCAAAGAAAACTCAACTTGCTCTTTTCATTCTGAGTAGTTGGTTCCATTGAGTCTGACGATAGACATAACATACGAATTAAGGTTTGAGGGCATTACAACTGCAGATATAAAAGAAATATAGGCTTCTTTATTAGAATAAAACACATGTCATAATAAGATGTTAGGTTTAGCGCCTCCTGTGGGTAGGCAGTAGAACCATACTCATAGAAGAATGGTAAACATTAATGTTTCATGCGTTATTGTGCAAGCAGCAGCCGTCTGTGGACGGTACTGCATGCATCAGACCAGAGGAAACAATGAAATTAAGCGCGGAAGCGAAAACTAAAACAAAAGAGAAAAGAGGGAAACCGGATCGAACCAGGTCGTCACCTACTTTGTTTTTTTTCATAAACATTTGCCATTCTTTCAAGTAATCCAAGTAAATTCCATACATGAATTTAACATATAAACAATTATTTTGCAAATCATATATAAACAATTATCTTACAAGTTCCAGATCATGAATTTAATGTCAAACTAGGAAACAATTATTTTCATTATGTATACTTTCTGAAAAGTATTCGCATACAATAAGTTGTTCCATGTTATACAGTAGGTCAAACATTAAAGTAGGAAAAAATAACTTTTGCGGAAATATAAACTTTCCAGATCCAGATCTAAGCATACAGTCAATAAAACAATATTGATAATCATGATTACTATAGCAACTTAAATAATATGAACATTAAATTTGAATCATATAAACACTAATAATCATTATCATCATCATAGTAAAATTACAAACATCACATCATAGATCTATGCTAGTTTCATTTTATATATTGATGGATAATCATGAATTCTAAAACCATGCTCTGATACCACATGTAATCTATATCTTGCGAATGACATAAACCCTAAGATCTAGAATTACATGATTATCACATATGTAATGAATCAATAAAACATACCTCCAGACATCTCGTATATGAATCGACAATGGTTATTGTCGAAAGCTGTTTCAATGGATAAAGGAAATGGTTTCTCTCTCTTTTCCTATATGTTTCTTTATGTGTTTTTTTATATCCTTTGTGATGGGCAAAGGTTAATATTTATAGGTAGAGAGAGGACCAAATTTTCAGATTTGTAGACTTAGTCTTGATCGTCCATCAAGATCAAGATGAGAGAAATTAACGCTCTAGATTATAACCGTTTTATTGATTAGCATATTAATATGAAAACCCTTTATATTCTATTGACCACAAAATGAGGAATGAAACGTATGCGGAAGGAAACGGTCAAATTTCCTTACAAAATAAGGAAGGAAAATCCATTAATGTTTTCGTATTAATTTCCTTACATAACACTCATCCTTCCTTCAAAGTATATCCACTTTTATAATCATACTTTACATGTAAATAAATAAAATCGGTTGTGTTAAATTTGGACGATTTAAGTATATTCCAAATATTAAAAGAGGGAAGATATTAATTCTTCCTTAAATCAACAAACAAGGAGATAATTCAAACTACATAAAAAGCCATATATCCATATCATAAAACACATACAAATACATACACTAAGCATCCAAGCAAACAAACATACACTATACATACAACCTACGACTAGCTATCCTAACATCAATTCGGGATAGGCTTCTTTCATATGATCCACCGTCTCCCAAGTGTAGTCTCTTGGATCCTCACTCCATTGAATCTTGATTAGTCGCACCACCTTATTATGTAATCTCTTTTCATCCTGATCCACAATATAAACTGGATGTCTAACCACTGTCAGCTTCTGTTCAATTTCTAATTCTTTTTGAACTGATGGCTCCACAATCAAAGATGGGCCATGAACATATTTCCTCAAATGAGACACGTGGAATACGTTATGAAAACCTACCAATCTCTCTGGCAACTCGACCCTATAAGCAAGTGATTCGATCCTCTCAAGAATATGAAAGCATACATTGAAGCTAACATTTTAGCTTTCCCAAATCTAATAGCTCCTCTTACTGGTGAAATCTTTAAGAACACCAAGTCTCCAACCACAAATTCAAGATTTCTTCGCCTCTTATCCGCATAACACCTTTGGAGATCTTGGGCCCACTTTATGCTTTTCTTAATCACAACAACTTTTTTAGTAGCCTCTCGGATCATGTCCAGACTAAGAACTAATTTATTTCTTGTCTCAACCGAACATGCTGGTGACTTGCATGGTCTTCCATATAGGGCTTCATAAGGTGTCATTCTGATGATTGTTTGGAAACTATTGTTATAGAAAACTTAACTAATTGCAAATGATCCTCCCATGATCCATCAAAATCCCGAATATACACCCTCAAGAGACCCTCTAGAACCCGATTCACTCGCTCTATCTGTCCGTCTGTTTAGGGTTGGTATCTCATACTTAGGCTCAACTTTGTTCCTAGAGTTGTTTGCAATGCTTTCCATAATTTACTAGTAAATATGGAGTCTCGATCGCATACAATACTCACGGGAACTCCATGCAACCCGACCATCTCTCATAAAATTTTCAACTAAAGAAGTAGTGGTCCTCGTTAGTTTCACCGAAATAAAATGTGCGCTCTTCATTAGCCGATCTACGATAACCCACGTCTTTCATTTCCTTTTCTGGTTCTAGGAAAACCATCGATAAAATCCGTTGATATCATTTCCCATTTCCAATTGGGTATTTCCAAAGGTTGTAATAATCTGGTTGTCTTCTGATGAACTGCTTCGATTTGCTGACAGCACGAACACCTGATAACAAAGATAGAGATATCTCGTTTCATTCCCTTCCACCAAAACATCTACTTCATGTCCCTATGCATCTTTTAGACACCTAGATTGATACTCAACTTAGAACATTGGCATTCAGACAAAACTTCCTGCCTAAGACCATTGGCATTTGGTGCACAGATTCGTCCATTCGTCCTCAAAACTTCTCGGTTATCAAATGTAAAATTTGTACACTGCCCCTTCTCAACCTTCCTGATGATCACCACTAAGCTTATGTCCTCTCTTTACTTGCTCATTATTCTTTCTAGGAGAGTCGGGGTAACCTCCATAAGAGTCAAAATAGCATTCCTGCTTAAGGCATCCGTCACCACATTAGTCTTTCCTGATGTTTAAAGAATATCCAAGTCGTAAGCCGCCAGAAACTCTAACCACCTCTGTTGCCTCAGGTTCAAACCCTTCTAAGTAAAAAGATACTTAAAGGATTTATGATCAATAAAAAGCTCGAATTTTTCACCTAATTAATAAAGAAAACTTACTCCTAAAGTCTCTAAAGATTAGAAAGAAACTAAGAGGAATAGAAAGATCGTTACCCGGTAAGTAGTGTCTTCACATTTTCAATGCAAAGACAACAACCAACAACTCCAAGTCATGCGTAGCATAGTTCTTCTCATGAGGCTTCAGCTGTCTGATTGCATATGCAGTCACTTTACTATGCTGCATTAGAATAGCTCCAATTCTCACTCCTCACGCATCTGTGTAAACCATGAACCCACTATTTCCATCCGGAATAGCCAAAAATGGTGCACTGGTCAATCTCTTCTTCAATTCTAGAAATGTTTCTTCACACTTTGAAGTCCATATAAACTTCTCCTCCTTCGTAATCAGCTAGTAAAATAGGGGGAAATCTTGAAATAATCTTGAATAAACCTCCTATATTATCCAACCAATACTAAGAAACTACGAACTTTGGTGGAAGTCCGCAGTTGCTTTCATTCCTGAACAGCTCCCACTTCACTGGATCTACTAAAATACCTTCTTTTGTCACAATATGTCGTAAGAATCTTACCTTCGATTGTCAAAAATGGCACTTAGAAAATTTTGCCTTAAGGACATGTCTCATCAATGTTTCCAACACACTTCCAAATGATGTTTATGCTCCTTCACAGATTTGGAGTAGATAAGAATGTCATCGATAAAAACTAACACAACTTTGTTAAGAACATCTCAAAAACATGGTCCATGAGATCTACGAAATATGCAAGTGCATTGGTTAGCCCGAAAGACATAACCAACTACTCAAAGAAATAGCCAAGACCTCTAAACGCAGTTAAGGTTTTACTATGTTTAGCCACTCTCAACTGATGGAATGCAGTAGCTGGATCCGTCTAAGAAAATACCGTAGCTCCATGAAGTTGGTAAAAAAGATCATCGATGCAGGGTAAGGGATACTTGTTCATAATGGTCAGCTTATTCAACTTTCTATAATCCATGCATAGCTTAAAGATCAATCAGAATTAGCTGCAAACACCATAGCTGACCCCCAACTCGAACGACTGGGTCTAATCAATCCTTTTCTTTACAGGTCCGTGATTTGACCTACAAACTTTTCTCTCTCCCTCGGATCCACCATTCGCTTTGCTTGAACCACAAGCTTTGCACCAGGGACCAAATCACTACGAAACTTTATCTCTCAGTTCGGGGGTAAAATTTTAACCACTTTGAATACATCAAGAATATTCTTAATACCTTCAGTAGACCCTAAAATCTTTTGGATGGCTTCCAAGGCATATAGGAAACTACACATATGAATATCGTGTACCTTACATGATACTTTAGCTTTCCTTCCTATATCGGTCACTAAAGATACAGTTCTCTTACTACATTTTAGAACAGCCTCATATTTTGATAACCAATCAATACCAAGAATAATGTCAAATCCTTTAAAGTATATGACATATGGGTTGCAAGAGAAGTGATGAGAAAGGTAGGAAATTGGCACATTCTTATAAATCATACTCAAATGGGTCACACCACCTATGTGGTTAGACACACACATAGGGTTTTATATAATACTAGGAATAAGATGAAATTTACCTACTGATTCATAAGAGATAAAACTATGAGAGGCACTAGTATCAAATAATGCTCGAACAAAAATACTGTTAATCGGCAACATACCTTCAAGGACGCCTTTTCCCTGCATATCCGTTGAAGTAGACGGTTCATTCTTAATGGCATATACGTTGGGCTGCTGCACCCTCTTCATGAGTGAGCAGTCCTTTACCATATGTCCGCGCTGATGGCAATTAAAACAGACAGTCTTCTAGACCATCAGGGAGATAGGTCCACTTTCTGTTACTGTTGCTGCTGAATTCCAGAATTCTTGCAGAACTTTACAATGTGGCCCTACTGCTAACACCCTAGCAAACAAAATCCATAAAACGACTCCCTTGAGTCCCTCCGCTAGGCTTTCCCTTTCCTTAGTTCTTCTAATTAGGATTAAACTTTCTCTTGTTAGAACCACCTCCATTGGTATTTCCACTAGGTGTTATTGGAATAGGCTTCTTCTTTTCCAAGGACTTATACCTTAGAGCCATATAAATTAAATCCACAAAAGTACCTTTAACATGAGCAGTCATTTTATCATGGTTCATACCCAAAACAAACATCTCGTTCTTCTTTAACGGGGGGTTGATCAATTCCGATCCAAAATAAGATAGCTCGTTGAACTTCGTCCCATATTCTCCTATAGTTAGATCCCCTTGCTTCAAGTCCATGAAGCTTCGATACATCCTGGTCCTTTCTGGTATTGGCAAGAATTGGTCCTAAAAACTTCTTTAATCGGCCCCATGAAAACTCTTCCTCGGGAATATTTACAGTAAGGGAGTCGCACAAGTTACTGCTCCCTCTTGTAGTTTCCATGCTGCTAAGAATCTTTTCTGTTCATCAGATAAACTAAGACCTTTAAAAATCTTTACGCAAGATTGCAACCAAGCTTGCGCTTCCATGACACCCACTTCCTTCAAATGGTTTCCCCCCAAGATTAGTGTAATTCTTGCGTAAGGTTGCGAAATTCACTCTTGGCTCCTCTAGCGCTGCCTCTTTGGGTAATCGAAACTCCTCCAAGATTTGGGGTTTGACCATTTGTATTTGTAGTGCTACCTGCTCCCCTATCTCGTCTGCCTCTGTTACTAATGTCTTTCTACCTGGACATAGTAAGATAATCTTAGAATGCTTGGACGAGATAAATCTTGAAAGAAGCATACTCATCAAACCTATCAAGCTGATCTATCTATTATATATATATATAAGAATGAAAATTACAAATTCGCATTCTCGAAGTCGATCTCAACCCAAAGCCTAGGTGGTTGCTAACCTAGGCTCTGATAACAAAATGTAACCACCGCCTTTCTTGCACCGAAAGATGAGCCATTAAGGGTAGTAGAAAAAGAAAGATAAGAACAACATATAATAGATAACATAAGATATTAAATTCTTATTTTCGTCATAATAATACATCAAAGTCATTACATTACAAACTTCAACAGGACAGTTATAATTACTTGCCCATACAAAATAGAGAGATCATACATAAACACAGCGGAATAGGATAATAATTAGCTAATGGTGAAGCCACCGCTCCAGCTTCTTCAAAATTCTTCGATAAGAAACATGGATCACTTGGCTACTCATACAAATATGAGTACCGAAGAGTTTTTAATAAAAGAAAATAAAAATCCGGGTCAGACATGGGTCTAGTGTGAGTAAACTCAAACAACTTAATTTTTACTTTTATCATACAATTTGAAAATTAAAAGTATCTCATAAGACCACGCCGCACATAAACATGGACGGGTTTTTACATTACGATAAACAAAAACTATATATAGAAATCCATTGATATTATCATAATGTCAAGGGCTTTTAAGTAAATAAGGAACATAGTCGAAATTATTACATTAGTTAAATTCTACCATAATAGGTATACAACTAAGACCAAAGGAACTTATTGGGAAATGGATTCCATACATCGACTGAAATGCACAATTTTCTGAAGTGGTGTCTTCGCATCTCTTCATCTACAGTTGCATCTCTTTGCTCCTGCGATTGCTTCTCTTCATCAATGGCGAATCTAGAAGGTCGCACCCCTACATTGGCATCCCTACAACAATTATATGATCCTTTAATTATTCTTGAATCAAAATATACATTGAAACACAACTCTATGCTTCGAGTTCTAGGCTTAAAACTCTCAATTCCTAAGCAATACTATGAATTCTAGAAAATTCATATGATTCGAAGATTTCAAATAACGTGCTTCATCTTCACATCCCATATTCTTGTCAAATAAACTCCTTAGCCTCTACATCTCCACTCAATATAATTTTGCCTGGTTATAGGAGTTCTTGTTCATCAAATTGACATTTTTTATATCAAGATATGTTGTGTCAAAAGGTAACATTTATTACACTGGTTGTAATCATGGTTGAAGTCATGTTCGGTTGTTTGAGCGGATTTTGTAAACCTATTCCTCTGGGTGAAGTAAGGGTGTTGATAGTGAAATACCAAATGGGAGCTTTGGGACTAAAAGCGAGCAACAATCAATAGAATCATGGTACATGTGTTGTATGGCTAATCTCGGATCAAAATTGGTATGCTTAGATTCAATATATAATGATCTTTTACAAATGCAGATGTTAAAACATCACAAAAGGTCAATCCTATTGCTTTAGCTAAATTGGATGATTGTGTGCATAAAATTAGTATATTAATGGAAGAAAATAAGTTTTTAGTTAAACAAACTGAAGTTTTGAAAATACATTGGAAGGAATAGTTTACAAAAAGATTTTCTATTAAAGGAGAATGAGCCTTAAATGATAAAAATACCGATCTTTTAAAGAAAATTGAAGTTTTGCAAAATAAAAATATATTTTTGGAGATTTCTTTTAATGATCTAATTCTAAACTTTTGCCTCTTGAAAAGAGAATAGGACTTTAAATGATAAGAATCTTGAATTAATTAAAGAGTGAGATTTTTTTTTAAAGAATAATATTGTTTTGCAAAAAGAAATTTGTGGTTCCCAAGCCGTTTTTGATAAATTAAACGAGAAAATCACAAATTTTAATAGAGAAAAAGATGGGTTATCTTCCTTAACTACTAATAGCAAGTCTCACAATAATAGAACCATCTTAGACTATAAAAAAATAATTATAGAATAAGTACTAGATATGCATTCCTATATACACATTTTAATGCTAGTGCTAAAAATAGAGATAGTTCTAAAACCAATTAGTGTCATAATAGTATTATGCATAGAAATAGAAAAAAATCCTGTGAGTACTAAATCAATGACAACTAATATTGATATATAGAGTCCTACCAATCTAACCGATCATGATAGGCAATCTTACAGTAGCAATTCTTATTGCACTGTAATTATTAATGAAAATTATATTTTTAAAGGATCAACCACATCCAACGGGATATGGTTTTCTAAGTCATAAACCCTATATTTTTTTAGAAATTAGTATCATTTTGCTTACATTTGACATATATATTAGGTACTCATTACCTTGCATCAATGTTAGAATATTTAACTTATCTATGGTACTTTCTATCTCTTTTTATAAATGGGGAGAAAAATTGTACACATCCGTAGGAAAAATATATAGAATCATTTCTTAAGGGAAATATCATACTTAGGGGATTTTTTTTTTAAAATATAATATGCTTATGCATTTATTAATTTTTTTTGATGACACGGAAGGAGAAGAACTTGTGCTTTACATATTTATATTTGCATTTATATAAAGTTGAGCGAAATAAATTTATGGGGATTTTCACTCAAAGGGCTTCTTTATGCATGCTAATAAGTTTTAAGGACAACAACTCTGAAAAATTAGTTTTAAGGACAAATTATAGAAAAAAGATAAATGAACTTATCATTTTCGGTTATACAAAAATATTGATAAATTAATTTATCTTTTTCTTGTATAACTTAAAAGACAAATGAATTTATCTTTTTTTATAAATTGTCCTTAAAACTAATTATTCGGAATTGTTATTCTCAAAACTTATTAACCTAAAATAAGATTTCCTTTAACCTAATTTCCATAAATATTTATTATATATGACATATATTTAAGGGGGGCTATTATTTTATATTGTAAAATTGTGTGGTTGTCATCATTAAAAAGGGCGAGAATGAAAGAACCATATATATGGTGTTTTGATGATAGCAACCATGTAACAATGGTACTAATATGTTTATTAAGTTATTTCAAGTTAAGACGATGATGGAAAAGATGAAAAATAAGTTGTTTAAAAGTGTGCGCAGCTGGGACTCAAACCCGGGTGGGTTGAGAGATGAGCACATGCTTTTACCACTGAACTAAGCAAGATTTTGGAAATAATGCTTATTTAGTCAACTAAAACCCTTACTCAATTGACTGAATAAGCCTAAGTTGATCAACTTATTAAAAACAGCCCATTGAATCAAGCCTAAAATTCTGGACCAAAATTGGCCACTTTCAGTTGACTGAATACTTTTTCCTTGTCGATTGAAATGCATAATTTCCTAAAGTGGTGTCTTCGCATCTCTTCGTCTATAGTTGCATCTCTTTGCTCTAATAGTTGCTTCTCTTCGTCAATGGTGAATCTAGAAGGTTGCACCCCTACATTGGCATCCCTACAACAATTATATAATCCTCTAACTACTCCTGAATCAAATTACACATTTAAATAAAACTATATGCTTTGAATTCTAGGGCTTAAAACTCTTAATTCCTAAGAAATACTTTGAATTCCAAGAAATTCATATGATTCAGAGATCTGGACTAGTGTGCTTCATCTCCACATCCTGTATTCTAGTCAAATAAACTACTTAGCCTCAACACCTCCACTCAATATAATTTGGGCTAGTTATGAGAGATATTGTACATCAAATTAACGTTTTGTATATCAAGATACGCTATGTTAGAAAGTAACGTTTGTTACACTAGTTGTAATTATTGTTGAAGGTTGTTTGGTTGTTCAGGAGGAGTTTGTAAACTTGTTCCTTCGAGTAAAGTGAGGGTGTTGATAGTGAAATACCGAAGGGGAGCTTCGAGACTTGACGTAGGATGGAGATCCAGGACTAGTATAAAATCGACTGTGTGATCAACAATTATACTATTCCGCTGCATTTACATTGTTTATTACTGTTATCCATCTTCGATCCAGTGAATAGCGACTAACATACAAAACCAGCCTGCCACTTGACTAGTACTAGCAAATGCATCACCACCATGATTGGGATCAGCAATTGTACTGGAGCATATAAAAATGGGTCAAATATCGATTGTAGATACGATGATGACATAACTTAATGGTAGCGACCTACATAGCCCTACTGCATACCCTCTTTTGGTCATTTCTGGTCAATGAGGCATGAGCTTACGTTCACCTTTATTATAGCATTGCCAGTTGGAATGCAAACATTGCCTTCTAGACGCTAACACACTATCAGCATTCATTCGTACAAGTCTTTCAGGAGATGAACAAACCAAAGGCACTATTTCCACTACACCCGTTTTGTAATCACCCTAGGGTTAATAGAAAATAGCCCTTGCACTTCAAAGTTGTAACAACCCGCTATTTTCAACCATTCGCATCCGCACATGTCGGATTTGAATTGCTCAAAATATCAGATTGTTAATTTATATTTGACGAAACTCAGCATATACAGTAAATAAATCAATCATAGAATCACAAATACAGAATAATATAACAATAAGCAGCCGAATAGATAAATTGTAATTCATGAAGCTACCATATAAACATCAGAGTATAAAATAAAATAAAATACAACAGAATATCTCAAATATAGTATAGTCTCGAATACAAATAGATGACAAGTCTGAAAAAACAACTGGATAGATGAGAGCTGAACAGATATAGATTGATCTCCAAGTGAGGCTCCAACTCCAAAAGTGAGTCTTAAATGTCGTGACACTCAATCTGACTCGAGCATAAAGCAAAACACAAAACACTCGAGTCGGTATTAACATTCTTATATCAATAAATCCAATTCAAGTGAAACATCAACTAAAATACAAGTAACTCAAAGGATGTTTGGGATAACCATCCTCTACGGATTCGTGGAACTATCTACTATGTAGTAATATACACTATTATAATATGTCTAAAGTAAAGTAAAATACTAAAATAGCGTTAATGCATTACCCATATCCCAATTAACACATTTTTATACATTTCCATAGTCTATACAGTACCGTAATTCATCCGTAAACTGAAGGGCTATCAGAGGGCACTCTATAAATATGGTACAAACCAAACTCGTAGAAGGCGCGATAGGGCATGTGACAAGGCATTCGAGGCAATGTCAGGGTAGATATATCGTTTGCGGATCTGGACTGGTAGTAACGTATAGCAGCTACTATTGTCCACCTCATAACACACTCCCGAATCAAAGGGTGCACACAATCACATCACAAAAGCAATAGAATGGTATCGAAGAAATGTGTCCGATCAGAGGAATGACCTCACTTTGCCCGGCGTGACTCCTGTTTTATCCGCATCAAGCTGACTCATGGGAGTTAGGGCTACGTAAATACTATATGGAATCGTCACCAAACCATCCTACTTCATTCTGTAATCTCCACCACGTACACAGTTGTTAAAGTGGTTTCGGAATTGGCAGAGAGTATGACAATATCCGATCCCGGTCTCTTAACAGCCAGACGTTATTATAACACCGCGGTCATTTAAAATAGTTTGTACTCTAAAACCGAAATACCATTTCCATTTCAAAACCATATAAATACAATATCACTTTTCACTTCAAATATATTCATTTCCAAAACCATGGTACTTTTAAAGTTATAACACTTTCGAAACCAAAACACTTGACATTATAATACTTTGGAAATCATAACACTTTGCAATCAAAATACTTTCCTTAAACCGTTTAGATATTAATAATAGTATATAGAATAAAATAGTTTATAAAATAAAATAGTTTATATAAAATAGTTATAGTTAAAATAGTTTATAATAAAATAGTTAGTATAATAAAATAGTTTATATTAAAAATAGTTTATTGCAAAATAATTTATAAAGTAAAATATATAAATAGTTTAAATATAATTTAAAAATATTTTTTATAATAAAATAGTTTCCTCCAATTTCATAAATCGATTCAAATCAACTCGAATTCCAAGGTTCAAATTTTATTCAATCTCAATTATCAATTTCAACTCAATTTAGTTTCTCAATAAACCATTTCAAATATATCGATTTCAAATACTGATTTGAACCACAAAATAAACCATTTCAATTTCAATATATTTCAAAGCTTTATATATTCCACAATTTTAAAACTGAATTTGATAATTTCCTTAGTATCTCAAATTAACTTCATTATTATTTAGTTTTGAAATATTTACTTAATAAACCCAATGTCATTAAATAAACCCCAAATTAAATATATCCTTCAATTTACTTAAACTTGAAATATTCATTTAATCACCTTAGACCAAAATCCAATTATAAGATCATATCTTTATAATTTCAAATTCAATAAGTTTCAAATCGATTCAACTTAATTAAAATTCTTAATCAAATATGATTTCAAATTTATCTTCACAACCTTAATATTATATATTAATTAAATCAAACTTTATTAAATTAAAATCTACTTTATATTTATTTATATTTATAAAATATTTCGATATTAAATAAAACCATATATATTTCCTTTCAAAACCATAGAAATCATTTTCAAAATATCTATATATAGACCAAAGGTGTCTGTAAATAATTTTCTATCCTATGGTCAAGCAATACGGATATTAGTCATTTCAATCTGCCAATTAAATATACATACGGGCATATATCATTTCAACCCGCAATCCCAAATTTAATTCATATGAAAATCGCCTTGTTTTCTCATTTCAACCTATAACGATTTCCTCCTATTCTACAGATCGTTCGGGTGTGTATCATTTCAACCCGTAGGGAATTCTATACTAATAGGGAACTTGTAGAGTGATAACATATATGATAAACATAACATATAATAATAAGCATATATCATCAGTGATTAAATAAAATATAAACAACAGGATATGGTGTCATATCCCACAGGTGAATAGTTACGATAATAACATATATATAATAATTTAAATTACTAACAACAGCATATTTCAATTGTCGTTTTAATTGAATCAAATTTAATAAATATAAGGATGTTAATCGTGAGTCATTGCTCACCTTTCGAGGTTAGAGATGGATGAGAACGAGATGACTGATGCATCCAAAGCAAAGCTAGATTGGCAAGAATTTGATGGACAAGCTGATAGATAAGGATCGATGAAGCAATGAGAATCAGTTGAAAAGAAACAAATATATATAATATATGTAACGACCCAGAATTTTTATTAATTAAAAATTGAATATTTAATTAATTTTAAATATTTATAAGTGAATTTTTAAGTCAAATAAATTTTTATTTGAATTTTTGGATTTAATTGGATTATTAAATCGATAATTTAATATGTGAAATTATGGAAATAATTAAAAATTGAGTTAAATATGATTGAAAATAATTTGGAAAATTTTATTTAATCATACTGGAGTTATAAAAATATTTTAGAACTTTTAAAATCGAATTAGAAGTTAATTTGTGAAAATTGAATATTTTAATATTTAATAATCGACTGTAAAATAGTCAATTTTTGAACAGTCTCAGAATTGAACGAAACCAGTTTCATTGGATCCGTAATAGTTAGTTATTACCGGATTTCAATTTTCGTGTCAATCGGAGTTATCGTTTGATCGTGGCAGCTCGAAACGCATCGAATTATTGTTAATTTAAATTTGGCGAGTCAAAATAGCCATTTTTCAAAAAGTCTCGGATTTCGACGAAACCAGTTTCATCGGATCCGTAATGTGATATTATTGTAAGGTTTCAAATTTCAAGTCAATTGGAATTACCGTTTGTCCGGTACGAATTAAAACGCCTAGAAATCGACTTAAATCGGTTTAATTTAAATTGAACGTTTTCAGCCATAACTCGCACATACTTCCGAATTAGCTTCCGAAACCTGTTCCATTGTGTCCGGAACGCGGGATAAACCCTAGGTACGCTGGTTACGGCGTCTAAATCGGAGTTCGGAATTCCCGGGATGAATAGTGTTTACGCTAGCTGTTTCTTATAAATAGACCACCCCTCTCTCTTCATTAATAAAAAAAAAAAAGAAATTAAAACCCTAAACTAATGTAGCCGGCCCTAATAGATGGATGGCCAGAAACTACTCCACTTCCTCCCTCAATCACTCACAATCCGTCGACAATTAGCCTTAGGTTTCAACTACAAACTTGTAGAGCACATCAAGAGCTTTAGATCCGTACGGTTGAGATCGCGTTTGGAGCGACGATGGAGGGGCAAGCTGTGGCCGTTCTCTACAGTTTCGCACGCACTTCGAGAGTAGGGGGTGGGGCCGAGTTGGCCATGGTGGCTGGTGGTGGTAGCTCGCGTCGTGTACTTCGCATTGGTGGTGTTGTGATCGAATTTCGTTGATTATGGAGGGAGGATAATTAAACCCTAGTATGGATTGTATGGGTTTCATGAAGACGGCTTTGTTCTGTAGCCGTGCGTGGGTTTGGGGAAGAAGAGATGGACGGTGGAGATGAAGGGGATGTAGGATCTTGTGGCCAGAAACTAGAGTGGGTTTATAAAGTTTGATTTAAGTTGTAATTTTTATATAAAAACTCGTGTAACTTGTAAAATGCATAACTTTTTCATACGAGGTCGAAAAAATGCAAACTCAGTTGCGTTGGAATCGTATGGACGAGCACTACGCGATGGAGTTGGTTTGGAGTCGTTTGGAGTTATTGAGAATTTCGGGTAAAATTAAACGCGCGTTTAATTTTATTCGAAATAAAAGCTGAAACGGAAATTAAAACCAAGGTGAGAACTTCTCACTCAATCGAATAGATTTCGATTTTATTTTAAATAGTTAGATTTAAAATATTTGAATGCATGTTTGAATGATGACTGTAAATTATTGATTGTTAAAATAGACATTATGCGCCGTTAGTAAGCGGATGTTATTTAGTAAAAACATATACCGCGAATATTTCATAAACAGTGAAATTGGTATTATATATAATATCAATATATATATATATTGGCATATGTATATATTGCAGTTATTGATTTCCCGCAATTTTTTGTTTAGCGGATGAGACCCTATTACGCCGTTATTAAGCGGATAATATTTATTAAGAACATATACCGCGATAATTTCGTACTGGAGCGAAATTGGTATTGTGCTAATGTTTTTGGATGCAGGAAACAGGTTGGAGGGATCCAACTGGATTCCTCAACAGTATTTATTTTATTTCAGATATTTTGATATTTGATTGATTATCATATCGATATATGATATCGTTGTTAGTCGTGATTGACTATTTGATGTGTAGCATCATTGGACCCAGATTTTGGGATTTTAAAATGATTTTTAAAGTGATTTTGAAAATATACTATATTTTTGGAATTGATCCATTATAAATAAATAAACGTTATAATTTTTAAAGTTATAAAAATTATGGTTTTTGTGAAATATAGTTAAAAAGCTGATTTTTAGAAATACGATTAAAAGTCGATTTTTGAGAAATATGAACTAATGATTTTATAAAATAATTTAGATTGGATTTTTGAATATATGATAAAAGTTTAAATATAGGATTTATAAAATTTGATTATTTTATAAATCGAAATGATGAAATTATAAAGGAATTTAAAGACGTTTTAGAATAATAATATAAACTGATTTATATTAAGAGATTTATAAATGGATATTTATAAATTGAATTATGGACATTATAAAACGAGTTTTTATAAGTGTTTGAATGTAGTGAAAATGAATTTCCTAAATGAATGAAATTTATGAAATTATAAACTGTGAAGTTATAAATGAAATTTTATAAGCAATAGGTTTATAAAATTTATAAAGTTATCGAAAGAATGAATTTTGGATAAATAAACAATCTTATAAGTTAAGATTAATAATTTGGGAAGTTAAATGAACGATTTTGTAAAATAATCGTTTTATAAGTAATTAACTTATAATATGAACGTTTAGTTTATAATTGAGTTATAAACTGATATAGGTTAATAAAGAAATTTATAAAAAGGAAGTTTTTATAAATAAATAGAAATGGAATTTATAAACGTTGTTTTATAAATTCGCAAACGACTTATTTTGATAAGTTAATTGTTATAACTTAGAAATGGAGTTATATTCACGGTTTAGACAGTGAATAATCCTTTAAAATAAAATGAATAGAAAGGATGGGATTTGTTAATGAAGTATATTCACGTTTTTGAACAGTGAATAACACGTTAAAGAAATTGTTTAGAATGTGAATGTTTTAAATAGAATTAAAACGATCTAACAATGTTTTAAAAGGTGTTGTGATTCGAAACCATAGATTTCAACATTTATTGTTGAAATAGACGTTTTCGAGAAATAAAAGGAAATGGTGGACTATAACACTGTTGTTATAGTAAATGATTTCCGAAAGGAAATGTTTCTAATAGTATTAGGATTTATATATCTATTTTAATTTCGAATCCCTATACTAGTGATTTTGGGTTGTCGTAACGATGTTTTACGCAACATTCGTTTTGGCCCAAATAAAAATGTTTAAGAGGATGATTTCCCTTAAAGAATGAATGATATACTTAATTCGATTTAAGTATATTGAATATTTTCAAAGGTTGAAAATAAAAAGATTTGTAGATTACTTATTTTTGATAAGTATGGAAATGTTTTCCAATAAGAAGTGAATATTAGAATTTATCTTTTTGAAGATAAATTGAAATGAATTATTGAAATCGAATATGCACGAATATTTTGAAATATAAATTCATTATGGAATTTATATGTGAAAAGTGAAATTGGTTAAAAAATAAATATTGATTTATTTTTGAAGTGTTGAAATTATATATCTTGTAAGGATATTTTGGAAAATAAATAATTTGGAAAATTATTTGGAATCTGGTGATGTGTGCATATCCAGTGATAGTTCAATAACCGACTATCAGTATTTCCCTTTGAATGGGTATTTGATGTGAATTGATTGAATTTGAATGCACACTTATTTTTGAATAAGCGCTCACTATTCGGGTTAACCGGGAAAGGACCATGGGGTCGTATAACCCATTCCGAATATGTGATACGTCGTTATGAATTGCATTTGAAGATCGGTGTTGAAGACCGAGTATTTGCGAAAGCGATAGGATGACCTATCGATTGTCTCTGCACTGGGTAGCTCCTGGTATTGAGATCTCCTAAGTGATGGGAAATTCGATCGGGATTGTGAATACCCGTATTGCAAGGGCTTCGTAAGAAGTGCCTTCGGTTCTGTTCGAGCCCGGAACAGACTTGTATGGATTGTATGCCTGACATTACAAGTTGAGATATAAAGCCGATTTCTTTCAAATATATTTCTGTTGGTGGCGGAGAATTTATTCTTTGCTTAACACCCTTCTTTGAGACGTACGAGCTCAAAGGTTATATAGTTGAAGTTATCAGCGATATATCCCATTTTGGTAATGTGACATGCTGAGTGATGCTGAAATGATCATTGTGTTGATTATTGTGATAGGATCATTTATTTGATCGTCTATCTTAGTGATCATTGTGTTGATCATTTGTTGACCCAAAGCATGGCTTTTGTATAAAGTATGTTTTTGTGGACGTGAATTCATCGAGCCTCACATCCCGTTAATGGTCAAAACAGGAAAGATGCGGCAAGGTTATGAGGGGTAGCTCCCTTTAGGGTATGTGCATTTCCTTCTGGAAAGGGTGGTATCATGGTATGGAGCCCAGATACTTACTCATGTTGATACACTATATCTATTTCTGTGTGGTGTTGTTGGTGACGAGCGCTCGGTTAAAGGTCCGATGGGACCGGGGGATGCCATATTCGTGTAGTAGTTACCTAGTGATAAAGGTAACCCGGCCTTGTGTTGGCAGAGAGCTGGTTAAGTTCTCGGGGACGTCCAGCCAGAGGCGTTCTCATGTGGCAGTAGGAAGTTCCTTAGCCTGACCATTCGTTGGAAATCCAATTCCCAATACGAAACTTGTACGGTATTAGTTGTAGAACCTGCCATCTAATATGGTAGCTATTAGTAGGCATAATATAATGGTACCTATGCTGGCTAAGATTTATATTCTACTTTCGAAAGGATTTGTTCTACACTATGCACTAGTAATAATATCAAATGTTATTTTAATGCGTATCAAGCATGTTTGACTATCATAAGAAGAAATCTTCTCCAAGTCTGCGTTTGCATTGTGTGTGTGGCAGGAGGTCTTATGGTAGTCTCATTTTTAAAAGCATTGCGAATTGAATTAAAAATATTCCTCTTTTTGATTTTTAAAGTTAAATAAACTGTTTTGAGTTCTCACACCAGTCTCATGACTGACTCGGAGTTTATTGTTTTCCTTCCTAAACTCTGGGTGCCCACCAATTTCCACACGGGCAGTTAAGAGTTAGGTTTATCAGGATATTCTGGATATTCTGGAGTTGCTGGAGGCAAGCTGGATGGCATGGCGTATTACTTATATAGTATTTCTTTTTCCGCTGCACTGTTTGTTGTTGTATGATGTTGTACACTCTGATGATGTGATGTAATGAAATGTAATGTAATAACTGATAGTTCTTTGTTTAAAGATTATTCATTTATTATTATATGTTGTTCCGCTGCGAATTGTGAGATTCTGTTGTTGTTCTGTTGTTTTCTTCTGTCCCGTTCTATTTTTAAAATTCTTCTATCTTCTGTTTTTCTAATTCTCTGTTTTCAAAAAAAAAAAATTGTCTATCTTCTTTTCCCTCTATTTTTCTTTTTCTTTCTTCTTTTTCTCTCTTCTTTCTTTTCTTTTCTTTTTTAAAACCCATAACATCTCGGTTTTCGGCCTTCGATATTCGGCAGTCGATAAAGTGAGTGTCGATGTTGAATTTTCGGAGAACGAAATTCCGTGATCGTTACATTTGGTATCAGAGCTTATGGTTAAGCGACAACCATGGTTCTGTTGGGTATTACTCATTAGAGATAGAGTCAGTAGTACTCTAGACTGAGTTTGAGTGTAATAATAGCTATGAGAGCGTATTTGTTAGTGAATATGAAATTGTTTTATATTGTGATGATTGGTTTATTGAGTGGTATATGAACTTTCGTCAGCGTGGTCCGCAAGACTATGCCGAAGGGGTTTCTAAACACTTGAATAGAACAATTCGACACAATATTGTTTTTAAAATTGGGTAAATGAAATAATTTTGCCTCGATTATATTTTTATATATAAAGGAATAATTTTTCAGAATTATTAAAGTGTATGTATAAGTTGATTGTTAGGTTGTTTGAATAATCTAAATAAAAGAGTAATTGTATAAGCAAATGAATTATAAGAATTGAATTATAATTAAGGTGATTTACAATTGTGAAATAAACTTATATATATAAGAAGTGAAACTATATTTATGAATATGAGTTGTAAATAAAATGTAAAGTGAATTTAAAGTTAAATGGAATATGACTTAAGAGTTATGTGAATGAAATTTAACTTTAGCAATTGAATTAATTAAATGTTAAACCAAATTGGATGAATATAAGCAAAGGAAATTTGGTTGTAATAAATATACTTTGGTTGTTATTTGATTGTTGATTGATTGTATATCATTCATTAAGTGTTAATGAAAATGAATTAGCGAAATTGAAAGCTAAAGAAATTGAATTCAAATTAAAGGTAAATAAATTTGAATAGAATTAAATGTGAATTGAATTTAAATTAGTAAATGTTAACTAATTGAATTGAGAATGAATGTTGATAAAATCCAATGTTGATAAATCAAATATGATTTAGAGTGAAAACCAATTCATTAAGTATTAATGAGAATATGAATGAATTTGTTGAATGTTAGTTGGTTGATGGTTGAATATATATTGCTATTGTTGCATTTGCTATGTGACATATATATAGTTATTATGAGATATATGTTGTATATTGAGATTATTTGCATATGTGCATGTTCTCATGTTGTTTGTTAAGTGTTGAGTAGGTGCGGATCGCGTTTGCTTCGCATTTGGAGTTCGCTTTCGCGCTATATTAGCCGTATATGCTCGCTAATAAAGTATAAGGTACATATCTCGGATTAAATACAGTACTTTTACACTTTTTTCCCTTCGGGATGCCTCATTACTTGATGAGATGTATATTTGTGATATATATACTGTCATTTTTTTTTTCGGATCGAGCCGCGCAAAGGAGACATGGCGAATTTTTCCGAAAATTTAAGGCGTTAGAAAAATTTGAGAAAATTTGGAAAATTTTGAAAACTTTAAACTTTGTTTTAAAGTTGAAAGTTAAACAATAGTTTGTTTTTGAAAAGATAACTAAGTATGATTTGAAAACTTAGTAAAGTATTGAAAGAAGTTTAATTATGAATTTTGGAAAAATTAATAAATTCTATAACTTTTCTTACTTATAATTTCGAGGACGAAATTCTTTTAAGGGGGAAAGATTGTAACGACCCAGAATTTTTATTAATTAAAAATTGAATATTTAATTAATTTTAAATATTTATAAGTGAATTTTTAAGTCAAATAAATTTTTATTTGAATTTTTGGATTTAATTGGATTATTAAATCGATAATTTAATATGTGAAATTATGGAAATAATTAAAAATTGAGTTAAATATGATTGAAAATAATTTGGAAAATTTTATTTAATCATACTGGAGTTATAAAAATATTTTAGAACTTTTAAAATCGAATTAGAAGTTAATTTGTGAAAATTGAATATTTTAATATTTAATAATCGACTGTAAAATAGTCAATTTTTGAACAGTCTCAGAATTGAACGAAACCAGTTTCATTGGATCCGTAATAGTTAGTTATTACCGGATTTCAATTTTCGTGTCAATCGGAGTTATCGTTTGATCGTGGCAGCTCGAAACGCATCGAATTATTTTTAATTTAAATTTGGCGAGTCAAAATAGCCATTTTTCAAAAAGTCTCGGATTTCGACGAAACCAGTTTCATCGGATCCGTAATGTGATATTATTGTAAGGTTTCAAATTTCAAGTCAATTGGAATTACCGTTTGTCCGGTACGAATTAAAACGCCTAGAAATCGACTTAAATCGGTTTAATTTAAATTGAACGTTTTCAGCCATAACTCGCACATACTTCCGAATTAGCTTCCAAAACCTGTTCCATTGTGTCCGGAACGCGGGATAAACCCTAGGTACGCTGGTTACGGCGTCTAAATCGGAGTTCGGAATTCCCGGGATGAATAGTGTTTACGCTAGCTGTTTCTTATAAATAGACCACCCCTCTCTCTTCATTAATAAAAAAAAAAAAGAAATTAAAACCCTAAACTAATGTAGCCGGCCCTAATAGATGGATGGCCAGAAACTACTCCACTTCCTCCCTCAATCACTCACAATCCGTCGACAATTAGCCTTAGGTTTCAACTACAAACTTGTAGAGCACATCAAGAGCTTTAGATCCGTACGGTTGAGATCGCGTTTGGAGCGACGATGGAGGGGCAAGCTGTGGCCGTTCTCTACAGTTTCGCACGCACTTCGAGAGTAGGGGGTGGGGCCGAGTTGGCCATGGTGGCTGGTGGTGGTAGCTCGCGTCGTGTGCTTCGCATTGGTGGTGTTGTGATCGAATTTCGTTGATTATGGAGGGAGGATAATTAAACCCTAGTATGGATTGTATGGGTTTCATGAAGACGGCTTTGTTCTGTAGCCGTGCGTGGGTTTGGGGAAGAAGAGATGGACGGTGGAGATGAAGGGGATGTAGGATCTTGTGGCCAGAAACTAGAGTGGGTTTATAAAGTTTGATTTAAGTTGTAATTTTTATATAAAAACTCGTGTAACTTGTAAAATGCATAACTTTTTCATACGAGGTCGAAAAAATGCAAACTCGGTTGCGTTGGAATCGTATGGACGAGCACTACGCGATGGAGTTGGTTTGGAGTCGTTTGGAGTTAGTGAGAATTTCGGGTAAAATTAAACGCGCGTTTAATTTTATTCGAAATAAAAGCTGAAACGGAAATTAAAACCAAGGTGAGAACTTCTCACTCAATCGAATAGATTTCGATTTTATTTTAAATAGTTAGATTTAAAATATTTGAATGCATGTTTGAATGATGACTGTAAATTATTGATTGTTAAAATAGACATTATGCGCCGTTAGTAAGCGGATGTTATTTAGTAAAAACATATACCGCGAATATTTCATAAACAGTGAAATTGGTATTATATATAATATCAATATATATATATATTGGCATATGTATATATTGCAGTTATTGATTTCCCGCAATTTTTTGTTTAGCGGATGAGACCCTATTACGCCGTTATTAAGCGGATAATATTTATTAAGAACATATACCGCGATAATTTCGTACTGGAGCGAAATTGGTATTGTGCTAATGTTTTTGGATGCAGGAAACAGGTTGGAGGGATCCAACTGGATTCCTCAACAGTATTTATTTTATTTCAGATATTTTGATATTTGATTGATTATCATATCGATATATGATATCGTTGTTAGTCGTGATTGACTATTTGATGTGTAGCATCATTGGACCCAGATTTTGGGATTTTAAAATGATTTTTAAAGTGATTTTGAAAATATACTATATTTTTGGAATTGATCCATTATAAATAAATAAACGTTATAATTTTTAAAGTTATAAAAATTATGGTTTTTGTGAAATATAGTTAAAAAGCTGATTTTTAGAAATACGAT
This sequence comes from Allium cepa, assembly GCA_030765085.1. Taxonomy (NCBI): domain Eukaryota; kingdom Viridiplantae; phylum Streptophyta; class Magnoliopsida; order Asparagales; family Amaryllidaceae; genus Allium; species Allium cepa. The sequence goes on along the minus strand of CM060946.1, from coordinate 92,036,389 downwards.
TAAAAGTCGATTTTTGAGAAATATGAACTAATGATTTTATAAAATAATTTAGATTGGATTTTTGAATATATGATAAAAGTTTAAATATAGGATTTATAAAATTTGATTATTTTATAAATCGAAATGATGAAATTATAAAGGAATTTAAAGACGTTTTAGAATAATAATATAAACTGATTTATATTAAGAGATTTATAAATGGATATTTATAAATTGAATTATGGACATTATAAAACGAGTTTTTATAAGTGTTTGAATGTAGTGAAAATGAATTTCCTAAATGAATGAAATTTATGAAATTATAAACTGTGAAGTTATAAATGAAATTTTATAAGCAATAGGTTTATAAAATTTATAAAGTTATCGAAAGAATGAATTTTGGATAAATAAACAATCTTATAAGTTAAGATTAATAATTTGGGAAGTTAAATGAACGATTTTGTAAAATAATCGTTTTATAAGTAATTAACTTATAATATGAACGTTTAGTTTATAATTGAGTTATAAACTGGGATAGGTTAATAAAGAAATTTATAAAAAGGAAGTTTTTATAAATAAATAGAAATGGAATTTATAAACGTTGTTTTATAAATTCGCAAACGACTTATTTTGATAAGTTAATTGTTATAACTTAGAAATGGAGTTATATTCACGGTTTAGACAGTGAATAATCCTTTAAAATAAAATGAATAGAAAGGATGGGATTTGTTAATGAAGTATATTCACGTTTTTGAACAGTGAATAACACGTTAAAGAAATTGTTTAGAATGTGAATGTTTTAAATAGAATTAAAACGATCTAACAATGTTTTAAAAGGTGTTGTGATTCGAAACCATAGATTTCAACATTTATTGTTGAAATAGACGTTTTCGAGAAATAAAAGGAAATGGTGGACTATAACACTGTTGTTATAGTAAATGATTTCCGAAAGGAAATGTTTCTAATAGTATTAGGATTTATATATCTATTTTAATTTCGAATCCCTATACTAGTGATTTTGGGTTGTCGTAACGATGTTTTACGCAACATTCGTTTTGGCCCAAATAAAAATGTTTAAGAGGATGATTTCCCTTAAAGAATGAATGATATACTTAATTCGATTTAAGTATATTGAATATTTTCAAAGGTTGAAAATAAAAAGATTTGTAGATTACTTATTTTTGATAAGTATGGAAATGTTTTCCAATAAGAAGTGAATATTAGAATTTATCTTTTTGAAGATAAATTGAAATGAATTATTGAAATCGAATATGCACGAATATTTTGAAATATAAATTCATTATGGAATTTATATGTGAAAAGTGAAATTGGTTAAAAAATAAATATTGATTTATTTTTGAAGTGTTGAAATTATATATCTTGTAAGGATATTTTGGAAAATAAATAATTTGGAAAATTATTTGGAATCTGGTGATGTGTGCATATCCAGTGATAGTTCAATAACCGACTATCAGTATTTCCCTTTGAATGGGTATTTGATGTGAATTGATTGAATTTGAATGCACACTTATTTTTGAATAAGCGCTCACTATTCGGGTTAACCGGGAAAGGACCATGGGGTCGTATAACCCATTCCGAATATGTGATACGTCGTTATGAATTGCATTTGAAGATCGGTGTTGAAGACCGAGTATTTGCGAAAGCGATAGGATGACCTATCGATTGTCTCTGCACTGGGTAGCTCCTGGTATTGAGATCTCCTAAGTGATGGGAAATTCGATCGGGATTGTGAATACCCGTATTGCAAGGGCTTCGTAAGAAGTGCCTTCGGTTCTGTTCGAGCCCGGAACAGACTTGTATGGATTGTATGCCTGACATTACAAGTTGAGATATAAAGCCGATTTCTTTCAAATATATTTCTGTTGGTGGCGGAGAATTTATTCTTTGCTTAACACCCTTCTTTGAGACGTACGAGCTCAAAGGTTATATAGTTGAAGTTATCAGCGATATATCCCATTTTGGTAATGTGACATGCTGAGTGATGCTGAAATGATCATTGTGTTGATTATTGTGATAGGATCATTTATTTGATCGTCTATCTTAGTGATCATTGTGTTGATCATTTGTTGACCCAAAGCATGGCTTTTGTATAAAGTATGTTTTTGTGGACGTGAATTCATCGAGCCTCACATCCCGTTAATGGTCAAAACAGGAAAGATGCGGCAAGGTTATGAGGGGTAGCTCCCTTTAGGGTATGTGCATTTCCTTCTGGAAAGGGTGGTATCATGGTATGGAGCCCAGATACTTACTCATGTTGATACACTATATCTATTTCTGTGTGGTGTTGTTGGTGACGAGCGCTCGGTTAAAGGTCCGATGGGACCGGGGGATGCCATATTCGTGTAGTAGTTACCTAGTGATAAAGGTAACCCGGCCTTGTGTTGGCAGAGAGCTGGTTAAGTTCTCGGGGACGTCCAGCCAGAGGCGTTCTCATGTGGCAGTAGGAAGTTCCTTAGCCTGACCATTCGTTGGAAATCCAATTCCCAATACGAAACTTGTACGGTATTAGTTGTAGAACCTGCCATCTAATATGGTAGCTATTAGTAGGCATAATATAATGGTACCTATGCTGGCTAAGATTTATATTCTACTTTCGAAAGGATTTGTTCTACACTATGCACTAGTAATAATATCAAATGTTATTTTAATGCGTATCAAGCATGTTTGACTATCATAAGAAGAAATCTTCTCCAAGTCTGCGTTTGCATTGTGTGTGTGGCAGGAGGTCTTATGGTAGTCTCATTTTTAAAAGCATTGCGAATTGAATTAAAAATATTCCTCTTTTTGATTTTTAAAGTTAAATAAACTGTTTTGAGTTCTCACACCAGTCTCATGACTGACTCGGAGTTTATTGTTTTCCTTCCTAAACTCTGGGTGCCCACCAATTTCCACACGGGCAGTTAAGAGTTAGGTTTATCAGGATATTCTGGATATTCTGGAGTTGCTGGAGGCAAGCTGGATGGCATGGCGTATTACTTATATAGTATTTCTTTTTCCGCTGCACTGTTTGTTGTTGTATGATGTTGTACACTCTGATGATGTGATGTAATGAAATGTAATGTAATAACTGATAGTTCTTTTTTTAAAGATTATTCATTTATTATTATATGTTGTTCCGCTGCGAATTGTGAGATTCTGTTGTTGTTCTGTTGTTTTCTTCTGTCCCGTTCTATTTTTAAAATTCTTCTATCTTCTGTTTTTCTAATTCTCTGTTTTCAAAAAAAAAAAATTGTCTATCTTCTTTTCCCTCTATTTTTCTTTTTCTTTCTTCTTTTTCTCTCTTCTTTCTTTTCTTTTCTTTTTTAAAACCCATAACATCTCGGTTTTCGGCCTTCGATATTCGGCAGTCGATAAAGTGAGTGTCGATGTTGAATTTTCGGAGAACGAAATTCCGTGATCGTTACAATATATATATATATATATATTTAAAAAATTCAATATTGTTTTACTTACACATATTATATACTTTTAAAACAATATGTGTGTGTGTGTCAAAACAAGCACTGGAAAAATCAAGTAAACAGTACTCATAATATATAAAACTTTCTATCTTTGAAAACAAGATGACTTAAAATGGAAAATCTTTACTTTACACGTATATATAAACACATCAGGTTGTGAACCAGACTATATATATAACATATATATTTATTAGATAGGTATAGGACAAAAGCATATAGTTATAAAATGTATAATATTTCTGGGATGATAAAACGGTATACATAAAACGTACAAATATATATATATATATATAAGTTTAAGCACATAACATTCGAAATATGCAGACTTACTTTATCAACTAACATATATATATAATGCATATATACTGCTCCACATAATATATAATTAACATAACTTTTTATATAAACCAGATCTTCAAATCTATATATACATACATACATACATACATACATACATATATATATATATATATATATATATATATATATAAAATACTCACCTATATATACTTATCTATGCAGTAGGGACATGGGTGCAAGTTCGGCAACATGCAAGTATAAATATATAATAGTCAATAAATGAAATATACTGATATGCATTATAACTTAATATATGTTGAAATCAATCTATATTTAATATATATATACAATAAAATTAAAATAAACTAATATCAGTATACATTAAAACATGATTTTATAAGTACCAATATATAATTAGTATAAATATGCAGACTGACCTATGTACACAAAACAAACATCAGACTAAACAGAATTTACATATATAAACCGACTGTATATAAAATATACTTATAGCCTAAGAATCGAAATATATATTCAAGTTTGATACACACACACACACATCAATAAATAACTTATATACGAGATTAAGCAATAGATTATATATATACATATACATAGCCTACAAATAAACTAATATATGTACACGTTATATCAGAAGTGAAGGAGGCTTCTTACTTTCTATGGTCGGGAAATAAGGCAGTGGCTGTGGAGGAGGGGCTCGGGTCAAAGGACGAGGCTGCGGTGATGGTAAGTGAGAGTATGGAAGGACTCGACAGGCTAAGGTGGCATAGGCGATGGGTTTTGTGGCCGCGGTGGCTGACGTGGGAGGAAAGACGAGACACGGGTTCGGGTGGGGCCCTGGATGTACGGGCGTCGAAGGCTTCGGCAAATGATGGGTGAGCGAAACATACGGGAGGTGGCGAATTACATGCAGGCTTTGGAAATGGTATGCCATATCATTTTTTTTTCAAAGAGGTAGATCAAAGAACAGAGGGGAGGAGGAGAAAAAGGATGAAGAAGAGGAACAAAGAAAAGATCAGGGGAAAGTAGGAGGGAAAGGGAATTAGATCTGAAGAAGGCACAGCTCGGAAAAAAAATATCGGAAGATGTATAGACGGAAAAACCCAATGAACAGTCACATCCAATATATGAAAGCAATAAAATAATAACGGTCACGTGCTCTGATTCAGGCGAGAATTTAAAGCAATTGTCATTTGGATGGCATGCCATGAGTTTAAAAAGGCAGGGAAACAAAAGGTCATAGTTTCGGTACCGATACGACATTGTTTTCCTTCGTTTCCGTCGCTTATCGAGCCACAAAATTCAACACGACTAGACTAACAACATAGTATACAGATATTAGTGGTACGATAATCCAATCAAAAGTTGATATCGGTACCGAAATGCTGCTAATTTGTCGAAAATAAGATAAACGGAGCAATAGTAGTCAAAATTTGAAGAAACGAAATATGAAGTCACACCCAGATGATGATTTACAAATTTATTGTGTAAAAATATACAGGTTTGGAAATCATTTTATTATCATAAAGTCTTAACTGATTTGAATTGAAATAGAATTACACAATAAAATAAACTTCCATATTCTCAATTGAAAATTTACCATTTGCTATGTTTAAATAGACCTATTTCAAATATCAAATTTTTATTTTCGAATTCAATCATTTAAATCTTCACAAAAATTCAGTTAATTACGTTATTAAAACCATTAAAATTTTCGAGTCGTTACACTCTCCCCTACTCAAAACTTTTCATCCCCGAAAAGGTAGGAGGTAGGAGAATAGAAACAACCTAAAAGAAAAATAGATTTGAAAAACAAAATAAAACAATAAATTTTAAACCACATAGAGTACATTTATTTTTAAATTGGTTTATATTAATTTAGTTGATTCCAATTCATTTCAATTAATCACTAAAATTTATTATTCCCGTTTGATTGATTTCAATACCATATATTTTCATTCAATTGATTTGTTTCCCATTTACTAACATTTATTACAAAAATTTCACAACAAAATTTGTTTTATTTTACTCATTTATTAAATCCATTTGATCAACCATAGTTAATTCCACCTCAACATTCAACCTCAACTATTCAAAATCATATAGATTTAAATTTTAGAAAAATTAATATTCAACAATTTGGTTTAATCTATTTTATTCAACTAATAAATAGTCATTCAATTTAAAATTGATTTTCTTTCATTTTATCAACATTTCTTTCAAATAAATTCATTTTTTTATTAACTCGTTTATTTTATCCATTTATCTTTGTCTAAGATGATTCCACAAAAATTCAAGTTCACTATTCTTAAGTTCATAGTCCTCTCTTTATTTGTTTAATTTATTCCACTTAACATATTTTCAACATATATTAGGTGTACACATTTGTTATGCCCATTTATCATTCAATAAATATTTTTTTTCTTTTTATTATTCAATCTATTATTCAATTTACTATTTATAAAACCCCTTGACCAAATATCATTTTTGATATCCTATTATTTATATCATAGTGTATTTTATCCAATTACATTCCAGTTACATTTAAACTTTCTAGGGTAAGTTATATAAATGTTTGTGAGTGCAATTAAATACTATACAAATTTCCCTTTTTATTTTCAACATTTATATTAAGCCAGATTTCAGTCTGGATAATTTATTACTTAAATTTCTTCTTGTACAACCCTATTATATCCTAATATTTTAACTTTTTGAATATTTTAGGCAAGTTATATATATTTGATTGTAATTCAGTGTTATACAAATAAGTTTGTTCAAATTCATTATTTCAGGTTGGTTTAATTCCATTTATCATTTCAGATATTCCAATTATTCAAACATTTCACTTCATTTCAATAATTGAACTATTTCTTAATATAAAACTTAAGATTCAAGTTTCCGGTTTCACTACAAACTATTTTGAAATAATCATATACATATATATTATATGAATCAAATCATATTCAAGAATTTCAAATCAAATCCATTTTCCAAAACAAAAGTATAGCAAAACTACTAACTCATTTCTCCACTTTGAAACTCGAAAATGAATGTCGATGACGCTGCAGTCATCACTGAATTATTTTCCAGCGACAATGGGGAAGAGTACAGGTTTTAAGCTTTAAAAAATTTCTTTTGAAACAATTTCTATTCGAAAATACTTTTAAATAATAATACTTTTCAAAACTTTAAAACCAAACTTTGAAATGTACCAAAAATTTGATCCTCAAATCCTTATTTAAAGTGATTTCATTTTCAAATCTAATTTATAAACCATGCTTTAAAATTTCATTTCCCTATAATATACAATAATAGTTAATGGTTTAGAAATGTTAATAAATCAATAAATGAAAAAAATTTAGCATTATCATTTCTAACAACCATTTCATTTAGCTATTCAATTTCAGAAAATTATACTTTTATATATTAAATATAACTATACATCAAATTATTTCATTTACAAATTTTGAAAACAATATGGTGTCGGCTTGCTCTGTTCAAGTGTTGTGGAATTCCTATCGATTGCGTTGATCAGACGAATCGATCGAAATCACAAATCAACATTAATAACTCAAGCAACATAATATTAAAATATTTTTATATTAATTACAAATATAATCCCTCACTCGATTATTCAAGAATAAATTTAAAACAAAGATAGGGATTCAAATCAGAGGGACCCAAATCAAAATAATTCAAATTTGAAGATGGGCTCGAAACGAAGATAAGATGATCAAATAACAAAAGAGAAAAGATAGATGGAGTTATATAAATCCTGGGTGACCTTAACCGGTCAACCGTGACTTTAAGAATAAGATCGATGCAAATCTGAGGCAGATCAATATTTGATTACAAGAGATAGAATTTGGGCAAAGCAAAAGATAGCAGCATCTAAACCGATGATACAGAAATCTTCGGTGAAATCAATGCTCGTTGTCAAGGAATTTCACCCCTTCACAAATTATGCAGTGGAGCTATGGGATGATCCAAAATCGAGAGATACGAACAGGGAAAGGCAAGAATGAATTTCGAAATGAATGGAGATGTTCCAAAATTCAAGGGACACCCGAATCGAAGAGGAAGAGATTTAAGCTCGAACGAAGGCGTTTTTGTAATTAAATCTACTCCATATGCTAAGTTTTCCTAAAACCTCGCTCTGGTACCAACTGTAATGACCCGCTATTTTCAACCATTCCCATCCGCACATGTCGGATTTGAATTACTCAAAATATCAAATCGTTAATTTATGTTTGGCAAAACTCAGCATATACGGTAAATAAATCAATCACAGAATCACATGCACAGGGTAATATAACAATAAGCAGCGGAATAGATAAATTGTAGTTCATGAAGCGGAATAGATGGATCTCCAAGTGAGGCACCAACTCCCAAGGTATACTCAAATGTCATGACACTCAGACTGACCCGAGCGTAAAGAAAAAAAAACAAAACACTTGAGTCAGTATTAACATTCTTATATCAATAAATCCAACTCAAGTGAAACATTAACTGAAATGCAAGTAACTCAAAGGATTTTTGAGATAACCACCCTCTAAGGATCCGTGGAACAATGTATTACGTAGTAATATACGCTATTATAATATGTCTAAAGTAAAATAAAATATTAAAATAGCGTTAAGGCGTTAGCCATATTCCCCTTAACACATTTTTATATATTCCCATGGTCTATATAGTACCGTAATTCCTCCGTATACTGGAGGAATATCAGAGGGCACTCCATAGGTATGTTACAAACCAAACTCGTAGAAGGTGAGATAGGGCATGCAATAAGGCACTCAAGGTAATGCCAGGGTAATTATACCATTTGCGGATCCAGACTGGTGGTAACGCATAGCAGCTACTACGCCTTCCTCGTGACACACTCCCAAATCAAAGGGTGCATCCAATCACATCACAAAAGCAATAGAATGGTATCAAAGAAATGTGTCCATCAGAGGAATGACCTCACTTGACCCAGTGTGGCTTTTGTTTTAGCCGCATCAAGCCGACTCACGGGAGTCAGAGCTACGTAAATACCATATGGAATCGTAACGAAACCATCCTACTTCATTCTCGAATCTCCACCATGTACACGGTTGTTAGAGTGGTTGTCGGTATTGGCAAAGAGTATGACAATATCTGATCTCGGTCTCTTTAACAACCAAACTTTATTATAACACCACAGTCATTTCAAAATATTTTATACTCCAAAACCAAAATTTCATTTCCATTCAAAACCATATAAATACGATATCACTTTTCACTTCAAATATATTCATTTCCAAAACCACAATACTTAAAGTTGTAACGCTTTCGAAACCAAAACACTTGAATTATAATACTTTGGATATCATAACACTTAGGAAATCAAAATACTTTCCTTAAACCATATAGATATTAGTAATAGTACATAGAATAAAATAGTTTATAAAATAAAATAGTTTATATAAAATAGTTATAAGTTAAAATAGTTTATAATAAAATAGTTAGTATAATAAAATAGTTTATATTAAAAATAGTTATTTATAAAGTAAAGTACATAAGTAGTTTAAATATAATCTAAAAATACTTCATATAATAAAATAGTTTCCTCAAATTTCATAAACCGATTCAAATCAACTCGAATTCCAAGGTTCAAATTTTATTTAATCTTAATTCATCAATTTCAACTCAATTCAGTTTCTCAATAAACCATTTCAAATATATCGATTTCAAATACAGACTTGAACCATAAAATAAACCTTTTCGATTTCAATATATTTCAAAGTTTTATATATTCCACAATTTCAAAACTAAATTTGATAATTTCCTTAGTATCTCAAATTAACTTCATTGTTATTTAGTTTTTAAACATTCACTTAATAAACCCAATGCCACTAAATAAACCCCAAATTAAATATGTCCTTCAATTTACTTAAACTTGAGATGTTTATTTAATTACCTTAAACCAAAATCCAGTTATAAAATCATATCATTAAATTTCAAATTCAATAAGTTTCAAATTGATTTAATTTAATAAAATTCTTAACTAAATATGATTTTAAATAAATTTCAAATTTATCTTCCCAACCTTAATATTATATATTAATTAAATCAAACTTTATTAAATAAAAATCTACTTTATATTTATTTATATATAAAAAATATTTCAATATTAAATAGAACCATATATTTCCTTTTAAAACCATAGAAATCATTTTCAAAATATTTATATATAGACCAACGGTGTCTGTATATAATTTTCTATCCTATGGTCAAGCGATACATATTTATTGTTTCAATCCGAAATTTAAATATATATATGGGTATATATCATTTCAACCAGCATTTCCAAATTCAATTCAAATGAAAATCGTTTGGGTTTATCATTTCAACCCATAACGTTTTTCTCCTATTCTATAGACTGTTCGTGTGTGTATCATTTCAACACATAGGGAATTCTATACTAATAGGAAACTTGCAGAGTGATAACATATATGATAAACACAACATATAACAACAGGCATATATCATCAGTGATTAAATAAAATATAAACAACATGATATGGTGTCATATTCCACAGGTGAACAGTTACAGATAATAGCATATATATAACAATTTAAATAACTAACAACATCATATTTCAATTGTCGTTTCATTTGAAATCAAATTTAATAAATATAAGGATGTTAATCATGAGTGATTTCTCACCTTTCGAGGTTAGATATGGACGAGAATGAGATGAGTTATGCATCCAAAGCAAGGATAGATTGGTAAGAATTTGACGGACAAACTGATAGATAAGGATCGATTAAGCAATGAGAATCAGTTGAATAGAAACAGAAATATATATATATATATATATTTAAAAAAACATTTTAAAATGCCATGAGATTTTTATCTAATTTCTGGAAGAACATTTTAAAGTGCCATGAGATTTTTAACTTAGGTATTAATACGATAGTTAATTCTAGTAATTGTACTTCTTTCTGGCACGACCATTGGATTTCGATCTCACCTCTTAAGTTGGAATTTAAGGAGCTTTATGAAATCTGCAGCTTTAAGTTTGCTTTAATCAATGAAGTTTATTCTCCTGAAAATGATCCTCCTTAGAATTTTAGTTTTAACAGAATTTTAATAGATTCAACCCTTAGGCAGCTTTCTTTGCTTTATGCTAGACTAAATCTTTATAATATTTATAATGATAATGATATCATTAGTTAGGAATGGGATAAGAGTAAGAAATATACTTTTAATTCTTTTAAAAATTTATTTGGAAATCTAATTCTCCTCCTAAATCTAAAATACTCATGTGGTTAATACTACATGGAAAACTAAATGCAATAGAACTTTTAAAGAGAAAAAACATACAAAATGATAGTAAATGTTATATTTGTAATCTGCATCTTGAAGATATTAAACATATATACTATGATTGCATGGATTCTCATTACATTCTAAATAATATTCTTAAATTTTTTAACTTTAATATAATAATTAAAATTTTGGATTGTGACTTCTACTGGAATAATTTTAGGTTTCGGTCCAAAAAGAATATTAGATTTTTACCACGCACTCTATTCAATATTATTAGATGGTATATCAGGTTTGAAAGAAATCAAAGAATTTTTGATAATAATAATAATAATCATTTTAACAAATCAGTTTTTACAATTTCTTCATTTTGTTTTAATTGGATTTCTAATCCCAATTATAAATTAGCCAAAAATAACTTATTTAAAGGGTATCTTAATAAGATTCGTCGTAATATTAACTTATTTAAAAACAACAATAATATTTTTAACGTTAATAATAATAGTTTTAATATTTATTCTAATTTATATGATGATTTCACAATTAATCACAACTTACTTATGATTGAAAGTTCATAAGAATTTATTTTAGATCTGTTGTCAATTGTTGTTCTAGTCATTGTTGGTTTTTGTTTATAGGTAATTTAATTCTTTTGTAATTGTCCAGATGGTCTAATTTAGGATTTTTTATTTCCTATCTCATTAATACATACATACATACATACATATATATAAATATACATATATATGTATCATTCTAACTTTTTTCTTAGTCATCCTTCAGATACAGGTATGGGTGATAGGGTGTTAGGTTCACTTTGCAGGTACTCATGTCTTCAGATTGTAGGATTTCAAATTGTAGAGAGGTCATCAGAGCAGAGTTTTCTATTCAGGTTTACTAGCAGTTCCACCACAGATACATGATACTTTCATCTCCATTGTGGCGTACAATTTTCAAGAGGATTTACTCTTCTGCTTGGCATCACTTCCTTTTACACAGAGCTTTCAGAGCGGACTTTCCATTTTGCAGTTCCACTTCAGAGTAGACGCTTCTCCATTCCTTCTACTCCAGATGCATGGAGCTTCCTTATCAGTTTGTGACCACATCCAGTATTATTGGCTTTTCTTTAGTTTTTAGGCACTTCTAACACCTTAATATCGGGCGGTAGCCATGCCGGAGCTCGATATCGGGGTGTGATGGGTGATGGCCTTGCCTGAACTCACCTTAGGGGTATCTGAGATTTTTTTGATACATGTATCTAGTTTTGTTACCTTCCAAGCATGTTGGCAGCCGTTATTTTTTGTGATATATACAGCTGCATGTGTGCTCTCCTCTATTTATAGAGGATCACATATTTTTCTCAAAACCCTAATTAAGTGGATACCTTTAATAAAATAATAATTCATTAAATAATTAACTAAAATAAATAAACTTGACTAATCAAAAATTAATTTTCTTTTATCTTAATTAATGCTTACTTAAAGCTTACTTAATTAAAATTAATTTACTTAGTTAATAATTCCTTAACTCGGATTACTTAACCTAATTACTTAATTAATTAATCAACTAACAATTACCCTAATTAATAAATTAATAAATTAAATTATCAAGTAATCAAACTTAAACTTTTGACTTACTTAATAAATTTGAAATGAGTTTTCAAAAACAATCCAAAAGAAAACACTTTAAAACTTGAAATCGTGAATTTTAACGAACTGCATCCATAGCGACTATCACTATGAGCGTAATTCGCTAGAATTGATTTCTAGGTGGAAAATTCACTTTAACTATAGCTATATCATGTTTGAAAACCCAAATGGAAAGGTTTTGAAAACTTAAAACGAAGCTGAAATCGTGGAAGATATTTTCAAAATCCAAAACTAGAGAAAAGAGCGTTTTGTTTTCAATTGGTTCTCAAGTCCTTTGCGAATTTTCAAGGTGCTAACTTCACAACAAATTCATCACATACGCTTGGTTTTGGTTTTATAAACATACTTGGTTTTGGTTTTATAAACATACCATCATCATATCATAACCAACCAATCACATATTCCTATCATTCAACCACTAAATTACAAATCCAAGCTCAAACACAGTCGTACAATCATACGCTATCAAAACAACATGATAAGTCAACATAACAACCATTATATTTTCACAACATATAATTCATTAAAATAAAGTTAATTTATTTTCAAAAAACAAAAGTTTAACTTGCCAAAACATTTCTAAATCAAAGCTAACTTTTGCCAAAACTTGAGAACCCTTTAGAAACTTTGCAAATATGAAACTTTTGGTTGCTCGAACACTAGAGATGGCTCAGCCAAAGGGACTTTGGGCTCGGCATGGTGATGTTTAGGAAGAGGTTTGAAGCAAATTGAAGTGGTTTTTCTCAAATTAGAAGATATGAACAAAAGCCATGGAAGTTTTTGACTAAGTTCTTAGGATTTTAAATTGAAGAAGGAGATTGTAAAAATAATAACATGAAGATAAAGAGGTATATATAGGCTTAGGGAAATAATTTAAAAATGTGTAAGTGTTTATATTATAATATATGTATGCACGCACTACCATGCCCCTCCCCACTTAAATCCATCCTCTCTTGTACCCTTCCCCCTCTCTTGCACTATTCAAACCATATCATATGTACTTGTGTTGAAAACGAGAATTAATACATATATGTGTGTGTATGTATGTATATATATGTATATAAAAAGTATTTTCTTTTATCCTTATACATATTTGTATATATGTATATAAAAAGTATTTTCTTTTATCCTTATACATACACACTTAAAAGACAGCATTTACATGCACATGTACACATGTATTCATCATGTATAAATAGTTTGTGGTGTATGCATATGTGTTTTAATATAGTGTTATGACATTTCGAATAACTTTTAACCAATGATGAATTGAGATTTAAGAAAATAATTTCCAGTCACATTTTCTATTTCTCTATAAACTATATATTTTGGTAAACAAATTTTGAAAACGATTTTATCATCATTATTTATTATTTAAAATAGTTTTATTTGTTAATAAAAATCCATTTATCGATTATTTAAAAATATAATTAAATATTCATTTAAATAGTGATTAAATTCTGGGTCGCTACAATATCGGTATGTTATGTCCTTTCTTTCTTTATTTGTAATTTTTGTATTTTGATTTTCTTTTTCTCTTTGTTGGATGGGAGTTGTTGAGATTTCCCATAGATTAGAGTATTAGATGTCCTATTTTTGCTACCCAAGACAAATTTTGCACAACAGGTTGTACTTACGATGGTGTAAAAAGTGACCTAATCATAAATAATACTGATGAAATATATTCATTTTAATTTTGATTCTGGCGTTTTCCAATTTACATTTTCCAAAATTATTTTATTTAGAGAATAAGATGCATTTTTATAGTCTTGCTTCAAATTTGAAACATCATTTCCAATTTTCCTTTTTTAATTATTTAAATTAATTTTGTTTTTTACTTATCATTAAATTTTGAAGAGCAGAAAATGACTTAAAATTGAAAATATTTAAAACTGGATTTTACAATGTGAAAATATTATTTGAAATCTATAATTTTCGAATTTGCTAATTAACTTAAGTAAACACATTTATTTAAATTTAGATCTAAACAATTTCACGCATACACACACATATATATAAACGTATGTATGTATATGTATAACACTATTTATTTTAAACAGTAATCTCATTTGCTGAATATTTGGCGATAGATAGTTCCACTTAACATACAATGGTGAGGAAATTTTTTAAAATCGACTTGAAAGACTTGGATTGTACAAGGTTCAAATTTTTTATACTTGATATGCTTTATGAAAAATTAACTTTTGTCAAGATTATAACATTTTGATATTTTTCCATTAGTTTTTGTTTTTTAATATGTTAAAATTATAGAGTAGTTAGAATTTTTGACCTTTACAAGTTTTATTTATCTAATTTCTAAATTTTTACATAAACAAAATCCTTCTATATCAAAGGGTTAAATAATAATAAAAGGCAAGTTGGCTAATAATCAACATATCAAATTAACAACACTTTAAATATGCATTCTCAATTAAGTAATTGTCCATATTTCTATTTTCTTCTTTCATTATCTGAAATATATATATATATATATATATATATATATATATATATATATCCCCTTTTTCATTTTTATTTTTCTTTAAATAGTCGTCTCGAAATGATATGGAATGTAGTGATAGATAATCAAGGTTTAGTTAGCGTGAATCATACCCCACACTCACTAGTAATGCAAAACGCGTAAGCATTCATACAATCAAAAAATTGAAAGAACATGAATGTATTGACAAGAATAAAAGATTGCATAAAAGGCTATTTCATAATGAAACTTGTTAAATACTCAGATAGTGAGGATAAAGTAGCAATAACCTATGACCTAGCTACAATGTATCGCCCTGGACCAAATGTTGTAATCAACTTTGAAATCGTCAAATACACAACTACATACTTGTAGCTTCAGCAAATGCAACTACCATATCCACACTTGCAGCTTCAGCAAATGCAACTACCAACTCCACAACAACAATTGTATAGACCATCTATAACTAGATCTATTTTGTTTACTTTCAAGAACTTTATCTAGTTTAAGAATTTGATCGATTCCAGCATATCTGATGCCATGCCAATAATGGTTTGATGTTGTAGAATAGGGGCTTGAACTTCAAAATGGATAACCATTTTAATGCAGTATGTTTGAACAGCTTAGGGATGGAGAGTATTTCAACATGGATGTGGTGTTCGATGTTGCACTTTTTGACCAATTTGCTGATATATTTAGCAGCAACTGTTTTTTGGTTTTGATGAGATAGATGCTGGTTTTGAATGACTACAAAAGCAGGAGATCAAGCTCCTGAAGCTGCTGATTTTGCAGGATTTTCCGCTAATGAAGGATTCCTCCCTTTTCCATCATTTTAATGCCAATGAAGAAGCTCTGTCTTTTTCTGCATCTACATTTTATTATGCTATTTGTATGATTGGATTACTCGTGTTTTCTTATAATTATTGGGAAAAATTGAACAAGATTTTATCAAAATAGTAATGATGTAGCTTTGTTTCTATTTGGTTATCTGTCTTGTAATTGATTGATTTTTGGTTTGTGAGTTTAGCCTAGTTGCATCATTCACTTTAGCTTATGATTCTAGTTTTTTGGCATTAGTCGTATAATTTGTTAAGAAAATGTATCAATTCAGATTAGATTTGAGTAATCAAAGTGGTTACTTTGTTGGCCAATTCTAATCGAACTTACTTTGGGTTTCCATTCCTAGTAAATCTAAGGATGAACAAAAAAAAGTGGAAAAGAGTATCATTATTATCCCAATGCAATAGCTATTATCAATTTGGCAGGACACACCATTCGATTCTTCCCATTCTTCAATGTTGTAATATCTTGCAAGGCACTTTTGAGAAGATGGGAGGAGAACATGGGATGGAGATTCAAACAAGAGCAAAAAATAGAATATGCATTCGACATTGATTAGGTTTATGAGTTTTACTGATTGAATTATTTCCATAGTTCAGCCTTGTAATATTTTGCAAGGCCAAATTCTTTTTTAAATAACGGTGAAAAGAATATTTTGCCCTTGTTAATCAAACTCTGTTTTCTAACGTCAATCTGTATTCACTCATAGTGATAGATACACTCAATGCCACAATTAGCCCAATGGATTGCATCAACGAAGTAAGTTGGATGCCCTGTGCATTGAATCTAATTACTCACCCCTTTAATATATGTAGTTTCTCAAATTTTATTGTGTACGGATGGTCGATGTAATCTAAATAATGGAATACCAAAATGAAGAATTTACTTTGGATAACCCTAATGAATTTACAAAATGAGGGGAAATGGAAATACTTCAAAAATGCTTAAAGAATTAGGCCACGTCTTAAAATTTTAATTTCAAGGACAAACATTTCTCCAAATCCATATCTCAGCTCCAAACCCATATCGATACCAAATCTCACCACAAGAAGCTCGCCTCCAGATTATCACACCATAATCAGGCATCATTGTCACCTCAAACCAAATTTGGGCCCCGTCATTTTCCCCTGAAGTCACCAACACCTCCACTAGATATCGTCGCCATGGACCCTCAAAGCAAAAAATTCTACCTACACCGATCGTTGCATCACCACATAGCACCACCAACCAGCATCTTCTCTACCTTACACCAATATAGCTAAAAAATTAAAAATAATAATATTAAATAGTTGATTTTTTTTGAAAAAAAAAATAAACTACCATTAGACGCACATAATGGTATATTCCTTTCTCTAGTTCATAAATGCTGCATAAAACTAGCATTGGATGAACACACTATTACATTTATTTTTAAATATAGAAAAGGCTGAATTAAACAAGCATTATATAAATATAATGCTAAATTCGTTAAAAATGCCAATAAAATATAGATAAAATATTGTTCATAATGTTTATGGTGAAGAAGAAAGAAATATTACCTACCATTAATATAAATGATTATTCCAACAAAATTAATATCAAAACAAATTACATTGATTTTAGTCATTGAATCACGATTAAACGTGTAATACAGTCTCAACTTTAATGACTATTAAGTAAACAAAAGGAGTTTGAGTAATTTGAGTGGAATTATAATACTCAAAAATGGATTAAATATAATCAATAAAAATAATTTGGATTCATCCCAATAGTTTGTAAATTTTATATACTTTCTAATTATTCTAACGCATTATTTTTTTTCACTTTTTTGTTTTATGTTTTTATAAAAAAACACACAGGCACACACATATATATGTATGTATATATCTTTAAAACTTACGATCATCATTATAATTCCTCACTATTATTTCATAGACATATCATCATATAGAAAATATTTTTCCTCCTTTCCACACAACAAAAAGAGTACATGCGATCAGATGATGAGCAAGGAAGCCACACAAGTTCAAAAAAGCTATAGTTCTTTTATGAGTTATAAAGGGAACTATATGATAAGTTGGCCTATAAACGGTCAGATATGGAATCAAATAGTGCCATATCTGTATCTGTATCCAAAATCATTTCTGGATATTAGATAATTGTATCTGCAGATTTGTGATTAGCTTCATGATTCCAAACTTGTTTGCGTTATTATTAGCTCGTTTCTAAGTCCAAATGATATATGGTGGTTATGCAGAGTTGCTGATTTCAAATGCTCACGAAGATCGATAGAGAATTTCGTAGAATCAATGAAATAGCATTTGAAATAGGAACTTGTGATCATCACAAGTTCCTAGGAGGAGTTGGGGCAAGTTTGAAAGAATAAAGTTGAATTGGTGTCAATCCAAGATGTTGGATCAGTACCGATCGACCATTTGGGTGGATCCTGTCTTCTGACTCTTGTATTGGCTTAGTCTTTGTAAACTTGAACTAACTTGGAGTCCGTCGTGAGAAATTTGAGTGTTTGCTTAGGGCTTGACCTGAAGATTTCTTGAGACTTTTTACTTTGAGTTTTCCTTCTTTTGCTTGGAGTCAGATCTAAAAAAATTTTGTCTCCGACCCGAGTTCACTTTCTTGGAGTCAGACCTGAGATTTCTATGTGTTTGAGCTGGGTCTTCTTGGATTGATACCGATCTAACCTCCTGGTTCGATACCGAACCAATTTTGGGTCGCGCTTGGGGTTTTTGTTTGGATTGCTTTGGGTCGTGCTTGGAATTTTTCCAAGGCTATCCTGCTTCGAGTCTGTCCTGAGGATTTTGTGGGTTTACTTCGAGTTGGCTCTTCTGAAAACTTGAACTTCCAAATTTTCAACTTTTTTCGCTCTTTTTTTGATACATGCCTCTTACCTTTTTAGGATATTCCCAAAGATCATGGGTCATTTCTCCATTATTCGCTCATTTGATTGGACTATTTAATTCTGTTCAAAGAGTGCGGCAAATTAGACCGTAACACTTATCCTCCAAAGTATGCCTTGCCAATGAAAGGTGTGCTTTGGTCAAGGATAAATATTGAAATCGACAAGTCATAAGTAGTTGAGATTTTTGGCGATTAACTGGTCAAACCATGGTGAATCTTCTGGTTCTTTCGGATTTATCAGTAAATCAAAGATCATTCTAGACCGTGATAGTTCTGGATTCTAGTCCATGCTTTATTGTCGGTCATAGGCAATGATTCTGTGTTCTCGTGAAATCAATAAGCTGTGCGATGTATCATGAATCAAGATCATCCTAGGTCCATCCGGGGGCAAGCAATTACATGTTGAAATCAATGGATAAAGTTTCTTCCATCAAAAGGCCTCGGTTTATTGTTCCATTATAAACCGATACAGTCACCTAGCTTAACCATGCTACTCTAAGGTAAGGATTTTCTTGGCTAGCTTCAGTTTTAAGGTCCAATCTTGTCCAAAACCAAAGTCAAGATTTTGGTGTCTTCGAATCATGCATTCGATGAACGATTCATTTTCGGATCACTGCAGATCATTAGTTGAAAGCTCGATCTCTTCAGATTATTAGTTGAAATCTCAATCTCTTCGTATCGTTAGTGGAATCTGTGGTTGTCCCAAGCCGATGGTTAAGTCCATGATCTCTCTGAATCGTTAATTAAATCCATGGTTGTTCAAGATCGATAGTTAAATCTACGATCCTTTCGGATAATCAATTGAATCCATGGTCGTTCGAGGCAGATATTCACCATCTCTTCGGATCGTCAATCAAATCGATGGTCATTGTCCTTGCATGAATCGCTTTTCTGAAGAGTTATATCCTTGTTATTCGTCGCGATGCTTTACCAGCGTCTGACATTATAAAAATGGAATGCACTCTTTTGAAATATCATTTCGAGCTCACTAATTTCATAATGCTTCTTTTCCTGGGTTTTTTCAGGTTTGAGTTTGATTTCTTTCGACTCTAGTCATTAGGTGTAAACAAATGTTGTACTTTTCTTTCTAAGTTTTTGCTGTCAAATGGCCTAGGCTTAATGTTCCATTATAAATTGATACTGTCACCTAGCTCAACCACCCTACTCTGAGGTGAGGATTTTTTTTAGCTAGCTTCAGTTTTAAGGTCCATAGTTGTCCAAAACCAAAGTCTAGATTTTTATGTTTTCCGGTCATGCATTCGATGATCGATATATTTCCTAATCGCTCTGCATCATTAGTTGAAAGCTCGATCCCTTTCAATTGTTAGTTGAAATCTCAATCTCTTCATATCATTAGTGGAATCTACTGCTATACCATGCCAATAGTTAAGTCCACGATCTCTCCAAATCATTAATTGAATCCGAGGTTGTTCAAGGTCGATAATTAAATCTATGATCCCTTTGGATCATTAAATCCATGGTCATTCAAGGCCGATAAGTAAATTCACCATCTCTCTGGATCGTTAATCAAATCGATGGTCGTTGTCATTTCTCGAATCATTTTTGTGAAGAGTTATATCTCTTGTTATTTGTTGCGATGCTTTACCAGCGCCTGGCATTATAAAATTGGAATGCACTCTATTGAACTATCATTTCGAGCTCAATAATTTCGCGCTGTTTCCTTTTCTGGGTTTTTCAGGTTTGAGTTTGATTTCTTTCGACTCTAGTCATTATGTGTAAATTAAATTTATACTTTTCTTTTCAAGTTCTATTTAAATGTGAATGGCAAAGAATTTTTTTCGTCCAATCATTGTGTGAACTTGTTTGAGTATTTGTGAAATGCGCTTTCCATTCGATGAACTCTTGATCCTTTTCTCGTCATTGTTGTTTTCAGACCAAGTCATTAGCCCGTTTTGTCATTTGCCGGCCTTTGGTCGCTTTGGCGAACGAAAAGCGATTTTTGGGGGACCAATCTTCGGGCACCCATATGTGACCATATCCAATTATGGAATTTGGTTGGACTTCGATCACATCGGCAGGTGATTTAAGAGTTTCTTTTGAGGGAACATTAAATGCGACCGTACCTTTCCTCGAGTGTCGATCGAATTAGGCTGCCTTGAATCAGCAACTTAGGCATCCTTCTTCCGGATGCATGTTTCAACTATGCGAAACCCTAAGCATTAGCCTAGGCCAACCTTCTAAGATTGTAGTTTAGATAGCTTTTTTTAGGATAGTAACCTTTGATTATGCCAAATTATGGGTATCGATCAATGTTCAAATTGGATCTTGCTTGACTTTAGGCATCAATCTTTGGCCCCGCCATCCTCAGGACAAGGCATCGATGTTCTCGCTCTTGGACTATGCCTAACTACGGGCATTGGTCAATGCTAATCACCTAAGACCATGGTTGAGACATCCACACCCAAGATGTTTTCTTATGATGTCGCCTAATTTTGGGTGTTGATCGAAGTTTGAAAGAGATCCCGTCTTTCCCCGGGCATGGACCTTTTCTCTCGACTTTTCTGGGTAAGGCATTAATGCTTTGCCAAATTCTAGGCTTGAGCCGAGTGATCGACGGTCGAGTTACGTCCATTTTGGTTTATAATCCTACACCCCACCCAAGGCAAGAGTTAGCGGATAGATTGTCAAGTCACGTCCTTTTTGATTTATACTCCTGCCCTCGCTTCATGAACAAGACTTTGCAGGTGGACAGTCAAGTCACGACCTTTTTATTTCATACTCATGCCCCTGCTTCAAGGACAAGAGTTAGTGGATAGACGGTCAAGTTACATCCTTTTTGGTTTATGCTCCTGCCCCCGCTTCAATTACAAGGTTTAGTGGATGGACGGTCGAGTCACATTCCTTTTCGTTTATACTCCTACCCCTGCTTCAAAGACAAGAGTTAGCAGATGGAAAGCCAAGTCACATCTTTTTTCATTTATACTTTTGCCCCCACATCAGGAGCAAGAGTTTGCTGGTGGACAATAAAGTCACATCCATTTTAGTTTACATTCCTTCCTCCACATTATGGGAAAGAGTTAGCTGATGGACAGTCAGGTCACCTCTATTTTAGTTTATACTCATGCCCCCACATTCAAGGGAAAGAGTTAGCCGGCATCCATCTCCGAATGCCAATAATGGTTGAACTCCAAGGGTCCGAACATGGACCGTAGAAGTTTGGTTGGCGCCTAACTCCAGGTATCTGCATTCCTGCATTATAAATACGCAGATTCATTCGAGTTGGTCATATTTCACAACTCCTACGTCATGTAAAGACAGAATCGCAGAATGACTGACACTTCCTTATTACATGGCTCTAATCAATTGTGTATAAATTTATTTTCAAGAAAAATAGCGTCGAAGTTTTTCGCAATTCCATGCCCTTGAGAGTGTGATCATATCCATTGTTGCTAGCTTGAAAGTGCCATAGTTAAGCTTTTGTTCTATTGTATACAGACCAACCCAAGTCGGGTCCAAGTTTCATGGGCCTAGAAAAATTTGTTCGAGAACCAAGTCGGCGATCTCAAAGGTCCGTTTACTAACCTTGGCATTGTAATATCGGGCGACTCGATTTTAGTGTGCAGATGCTTTCAAGTCAGCTTCATTGCGCCTCTTATCAATCATATCAAGAGACTCTAATAGGAGCTGCTCATTTGTTTGTGGATTGTAGTGAGTTACCCGATGAGAAGGTACTTCCAGTTCCTTTTCGATTCTGAGTCATGCAACCATTGCTTCATAATCCACTTTATTATTCGTCACAAGAAAGTGTAGATTAGAGCATAATAGATAGAATGTTCCTCGAGAGTGAATAGTACAACTCCAACACCGGAACAACGTTCATTTGATGCATCATTTGTGTATGTCTTCCACCTAGTATTCTACTCGCTATTGCTCTTTAGAGCATCGTCTCGCGCAGCATATTCAGATATGAGATCCACCAAAGCTTGACCCTTGATAGCTCTTCGAGGGTGATTGGTAATGTCATATTGGTTCAAATCAGTATTCCATTTAAATAGCCTTCCAAAAGTCTTGGGTTGCAACAAGACTTGTTGCAAAGTCTAGTCAGTAGGAACTTCAATGATTGGATGAGCCTAAAAGTAGGGACCGATCTTCCTCTTTCCATTTTTTATTATGTCAAGGAAAGGGATGAATGTGTCTATTGCTCTAGAGATGAATCGAGTCAGGGCAACGACCTTCCCAACATGACCAGAGCGATGCCGGTTCTTAGAAGGTTAGGGGCTGAATGAGATCGTCAATCCAGGTGGTTTGGACATTTTCGACATTGTCGGAGCAACGCTGGTTCTCAAAAGGTTAGGGGTCGAATGTGACTATTGATCCAACGGTTTGGAGCTTCCCGACGTTGCAGGAGAAAGGCCGGTTCGCAAAAGATTAAGGGTTGAATGTAACCGTCGATCCGATGGTTTGCTAGTCTACATTGACCATCGTCATTCGAGGATAAAGGAGAATTTCCTCAGTTGTGCTGATGGTTTCATGGCATATAATTTTTTTCTTAAAAAACACGGTTCCATTGGTTCAAGAAGCAACTTTATTAATGAGTAGAAGAAGAAACGACATGTCCTGCCTAATTACAATGCCCAGTGTCCCTGGGAGGCTTATTTGCGAAAGGAAATAACGAGATAGCGTTATTGCAGGCTGCTACTTCATCCTTGAGAGACCTTGATTGATGAACAGTCTTTCATCATCTTGTCTTGTCCCCTGTCTATTGGGCCCATGCGGTTCTCCTAGAGCAGGTAGAACCTAAGGCCTTGCAGTTTCCCCACATTCAGTGGTTCCTCAACTATTGATGCAGCTTGTTATTCCTTATCAGCTTCTCAATTAGATTTTTTAAATGTCAACATTTATTGGTGTCATGTCCTTGAGTTTCATGGAAGTGACGATACTTTCCTTAGCACTTATGTTCATCAGTCGCCTCTCTCCGAAGTGGCTTCTTGTATTACTCCATCTCTTGCATGGCAAGGTAGATGTTTTCCAGTGTATCGTCCAGAGGTGTATATTATTCAGATCTCATTTCCTCGAGCTCTCGTAGTTATCGATGTGTTGGTTGCCTAGAGATTGATTCCTCTTCTTTGATTATTAAAATCCCAGGCATTAACTACCGCATTCGTAGAGTTTCCTTCGGCCGGCTTGATTGCAGCATTACTCTGCATCACCTCGGCTGAACGTCTAGCGTCATCTCGTCAGGAATGAGTGCTTTCCACTTCCAAGCGCAAGAACAGGTTAGCTTTTCTGTAGAATTTATTTATCATCGACGGGGCATCAATTTCAACCATCTCCCGAAATCAGTTTCGGGATAAATCCCCTTAATCAGTGCCATCAACATTATGCCATCGTTGGGATTCATTACTTCCTCCATAGCTGTATGGAACCGACTCAAGAAATCCATTAACGACTCTCCCGCTCCATGGAAGAGGTTTGATAATGACATGACATCATTTTGACGTGCAATTGTAAACAGAACTACTTCAGAAATTTTTGCGATAACTCAATGAAAGACGATACGGATCTCGGTAGGAGCCGAGTGAACCACTTCGTCGCCACTCCTTCTCGGCAAATTGAAAAACAACGACATCTTACATCATCGGACGCTCAGCCAAAAACCATATGTCATTTATACGTCATTAAGTGCTGTCTTAGATATGTCTTTCCACCATACAATGCATTGTTAGCATTGCTAACCTCTATGGATACTTTACGCGTAGAATGTCCTTAGTAACAGATTCAGACTAGGAAAAGTACCCTATTCATCATTGCTTCTAAATCGATTTTCACTTATAAGTCTCTTAACTATGTATTCCATGTACTTCGAGTCTACAAATTTGATTGAACGACGGTGATTGAGATCTGTTCCAAGTGTTCACCCTAGCAAACGCTCTCGGGCATACTCTCGATACTTGGGTTCTCCAGACTCCGGGAGATCCATTCATTCAGCAGTCCCCCTACTTGATTCATGAGCATTGTGTTAGTAGCAATAGCTTGATATTTAGCTTTCTGATTTTCCACAACATGGCTAGAAATCAGATCCATGTCGCCTTCTTAAGGGTGAGCTCTGGGCCCACCATTACATGGATTAATATCGATTCGTCTACTTGGATCAATACCGATCCACAAAGCCGAGCCGTGGGTTTGTCTTCTTCCTTGATATGATGTCCCGGTAGTATTTTGAGTATTTTTCTGCTTTCTATCCCTCCGCCTCTGGTCAGATGAAGAGGAATTCTCAGATTTTGAACTTGAATCCCTCCACTCCTCCTTCGGCTGTTCTGCATTAGCTCATTCAACAGCCTCAAGCTCTACTGCATCTGCTGGTTCATCTAGTTGTACTCTCCTAGAATCTGTCCTTCATCTTTTTCATCATCTGATCCATTTCCACTTTGGTCATGACATCAGGTAGATTCTTGATCTCTGGTTGTTCTATTTGGGCAGCTCCATCCACATGGTGAATGTCTTGATTCTCAGCATCATTAGCAACTCTGGAGGTTGTAGCACATTCTCTCCTTGAGGGGGCCATAGTAAGTAACTTCTCTTATATTATTGAAAATTTGAATTGTAGAACTGTATGGTTGGAAAACTGGATTATCTCTCAGATCTATGAAACCCAATAGTATATGGATCCAAGTAGCTTGGATTCAATTCTCAATGAAAGCACCAAAAAGTTTGAATCAAAAATGCATAAACACCCAAGATATTGTTTAGAGAATAAAAAATAAAGAAAGTAAATGAAAAATGAGGAAAGAAATAACCCACTGTATTTGAAGTTGTTCGTCAAATCTTGGCCTACGTCCATTTAGTGATCTTATTGCTTAGATCATTTGACTACAAACAGGATTTCTTACGGATCGGTATAAATCCATTATGGACTGGTATAAATCCGAGAGTGACTATAAGAAATTACCGTAATAGAAAGCAAGAGCCAAAAGATCTTTAAAAATGAGTCCTTCCCTCCTATTTATAGAGGAAGGAAGCCTAAAATCTCACCCTCATGATCTCTACCTTGTTCTCCATGCCATAGACCAATTCTCAAAGAAGATAGGTGGGCACCTCAGCAGTTTGTGTGGGTCGACACCGATCCATTGGGTTGGATCAGTACCGATCTGTGAGATGGTCAAATTGGCTCTTTTGAACTCCTTGTCTAAGCTCGATTCGTGGTTAGCTTCATGATTCTAAACCTGTTTGCATCATTATTAGCTTTGTTCTGATTCCAAATGATGGATCGGTGGAGAAGTAGAGTTGTTGATTTCAAGTGCTCATGGAGATTGATAGAGAATAGCATGCAATCAATGAAATAGGATTTGAAATAGGCTCCTGAGATTATCACAAGCATGTAGGAGGAATCAAGGCAAGTTTGGAGGAAAAAAGTTGGATCGGTACCGATCTACTACTTGGGTAGATCTTGTCTTCTGATCTCTTGTGTTGGTTTAATCTTTGTTAACTTAAACTAACTTGGAGTCTGACATGAAAAATTCAAGTACTTGCTTGGGGCTCAACCCGAAGATTTTCTGATATTTTTACTCTCTGAGTTTTCCTTCATTTTCTTGGAGTCAGAACCAAGGCATTCGGGTGTCGGACTCGAGACTGCTGTGTTTCCGACCCAAGTTTGCTTTCTTATAGTCAAACCCTAGATTTCTGTGTGTCCAACCCGAGTCTTCTTAGATCGTATCAATTTAACCTCTTGGCTCGGTACCTAACCAACTTTGGGTCATGCTTGGTTTTTCTATATGGAATGCTTTGGGTCGCGCTAGGAGTTTTTCCAAGGCTATCCTGCTTTGAGTTTGATCTGAGGATTTTATGGGTTTACTTTGAGTCGACTCTTCCGAAACTTGAACTTCCCAATTTTTAACCCTTTTCACTCATTTTTTGATATTTCATTTTTCATTCCTTTTTGCAATATTTCAAAGTCATTGGGTCATTTCTCCGTCGTTCGCTCGTCCGATTCTATCGTTTAAGTATGTTCGAAGACAATGGAAAATTCAATTGTAACACACTTAAAGGCACATTTGTGGCTAATAGATTATATCCTTTTGGATACAACTATCAAAATCATATTTTAATAATGTACTTGGAATCTGTTTTGGATTTGCCATCATACCAAATCATAGAGTCAATACTCTTAATGGTTTAACTAAACAACCAAGGATTATTTATTCTTGACGTTTATAAGAAACTCGCAGTTTCTCTTTAATGTACAAGAATACTCATTAGACTTTCTAATGTATTTGTGTTGTTTATTTAGGTTCAATCAATTTCATTTCATCCCTTGTAATCATTTTTACCATTGCAACGTATCTAAATTCAATTTACACCAATAACTTCTTAAAAAAATTCCTTCGCTACGAAGTTGATGTTTCTTGAAACAACAATTGTTTCTCAGTGCAATGGAACGGGCATTCATAAGAATTTTATGAATTGCATTTTACAAAAATAAATTTTGCATTAGTTCATAATATATGTATGTTCACGACATAAATTAGTCACCTAATGACTATCGTTTCCAAAAATCTATTGGGACGATTCATGCAAGATCCATTATGTACAGTCACTACGTGAGTCTTTCGATTCACACAACCTACAAACTGCTTGACCCAGGTTATGTAAGGATTTCTTATAAAATATGTATTGGAAGGAAATCAGTTTTGAGTGGTCTGTCCACGTTTATTAATAGAGATTTAAAATTAGGTGCATGGTAGAGATACCAAAGCAGCTATAACTCACACAAGGCTATATCAATAACCTTAAGACAAAACATAGCACTCAAAAAAATGACATTACATCTCACTCAAACAAAATGACAAATAAAAATGACATACAAGGTAGCAACTATGAAGGAAAAAGAACAGTAATGTCGTACGCAACACCATCATGAGGATCCTTCTAGTCGAATGAATATGGCTTATCCAAATTAGGAGCAAGAACGACAAAGAGCATATCGACATGAGACATGGCATTGGAAGCGATATCACGGGAAAGAGCAGTGGCAAAGAAAGTATCTAGCTTAGCCAGGTCAGTAAAATCGGGCATATACTTAGCAAGGCCACCAAAAACAGGCTTATAAACTCTTTGTCGTATAATTTTGCAAACTATTCTTTGGATGATATTTATTTTAACCTTGTGTACTACTCTTAATTAAACACCTTATAGAAAGAATTTAACTCAATTTCACACATTATTAATTGTGTTTTGTCTAACAAAGTTCGATTACTTCTTTTTAATACATCATTACGTATTATAGGGAGGAATGACCATCAAGATTGAATCTTTATTCATATTAGGTACATACGTAACTCTTTCCAACATACTCATCGATTTGATCAAGTCACAATTCTATCGCATGTTGTTTTAGTTACATCCATTTTATATTCTATGAGCTTAGCATTGACTTTACATGAGTATATAATACACATGTCCATGTCTATGATAACTCTTCAATGAATATAATCGAGTATATGGAACCGTTTTGGTATTAAAATAACTACGATTGCATACATCTATATGTATCAATTCGAAGAGTTCATCAGCTCTTATGACTCTCTCACTACATGGGTTTATAGCCTTTGATTGTTTGAGACACAATTAGCTAGTATTATATGATTCATAATCATATAATACAAATTATTTATCAAAACTACATCTTAGTCTATAATTCCAAAATAATTGTAAATAATTTTAGATACTTTAGTATTTTCAAATGCATCACTTTTTTGTGTAAGAAAATGACACATTATAGTTTTATATCATCACAAATATTCATAATATTCACATAGAAATATAACTATGTCTATATTTCGGTTGACGCTAAAAAATAGTCATTATTCATAAATATTGTTCAATGTGTTTAGCCTAAACCTAATCTTTGGCACTACATTTCTTAGACACTCTATCAACTGGGTTGTGAGCTTAATTAGTTAACCCTAACATGACTAATTACACTGCGCAGGCCATTTGGACTCTGATACCATTGTTGGAACTTGGCCAGCATGCAGTGGAAGAAATTGGTGAATTTCAATTTTTTACAATATAGGATCTTTATTGAGCTTATAAGGTCTAATTTATTTAGAACATTTCTAGATTTCCTTTTAAATAAAATTGTTATTTTATTCAAGTTTATAATACAATTTTTTATTATGTAATTACTATTATATTACATAAAAACGTGTATCATATACATACATACATACATATATACATATACATGCATACATACATACATATATATATATATGTCTTTGTGTGTGTGCATGTGTCACATAGCAATTTATGCAAGGTATAACACGTCAATATATAAATATTGGCATTTACACCACAATGGATATGCTTGCTCATCTATTATACAAATATATCATCCAAATTTATGTTTATATATATATATTATTTATGTATTCTACATATTTCGTATATATCTTTTTGAAAATTATCTATAAATGTATATATAAATACAGCAATATATATATTATATGAGTATATATTAAAATTATATAAAAATTTATTTAATTATTTTTCTAACATTCTAAATAAAAATCCATCTATTATTGTTATTAAGCATATATATATATATATATATATATATATATATCTTGTAAATAGTTTAATAACAAATTCTAGAAATATAATTAAATGATATATATATATATATGTATATGTATAAAGTATGTAATAAAATATACACCTATTATAATACTCACAACGTAATTGGTTTTACACACACACACGAGTGTCACGGTACACGCTTCGCGTGTGAATTATTTTCCATATAAATTGCATATATGTTTAAAGCAGTCAAAAAAATGACTTTTATTACCAGGTGATATCAAGATTTGTATATTTGTAAAGAAGTATTCTGAATTTGTAAAGGAATTTTAATTTTGGATTCTATTTTTAAAACCATTTCGAATGTGTAAAGCATGTTTAATTTTAGATCCTACTTTTAGAGGCGTTTGAATTTATAAAAGAAGTTTAATATTAGATTCAATTTTGAAGTGATTAAATTTGATAATATATAGAGGGTCGTTTTTGGTAGTTCACGTTGATATCAAAAAAGTATGACATCAAGGCTATTACAACTATATATATATATATATATATATATAAAATTTGGTATGAAAGTTAATGTAAACTAATAAAAATTTATTTTTAAAAAATTTGCTCGAAATTTAAAATTTTCTGTAAAAATCTAAGTAAAATTTAACATTTAAATATTATATATATTATAATTTAAAATCAATTTTGAAATTCAATTTCAATTTTTGGCTATTATTTAAATGTTTAAATTATGTAAATATAATTTTTTTATCATTCTACCAAAAGTAAGTCATGCAATAATTCAATTTTATAAAATATAAAACAAATTTTATATAATTTATATATATTGATATACTTAATTTTTATAATTATTAATTTAAACAATGTTTAAAATAATAATAGATATGCAAAAATTATTTTATTTATGCTATTTATATTTTGAGCATGAAACTAAATTTATAAAATGATAAAATCATATTTTATATGGCATAAGATACTGTATTTAAATTATAATGTTTACATAATCTAAATAATGAATATTAATTTAATTAATTAAAAAATAATTTATTATTTGTTTGTGATGAGAGCATTAATGGTAGGAGTGTATCATAACGTTCTTTTTAATTTATATAAACATTATATATATAGTCATACAACCAATCTAGATGTGACGATATATCAATATGCTAGAATTACCCCCAAGCTTACAAAGCAACAGATAATATGTTAACTATTTAGACATTAAATTGTAGTTATAGATTAGATATACCTTATCTCCAAATCCTATTAGATCATCTTGAAATGATGTGATCCATTCCTTGGACTTCTTTCAAATTCAATAGAGTACTAGTCCCTGAACCGATGACCATAAGTTATCGAATAGAGTTACTTTTAGTTTGATTTGTGTTTGGAAACGGAGGTATGGGAGTGGATATTTTCAGCCAAAAAGGATGTAGATGGAAGCTCAAAAATCATCAACATAAGAGTGGGTTGAGATGATTTTATTGTTGTGAGAATGGATGGATATTTGGGGATCAAGATTCACATTTCTCTCTTACCATTTCTTTCCTCTTATCCATTTAAACCCTAGCCCTTCTAGCAATCGTATGGCCACCCTATAACAACCCACCAAGAAAGGGACCTTAATTTCGATCTAGAAAAGACTCATCGAAACTTAAAACTTTCACAAAGCTGACTATTGGTTGGTAAAAAGAACAATACAAGGCTATTTATCTACTTATTCAGAATCTCACAGCGAAGGATAAAATATAATAAGAAAAAAAATACCGATTTTATTATAATTTCAAATTGTCATTTAAAACCATAACAAAATATCCATAATATTATATCCCAACAATAACGGTACAAATTCAAAATATTCTAAAAATTACAACATTGTTTTTTTTCATGGGTACATCAAAATTGTAGAAAATAACAAGTAAATAAATAGACTACTGCTACAAGTATCAACATCACCTTCGCCTTTAGCATCGCCCTTCTCAACTTGTGTTGTAATGAGGAGAGAGTCAGAACAATATATGTCTGGTGAATAAAAATCTCAAGCCTTACTACAGTAGTACTTGGGTAGTATAATTTAAATAGGAATAAGTCCTACATTTCTACCTATAATGTAAGTCTATTCAAATGTAAGCCCAAAGGCTTTATCCAAACTAAAATAAAAGGTTCCAAATATAATCTCATAGCTATCCCAATAACCCATATTTATCGTCTATAATGTCCTATCAATGTAAGATATGGTACTCAAGTCACTTAATATCTTTTAACAGGAATTAGGTAGATTATGACCATTTAATACTTTATTTAAGGTAGGTCCATGTCATTTACCACCTGTAGCCTCAAGGCGGACTCCTCACACAACTCATAACCCTGACCATCACTATTTCCTACATAGAGAAGAGGCGGGTCCTCACACAGCCACTTAATACATTAAATCTCTAAAGTAAGTCCTTCGTATTATAACCAGTACTCCATGGCGACATCTCACTTTAGCCCGACTATTCAAAGGTACTGGTAGCCAGACTAGCTGATAAAATTTACCTTATAAAATTTGGAACTAACCTCACGTCGTCGTAGTTACTTATTACAGGCAATGCTGCTCAACTACCCCAAATTCACACTGTTGGTAGCCAGATTATCTGGGCAGACTTCCATATGCTTTTGGCCAAACTTGCAGCCTTGTAACTTAGTTATAATTTATGTCACACGCTACATATATTATCACACATCTCACCGTTTCCATAATCAAGGCCTTATAAGAAAACTTTCTTATTTGGCCTTTAATATTAATTACCTTCCTAAGGAGGATTTAATAAGATTTAGTAACCTATTTAACTATGAAATCGTACGTTATCATTATACGTCAATTACACTAATATATGTATGTGTGTGTTTGTGTGTGTTTGTATATGTTCCTTATAATATCTAAGTGTACTAAATATGCACTCTAACCTAGCGTTTAAATGTCAATTCTTAAACAATTATACAAGTCTCATTCCATACCATCAACAATACCGAAATTCCAATATTCATATCTAAAAATTCTAATTAATAGACCTGTGCACAACTGAAATTTAAACTCAACTTATTACATCAAAATAATGAAATGTACAATTCCAAATTTTACGCTCTATTCAACACCTTTTTTGCATAAAAATAAATGAAGAGTGTTTCATTTCCAATGCTTCCACCTCAATCCAACTACAGTCGTTCGATGGATGTCATGACATAATTTAACTATAATCAAAACGTAGCTTCCACATTAAAGATCGACAGTATTGTCAAGTCAACAGAACCATGTAATTTAAAATTATCAAATGAGTCATTCCATATATATTATCCAATAACTTGGTTATAAATTAATGGTTTGATTATTTAAAAAAAAATGTATAAGAGTATATGTTATTTAAGGTATGGAATGAAGAGAGTGAATAATCAGTTCTGTTTCACAGTTCCATTTCACATATCAGTCTACTATCTACATCATAAGCATCTTTATATTTTTGTATTGTAAATTACATTTGAAGTAAGATCACAATGTATTCTATTTGCACTGTTTTTACATCATGTTTACATAGTTAATATATGTGAACACATAAGATATCAAATAAGCACTGTAGGAATCTTGTATGTATATTAATAGAGGTTATCCCCACTATTAGTTGTACAGTCGTGCATGTGCATCAGTTACTTGTCACTAGTGTACTGAAGACCGGATACGACAACGGTTCAACCATGACCAGTTGGGCACAACAGTCATAAAAAGAGTGGAGCGTCATCTACATCATGCCGTGATAAAATCCATGAAAACCATTCTAAACCAAGTAAAACCACAAAAACCAAGGCTATTTTGACTAATTTTGAGGTTTTTCTTTCTTTTGGAAAGTTACCTTTTCTAGATTGCATTGAACAGTGGGTGAGGAGAAGAGGAGAAGAGATGTGCTAATTTTGGTTTTTGTATTCAAACACTTAGCTTATCTTGTTATTGTTGTTGGTATATTTGCATTTCAATCCTTAATGTTACAAATAGTTGCATATAAACAACAAGTCACTCCTACCAAAAATTCGACCGTCGGAACCTCTAGTTGTGGTTAACCACAACCTGGTCTTCGGAATTATCATTTTCGCTTAGAAGACAAGCTTGTCTCCTCAATTGTACCAGTAAGAACTTAGTTGTAAGGATTTATTTTAGCTCATATACAAAAACTTAGCTGTAAATAATAGTAAGGTATTAACCTTAATTAGCTATAAGAAATATAGAAATAATAGTTGTAAGCAGATTAGTTGTGCACTAGTAGGAATTTAGCTGTCAAGCTCAAACATTTAACTAGTAATTTGTTGGCAATTCCCATTCTTAACGTCAAACAAAACGCTACAGGTAAAGTTACATGAGGTTAAATGAAGCATAAGGCTTATATTATTATTTTTTAAAAAAAATCAAACTGCATTCATCAAATGCGTTTAAGCTCAATGAAGAGAGAGCACTGGTTTTGAAATTTTGAATTTGTCATCCACATTTAGCAAACCATCCGATAAGTTCAGGAAATTTTTGGAGAAAGATAACATAGAATTTCCATTCAAACTCCTAGAATATATAACCCAATATACAATCAGTCATTCTAGGAAATATATCCTTATCAATCTTCTAAATATATAACCAAACATACAACCAGTCATTCTAGGAAATATATACTAATATAACCCATCATATCAAATATATCCTAATACAACCTGTCATATCAAATATATCCTAATATAACCCATCATATCAAATATATCCTATTAAAATACAACTTGTCATATCAAATATATCCTAACATAACCCATCATATCAAATATATCATATTACTCCCCCTCAAATTGGAGCATGCAAATCACAAATGCCCAAATTGCATAACAAATAACCAAACTGTTGACAACCAAGGGCCATAGTCAAAATATCAGCTAACTGGTGACCAGTAGGTACATACAAAGCAATAATATTTCCACCCTGCAACTCATCACGAACAAAGTGACAATCAACTTCAATGTGCTTGGTGTGGTCATGAAACACTGGGTTCTTCGCAATATGCAATGCAGATTGACTATCACAAAACAACCGCATGGGATTGGAATGAATCACACCAAGAGAACACAACATTGATTTTATCCACATAAGTTTACAAGTCGCTACGGCTATAGAACAATATTCTGCCTCCGTAGATGAATAGGAAACAGTCGATTGCTTCTCAGTTTTCTAGGAAACAGGAAACGACCAAGAAGCACAAAATAACCTGACACCGAACGACGTGTCAAAGGATAAGCTACCCAATCACTATCACAATAAGCTGTCAACTGCATATCACTGGGACAAAGCAAAATACCTTAACCAGGTTGACTTTTAATATATCGTAAGACACGGATGGCAGCATCCCAATGTGCGACCTGAGGATTACTCAAAAACTGAGCAAGAGTATGAATGGAATAACTCAACTCAGGTCGAGTAACAGAAAGATATACCAAGCACCCCACTAAACACCAATATTGCTCCGGATGCTCGTAAGGATCATTCGTCGCATAAGCCAACCAATGATTCGGTTCCATTGGTGTATCAATAGGTTACCTAACATACCTATCTCTGTCAATATATCCAAAGCATACTTCCATTGAGAAAGAAACAAATCCTCATCACCATGGGCTACTTCAATACCAAGAAAATATTTCAACACGCTAAGATCCTTCAAACGAAAACACTTACTCAAGTATGGCTTGAACCTCAAGATCACATCATATGAGGAACCTGCAATAATCAAATCATCCACATAAACTAGTACATGTAGAGAAACCTCATCCTGCTGATAACTAAGTAATGAATAATCAACATAAGATTGTGTAAAACCAAATTTCCACAAAGCACTAGATAACTTGGCAAACCACTGCCGAGGAGCTTGACGTAAACCATACAATGACTTGCGTAACCGACACAGTTTCCTAGGAGTAGGACTACTATAACCTGGGGAAAGCTGCATATATACCTCTTCCTCCAAATCACCATGAAGAAAAGCATTACATACATCCATATGATGCAATGCCCAATTACGGGCAATAGTAACAGCAAGAAAAATACGAACAGTACGCATCTTAGCAACTGGAGCGAAGTTTCATTATAATTAATACCAGCAACCTATTGGTTACCATACACCACCAAAAATTCCTTAGGACGCTCAACATTACCATTAGCACATCGTTTTATTTTATAAACCCAACCACTACCAATAGCCTTCTTACCAGGTGGCAAATCCTATAATGTCCATGTGCCATTCCGTTCAAGTGCATCAATCTCCTCTTTCATTGCCTGACGCCAACCTGCATCTTGAACGGACTCCTTAAAGGAAGTAGGCTCTTTTTTAGATGTAATTGCGGAGGAACAAGATGGAGTAGGAGAAGCAGTACGGGGGTTTATCTTGCACATAACTGTGTTAGTAACATATCCTTGAA
The DNA here is from genome assembly GCA_030765085.1 of Allium cepa. Lineage (NCBI taxonomy): Eukaryota > Viridiplantae > Streptophyta > Magnoliopsida > Asparagales > Amaryllidaceae > Allium > Allium cepa. Next base: position 92,000,425 of record CM060946.1, on the reverse strand, counting down.
GATGAGACGAGGGAAGCTTGATGCTGTGCCCACGACCAAGATTATCACCATTTGAATCAATGCTTGAATTCTTCCTGGACTCAACACCTTCTAAATTAACTCCCGTACTCCCCCTCGACTCCACACCATCACACTCGTGCATACAAGGCTGCTGAGCAACATGCTCCACGGCTACCCCAGCGGACTGGGTAGCTGCCTCTATCTTCAACTATCACATCAATCTATGATCTCGACATCTCATGCATTAACCAAATCAGACATAACATCCAACTCATCATAATCATCAAACACACCATTCATGGAATTTGGGGATAGAAACTGATTCAAATGCTCATTGGGAGAGGTGGAAAAGGAATCATGGGTAGAAAACGGAAAGTCATGCTCAATAAATTTTACATCACGGCTAATAAAATACACATGAGCATCTAAATCATACAAACGCCACCCCTTTTGACCCAAAGGATATCCAACAAAGATACGTCTCCTAGAACGAGGACCAAATTTATCCTTAAGACGAGGCTGATTCGTAGCATAGCAAAGACACCCAAATACCTTTAAAGCAGACATACTAGGTGGACTCCCAAAAAGCATTTCATAGGGAGTTTTACCATCCAAAACAGGAATGGGAATCCGATTAATAAGGTAACAGGAAGTTAAGACACACTCCCCCCAAAAATGAATAGGTAAGTAAGCTTGAAAGCGTAGGGCATGAGCAACATCTAGAACATGTTTATGTTTATGTTCTACTCTACCATTTTGTTGGGGAGTATCGACACAAGAGGTTTGATGTAAGGTGCCTTGTTGAGAAAAAAAATCCTTTAATCATTTAAATTCTTGTCCATTATCACTACGCAAAACCTTCATGGACTATTAAACTATAACGACCTGATTTTTCGACGTCCGAAAATCGATATCAATACATCCACTGTATTAATTGTCGAACAATAGAATGCCGAAAAACCGAACTGTTTGGGTTAAAGTAGAAGGAGATAGAAGAAGAAATAGACACAATATCAGAATCTCACAATCGCAGCGGAACAACATATAAAAGATGAATGATAATCTTTAAAACAAAAGAACTATATCTGTTTATACATTACATTATTAGAGTCATATATAACACAACAGCAGAAAAATAACATCATATACGTGTGATACGTCTCATCATCCAGCTTGTCTCCTGATCTCCACAACATACTTTCCCGACTTCGCTCCAGAACAACTGATAACCTGACTCTAGGCTGCCCGTGTGGAAAATTATGGGCACCCAGAGTTTAGAAAAGGGAACAATAAACTCCAAGTCAGTCATGGGACTGGTGTGAGATCTAAAAACAATTATTTGTACAAAAAGAAATAAAAAGAAATCTGTTCATGCTTTTGGAAAATGAAACTACCATAAGGCCTCCCGGCACACACACAATGCAATCGCACACTTGGGGAAGATTTCTCCTTATAGCAGTCAAACATGCTTGTTATGTGAAAATCCTTTTCATATTATTATTAGTGATAGTGTGGAAAATATTTCGAAAGTATAATATTAATCCTAGCCAGCATACATACCGTTATAGTATGCCTACTATAGCTACCATGTTAGATGGCAGGTTCTACAATTAAACCCGTATAAGGCTCGTATTGATTGTTTGGATTTCCAACAAATGGTCAAGGCTAAGGAACTTCCTTTATTCGAAAGGGTACGCCTCTGGAGGGACGCCCCAAGAACCTAACGGATCTCTGCCAACATGAGATCGGGTTACCTCTGTAACTAGGCAACTAACTACCATGAGTACGCAATCCCTCGGTCGTAATCGACCTTTACCGAGGCGCCCCAATTACAACAACCACATAAGTAAATATCTGGGCTCCATACCAGAATACCACTTTTTTTATCCACACAAGTTAAATATCTAGGCTCCATACCAGAATACCACTTTTTATCTATAAGGAAATACACATACCCTGAGGGGAGCGACGCCCATAACCTTGCTGCATCCTTTCCTGTTTCAACCATTTTTGGGGTTTGAGGTTCAACAAAGACTCGTCCCACAAAGCTACTCTTTTCATAAAAGCCATGCTTCGATCAACCAATGATCAACACTTATCATGCCACACTACCAAATTGGGAATATATCACTAGTAAATATCAACTACATAACCTCTAAGCTCGTACGTCTCAGAGAAGGGTGTTAAGCTAAGAGAAAAAAATTCTCCGCCACCAAACAGAAATGTATTTGTTAGAAACGAGCTTTATATCTCAAAATGCAATGTCAGAAAAACATTCATACAAGTCCATCCTAGGTCTGAATGGAACCGAAGGCACTTCGTCCGATTAAGGAAAAAGTCCTTATAAATCCGGATATTCCCTAATCACGTCCGGACTCCCCATCACATAGGATAATCTCTAAACCGAAGCAACTCAGTGCAGAGACAATCGACTGGTAATCCTTTCATTTTCTAAAATACCCGGTCTTCAACCACCGTCTTCAAATGCAATTCCATTTCGTCGTATCATTTCTTCGGAATGGGTTTTATAACTTAATGTCCTCCCCCGGCTTGTCCAAATAACGAGCGCTGATTTTAAAACAAGTGGATGCATTCAGATCTTAGATACGTCACAAATTTCCATTTTTAATCTTTTAAACAAAAGACCCCCTTTAAGATTTGATGTGGTTTTCGGATAACCATTTGGAATCCGATCCCCGGTCGCGTCGAAATTCAAATGTCGTCTTAAAGGCTAATATTGATAGTCGGTTATTTAACTATCAAATAACATCCATAAACAACCATCAGATTTAAAATAATTTCCTCCAATTTATTTATTTATTTATAAATATCTTCGTAAGATATATTTCCACACTTCAACCCCTCGAAAACAATTTTCAAACCACTTTCCTCTCGCGGGACAAATTTCTAAACATTGTTTATTTCCACTGAAAATTTGCCAAGACTAAATGCTTTGGATTTTTAAAATAATTTAATTCACTTTACCTAAAAATATATATTTTAAAATACCAAAAATAAAAACTATTTATAATGCTTTATTTAAAATACCAGTTATGAAATCTAATAATAATTTTTAACGAAAACTTAAGCCAAACAAATTTAAAAATAAAGCTGTTGAATTCTATACAAGTTTTCCAAATATAACTTTAGCCAAACTATATTAAAAATAAAACTACTTTATAAAATATAAATATTAATAATTATCTTTTTAAAATCATAATACCTATTAGCCCTCTAAAATTATTACTACTATAGCTAATTTAATAAAATGTTTACCTTTAAAATTTTAAACAACTTAAATAGATAATTTCTCGAAGATACATCCTTTAAATCAACTTTAAAAACTTTTAACTTTTACTTAAAAATCTGCTTGCAAACATACTTGGCTTATCAGGGAAAAACACTTTCCTTTCACACTTTTAAAAATAAACTACTATTTATTTTTAAAACTATTTACCCATTCCATTATAAATTCCCACCGTGAATTTACACTTCCAAATCATCCTTTGATAAATATTTCACTTTATTTATAAACCCCGTTTATAAATTTTGTAGTCTCATTCTTCTTTCCTAAAACACGGTTTCAAATACTAAATCAATTTTCAAATCGATTTCCAAAATTTACTACCTTTTAAAATAAATTCCTTTGTTTCTCCCAAACCATTTAAAATCCGAATTTTGAATAAATTCTTCAACTTTTAAACAATACTGCTTATGTTTTCAAAAACCCATTTATTAAAAATCTTTTTCCCCTATACTTGGAATTTATTCAATAGCATTTCAAAAATCAACCTTTATCCTTTCCAAATTCCTTCTTTTAATTTGTCCAATTCTCAAAATTTATTTTACTTAAAATTCTCTAGTTTAATTTCCTTACAAAAATCCAATTTCTATATTTCTGGTATATTAAAAATACCAAAATATATTCGGCCAAATAATAGCCTTTAATAATTTCAATTACCAATGTAGTCAATCACAGATTATCAATAAATCATATCACAACATATTAAATAAATTCAAATATTTGAGGAATCCAATTGGATCCCTCCAACCTGTTTCCCTACATCCATATATGTTAGCACAACAATTTAAATACCAATTCCACTTCGAGGTGGAATATCGCGGTATATGGGGTCATTCGCTATTATGTGGGACGCATAAGGTCTCATCCGCTATATAATGTGAGAAATCAATCACTCCAATACACACACACACTATCATATATAATATCACATCCAAACAATCAATTGGTAAGTTAAATTCGAACAATTCCGATTGAGTCAGAAGATCTCACCTTTGCTTTTGTTTTGCAATCCGACCCAACCAGCTTGTTCTTTTGATTCTGGACCTTGTATAAATAAAATTTTCCGAATTTATTAGCACTTGTCCTAATTTTAACTACCATTACTATTATCACTTAAAATTTAAATCTATTTAATAAGATCCCAATTTTACTTTACTGTCCGGTTTTTTGGTAAACAAACTAAGTTAAAATTTTAAACTTACTTATCATTAAATTAAAATGTTCAAAATAAATTAACCATCACATAACAACTTATGAATTTATAAATATTCAATTTTTAACATGCCCACGCGAGCTTGCGAACGACACGAAACCTCAACGAGACCCGCCACCGCGGTCAGGTCGCATCCTAACCCAAGCGTGACTTCGTCCATCAACCTGCCTTCGCATCGCCGCAACTTTGCGAACACGAATCCGTCACTGCCCTCCACTAGCTCGCTCGATTCGATCTGCCCCAAATCAATTTCGAACGAATTCGATTTTGTTTCTCTTTTTGATTTTAAACGAAATCGACTGCTAAATCAGGGAGGAAGTCGCCATTATTTTTGAACTGAATTTTTCGTTCTGCCATTAACGTTCCATTTGAATGAAAGAGGTTTTCGTTTTGATTTCTGATTTCTTGCGTGTTTCATTATATACTTTTTTCTTTTGAGAGACGCGTGTTAATCCTACGAACACATGTTTGAAATTTTTTTCAACGTGTCTGATGCTATAGGGCTTTAGATGCATTAGTATTATTTATGTTTAAATTTAAATTCAAATTTAAATTATCTCAAATTCGAAACCTTAAAATTTTACATCCTATCAAGGCGTGCTGCTAGGTGTTTATAATGTTAAACGCTTATTCCGAATGCAACGGAAAAGGTTCCCAAGCCTAACTCGATCTTATAGAGAAGATAGCTTTTTGGATCTAGTTACTATATTAAGTTTTCGATATAAATCTCAGCGCGTTTACTTATCGTACGTTCACACGACAACTCCAAATACTACAAAAATTGAAATCCAATAATAATACACTATTACGGATCTAATGAAACTAGTTTCGTTGAAATCCGAGACTGTGCCTCGGAAGGCTATTTTTTTTAAATATTGATTTAAACGATAAATTTTCAAACTAAAAAAACAGTTTTAAATTCAACTTTTAAAAGTTCTATTATCTCCAGTATTATCACTATGAATTTCTAAGCCTTTAAAATATTTTTAACAAGTATAAAACTGAAGATCCAATATTTTACACAACTTCCAAAAATAAATTTTAATAATTTAATTGCCAAATAAATAGTGATATTTGAAATTCAAGTTGAAAATAACCTTTAAATATTTAAAATCAATTAAATACTTCAAATTCAAATATCAAAAATTCTGGGTTGCCACATTCTTCCCTCCTTAAAAGAATTTCATTTTCGAAATTACTAGTTAAGAAGAATGATCCATAACCCGTTCACTATCTTCCTAATTCAAATAGTTTTTAACAACTTCCCAAAACCCAACAATTTCAACTTTCCAAAACTATTTTTATTAAAGACACTATCATTCTTACTAACTTTCCAACCTCAACCATAAGTTCCAAACAATATTATTTTCTCAACAATCAAATTTAAATTCAAATTTCAAATTATCAAAAATTTCTCAAAATTTTTCTACCGGGGCATTTCACTAGAAGGACAAATTTTGTAGTCCAATTAGTTTCTAGGACACACATCCACTGAAATTAATTTAAAAGCCAAAGTCAGCAGAATAATACTTTTAACGACAAAGTCACCTGTCCAATTACTTTCAAGGCATGATTTCTTAGGTTTTTACGCCTTAGAAACTAATTATTTTATATTTTGTCCTTAAAAGTAATTATTTCAGTTGTGTTATTTCAGTTGTGTGTCCTAGAAACTAATTGCACTTGCTAAAGAGGCCCTTCTGGCTAATTTCCACTTTTCTAACTTTTTAAAATTTTGAAAATTTTTGTCAGCGTCTCCTTTGCGCGGCTAGCTCGATACAACTACAAAATGCCATTACGGGTTCCCAGATTTCAAAAGAAAACAAAAAGCCAAGTGGCTAGACCAAAAATCATCAAATTTCATATAGAAATTTAAATACATACCTTTTGGTGAGAAATTTCATTTATCTTCTGAAATAAAAAAATCCAATTCCCTTTTCCTTTACAAAACCTGTATCCTACTTAGCAATAATGTCCAATTACAACATTCAAAATCATTTCGCACATTTCTTTATAAAAGTTTCAATAGTTATTTCATTCAATCCCGTATGATACACATATATCATCTGTACGTAATACTAAATCCGACCGCTCACTCGATCACGCAATTTCACTTCTGAAATAGTATCGTCCTCCGACTTCCTAGTGTGGACTCAGATCTGGTTTCTTGATCAGAAACCCTCATTCTCCTTGCATAGCCATAAAAGAATTTCTAGACAACCAAAAAAATCTATATTCAGAGTTCATCGTCGAAAATTGAGTGAAAAATCCTAACTCGGATCGATATAACTATCTTGAAATTCTGTGCTCGAATCTGGATCAAATCGTTATGCGAATAATATATGCACATCCTACGTATTTACCACAATTTACTTTTATCTATATCAATTTTCTTTTATTTACACTGATTTTCATTCACCTATTCACAATTAACCCATCTCACACTTTACATAATCTTATTCAAATGTTAGCTTATAACATTTTCCTCAATATCAAATTTTACTAAAGAATCTCACATTTATTTTAAAGTTTAATATAAGTATTTTATACACTTCTTATATTTGTTTTCACTTCACCACTGAAGTTATATATCCATTTCCATTCAACTTTACATTTTCAATTCAACTTGAATTAAATTTTCCTTTAAACTTTGAATATTAAATTTTATTTATCTTATCTAAAACCATCTTTAATTAGTCCCACTATTGATTTATTCATATCTCAAATAAAGGTTCATTTCCAAACTTTTTCTTCTTTTAGTTTCTTTGGACAAATTACACAATTTTACTTTATCAAACACCATTTTAAATTGATTCCAATATTCCATTCCAATTCCAGTTTTATTTACTTACAAATTCGAAATGAATTTCAACTTTTAGTTTTCAGTTTCATTTACTTGCATTTCAATTTCATTTCAATCCATATCATCATTTTATTCGATTCGAATTTTCAATCCCATTATGAATTCAATTTTTTTATCCTCAATTCTTAATTTATTTCCAAATCAAATTAAATATTGATTTCTATTCATCCTTTCTCAAACCCATTTCTTCAATTAGTTCCATTTACTAATTTATTTTTAAATCTCAATGGTTTTTTATTTCCAAACTTTAATTTGTTTTTAGTCTACTTTGACTTAATTCCACAATTTCACTATACTTACACAATCTTAAATTAAATACAAACCAAATATTCATTTTCAATTTATTTGCTTGCCCATTCCAATTAATTTTTCCAAACCTTATAAGTTTTTAAACTTATAAATATGCCATAACCATATTTAAATAAGATTCCAGAGTTTTAAATAATCACTTAAGTATTTCTAACTCATTTTTGGAATCAATTATATCCAAAATCAAACTATTTCAAAATCAAACCCAATTTCGCAAATATTCCCAATTTTAAAACAATTCGACAGCAATTCCTCTTCTGAAAACTCGAAAATGAACATCGATGATGTCGCGATCATCATAAGAATTATTTTCCAACAACCGAAAAGAGTTTAGTGCTTTCATCCCTTCAAAAACATTTCAATTATTTTTAAATTCCAAATCTCACAGATTTCAAATCCAATTCAAAAATATTTCACAAATAATTTCACCACTATTTTTCCAAAACCTTTGAAAACCATTTTCAAACTCAAAGGAATTTAGTCTTTTGAAATTTCAATCCCATATCCTTTTAATCCATATTCAAATATTTCTCTGGAATTTTATTCTATTTCAAATTATAAATCACATTTACAACTCACATTTACAAATCCCATGTTGTTATGTAATTTATTCTTTAACCTTTGGTTATGATATCAATTTTCTTATTCAGTTTCACACTTAAATGATAATAATTTAATATTATCACCTCCTAATAACCAAGCAATCATATATAACTATAATAATTTACGGAAATATATTTCTTTTATATACAAAAATAATTTGGGTAAAATTATTTCATTTACCCTATTTTAAAACAATACTGTGCCGGTTAATCTTGTTTAAGAATTTAGAAACTCCTATCGATAAAATGGCGTCCCATATATCGACCAGAATTCATAAACATTTAACCGATAAGTCAACATAATATAAAAAAATAATTTTTATATCCACTAATAAATACACGCTCATATCTATTAATACACTCAAACTCATTCTAGAGTACTATTGACTCTATCTCTAATGAGTAATTCCCCCACCAAAGCCTAGGTATATCGTCAACCTAAGCTCTGATACCAAAAATGTAACGATCCGATTTTTCGACGCCTGAAAATCGACATCAATACGTCCACCGTATCAAATGCCAAAAAATCAAATGCCGGAAAACCGAACCATTAGGGTTAAAGAAGAAGGAGATAGAAGAAGAAACAGAAACAATATCTGAATCTCACAATCGCAGAGGAACAATATTTAATAGATGAATGACTAACAAAAGAACTATATCTGTTTATACATCGCATCATCAGAGTCATATACAATGTAATAGCGGAAAAATAACATCATATACGTGTGATACGTCTCGTCATCCAGCTTGTCTCCTGATCTCCACAGCATACTTTCCTGACTTCACTCCAGAACAACTGATAAACTGACTCTAGGCTGCCCGTGTGGAAAATTATGGGCATCCAGAGTTTAGGAAAGGGAACAATAAACTCCAAGTCAGTCATGGGACTAGTGTGGGATCTAAAAACAAGTATTTGTACAAAAGAAATAAAAAGAAATCCGTTCATGCTTTTGGGAAATGAAACTACCATAAGGCCTCCCGGCACACACACAATGCAATCACACACTTGGGGGATTTCTTTTTATAGCAGTCAAACATGCTTGATACGTGAAAAACCTTTTGATATTATTATTAGTGCAAAGTGTGGAAAACAATTCGAAAGTATAAGATTAATCTTAGCCAGCATACGTACCACTATAGTATGCCTACTATAGCTACCACGTTAAATGGCAGGTTCTACAACTAAAACCATACAAGGCTCGTATTGATTGTTTGGATTTTCAACAAATGGTCAAGGCTAAGGAACTTCCTTTATTCGAAAGGTACGCCTTTGGAGCGATGCCTCCAGAACCTAACCGAATCTCTGCCAACACAAGGCCGGATTACCTCTGTAACTAGGTAACTAACTGTCACGAGTATGTCATCCCCCGGTCATAACCGACCCTTACCGAGGCGCCTCATTTGCAACAACCACATAAGTAAATATCTGGGCTTCATACCACAATACCACTTTTTTATCCACACAAATTAAATATCTGGGTTCCATACCAGAATACCAGTTTTTATCCAGAAGGAAATGCACATACCCTGAGGGGCGCAATCTCTATAACCTTGCTACATCCTTTCCTATTTCGGCCATTTCCGGGGGTGTAAGGTTCGACGAAGTCTCGTCCCACAAAGCTACGCTTTTCACAAATGACATTCTTTAATCAACCAATGATCAGCACTTAGCATGCCACACTAACAAATTGGGAATATATCACTAGTAAATATCAACTACATTACCTCTGAGCTCGTACGTCTCAGAGAAGAGTGTTAAGCTAAGAGAATCAATTCTCCGCCACCAAACAGAAACGTATTTGATAGAAACCAGATTTATATCTCAAAGTGTAATGTCAGACACACATCCATACAAGTCCATCCTGGGTCTGAATGGAACCGAAGGCACTTCGTCCAATTAAGGAAAAAGTCCTTACAAATTTGGATATTCCCTAATCACGTCCGGACTCCCCATTACATAGGGTAATCTCTATACCGGAGCAACACAGTGCAGAGGCAATTGACAGGTAATCCTTTCGTTTTTGAAAATACTCGATCTTCAACCACCGTCTTCAAATGCAATTCCATTTCGTCGTATCATTTATTCGGAATGGGTTTTATGACTTAATGTCCTCCCTCTGCTTGTCCGAATAGTGCTTATTTTGAAACAAGTGGATACATTCAGATCTTAGATAAGTCACAACAAATTTCCATTTTTAATCTTTTAAACAAAAGATCCCTTTTAAGATTCGATGTGGTTTTCGAATAACCATTTGGAATACGACCCCCGGTCGCATCGAAATTCAAATGCCGTCTTAAAAGGCTAATATTGATAGTCGATTATTTAACGATCAAATAACATTCATAAACAACCATCAGATTTAAAATAATTTCCCCCAAATTATTTATTTATTTATAAATAACTTTGCAAGATATATTCCCACACTTAAACCCTTCGAAAATAATTTTCAAATCACTTTCCTCTCGTGGAATAAATTTCCAAACATTGTTTATTTCCACTGAAAATTTTCCAAGACTAAATGCTTTGGATTTTTAAAATAATTTGAGTCACTTTACCTAAAAATATATACTTTAAAATACTTAAAATAAAAACTATTTGAAACACTTTATTTAAAATACCAGTTATGAAATTTAATAATAATTTTTCATGAAAACTTAAGCCAAACAAATTTAAAAATAAAGTTATCGAATTTTATACAAGTTTTCCAAATAAAACTTTAGCCAAACTATACTTAAAATAAAACTACTTCATAAAATATAAATATTAATAATTATCTTTTTAAAATCAAAATACCAATTAGCCTTTGAAAATTATTACTGCTATAACTAATTTAACAAAATGTTTACTTTTTAAATTTTAAACAACTTTAATAGATAATTTTTCAAAGAAACATCCTTTTAAAAACCTTTAAAAACTTTTTATCTTTTACTTAAAAATCTGCTTGAAAACGTACTTGGCTTATCAGGGAAAAACACTTTCCTTTCACACCTTTAAAAATAAACTACTATTTATTTTTAAAACAAATTACCCATTCCATTATAAATTCCCACCGTGAATTTACACTTCCAAATTTTGCTCTGATAAATATTTCACTTTATTTATAAACCCCATTTATAAATTTCATAGTCTCATTCTTCTTTCTTAAAACACAGTTTCAAATACTAAATAAATTTTCAAATCGACTTCCAAAATTTACTACCTTTTAAAATAAATTCCTTTATTTCTCCCAAACCATTTAAAATCCAAATTTTAAATAAATTCTTCAACTTTTAAACAACACTGCTTAAGTTTTCAAAAACCCATTTATTAAAAATCTTTTTCCCCCATACTTGAAATTTATTCAATAGTATTTCATAAATCAACCATTATCCTTTCCAAATTCCTTCTTTTAATTTATCCAATTCTCAAGAGTTATTTTTCTTAAAATTCTCTACTTTAATTTCTTCCAAAAATTCAATTCTATATTTTTGATATTTTAAAAATACCAAAATATTTCGACTAAACCATAGCCTTCAATAATTTCAATTACCAATGCAATCAATCACGAATTATCAATAAATCATATCACAGTATATTAAATAAATTCAAATATTTGAGGAATCCAGTTGGATCCCTCCAACCTGTTTCCCTGCATCCACAGATGTTAGCACAATAATTTAAATACCAATTCCACTTCGAGGTGGAATATCGCCGCCGTCCTCTATTATGCGGGGCGCATAGGGTCTCATCCACTATATAATGCGGGAAATCAATCACTCCAATATATATATACACATTATCATATATAATATCACATTCAAACAATCAATCAGTAATTTAAATTCTAACTATTCCGATTGAGTGAGAAATTCTCACATTTGCTTTTGTTTTACAATCCGACCCAACCGGATTTTTCTTTTGATTTTGGACCTTGCATAAATATAATTTTTCGAATTTATTAGCATTTATCCTAATTTTAATTACCATTACTAGTCTCACTTTAAATTTAATTCTATTTAATAAGATCCAAATTTTACTTTAATGTCCAGTTTTTTGTAAACAAATTAAATTAAAAGTTTAAACTTACTTATCATTAAATTAAAATGTTCAAAATAGATTAACCATCGCATAACAACTTACGAATTTGTCAATATTCGATTTTTAACATGCCTTATAATATATATCACCATAATATCTACTCAAGTTTAACAGTATGATCCAAACTGTGTATATATTCATTATATTTTTCATATATATATATATATATATATACACACACATACACATATATATTTGTTAAATAGAATAAAATAAAATAAAAAGAAAAAAGACTGTTACCTTACTGCCTAAACCGCCCCCTTGCTACAATCGTCGTCGAGCTATACCCAATCTCAACCTCGCCCAAATGCATCGCACGCCCGAGAAGTCGAACTCTACCGCCTTGTGTGGCCACTGTCCACGCGAGCTTGCGAACGACACGAAACCTTAACAAGACCCGCCGCCACAGTCAGGTCGCATCCTAACCCAAGCGCGACTTCATCCATCGACTTGCCTACGCATTGCCACAACTTCGTGAACACGAATCTGTCGTTGCCCTCCACTAGCTCGCTCGATTCGATTTACCTCAAATCAATATCGAAAGAATTTGATTTTGTTTCTCTTTTTGATTTTAAACGAAATCGACTGCTGAATCTGGGAGGAAGTCGCCATTATTTTTGAATTAAACTTTTCGTTTCGCCATTAACTTCCCATTTGAATGAAAGAGGTTTTCGTTTTGATTTTTGATTTCTTGCATGTTTCATTATATTTTTTCTTTTGAGAGACGCATGTTAATCCTACGAACACGTATTTGTAAAAAATTTCAACGTGTCTGATGCTACAGGGCTTTGGTGCATTAGTATTATTTTTGTTTAAATTTAAATTCAAATTTAAATTGTCTCGAATTCGAAGCCTTTAAATTTTACATCCTATCGAGGCGTGCCGCTAGGCGTTTATAATGTTAAACCCCTATTCCGAACGCAATGGAAAAGGTTTTGAGGCCCAACTCGATCGTATGGAGAAGATAGCTTTTCAGATCTAGTTATTATATTAAATTTTTGATATAAATCTCAGCGCGTTTACTTATCATAGATCACACGACAACTCCAAATTCTACGAAAATTGAAATCCGATAATAATACACTATTACGAATCTAATGAAACTGTTTTTGTTGAAATTCGAGACTGTGTCTTGAAAGGCTATTTTTTTAAATATCGATTTAAACGATAAATTTTCAAACTGAGCAAAACAGTTTTAAATTCAACTTTTAAAAGTTCTATTATCCCCAGTATCATCAATATGAATTTTCTAAGCCTTTAAAATATTTTTAACAAGCATAAAACTGAAGATTCAATATTTTACCCAACTTTCAAAAATTAAATTTTAATAATTTAATTGCCATATAAATAGTGATATTTGAAATTCAAGTTGAAAATAACCTTTAAATATTTAGAATCAATTAAATATTCCAAATTAAAATATCAAAAATTCCGGGTCGTCACATTAACTGCGTTTTGACCATAGTAAAGAAATTTGAATCAATTCGCCAACCTCATATTTACCAACCATCAAATATATCCATGTAGCACGAGAAAAATCGTCAACTATGTTCAAAAAATAATGAGCTCCATAACTAGAAGCAACATGATAAGACCCCAAATATCACAATGTATTAAATTATACAAATCAGTTGCTTTACTTGTACTTAATGGAAAAGAGTCACGAGGTTGTTTACCCATAAAACAAACATCACAACGGTCATTAAAAAATTTATTCGTACTACTACTACTACATCCAATTGGTAATAAAGAATGGACCACTTTCATGGAAGGATGACCCAACTGTCTGTGCCATAACTGAGCGGAGTCTGCAACTGTGGAGTTATTTGCTTGAATACTACGAATTGGTCGGAAGAGATAGACCCCATTACACTGCTACACTGTGCCAATCAGGTTCCTCTAACTCCGGTCCGTGCAACTTTGCGCATCAGTGAGAGTGGGTAACGAAGCACGATCCACCTCACTAGTATAGCTCGAAGGGGTAAAAGGTTCATACCAAGATGATGATGATGGAGGTTGCTTGTCTTCACTCATCGCAAAATCAAATCTTGTCTATACCGTGAAAAAGAAAACAAAACCTCCGCTTGAAACACAAGCACACACCACAAATCCACAGCACATAAAACTAATTTTCTGAAATACGGACCATGAACCAGAAAAAGAGAAGAAAATAAAAACTATTTTTTGTACCTTAACTTAGGAGGCTCTGATACATGATATTCAGGAAATTTTTGGAGAAAGATAACATAGCATTTCCATTCAAACTCCTAGAATATATAACCCAATATACAATCAGTCATTTCAGAAAATATATCATTATCAATCTCCTAAAATATATAACCAAATATACAACCAGTCATTCCAAGAAATATATCCTAATATAACTCATCATATCAAATATATCCTAATACAACCTGTCACATCAAATATATCCTAATATAACCCATCATATCAAATATATCCTATTAAAATACAACCTGTCATATCAAATATATCGTAATATAACACATCATATCAAATATATCCTATTACCGTCAAGCTCAAATCGCAGACAAATTTTATCATCAATGTAATTTAACTAATTATCATTAAGCTCAATGGATATATTATAGAGACATGGACCATGACTAACTTGTACTTGTTTGTGTACATCTCATATTCGTTAATCATCTCATGAAATCATATATGTCTGGCCAAGAAACCAAAAAATTTATGTTAAGATCGTCTAGGAAGTTTCTCACATGTGCTGAATGCAAGAGAGAGAGAGAGAGAGAGAGAGGCGCTCTTCACTTTATATCACCTTACCTTATAATCCCAAAGGACACAAGTGGACCTATGAGATATGGGGGCCCAATAACACATAACTTGAGGACCTCTTGAAATTAAATTAAAAACCCCCAAATTTTGCATACAGTAGTTGCACATGATGATACATTAAACACTGCCTCGTTTGAACTAAAAAATGAAATGAACAATAACTTAAAATGTTATGTATTATTATGATGAAAAAAGACCATGCCTTGTAGTGATGGGCAAAGCCAATCCATGATGAAAGCATCTCTTATCATTTACGATTTCATTTTTCTTTTCTTTCTTCTCTCATGTTGCTGCATGTATTTATTATCGTCCTGTTAGTTTGGCCATTATTTTGCACGTAACAGAGAAGAAAATTTATGTTTTAGTCATCATAGATAATACAAGATGCATCTTGATTATATAATGAAAAATGAAGTGAATTATGTTTCTTAACTTTTATTTACCTTTATTAAAAAATATCAAATGACTGACTTTATTAACTATTGCAGAAAATGTTGCATTGTAAATTTGTAATCCAAGAAGATTCTTTGTGAGGGCATAGTACAGAGGATTCATCGGTGTCTTTAGTTGAAAGAGTTGACAAGAAGAATGGGACTGAATTATTATCACACTTACTGCTCTCTTTCTCTAAGATTAAATAGAAGTATTGCTCCTTGGCTATATGGATTGTACAAAAGTGGAGATCACGGAAGAAAACGCATGGATTTTGTATTTATCTTTTTTAATTTCTTTAGATATTGTTTACATGACCAGCAAACATGTATTTACTTTGATAATCTTTGTCGTACTATAAAACAGTTGTGCTTTGATGATGAGAAATCAATATGTACATTGTTTACATGTTATGATAATGCGATAATAATTTGAAAGTAAGTTTCCTTTTTATTTGGTGGAAAAAGCATCTCAATTTCTTATTTAGGCTGCTATATCCAATTTGGAAAAAGATTCTTACCATGTTGGATTCAATTTCTAATGTGCTGTATGAATGATTTTATGCCAATTAAGGCACTTATATATGCATCAGAATGCATGTCAAATGTTATTTTCAATGGAAAAAAAGGAGTCTACATACTTGCACTATATTCCAATAATATATTGCTATTCTTATATTATAACATATAACTATACAAACAACGCTTGTTTGCATAGAGCGGAAAAACATAACGTCTGTAAAAACAACAATCTAAGTGGATAATAACATATCACCTCTTATTCTGATAGATAAAGTACATCTGGCACAAACAATGAAACATAGCAATGATAGCATATCTTTATTTCCATAATTCCAGAAATACATAAAGTGGTTTATATTTTGACATTGTCATAGCAAATGCTGCATCCAGCAGCTGCAGATCCACCAGTTGCATGAATGCTGCTTTTGCAGTCTTTCTTGGTAACCTTTATCGCCCTCACTAGGCATTTCGTGCATGTTTCCACACTTGTCAGTGAAGAAAAACATGATGCCCTCCCGAATATTCTTGGACCTGATATACTCTTTGTTTCATGCTCAAAATTACCATCAAATGGTGCCTTGTCCTTCAGTTCGTTAAGGACAATTTCTACGTTGTTAGCGAACAAGTTTTGTCTTTGATTGTTGAATTTAGTTCTTCTTCCACACTGAGTGAATTTACCATTCAAATTTTCTAGTACTTGGGCAAATAACAAAGCGAAAATTGATTGTGTGATCAACTATTATAATATTCCTCTGCATTTACATTGTTTATTACTGTTGACCATCTTCGATCCAGTGAATAGTGACTAACATACAGAACCAGCCTACCACTTGAGTAGTGCTAACAAATGCATCACCACCATGGTTGGGATCAGCAACTGTACCGGAGCATATAAAAATGGGTCAAATATCGATTCTAAATATGATGATGACATAAGTTAATGGGAGCGACCTACATAGCCCTACTGCATACCCTATTTTGGTCATTTCTAGTTGTTGAGGCATGACCTTATTTTCACCTTTATTATAGCATTGCCACTTGGAATGCAAACATTGCCTTCTAGACGCTGATACACTGGCAGCATTCATTCGTACAAGTCTTTCAGGAGATGAACAAACCAAACGCCCTATTTCCACTACACCTGTTTTGTGATCACCCTAAGGTTAATAGAAAATAGCCCTTGCACTTCAAAGTTGTAACGACCCACTATTTTCAACCATTCGCATCCGCGCATGTCGGATTTGAATTGCTCAAAATATCAGATTGTTAATTTATATTTGGCGAAACTCAGCATATACAGTAAATAAATCAATCATAGAATCACAGACACAGAGTAATATAACAATAAGCAATAGATAAATAGTAGTTCATGAAGCTACTATACAAACATCAGTAAAATAAAATACAACAGAATATCTCAAATACAGTATAGTCCTGAATACAAACAGATGACAAGTCTGAAAAAACAACTGGATAGCTGAGAGCTGAACAGATATAGATTGATCTCCAAGTGAGGCTCCAACTGCAAAAGTGAGCCTCAAATGCCGTGATACTCAGTCTGACCCGAGCATAAAGCAAAGCACAAAACACTCGAGTCGGTATTAACATTCTTATACCAATAAATCTAACTCAAGTGAAACATCAACTGAAATACAAGTAACTCAAAGGATGTTTGAGATAACCATCCTCTAAGGATTCGTGGAACTATCTACCATGTGGTAATATGTGCTATTATAATATATCTAAAGTAAAGTAAAATATTAAAATAGCGTTAAGGCATTACCCATATCCCGCTTAACACATTTTATATATTCATATAGTCTATACAGTACCGTAATTCCTCCGTAAACTGAAGGGCTATCAGAAGGCACTCCATAAGTAAGGTACAAACCAAACTCGTAGAAGGCGCGATAGGGCATGCGACAAGGCACTCGAGGCAATGTCAGGGTAGATATACCGTTTGCGGATCCGGACTGGTGGTAACGCATAGCAGCTACTATTGTCCACCTCATAACACACTCGTGAATCAAAGGGTGCATCCAATCACATCACAAAAGCAATAGAATGGTATTGAAGAAATATGTTCGATCAGAGGAATGACCTCACTTTGCCCGGCGTGGCTCCTGTTTTAGCCACATCAAGCTGACTCATGGGAGTCAGGGCTACGTAAATACCATATGGAATCGTCACCAAACCATCCTACTTCATTCTGGAATCTCCACCACGTACATAGTTGTTAAAGTAGTTTTCGGTATTGGCAGAGAGTATGACAATATCCGATCCCAGTCTCTTTAACAGCCAAATGTTATTATAACACCGCGGTCATTTCAACATAGTTTATACTCCAAAACCAAAATACCATTTCCATTTCAAAACCATATAAATACAATATCACTTTTCACTTCAAAATATATTCATTTCCAAAACCATGATACTTTTAAAGTTATAACACTTTCGAAACCAAAACCTTGAAATTATAATACTTTGGAAATCATAACACTTTGGAAATCAAAATATTTCCTTAAACCGTTTAGATATTAATAATAGTACATAGAATAAAATAGTTTATAAAATAAAATATTTTATATAAAATAGTTATAAGTTAAAGTAGTTTATAATAAAATAGTTAGTATAATGAAATAGTTTATATTAAAAATAGTTTATATCAAAATAATTTATAAAGTAAAATATATAAATAGTTTAAATATAATTTAAAAATACTTTATATAATAAAATAGTTTCCTCAAATTTCATAAATCGATTTAAATCAACTCGAATTCCAAGGTTCAAATTTTATTCAATCTCAATTCGTCAATTTCCACTTAATTCAGTTTCTCAATAAACCATTTCAAATATATCAATTTCAAAAACATATTTGAACCACAAAATAAAACATTTCAATTTCAATATATTTCAAAGCTTTATATATTCCACAATTTTAAAACTAAATTCGATAATTGCCTTAGTATCTCAAATTAACTTCATTATTATTTAGTTTTGAAATATTTACTTAATAAACCCAATGTCGTTAAATAAACCCCAAATTAAATATATCCTTCAATTTACTTAAACTTGAAATATTCAGTTAATCGCCTTAGACCAAAATCCAATTATAAAATCATATCTTTAAATTTCAAATTCAATAAGTTTCAAATCGATTTAACTTAATAAAAATTCTTAATCAAATACGATTTCAAATAAATTTCAAATTTATCTTCCCAACCTTAATATTGTATATTAATTAAATCAAACTTTATTAAATTAAAATCTACTTTATATTTATTTATATATATATAATATTTCAATATTAAATAAAACCATATATACTTTCTTTCAAAACCACAGAAATCATTTTCAAAATATTTATATATAGACCAAAGGTGTCTGTATATAATTTTCTATCCTATGGTCAAGAAATACAGATATTTATCATTTCAATCTGCAAATTAAATATACATACGGGAATATATCATTTCAACCCGCAATCCCAAATTCAATTCAAATGAAAATCGCTTGGTTTCATCATTTCAACCTATAACGATTTCCTTCTATTCTACAGATCATTCGGGTGTGTATCATTTCAACCCATAGGGAATTCTATACTAATAGGGCACTTGTAGAGTGATAACATATATGATAAACATAACATATAATAACAAGCATATATCATCAGTGATTAAATAAAATATAAACAACAGGATATAGTGTCATATCACATAGGTGAACAGTTACCGATAATAGCATATGTATAATAATTTAAATAACTAACAACAGCATATTTCAATTGTCGTTTTAATTGAAATCAAATTTAATAAATATAAGAATGTTAACCGTAAGTGATTGCTCACCTTTCGAAGTTAGAGATGGATGAGAACGAGATGAGTTATGCATCCAAAGCAAAGCTAGATTGGCAATAATTTGACATACAAGCTGATAGATAAGGATCGATGAAGCAATGGGAATCAGTTGAATAGAAACAAATATATATATATATATATATTAAAAAAATCAATATTGTTTTACTTACGCATATCATATAACTTTTAATACAATATGTGGGGGTGTGTGTGTGTGCATCAAAATAAGCACTAGAAAAATCAAGTAAACAGTACTCATAATATATAATACTTTCTATCTTTGAAAACAAGATAACTTAAAATGGAAAATCTTTACTTTACACGTATATATAAACACATCAAATTGTGAACCAGACTATATATATACATATATACATATATACATATATATATATATATATATATATTAGATAGGTATAGGACAAAAGCATATAGTTATAAAATGTATTATATTTCTTGGATGATAAAATGGTATACATAAAACATACATATATATATATATATATATATATATAAAAGTTTGAGCACATAACACTAGAAATATGCAGACTTACTTTATCAATTAACATACATACATACATACATACATATATATATATATATATAATGCATATATACTGCTCCACTTAATATATAATTAACATAACTTTTTATATAAACCAGATCTTCAAATCTATATATATATATAAAATACTAACCTATATATACTTATCTATTCAGTAGGGACATGGGTGCGAGTTTGGCAACATGCAAGCATAAATATATAATAGTCATAAAATGAAAAATACTGATATGCATTATAACACAATATATGTTGAAATCAATCTATATTTAATATATATATATATATATAATAAAATTAAAATAAACTAATATCAGTGTACATTAAAACGTGACTGTATAAGTACCAATATATACTTAGTATAAATATGTAGACTGACCTATGTGCACAAAACAAACATCAGACTAACAAAATTTACATATATAAACCGACTGTATATAAAATATACTTATAGCCTAAGATTCGAAATATATATTCAAGTTTGATATATATACACACATACACATCAATAAATAACTTATATATGAGACTAAGCAATAGATTACATATGTACATACATAGCCTATAAATAAACTAATATATGTATATACACGTTATATCAGAAGTGAAGGAGGCTTCTTACTTTCTGTGGTCGGGAAATAAGGCAGTAGCTATGGAGGAGGGGCTCGGGTCGAAGGACGAGGCTGCGGTAATGGTAGGTGAGAGTGTGGAAGGACTCGGCAGGCTAAGATGGCAGAGACGATGGGTTTTGTGGCGGTGTTGGCTGACGTGGGAGGAAAAAGTAGACACGACTTCGAGTGGGGCCCTGCATGTACGGGTGTCAAAGGCTTTGGCAAATGATGGGTGAGGGAAACATAGGGGAGGTGGCGAATTACATGCAGGCTTTTGAAATGGTATGCCATATCATTTCTTTTTTTTCAAAGAGGTAGATCAAAGAACAAAGGAGAGGAGCAGAAACAAGATGAAGAAGAGGAATAAAGGAAAGATCAAGGGAAAGTAGGACGGAAAGGGAATTGGATCTCAAGGAGGCAAAGCTCGGCAAAAAAAATAAAGGAAGATATATAGACAGAAAAACCCAATGAACAGTCACATCTAATATATGAAAGCAATAAAATAATAACGGTCACGTGCTCTGATTTAGGCGAGAATTTAAAGCAATTGTCGTTTGGATCGCATGCCATGAGTTTAAAAGGCAAGGAAACAAAAGGTCACAGTTTCGGTACCGATACGACACTATTTTCCTTCGTTTCCGTCGCTTACCGAGCCTCAAAATTCAAAAATAAATATACCGTTGAGATCAACACCATGCGACTAACAACATGGTATACAGATATTAGTGGTACGATAATCCAATCAAAAGTTGATATCAGTACCGAAATGCTGCTAATTTGTTGAAAATAAGATAAACGGAGCAATAGTAGTCAAAATTTGGAGAAACGAAATATGATGTCACACTCAGAAGATGATTTACAAATTTATTGTGTAAAAATATCCAGGTTTGGAAAACATTTTATTATCATAAAGTCTTAACTGATTTGAACTGAAATAGAATTACATAATAAAATAAACTTCCACATTCTTAATTGAAAATTTACTATTTTCTATGTTTAAATAGACGTATTTCAAATATCAAATTTGTATCTTCAAATTCAATCATTTAAATCTTCACAAAAATTCAGTTAATTACGTTATTAAAACCGTTAAAATTTTCAGGTCGTTACACTTTTCCCTACTCAAAACTTTTCATCCCCAAAAAGATAGGAGGTAGGAGAATAGAAATAACCAGAAAGAAAAATAGATTTGAAAAAAAATAAAACGATAAATTTTAAACCACATAGACTACATTTATTTTTAAATTGGTTTATATTAATTTAGTTGATTCCAATTCATTTCAATTAACCACTAAATTTATTGTTCCCATTTGTTTCATTCAATTGATTTGTTCCCATTTACAAACATTTATTACAAAAATTTCACAACAAAATTTGTTTTATTTTACTCATTTATTAAAGCCATTTGATCAACCATAGTTAATTTCACCTCAACATTCAACCTCAATTATTCAAAATCATATAAATTTAAATTTTAGACAAATTAATATTCAACAATTTGGTTTAATCTATTTTATTCAACTAATAAATAGTCATTCAATTTAAAATTGATTTTCTTTAATTTTATCAACATTTATTTCAAATAAATTCATTTTTTTTATCAACTTGTTTATTTTATCCATTTATCATTGGCTAAGTTGACTCCACAAAAATTCAAGTTCACTATTCTTAAGTTCATAGTCCTCTTTTTATTTGTTTAATTTATTCCACTTAACATATTTTCAACATATATTAGGTGTACACATTTGTTATGCCTATTTATTATTCAGTAAATAATTTTTTTCTTTTTATTATTCAATCTATCATTCAATTTACTATTTATAAAACCCCTTAACCAAATATCATTTTTGATATCCTATTATTTATATCATAGTGTATTTTATCCAATTACATTCCAATTACATTTATTTTAACTTTTTGAAATGTACCGATAATTGATCCTCTAATCCTTATTTAAAGTGATTTCATTTTCAAATTTAATTTATAAACATGCTTTAAAATTTCATTTCCCTATAATATACAATACTAGTTAATGGTTTAGAAATGTTAATAAATCAATAAATGTAAATTTTAGCATTATCATTTCTGACAACCATTTAATTTAGCTATCCAATTTCAGAAAATTATACTTTTATATATATAAAATATAACTATACATAAAATTACTTCATTTACAAATTTTGAAAACAATATTGTGTCGGCTTGCTCTGTTCAAGTGTTGTGGAATTCCTATCGATAGCGTTGATCAGACGAATCGATTGAAACCACAAATCCACATTAATAACTCAAGCAACATAATATAAAAATATTTTTATATTAATTACAAATATAATTCCTCACTCAATGATTCAAGAATAAATTTAAAACAAAGATAAGGATTCAAATCAGAGGGACCCAAATCAAAATAATTCAAATTTGAAGATGGGCTCGAAACGAAGATAAGATGATCAAATAACAAAAGAGAAAAGATAGATGGACTTATATAAATCGTGGGTGACCTTAACCGGTCAACCATGACTTTAAGAATAAGATCAATGCAAATCTAAGGCATATCGACATCTGATTACAAGAGATAGAATTTGGACATAGCAAAAGATAGCAGCATCTAAACCGATGGTACAAAACTCTTCGGTGAATCAATGCTCGTTGTCAAGGAGTTTCACCCCTTTACAAATCATACGGTGGAGCTATGGGATGCTCTAGAATCAAGAGATACGAACAGGGAGAGGCAAGAATGAATTTCGGAACGAATGGAGATGTTCCAAAATTCATAGGACACCCAAATCGAAGAGGAAGAGATTTAAGCTCGAACGAAGGTGATTCTGTAATTAAATCTACTCCATATACTAAGTTTGCCTAAAACCTCGCTTTGATACCAACTGTAACGGCCCGTTATTTTCAACCATTCGTATCTGCACATGTCACATTTGAATTACCCAAAATATCAGATCGTTAATTTATATTTGGCAAAACTCAGCATATACAATAAATAAATCAATCATAGACACAACGTAATATAACAATAAGCAGCGGAATAGATAAATAGTAGTTCATGAAGCTACTATATAAACATCAGAGTATGAAATAAAATACAACAGAATATCTTAAATACAGTGTAGTGTCGAATACAAACCGATGACAAGTCTAAACAAAACAACTGGATAGCTGAGAGTTGAACAGATATAGATGGATCTCCAAGTGAGACACCAACTCCAAAGGTAGTCTCAAATGTTGTGACACTCAGTCTGACCCAAGCGTAAAGAAAAAAACAGAACACTTGAGTCAGTATTAACATTCTTATATCAATAAATCCAACTCAAGTGAAACATCAACTGAAATACAAGTAACTCAAAGGATTTTTGGGTTAAGGATCCATGGAACAATGTATTATGTAGTAACATACGCTATTATAATATTTTTAAAGTAAAGTAAAATATTAAAATAGCGTTAAGGCATTAGCCATATCCCCCTTAACACATTTTTATATATTCCCATAGTTTATATAGTACCGTAATTCCTCGATAAACTGGAGGGCTATCAGAGGGCACTCCATAGGTATGGTACAAACCAAACTCGTAGAAAGCGCGATAGGGTATGCGATAAGGCACTCGAGGCAATGCCAGGGTAAATATACCGTTTGCGGATCCGGACTGGTGGTAACGCATAGCAGCTACTGCCTCCCACCATGTGACACACTCCCAAATCAAAGGGTGCGCCAGTCATATCACAAAAGCAATAGAATGGTATCAAAGAAATGTGTCTGATCGGAGGAATGATCTCACTTAACCCGGCATGGCTCCTGTTTTAGCCGCATCAAGCTGACTCACGGGAGTCAGAGCTACGTAAATACCATATGGAATCGTCACCATACCATCCTACTTCATTCTTGAATCTCCACCATATACACGGTTGTTAAAGTGGTTGTCGCTATTGGCAAAGAGTATGAAAATATCTGATCTCGGTCTCTTTAACAACCAAACGTTATTATAACACCGCGGTCATTTCAAAATAGTTTATACTCCAAAACCAAAATTTCATTTCCATTTCAAAACCATATAAATACGATATCACTTTTCACTTCAAACATATACATTTCCAAAACCACGGTACTTTGAAAGTTGTAAGACTTTCGAAACCAAAACACTTGAAATTATAGTACTTTGGATATCATAACATCAATTAGTCATCGATTGGTCTTTTTTTTGGAGAAACATGAATTGAATCTGACATAAATTATTAGATGCGAGACTCGTTACATTGCTTCAAGAGGTTCATATTTTAATCATGATATAGCGAATGCTACATCTAGCATCTGTAGATCCACCACTTATATGAACACTGTATTTATATTTTTTAATTTCTTAGTAGAGTTTATATCTTTTTCTAGGCACTTTATGCATTTTTCGGCACTTATCAGTAAAGAGAAACATGTAATGCCCTTTTGCTTCATTTGTGTGATCGAGTCACATAGGCAGCTGAGTGTGTGAAAGTGGAAGAATTAAAACTCTGGCGAGGGCTTGTTTGCAGCGGTAAGTTTATTGAAGAGCAGCTGAGTAGTAAAGAAAGAAAATATATGAAATGTAGAAGTTAAGAAATAGAGAAAGAACACAGTAAGTTAAGAGGTTATAAGAAGAAATAAAGCAGAACGAAAGAAGAAGAAATTAAAATCTTTATTAATTTTTCTCATCATATCACTACGAACTGTTCTGCCTTATATTTATAATGATCATTGAAAGACCGTTTCAATGATTACATCATCAATTTTTCATATCAGGTCCTAAGTAGAAGCCCATCAACTTAGAATGGATCCAACTCGCTTTGAACTGTCACACACATGCACAACCTACGCACGTGCACAACTATCCAAGGCTTTTCTGGAATCGATGCTTGGTGCCGCAATGTTCATCTCGCCGAGCTCATCTGTTTCGTGCTGGTAGTGGACCCCCCCTTGACCTAGATCATCAACGGTGAACGTGGAGACCTCTCAAACAAATGTGTTTGATGAAATGCCATCTTTCTTCTTCCTTAACCCCAACGTGTTCGATCTTCCTCCTTCAACCCTAACACTCATCTTTCCTTCAAAATTTATCCACTTTTGTAATCATACTTTACATGTAAATAAATAAAATCGGTTGTGTTAAATTTGGACGATTTAAGTATATTCCAAATATTAAAAGAGAGAAGATATTAATTCGTCCTGAAATCAACAAACAAGGAGATAATTCAAACTACATAAATAGCCATATATCCATATCATAAAACACATACAAATACATACACCAAGCATCCAAGCAAACAAACATACACTATACATGCAACCTACGACTAGCTATCCTAAAATCAATTCAGGATAGGCTTCTTTCATATGATCGACCGTCTCCCAAGTGTAGTCTCTTGGATCCTCACTTCATTGAATCTTGATTAGTCGCACCACCTTATTATGCAATCTCTTTTCATCCCAATCCGCAATATAAACTGGATGTCTTACCACTGTCAGGTTCGGTTCAATTTCTAATTCCTTTTGAACTGATAGTTCCATAATCAAAGATGGGTCATGAACATATTTCCTCAAATGAGACACGTGGAATACGTTATGAAAAACTACCAATCTCTCCGGCAACTCGACCCTATAAGCAAGTGATTCGATCCTTTCAAGAATACGAAAAGGTGCAACATACATTGAAGCTAACATTTCAGCTTTTCCAAACCTAATAGCTCCTCTTATTGGTGAAATCTTTACGAACACCAAGTCTCCAACCACATATTCCAGATCTCTTTGCCTCTTACCCGCATAACACTTTTAGAGATCTTGGGCCCACTTCATTCTTTTCTTAATCACAACAACTTTTTTAGTAGCCTCTAGGATCACGTCCAGTCTAAGAACTAATTTATTTCTAGTCTCAACCCAACATGCTGGTGACTTGCATGGTCTTCCATATAGGGCTTCATAACATGTCATTCTGATGCTTGCTTGGAAACTATTGTAATAGAAAACTTAACTAATTGCAAATGATCCTCCCATGATCCATCAAAATCCAGAATACATACCCTCAAGAGACCCACTAGAATCTGATTCACTCGCTCTATCTGTCTGTCTGTTTAGGGTTGGTATCCCGTACTTAGGCTCAACTTTGTTCCTAGAGTTGTTTGCAATGCTTTCAATAATTTACTAGTAAATATGGAGTCTCGATCGCATACAATACTCACGGGAACTCCATGCAACCTGACCATCTCTCTCATAAAAATTTCAGCTAAAGAAGTAGTGGTCCTCGTTTGTTTCACCGAAACAAAATGTGCGCTCTTCATTAGCCGATCTACGATAACCCATGCCTTTCATTTCCTTTTTTGGTTCTAGGGAAACCATCGATAAAATCCAATGATATCATTTCCCATTCTAATTGGGTATTTCCAAAGGTTGTAATAATCTGGTTGCCTTCTGGTGAACTCCTTCGATTTGCTGACAGCATGAACACCTGATAATAAAGATAGAGATATCTCTTTTCATTCCCTTCCACTAAAACATCTACTTCATGTCCCTATGCATCTTTGGGATACCTAGATGGATACTCAACTTAGAATGTTGGCATTCTGACAAAACTTCTTGCCTAAGACCATTGGCATTTGGTACACAGATTCATCCATTCGTCCTCAAAACTTCTTGGTTATCAAATGTAAAACTTGTACACTGCCCCACCTCAACCTTCCTGATGATCACCACTAAGCTTATGTCCTCTCTTTACTTGCTCATTATTCTTTCTACGAGAGTCAAGGTAACCTCCAAAAGAGTCAAAACAGCATTCCTACTTAAGGCATCCGCCGCCACGTTAGTCTTTCCTGGTGTTTAAAGAATATCCAAGTCATAAGCTGTCAGAAACTCTAACCACCTCTGTTGCCTCGGGTTCAAATCCTTCTGAGTAAGAAGATACTTAAAGGATTTATGATCAATGAAGAGCTCTAATTTTTCACCTAATTAAAGAAAGAAAACTTACTTCTAAAATCTCTAAAGATTAGAAAGAAACTAAGAGGAATATAAGGATCGTTACCCAGTAAGTGGTGTCTTCACATTTTCAATGCAAAGACAACAGCCAGCAACTCCAGGTCATGCGTAGCATAGTTCTTCTCATGAGGCTTTAGCTGCCTGATTGCATTCGCAGTCACTCTACCATGCTGCATTAGAATAGCTCTAAGTCTCGCTCCTCATGCATCTGTGAAAACCGTGAACCCACTATTTTCATCTAGAATAGCCAAAACTGATGCACTGGTCAATCTCTTCTTCAATTCCAGAAATGTTTCTTCACTCTTTGAAGTCCATATAAGCTTCTCCTCCTTTGTAATCAGCCAGTAAAATGGGGGGAAATCTTGAAATAATCATGAATAAACCTCCTATATTATCCAACCAACACTAAGAAACTACGAACTTGGGTAGGATTCCGCAGTCTCTTTTATTCCTGAACAGCTTCCACCTTCACTGGATCTACTGAAACACCTTCTTTTGTCACAATATGTCCTAAGAATCTTACCTCCGATTTTCAAAAATAGCACTTAGAAAATTTTTCCTTTAGGATATGTCTCATCAATGTTTCCAACACACTTCCAAATGATGTTTATGCTCCTTCTCAGATTTGGAGTAGATAAGAATGTCATCGATAAAAACTAACACAACCTTGTTAAGAACATCTCGAAAACATGGAACATGAGATCTACAAAATATGCAAGTGCATTGGTTAGCCCGAAAGGCATAACCAACCACTCAAAGAAATAGCCAAGACCTCTAAACGCAGTTAAGGTTTTACTATGTTTAGCCACTCTCAACTGATGGAATGTAGTAGCTGGATCCATCTAATAAAATACTGTAGCTCCATGAAGTTGGTAAAAAAGAACATCGATGTAGGGTAAGGGATACTTATCCACAATGGTCAGCTTATTCAACTTCCTATAATCCATGCATAACTTTAAAGATCAATCAAACTTAGCTGCAAACACACAGCAGACCCAAACTCGAACAACTGGGTCTAATCAATCCTCTTCTTAACAGGTCCTGGATTTGACCTACAAACTCTTCTCTCTCCCTCGGATCCATCATTCGCTTTGCTTGAACCACAAGCCATGCACCAGAGACCAAATCACTATGAAACTTTATCTCTCAGTGCGGGGGTAAACTTTTAACCTCTTTGAATA
Organism: Allium cepa; assembly: GCA_030765085.1. NCBI lineage: Eukaryota > Viridiplantae > Streptophyta > Magnoliopsida > Asparagales > Amaryllidaceae > Allium > Allium cepa. Next base: position 91,971,081 of record CM060946.1, on the reverse strand, counting down.
CATCGGGAATATTCTTAATACCTTTAATAGACCTTAAAATCTCCTAGATGGCTTCCAAGGAATATAGGAAATTACACATATGAACACCGGGTACCTTACGTGATACTTTAGCTTTCCTTTCTATATCGATCACTAAAGATACAGTTCTCTTATTACATTTTAGAACAGCCTCATATTTTGAAAACCAATCAATACTAAGAATAATGTCAAATCCTTTAAAGTACAAGACATATGGGTTACAAGAGAAGTTATGAGAAAGGTAGGAAATTGGCACATTCTTATAAATCATACTCAAATGGGTCACACCACCTATGTGGTTAGACACACACATATGGTTTTATATAATACTAGGAATAAGATGAAATTTACCTACTGATTCATAAGAGATAAAACTATGAGAGGCACTAGTATCAAATAATGCTCGAACAAAAATACTGTTAAGCAGTAAGGTACCTTCAAGGACACCTTTTCCTTGCAAATTCGTTGAAGTAGATGGTTCATTCTTAATGGCATACACGTTGGGCTGCTGCACCTTCTTCATGAGTGAGCAGTCCTTTACCATATGTCCGAGCTGATGGAAATTAAAATAGACAGTCTTCTAGACCATCAGGGAGATAGGTCCACTTTCTGTTATTGTTGCTGCTGAATTCTAGAATTCTTGCAGAACTTTACAATGTGGCCATACTGCTAACACCCATGGCAAACAAAATCCATAAAATGATACCCTTGAGTCCTTAAGCTAGGCTTTCCCTTTCCTTGGTTCTTCTAATTAGGATTAAACTTTCTCTCGTTAGAACCACCTCCATTGGTATTTCCACTAGGTGCTATTGGAATAGGCTTCTTCTTTTCCAAGGCCTTATACCTTAGAGCCATATCAACTAAATCCACAAAAGTACCTTTAACATGAGAAGTCATTTTATCATGGTACTCTTCCTTCATACCAAAACAAACATCTCGTTCTTCTTTAACAGGGTGTTGATCAATTCCGGTCCAAAATAATTTGGCTCGTTGAACTTTGTCTCATATTCTGCTATAGTTAGATCCCCTTGCTTCAAGTCCATGAAGCTTCGATACATCCTGGTCCTTTTTGGTGTTGGCAAGAATTGGTCCTTTTTTAATTGGCCCCATGAAAACTCTTCCTCGGGAATATTTACAGTAAGGGAGTTGCACCAGTTACTGCTCCCTCTTGCAGTTTCCATGCTGCTAAGAATCATTTCTATTCATCAGATATACTAAGACCTTTAAAAATCTTTTCACAAGATTGTCATGGAAGCTTGCGCTTCCATGACACTCAGTTCCTTCAAATGGTTTCCCTCCAAGATTAGTGTAATCCTTGCGTAAGGTTACGAAATTCACTCTTGGCTGCTCTAGCGCTACCTCTTCGGGTAATCAAAACTCCTCCAAGATTTGGTGTTTGACCATTTGTATTTGTAGTGCTACCTGCTCCCCTACCTCGTTTGCCTCTGTTATTAATGTCTTACTACCTGGACATAGTAATATAATCTTAGAATGTTTGGATGAGATAAATCTTGAAAGAAGCATACTCATCAAACCTATCAAGCTGATCTATCTATTATGTACATATATATATATATATATATATGAATAAAAATTACAAATTCGCATTCTCGAAGTTAATCTCAACCCAAAGCTTAGGTGGTCGCTAACCTAGGCTCTGATACCAAAATGTAACGACCGCCTTTTTGCACTGAAAGATGAGCCATTAAGGGTAGTAGAAAAAGAAAGATAAGAACAACAAATAATAGATAACATAAGATATTAAATTCTCATTTCCATAATAATAATACATCAAAGTCATTACATTACGAACTTCAACAGGACAGTTATAACTACTTGCCCAAACAAAGTAGAGAGATCATACATAAACACAGCGGAATAAGATAATAATTAGCTAACGGTGAAGCCACCGCTCCAGCTTCTTCAAAATGCTTCCACAAGAAACGTGGATCGCATGGCTACTCATACAAATATGCGTACCGAAGAGTTTTTAATAAAAGAATATAAAACTCCAGGTTAGATATGGGTCTGGTGTGAGTAAACTCGAACAACTTAATTTTTAATTTTATCAAACAATTTGAAAATTAAAAGTATTTCATAAGACCACGCCGCACATAAACACGGACGAGTTTTTACATTATGATAACCAAAACACTATATATAGAATTCCATTGATATTATCATAATGTCAAGGGCTTTCAAGTAAATAAAGAACATAGTCGAAATTATTACATTAATTAAATTCTAGCATAATAGGTATACAACTAAGACCAAAGGCACTTATTGGGAAATGGATTCCATACATCGACTGAAATGCACAATTTTCTGAAGTGGTGTCTTCGCATCTCTTCATCTTCAGTTGCATCTCTTTGCTCCTGCAATTGCTTCTCTTCGTCAATGGCGAATCTAGAAGGTTGCACCCCTATATTGGCATCCATACAACAACTATATGATCCTCTAACTATTCATGAATCAAAATACACATTGAAACACAACTCTATGCTTCGAGTTCTAGGCCTTAAAACTCTCAATTCCTAAGCAATACTCTGAATTCCAGGAAATTCATGTGATTTGGAGATTTCAAATAGCATGCTTCATCTTCACATCCTATATTCTTGTCAAATAAACTCCTTAGCCTCTACATCTCCACTCAATATAATTTGGCCTACTTATAGGAGTTATTGTTCATCAAATTGACATTTTGTATATCAAGATATGCTTTGTCAAAAAGTAACATTTATTACATTGGTTGTAATCATGGTTGAAGTCATGTTCGGTTGTTCGAGCGGATTTTATAAACCCATTCCTCTGGGTGAAGTAAGGGTGTTGATAGTGAAATACCAAATGGAAGCACTGGGAGTAGAAGTGAGCAACAATCAATAGAATCATGGTACAAGTGTTGTATGGATAATTTCGAATCAAAATTGGTATGCTTAGATTCAATATATAATGATATTTTACAAATGTAGATGTTAAAACATCACAAAAGGTTAATTCTATTGCTTTAGCTAAATTGGATGATTGTGTGCATAAAATTAGTATTTTAACGGAAGAAAATAAGTTTTTAGTTAAACAAATTGAAGTTTTTGAAAATACATTGGAAGATCAGTTTACCAAAAGATTTTCTATTAAAGGAGAATGAGCCTTACATGATAAAAATACTGATCTTTTAAAGGAAATTGAAGTTTTGCAAAATAAAAATATATTTTTGGAAATTTTTTAATGATCTAATTCTAAACTTTGGTCTCTTGAAAAAGAGAATAGGACTATAAATATAAGAATCCAGAATTAATTAAAGAATGAGAATTTTTTTAAAATAATAATATTGCTTTGCAAAAAGAAATTTGTGATTCCCAAGCCATTTTTGATAAATTAAACGAGAAAGTCACAAATTTTAATAGAGAAAAAGATGGGTTATCTTCCTTAACTACTAATAGCAAGTCTCACAATAATAGAATCGGTTTAGACTATAAAAAATAATTGTAGAATAAATACTAGATATGCATTCCTATATACACATTTTAATGCTAGTGCTAAAAGTAGAGATAGTTCTAAAATCAATTAGTGTCATAATAGTATTATGCATAGAAATAGAAAAAAATCCTACGAATACTAAATCAATAACAACTAATATTGATATATAGAGTCCTACCAATCTAACCAATCATGATAGGCAATCTTACAATAGCAATTATTATTGCACTGTAATTAATAATGAAAATTATATTTTTAAGGGATCAACCACATCCAACTGGATATGGTTTCCTAAGTCATAAATCTTATATTTTTTAGAAATTAGTATGATTTTGCTTACATTAGACATATATATTAGGTACTCATTACCTTGCATCAATGTTAGAATTTTTAACTTATCTATGATACTTTCTATCTTTTTTTATAAATGGGGAGAAAAATTGTACACATTTGTAGGAAAAATACATAGAATCATTTCTTAAGAGAAATATCATACTTGGGGGATTTTTAAAAATATAATATGCTTATGCATTTATTACTTTTTTTATGACATAGGAGGAGAAGAACTTGTGCTTTACATATTTATATTTGCATTTATATAAAGTTGAGTGAAATAAATTTATGGGGATTTTCACTCAAAGGGCTTCTTTTTGCATGCTAATAAGTTTTAAGGACAGCAACTCTGAAAAATTAGTTTTAAGGACAAATTATAAAAAAAGATAAATGAACTTATCATTTTTGGTTATACAAAAATAATGATAAATTAATTTATCTTTTTCTTGTATAACTTAAAAGATAAATGAATTTACCGTTTTTTTATAAATTGTTCTTAAAACTAATTATTCAGAATTCTTATCCTTAAAACTTATTAACCTAAAATAAGATGTCCTTTAACCAAATTTACACAAAAATTTATTATATATGACATATATTCGGGGGCTATTATTTTATATTATAAAATTGTGTGGTTGTCATCATTAAAAAGGGGAGAATGAAAGAACCATATATATGGTGTTTTGATGATAGCAACCATATAACAATGGTGCTAATATGCTTATTAAGTTATTTTAGGTCAAAACGATGATGGAAAAGATGAAAATTAAATTGGTTAAAAGTATGCGAAGTTGGGACTCAAACCCGGGTGGGCTGAGAGATGAGCACATGCTTTTACCACTGAACTAAGAAGGATTTTGGAATAATGCTTACTCAGTCAACTAAAACCCTTACTCAATTGACTGAACAAGCCTAAGTTGACCAACTTATCAAAAACAGCCCACTGAATCAAGCCTATAATTATGGACCAAAATTGGCCACTTTCAGTTGACTGAATACCTTTTCTTGTCGATTGAAATGCACAATTTCGTAAAGTGGTGTCTTTGCATATCTTCGTCTACAGTTGCTTCTCTTCGTCAATGGTGAATCTAGAAGGTTGCACCCCTACATTGGCATCCCTACAACAACTATATAATCCCCTAACTATTCCTGAACCAAATTACACATTTAAGCACAACTCTATGCTTTTAATTCTAGGGCTTAAAACTCTTCATTCCTAAGCAATACTTTGAATTCCAATAAATTCATATGATTTAGAGATTTGGACTATGGTGCTTCATCTCCACATCCCATATTCTAGTCGAATAAACTACTTAGCCTCAACACCTCCACTCAATATAATTTGGTCTGGTTATGAGAGATATTGTATATCAAGTTGACATTTTGTATGTCAAGATACGCTGTGTCAGAAAGTAACGTTTGTTACACTAGTTGTAATTATTGTTGAAGTTTGTTCGGTTGTTCAGGCGGAGTTTGTAAACTTGTTCCTCCGGGTAAAGTGAGGATATTGATAGTGAAATACCAAAGGGGAGTTTTGGGACTTGACATAGGATGGAAGATCCAGGACTAGTATAAAATCGACTGTGTGATCAACTATTATACTATTCCTGCATTTACATTGTTTATTACTGTTGGCCATCTTCGATCCAGTGAATTGCGACTAACAAAGAGAACCAGCCTACCACTTGACTAGTACTAAGAAATGCATCACCACCACGGTTGGGATCAGCAACTGTACCAGAGCATATAAAAATGGGTCAAATATCGATTCCAAATACGGTGATGACATAACTTAATGGGAGCGACCTACATATGCATACCCTATTATGGTCATTTTCGGTTGATGAGGCATGAGCTTACGTTCACCTTTATTAGCATTGCTACTTGGAATGCAAACATTTCCTTCTACACGCTGACACACCGTCATCGTTCATTCGTACAAGTCTTTCAGGAGATGAACAAACCAAAGACACTATTTCCACTACACCCGTTTTGTAATCACCCTAGGGTTAATAGAAAATAGCCCTTGCACTTCAAAGTTGTAACGACCTGCTATTTTCAACCATCCGCATCCATACATATCGGATTTGAATTGCTCAAAATATCATATTGTTAATTTATATTTGGCAAAACTCAGCATATACGGTAAATAAATCAATCATAGAATCATAGGCACAGAGTAATATAACAATAAGTAGAGGAATTGATAAATAGTAGTTCATGAAGCTACTATATAAACATCAGAGTATGAAATAAAATACAACTGAATATCTCAAATACAATGTAGTCTCGAATATAAACAGATGATGAGTCTGAACAAAAAAACTGGATAGCTGAGAGCTGAACAGATATAGATTGATCTCCAAGTGAGGCTCCAACTCCAAAAGTGAGTCTCAAATGCTGTGACACTCAGTCTGACCTGAGCGTAAAGCAAAACACAAAACACTCGAGTCAGTATTAACATTCTTATATCAATGACTCCAACTCAAGTGAAACATCAACTGAAATACAAGTAGCTCAAAGGATGTTTGGGATAACCATCCTCTAAGGATTCGTGGAACTATCCACTATGTAGTAATATATGATATTATAATATGTGTAAAGTAAAGTAAAATATTAAAGTAGCATGAAGACGTTATCCATATCTCGCTTAACACATTTTTATATATTCCCATAGTCTATACAGTACCGTAATTCCTCCGTAAACTAAACGGCTATTAGAGGCCACTCCATAAGTATGGTACAAGCCAAACTTGGAGAAGACGCGATAGGGCATGCGACAAGGCACTCGAGGCAATGCCAGGGTGGATATATCGTTTGCGGATTCGGACTGGTGATAACGCATAGTAGCTATTACCGTCCACCTCGTAACACACTCCCGAATCAAAGGGTGCACCCAATCACATCACAAAAGCAATAGAATGGTATCGAAGAAATGTGTCCGATCAGAGGAATGACCTAACTTGGCCTGGCGTGGCTCCTGTTTTCGCCACATCAAGCTGGCTCATGGGAGTTGGGGCTACGTAAATACCATATGGAATCGTCACCAAACCATCGTCGTTCATTCTGGAATATCCACCACGTACACAGTTGTTAAAGTGGTTTTAGGTATTGGTAGAGAGTATGACAATATCCAATCCCGGTCTCTTTAACAACCAAACGTGATTATAACCCCGCGGTCATTTCAAAATAGTTTATACTCCAAAACCAAAACATCATTTCCATTTCAAAACCATATAAATACAATATCACTTTCAATTCAAATATATTCATTTCCAAAACCACGGTACTTTTAAAGTTATAACACTTTCGAAACCAAAACACTTGAAATTATAATACTTTGGAAATCATAACACTTTGGAAATCAAAAAAATTTCCTTAAACCGTTTAGATATTGATAATAGTATATATAATAAAATAGTTTATATAAAATAGTTATAAGTTAAAATAGTTTATAATAAAATAGTTAGTATAATGATATAGTTTATATTAAAAATAGTTTATATCAAAATAATTTATAAAGTAAAATATATAAATAGTTTAAATATAATGTAAAAATACTTTATATAATAAAATAGTTTCCTCAAATTTCATAAATCGATTCAAATCAACTCGAATTTCAAGGTTCAAATTTTATTCAATCTCAATTCATCAATTTCAACTCAATTCAGTTTCTCAATAAACCATTTCAAACATATCGATTTCAAATACAGATTTGAACCACAAAATAAACCATTTCAATTTCAATATATTTCAAAGCATTATATATTCCATAATTTTAAAACTAAATTCGATAATTTCCTTAGTATCTTAAATTAACTTCATTATTATTTGGTTTTGAAATATTTACTTAATAAACCCAATGTCATTAAATAAACCCCAAATTAAATATATCCTTCAATTTACTTAAACTTGAAATATTAATTTAATCACCTTAGACTAAAATCCAATTATAAAATCATATCTTTAAATTTCAAATTTAATACGTTTCAAGTCGATTTAACTTAATTAAAATTCTTAATCAAATACGATTTCAAATAAATTTCAAATTTATCTTCCCAACCTTAATATTATATATTAATTAAATAAAACTTTATTAAATTAAAATCTACTTTATATTTATTTGTATATATATAATATTTCAATATTAAATAAACCATATATATTTCCTTCCAAAACCATAGAAATCATTTTCAAAATATTTATATATAGACCAACGGTGTTTGTATATAATTTTCTATCCTATGGTCAAGCAATACGGATATTGATTATTTCAATCCGCAAATTAAATATATGTACGGGCATATATAATTTCAACCCACAATCCCAAATTCAATTCAAATGAAAATCGCTTGGGTTTATCATTTCAACCTATAACGATTTTCTCCTATTCTACAGATCGTTCGGGTGTGTATCATTTCAACCCATAGGGAATTCTATACTAATAGAGAACTTGTAGAATGATAACATATATGATAAACATAACATATAATAACAAGCATATATCATCTGTGATTAAATAAAATATAAACAAAAGGATATAGTGTCATATCCCATAGGTGAACCGCTACCGATAATAGCACATATATAACAATTTAAATAATTAACAACAGCATATTTCAATTATCGTTTTAATTGAAATCGAATTTAATAAGTATAAGGATGTTAATCGTGAGTGTTTGTTCACCTTTCGAGGTTGGAGATGGATGATAACGAGATGAGTTACGCATCCAAAGCAAAGCTAGATTGTTAAGAATTTGATGGACAAGCTGATAGATAAGGATCGATGAAGCAATGAGAATCAGTTGAATAGAAATATATATATATATATATATATATATATATTAAAAAAATCAATATTGTTTTACTTACACATAACATATACTTTAAAAAAAATATGTATATATATATATATATATATCAAAACAAGCATTGGAAAAATCAAGTAAACAGTATTGATAATTTATAAAACTTTCTATCTTTGAAAACAAGATAACTTAAAATGGAAAATCTTTACTTTACACGTGTATATAAACACATCGAATTATGAACTAGACTATATATATAACATATATATATATATATATATATATATATATATATATATATATATATACTCGATAGGTATAGGACAAAAGCATATAGTTATAAAATGTATAATATTCTTGGATGATAAAATGGATACATAATACGTACAAATATATATATATATATATACATATATATATATATATAAGTTTAATCACATAACACTAGAAATATGCAGACTTACTTTATCAACTAACATACATATACATATACATACATACATACATAAATATATATATATATATATATATATGTATGTATGTATGTATGTATATAACTAACGCATATATATAGCTCCATATAATATATAATTAACATAAATTTTTATATAAACCGGATCTTCAAATCTATATATGTATATATATAATACTCACCTATATATACTTATCTATGTAGTAGGGACATGGGTACAAGTTCGGCAACAAGCAGGCATAAATATATAATACTCATAAAATGAAAATACTGATACGCATTATAACACAATATATGTTGAAATCATTCTATATTTAAAATATATATATAATAAAATTAAAATAAACTAATATCAGTATACATTAAAACATGCAAACTGTACAAGTACCAATATATACTTAGTATAAATATGCAGACTGACCTATGTATACAAAACAAACATCAGACTAAACAAAATATACATATATAAACCGACTGTATATAAAATATACTTATAGCCTAAGATCGAAATATATATTCAAGTTTGTTATATATATATACACATACACATCAATAAATAACTTATATACGAGATTAAGCAATAGATTATATATACATACATAGCCTACAAATAAACTAATATATGTATATACAGGTCATATAAGAAGTGAAGAAGCCTTCTTACTTGCTGTGGTCAGGAAACAAGGCAGTGGCTGTGGAAGAGGGGCTCGGGTCGAAGGACGAGGCAGCGGTGATGGTAGGTGAGAGTGTGGAAGGACTCGGCAGGCTAAGGTGGCGGAGGCGATGGGTTTTGTGGCCGTGTTGGCTGACGTGGGAGGAAAGAGGAGACACGGCTTCGAGTGGGGCCCTGCATGTACGGGCGTCGAAGGCTTTGGCAAATGATGGGTGAGGGAAACATAGGGGAGGTGGCGAATTACATGCAGGCTTTGGAAATGGTATGCCATATCATTTATTCTTTTTTCAAAGAGGTAGATCAAAGAACAGAGGGGACAAGCAGAAACAAGATGAAGAAGAGGAACGAAGGAAAGGCCAGGGAAAGTAGGAGTGAAAGGGAATTGGATCTGAAGAAGGCAAATCTCGGAAAAAAAATAAAGGAAGATATATAGACAGAAAAACCCAATGGATAGTCACATCTAATATACGAAAGCATTAAACTAATAACGGTTACATGCTCTAATTCAGGCGAGAATTTAAAGAAAGTGTCATTTGGATGGCACAACATGATTTTAAAAAGGCAAGGAAACAAAATGTCACAGTTTCGGTTTCAATAGGACACTGTTTTCCTTCATCTCCGTCACTTACTGAGCCTCAAAATGCAGAAATTAATATACTGCTGAGATCAGCACGACGAGACTAAAAACATGGTATACAGATATTAGTGGTACGATAATCCAATCAAAAGTTGATATCGGTACCGAAATGCTGCTAATTTGTCGAAAATAAGATAAACGGAGCTATAGTAGCCAAAATTTGAAGGGGTGAAATATGACGTCACACTTAGAAGATGATATAAAAATTTATTGTGTAAAAATATCCAGGTTTAGAAAATATTTTATTATCATAAAGTCTTGACTGATTTGAATTGAAATAGAATTACACAATAAAATAAACTTCCATATTCTCAATTGAAAACTTACTATTTGCTATGTTTAAATAGACATATTTCAAATATCAAAATTTTATTTTCAAATTCAATCATTTAAATTTTCACAAAAATTCAGGTAATTACGTTATTGAAAACTTTAAAATTTTCGAGTCGTTACACTCTCCCCTACTCAAAATTTTTCGTCCCCAAAAAGGTAGGAGGTAATAGAGTAGAAACAACCAAAAAAAATAGATTTGAAAAACAAAATAAAACAATAAAAATTTAAACTATATAGACTGCATTTATTTTTAAATTGGTTTATATTAATTTAGTTGATTCCAATTCATTTCAATTAATCACTAAAATTTATTGTTCCCATTTGATTGATTTTAATACCGTATATTTTCATTCAATTGATTTGTTTCCCATTTACTAACATTTATTAGAAAAATTTCACAACAAAATTTGGTTTATTTTACTCATTTATTAAATACATTTCATCAACCATAGTTAATTCCACCTCAACGTTCAACCTCAATTATTCAAAATCATATAGATTTAAATTTTAGACAAATTAATATTCAGCAATTTGGTTTAATCCATTTTATTCGACTAATAAATAGTCATTCAATTTAAATTGATTTTCTTTCATTTTATCAACATTTCTTTCAAATAAATTCATTTTTTTATTAACTCGTTTATTTTATCCATTTATCTTTGGCTAAGTTGATTCCATAAAAATTCAAGTTCACTATTCTTAAGTTCATAGACTTCTTTTTATTTGTTTAATTTATTCAATTTAACATATTTTCAACATATATTAGGTGTACACATTTGTTATACCCATTTATTATTCTATAAAAAAAATTCTTTTAATTATTCAATGTATTATTCAATTTATTATTTATAAAACCCCTTAACCAAATATCATTTTTGATATCCTATTATTTGTATCCTAGTGTATTTTATCCAATTACATTCCAATTATATTTAAACTTTCTAGGGTAAGTTATATAAATGTTTGTGAGTGCAATTAAATACTATACAAATTTTCCTTTTTAGTTTCAACATTTATATTAAGCCAGATTTCAGTTTGGACAATTTATTACTTAAATTTCTTCTTGTATAACCCTATTATATCCTAATATTTTAAATTTTTGAATATTTTAGGCAAGTTATATATATTAGAATGTAATTCAGTGTTATACAAATATGTTTGTTCAAATTCATTATCTCAGGTTGGTTTAATTCTATTTATCATTTCAGATATTTCAATTATTCAAACATTTCACTTCATTTCAGTAATTGAACTTTTTCTTAGCATAAAACTTAAAGATTCAAGTTTCTGGTTTCACTTCAAACTATTTTGGAATAATCATATGCATATATATTATATGAATCGAATCATATTCAAGAATTTCAAATCAAATCATTTTTCCAAAAAAAATATAGAAAAACTACTAACTCATTTCTCCACTTTGAAACTCGAAAATGAATGTCGATAATGCTGCAGTCATCACTGAAATTATTTTGCAGCGATAATGGGGAAGAGTACAATTTTTAAACTTTAAAAATTTTCTTTTGAAACAATTTCTATTCGATTTTTTTTAAAAGAATAATACTTTTCAAAACTTTAAAACCAAACTTTAAAATGTACCGATAATTTGATCCTCAAATCCTTATTTAAAGTGATTTCATTTTCAAATCTAATTTATAAACCATGCTTTTAAAATTCACTTCCCTATAATGTACAATAATAGTTAATGGTTTAGAAATGTTAATAAATCAATAAATGAAAATTTTAGCACTATCATTTCTAACAACATTTCATTTAGCTATTCAATTTCAGAAAATTATACTTTTATATATATAAAATATAACTATACATCAAATTATTTCATTTACAAATTTTGAAAACAATATTGTATTGGCTTGCTCTGTTCAAGTATTGTGGAATTCCTTTCGATAGCGTTGATCAGACGAATTGATCGAAACCCCAAATCAACATTAATAACTCAAACAACATAATATAAAAATATTTTTATATTAATTACAAATATACTCCCTCACTCAATGATTCAAGAATAAATTTAAAACAAAGATAGTGATTCAAATCAGAGGGACCCAAATCAAAATAATTCAAATTTGAAGATGGGCACGAAACGAAGATAAGATGATCAAATAAAAAAAGAGAAAAGCTGGATAGACTTATATAAATCGTGGACGACCTTAACCGGTCAACCATGACTTTAAGAATAAGATCGATGCAAATCTGAGGTAGATCGACATCTAATTACAAGAGATAGAATTCGGGCGTAGCAAAATACAGCAGCGTCTAAACCGACAATACAGAAATCTTCGGTGAATCAATGCTCGTTGTAAAGGAGTTTCACCCCTTTACAAATCATATAGTGGAGTTATGGGATGCTCCAGAATCAAGAGATACGAACAGGGAGAGGCAAGAATGAATTTCGGAACGATTGGAGATGTTCCAAAATTCAAAGGACACCCGAATCGAAGAGGAGTAGATTCAAGCTCAAACGAAGGCGATTCTGTAATTAAATCTACTCCATATGCTAAGTTTGCCTAAAACCTCGCTCTGATACCAACTATAACGACCTGCTATTTTCAACCATTCGCATCTGCACATGCCGAATTTGAATTGCTCAAAATATGAGATTGTTAATTTATATCTGGCAAAACTCAGCATATACAGTAAATAAATCAATCACAGAATCACAGACATAGAGTAATATAATAATAAGCAGCGGAATAGATAAATAGTAGTTCATGAAGCTACTATATAAACATCAGAGTATGAAATAAAATACAACAGAATATCTCAAATACAGTTTAGTCTCGAACACAAACAGATGACAAGTATGAACAAAACAACTGCATAGCTGAGAGTTGAAAAGATATAGATGGGTCTCCAAGTGAGGCTCCAACTCCAAAGATAGTCCCAAATGTCATGACATTCAGTCTGACCCGAACGTAAAGAAAAACACAAAACACTTGAGTCGATATTAACATTCTTATATCAATAAATCCAACTCAAGTGAAACATCAACTGAAATACAAGTAACTCAAAGGATGTTTGGGATATCCATCCTCTAAAGATCCATGGAACAATGTACTATGTAGTAATATACGCTATTATAATATGTCTAAAGTAAAGTAAAATATCAAAATAGCGTTAAGGCGTTACCCATATCCCCCTTAATACATTTTAATATATTCACATAGTCTATATAGTACCATAATTCCTCCATAAATTAGAGGGTTATCAGAGGGCACTCCATAGGTATGGTACAAACCAAACTCGTAAAATGCGCAATAGGGTATGCGATAAGGCACTCGAGGCAATGCCAGGGTAAATATACCGTTTGCGGATCCGGACTGGTGGTAACCCATAGCAACTACTACCGCCCACCTCGTGGCAGACTCCCAAATCAAAGGGTGCACCCAGTCACATTGCAAAAGCAATAGAATGGTATCGAAGAAATGTGTCCGATCGGAGGAATGACCTCACTTGACCCGGCATGGCTCCTATTTTAGCCGCATCAAGCTGACTCACGGGAGTCAGGTACTTAAATACCATATGGAATCGTCACCAAAGCATCCTACATCATTCTCGAATCTCCACCATGTACACGGTTGTTAAAGTGATTATCGGTATTGGCAAAGAGTATGACAATATCCGATCTCTGTCTCTTTAACAACCAAACGTTATTATAACATCGCGGTCATTTCAAAATAGTTTATACTCCAAAACCAAAATTTCATTTCCATTTCAAAACCATATAAATACGATATCACTTTTCACTTCAAACATATTCATTTCCAAAACCACGGTACTTTTAAATTTGTAACACTTTTGAAACCAAAATAGTTGAAATTATAATACTTTAAATATCATAACACTTTGGAAATCAAAATACTTTCCTTAAACCGGTTATATATTAATAATAGTATATACAATAAATTAGTTTATAAAATAAAATGGTTTATATAAAATAGTTATAAGTTAAAATAGTTTATAATAAAATAGTTAGTATAATAAAATAGTTTATATTAAAAATAGTTATTTATAAAGTAAAATATATAAATAGTTTAAATATAATTTAAAAAAACTTTATATAATAAAATAGTTCCCTCAAATTTCATAAATCGATTCAAATCAATTCGAATTCCAAGGTTCAAATTTTATTCAATCTCAATTCATCAATTTCAACTCAATTCAGTTTCTCAATAAACCATTTCAAATATATCGATTTCAAATACAGACTTGAACCACAAAATAAACCATTTCAATTTCAATATATTTCAAAGCTTTATATATTTCACAATTTCAAAACTAAATTTATAATTTCCTTAGTATCTCAAATTAGCTTCATTATTATTTAGTTTTTAAATATTCACTTAATAAACCCAAAGCCATCAAATAAACCCGAAATTTAATATATCCTTCAATTTACTTAAACTTCAAATATTCATTTAATTACCTTAAACCAAAATCCAGTTATAATGTCACGACCCGAAATCCAACGTTCGAAAATCGACATCAAATACCTCACTTGTATTCGACTGTCGGAAATTCAAACATCGCATTTCAGTTCTGATGGAGCTTATAACAACATTAGATGAAAACAGCGGAAACAAAAATGAATATCATCGATCACCATAAAAAACAACATTGATACAATATCCATTACAACATTGATCTCCAATATCAAAGTGATACACAATAGATACAACAGTAAAATGACCACTCCACAGCGAAACAATAGAGACTTCAAAAAGTTTCCAACATACCTCACTTTGATAAAGCCTTCAAAAACTCGAATACTCCAAGCACTTCAAAAGATTTCCAACCCTAAAAGCTTTCCAAAATCTGACAGCTTCCAAAAGACTTTCGAATCTAAGCTAACCCCAAAACAAGGATAACCTGCTTCTAGGCATCCCATGTGAAAATTGTGGGCACCCTGAGTTTAGGAAGGGAACAATAAACTTTGGGTCAGTCATGGGACTGGTGTGAGTAAACAAAAGCAGTTGTCTGCACAAAACAATTTATAAAAAATAAATCCGTTCATGCGTTTGGAAAATTAAACTGCCATAAGGCCTCCCGCCACACACACAATGCAAACGCGCACCTGGAGGAGATTTCTCCTTATGACGGTTAAAAATGCTTGATACGCAAAAACCGTTTGATATTATTATTAGTGCATAGTGCAGAAAACCTTTCGAAAATATAATATTAATCTTAGCCAGCATACCACATTTCGTCGTATGCCTACTATAGCTGTCATGTTCAATAGAAGGTTACCGCCACATTCCATGGCAGGTTATACAATTAAAACCGAACAAGGAGCGTATTGTTTCTTTGGATTTCCAACAAATGGTTAGGCTAAGGAACTTCCTACACCGAAATCGGTACGCCTCTGGAAGGACGCCCCCGAGAACCTAACCGGATCTCTGCTAACAAAAGGCCGATGCTACCTCACGCTTTAACCAAGCTATAACATAGGTAACTACCACACAAGTATGTCATCCCCCGTCGTTACCGACCTTTATCCGAGGCGCCTCTCCACCAACAACCACAAAGCAATAAGTTTGTAGTAACCACATAGGTTAAATATCTGGGCTCCATACCATGATATCACCTTTTATCCAGAAGGAAATGGACATACCCTAAGGGCGTGACCCTTAAAAACCTTGCTGCATCATTCCTTTTTCGACCATATTCGGGGTGTAAGGTCCTGATGCAGTTTCGTCCACAAAGCTACGCTTTTTTCAAAAAAGCCATGCTTCAATCAACAAATGATCAGCAGCAATTCGCATGCCACATTACCAAATTGGGAATGTATCACTAGTAACCATCAACTACGTAACCTCTGAGCTCGTACGTCTCAAAGAAAGGTGTTAAGCTAAGAGAATAAATTCTCCGCCACCAAATACATGGTAGAAACTAGCTTTACATCTCAAAGTGTAATGTCAGACACACATCCATACAAGTCTGTTCTGGGTTCGAACAGAACCGTAGGCACTTCCAAAGAAGCCATTGCAAATCCGGGTATCCCCAATCCTGATCGGACTCCCCATCACATATGGAGATCTCTATACCGTAGCTACTCGGTGCAGAGTCATTCGATAGGTTATCCTATCGTTCTCGAAAACACCCGATCTTCACCACCGTCTTCAAATGCTATCCATTTCATCGTATCACTATTCAGAATGGGTTATATGACATAAAGGTCCTCTCCCGGCTAAATCGAATAATGAGCGCTAAATTTTAAAAGCATATGGATATTGGGATCTCATTTAAGTCACAACTTATTATCCAAAACCTTTCTTTCAAATGGTTTAAACAAATTACCATTCCTAAATCTTTTAAACAAAAAGATTCACTTTACAAAGTTCACCAATCTTTCACAAAGATTCATTCATAGCTTTTTCAAACAATTCCCCTTTCAAATCTTTTATAGAAAGGTTACACTTTTAAAATCCCCTTTCAATTCGAAAACAAAGTATACCAATCTTAAATAAAGATTCATTCATATTTTTCAAAATAATTTCCCTTTCTAATTGGATTAACTCATCCAATCTTTAAATCAAAGGTTTAATTCATAGTTTTCAAAACCATTTCCAAAGATTCATTCATAGCTTGAAAAACCATTTTCATTTCAAGCTTGAAATCTTTTCAACATAAATTGGAAATCCTTTCTTTATATGAAAGCTATTACTATTTGAAACCAAATAGTTTTTGTTTCGGAAAAATCCGATTACATTTACATAAGTTAAAGCCTTTCAAGTATAAAACTTGGGTTAAATTCAAATTCCCAAAACAATACTTTTTAAAATGGTTTAAAACCCATATAAACACATTTATAACTTGCAAAACCTTTTTAAACCATAATTTCCAAATATAGAGTTCAATTTCAAATCTTTGAATTTAAATTCAAATCAAACTATTTAAATTTTAAAACTTTACCAAGTTATTCAAAATAACTTTTATCTTTTTAAAATTCCTTTATAAAACTTTCCATATTTAACCCAATCCAATTTTCAAAACCATTTGGATTCAAAATTCAATTTTTTTAAAACAAATAATGTTTAAATTCAAAATATCTATGACTTAACCGATTCCCCGTAAAATCCATATTTGTGTGTGTATGTTGTAGTCCATGGGTTTTACACAATAGTGCAACATCATCAATCATCACAGATTCAATCATATCAATATCGATAAGCGGTATAATCTATAACGCTTATCTTTTATTCACAGATACACAGATAAATAATTTAAATTTACCATAGATAAATAAATTACATTCATCACAGCTTGAATCAAAATAATTCATTTCAAAAAGCATCACATATCAGGGATATCAAACAATTCTACATCCAATAGAATCCAAACATCCATAAGTACGATCATTTAGTCATCTGAATAATTTAAATTAGATTAGTCTCAAATCCTAGTTAATTAATATTAATTAATTACAAATCATTTAATTAATTCCCATTTACTTATTTATAAACTAACCCTTAATTATTAATTAATTCTTTGATTAATTATCCTTAATTAATTACAATAATTAATTAATCTTTAATTAAAAATCATCCCTTAATTACTTTCACTAAGTAATTATTTTTATGTAATTAATTATCCTTCAAATCAAATATTATTTAATTACTTGATTTAATCAACTTAAATTATTAATTAATTTACCTTAATTAGTTTTATTAAGTAATTTACTTCAAGTAATTGATTTCCTTTAATAAACAAACTTAACTTAAACTTTAAAAAGTTAATTAACCATTAAAACATTCTTTATATTAATTAACTAACCTTTAATTATTATTAAGTTTATTCAAAATAAGTTTTCAAAATAAAGTTTATATACTTTTTTGAAACTTGGTTAATCAACTTAACCAATTTTAAAACTTAGATAACATTTAATATAAAAAGGTAATTATTTTAAACAAGATTTATTTTTAAAACTTGATTTCCTTTAAATTTTAAACTTCTTTCTGTATAACCTCAGCAAACCTGAGCCGTCCCCGAGATCACCCCGAGACGAAAACCCATTCTCTTCAAGTTTTATCAAAAATCTACCCGCATAATATTTTTTCAAACTTTTGTTTAAGTATTAGAACCCGGTGCAACTAAAATTTACCCAATTTCTTACTCGACCCAGTGCCATACATCCCCGAAGACCACTTCAAGGCAATCGCCTTCCTCCCAACCCTGATATACAAAATAGCACGTACACGTGCACAACTGATCGACGGCGTTCTGGCCGTCGCGTTCTAGCCGTCGCCTCCACCTCCGACCAGACATCGTCAACTCGCTCAAACATCCCAAACACCCAGAATCAAGTATTCATCACGAATTGGAGAATCAAGGCTATGGTTCGACTGGAATAAAAACCAAGCCATCTAAACCCTCGAACTGCCACCTCTGGCCATCGGCGATCATGCCATCATGCTCGAAGCTTCCCTGATGTCCAATGCTTTGAATCCCCCACGACCGATCGTCTGAAACATCGTGTCGACGACGGAAATGCATCGCGACTTCAACCATCCAAACGCAGTGCTTAAACCCTACTTTGATTCAAATCTCCATTCATAATAAATTAAAAATTCGTCTTGCATTTTTCTTACAATCTATGATACTCCAGCTACCTCCATGCCAAATTTCGACCATCGAAAGTTTTCCGATCACCTGAATTTCGCCAAAACCCTTTTTCCGTTCAACCAACCAATACAACCTCAATTCGTCACTAATTTCTAGTTTTCATTTGAAAATCATCATTTTCGAAATGGTTTTAAATGATGTAATCCAACCTAGAATTCATGCAAATCGAAATTTGGGTAAATCTTGAATTTTCACCGTATCACTTCTTTCAGACAAAACCATTTCTTTTTATCTTAAAAATATATTTTTGAAATTTAGTTCTGATGATTTGAAACATATTTTATTTTTACATTACTGGCTAAAAATGATTGAGGAAGGTTGAATTGAATTTTAAACTTAATTAAACCTGTAAATTTTTTGTTAACAGAGTCATTCTCTTGCTTCCAAATACATGCACAGTAAACATATACACACAGGCATAACCAAAATCATTATATTGAATTCACAACTTCCCAGATCATCACATGCAAACCAGATATTCAAAACAAATCTTGGGTTTAAGAATGAGTTTACTCACCTTGATCAAGAAGAAGAAGCAGAGAGTTTTAAATACTGGAAGCTGAAAACAGATTACTGGGATTTGAATTGGCTTGCCTGAGCCGATTTTGTAATGGTCCCTTATCTTTGATCTTTTTATTTGATTACTGAATTGTTGTTGTAGATCCTTTATTTGTAAAATCTTGTTTTCCTGGTTTGAAACTTGCTTTTGATTTCCCTTTGAGTTCAATTATTTTACTAGTTCCTGTTTTTCTTTGATCTGGTTTGGTTTGCCTTTAAAGTTTACTTTGAAAATTTTTTCCTGATTTGTTTTTCTCAGATTTGTTAAAGTCTTGAAAGTGAATAAAAGAAATGAGAAAGAGGGGTTTAAGATATTATATAGTTTCTATTTCTTTTTTATAAATTTTCTTAAAAATGAAAACAATAAAATGACACTTATCCTTTGCATGTATTTTAATCTTAACACTTGTTAATGTTATGTACTCAGTTCCTAACACTTGTATTATCATATTAATAATGTTTTCAAAATAAATTTTTATATTATATTTCCTTATTTTTTATAAGGACATTTTCCTTATATTATTATATAAATACTATTTAAAAGAAAATGCTTTTAAACCTAACTATACATTATACAATTTACATAAATAATATTTCAAATCCAAATCATTTTACTAAGTCATTTATTTGAATTTTAAATTCAAATACAAATTCAATATTCAAATTAAAATTTAAAGTCAAATTCAAATTTACTCGTATATACATATACATATATATTTCAAATTCAAATAATTTTGAAACATTTATTATTTTGAATTCTTAAACTCAAATGAATTTTACAATCTTATTTATATATACAAATCAACAATTATTTTATTTATTTTGAAAAATTCAAATTATTCAAATTTTATCCCAAAATTTACATTAATTATTAATTTAAATTTAATTCAAAATTGGGATCGTTACAATTTTCCCCTTAAGAAAATTTCGTCCTCGAAATTTGAAAGAGAGGGGAAGACAAACAAAGAATATAAGATTACAGAAAAAGATAGAGAAATGGCTCAATAGATCAAGCCGGCATATCCACAAATATGAGAATAAACTCACTTAACACTCTACGAAATATTTGGGTCATCTGATCTACGAAATATGCAGGGGCATTTGGGCATTGGTTAGTCCGAAGGAATAACTAATCATTCATTGAATATATCGAAACCCAATGAAACAGACAAAAATAGGTTTGTCTACGATTTCAGATCAAGATTTAACTCACTTACAATTTGCTGGGAAATAAAACTATGTGTAGTTCATGTATCGAACAAAACTCGAAAAACTTTATCGTAAATGAGAAGGTTACCTTCTAAAATTCCTTTTCCCTTATCAGCCCTTTGAGGTTGAAGGATCATCTTTGATTGCATGCACCTTTGCTATATGAGCTTGCTTCTTTTTCGGGCAATCTTTAACTTCGTGACCTGGCTTGTGACAGTAGTAGCATTCCTTAACTCCCTGACCAGTCTTCACAGGTTGTTCTTTCTTAACTTGTTTCCTCGGATTCTTGTAGTTGTTTGAATAATGGCCCTTTTCTTGACAATTGTAACAAGTTATATCTTTCGTCGGGTTTCCCTGATTGTCCTTCCTTTCCTTGCCCCCGAACTTTTTTTTCTTCCAATTTTGATTGCTCGTATTTCCTCCTTCCCTCGAGACTTACTGCATATCCAGGGTAGCATACCTATACCCCATATCTATCAAATCTGAAAAAGATTCTTTGACATGTGCTGTCATCCTTTCGTAGTATTTCTTATTCATCCCACGAATAAATCTTTCATTTTTCTTAAGAGGCGTGTTCACCAATTCTGGACCGAAACGGGATAATTCATTAAATTTGTTCAAATATTCCTCAAATGACAAAATCCCCTGCTTCAAGTCCATGAATTCTCGATACATTTAGGAGATACCAGCCGACGGCATATAGCGCTTCTTAAACACCTCCTTAGATCAACTCCAAGTAAATTCTTCTACTGGTTCATCTACAGTAACTGTCTCCACCAAGCTAGAGCCTCTTCTTGGAGTTGCTAAGAAGCTATTAGTCGCATCTGATAGTCTTCCAATTTTAATCCTTAAAAATCCTTCCGCTAGATCGGATCCAGGCTAAGGCTTCGATAATGGATTCTTTGCCAGTGAACGGCTTTCCACCCAGTCTGGAAAAACTTCGATATAGATCAGCCAGATTCGTCTGAGATTGAGTGGGAATAGTAGTCGTTATAAGGACTTGACCAGTTGTAGTGGTATTTCCCCGTCCCCTACCTTGTCCTCTTCTTCCGTTCATTCTCACTATCTATAAATAGTAAGAAAACTTGATTTAGGCATATGGACAAGATATCTTAGGGATATCAATAGTTTAAAGAAATAGACCAAGAAAGTTTAGGTTTTCAGTCACTCGGGTTATACTAATTCTAGGGTATACTTCACCCCATCTCTAATGAGCCATCAAATGCATTATACTCCTTAGCTAAAGTTCTTACTCAACCTTTAGCTTTGATACCAGTTGTCACGATCCGAAATCCAGCATTCGAAAATCGACATCAAATACCTCACTTGTATTCGACCGCCGAAAATTCAAACGTCGCATTTCAGTTTGGATGGAGCTTATAACAAAATTAGATGAAAACAGCGGAAACAAAAATGAATAACGTTGACCACCACAAAAATACAACATTGATACAATATCCATTACAACATTGATCTCCAATATCAGAGTGATACAAAAAAGATACAACAGTCAAATGACCACTCCACAGCGGAACAATAGAGACTTCAAAAAGTTTCCAACATACTTCACTTTGATAAAGCCTTCAAAAACTCCAAAACTCCAAGCACTTCAAAAGATTTCCAACACTAAAAGCTTTCCAAAATCTGACAGCTTCCAAAATACTTCCGAATCCAAGCTAACTCCAAAACATGAATAACCTGCTTCTAGGCTGCCCGTGTGAAAATTATGGGCACCCAAAGTTTAGGAAGGGAACAGTAAACTCTGGGTCAGTCATGGGACTGGTATGAGTAAATAAAAGCAGTTGTTTGCACAAAACAATTTATAAAAAGAAATCCGTTCATGCCTTTGGAAAATGAAACTGCCATAAGGCCTCCCGCCTTACACACAATGCAAACACACACTTGGAGGAGATTTCTCTTTATGACAGTTAAAAATGCTTGATACGCGAAAACCGTTTGATATTATTATTAGTGCATAGTGCAGAAAACCTTTCGAAAATATAATATTAATCTTAGCCAGCATACCACATTTCGTCGTATGCCTACTATAGTTGTCATGTTCAATAGCAGGTTACCACCACATTCCATGGCAGGTTATACAATTAAAACCGAACAAGGAGCGTATTGTTTCTTTGGATTTCCAACAAATGGTTAGGCTAAGGAACTTCCTACACCAAAATCGGTACGCCTCTGTAAGGACGCCCCCGAGAACCTAACCGGATCTCTGCTAACAAAAGGCCGATGCTACCTCACGCTTTAACCAAGCTATAACATAGGTAACTACCACACAAGTATGCCATCCCCCGTCGTTACCGACCTTTATCTGAGGCGCCTCTCCACCAACAACCACAAAGCAATAAGTTTGTAGTAACCACATAGGTTAAATATCTGGGCTCCATACCATGATATCACCTTTTATCCAGAAGGAAATGGACATACCCTAAGGGCGTGACCCTTAAAAACCTTGCTGCATCTTTCCTTTTTCGACCATATTCGGGGTGTAAGGTCCTGATGCAGTTTCGTCCACAAAGCTACGCTTTTTTTCAAAAAAGCCATGCTTCAATCAACAAATGATCAGCAACAATTCGCATGCCACATTACCAAATTGGGAATGTATCACTAGTAACCATCAACTACGTAACCTCTGAGCTCGTACGTCTCAAAGAAAGGTGTTAAGCTAAGAGAATAAATTCTCCGCCACCAAATAGAAATGTATTTGGTAGAAACTAGCTTTACATCTCAAAGTGTAATGTCAGACACACATCCATACAAGTCTGTTCTGGGTTCGAACAGAACCGTAGGCACTTCCAAAGAAGCCATTGCAAATCCGGGTATCCCCAATCCTGATCGGACTCCCCATCACATATGGAGATCTCTATACCGTAGCTACTCGGTGCAGAGTCATTCGATAGGTTATCCTATCGTTCTCGAAAACACCCGATCTTCACCACCGTCTTCAAATGCTATCTATTTCATCGTATCACTATTCGGAATGGGTTATATGACACAAAGGTCTTCTCCCGGCCAAACCAAATAATGAGCGCTAAATTTTAAAAGCATATGGATATTGGGAACTTAGTTAAGTCACAACTTATTATCCAAAACCTTTCTTTCAAATGGTTTAAACAAATTACAATTCCCAAATCTTTTAAACAAAAAGATTCACTTTAAAAAGTTCACCAATCTTTCATAAAGATTCATTCATAGCTTTTTCAAACAATTCCCCTTTCAAATCTTTTATAGAAAGGTTACACTTTTAAGATCCATTTTCAATTTGAAAACGAAGTATACCAATCTTTAACAAAGGTTCATTCATATTTTTCAAAACAATTTCCCTTTCTAATTGGATTAACTCATCCAATCTTTAAATCAAAGATTTAATTCATAGCTTTCAAAACCATTTCCAAAGATTCATTCATATGTTGAAAAACCATTTTCATTTCAAACTCGAAATCTTTTCAATATAAATTGGAAATCCTTTCTTTATATGAAAGCTATTACTATTTGAAACCAAATAGTTTTCATTTTGGAAAAATCCGATTACATTTATATAAGTTAAAAGTCTTTCAAGTATAAAACTTGGGTAAAATTCAAATTCCCAAAACAATACTTTTTAAAATGGTTTAAAACCCATATAAACACACTTATAACTTGCAAAACCTTTTTAAACCGTAATTTCCAAATATAGAGTTCAATTTCAAGTCTTTGAATTTAAATTCAAACAAACTATTTATATTTGAAAACTTTATCAAGTTATTCAAAATAACTTTTATCTTTCTAAAATTCGTTTTCAAAACTTTCCATATTTAACCCAATCCTATTTCCAAAACCATTTGGATTCAAAATTCATATTTTTTAACAAATAATGTTTAAATTCAAAATATCTGTGACTCAACCTATTCCCCGTGAAATCTATATTTGTGTGTGTATGGTTGTAGTCCAAGGGTTTTACACAATAGTGCAACATCATCAATCATCACAGATTCAATCATATCAATATTGATAAGCGATATAATCTATAATGCTTATCTTCTATTCATAGATACACAGATAAATAATATAAATTTATCACAGATAAATAAATTACATTCATCTGAGCTTGAATCAAAATAATTCATTTCACAAAGCATCACATATCAGGGATATCAAACAATTCTATGTCCAATAGAATCCAAATATCCATAAGTACGATCATTAAGTCATCTGACTAATTTAAATTAGATTAGTCACAAATCCTGGTTAACTAATATTAATTAATTACAAATCATTTAATTAATTCCCCTTTATTTATTTATAAATTAACCCTTAATTATTAATTAATTCTTTGATTAATTATCCTTAATTAATTACAAGAATTAATTAATTAATCCTTAATTTAAAAATCATCCCTTAATTAGTTTCATTAAGTAATTATTTTTAAGTAATTAGTTATCCTTTAAATCAATTATTCTTTAATTACTTGTGTTGAATATGCGCTTTGCGCTTATATGATTTTAGTTTGATGATAATAAACATATATATATGTTCATTTAAATGTATTTGTTAATGTACTATTTTATTTTTCATAAATTAAATAAATAAAATAAATTACACAGAATTTGAATTCAAACAGAAATTTTATTCAAACAAATATGTATTACAATTTTGAATAGTACAAATTCAAGCTCTCACTATACATATACAATTTTGATTGTAACTACATCACAATTCAATTTACATAAATTCCTCACTACATATTTCTCACACTCGTAGTTTATCTTCAACTTCATTCCAGTTATAATCCAGCATCAGAGAAATCTGCAAAAATATTCACTAACGCAGTAAAATTGAAAAAGAAATTTTTTGCAATATAAAATGAAATATGATTTTTGAAAATATGATTTACCTCAGTTATTTGAGTTGTTCGTCATCATTCACATTTGAATTCATCATACACGAACAATGTGACATGCACAGTGTATCACTGTACATGCCACAAGGCCGTGCACATCGATATACACTTGATAATGCTACATGGACAGGTGAGCACAGGTCAAACCTAAATGAAAAGTCGGGTTCAACTCACGTGTAATATATTTAAAATCACGCCACGAGCACAAGGTCAAACCCGAGTTTTGAAACTGGATTCAACTCAAGTGAAATTTCAAAAATCAACATGAAATACATGGAGACAAAGTCCAACTACAACTCAGACACAGTGCATATATGGAGTACACAAGTACAATATCAAACAGCAGGTCGAAAATTACTCAGGGATGAACACATGTCCAGACAACAACATGAATGCAATAACAAGTGCATGTATGAAGTGCATCAGTATGCAAAGAGCTCGAGGCAATATGAGTGCAGACATACACATATATACATACATGAATGTATGTATACAAATGATCAGAACTTCAACCAGACAGTACAGTGAAAAAGTGAAGATTACAAGATGAACCAGATCAGTACATCATGATATCGAGCTCAGTGAAACTCAAGCAAGTGCACAACTAAACAAACATGAATTGAATGCAACCACAGGAACTCAACAAGGAAGACTACAGCATAAAGTCGAGTCAACAACACGAATATATGAAACAAAGAGCTCGAGCACAAGACATGGAAACTCAACAATACAAAAACTGCAACAAATACAAGTAAATGAGACAGCAGTATGCAAGTGCAGACAATCAATACACTGAAAATACAACAGGGAGCATGGTACAATGCAAACTACAATATCCACAACAAATAACTCAGTGAAGCCCAAGTATACAACTACAGTGTCATGACCAAAGCAAAATCAGATAGGAGTATCAGTGTACACAACATCAAGTTCAAATAACAAACAGTGAATCAAGACAGGGCCGAGCAACTAATATATGGTGATGTAGTCAACAACCACACAAAAGCTCAAGTAATCAAGTAAACAATACAGAAATGACCACAAATGGAACACAAGTCAGCGACAAGCTACAAACACCGAGTGCAACAGCAGTATCAAAATGATCAAATACAAATACCACTGACTCAAACAAACCAATTAATGAACAAGTGATACCAGTAGAATGAACAACAGCCGCAAGAAGGATGCAAGTTCGAAACAGATTCAAGCCAAAGTCAAAAATAAATCATCAGTGTTCAACGTCAAAGATCATGGCCGAAGTCAAATGAATTCAACACCGTGGTGACCACGTAACAAATTCAATGCCGTGTAAATCAATGATACAGTGGATGAACGAAGTTCAACAGTGCAAAGATGACCAAGTCAAAAATCAAATACGTATCTTTGAAAAAGTCACAAATCAAAACAGGAAAGTTTTTGTCGTTTGAACGAAGGGAAAATCGAACGCTGTAGAATAGAAACCGTGTGCATCAAGTCATCAAATCATGAAATAGGAAAGCATGGAATCCATATAAATTCGCACCCAATTATCATCATCGGCATAAGCGAACAAAGTCGAATTCAAGAAATCAATCCAGAAAGCAACAAATAACATACCAGAATTTGCAAATCAGATTCGATCGTTTCGAGGCAACCAAGCCCTAATTTCACAAAACGATCAACAGAGGAGCAGCTGCGAACGAGTGCAAGCAAAGCAACCAGAGAATCGATCATCAGAGAAGCAGCAAGCAGGGCAACACGCAAACCAGAGAGTCCATCAACATAGGCATGTGTCAAAAAGCCCCAATTTGGATCGAAGAACGAATCCCTAATTTAGTGGCAAAGAGGATCGGCCGCCATTTTCTTCACAAGACAAAAGAGAAAAGGGATCGGGTGAAAGAATAAAATGGGCTGGCCTTGTTTTAAAAAGGGGTTTTAGTTTATTAGGGTTTTTTAGTTTAAAATTGTTTTTTAGTTGTTTTAATTTTGAATTCTCTTTTAAGGTTGTCAAACCTTGGTAAATCACCACCTAGGTTGTAGGTAGTGTCAGATTGTCTAGTTAGAATTAGTTCAGTGAGCAGGGTGTGCAAGTTTGCAAAACTCTATAGGCGGTAGCAAGGTGTGCGAGTCTGTTAGAGTGTTTGTAAGCGGAAGATTGTTTATTCTAATAGAAATCTGGGAATGCAGCAGTAGGCAGGGGTTGCCGAAGCTGGGTAAATTTTGTGTATGATTTACTTTTCAGCATATTTATTTCTCTGCAATTTGTTTTTGCGTTTAGTTCGAGGAAATTTGCTATAACCCTATTCACCCCCCTCCTAGGGTTAATCTAGATCCTACAAGTGGTATCAGAGCCCGGTATTTTTCTTTAACTGTATAGTCATGAATCCACCAAATAATGCTTTTTCTGAGGGGCAATCTATTGCTAGGCCACCCATGTTTAATGGGAATGATTATGCTTATTGGAAAGTTAGGATGGGTATTTATCTTAGTTCTGTTGATTATGATATTTGGGATATTATTGAAACTGGCTATAAATCTCCCACTATAACTGTTGGTGATACTGAGATTCCTAAACCTAAGGATAGGTGGGATGCTAACGATAAGAGATTAAAAACTACAAATGCTAAAGCCATGAATGCTTTGATCTATGCTCTTGATAAGACTGAATTTAATAGAATTTCTCATTGTAAAACTGCACAGGAAATTTGGCATACCTTGGAGGTGACACATGAAGGAATTTCTCAAGTCAAAGAGTCTCGTCTAGCCCTATTCAGCAATGAATACGAGAACTTTGTGATGGACAAAGGCGAGAGCATAAAGGACATGTTTGGACGCTTTTCAACTTTGGTGTACAACGCTAGAGCGCTTGGAAAGGTATTCACTGAGGTAGAGCTTGTGAGGAAGGTGCTACGAGTTTTACTAATGAACTTTGAGGCAAAAGTCACGGCAATACAAGAATCGAAAGATCTGAGTAAACTAAGCATGGAGGAGTTGATCGGCAACTTGATGACATATGAGCTTGAGCTAAAAGCAAAGGAGGAATGCAACGACTCCGAATCAAAGAAGAAGACGATTGCCTTAAAGAGCAAAGAAGAGAGCGATGAAGAAGAAGAAGATCCAATTGAAGAGCTTGCAATGGATGTCAATAATCTTAGAAAATTGTCAAGATTCAAGCCACGCAAGAAGAAAACAAATGATAATAGGACAAAAGATTCTGACAATTCTGATAATGAATTGACGTGCTTTAACTGCAACAAGCCTGGCCACTTCAGACAACAATGCCCACTTCTCAAAAACAACAAAGGAAAGAAAAAGAAGAAGAAGGCATTGTCAGCGACTTGGGATGATGAAGAAGGAGAGGAAGTTTCGAATAGTAGCTCGGAGGAGGCTAACTTATGTCTTGTGGCAAAATCAGATTCAGAAGAAAGCTCAGAGGAATCTAGTGAGGGAGGTGACTATTCTTATAAAGAACTTGTTTTTATGTGTCTTGATCTTACTAAAGAAGTTGATACTCTTGAATCTAAAATTGAAAAACTGAAATTTGATAGGAGAGAACTTGCTCGTGAAAATTTTAGGTTAGAAACTGAACTTGAAAATATTCAAAACGTAGACTGTAAAAAATGTAAAATTTTATATTCAGAATTATCAAGACTTAAGAATAGATTTGAGAATCTTGAAAAAGGAAATTATAGTCATAGGAACAAGAACACAAAATTTATACAAGTTTGGGCTCCTAAGAATTCTACAAACAAATTTCATGTCTACTGGAACAAGAATGAAAGGAAAAAAACAAGTTTGGGTTCCAAAGGGATTGTTTATTCACAATGCTTCTGCCACTAACAACCATGGACCAATAAAAACAAATAGGTCACAAAAATCTTTCATCGTGTAGGTATGGTGGCAGGCTAAGGAACAACAACGGTGTTATCTGGATTTTGGCTGTTCCAGAAACACAACGGGCAACAAAGCAAAGTTCCTTAGCCTAGTACAAGGGTGACAGAATCACAATGGACAACCACGAAAAATTATCGTAAAGGTAAAACAGGTGAAGGTATATTTATTTGATCGATAAATTAAATGTGATAATCTGCACCATATTCTGAATGAAATCAGCCAATATTGAGATGTTGTAAAGATGATGTTTTTTGATTCTGACTTGTTCGACATAGTTGGCCGATTATATTTATGCCAAAAACACTATTCTTTGAATTACTTCATACATATACGTTCGGATTAAACATAGTGTTTTGTTGGATGATAATGCATTAGGTTATAATTCGGCTAACTCTATATTCACAGTTTCTGATTATTTACACGACTTCAATTCAAATTCAAGAATGCTGTAAAAATTTGTGAGTTTGAGTTTTCATGCACACTTCATGATCTGGTCTATCAAATTTAGTTAGTGATATTTTGGAGTAAAAGAGAAACTCAGATGCAGATCATACTGGTAATCTAGTTGACAGAAAACTTACTTATTGAACTTGATTTATGGTGAGACATTTAGTTATTACATCGTTTTTCAAAAGAAAATATCTGCATATTTTTCATTACAAATAATTTTCAAATAGCAGTAATTTTTCTCATATAACCCCTTCGAGAAAATCATTGTTGACCATATTTTCAGATTAGTCATTTTTATTTGATTTTAAATGACAAATATTGACTAATCTGACTCCCTACTAATTATCAAAAAGATAAATAGTGATTGAAAAGGTGATAAGTGTTGATATTTAACATACATTACTCAAGATAGTATATTTGGAAATTTTCTTTAGGAATTCAAACAAGAGTTATAAAACTTTTTGTTGGGTAAAGATTCCATGACCATTTCTATATCTATCATATTTCCATCGACCATTGTTTATCAAATCTTAAATATAGTTTGTCGATATGTGGTACTATAATCAGGGATCATTTGTTTTTCATTTCACATTTTTTTGTAAAAATAAATAAATACCGAAGTATTCACTCTCATTTAAAAGTCCTCACGGTTATGCATGGGTGAATTACTTGGATTTTTGATTATGTGCTTCCATGCTCATTTAAAAGTCCTCACGGTTATGCATGTATGGAAGGCATATCAAATTTGATTGATTAAATAGACAAGTTGATTCTAATCCCATTTAAAAGTCCTCACGGTCATGCGTGGTTAGAAGATACTTGAATTCATTTTAAAAAAAATTAAATTGGAATACTACTAATCTCATTTAAAAGTCCTAATGGTTATGCATGATTAGTAGATATTCAAATTCCTGATATAAATGTACCACAAGTGGATACAACTGTGTGATTTTATTAGAACATCATTTCCATTCATTCTAAAAGTGGAATATGCGCCTAACAGGGGTAGTTATGATTTTTGTTTGATTTTTATTGAAGTTTAATATTTATATTCAAATTGAGTTTTAATGTTGGATTAATATTGATCACTTTATCTCTATTTTCTCTAACACTATTATTCTTTTGCTGATAACAAAAGGGGAGAGAAAAGTTAAGATTTTATCAAATGAAATCAAGCAAAGGTCAAATAATTTTCCATTTTCATCTAGGATCATTTGCATATTTTTATTTATATGCATATATGTAGGGGGAGCATCATATAGAGAGGAAGCATTTAAATAGGGGAGCCGTTAGAGCATATCATTGATCAAATACATTTAACACAGTCAAAATCTTAAATATATGTTTGTTATCATCAAAAGGGGGAGATTGTTGAATATGCGCTTTGCGCTTATATGATTTTTGTTTGATGATAACAAAAATATATTTAAGATTTTGAATGTGTTAAATTTATTTGATCAATGATATGCTCTAATGGCTCCCCCTATTTAAATGCTTCCTCTCTATATGATGCTCCCCCTACATATATGCATATAAATAGAAATATACAAATGAGCCTAGATGCAAATGGAAAATTATTTGACCTTTGCTTGATTTCATTTGACAAAATCTTAACTTTTCTCTCCCCCTTTTGTTATCAGCAAAAGAATAATAGTGTTAGAGAAAATAGAGATAAAGTGATCAATATTAATCCAACATTAGAACTCAATTTGAATATGATTTTTGTTTGATGATAATAAACATATATATATATGTTCATTTAAATGTATTTGTTAATGTACTATTTTATTTTTCATAAATTAAATAAATATTTGTTGAATAAAATAAGTTACACAGAATTTGAATTCAAACAGAAATTTTATTCAAACAAATATTTATTACAATTTTGAATAGTACAAATTCAAGCTCTCACTATACATATACAATTTTGATTGTAACTACATCACAATTCAATTTACATAAATTCCTCACTACATATTACTCACACTCGTAGTTTATCTTCTACTTCATTCCAGTTATAATCCAGCATCTGAGAAATCTGCAAAAATATTCACTAACGCCGTAAAATTGAAAAAGAATTTTTTTGCAATATAAAATGAAATATGATTTTTGAAAATATGATTTGCCTCAGTTATTTGGGTTGTTCGTCATCATTCACATTTGAATTCATCATACACAAACAATGTGACATGCACAGTGTATCACTGTACATGCCACAAGGCCGTGCACATCGATATACACTTGATAATGCTACAGGGACAGGTGAGCACGGGTCAAACCCAAATGAAAAGCCGGGTTCAACTCACGTGCAATATATTTAAAATCACGCCACGAGCACAAGGTCAAACCCGAGTTTTGAAACTGGATTCAACTCAAGTGAAATTTCAAAAATCAACATGAAATACATGGAGACAAAGTCCAGCTACAAGTCAGACACAGTGCATATATGGAGTACACAAGTACAATATCAAACAGCAGGTCGAAAATTACTCAGGGATGAACACATGTCCAGACAACAACATGAATGCAATAACAAGTGCATGTATGAAGTGCATCAGTATGCAAAGAGCTCGAGGCAATATGAGTGCAGACATACACATATATACATACATGAATGTATGTATACAAATGATCAGAACTTCAACCAGACAGTACAGTGAAAAAGTGAAGAATACAAGATGAACCAGATCAGTACATCATGATATCGAGCTCAGTGAAACTCAAGCAAGTGCACAACTAAACAAACATGAATTGAATGCAACCACAGGAACTCAACAAGGAAGACTACAGCATAAAGTCGAGTCAACAACCCGAATATATGAAACAAAGAGCTCGAGCACAAGACATGGAAACTCGACAATACAAAAACTGCAACAAACACAAGTAAATGAGACAGCAGTATGCAAGTGCAGACAATCAATACACTGTATATGCAACAAGGAGCATGGTACAATGCAAACTACAATATCCACAACAAATAACTCAGTGAAGCCCAAGTATACAACTACAGTGTCATGACCAAAGCAAAATCAGATAGGAGTATCAGTGTACACAACATCAAGTTCAAATAACAAATAGTGAATCAAGACAGGGTCGAGCAACTGATATATGGTGATCCAGTCAACAACTACACAAAAGCTCAAGTAATCAAGTAAACAATACAGCAATGACCACCAATGGAACACAAGTCAGTGGCAAGCTGCAAACACCGAGTGCAATAGCAGTATCAAAATGATCAAATACAAATACCACTTACTCAAACAAACCAATTAATGGACAAGTGATACCAGTAGAATGAACAACAGCTGCAAGAAGGATGCAAGTTCGAAACAGATTCAAGCCAAAGTCAAAAATAAATCATCAGTGTTCAACGTCAAAGATCATGGCCGAAGTCAAATGAATTCAACACCGTGGTGACCACGTAACAAATTCAATGCCGTGTAAATCAATGATACAGTGGATGAACGAAGTTCAACAGTGCAGAGATGACCAAGTCAAAAATCAAATACGTATCTTTGAAAAAGTCACAAATCAAAACATGAAAGTTTTTCCTGTTTGAACCAAGGAAAAATCGAACGCTACAGAATAGAAACCGTGTGCATCAAGTCATCAAATCATGAAATAGGAAAGTATGGAATCCATATAAATTCGCACCCAATTATCATCATCGGCATAAGCGAACAAAGTCGAATTCAAGCAATCAATCCAGAAAGCAACAAATAACATACCAGAATTTGCAAATCAGATTCGATCGTTTCGAAGCAACCAAGCCCTAATTTCACAAAACGATCAACAGAGGAGTAGCTGCAAACGAGTGCAAGCAAAGCAACCAGAGAATTGATCATCAGAGAAGTAGCGAGCAAGGCAACACGCAAACCAGAGAGTCGATCAACATAGGCGTGTGTCAAAAAGCCCCAATTTGGATCGAAGAACGAATCCCTAATTTAGTGGCAAAGAGGATCAGCCGCCATTTTCTTCACAAGACAAAAGAGAAAAGGGATCGGGTGAAAGAATAAAATGGGTCGGCCTTGTTTTAAAAAGGGGTTTTAGTTTATTAGGGTTTTTTAGTTTAAAATTGTTTTTTAGTTGTTTTAATTTTAAATTCTCTTTTAAGGTTGTCAAACATTGGTAAATCACCACCTAGGTTGAAGGTAGTGTCAGATTGTCTAGTTAGAATTAGTTCAGTGAGCAGGGTGTGCAAGTTTGCAAAACTCTATAGGCAGTAGCAGGGTGTGTGAGTCTGTTAGAGTGTTTGTAAGCGGGAGACTGTTTAATTCTAATAGAAATCTGGGAATGCAGCAGTAGGCAGGGGTTGCCGAAGCTGGGTAAATTTTGTGTGTGATTTACTTTTCCGCATATTTATTTCTCTGCAATTTGTTTTTGCGTTTAGTTCGAGAAAATTTGCTATAATCCTATTCACTCCCCCCCCCCCTCTAGGGTTAATCTAGATCCTACAACTTGATTTAATCAACTTAAATTATTAGTTAATTTACCTTAATTACTTATATTAAGTAATTTACTTCAAGTAATTAATTTCCTTTAATAAAAAAAACTTAATTTAAACTTTAAAAAGTTAATTAACCATTAAAACATTCTTTATATTAATTAACTAACCTTTAATTATTATTAAGTTTATTCAAAATAAACTTTCAAAATAAAATTTATGTTTTTTTAAAACCATTTTGAAACTTGGTTAATCAAAACTTCTTAACCAATTTTAAAACTTAGATAACATTTAATATAAAAAGGTAATTGTTTTAAACAAGATTTATTTTTAAAACTTGATTTCCTTCAAACTTTAAACTGCTTTCTGTATAACCTCAGCAAACCCGAGCCGTCCCCGAGATCACCCCGAGACGAAAACCCATTCTCTTCGAGTATTATCAAAAATCTACCCGTATAATATTTTTTTCAAACTTAAACTTTTGTTTAAGTATTTGAACACGGTGCAACTAAAATTTACCCGATTTCTTACTCGAGCCAGTGCCATACGTCCCCGAAGACCACTTTGAGGCAATCACCTTCCTCCCAACCCAGACACACAAAATTGCACGTACACGTGCACAGCTGATCGACGGTGTTCTAGCCGTCGCCTCCACCTCAGACCAGACATTGTCAACTCGCTCAAACATCCCAAACACCTAGAACCAAGTATTTATCTCGAATTCGAGAATCAAGCCTATAGGTTCGACTGGAATAAAAACTGGGCCACCTAAACCCCTCGAACTGCCATCTCCGGCCATCGGCAATCATGCCATCATGCTCGAAGCTTCCCTGATGTCTAATGCTTCGAATCCCCCAGGACCGATCGTTTAAAACATCGTGTCGACGAGGAAATGCATCGCGACTTCAACCATACAAATGCATGGCTTAAACCCTACTTCGATTCAAATCTCCATTCATAATAAATTAAAAATTCGTCTTGCATTTTTCCTACAATCTACGATACTCCAGCTACCTCCATGCCAAAGTTCAACCATCGAATGTTTTCTGATCGCTTGAATTTTTCCAAAACCCTATCTCCGTTCAACCAACCAATACAACCTCAATTCGTCACTAAATTCTAGTTTTCATTTAAAAATCATCATTTTCGAAATGGTTTTAAATGATGTAATCCAACCTAGAATTCATGCAAATCGAAATTTGTGTAAATCTTGAATTTTCACCGTATCACTTCTTTCAGACAAAACCATTTCTTTTTATCTTAAAAATATATTTTTGAAATTTAGTTCTGATGATTTGAAACATATTTTGTTTTTACATTACTGGCTAAAAATGATTGAGGAAGGTTGAATTGAATTTTAAACTTAATTAAACCTGTAAATTTTTTGTTAACAGAGTCATTCTCTTGCTTCCAGATACATGCACAGCAAACATATACGCATAGGCATAACCAAAATCATTATATTGAATTCACAACTTCCCAGATCATCACATGCAAACCATATATTCAAAACAAATCTTGGGTTTAAGAATGAGTTTACTCACCTTGATCAAGAAGAAGAAGCAGAGAGTTTTAAATACTGGAAGCTGAAAACAGATTACTGGGATTTGAATTGGCTTGCCTGAGCTGATTTTGTAATGGTCCTTGATCTTTGATCTTTTTATTTGATTACTGAATTGTTTTTGTAGATCCTTTATTTGTAAAATCTTGTTTTCCTGGTTTGAAACTTGCTTTTGATTTCCCTTTGAGTTCAATTGTTTTACTGGTTCCTGTTTTTCTGTGATCTGGTTTGGTTTGCTTTTAAAGTTTACTTTGAAATTTTTTTCCTGATTTGTTTTTCTCAGATTTGTTAAAGTCTTGAAAGTGAATAAAATAAATGAGAAAGAGGGGTTTAAGATATTATATAGTTTCTATTTCTTTTTTATAAATTTTCTTAAAAATGAAAACAATAAAATGACACTTGTCCTTTGCATGTATTTTAATCTTAACACTTGTTAATGTTATGTACTCAATTCCTAACACTTGTATTATCATATTAATAATGTTTTCAAAATAAATTTTTATATTATATTTCCTTATTTTTATAAGGACATTTCCCTTATATTATTATATACATACTATTTAAAAGAAAATGCTTTTAAAGCTAACTATACATTATACAATTTACATAAATAATATTTTCAAATCCAAATCATTTTACTATGTCATTTATTTAAGTTTTAAATTCAAATACAAATTCAATATTCAAATTAAAATTTAAAGTCAAATCCAAATTTACTCATATATACATATACATATATATTTCAAATTCAAATAATTCTAAAACATTTATTATTTTGAATTCTTAAACTCAAATGACACATATTTTATTTATTTTGAAAAATTCAAATTAATTCAAATTTTATCCTTAAATTTACATTAATTATTAATTTAAATTTAATTCAAAATTGGGATCGTTAATTATAAAATCATATCTTTAAATTTCAAATTCAATAAGTTACAAATTGATTTAATTTAATAAAATTATTAACTAAATACGATTTCAACAAATTTCAAATATATCTTCCCAACCTTAATATTATATATTAACTAAATCAAACTTTGTTAAATTAAAATCTACTTTATATTTATTTATATATCTATATAAAATATTTCAATATTAAATAAAACCATATATATTTCCTTTTAAAACCATAGAAATCATTTTCAAAATATTTATATATAGACCAACTGTCTCTGTATATAATTTTCTATCTTATGGTCAAGCGATACGGATATTTATCATTTCAATCCGCAATTTAAATATATATAGGGGTATATATCATTTCAACCCGCAATCCCAATTCAATTCAAATGAAAATCGCTTGGGTTTATCATTTCAACCCATAACGATTTTCTTCTATTCTATAGATTGTTCGGGTGTGTACCATTTCAACCTATAGGGAATTCTATACTAATAGGGAACTTGCAGAGTGATAGCATATATGATAAACATAACATATAACAACATACATATATCATCAGTGATTAAATAAAATATAAACAATAGAATATGGTGTCATATCCCACATGTGAACAGTTATAGATAATAGCATATATATAACAATTTAAATAATTAACAGCATCATATTTCAATTGTCGTTTCAATTGAAATCGAATTTAATAAATATAAGGATGTTAATCGTGAGTGATTGCTCACCTTTCAAGGTTAGAGATGGACGAGAATGAGATGAATTATGCATCCAAAGCAAAGATATATTGGTAAGAATTTGACGGACAAGCTGATAGATAAGGATCGATTAAGCAATGAGAATCAGTTGAATAGAAACATAAATATATATATTTAGAAAAAAATTTAAAATGCCATGAAAATTTTATCTAATTTCTGGAAAAACATTTTAAAACGTCATGAGATTTTTAACTTAGGTATTAATACGATAGTTCATTCTGGTGATTGTACTTCTTTCTAGCACGACCATTGAATTTCGATCTCACCTCTTAAGTTGGAATTTAAGGAGCTTTATGAAATTTGCAACTTTTAGTTTGCTTTAATAAATGAAGTTTATTCTCCTAAAAATGATCCTCCTTGGAATTTTAATTTTAACAGAATTTTAGTTGATTCAACCCTTAGGCAACTTTCTTTGCTTTATGCTAGACTAAATCTTTATAATATTGATAATGATAATGATATTATTAGTTAAATGGGATAAGAGTGAGAAATATACTTACAAATTTATTAATTTTTCAGGTACAATTAAAAATTCTTTGAAATTTATTTGGAAATCCAATGCTACTCCTAAATCTAAAATTCACATGTGGTTAATACTGCATGGAAAACTAAATACAATAGAACTTCTAAAGAGAAAAAACATATAAAATGATAGTAAAATTTATATTTGTAATCTGCATCTTGAAGATATTAAACATATATACTATGATTGCATGGATTCTCATTACATTCTAAATAATATTCTTAAATTTTTTAACTTTAATATAATAATTAACATTTTGGATTATGACTTCTACTGGAATAATTTTAAATTTCGGTTCAAAAAGAATATTAGATTTTTACTAGACACTTTATTCATTATTATTAGTTGGTATATTTGGCTTGAAAGAAATCAAAGAATTTTTGATAATAATAATAATCATTTTAACAAATCAAATTTTACTATTTCTTCATTTTGTTTTAATTGGACTTCTAATGCCAATTATAAATTAGCCAAAAATAACCATTTTAAAGGGCATCTTAATAAGGTTCGTCATAATATTAACTTATTTAAACACAACAATAATATTTTTAACGTTAATAATAATAGTATTAATATTTATTCAAATTTATATGATGATTTCACAACTAATCATAACTTACTTATGATTAAAAGTTCATAAGAATTTATTTTAGATCTGTTTTCAATTATTGTTCTAGTCATTGTTGGTTTTAGTTTATAGGTAATTTAATTCTTTTGTAATTGTCCAGATAGTCTAATTTAGGATTTTTTTTTATTTCCTATCTCATTAATACATGTATATATAAATATACATATATATGTATCATTAACTTTTCTCTTAGTCATCCTTAAGATACAGGTATGGGTGATAGGGTGTTAGGTTCACTTTGCAGGTACTCATGTCTTCAGAATGTAGGATTTTAGATTGTAGAGAGGTCATCAGAGTAGAGTTTTCTATTCAGGATTACTAGCAGTTCCACTACAGATACAGGATACTTTCATCTCCATTGTGGCGTACTATTTTCAGGAGGATTT
This sequence comes from Allium cepa, assembly GCA_030765085.1. Taxonomy (NCBI): domain Eukaryota; kingdom Viridiplantae; phylum Streptophyta; class Magnoliopsida; order Asparagales; family Amaryllidaceae; genus Allium; species Allium cepa. The sequence goes on along the minus strand of CM060946.1, from coordinate 91,931,499 downwards.
ACTCTTCTACTTGGCATTACTTCCTTTTACACAGAGCTTTCAGAGCGGACTTTCCATTCAGCAGTTCCACTTCAGAGTAGACGCTTCTCCATTCCTTTTGATCCAGATGCATGGAGCTTCCTTATCAGTTTGTGACGACATCCAGTATTATGGCTTTTCTTTAGTTTTGTAGGCACTTCTAACACCTTAGTATCGGGCGGTGGCCATGCCGGAGCTCGATATCGGGGTGTGATGGGTGGTGGCCTTGTCGGAACTCATCTTAGGGGTATCTGAGATTTTTTTTTGATACATGTATCTAGTTTTGTTACCTACCAAGCATGTTGGCAGCGCCTTATTTTTTGTGATATATAGTTGCATGTGTGCTATCCTCTATTTAAAGAGGATCACACATTTTTCTCAAAACCCTAATTAAGTGGATAATTAACCTTTAATAAAATAATAATTCACTAAATAATTAACTCTAATTAAATAATTAACTCTAACTAAATAATTAATTAAAATTAATAAACTTGACTAATTAAAAATTAATTTTCTTTTATCTTAATTAATCCTTATTTAAAGCTTACTTAATTAAAAATAATTTACTTAGTTAATAATTCCTTAACACTGATTACTTAACCTAACTACTTAATTAATTAATCAACTAACAATTACCCTAATTAATAAATAAATTAAATAAATTATTAAGTAATCAAAACTTAAACTTTTGACTTAATTAATTTTTTAATGAGTTATCAAAAACAATCCAAAAAAACACTTTAAAACTTGAAATCGTGAATTTTAACGAACTGCATCCATAGCGACTATCATTATGAGCATAATTCGCTAGAATTAATTTCTAGGTGAAAACTTCACTTTAACTCTAGGTATATCATGTTTGAAAACCCAAATGGAAAGGTTTTGAAAACTTAAAACGAAGCTGAAATTGTGGAAAATATTTTCAAAATCCAAAACTAGAGAAAAGAGCGTTTTGTTTTCAATCGGATCTCAAGTTCTTTTGCGAATTTTCAAGGCGCTAACTTCACAACAAATTCATCACATACACTTGGTTTTGGTTTCATAAACATACTATCATCATATCATAACCAACCAATCACATATTCTTATCATTCAACCACTAAATTACAAATCCAAGCTCAAACACGGTCATACAATATATGCTATCAAAACAACATGATAGTCAACACAACAACCACTATATTTTCACAATATATAATTTATTAAAATCAAGTTAATTTCTTTTCAAAAAACAAAAGTTTAACTAGCCAAAACGTTTCTAAATCAAAGTGAACTTTCTCCAAAACTTAAAAACATTTTAGAAACTTTGCAAATATGAAACTTTTTGGTTGCTCGAACACTAGAAGTGGCTCGGCCAAAGGGACTTTGGGCTCGGCCAAAGGGACTTTGGGCTCGGCCTGGAGATGTTTAGGAAGAGGATTGAAGCAAATTGAAGAGGTTTTTCTAAAATTAGAAAGTATGAATAAAAGCCATGGAAGTTTTGACTAGGTTCTTAGGATTTTAAATTGAAGAAGGAGATTGTAAAAATAAGAACATGAAGATAAAGGGGGTATATTAGGCTTAGGGAAATAATTTAAAAATGTATAAGTGTTTATATTATAATATATGTATGCATGCACTACCATACCCCTCCCCCACTTAAATCCGTCCTCTCTAGTACCCTCCCCCATCTCTTGCACTATTCAAACCATATCATATGTACTTGTGTTGAAAACGAGAATTAATACATATATGTGTGTGTGTGTGTATGTATATGTTTATATGTATATAAAAAGTATTTTCTTTTATCCTTATACATACACACGTAAAAGAGAGCATATACACGCACATGTACACATGTATTCATCATGTATAAATAGTTTATGGTGTGTGCATATGTGTTTTGATATAGTGTTATGACATTTCGAATAACTTTTAACCAATGATGAATCGAGATTTCAGAAAATAATTTCCAGTCACATTTCCTATTTCTCTATAAACTATATATATTGGTAAACAAAATTTGAAAACGATTTTATCTTCATTAGTTATTATTTAAAATAATTTTATTTTTAATAAAAATCCATTTATTGATTATTTAAAAAATATAATTAAATATTCATTTAAATAGTGATTAAATTCTGGGTCGCTACAATATCGGTATGTTCTGTCCTTTCTTTCTTTATTTGTAATTTTTGTGCCTTGATTTTCTTTTTTCTCTTTGTTGGATGGGAGTTGTTGAGATTGCCCATAGATTAGATTATTGGGTGTCCTATTTTTGCTACCCAACACTAATTTTGCACAACAGGTTGTACTTACGATGGTGTAAAAGTGACCTAATCATAAATAAATTGATGAAATATATTCCTTTCTATTTTGATTCTGGTGTTTACCAATAAACATTTTCCAATATTATTTTATTTTAGAGAATAAGATGCATTTTTATAATCTTACTTCAAATTTGAAACATCATTTTCCAGTTTTCCCTTTTCAATTATTTAAATTAATTTTATTTTTTAATTATCATTAAATTTTGAAGAACAGAAAATGACTTAAAATCGAAAATATTTAAAACTAGATTTTATAATGTGAAAATATTATTTGAAATCTATAATTTTCGAATTCGATAATTAACTTAAGTAAACACATTTATCTAAATTTGGATCTAAACAATTTCACGCACACACACATATATATAGATGTATGTATGTATGTATATGTATAACACTATTTATTTTAAATAGTAATCTCATTTGCTGAATATTTGGTGATAGATAGTTCCACTTAACATACAATGGTGAGGAAATTTTTTAAAATCTGACTTGAAAGACTTGGATTGTACAAGGTTCAAATTTTTTATACTTGATATGCTTTATGAAAAATTAACTTTTGTCAAGATTATAACACTTTGATATTTTTCCATTAATTTTTGTTTTTTAATATGTCAAAATTCTAGAGTAGTTAGAATTTTTGACCTTTACAAGTTTTATTTATCTAATTTCTTGATTTTTACATAAATAAAAATCCTTCTATATCTAAGGGTTAAATAACAATAAAAGGTAGGTTGGCTAATAATCAACAGAACAAATTAACAACACTTTAAATATGCATTCTCAATTAAGTAGTTGTCCATATCTATTATTTTCTTTCATTATCTGAAATATATATATATATCCTTTTTTTCATTTTTATTTTTCTTTAAATAGTCGCCTCGAAATGATATGGAATTTAGTGAACGATAATCAAGGTTTAGTTAGCGTGAATCATACCCCACACTCACTAGTAATACAAAACGCGTAAGCATTCATACAATCAAAAAATTGAAAGAACATGAATGTATTGACAAGAATAAAAGATTGCATAAAAGGCTGTTTCATAATGAAACTTGTTAAATACTCAGATAGTAAGGATAAAGTAGCAATAACCTATGACCTAGCTGCAATATATCACCTGGACCAAATGTTCTAATCAACTTTGAAATCGTCAAATACACAACTACACACTTGTAGCTTTAGCAAATGCCACTACCATCTCCACACTTGCAGCTTCAGCAAATGCAACTACCAACTCCACAACAACAATTGTATGGACCATCTACAGCTGGATCTATTTTGCCTACTTTCGAGAACTTTATCCATTTAAGAACTGGATCAATTCCAGCATATCTGATACCATGCCTATGAACATGATGACGGGCACTACATGTGATGGAAAACACAACTATGCCATTGATCAGAATGGCATTTCTGATAACATGTGCACAACCACTGATCTTGCCAATGATGGTTTGATGTTGCAGAATAGGGGCATGAACTTCAAAGTGGATAACCATTTTAATGTAGTATGTTTGAACAGTTTAGGGATGGAGAGTATTTCAATATGGATGTGGTGTTCGATGTTGCACTTTTCGACCAATTTGCTGATATATTTAGCAACAACAGTTTTTTGGTATAGATAAGATAGATGCTGGTTTTGAAGGACTACAAAAGTAGGAGATCAAGCTCCTGAAGCTGCTGATTTTGCAGGATTTTCTGCTAATGAAGGATTCCTTCCTTTTCCATCATTTTAATGCCAATGAAGAAGCTTTGTCTTTTTCTGCATCTACGTTTTATTATCTTTGAGTTAAGATGCTATTGGTAATGATTGGATTATTCCTGTTTTCTTATAATTATTGAGAAAAATTGGACAATATTTTATCAAAATAGTGATGATGTAGCTTTGTTTCTATTTGGTTATATGTCTTGTAATTGATTGATTTTTGGTTTGTGAGGTTAGCCTAGTTGCATCATTCACTTTAGCTTATGATTCTAGTTTTTTGGCATTAGTTGTATAATTTGTTAAGAAAATGTATCAATTCGGATTTGGCTTGAGTAATCAAAGTGGTTACTTTGTTGGTCAATTCTAATCGAACTCACTTTGGGCTTTCCATTCCTAGGAAATCTAAAGATGAACATAAAAAAGTGGAAAGGAGTATCATTATTATCCCAATGCAATAGCTATTATCAATTTGACAGGGCACACCATTCGATTCTTTCCATACTTCAATGTTGTAATATCTTGGAAGGCATTTTTGAGAAGATGGGAGGAGAACATGGGATGGAGATTCGAACAAGGGCAAAAAATAGAATATGCATTCGACATAGATTAGGTTTATGAGTTTTACTGATTGGATTCTTTCCATAGTTCAGCCTTGTAATATTTTCCAAGGCCAAATTCTTTTTTAAATAACGGTGAAAAGAATATTTTGCCCTTGTTAATCAAACTCTGTTTTCTAACATCAATCTATATTCACTCATAGTGATAGATACACTCAATGCCACAGTTAGCCTAATGCATTGCATCAACGAAGTAAGTTGGATGCCCTTTGCATTGAATCTAATTACTCACCCCTTTAATCTATGTAGTTTCTCAAACTTTAATGTGTAATGGATGGTCCATGTGATTTAAATAATGGAATACTAAAATGAAGAATTTACTTTGGATAATCCTAATGAATTTACAAAATGAGGGAAAATGGAAATATTTCAAAAACGCTTAAAAAATAGGCCATATCTTACAATTTTAATTTCAATGACAAACATTTCTCCAAATCCATATCTCAGCTCCAACCCATATCGATACCAAATCTCACCACAAGAAGCTCGCCTCCAGATTATCACACCACAGTCAGACATCATTGTCGCCTCAAACCAAATTTGGTCCCCCACCATATTCCCCTGAAGTCACCAACACCTCCACTAGATATCGTCGCCATGGACCCTCAAAGCAAAAAATCCTACCAACACCGATCGTTGCATCACCACATAGCACCACCAACCAGCATCTTCTCTACCTTACACCAACATAGCTAAAAAATTGAAAACAATAATATTAAATAGTTGATTTTTTTTGAAAAAAAAAATTAAACTACCATTAGATGCACATAATGGTATATTCTTTTCTCTAGTTCATAAATGCTGCATAAAACTAGCATTGGATGAATGCAATATTACATTTATTTTTAAATATAAAAAAGGGCTAAATTAAACAAGCATTATATAAATATAATGCTAGATTCGTTAAAAATGCCAATAAAATATAGAGAAAATATTGTTCATAATGTTTATGGTGAAGAAGAAAGAAATATTACCTACCATTAATATAAATGATTATTCCAACCGAATTAATATCAAAACAAATTATATTGATTTTAGTCATTGAATCACGATTAAACCTGTAATACGGTCTCAACTTTAATGTCTATTAAGTAAACAAAAGGAGTTTGAGTAATTTGAGTGGAATTATAATACTCAAAAATGGATTAAATATAATCAATAAAAATAATTTGGATCCATCCCAATAGTTTGTAAATTTTATATACTTTCTAAACTATTCTAACGCATCATTTTTTCCACTTTTTTTTTGTTTTTTGTTTTTATGCAAAAATACACATGCACATATATATGTATGTATATATCTTTAAAACTTACGATGATCATTATAATTCCTCACTATTATTTCATAGACATATCATCATATAGAAAATATTTTTCCTCCTTTCCACACAACAAAAAGAGTACATGCGATCAGATGACGAGCAAGGAAGCCACACAAGTTCATAAAAGCTATAGTTCTTTTATATATTATAAAGGGAATTATATGATAAGTTGGCCTATAAACGGTCAGATGTGGAATCAAAAATGCTATATCTGTATCCGTATTCGAAATCATTTTTGGATATTAGATAACTGTATCTATGGATTCATGGTTAGCTTCATGATTCCAAACTTGTTTGCATCATTGTTAGTTCGTTTCTAAGTCCAAATGATATATGGTGGTTATGCAGAGTTGCCGATTTCAAGTGCTCACAAAGATCGATAGAGAATTTCATAGAATCAATGAAACAGCATTTGGAATAGGAACTTGAGATCATCACAAGCATGTAGGAGGAGTTGGGGCAAGTTTAAAAGAATAAAGTTGGATTGGTACCAATCTAAGATGTTGGATCAGTACCGATCAACCATTTGGGTGGATCCTGTCTTCTAACTCTTGTATTGGCTTAGTCTTTGTAAACTTGAACTAACTGGGAGTCCGTAGTGAGAAATTTGAGGGTTTTCTTGGGGCTTGACCTGAAGATTTCTTGAGATTTTTTTACTTTGAGTTTTCCTTTTTTTGCTTGGAATCAGATCTGAAAATTTTGTGTCTCCGACCCAAGTTCACTTTCTTGGAGTCAGATCTGCGATTTCCGTGTGTCTGAGCTGGGTCTTCTTGGATTGATACCAAACTAACCTCTTGGTTTGGTACCGAACCAATTTTGGGTCGCGCTTGGGGTTTCTGCTTGGATTGCTTTGGTTCGTGCTCGGAATTTTTCCAAGGGTATCCTGCTTCGAGTCTGTACTAAGGATTTTGTGGGTTTACTTCGAGTCGGCTCTTCTAAAAACTTAAACTTCCACATTTTCAACTTTTTTCGCTCATTTTTTTATATATTTTTCTTTCCTTTTTAGGATATTCCCAAAGTTCTTGGATCATTTCTCCATCATTCACTCGTTTGATTGGATTGTTTAATTGTGTTCAAATAGTACGGCAAATTAAACCGTAACACTTATCCTCCAAAATATGCCTTGCCAATGAAAGGGGTGCTTTGGTCAAGGACAAATATTGAAGTCGACGAGTCATAAGTAGTTGAATTTTTTGGCGATTAACTGGTTAAACCATGGTGAATCTTTCGGTTCTTTCGGATTCATTAGTAAATCAAAGGTCGTTCTACACCGTGATAGCTATGGATTCTAGTCCATGCTTTAGTGTTGGTCATGGGCAATGATTCCGTGTTCTTGTGAAATCAGTAAGTCATGCGATGTATCATGAATCAAGATCATCCTCGGTCCATCCAGGGGCTAACAATTACATGTTGAAATCGATGGCTAAAGTTTTTGCTGTCAAAAGGCCTCGGTTTAATGTTCCATTATAAACCAATACTGTCACCTAGCTTAACCACCCTACTCTAAGGTGAGGATTTTCTTGGCTAGCTTTAGTTTTAAGGTCCAATCTTGTCCAAAACCAAAATCTAGATTTTGATGTCTCCGAGTCATGCATTCAACGAACGATTCATTTCCGGATCACTGTGGATCATTAGTTGAAAGCTTGATCTCTTCATATTATTAGTTGAAATTTCAACCTCTTTGTATCATTAGTGGAATCTATGGCTGTCCCAAACCGATAGTTAAGTCCAAGATCTCTCTGAATCTTTAATTGATTCCATGGTTGTTTGAGGTTGATAGTTAAATCTATGATCCTTTCGGATAATCAATTTAATCCATGGTCGTTCGAGGCTGATATTCACCATCTCTTTGGATCGTCAATCAAATCGATGGTCATTGTCCTTTCTAGAATCGCTTTCTGAAGAGTTATATCTCTTGTTATTCGTCGCGATGCTTTACCAGCGCCTGACATTATAAAAATGGAATGCACTCTTTTGAACTATCATTTTGAGCTCAATAATTTCACAATCCTTCTTTTCTTGGGGTTTTCAGGTTTGAGTTTGATTTCTTTCGACTCTAGTCGTTAGGTGTAAATAAAAATTATACTTTTCTTTCTAAGTTTTTGCTGTCAAAAGGCCTCGGTTTAATGTTCCATTATAAATTGATACTGTCACCAAGCTCTACCACCCTACTCTGAGGTGAGGATTTTTTTAGCTAGCTTCAGTTTTAAGGTCCAGTGTTGTCCAGAACCAAAGTCTAGATTTTGATGTTTTCGGGTCATGCATTTGATTACCGATGTATTTCCTAATCGCTCCGGATCATTATTTGAAAGCTCGATCCCTTCGAATTGTTAGTTGAAATCTCAATCTCTTCGTATCGTTAGTGGAATCTGTGGTTGTCCCATGCCAATAGTTAAGTCCACGATCTCTCCAAATCATTAATTGAATCCAAGGTTATTCAAGGTCGATAATTAAATCTACGATCGCTTTGGATCATGTATCTATTTTCTGATAAGGTAAACCAAAAGCCGGCATAATTTTTTTAACTTCATAGTGATTTTCACACATTAGATTATCGGGCGGCATATGTCTTTTTGCTGCTTGTACAACAGCCGTAAACCCAGCTTCGGTGATGTTGTATTTTGACTTCATCGCAATGTATTCTGTGATTACTGACAGCTAAGTGTCACTTTTACAACCATCCCAAATAGGTTTCTTAGCAGCATCTAGTAAATCATTAAAAAATTGCTTCAATATTTGGTTCTTTAACATTTCCGTCGTCGTCGTCAACTTCAACCATAGAAAATATTGATCGTGCTGCATCTTCGACCATATTTTCTATACGGGTCGTCGAAACTATTTCGTTAACGACACTTTCAGACTCTACAGAAGTATTTGCTACAACTTCTCCATGCCGATCCCAAACATGATACTCGGGTACGAAACCGTTTTGGCACAAATGAACTTTCACAATATTTGGTAACAAATACTTCAAATGTCTACACCTACTACACGGACAACGAATTTCTGGATCGTTTCCGTTATTACTTAAAGCGAATTCAACAAACACGTTTATACCATTATAAAAATCTTCTTTTATTAAGCCCCTCGGTCCTTTTCTTTGGTACATCCATCTCCTCCGACCAACAAAATAATCAATCATTTTTCCTATTTGACAAAATGAGAAGTTCAAAATTTAATATTTATTTTCAAGAATACAAATTCGAAAAAAATTATTTTCATGGTCGTATAATATTTGAATTTAAAGAACAACTTCACAAATTTAAAAATATTTTCAAATAGGACACATTTTAATTTTTAACGTATCGATATAAAAAATTATATAGTTTTTTTCATTGGTCAGGCATCCTACTTCCCATTACAAACACAGTAAGCATTTACATTTCGTATATTACTTCGTCTCAAACGATTCAACAAAATTTCGGCAACATTTCCCTTTTGTTCCCTGCATTATACACAAATGCGTGTACGTAGGAAACAAAACAGAAAAGTTTGGCCGAAATTTTATGAACCATTTGAGACGAAGTAGTATACAAAATGTAAATGCTTACTGTGTTCATAACTTGTCCAATACAGAGACAAATCCAACAAACATTGTACTAGATGAATATAAATGGTCGTTTTTCGAAAAAAACGACTATTTATACAACGATCATGTACAACACTCGTCGGACGGGGCTAAAAACTCTCTAAGGGACATTTGTCAAAATTACATGCACGCATTTTACGAAAAAATACAGTTTTACTCACTGTTTACATTTACAAAAATATATATTAATTGAACACATTCGGCGTATTACATCAACTTAAGGCCGGTTTAACATTTTTGTCATTTTTCAATACACACAATTATAATTTAGACTCATGCATTTTTTTGTTTCATAAGTCAATACGTGCACAATATAATACTCCTAGCTCGTTCATTCATTTTATCTTATTCCAACTAATACAATACAATGGTAGCAGCGCTACACACATACAATCGTAGAATTAAGGCATACACAACGATTTACATATACATGAACAACCATAAATTATACATGTTTTTCATAATTTCACGATAAAAGATGAAATAGTTATACCATGTGATGCTGTAAACCGTTATTACGCTATTGGAAACAATTGCAATCACTAATTCGCCCTAATTTATCAATTTATGCAAATCTAGAATTAGGGTAAAAACTGAATTTTTCACAAAAATAAGAGATTACATATGAGATTAAGGGCAAGAGGTGTTGAATTCACAGCGGGGAAGGGGAAAAAATCACGAAATCAGCGATTGAAGGTGGAAAATGGTGATTTGGTTTTTTTTTGTTAATTTGAGTTGGTTGGAAAATGAGAAAGAAAGGCTCGGCCGAGCTGCAGGTATTCGCGATTTTCCGACGGTTTCCGACGACCCGTCGGAAGCCGTCGAAAAATAGCCGTCAGAGGCCGTCGCTCCTCCCCGTCGCTATTTGACCATTTTCTAGTAACGTTAGCTTATTTACTTGTGAAATTTTATTCATATTCAGTTTTCATTTTTAAACAATTTTATTCTTGTAATTAATCATAGATTTCATATCGTTGTAAGAGGGTCATTCTTACAACATTAATAATTGCAAAATAATGCTATGTTGCATTCGGTTGAGTTATGAGTTGTGTATGGTTTGATAACATGCTGAAAGCGAGATTGTTTATATAACCTAATATTGGGGTAATCTTTGCGTTCATATCGTAATGTTGTAAAATATTTAATTTATCTTTTACAGGTTGTTCAAAAAAATGAAATTATGTGTTATGCAGTGTACCAATTTTTTTTGAGAAAAATGAATTAGAAATTAAAAGGGTTATTATTATTTATGTATACATTTTACGTTACAAGATTTAGATATCTTTATATATCTGAATAAAGAATAAATAATTTTGTCGTTTTTTCCATATATATGAATATTGTATATGGCGAATCTTGTATTTTTAGGATCTATTAGCTGGATTAATGAATATTAGTTAACTATATTTATTTAAATAGTTTAAATTACGATTACATAATTAGTTAACCATATTTATTTGATGGATTAAATTACGAGTAAATGATATCATATCTTAGATAGTACAATTGAATTTAGTTGTTTGATTTCAACCATACTTCGAAGTTTGAGATAATTTTTCTAGTGTTCTAAGGCTATTTTTGAAATTTTTTATTATACTTTAATTGAAACATCAATGCTTGAATCTAATGTTGTCTAAACCACAATTTATCCACTTTTATTCTCATACTTTACATGTAAACAAACAAAACTAGTTGTGTTAAATTTGAATGATTTAAATATATTTCAAATATTAAAAGAGAGAACATATTAATTAATTCTTGCAGTCAATCAATTGTGGAAAGAAAATATGAAAGGTAATCAATTAATTTAAGAAGATACGTAAATTGATTTAAGAAACCAAACAAATATGGACAAGCACCATTGTCCCAATGGTTAAGTGATTCGGCTTGGTGCGAGAGATCACAAGTTCAAAACTTGCGTAGCATGATTCGAACATATATTGACATGTGATTTGTGTTATGTTATTCCAATGACATGTTGTATCTAAGTACCATTTCAAAAAAATTAAAATACCATTATGTTTATTTTGTGTTTGAATCAAATCAAGTAAATTTGGAATGATTTCAATCTTATCTCCAAGGCAGTCTTCATCATTGTGTTATATATATATATATATATATATATATATATATATATATATATATATATAAAGACATTCGTACATCTTTTTTAAAATAAGACAAGGAAAGAGAGTTCTTAAAAAAATATCTTCAATAAGAAGCACATTTCTGTATCTATTTTAGGGTGAGTGAAATTTATTGAATAATTTATATTCTTCTCATATTGTTGAGCTCCCTCTTGAAATAAAGAAATTGGATCCAAGGACAAAGGCGTAGCTGAAACTCTTTATATTTGTATTTTCTGTCCTTTTTCTTTCTTTATCGATAATTTTTGTACTTTGATCTTCTTTTTATTCTCTTTATTGGATTGGAGTTGTTGAGATTGTACACAGACTAGACTATTGGGTGTTCTATTTTTACTACCCAAAACTCTAATTTTGCACAACAGGTTTTACTTGCGATGGTGTAAAAAGTGACCTAATCATAAATGATATTAATGAAATATATTCATTTGTATTTGATTCTGGTATTTTCCAAAAAAATTCCAAATTATTTTATTTTGGAGAATAAGATGTGATCTTATAATTTTACTTCCAAATTTTGAAACATCATTTTCCAATTTTTTCCTACTATTTAAATTATGTTTATTTTTAATTATTATTAAATTTGAAGGGAAAAAATGACTTATAAGAAAATCGAAAATATTTAAAACTGGATTTTATGGTGTGAAAATCTTATTTGAAATCTATAATTTTCGAATTTGATAATTAATTTAAGTAAACACATTTATTTAAATTTGAATTTATACAATTTAATATCTGTATGTATGTGTGTGTGCATATATATATATATGGAAAGTCTATTTAGACACAAAATATAGACGCAATTGGTGACACAAAGAATCTCCAATATTTGATTGCCCTCTGAATTTCACTTTTCCCATAAAGACAAAAAATTCAACGGTCTAGATTTTTGTGTCACCATTTTGTGCTTAATTTTGTGTTCATATAGCAGGCTCCATATATATATATATATATATATATATATATATATATATATATATATATATATATATATTTTACTTGGAAGCGCAAACTTTTGGTCCGACCACAAACTTCCTAAATTGTCCTTTATATGTAAGTCTACATATATTATTAAAATTTAGCATCGCTTAAAATTAGGATCTAACAATTAAGCTTATTTTATAAATTCAAAATTTCCACTACAAATATTTACTAAGTCTTGATATCACTTAAAAATAGAATCTAGCAAATAAAATACTATAAAATTTTGTTTTTTATTAATTAATAATTTAAATAAAAATTTAAACTCAAAAAAAATTAGACATTGCAACTTAGAATTAAATTTAAATTATGTACATACGATTCAACATAAAAATATGACTAAATATATGTGGAATTTTTTTTTCTTTTGAATATATTAAATAAATACAACTTATAAAAAAATAATTCAATGTTACCATCACACGCGAAGCGCTGCCGTAATGCTCGTTTAATAATAGTTTTAATACTTTGGTGCCATGTTTTTCTATGTTAACGTAAACTACCAAAAAAGACCCTAATGCAAAATCTTAATATCACTTGAAAATAGGATATAACAGTTAATTTCATTTTACAAATTCAAAACGTTTATCTATAAATATTATCTAATCTTAATCTCACTTAAATTTAGGATCTAATAAATAAAATTCTTTCATAAATTTAAAACATCCGTTTACAAATACTATCAAATCTTAATATCTAACAAATAAATTATTAATTAATAATGCAAACGAATTTTCAAACTTAAAAAAAATTGATGTTGCAACTTGAAAATAAAATTTAAACTAACAAAAATGATTTCAAAGAAAAAATAGGGTTAAATATTTCTATAAATCATTTTCTCTTGAATGTGCTAAACATATACAATTTGCAAAAAAACAATACACGCGCAAAGCATGTTCCGTCATCACGTCTGAAGCACGTGTTGTAATGCTCGTATCTTTTAATAATAGTTGTAATAGCATTGGTGTTACACTTTTTTGAAATCAACGTGAACTACCAAAAATGCCCCTTAATATGTTATCTAATCTTAATCACTTAAAAATAGGATCTAATATTAAGCTTCTTTTATAAATTTAAACACTCCTAAGTAGGATCTAACAATTAAACATGCTTTACAAATACAAAACGCTTCTAATAATAGGCTTTCTTTACAAATTCAGAATTCTTACAAATATATAAATCTTAATATCACTTGAAAGTAATTTTTTTTAAACTGGTTTAAACATATGCAATTTATAAGAAAAACAATTCACGCACGTGCCGTAATACTTATATATATATATATATATATATATATATATATAGATGTATGTACATGTATAACACTATTTACGTTAAATAGTAATGTCATTTGTCGAATATTTGGCGATAGATAGTTCCATTTAACGTATAACATTTTGATATTTTTCCATTAATTTTAGTTTTTTAATACATTAAATTCTAGAGCAGTTATAATTTTGACCTTTACAAATTTTATTTATCTAATTTACAAATTTTTACGAAAACAAAATCCTTATATCCAAAGGTTAAATAATAATAAAACGCAGGTTGGTCAATGATCAACATAAAAAATTAACAACAATTTACATATGCATTCTGCTAACTCTTCTGTTTCACGACTCAGCGACCTAAAGAGATAAGCAACCAAAGGAGTTAAAGTGTGAACGAGCTAACATGAATGAAGTTCTGCAGCGACCTAACGTCATGCACGACCTAGCGACCTAAAGCGACTCGGCGACTTAACGGGTTAGAAGGTCCAGCGACCTAACAACCTGAAGTATGAGCGAGTTAACATGGATGCAGCGGCCTAGCGACCTAATGAACTAGACGACCTAGCGACGTAGTGACCAAACGAGATAAGCACTCGAGCGACCTAAGTATATAGCGACTTAACAACTTAGCAAGCTTCAAAGATCACCACTTCAATTAGATCACCCGCGACCTAAGCTAGTCAAAAGTGGTCTCCGCTACATGTTAAGTCGTTCACATTCCGTAGCTCGCCCAGGGTGGCCTCACTAAGCCGTAACTTCTTATGCCGCTTCCCCCCTAGGTCGCCCACGACCTACTAATCTGCTCAGAGAAGACCAAGTGCAAGCAAGATGAGCCATAGCTCGCATCCCTACGACCTGCGACCTACCCTTAGGTCGCCTATGACCTATTACCTAAACCCTAGGTCGTCCACGACCTACGACCTAACTCCAGAATATTCCTATAAATACCGTGCCTACACCACCGAAGAGGGGATCTTTGGCTCATTTCTGAAATGCCTATGCTCTGCTGATTTCTCGACTCATCCGACACTTCAAACACGAAAGACACGTCAACGAACTTCAAGAAGAAATCTAACACATTCGACATGGATTCAAAGAGTTCTTCTACATCGGAGTTCTAGCTATTTGTCTCAGTAGTGTTGTAATCGAAGATTGTTGTAAAGTTGTAATCGATTCGGCAATAAAGAAGATTAGAGTGGACGTAGGCTTAACTTGAAGCCGAACCACTATAAAACTGTTGCCTCTTTACTGTTTTTTCTATGACTTTTCTACTTACTTCTATTTCCCGTATTGACGGGTGGTGCTTTCACTTAATCTCTACTTACACCAGGGTGTTAGCGTTCAATTTTAGCGTTAACATTTTTGGTGCTTTCACTGAGAACCCAACTCAGGCTGTTTTCATCATTGCTTCGCAAAAGTTTGTTGAAAGAATCTCTCTCAAAACCATAAATCTATCAAAGATAATGGCTCCTGGAAGAAAGCGTAGATCTGCTAGATCCGGTGATGTCCAAGAGAATACTACCACTTCTCCTTCGTCAAGTCAAGCAGCACCAAGTGCTGAAATTACACGAGCGGAGTTAGATGCTGCAGTATCTGGGTTATACCAGCAGATGGAAACCCAGAATGTTTTAATGCTTGATAGGTTAAATGCTTTGCTCGGAGCTAACCGTCAACCGGTGAATAATGAAGAAAACCTCGCTGATAATGCTCATAATCCTGAAGAAAGGAATATTCCTCAAAGAGCAGCTAGCCCCGCCAAAGAATCACCTCCAAGATGGAGTATCCAGACCGCAACCAACTCTCCGCGAACGTTTGTCCAGGCAAACTTCTGAGAAAATGGCTGAAGTCTGTCCTGCAGAGCCTTTAAATGATGAGGAATACCTTTCGGGCATGGTTCGACAAATCATGAAAGAGAGCATGCAGAGAGAAGAAGATGAAAAAGAATGGGGATTCGCTACGAGCAAAACTCCGTTCACTGAAAGGATTTTGAAAGCTGAATTTCCAAGGAAGTTTGTTCCTCCTACCATCCCGGCTTATAAGGGAACAAGCGACCATAATCAATACCTGTATAAGTATGATTGGCACATGACTGGTGCTAGGGCATCTGATGAGATCAAATGCCGGTACTTTCCGGTATACTTGGAAGGAGTGGCTCTACTCTAGTTCACAAAGCTACCGGTCTGATCCATAGACCAGTTCTCTGATTTGACTCGGAAGTTTAAAGAACAATTCAGGCTGTATGCTTCGAAGGCAAAGGATATTATGTCACTTTCTAGCCTTGAACAAAATCCTGGGGAATCTATTAGATCTTTCTTGAACCGCTTCAACATAGCTTTGGCTGAAGTGGATAATGCAGAGCCACGAATGGTCTTGACCTACTTAATGAGGGCTATCGACAAATCGAGTGAATTTGGAAAGTGGCTGAAGATGAAAGAACCGAATTCGCTTGAGAAATTCTATAAGAAAGCTGATGAATTCATGCGCTTGGAAAGCCTTCAAGCACCGGCTAAAGTAGCATTGACAGAGGTTAAGGATAATACTGCTGCTCCTACCAAAAAAGAATCCGGAAGTCAGAAGAGGGAGAATAATGGTGGGAAGAAGCAGAATGATGTGAAGAAACCTCGCTTCTTAAAACCTTCAGATTTCACTCCTTTGACTGACACCCCAGAGAATATCTTTTTTGCGACCAAAGATGCGGTAGAATATCCTAAACCACCTGAGATGAGAGTTGGGAAAAAAGCTGCCTAAAGTGGGAGATTCTGTCGGTTTCATAATTAACCCGATCATGATACCAACGAATGTCGCCATCTGAAAAGTTTGATTGAAGAATTGCTGAGAGAGAACAAGTTGCGGCAATATGTTAAGAGAAATAGGAATGACCCGACTTCATCTACTAAGGGCCAGCAACTTCCTGCTCATGCATCCAGCTCGGGTGAGAGGACCACTGCGTATGAATCAGAAAGGCCTGTTATTAATGTGATTACAGGAGGTCCCCACCCAGCAGGCAGGAGCTGGGGTGAGATGGAAAGGTATGCCCATGCCTTGAAGTACGCACCAACAGAAGAGAGAGTTTTTGTGTTGGAAGATGCTGCGCCTTTGAAGTAGCAGAAAACTTTTAATGATGACATTGTGTTCAGAGCCAGGGACTCTATGGGCATTGAAGCTCCAACCATGGATCCCTTGGTCATCCCTGCAGGCATTGGGCCGGCTATTGTAAGAAGAGTGCTTGTTGATTGTGGCGCTTCTTGCAATATTCTATTCAAGAAGACATTCGATCAAATGAAAAATCTGATGGCTGATGTTCAAGCTTCATCGCAGGAAATTGTTGGGTTTACTGGAGAACCGAAGCAGCCAATTGGAACTATCGACTTGTTAGGGGTAGAAAAAGGTGGTTCGAAAGCAAACTTTTGTAATTGTTGATGAATTTTCTGCCTACAACGCCTTCCTAGGCCGACCAACTCTTGCGGCTTTTAAGGCAATTCTCGTCCCGTGGTGCCTTACTATGAAATTCCCCACGAATAATGGAGTTGGAGTTATTAAAGGGGATCGGAATGCTGGGCGAGAATGTTATCTGATAGAGTTGCGTGAAGAAAGGAAGAGAGAGATAGGAAAAGATGCGGCAGCCCCAGTCCGCATCAAAGAACCAACCTTGTAGCAATTATAGGGTAGACCCTGCACCGGCGAGCATAGCGGGGCACGAAGAGAAATGGATCCCAGAAAAGCTAGTGCAGGGGAGAAGGTGCCAGTGGAAGTAACGGTGCCAGTACCTATTGACCCGAAAGATCCGAACAAAGTGGTGAATGTGGGTTCGCAACTTAGTGTGATGATTCAAAATTCTTTGGTATCATTCTTGAAAGTAAATCTGGACGTATTCGCTTGGACTCATGCTGATATGTGTGGAATATCCCTAGAAGTTGCAGTACATACTCTGAATATTGATCCGAAGTTTACACCTGTAAAGCAGAAAAGAAGAATCCAAGGTCCCGAAAGGTTAGCAGCATTGACAGAAGAGGTAGATCGGCTCATGGAGAATGGCTTCATCAGGGAGTCTACTTATCCGAATTGGGTTTCAAATCCAGTACTGGTTAAGAAAGCTAATGGAAAGTGGAGAGTATGCATTGACTTCTCAGATTTAAACAAAGTCTTCCCCAAAGACTACTTCCCGTTACCCAAGATAGATCAGTTGGTGGATGGAACAACGGGGCATGAATTGTTATCTTTTATGGATGCTTACTCCGAATATAACCAGATTATGATGCATGAGCCAGATTAGGAGGACACGAGCTTCATTACCAATGTTGGTCTCTACTGCTATAGAGTCATGCCCTTCGGACTTAATAATGCAGGGGCAACTTACCAAAGACTTGTTAATGCTATGTTCAAGCCGCAGATTGGCAAGACTATGGAAGTTTATGTTGACGATATGTTGGTGAAATCAAAGAAGGCGGTAGACCATATGGGTCACTTGGCAGAAATGTTTGCAGTCCTTCGAAAGTACGGAATGAAGCTTAATCCATTGAAATGTTCATTTGGGGTGGAGTCCGGAAAGTTCTTGGGTTTCATTGTGAGTGCTAGGGGCATTGAAGCTAATCACGCTCAGATTGCTGCCTGAAGAGAAGTCAAAGCTCCTAGAACGAAGAAGGAATTGCAAAGTCTCAATGGAAAAGTCGCCGCCCTGAGTCGATTCATCTCCAAAGCCACTGATAAATGCATTCATTTCTTTGATGCTTTGAAGAAAGGAAGGAAAAACTTTGACTGGACTCCTGAATGCCAGAAAGATTTCGATGAGTTGATTCGTCATATGAAAATGCCTCAATACTTTCTAAGCCCGGCAATGGTGAAGATCTTTTCGTATATTTAGCAATCTCATCTCATGCTCTCAGTGCAGCGTTGGTACGAGAAGACGCAAAAATTCAGCGCCCGGTCTATTATATCAGCAAATGATTCACTGGGGCAGAGATGAATTACCCAAAGTTGGAAAAGCTCGCCTATTGTCTATTGATTGCATCAAGAAAATTGAGGCTATATTTCCAAGCTCATCCTATCAAAGTCATCACTGATCAACCTCTGAAGCAAGTCCTGTTTCGCCCTGAAACTTCGGGTCATCTTCTGAAGTGGAATATTGAACTTAGCCAATACGACATCACTTATCATCCCCGGAGAGCGATCAATGGACAAGCTTTAGCATATTTCATCACAGAATGTACAGATAAAGGTGATAGTGAGGAAGAGGTGACTGATAATACCCCAATTCGATGGAAATTAAATGTTGATGGTGTGAGAAACGATTACTGTTTCGGAGCTGGGGTTGTGCTTGAAACCCCCGAAGGGCGATCATTGTGCTAGGCATTGAGATTGGAATTTCCTTCGACAAATAATGAAGCAGAATATGAAGCTCTTATTGCCGGCTTGAAGATTGCTAAAGAACTGAATGTCAAAGTGTTGCAGATCTTCAGTGATCCACAACTTATTGTATGCCAAGTCAAGAAAGAGTTTCAAACTAAAGGAGGAAATCTGCCTGCTTACTTGTCAAGATCCTGAGAACTTCTCGATGATCTTGACCATTATACGATAAGTCATATACCCCGGAAAGAGAACATGAAGGCAGATTCTCTAGCGAAGTATGCAAGCACTGGCGAAGCTCAATTATTGGGATTAGTTCCTGTGGAAGTCCTGTCTGCTTCAAGCATTGATGAGATGGATATTGACTGGATCATGACTATATCTCAGGAGCAAGAATCATGGATGACTCCGATAATGGAATATCTTCTCAACGGTTCTCTATCAGAGAATTCAAAAGAACGACAGAAGCTGCTAAGAAAAGCCTCTAGATATATAAATCAAGATGGCGGATTGTACAGACAGGGTTTCTTAATGCCATTACTCCGGTGTGTGACCAAGGAAGAGGTTAAGACAATCCTAGCTGAAGTACACGGAGGAGAGTGTGGAGATCGTTCAGGTGGTCAAACTCTAGCAAAGAAAATTCTCCGTTATGGGTACTTTTGGCCAGACATTAATCGTGATGCTGCTAGCTATGCCCGAAAATATGGTCGATGCCAGAGATTTGCAAAAATCCCAAGAGCACCTTCCACCGAGATAACACAGATGGTCAGTCCATGGCCATTTGCTATTTGGGGAATAGATCTCATCGGGCCTTTGCCAACCTCCAAGTCCGGAATCAGATATGCCATTGTTGCTGTTGATTATTTTACTAAATGGGCTGAATCTGAACCATTAGCTACTATTACCTCTAAAAAGAAGATAAACTTTGTGATAAGAATATCATTTGCAGGTATAGTGTGCCTCAAAAGATAATCACAAACAATGGAACCCAATTCGAAAGTGAAGAGTTCCAAGATTTTTACAAGCGATTCAAGATCCAAAAAAGCTTCTCAGCGGTGGCTCATCCACAGGCAAACATGCAAGTGGAAGCAGTAAAAAAAATTATCAAATCAACCATCAAGAAACAGCTATAAAAAGCGAAAGGTGGTTGGGTCGATAAGCTTCCACTAGCACTATGGGCATACAGAACCACCCATAAAGTTGCGACTGGGTACACTCCATTTTCATTGGCATATGGATCAGAAGCAATGATTCTGATGGAGACAGAAGTCCCTTCACACAGAAGAATCCATTTCGATCAAGCTGAAAATAAAAAGCTGCAACTTGAAGCATTGGACTTCCTTGATGAAAGAAGGGAAGAGGCTCAGCTCAGAATTGTAGCCCATCAGCAAAGAATTGCTAAGCACTTCAATTCCAAAGTTCGCCAACGCAGCTTTGAGATTGGAGATCTAGTCTTGAAAAGGATCATGACAGCAACAGGAGTGTTTGCGCCAAACTGGGAAGGGCCGTATGTCCAAAAAACTTCTTGATGGCACTTTCAAACTGACAACTGTCGAAGGAGATCCAATTCCAAGGGATTAGAACAGCAATCACTTGTGCTCATATTTTACTTAAAAGCTTTACTGAAATACTGTAGAAGAATTATGGATGTATGATTCTTGTATTGAAAGCCATTGTAAAGCCAGTGCAGGTGAATAATAAGAACTATAAAGTGGATGTAGGCCCAGTTCTTGGCCGAACCACTATAAATCTTGTGTTCTCTACTATTATAAACTGCCTGTTTTATTTCGATATGTAAAGTACTTTAATTGTATTACTAAAATGTCGATTTAATATTGCAGGCCATTAAAACAAAGCTCACCCATCACAAGACCAAGCGATCCTTGACATCACTCAAAAAAAAATGTTAAGCCACAAAAATTCCAGACTCAAATCCTATATAAGAAGTGCTTCAAGCAGACAGTTAGTAGTTCCGCCGGAGGTGGGCCCTTGTTAACTAATTGAGATCGTTTGTGCAACCGAACATCCGATTAATTAGCCTGTGTCTGCCCCTGCGAACTCACTTAACAATGAAGTACACTTCTTTGGATAAAATAAACTATTTGCAAAAGAAAGGAATGTGTGCTTGAAGATGATAACAAGGAGTCGCTGATATGTGCAAATGGCGAAAAGACATGGGCGAGCAGGTAGGAAACAACCAAAGACCTCTTCGGAGGCAAAAGACCTCTTCGGAGGCATAAGCCCTCTTCGGAGGCACAACTCTTCGGAGGATAAAGACCTCTAACGGGGCTTGCCAAAAAAAGAAAGTTCTCTTTCTCAACCAAAAAAGATTGGTGGAATGACCAGAGGCACCTTTCCAAGTGGAAGGCACATGGCACTCATTAACTAGCTGAGATCGTTTGCAAACAAACATCCAAGTTACTTGTGTCCTCCCCTTGAATCCATCCAACCATGAGAAAGAAACTTCCAGGCAAAAGCCCTACTCGAAGGCACACATTTCACCGAGATCTGAAATAAAACTTCACAAGAATTGAAATGTTCAAAGTCCTCTTCGGAGGCCCATTTCACCAGAGTTGAAATGCTAAAAGACCTCTTCGGAGGCACACATTTCACCGAAATCTGAAATAAAACTTCACAAGTTTTGAAATGTAAAAATCCCTCTTCGGAGGCCCACTTCACCAGAGTTGGAGTGCCAAAACCCTCTACGGAGGCACGTTTCCCAGCGAACAGGGAAAAAAGAAAAGCCTCTCACCAGAGGCAGAAACAAAAAGCCCTCTTCGGAGGCCCGTTTCCCAGCGAACAGGGAAAAAACAAAAGCCTCTCCCCAGAGGCAGAAACAAAAAGCCCTCTTCGGAGGCCCGCTTCCCCGCGTACAGGGAAAAAACAAAAGCCCTCTCCCCAGGGGCACACACAAAAAAGCCCTCTTCCCAGAGGCACAATCAAACAAAAGCCCTCTTCGGAGGCACAAACAGGTGAAAACCCTTTTCGGAGGCCCATTTTACCGCGTAGGAAAATTCGCTTGCCAAAAATAAAAGTGACTTTCTCCGAAAGTGAAATGTAAAAACTTCTTCAAAAAAAAGAGGAAAGAGAAGACTTCTCCAATACAAGGCGCATTCTACTAAATCAGAGAAATATTCCCTTAAAATGGAAAAAATTATTCTCTAAAGTACGGATGCAAGCCTCCTTAAAATGGAAAAGTTGTTCTCCAAAGAAAGAGTACAAATCTTCTCAAAACAGAAGAGTTGTTCTCCAAAATTTTACCAATGTGAAAAAGACGGCAATAAACCGTGGTATGGGGGCAATATAATATAGTTACATTCATAAAAGCAATGCTCAAGCAACATACCACAGGTTTACTGCAACATCACACAAAGAAAATAAAGAAACTTGTATGAAAAATAAGAATAAATGCATTCTCAGATATAGACAGAAGTTTGTACAAGTAAAAGAATCATTTTATTCCATACTATGAAAATTTTATACATGTGCAGGTTTCAAAATAAAAGAAGGCGGGGACCGGTACCTGCACAATCCACGGTCAACACAAGTCTTTATATATACAAGCAAAAAAAGCAAAAAGCGAGACGAAAAGCATAGGACCAAACCCATCACTTCTTCTTCCTGCCACCTTTCGAGCCCTCCCCTGGCCGGATGATTAACTTTTTGGGTCGGCTTGTAAGAGTAGGGGAAGAAAGAGGAAGGGGTGCAATTGGAATTTCTTCTGCTTTTTCTTCACTGGCAGAAGCTTCCCTCCTTTTCTTTGAGACTCCACGCTTCCCCTTCTTCCTTGAAGAAGACTCACTGCCCAGAGTGAAAAGTGCAGACAACTTTATGTCATCAGAAATAGTTTGCTCCGGAGTTCTTTCGCCTTCTTCAGGTTCCTCGGCCTTCTGTTCTTGTGAAGCGACCATGTCATACAGGCCTTGAAGTGCTTCTATCTGCTCCTCTTGTGACCCCGGTAGAGAGGCAAAAGGAGGAGTAATCTGAAGAGGCGGAGAGGGAACAATTGGAAGAGGGGAAGTCTGAACAACATTTGGCGCTTTCACTACAGGAGAAGAGAAGTCAAAGTCAGTATCTCTCACAAAAAGAGGAGAAAGTGGCGCGTCAAGATTTAAGTAATAATCAAAAAGTTCATCAAGCTCATGTGAAGTAAACAAGCAGTCCACTTAAGCAAGATCGGCATTGAGATTACCTGGAGAAGTAGGCTTTACTATGTCAACTTCAAAGTCATGTGCTTCAATGCTCTCTTGAGTCTCATCTCCAGTGCGGGCGGTTGCACTCTCAATGGCAGCTTTAGCAGGAGGTGGAGAATGGGAACTGGAGCCAACAATATCGATGTCGGCCGAAACCGAAGGTTGAACTGGGTCGGTTGAGGTTGCCTTCCCTAAATGTTCTCCTTCTGCCATTTCGGCTCTCTCTTTAGGGAGTTGCTCCTTTCCCCTGGCAAGAGCAGCAAGTGCATCGTCATCTAGATAGTGCGCCTCCAAATCTGCTTCAGCATATCCAGCGCCTCCAAGCATATCAAGTGCGGCTTCCCACACTTTGGCCAAAGTGATTTCGTACTTCGGCCCCAAAAATCTAAGGCTACCGCGCCCCAGAACACTATGTATATAGAGCTTGAATAAAGTAGAGCTGATTTCGGCTTTAATTGCCATATGAGATTCTTCGGCTGCTGCTTTACTGGCAATAGCTTCATCACGCTCTTTTTCAACTTCAGAAAGTCGAGCTTTTAACATTTCGATTTCCAAGTTCTGGGAGCTGGTTTTTCTCGCAACTGAGCCACGTCAGTTCGTTAGCTTTCTACAACTTGCTGTTGTGCTTCAAATTTAGCTTCAGCGTCTCTCTGTGCAGCGTGAGCATCTCTCACCTGTTTTTGAAGCACTTCTTCTCTTTGAGAATAGGAAGTGGACACTGTGGCAAGCTCTTCTTTATGTTTTTCAACTTCCACTTCAAGTTTCTCATTATAAGCGGCAATGCTCTTCATCTCTGCATCATGCTGATCGAGTGTTTTCTGCCACTCGGATTTATCATTTTCCATAGTCAGCATGGCTTCAAGATTTGCGCGGTTTACTCTTTGAAGCTCGTCAACAAGTTTCTGCCAACCAGACATTCTCTCGATATCGAGTTTGACGACATCAAGATTTTGCAACATGGCTTGCTTATCGATTGGGACCAAATCAAGATCGAATCGCACTCCCTTTAAGCACCAGTGCGGAAACCGGCTTTGAAGAATAGGCGGACCCTGTCCAACTTGATACGGGGGCCTACTGATGATTGTTTGAATATCAGCTCTTTGAAGGGCAGGAGAGCTGGAAAGGATTTCCAAAGAGACGGGAGCAGCAGGCTTTTCAGAAATTTCAGATGTCGGTTTTTCACCAAGTTTGGCCCGTTTACTCGGATCTTCAACGACATTACTTTTCCCCTTGTCATCACGGGATTTTCGTTTGTGAGAATCATCCTCTCTCTGAGAAGAATCATGTTGTTCGTCCCGTCTCCCGTAGCGTTCTTCATAAGCACGCCTCTAACAATCTTTCCTCACAGCTCTTTCTTCGTCGGTTTCCCAAGAGGCAGGAAGATACCTTTTGGGGTCATAAGAGTCGCGCCTCCCATAATGCTGGAAATCATCATAGTAAGAGTCACTTCGTCCCATTGGAGAACCTGGAAATGAAGAAAAGATAAGTTCAGAAATCTTTAAAGCAAGGAAGTTGAATGCATAAAAATGCCAAAAAATCCTAAGTGTGTGTAACGTGCAAACTACGCGCGTCAAACTACGAACCACTCCTCGGTTGGGGGGTGATGACGGATTTTACAGCAAGTGCCAACTCTTGGGCTGACGGAGTTTGCTGCAAGACGGATGTCGCTTCAACTACTGGAGAAATAACTTTAGTAGCAGTGGTATCGTATTTAAAAAGCTCCTGTGAAGTGATCACCAAGTCGCTCAATCCCTCAAAAATGTCGTCTCCATCGTGCCCGGCGGGACCCTTCCCCTCAGCTCCTTCATCAACAGTCTTCCCGGATTGGTGAGGAGGTTCCTCTTCCTCAATGACCGGGGCAAGTGCAAGTTTGCCAGATGACCCCGCAATGTCAATAGAAGCAGAACACTTCACCAGTGAAGCATCAACAGTAGGTTCTTTTGGTGTAAGTTCTCCGACGGAAACTGGGGCATCCGATGTCTCTACTGGAGAATCAGGGGCTTCATGAGGCTGAGTAGAACGGGAAGGGTGCAGAAGTCCGAATTGGTGAAGAAATTCGTCTTTCAGCAAAAATTTAATACTTCTTTCCTCAACTGCCACGGCACTTAATCTTTCAAAGGTCGGCTTATGGCTGGGATCTTTAGAGGGAGGAGGAAGTGCTGTAAAAGAAAAGAATGAAATTAGCACCTAGCAACTTGGACTTTGAAAAGCTCAAATGGGAAAAGCGGGGATAAGAAATCTGACTTCCTACTCTCCAGATGGCGTAAAATCCTGGAGGGCGACGAACAAAGAAGAATTGATTTCAGAACCCGTGGGCGCTTTCCGGAAGATCGACGATCAATCTACGGTTCCTGGCGCTTCTCACGAGTGTGATAGAGGGATGATCTTTGTTCTTTGCGAATGTACACAAGTAGCAGATTTCTTCAAAGATCGAAAGACGATCAAGTGTCCTCCTGAACAGCACACAAAGTCCCATTAGGATGGCGTGGCCATTGGGATGCAACTGGAAGGGAGAGATGGTTAATCAAAGAAGGAGTCGTTGAAGAAAGTCATTGAAAGGAGGAATAGTACCACACAGGCACATCTGACGATTGACAGCTATAAAACCGAGAGGTGGCCTGTCAGCAGTATCGTTTGGCCCAGGAAGTAAAGCATCTGCTTCAGCAATACCAAACTGAATACGTAGTTGGTTGAACGTCCGCTAACTCAGGGAAGTTGGAGTTCTTTTCGGGGGACTGTCCAGTGGATTGGCTATCGGGAAGACCTCTTCAGCTTGCTCTATTATTTCTTCTTGAGAAGACATTCTACACAAGGAAATGGATATTCAAACATGAAGGTGCACGTTTCCTAAATGTGTGAAGTGTTGTGCAAAACTAATAAAATGACAAGCAAATATAACTGAAAATAAACTAATATGCATTTGTCGATTATAAAGTTTCAGGGCTTGTTGTTTTAATTCCAAATACAAGTGCGGTGTTGATGCAAACAAATCAGCCTTAATTGATTAATATTGCTATGCTTTAATACTTCACTTGAATTTGTTGATTCACGACATTTCATATAATTTCCTTAAGTTGATTATCCTTTATCGACTAATCTATCATTTGATGTGGGCGATCAGTGGCAGTATATTTGTCCCATTTTTCCGCAAATGTCGTGTTTAACAGGTTATTAGCATTAAAATTAATATAATCTGTAAAGGAGTACAACAGGTTCAGGCAAGTTATTTCAACAGTTCAAGTTGGAATTCAAGTTAAGTAATGTCACATTTTTGCAAGTTTTCAAGTTCAAGCGACTTAGCATGGGTCAGAGTTCCATCAAGTCGTTCTGTTCAAGTCAAAAGTTCATTATTCGTGCTTCTACAAGTTAAAGTAATGCTTCAAGGCAAGGTAGTGTGAATCTAAGTCCTAGGTCACTCACGACTTAACAAGTTGGGTTGAAATTGGTCTAGGTCGCAAGAAGCAATTCGGCAGTGAAAAGATTTAAGTTCTATGTCGCTCACACGACCTAAAGACTAAGTCGCTCACACGATCTAAAGATTAAGTCGCTATGAGTTAGTCACTCAGTTCCTTTTAGTTCGCAAAGATTCTTAAGTCGGTCGGTTTGTTAGGACGGTCAAGTCTGTTAAGTCGTAAAAGGTGTACGTCGCTCAAGATATACTACGTCGCTTCCGAAGTAACTCTGTCCTCCACTCAAGTGCTGCCATGTGTCCATCACTATTGCATCACCCAAAGGCATTACGATGTAACTTGCTATCCACTAACCCATTAACCCGATTAACCGTGAATCCCCTTCTCTCCTTGAACCGCCTAAACCTTCATCTCCCCATACCGCCAAATTATCCAAAAAACCAATTCGAATCGCCTCAGATTCGCCACAAATCCGATGCACTGCCATGTTATCGCGAATTACAACAACAATATGATCGATAGGAGTCTCAAATAATCAAGGCATGGTTCGCGATGAAACGCGGCACAAAAAATAAATTGGAGCCGGAAAATGGGAAGTTAGCAATTCAACGATGGACGTGGTTGAACGGCGATCAGATTCACTTACGTAATGTGACGTAAAGATGGTCGGTGACAAGTTGGTTGGAATTTGTCTTTGAGAACTCAGGAATTCGTCAATGGTGGTTTCGAATAATGGAGCAAGTGAGGAGAAGGAGGAAGGAGATGAACAACTTATATGCAAGAACGGTGGAACATGAATCGGCACGAGCGACCTAACTACCTCATAAACCGCTCACGACCTAGTGGTTCAAGATGGCACAAGTTAAGAAGTATCGAAGCACACGACCTAATCCCTAGGCGTATATGTAACGACCCGCAAATCCGTACCCCTAGAGTCAACACTATTTTGCAACAATCGACTCAAGTGGTACAGAAATACGAACCATTTGGGTTAAAGAAGAAGAGGTAGAAGAAGAAAATAGAAAACAACAACAGAATCTAACCATCGCAGCGGAATAAAATATAATAGATAATAAATAATCTTTCCTCAAGAATCAAATATCTCTGTTTATATATTACATCATCAGAGTACATCAATCATAACTCAACATCAACATCGATAACATACAAATGGATACACAACAACTCAACACAGCGGAATAGATATATATATATAAACAAGTACGAATGTACGTATCGTCACCCAGTTCGTCTCCTGAGCTCCACAGCATCATATCCTGTATCCTATAATAATCGGTCTGACCCGAGCATTACAGTTAAATAACACCCGAGTCAGTCTGGATTACCAGCGTGAGAAAATCACACCCAATTGATTATTAAAGTTTCAAAATCCCTTGAAAACAAAAGCATCTCGTAAGACCACGCCACAAATAAACATGTTGGGTTTTTACGTTACGATAGCTAAAATAATTTTTATAGAAATCCTCTGATATTATAACAGGCTCTATATACAAATACTTATAAAATAGCCGAAATTGTTACATGATTAAATTCCAGCTACTAGCCACAGAGTGGGTAATACAAACAAAACTCGTACAAGGCTCGTAGGGAGAATGGATTTCCAACTAATGACCAGGCACTGGGGTACCACCTGTCACAGTACGGGGCCTAGATCACCTTACCGAGGAGTACGCCCGCTCCTCTGCAACACAAGGCCGGGACTACCCCTTACTGGATAATCCCGAGTGAGATCACCCCACGGTTGGGATCAGCAACCGTCCACTAAACCGAAATAAAAAGGGACATCTAGACTGGAATGACCTCACCCTGCTTGGGTGCTACCCACCTAGCCTTGCTGCATAACCCCTGATTTTCAGTCATTCCCATTTGATGAGGCTTGAGGCTAAGCGTTACCTTTATAGAACATATTTCTTAGAAAGCCCATCGTCCACCTGACGATGTTTCGCAAGCATTCACCTATACAAGTCCGTCCCGGGTTCGAACGGAACCGAAGGCACTATTCCTACTACATCCATTTTGGAAATATCCTCAGGATTAGTAGCGACTAGCCCTTGCACTTCACTGCGCCATCTTCGAATCCAAAATCGTTTTCACGAAACGTACAAACCGGATCGAAGTGGTTTTCGAGAAATAAATATCGATCCCGGACTCTTCGAAACGATCAACGTATTTGGCTAATATTGATAGTCGATTATTTAACTATCAATTAATAATCACAAAACACCCATCACACAATAAATAATTTTCCACATTATTTATTTATCTCAAAAATATCTTCCCAAGATATGTGTTTACTTTTCAAATTCCCTTTTTAAAACAGTTTTCAAGGCTATCTGCCTTCTCAGAATAAATTTCAAGTATGTTTATTTCTTCTGGAATCACCAAGTACAAAACTCTAGGTTTTTAAAATAATTTAAAAACACTTTATTGTAAAGTATATTTAACATTTAATTTAGAAAAATTTACTTTAATATTTAATTTATAATAATACTTTGAACAAAATATCAAAGCAATCTTTAGATAATTATTACGATAATAGATTAAACTAAATACTTGCTTTGGAATTTACTTTTAAACATTGAAGTTAAAACTACTTCAATAATTTACAAAAAATTCATACTATATAAACATTTGAAAATAAAGTTACTTAATAAAATATAAAACTAGATTTCTACTTTTAAAACAAAATACTGAATTACTTCTTAATAATTACTACTAAATAGATTAAAGGAAAACACTTAATTTAGACTTAAAATATTAGAAATAATAAATTTTACAAAACTTGCTTTCTTTAAAAACACTTTAAAACATTTAATTTTTTTTAAAATTTACCTTTAAAAAACATGTACTTGGATATCCAGAGAAAATTTCACCTTCAATCACTTAAATCAATTCTCCTCAAATTGATTTCCAATTTATTTTATTTGAAATAAATTCTTTTACTTATTAGTTCATTTCCAAATTCAGTAGTTATGGGCTTTATTATTATTATTTCCAATTTCTTCTTTACTCTTTCAATATTTCAAATCTTAAATCCTAAATAAATATTTGTTCTTTTTAATTAATAAAACAGCATTATAAAATTCATTAACTTTCTATTTATTCAAATTTTCCTCTCCATTTTCAAGATTCATTTATTAGAATTTTAAAGTCACTTTATTTCTTTTCCAAGTCATTCTTAAAAAATTTCTATAATTATTTTACTTGCAATTTCACTTCTTTTATTTTCATTTCAGCAATCAAATCTATATTTTTGGTAATTCATTATACCCAACCAAGCCATAGCATTCAATACTTCCACATAATTCATCATAGAATATCAAATAACCAGAAAAGAAAATATTAAACAATTTAAATAAAAGTTGAGGGGTCCAGTTGGATCCCTCCAACCTGTTTTCCCTGCATCCACAGACGTTAGCATACATAATATACCAATTCCAAATATACCATACTATAGTACATCAATCAATCCAATCATTCAAACAATTATTTAGATTTAATCATTTAAAATTAAATTTAAATTTAAACTGAGTGAGATTAACTCACCTTTCATTTTTGTTTTGCAATTCGATCCAACCCGGCTAGCTTCTATCAGATTTTGACCTTGAATAACAATCATACGATTTATTATTATTTGAACTAATTGAACAATTTATTACCATTTATTAATTTAACCAACTAAGAATTTTACTTGAACTAATACACCTTTAAATAAATTATTTTTAATGCCTAAAATAATTGAATAAGCTAATTAAATAAGTTTACCAACTTAATACTTATTTAAAACTAAACAGTAAGATAAAAACGTGTATGTGTACTCCCTTTAAATTATTTTTCTAACCAACAAATTTAATTTAAACTAATTTGTTCTTTAATACATTATCTTCCGTAACCAAAGTAATTGAACCAGTTGATTAACAAGTAAATCATCGTGATCCATGCTTTAAAAATTTAACAGTAAGTTTACTACATATATAAGTATCTTTTTCTTGTTTACTCTCATATGTAATTGCTATTCTATCAATTCTTAAATAAACTAATTATAATTTAAACTCGGCTAAAATTTTAATTTTAATAAAAACTCCTTAAACATTTAAAAATCCCCATTATCTTCCCAAAGTCTTTTATACATGTAATTTAATTTTTTTTGTTTCTCATATATATATGCTCATACGAATATATTACTCATTAAACTTTAATAAAATGAAATTGCTTATACCTTACTGCTGTTGAAAACGCGCGGCCCAAACTCCACGCACGCATCACCATCAAGCCTAGCATGCCCATCGCGGTCGCCGCCCAGATTTCCCCCTCGTACGCGGTCGCCTCGCGACCCCAGATCGCGACGTCGCTCGATCGCCGTCCTCACCTCGCGACATTGCTCGCAAACAACCCTAAAGCTCGACTCGCTCGTAAATCGCCTTCGAACTCGATCGCGCTCGCGAGTCCCTCTGCCGCAAATCGAAACACATGAGCTTCTGGTCTCTCGTGAACCCTAGCCGCGTCTCTTTACCCTGCCATTGAATTCGAACACGGCTTCGAATTCGAAATGAAATGGGCTATGGAGGGAGACGCGATTCCAATTTTTGAAGAGGGAATTTCGATTTCGATTTTTGACAGTGAGGGATTTTCGATTACAATGGTACTTGATTTAGAACGAGGCCGTATATTTGATTTTCGAAGAATAGAAAGAGATGAGGGATTGAGAATTTATGTTCGGCCATTATTATATTATCATTTCATTTTTTTTTCTGATGTACGTCGAGTAGAAGAAGAGAAGAAGGTGCGAGGTTTCATTAGAAGGCTTGGCTTAAAGAGATAAGAAAATAGGCGTGCAGAAGAAGCTTGGCTACTGATTTAACTATATTATATATATATATATATATATATATATATATATATATATATAAACTCGATTAATTTCCAACGCGTTTACTTAACGAATAAGCACACAACAACACCGATCAATACGAAATTTGAAATCCGATAATAACTCAATATTACGGACCCAATGGAACTGGTTTCGTCTAATTCCGAGACTGTGCCTCGGAAGGCTATTTTTAAATTCAATTTAAACGATAAAATTTTAAAACTGAGCAAACCACTGTTAATTTCAATTTTACAACTTCTATCATTTTCAGTGTTATCAATATAAACTTTACAAACCTTCAAATTATTTTTAACAGGCTTAAAATTCGAGATTCAACAATTTACTCAACTTCTAATAACTAAATTCTATTATTTAATTATCAATAAATAGAGATATTTGTAATTCAAGTTAAGATTGCTCTATTGAATATTTAAAATCAATTAAATATCCCCATTTTAAATGCTCGAAAATTCCGGGTCGTCACATTCCTCCCCCTTAAAAGAATTTCGTCCCCGAAATTACTAGTTAGGAAGAATGATCCAATTCCCGTTTATTATTTCCCTAAAACTAAACAGTTTCTAACAATTCAACATCTTTACCAATTATCTTTTTACAAAAGATCCATTATTATTCTTATTAACTTTCCAAATCTTTCCCTAGTTTCAAACTATACCATTTGTTTAACCATTCAAGTTTCAATTTAAAACCAAATATTAAATTAGAAAAAATTTCTCAAAATTTTTCTAACTCTCTAAATTTCCAAAATTTTTTGCCAGCGTCTCCTTTGCGCGGCTAACTCGGTACAACTACAAAATGGCTCTACGACCTCCCAAATCCAAAAAGAAAACAAAAAGCCAAGTGGCTCGATCAAAATCCCAATCAAATCTCATACCAAATTTAAATACATACCTTTATGTCGAGCATTTCAAATTTTATCTTCTTGAAATCAAAAACCAATTCTCTTTTCCCTTTTATAATACCTGCATATTCTGCTTAGCACTAATATCCAATCACAACATTCCGAAAACATTATATCAACTTTCTTACAAACTGCCAGTATTTATTCATTCAAATATTAACTTAAATTATATTTGTAGTATCAATTTCCAATCAAGAATTCACCATTCCCATCTTAAGTTAGTATAAGCATTTATATGCTTCTTTGTTTGTTTTCGCTTCACCACTTTAGTTAACATCTATTTCTATTCAAATTGATTCTTTCATCCAATATGAATTCAATTTATCTTCAACTCTGAGTATATAAATTTTATTTTTCATTTATAACTAATTCATATCATTATTTTAATTAGTTTCATTTACTAACTTACTTCAATTTCCAGTTTGAAATCGTTTTGCTGTTAACTAATTTTTTCAAAAATCTTCAAAAAAAATCTAACTCCCAAAATTTCTGAAAATTTTTGGCAGAGTCTCCTTTGTACGGAGGAGCTTTTGCAATTTGACAATAGATATAAATATATATACATCGACCCACACGGTCGGAAAAACCAAAAACAGTTCATATTTCCTATTTTTATTGCGTAGCCGTACCTTATTTAGCATTTTAAGCAAGTGGCTTATAATTTTTAGCAAATAGCACAACCAAATCCAGCCACACGGCTTCCAGGTACATGTACTTACTCAATTTAAACATGTAAGTTCCAAATATATGCAGTTTAACTATATTTAACTTAGTTGCAATGGTTAAAACATATGAATTCTAAAGAAATGCACATCCAACATTTTCCGTAAGCAATTTTTTTACAACTTTCATACTAATTCAACTGTTTCAATTAATTTACAAACCATTTTCATTCAATTCGAATGGTTTAAAACTCGATCACTTGCATTTAACTTTACTTTTTTAGCAAACTGATCTCATATTTAATTCAATTGCTTCCAAATCAATTTATTTTACTTCTATCAACTCGTAGAACTTTAATTACTCATATTTACATCAAATGACAAGTTATTCTATGCAATTCAACGAGATTTATGTGAATAAATAAGTATTTTTTTGTTTTATAACCATTTCAAATGGATTTCAACTCAATTTATACTTAATTCTATTCCATTTTTAAAATTTATTCACAATTCATATATTCTCATTTCATTGCATTTCAGATTTGAATCCATTCACCCGCATTTCATTTATTAACCAAACTAGTTTATTCAAAACCATTAACAACTTAGGTTCATCTTCATTACCTATTAAATTTTATTCACAGTCCACTCATTTATACTTCATTTCTTATCCACATTCATTTAAATCCATTCTATTAAACTTGAAACATTCCATTTTCTTATTGTCTCAAGTTATTTCAATTCCTTAATAATTTTAAATGGTTTACAATTATTTATTCTAGGATTTCATTCCATTAATATTATTTATAACTCACCGAATTTTATTTCGATTAAAAATTTATTTTCACTTGATTTAAAACCAATCCAATATTATTAAACTTTGTTTAAGTTGAATTCAATTCAACTTTCCTTCATTCATTTAGCTTAAGTCAATTTACTTCAATTTATTCAAATTTTATACTTAATCTCGTTCTCATTTTGCAAATAAAGTTCTCTTTTCAATTTAACTTGATTCTATTTCAATCCAATCTCCTTTCAAACTACAAATTTATTTGATTAGTTATTATAAATTTCAAATTTCCAAGTTCGATCCATTCTCAGTTCACTTAAATAAATTACAAGGTCATTTCAATTTATTTCTACATATTTGGATTTTATTCACAATACAAACCATTATTATTTTAATCCAATTTCATTTTTTATTTGATACCTTTCCAAGTATATCTAATTTGTTAACACTTCAAATTAAATTTAAATTAATAACTCAAGTTCTGAATCCTCTATCCATTCTCAATTTACCACCCAATTTTATGAACTCACAGTTCGATTATATTTACTTCATCGACAATTTAAGTCGAATTTAATTTATAACTTGAGTTTTATTTCCAAACCTCATTATTATCTCACAATCCAGCTTTTATTTAACTGCATTGGGTTCTCATTACATATTTCATTATCTAATTTATTATCTAAATAGTTTTTCCCCAACTTATAATCCAGAACTTGATTTTAATCTCAAAATCTCTTCATTTAAATTTTCTTAAGTTCAAATTTATTTTATAATTCAAGTTTTGATTTTTATTTTACTTTTCAATTCATCAAAAATATTTATTTTGGGTTTTCTATCCCACTTTTCAAATTTTATAAGTCACGACTTATTATTTACACTATTCCATTCATTATAGGCTTGAATATATTCTTCTTTTATTTTTTTAATTCAAGCCTTATACTTATTTATATCCCAAGCATAGTTTATTCCATGCATTATAATTCCTTTATACGTTATTCTTATTTACTTATTTCAATCCCAATCCTTATCCAATTTATTTTTCATTTATTCAGGTAAGAATTTAATTCCATTCATTAATTCAGTTGAATTCTTATTCCAATTCAATTTAATTTTAACTCAGATTTATTCAACCCACTTCGATTTCAACTTAATTCGAATACAACTGGATATTATTTCAGCTTATCCAATTAATTTCAATCCAGTCAAATTTTTATTTCCAAATCCAAGTTAATTTCATTTTCAATTTTTCTCTTTAAATTTAAATTCCAACCTTCAAAGCTTATATTCCATTCCTGATTTAAAAATCATCTCAATTTATAAGCTTACAACCCATCCTATCAGGATTTTTAAACTCCCGGCTTTGGTTTCAAATCATTTTGAAATCTCCAACATCTAAAATCACATTTCTCAAAAGCCAACCCAATCCTGGTTTTATTCCCAACATATTTCTTTTGAAATTTTCAAAAACAACTAGCTTTCCTGAACAAATCAATTTGGCAGCAATTTCATCACTTAGAAATTCGAAAATGAATACTGATGATGCGGCCGTCATCATCAGAATTATTTTACGATAATCCAAGTGATTATCACTTTCAAAATTTATTTAAAATAGATTTGCATTCAAAAATACCTTCAAAACAATAATGCTATCATTTATCTCCAAAGCACTTCGATAAACACTTTCAAAATCTCCAGAATTTTAAATTTCCAAATCCTGCTTAAATTAATTTTAACTATAATTCATTTGCATATCTTATGCTCATACACATTCTCATTTAATTATATTTCAATTGATAAATTACATTTATAATTCATATTTATAAATTTCATTTTATAATGAATTTATTCCCCTAAATTTTAGTTATATTTCAACTTCTAGTTAAATTTTTCACTTAACAATGATAATACTTTAAATATCATCATTCCTAATATTCAATTAACATCCAAGCAACCATATATTAACTAAATAGTTTTCAAAAACTATTCTTTATATCAAAATATGTTTTTGGGTAAAATTATTTCATTTACCCACATTTTAAAACAATACCGTGTCGATTGCTCTATTCAAATGTTTAGAAACCCCTTCGATACAGTTGCGCAGACTGTGTCGACGAAGGTTCATATGCCACTCAATAAATCAATCAACACAATATTAAAAACAATTTATATTCACTAACAAATACGCACTCATATTTATTAATACACTCAAACTCATTATAGAGTACTACAGACTCTAATTTAAATGAGTAATTCCCACTAGAGCCAAGGTTATCACCAACCTCGCTCTGATACCAAATGTAACGACCCACAAATCCGTACCCCTAGAGTCAACACTATTTTGCAACAATCAACTCAAGTGGTACAGAAATACGAACCATTTGGGTTAAAGAAGAAGAGGTAGAAGAAGAAAATAGAAAACAACAACAGAATCTAACCATCGCAGCGGAATAAAATATAATAGATAATAAATAATCTTTACTCAAGAATCAAATATCTCTGTTTATATATTACTTCATCAGAGTACATCAATCACAACTCAACATCAACATCAATAACATACAAATGGATACACAAAAACTCAACACAGCGGAATAGATATATATATATATATAAACAAGTACGAATGTACGTATCGTCACCCAGTTCGTCTCCTGAGCTCCACAGCATCATATCCTGTATCCTATAATAATCGGTCTGACCCGAGCATTACAGTTAAATAACACCCGAGTCAGTCTGGATTACCAGCGTGAGAAAATCACACCCAATTGATTATTAAAGTTTCAAAATCCCTTGAAAACAAAAGCATCTCGTAAGACCACGCCACAAATAAACATGTTGGGTTTTTACCTTACGATAGCTAAAATAATTTTTATAGAAATCCTTTGATATTATAATAGGCTCTATATACAAATATTTATAAAATAGCCGAAATTGTTACATGATTAAATTCCAGCTACTAGCCACAGAGTGGGTAATACAAACAAAACTTGTACAAGGCTCGTAGGGAGAATGGATTTCCAACTAATGACCAGGCACTGGGGTACCACCTGTCACAGTACGGGGCCTAGATCACCTTACCGAGGAGTACGCCCGCTCCTCTGCAACACAAGGCCGGGACTACCCCTTACTGGATAATCCCGAGTGAGATCACCCCACGGTTGGGATCAGCAACCGCCCACTAAACCGAAATAAAAAGGGACATCTAGACTGGAATGACCTCACCCTGCTTGGGTGCTACCCACCTAGCCTTGCTGCATAACCCCTGATTTTCAGTCATTCCCATTTGATGAGGCTTGAGGCTAAGCGTTACCTTTATAGAACATATTTCTTAGAAAGCCCATCGTCCACCTGACGATGTTTCGCAAGCATTCACCTATACAAGTCCGTCCCGGGTTCGAACGGAACCGAAGGCACTATTCCTACTACATCCATTTTGGAAATATCCTCAGGATTAGTAGCGACTATCCCTTGCACTTCACTGCGCCATCTTCGAATCCAAAATCGTTTTCACGAAACGTACAAACCGGATCGAAGTGGTTTTCGAGAAATAAATATCGATCCCGGACTCTTCGAAACGATTAACGTATTTGGCCAATATTGATAGTCGATTATTTAACTATCAATTAATATTCTCAAAACACCCATCACACAATAAATAATTTTCCACATTATTTATTTATCTCAAAAATATCTTCCCAAGATATGTGTTTACTTTTCAAATTCCCTTTTTAAAACAGTTTTCAAGGCTATCTGCCTTCTCAGAATAAATTTCAAGTATGTTTATTTCTTCTGGAATCACCAAGTACAAAACTCTAGGTTTTTAAAATAATTTAAAAACACTTTATTGCAAAGTATATTTAACATTTAATTTAGAAAAATTTACTTTAATATTTAATTTATAATAATACTTTGAACAAAATATCAAAGCAATCTTTAGATAATTATTACGATAATAGATTAAACTAAATACTTGCTTTGGAATTTACTTTTAAACATTGAAGTTAAAACTATTTCAATAATTTACAAAAAATTCATACTATATAAACATTTGAAAATAAAGTTACTTAATAAAATATAAAACTAGATTTCTACTTTTAAAACAAAATACTGAATTACTTCTTAATAATTACTACTAAATAGATTAAAGGAAAACACTTACTTTAGACTTAAAATATTAGAAATAATAAATTTTACAAAACTTGCTTTCTATAAAAACACTTTAAAACATTTTTTTTTTTTAAATTTACCTTTAAAAAACATGTACTTGGATATCCAGAGAAAATTTCACCTTCAATCACTTAAATCAATTCTCCTCAAATTGATTTCCAATTTATTTTATTTGAAATAAATTCTTTTACTTATTAGTTCATTTCCAAATTCAGTAGTTATGGGCTTTATTATTATTATTTCCAATTTCTTCTTTACTCTTTCAATATTTCAAATCTTAAATCCTAAATAAATATTTGTTCTTTTTAATTAATAAAACAGCATTATAAAATTCATTAACTTTCTATTTATTCAAATTTTCCTCTCCATTTTCAAGATTCATTTATTAGAATTTTAAAGTCACTTTATTTCTTTTCCAAGTCATTCTTAAAAAAATTCTATAATTATTTTACTTGCAATTTCACTTCTTTTATTTTCATTTCAACAATCAAATCTATATTTTTGGTAATTCATTATACCCAACCAAGCCATAGCATTCAATACTTCCACATAATTCATCATAGAATATCAAATAACCAGAAAAGAAAATATTAAACAATTTAAATAAAAGTTGAGGGGTCCAGTTGGATCCCTCCAACCTGTTTTCCCTGCATCCACAGACGTTAGCATACATAATATACCAATTCCAAATATACCATACTATAGTACATCAATCAATCCAATCATTCAAACAATTATTTAGATTTAATCATTTAAAATTAAATTTAAATTTAAACTGAGTGAGATTAACTCACCTTTCATTTTTGTTTTGCAATTCGATCCAACCCGGCTAGCTTCTATCAGATTTTGACCTTGAATAACAATCATACGATTTATTATTATTTGAACTAATTGAACAATTTATTACCATTTATTAATTTAACCAACTAAGAATTTTACTTGAACTAATACTCCTTTAAATAAATTATTTTTAATGCCTAAAATAATTGAATAAGCTAATTAAATAAGTTTACCAACTTAATACTTATTTGGAACTAAACAGTAAGATAAAAATGTGTATGTGTACCCCCTTTAAATTATTTTTCTAACCAACAAATTTAATTTATACTAATTTGTTCTTTAATACATTATCTTCCGTAACCAAAGTAATTGAACCAGTTGATTAACAAGTAAATCATCGTGACCCATGCTTTAAAAATTTAACAGTAAGTTTACTACATATATAAGTATCTTTTTCCTGTTTACTCTCATATGTAATTGCTATTCTATCAATTCTTAAATAAACTAATAATAATTTAAAGTCGGCTAAAATTTCAATTTTTATAAAAACTCCTTAAACATTTAAAAATCCCCATTATCTTCCCAAAGTCTTTTATACATGTAATTTAATTTTTTTGTTTCTCATATATATAAGCTCATACGAATATATTACTCATTAAACTTTAATAAAATGAAATTGCTTATACCTTACTGCTGTTGAAAACGCGCGGCCCAAACTCCACGCACGCATCACCATCAAGCCTAGCATGCCCATCGCGGTGGCCGCCCTGATTTTCCCCTCGTACGCGGTCGCCTCGCGACCCCAGATCGCGACTGCGTCGCTCGATCGCCGTTCTCACCTCGCGACGTTGCTCGCGAACAACCCTAAAGCTCGAGTCGCTCGTAAATCGCCTTCAAACTCGATCGCGCCCGCGAGTCCCTCTGCCGCAAATCGAAACGCATGAGCTTCTGATCTCTCGTGAACCCTAGCCGCGTCTCTTTACCCTGCCATTGAATTCGAACACGGCTTCGAATTCGAAATGAAATGGTCTATGGAGGGAGACGCGATTCCAATTTTTGAAGAGGGAATTACGATTTCGATTTTTGACAGTGAGGGATTTTCGATTACAATGGTACTGATTTAGAACGAGGCCGTATATTTGATTTTCGAAGAATAGAAAGAGATGAGGGATTGAGAATTTATGTTCGACCATTATTATATTATCATTTCATTTTTTTTCCGATGTACGTCGAGTAGAAGAAGAGAAGAAGGTGCGAGGTTTCATTAGAAGGCTCGGCTTAAAGAGATAAGAAAATAGGCGTGCAGAAGAAGCTTGGCTACTGATTTAACTATATTATATTTATTTTATTTTATAATATATATATATATATATATATAAACCTCGATTAAATTTCCAATGCGTTTATTAACGAATAAGCACACAACAACTGCGATCAATACGAAATTTAAAATCCGGTAATAACTCAATATTACGGACCCAATGGAACTGGTTTCGTCTAATTCCGAGACTGTGCCTCGGAAGGCTATTTTTAAATTCAATTTGAACGATAAAATTTTAAAACTGAGCAAACCACTGTTAATTTCAATTTTACAACTTCTATCATTTTCAGTGTTATCAATATAAATTTTACAAACCTTCAAATTATTTTTAACATGCTTAAAATTCGAGATTCAACAATTTACTCAACTTCTAATAACTAAATTCTATTATTTAATTATCAATAAATAGTGATATTTGTAATTCAAGTTAAGATTGCTCTATTGAATATTTAAAATCAATTAAATATCCCGATTTTAAATGCTCGAAAATTCCGGGTCGTCACAGTATACTTCGAGGGGCAAGTGTTAACTCTTCTGTTTCACGACTCAGCGACCTAAAGAGATAAGCAACCAAAGGAGTTAAAATGTGAACGAGCTAACATGAACGAAGTTCTGCAGCGACCTAACGTCATGCGTGACCTAGCAACCTAAAGCGACTGAGCGACTTAACGGGTTAGAAGGTCCAGCGACCTAACAACCTGAAGTATGAGCGAGTTAACATGGATGCAGCGACCTAGTGACCTAATAAACTAGACGACCTAGCGACCTAGTGACCAAACGAGATAAGCACTCGAGCGACCTAAGTATATAGCGACTTAACAACTCAGCAAGCTTCAAAGATCACCACTTCAATTAGATTGCCTACGTCCTAAGCTAGTCAAAAGTGGTCCTCCGCTACATGTTAAGTCGTTCACATTCCGTAGCTCACCCAGGGTGGCCTCACTAAGCCGTAACTTCTTATGCCGCTTCCCCCCAGGTCGTCCACGACCTACTAATCCGCTCAGAGAAGACCAAGTGCAAGCAAGATGAGCCGTAGCTCGCATCCCTACGACCTGCGACCTACCCTTAGGTCGCCTACGACCTACGACCTAAACCCTAGGTCGCCCACGACCTACGACCTAACTCCAGAATATTCCTATAAATATCGTGCCTACACCACCGAAGAGGGGATCTTTGGCTCATTTCTGGAACGCCTATACTCTGCTGATTTCTCGACTCATCCGACACTTCAAACACGAAAGACACTTTAACGAACTTCAAGAAGAAATCTAACACATTCGACATGGATTCAAAGAGTTCTTCTACATCGGAGTTCTAGCTATTTGTCTCAGTAGTGTTGTAATCGAAGATTGTTGTAAAGTTGTAATCGATTCAGCAATAAAGAAGATTAAAGTGGACGTAGGCTTAACTTGAAGCCGAACCACTATAAAACTGTTGTCTCTTTACTGTTTTTTTCTGTGACTTTTCTACTTACTTCTATTTCCCGTATTGACGGGTGGTGCT
Source organism: Allium cepa (assembly GCA_030765085.1). NCBI lineage: Eukaryota > Viridiplantae > Streptophyta > Magnoliopsida > Asparagales > Amaryllidaceae > Allium > Allium cepa. The sequence continues at coordinate 91,889,561 of CM060946.1, read as the reverse complement.
TTCACTTAATCTCTACATACACCAGGGTGTTAGCGTTCAGTTTTAGCGTTAACACATTCTAAATTAAGTTGTCCATGTTTTATTTTTTTCTTCATTATCCGATATAATACCCCATTTTTCATTTTTATTTTTTTAAACAGTCGTCTAAAATGATATATAATGCGGTGAATGGTAATCGTGCTTTAGTTAGCAGAATCATACCCCGCCCTCACTAGTAACACAAAGCAGATAAGCTTTCATATAATCAGAAAATTAAAAGAACATGAATGTATAGACAAGAATATAAGATTGCATAATAAGGCTGCTTTATAATGAAACTTGTTAAATTCTCATATAGCGAGGATGAAGTAGCAACAACAAATGACCTGGCTGCACTATACTACCGTGGACCAAACGTTGTAACCAACTTCAAAATCAACAAATACACAACCCCACACTTGCAGCTTCAGCAAATGCAACTACCAACTCCACGACGACAACTATATGCACCGTCTATGACTGGATCTATTCTGCCTACTTTCGAGAACTTAATCCAGTTTGAGAACTTGATCAATTCTGGCATCATAGATATCATTACCCCAAGATACCAGCAAATTAAACAATTGATTCTATGTCGAGAAACACACTCGATGACATCCTTCATAACCGTTAGAGGCATCAAATCAAATGTTATAGTGTATGTCCAACTTCATCTGAATTTAGCATTTGATTTTATTTGATCACTATAACTACTACTACTATTATTTGTGCTGAAACATGTGTTTTGTTGCGCTACACTCGCGTGTTTTGTAGTGAAAAAATATTATACACATATTTGCAGCACAACAATTTTTATTTTGCATTTATGTTGCGTTATTGCATGACAATAAATGTGGCGTTGCAAAGACAAATAATTGCAATGTAACGTAGTATAAGTACATATCTGAACTTATTGTACAACATGATAATTATTGTACATAACCATGTTGCAGTGCAAACTAAAAGTACTTTCTCGATATATATGTAACAATTTTTACGTACATTTAATTCAAAAATTGATACTCGTGAAACATTCAAAAAAGTTGATTCGGTTGTGGTTAAGAAAAAAAATTACAACATCAATTTTAACTTCATTTTGGCATCGATTTTATACATTACAAAAGGAGAGAATCAGTTTATATTGTTGCTATAGGAGGATGTGAGGCTCATGTTTTGTATATTTTTCTCCTCCCAGAAATAAAAACCCGAGACAAAATCCCCTTGCTATAAAATAACATATCACATTAATATAACAAATTCAAACAGTGTGCATTCAAATCAAATAAGCAGACTCGAATTAAACTTCAATATCTCTACTACTAATAAAAAAAATTCGTTGAGCTAATTTACTCGATGTCTTTTTGAAATTCCAAAAATACATTGCTTTCCGTTTATATATTTGCGCTCAAACAACGACGTATACAGTAACACAAACAGCCCGTGTGCGGAGCACGGATACATGCTAGTACTACATAACAAAAGTTTTAACTATCCTCGAATAAACTTCAATATTACATAAGCATAAGTTCCAATTATGATAGGATGAAAACTCATTGAATATAAACATAAGCATGTATAAGTGCAAATTTGCTATTTTTTTTCTTCAAAATGTCTTCTTTTATGATTTACATTATCACGTTGGTCGTATCCGCCTTGCTTATGATATGTCATTTTGTCAATACCTTTTTTAATATTGTAGATTGTGTTTGTTCCTTACTTTCAGATCGAGGGCGGTTTTATAATTTGTGTCATGGATTCACATATCAATAGACTATCTGGATCATAAGTACCTCTATGTTTTTGTACAGTAAATTACAATTGATGTTAGATCACGGCGTGTTCTATTTGCATCTTTTGTACGTCATGTATACATAGTTAATACATGTGAACACATAAGATGTCAAATAAGCACTATAGGAATGTTGTATGAACGTTGGTAAGGTTATCCCCAATATTCATTGTATAATCATGCATGTGCATTGGTTATTTGTCACTGATGTATTGAAGACCGAACCCGACAACGGTTTAACCATGGCTAACCGTGGCCCGTTGGGCACAATAGTCCGATGTTATGCCTCCTTAGCTTTGACATTGATCTCATCATTATGGAAGTTATTGAAGCAATCTGATTGAGCATAAAAGTTGCATGGAACTGTGTATTTGGGAAATGGGAAGAGTTTCTGGAGGTTTGGGAGTGTAGAAGAATGAATGGATAGCAGGTGAAGGAGTGAATACGAGGGAGAATTGCACGGAACTGAGACGACTTGGTGGCAGAGTGGATTTGCAGAGAAGAAGAGAAGATCATGCAAGAAAAGTAGCAGACTCTGGATAAAAGAAAAGAAATTTTTCATTGATTCAATTCAACAACCATTACAATTTGCCTTCTCTCACTGTTTATAGATGATCTTAGCTATCTTATGCAATTAACTATATTTAGATTCATTTACAAAATCATTCATAAAGCCCATTTAAACCAGTCTGCTCCAAAACAGAAATTGCATTTGTGTGCACGTGCACACTCAATCCCAATACAACTGGACACAGCCACCTATGCAGCCTTACTCTCCTTGCCCCCAGCGCCCCTTCATGGTGGCAGTTGAAGGTTCTTATCTTGGTTTCGCCGTAGTTGATCGAAATCTGATCTTGAATGTTTAGTGACGGTTAGTTGTCTGTGATATTGCCCCTGAGAAAACTGCAAGCGTTTGACAAATTACTCTAGCACTAACATTGGAAAAAGAGTTGAGCTGACATCTTCATCACGCCGCGATTAAACCCATAAAAATCGTTCTAAATCAAGTTAAACTGCGAAAAACAAGCTATTTTGACTGATTTTGAGATTTTTTTCCTCTTGGAAAGTTACTGTTTTTAGATTATATGGAACTGTGGGGGAGGAGAAGAGGAGACTGAGAAGGACTAATTTTGTTTTTTGTATGCAAACCCTTATCTTATCTTGTTATATTCTGTTGGTATATTTGCATTTAAATCCTTAATGTTACAAATAGTTGCATATAAACAACTAGTCACTACTACTAAGAATCGGTGTCCGACCTGCGGGACCGTCAGAACCTCTAGACGTGGTCCACCACGGCCGGGTCTTGAGCAAAATATTTAAATACCCATGTTTCTTGTTTATGCATAACCCACGTTTCCTCATTATCTGCATTATCCATAAGTTTCCTAAGGGATAACATGAATATTAGATACTAAAATGAAGCATGCGTGTTCTATAAAAATGGATTTCAATCTTCTAATTTAATATAGAAGCATACTCGATCAAATAGACATAACTTCAAATAGAAACTAGTTAAATACAGTAGAAATATGAGCATGTTTTTTCTTTGTTTTTTTTTATACCATTTTCCAATAATATATTGTTATTCTTATACTATAACATACAACTATACCAACAATGCTTACATGAATAGAGTGAACAAACAAAATGTCTGTAAAAACAACAATCTAAGTGGATAATAACATATCGCCTCTTATTCTGACACATAGAGTACATCTGCACAAACAATGAAACATAGCATTGACAGCATATCTCTGTTTCCATAATTCCAGAAATACATAAAGTGGTTTATATTTTGACATTGTCATAGCGAATGCTGCATCCAGCAGCTGCAGATCCACCAGTTGCACGAATGCTATTTTTGCAGTCTTTCTTGATAGCCTTTATCGCCTTCTCTAGGCATTTCGTGCATGTTTCCACACTTGTTGTCAGTGAAGAGAAACATGATGCCCTCCCAAATATTCTTGGACCTGATATGCTCTTTGTTTCATGCTCGAAATTACCATCAATTGGTGCCTTTTCCTTCAATTCGTTAAGGACAATTTCTACGTTGTTAAAGAACAAGTTTTGTCTTCGATTGTTGAATTTAGTTCTTCTTCCACACTGAGTGAATTTACCATTCACATTCACCAGTACTTGGGCAAATAACAAAGCGAACATTAATGTTGCTTTTGCAAATAGTAAATCCATCTCTTTTGCTTCTTCAAAAGTTTGCAGTAAATGTTTTTTATGCTGTGTGGTCTTGTATATTTGTAAAGCTACATCTATTTATAAGTTCTATATCAACTATATGCGTATGCCTATGATATGTGACCTAAAAATTGTTTAATATGTTTTTGTCTTTTTGCATCTTTTTTGTTGTTGCGAAGACTGATTCATACTTCATATTTACGCACGGCGTGCCGCATAAGTAAGACTCGTTCCACTATTCTAGTGCACGTTTCTTTCTTGTGGAGTTTCAAATAAACTTATGTTAACTAATTTTTTCCTAGTTTTCCTAACTAACCTTGGCTTCTTCATTTTGTTTCTTGTTATGATCGTTGAGATGTTTTATATTTGGTTTGTTGGATTTTGTAGTTTGTATTAGTCAACAATTATACCTGGTCTTAGCTCCGAATGAATTTTTTTTTATGTTAACTATACTTTATTCTTTTGTCTTTATGTTAATTCGGAATTTGTAGTCGAAAGAAATCTCTTTAGAAATCAATTTGCTTGACATTGTATTCCACTTTCAATCATATATATATATGGTTTACAAGAGTTAAGATAGGCTACAAATTAGCCAATTGATTTGCTAAAACAAAGGTAAGTAAATAAATACTTCCTAAATACATATATCATCAAATCAACTGATTGACCAAAAGAAAGGAAACTAAATAAATATTTCTCAAATAAGGAGTAAGTCAAATCAGAGAATAAATGCAGGAAATATCAAAGAATAAATGCAGGTAATATCAGAAAATATTTTAATGCCTAGAATATATGTAAAATATATTCTATCACACCCTCTCAGTCGAAGCGGGAGGTTCTCGTATGCTTAGACTGTCCCTGAAATCATTAAATAATACGCGCGGAAGCCCTTTTGTAAAAATATCAGCAATTTCGTAATGGGACGGTACATGAAGCACACGCACTTCACCACGAGCTACTTTCTCACGGACGAAATGAATATCCATCTCAATGTGTTTAGTGCGTTGATGCTGAACAGGATTGCGGATAAGTATATAGCACTCACATTATCACAATAAACTAGAGTAGCCTTTTCAATAGGACAATGCAACTCTAGAAGCAAATTTCTGATCCAGCACGAATCAGAAACAACATTAGCAACACCTCTGTACTCCGCTTCAGCACTACTACGGGAAAGAGTAGATTGCCGTTTCGAAGACCAAGAAATCAAATTATCTCCAAGGAATACACAATAACCAGAGGTAGAACGACGGGTGTCAGGACAACCACCCCAATCTGCATCTGTATATGAGATAATACAATTAATATTGGATTTGTACAAGTGGAGACCAAAAGAAAGGGTACCCTGGAGATAGCGTATGATACGCTTAAGAGCTTTCATATGCTCATTAGTCGGGGCATGCATATGAAGGCAGATCTGCTGCATGACATGGGAAATGTCTGGTCGAGTGAATGTAAGATACTGAAGAGCACCTGCAAGACTACGATACTTAGTCGGATCATCATAAGGAGTGTCTGCGGTGGCACTTAGTTTGGACTTGGTGTCAACAGGAGTAGGACATGAACCGCAGTTAGACATTCCGGCACGTTCAATAATTTTTGCAGCACACTGTGTCTGGGATAAGAAAAGACCATGCACATGACGAGTAACAATAATACCCAAAAAGAAACTCAAAGGACCTAGATCCTTCATAGCAAATTCAGAAGCTAAGAGAGTCATAATATACTTACGAAGACGATCAGAAGAAGCTGTAAGTATAATGTCATCCACATATAACAGAATATAAGCAATATCAGAACCATTCTTGTAGATGAATAAAGAGTGATCTTATGTACTATGAGAGAACCCAATGGTAGCAACAAAATCAGCAAATCTTTGATACCAAGCTCGAGGAGCCTGTTTTAATCCGTACAAAGATTTCTTTAAAAGGCAAACATGATTCGGATAATTTTTGTTACGAAAACCCATGGGTTGATGCATATAAACGGCTTCATTGAGATGACCATGCAAGAAAGCATTCTTGACATCCATTTGATGAATGGGCCAAGATTTAGAAAGAGCAATGCTGAGAACCGCTCTAATGGTGACCGGTTTAACCACGGGGCTAAACTTTTCATCATAATCAATGCCATGTTGCTGTGTATTTCCATTACCTACAAGACGAGCTTTATAACGCTCAAAAGAGCCATCAGACTTATATTTGTGACGAAAAATCCACATAGACCGAATAACATTAACATTATGCGGCCTAGGCACTAATTCCCAAGTCTTATTGCCAATTAAAGCATTAAATTCATCCAACATTGCACTTTTCCAATTATGGTCACTAAGCACACTAACAGGATTTTTCGAAATAGGAGAAATATCTCTAGTGGTGGTAGTATGGTAATTAAAGAGTATTTGGGGTTGGGTTTAAAAATGTCATTTGATGCACGAGTGGTCATGCGAGTTGAAATGGGGTTGGAAGGCATTGGGGTGTTGTGAGGAATGATCAAAGTGGGGGAGGTCATAGAAGGGGTTGGACTGTGGGGAAGAGAGGATGGGTCAGAGAAGGAAACAGAGGACCGAGTATTGGCAGCAGTGGGAGTTGTGGAATCTGGGCCTGTGTGAGACTGTGACCTAGATTGAGGAAGATAGGACGAGTCGTTGGGCAGCGTTGTTGGGTCAAGCTGCATATTTTGTGGTGTGGTATTTTGAGATAAATGATGTATTAATTGAGGATTAATATTGTCATTCAAAAAATCATAATTCGAAGGTTTTGTTTTGTGGAGTTTGGAGAATGGAAATTCTGTTTCAACAAAACGAACATGACGACAAATTATGATTTTACCACTAGACATGTCATAGCATTTGGAGCCACGATGATTAGGAGCCGGACCTAAATAAGCATAAGGAGTCGGTCTTTCTTGTAATTTATGAATAGTAAAAGAGGGGAATAATGGGAAACATAAGCAACCAAAAACACGCAAACCTGAATAATCCGGATCACTTTGATAGAGGATCTGAGCGGGAGATTGCAATACTTTGGAAGGAAGGATATTGAGAAGATATGTAGCCATGAAGAGAGCATGATGCCAAAATGAGAGGGGCATAGATGTATGAGCAAGAATAGTCCGGATGATATTATTTATGGATTTTATGTGTCTTCGGCCTTTCCTTTTTGAGGAGATGTATGAGGACATGAGAGACGGAAAAGCATACCATGTTTCTCAAAAAAATCCTTAAAAGTTCCATTAATGTATTCCGTACCATTGTCACATTGAAAAGTCTTAATATTACGTTCAAATTGTGTCTTGACTAAAGCATGAAACGCTAAGAAAAGTTGTTTGACCTGAGATTTTTTTGCAATAGGAAAGGTCCACAAAAATTTGCTATAGTCATCAAGAAAAAGAAAATAATAACAATGGCCAGAAGTACTAACAATTGGAGAAGTCCAAAGATCACTATGAATAATATTAAACGGAAGAAAAGTATATGACACTGAATCATAAAAAGGTAGTTTAGAATGTTTCCCAAGAGGACAAGAAGAACAAAAAGTTTTACAAACCTTATTACAATCAATAAACTTTTTACTACAAAGAGACTTAAGAATAGCATCGCCAGGATGACCTAAACGATTGTGCCAAATATCCGAAGGCAAAGCAGTAAAAGCAGAATGATTATTGGAAGAAATAGCTTGAGAGTTTGAGAAAAGTGGATATAAGCCTTCAGTGCTATCACATCTCATTAGTCTGTTCATGGTCTGTAAGTCATTAACAGAGAAACCAAAAGGGTCAAAAGAGATAGAAACCATATTATGTGTGGTGAATTTACGAATAGAGACCAGATTTTATGAGCCTAGGAGCATGTAACACATTGTTTAGGGTAAATGGTGGATAAAGTGGAGGCAATGTAGTGCGACCATGACCAATAATTGGAATTAAATGACCACTACCAACAACAATGTTATGATGTTTATTGCTTGAATTGAAATAAGAATAGAGAATACCTGCATCCGCCGTCATGTGAGATGTAGCACCAGTATCCATGTAGTATCCATCTGGTTGAGAGAACGAAAGAGCATGCATAGAGGCCTCAATTTCGGTGGGCATGTAGCTAGGAGTAGGAGGAGCAACTGCATTGAAAGCTTGAGGTCTAGACCCAAGTAAGCCTGATCCAGAAGAGGAGGGACGTTGGACCGCTGGATTGGGCCTTGGCCGCCAAGAGTATGTGGGAAATGGGCAAGGAGGTATAGTCCACCCTCTCCAACCAGACTGCTGCCACTGTGGTGGTGGGGCCTGCTGACGTGGCTGCCACTGGTGCTGTTGATATGGCGGATGACTAGGACTGAACCCATTAGTACTTTGGTGGACCTTTTTCTTCCCATTGTTTATGAAACTGTTCCTCCCTTTATTATTGTTGTTGCGTTTGTTGCTTGCAGATGAATCAGTGGCAACCATGGCAACACCACTGGACCGACTCCCAGAACCACCAGTTTCACGAGCTTGACGAGCCTTGATAGTACGCTCAGCCATTTTCAACCTTGAACGACAACTCTCAAAGGATGGCAAAGGATCTTGATTTTGTATATAGTCCACCGTACCACTATACCTTCTGGTAAGGACCCAGTGAGACGTAAAACCAGACGACCATTTGTCACCGGAGCATCAACGTCAGCCAACCTATCCGTCAAAGATTGTAGATAATTACAATAATTGTCGATCGAATTGAAAGCCTCAAAAGCAGCATTTGTAAAGTTCTCCTCGAGATGGGTAGCCCGAGAGGCTTTGTTGTCCTGAAAAAGAGCTTCAAGACAGTTCCATGCCCCCTCTGCCGTGTCATTACGTCTGAGAATAGCGAGGGGAAGATCGAAAGAAATGGTGCTGTAAATCCATTGCAAGACAATGGCATCCAAACGCCTCCAAAGTGTTGGATCAGCGGACTTAGCCTGGACATAGGCAGCCATAGCCTTTTCCTCTGTTGGTGGAACCAAGTGATCGTAAAGATCATGAACCCTAGCAAGATTGGTAAATAGAGTAGCCCAAGAGTGATACATGGCTTGCTCATTGTCTAATGTTATGGGAATAAGAGATTTAACATTAGTAATGGTGAGTGCGGGATGAAACTTGGATGAGTCTGCCATGGAAAAGAATTAAAGATAGAAGAAGAAGAACGGAGAAGAAGATAGGTGAGGCTAGGGTAAGGAGAATTGCTCTGATACCATGAAAGAAATCTCTTTAGAAATCAATTTGCTTGACATTGTATTCCACTTTCAATCATATATATATGGTTTACAAGAGTTAAGATAGGCTACAAATTAGCCAATTGATTTGCTAAAACAAAGGTAAGTAAATAAATACTTCCTAAATACATATATCATCAAATCAACTGATTGACCAAAAGAAAGGAAACTAAATAAATATTTTCAAAATAAGGAGTAAGTCAAATCAAAGAATAAATGCAGGAAATATCAGAGAATAAATGCAGGTAATATCAGGAAATATTTTAATGCCTAGAATATATGTAAAATATATTCTATCAGTAGTTGCTTTAATCTCTAAATTTAGCTAGGGATCTTCAACAGCTGCAATTTTGATTTCGTTTGAATACATCAGCTGGAATGTCGAGGAGGATACTTATCCTTACAAACTATCATTAAACATATAGACAATGCTTTTCATATATTTGCCAGATAACATAATAAAACTGTATGCCTTTAACTATATAACAGCTCAAGACATACATGTTTTTTGGATACCACGGTCTATCGTTTTGGTTACGGACTGTAATTCTTTAGCATACACACAACAATTTATTGATATTTAGCTACTGGATTTTAAGATAGATATTTCAGTTTGTAGGGGTATACATCCTGTTACCGACTGATATCCATTCAGTCTCAACATTGTTAAACCCAGAAGAGCTATAGCATCGAAGTACTTTTATTCTTCCTGGTTTGCAGATTGCACTCGAACGAGTATATCTATGTTATGCTTGGATGCATAGGGAAAATTTGCTTTTGCTGTAGTCTGACATCTGATGTATGGTTGTGGAGTACACAAACCATATTGAGTAAAACTGAAAATATAGAGTCAAGTAGATCACAAACTATTAATTACTCATCGCGTGTTTGTATACAAACATGTACATACATAACACATACACATAAAGCCAATTGGTTTGACGGTCAAATTTCGGATTTCAGATGAAATTTCAGATGTACATCTCGGGCTGAATTCTTGAGATCTCAGGTGAGATGGTTATCACACGGTTTAAAACCATGTTTGAAATCTCGTCTTGTCCAAGTGTTAAGAAAAAAAAGATCTCTGTTGAGATATCGGGCAAGATGCAGAAGAAATTTAAAATTCTGGTCGGAACTCTATTTTTGCTAGAATACGGAATACCGAGATTAATATGATATTGCAGCTTGAAACTTTTGAGACCTAAGTTGTTTCCATAACGATACTCATAAATAGATTGTATATGCAAGATCAACTAACAGCCATTCAAGGTTTATACTTTATAGTAAATAATAAAAATATCGTTAAAGAATATCGTTAAAGAAGTAAGCTTGATATGCAACATGTGCTCAGACTAGGTCTAGCTGTAGATTAGAATATCGTTAAAGAATACAAGAACAAATTTCCTTAAATAAGTTTTAAATACGTCATTGACTAAGGCCTGGAAAGTTGAAGGTGCATTTGATAAACCAAATTGAAATACAATAAATTCATAATGCCCTTCATGGGTTTTAAAAGCAGTTTTATGAATGTGTGAAGGATGCATACGAATTTGATAAAGCCATACTTTAAATCAAGTTTAGTAAAAAAAGCAGACCCATATAATTCATCCAGCAATCATCAACTAAAGGTATTGAAAATTTATCTTTTATTGTTTGTTTTTTGAGTGATCTATAGTCACACACATTCTCCATGATCCATCTTTCTTCCTAACCATGACTACCGATGAGGAATACTCACTGTTACTAGGTCGAATAGTTCTTGCCTCTAACATTACTTGGATAAGTTTTTCTAGTTCATTTTTAATATAGTATGAATGTCTATAGGGTCTGAGACATGTAGGTTTGGAGTTTGGTAATAATGGTATCTTATGGTCACAGCTCCTTTCAGGTGGCAATGGTGGTGTAGGATTCGTCACTGAAGAATATTGTTGTAAAATAGTTTGTACTTTTATAGGTAGGTTGGCAGAAGGAGCACTGGTTGCTTGTATTTGCAGTTCCTTAGAATACAACAGAAATGATAATTGTCCCTATCCACATTCTTTGGAGATATCTTTTTCATTCACCCATTTGCTGCATCCTTAATACCCTGCCAAATATATTAATGACCATGATAAAAAAAATTGTAATTTTGCAAAATTTAATGATACATCTCCCAATTCCTTCATCCATTGTGCACCCAGTACGACCTGACAACCTTCCAGTGGCATCATCAATAAATCAATTACATGATACACCCTTGACATTTGACTCCTTTACATGAGCCTCCGACTTGTATCGTATCACCGTTGGCTATTTGTATAGAGTACTCTGAAGAATCTTGTATATTTGAATGTAATTTTTTTGATAGCTCTGTATTTATGAAGATCTATGTTGATCCTGAGTCAATAAGGACAGTGATGGGCTTGCCATTGATCAGACCTTGTACTCATATGGTGTATAGTGTAGGGATGCTGCACATGGCACTAAGGGTTATAACATAGGATTCTTCCTTATTTTCTTCATGTAGGGTTGATACTCCATTTAATTCCTTACTGTCTGGCAATGAATCATCTTCTGACATGTCCATACCTTTTTCTTAAAGTGACATAAGCCCTTCCATATTATATATTGTTTATTTTTACATATATGGCCAGGATGCCATCTTTCATTACACCCATAACATTAATTTTTTCTTCTCCTACCAATTATTTCTTGTGGAATGAGGCCCTTATTTCTAGCAATTGAATCTCCAATAGCCCTTCCGGCACCAGCCACTCTGTTTTCATTTCCTTGTGTATTGCTTCTGGATACATTGCTAGATTTATTTTTCTTTTTACTGGCTCTTTTGCACTCAAATACCTTGGCAAGACTCACAAATCAACAGGATGTAGGGGTAGGACATCATATCTTATATCTTCTTTGAGGGCATATAAAAAAATATCCAATAAAAACTGATCTGGGAGTGCATCACACATTCCTTGTAACTGTTCAAATTTGGTAAGATAAGAACGAACAATGGTTGTTTGTTTAAGATTAGATATTGCTCCACAGGGACTTTGCAATTCCTCAGGTGCAAACCTTACTAGCAGCTCCTCCTTGCATATCACCCATTGTTCATAATTTTTCACCTTTTTTATAAGCCAGCATAACCATAGATGGGCTTCCCCTTTCAGATGGAAAGAACATGTGTGTACCTATTCTGTTTCAAGTGTGTTGTGGTATTGGAAGAGATGCTCCACTTGGTTAATCCATTCTATTACACTGTTGTCACCATTATATGTGAGAAATTCCAGTTTGATGACTGTATTTTGCAAAAGTTTGGGTGTTTGATTGATAGGTGGAGTAACATGGCCTGGAGAACTTGATATAACGCCAGCAGTATTTCTTGATGCATCACTAGGTGAGTTAGGGTTGTTTCTTGAAAAATTAGTGTTGTATTGATGGCATGGTTCAATCATGAAATTGTCTAGATTAATTCTTGCTTGGTTTCGCTGTGCAGTAAACAAGATGCCCTCCCGGACACCCTTGGGCTTGATATTTATCATTGTTTCATGCTCAAAATTGTAAATTATTAATCTTTAGATCAGTGAAAGGAAAAACTAATTTTTTTCCAGAAATCATAACAAGGGAGGATCTAAATCATAATAGGTTTAATTTAGATCTTTGAACAAAATGATTGTCACAATCACATAATAGAGTAAGAGAGCGTACCTGTAACTATCCACCCTTCGTGGTAATGTCTGACTTTTGAGTACCACCAAAGAGTGATTTTCGAAGTAGAAAATTTAAACAAACATTATATTAAGGCATATTGATAAACTATCACAACAGAATGATGATGTATAATATACTGAATATACATGAACAAAACATGATAATCAATATATGTGATATTGCACTAGTGGAAATAACTGATGAGCGAATATCATTATAGAAATAATAGAGTTAGGGGTATACCCTAATGGCAATTATATAATTTGTTATATATATTTAACTTGATAACCAATCTTGATCGAAATAAAAGGTGTTTTCTTTCTATTATATACTCAATATAATGTGTTATATTAATCAATTAGTTTAACCGAAAGTATATTTAAGAGAAAATTCATAAATAGTACATTTTGTGATAGTAGTTATAAAATGTTGTAACCGTGAGTAATTTATCATAATGAAAATAAATATATCATTTTAAATCTTCCTAGTCATCGAGATTGGATTTCGATGTATACGTTAAGACTAGAGTACATAATACTCTCCAAATGTTGGAGAGTACATTACTCATGGCTGTTGATGTACCTAAATGTTACATACAGATAGTTATTGGATAAATATGTAACGATTCACTTGATAGTTTTTTGTTGGTTAATATAACTAAGGTCAAACAAAAAATATCAATGTGACTGATTTACATAATTCTCTCGACTTGAGAATACTGTAGATTTTCAACACGAAAGCTTCACTTTGATTATAGTCAAATCATGGCACTACATTCCATCGAGTAACTATAGTTGGATCGACTGAAAGAATTGAAAGTGAAACACTATTCAAAAGAGGATTCATCTTCTCAGTTATATAGGGTTGGAATCACGGTCAACTCAAGTCAACTCAAAGTCAAAGTGAGCATTTATATTAAAAACAACTGTAAGTATTGAACCAAGAACTTTGTGTTTGGACTATAGATTTGAATATGGATGATGTTGAAATTTTGACAATTACCAAATTCAATAAGTCCAACATAATATAGTTTTGACGAAGAGAATTAGTGTAAATAAATGTCACAATCGGGTAACGCTTAATAAAGTGAAATTGGATTTTACCAAAACTAAATAAGCAATAAATTTGACCGAAATATCACACTATGTGCTAAGTGACATATGAACGTTAACATTCGAATAGTTCGATGTTAATCGCTGATCAAATTTACACTTGACGAGTCACACAACCGATATGATGAATTATCTTTAGACCAAATATTCTAAATAGTTCATAATTATTATAAATTAATTAATATTTATGAAATATTGACTATGAAACTATGTATATAATTTGAGGAATAAATACAAGTATATATATTTATAATAGTTATAAATATATTGACCGATATATGATATTGACAAGTAATTAAATCAGGTTTGATTAGTAATATTTATTTGGACCAAAATGAGCTATTAGCCCATGATGTGTGATTATACAAACGACATCAACATACATGATAGGGACGGCTAAGATCTTTGATGGAAGACTCTGATTTAGGGAGAATGGGTAAAAGATTTGATCCATCTTTCTCTCCATTCCTTCCATTATAAAGGAACTTACAACCCTAATGGATTTGTGACTTTTTGGCCGCTATTTTCATCTTCTTGTTAGCTAATCTCATCTATATAAAGCTCCATCAAAGTTCATCTCAAATCTGTAGGATCTATTTATGAATAGGGTGATACTATTAATTATAAAAAATTAATGAGGGAATATATAAAATAATTGCAGCACTGATAATAGCAGAATAATAGCAGCATAGATAATAGCATAATATTAAAAGTAAAAATAAAGCAACACAGATTTACCAAGCATTGGCAAAACCCTACGTACGTGCTGCTTCCATGGTTTCTACTAGAAATTAAGTAGTCAGACGCTTACACACGTAAACTCACGATACCCGCTATCGACTAATCTAACTCTACGTTCAAAACACTTTCATAATTCAACCACTAAGTTGCAAATTCTCGAACTAAACGATCGAGTTCGTCCCCTAGTCACGCGACTAGAACTTTATAAAAGTTTGAAAATAAATTACAAATAAAAACTTAAATAAAAACTAGAAACCTTATTTTAAAATAACAGCCCAAAGTGTTTAAGAAACCGGCCCAATAAAAATATATCACTAAAGATGCCGGTCCGATAAACAAAGACGTGATTCCCCTTTTTCTTTTTATTTCTTTGGCCTCGAATCTTTTGCGTTCAAAAAATGGCTGCTTCATTCTTCTTTGTTCAAAATTAGGGCTTCGTGGGAAATTGAGCACGCCGACTTTGAATGACACTTCGATTGCTTTCTTTGATTGATTTCACTGCTGCTTCAAATTTGTCGAGCGCGTATACTTGGTTTAAAATTGGTACGTGATATTCCTTTTCGACTTTGATTATGCTCGACCTAGATTCGAGTTATTTGTTTGATTTACTTTAGTGATTAGCTTTCAGATTTAATTGAACTTGAATGAATTTTAGGCCGATGATGAGATTGGGTTAAATAGGATTCCAATTCATATAATCTCATTCGTATATATTTTATTGAATTCGACTGTTGATTTAGCTCGGCCATTCGATTTTGCATGGATGCATGTGATGTTTTCTGACATTTTCAATTCGTATATTTCTTTTGCTTGATTATCAGGTCTGCAATTTATATGGATTTGGCTCCGTTCTTTTCTCTGTTAACATCTATGATTTCGGCCATTTGATACTGTGATAATATTTTTGTTTCGACTTGTTCAATCCCTTGGCCACCACAGCTTTGACTTTGTTTATTTTGATTGCTATTTCATGATAATTTGTTCGAACCGTTTCTTATCCACCACGGTTTTGATTCTCTGGCATTTTGGTTTGACTTGGTTATTTTGAATACAATCAGTGTTATCGTCTGGCTTTGACTTGATTTGAAACTTGTACAACTTGCTTGACTTATTCAGTGTATTGTGATTTGGTTGCCTTTGAGCTTCTGGGTTGCATCGAATACATGTCCATATGCATTTAGCCTACATAATTTTGTGCACTTGATATAAGTTGTTATTTGTTGTTGAGGCTTTTCTCATTTTATTCATGTTACCAGTTTCACTTGTGTTCTGGTTATGTTCATTTGCTCTTTGAATGCTTGTCATCTCTATTTGTACACATGCAAGTATGTATATGTGTATGTGATGTCTTGGCTGTGTTTTATGCCTTTGTGCCTTTATGCCATACCATTGAACTTTGTTTTCATGTTGCATTTGTTTTGAGCCAGTGCATATGAAACTGTATACAGTTGAGCTTGTGTGGCCTTCACTTGCATGTCTGGATGTTGTAATTCACTTTATTGAGCTTTGTTTCATTGATGATGCTTTGAGTCATGTCCATTGCACATGTAAACATATGCCATTTTATTTTCTACTTCACTGCAACCATATTGTCACTGTATATGTATACATGTTGTTTACTCATGTATATATGTATGCTTGTGATTTTGCTTGAAGTCTGTAGCTTACCATTTTTACCATGTCTTATTATGTATGCTGTCATGTGAACTCTCATATGCATATACATTTTGGTTGTTGTTTTGTTCTTGTTTGCTGCCTGGTCGACATCTATATTGATGTCAACTCTGGCCTCGGTAGCCTCAGGTCATTGTATTCAGATGAGTATATTTATGGTTCACTTGGTATCTTTACATATGTAAACTTGTCTTGGTTGAGTTCATCCTGGTTTGCGTTGTACTGGTTCATTGTGATTTTGGAATTTGTGCTGCATATGTGCAATCTGATTCACCGTAGTCTATTTCAAGTGTGTTCGTTAGTCTATGCGGTCAAATAGTTTGCTTGCATATTGAACTGCTTCCATTGTTTTGCTCATGACCATTTGTATCTGGTCTATATCTGACCATGCTACTACGTTTTCTCGTGTACTCGAGTCTGGTTGGACTGTCAAGCCTATGTTGTTGCCGACTTCATGTGTACATCACTTTATACTAGTGTTGTTTACAGTCTGAAGTTTTGTGTACACATTCCTCTGGATTTGTTTTTGGTATTGCACCTGTATTGAATCCAGCTTATAGCTCGGGTCTAACCTTACGCTCATGTCGTGACTTTATTTTTATTGCACTTGTGTTGAACCTAGCTTTTGGTTGGAATTGACCTTATGCTCACATGTCCCTGCAGTTTTATCAAGTGTATATTGGTGTGCACGACCTTGTGGCATGTACAGTGATACACTGTGCAAGTTACAAGTTGTTCGTGTAGATGAATTCAAAATGAATATGATGACGAACAACCTAAATAACTTAGGAAGAAAATATTTTTTAAACACATTTTATTTTACACAACAAAAAATATTTCTTTTTCAGTTTTACTACATCAATGTTTACTTTGCAGATAATTCAGATGCTGGATTCAATCTGGAATAAAGTTGAAGATAAATACAAGTGAATGAGTGATATGTAGTGAGGTGCAAATGTAAATGATAATTGTATAGTGAAAAATTAAGATGCAACCGAAATTGTATTGTAATTGAAAATTGTATATAGTGAGAGCTCAAATTTATACTATTCAAAATTGTAATAAAATATTTGTTTGAATAAATTATTTATTTGAATTTAAATTTTGTGTTATTTATTTTATTCAGTAAATATTTATTTAATTATGCGAAAAAATAAAATAGTACAATAACAAATACATTTAAATGAATATATATATGTGTGTGTGTGTGTGTTTATTATCATCAAACAAAAATCATATACTAGCATATTCAAAAAAATCAATTTCAAATCAATAACTATTGGATAGTCAACGGTCTAGAATTCAAAGATTAGCAGTCTACCGAATTAAGATGAGTTCTAATGAGAGATATTCATTATAGTAAGGTATACTTCAAGGCATAGTTTTGGTATGTTTTCTTATTTCATGTAACTTATATTTCATGTATAATATTACATTGCTTATATATATATATATATTATTAGTTAAGTGAGATTCCTATTTGTATGAATGTTACCACATATTGAATTGTTATGTGTATATATGTATAATTTTTTAATTTGGATCAGATGTATATTTAGCCAAAATTATTTATTTTAATATATATATTAATTTATTATATATATATATATTAATTTATTATATATATACATATTAATTTATTATATTTACATTAATAAGTCATATTACAAAATTTTAAATAACCTATAATTCATTATCTCACCATATCATTTTAAAAAGTGGAAATTAGCCACAAGGGCCTCTTTAGCAAGTGCAATTAGTTTCTAGGACATACAATTGAAATAATTACTTTTAAGGACGAAATGCAAAATAATTAGTTTTTAAGGCCTAAAAACCTATGAAATTATGTCCTTGAAAGTAATTGAACAGTTGACTTTGTCCTTAAAAGTAATTATTCTGCTGACTTTGGCCTTGAAATTAATTTCTGTGAATGTGTGTCCTAGAAACTAATTGGACTGCAAAGTTTGTCATTCTAGTGAAATGCCCCTTTTAAAAATTGATCTAATATTTTATATATACAAATTTATACTGAATATAATTATGGTAATAGCGAAATATTTTTTTTTTTTGCAATTATTTACTATTTCTAATATTATTTAAATTGAAATAAAAGTTATATAAATGATATATGATTTGAAAATTATTTTTAAAAATTTCATCATCATATTAACTTTTAACCAAAATTTAAAAATCAAATTTATTAATTTTAAAAAATCATTATAATAATTTTTGAAATTACTTAAATAATAATAAATATAATTTCAACTCTGAAACTTATGGAAATTTTTTCATGAACTTACAATAGTATATTATAATTTCAAAAAATTTAAAATTTAAAAATATGTTACAAAATTATTTTTAATATTCTTTTAATCGTTTTCGGCTAATAAATTTATATATAAATAATTTAATAATGAAAAATTATAGTAAAATATTTTTTATGTTGTGTATTGGATTTGGAATGTTAAAAGATGTGTGTGTGTAGTTTTAATTAATTTTATAATTATATAATATAAATTTATATATCTAACTACGTACATTTATAAATATTTTTAGTTATTAAAAATATAATTATATATATATATATATATTAATTTTATTGCTATAAAACATTCATGTATGAATATAAAAAGAACAAATTTGCATAATTTACATATACATATATTTATATACATATATATATTAATATATGTTCATCAAATTATTATCTAATTTAATAAATAAATATCTATTATTTATTAATATTTCACATTTATGTAAAAATGTATTATATATATGCAAATATATATATATATATATATTGTTTTAATGCTCTTTTTAAAATAACAAGTTTACACATCATATAAATATCATATTTAATATTTGATCTATGTACGTCAAATAAATATTAATGGCCTCCCTGTTTTCATGCAAACTGCTGATTTAGGCTTCCCATGCCTCATCTTTTTTCCTTACGTTTGGCAATCCTCCTACACCCTTCCTTGTCACTCTGGGTTCTTTGAATAGCCAAGAATCACAAGGATAAGTCAAAATTCACTCGGTCCTATATTGTTAATTTAGGATGCTCCTCCTCCTATACCTGAATTGGCCAAACCCATTTTTCATCTCCCAAGGCGTCTCAAGCTGGCGTTTCTGGGGTTTCTCCTTCTCGTATTGATGTGAATGCTACTGCATTCGACTACAGACTTCTTGGTAGTCTGCCTTCTCATGAATGTTCATTGCCAGGTAATTATGTAAACTACTACATATTAAGATTAAGAAGAAGAAAAATTCTTTGACCTTCATTCACTCTTAATTTGTCTAAATTAATTATAACAAATGAACCATAATCTTCCAAAATCAAATATCATTTTCTTAGTTTTCCCTAATTCTAACTCTAGACTTAACCCCATGTTTATATTAGCAACTACTTAAAACGAGACATCATAGATCCATCATAATTTGGCTTAAAAATACCGACATCACCCATTAATTTTGCAAAAAAAAGAAATAAAAGAAAATTGAAGAGGGAAGACTATAAAAAGAATAATAATTCAATGTATTTTTTATTTTATTTTTGCTAGAAAAATTGTTATTCATTTGTCTTAATTACTTATAGTAAACGACCCACAATCATCAAAAACCCAAAATCTTTTACTTAATTTTCCTTAGTGCTAAGTCTAAAACCCAACCTTTGCATTTATATTTGCAACCAATTAAAATGAAATATCTTAATTGATCTAGTTTAATTCAAACCATCCATCAAAATCTGGCTTAAAATCACAAGGAGAAAATTATGATTTTGCCAAATGTAGAAGATCACACTCGATCTTTTTTGTCAACAACAATTAAATGATGTGTAACTCATGTGTTGCATACGGTCAAGGATTGCCCTTGGATCAAGGCACTAAAGCCATGGCTTTGGACCTATTTCACACAAGGTCATCGAAATAAAAGAAAAGTTAAAACCAATATGTAAAAGCTAATAATAGACAATAAAGTGCATTGTATGAACATAAAAGGTAATGCTAGGCACAAGGAAGATGAGCTCCAATATATCCTCTTTTCCATCAATTCATATTTCCTAAATTTAAAAATCACAACTTTAAAAAATCCTACAAATTCATAATTTTCAACATCTATTTTTATTAAAAGAAATTGGAAGGAAAGATTAGAAAATCATATCAATTTCGGAAACAATAATTTGCCTAAGATGATATACTTTATTTCTTTATTTTTATTCACTTTATGTTACGAATTTCTATTTGTAGAATATTAATATGATTTGAATGCTAAAATTTCTGGTAAATAAGCTTCTTTGCTTTAAAATTTGATGATTAGCATTTTTAACACAAAGCGGTTGCTAAAAAATAAATTTTCTTTTAATTTGTTGTATGACTCGATGTATCATTATCAAGATAGTTGTTTCCTTTTGTTACTCCATTTGTTATCTATGTTGTATATAAACTATTTTACTTTGTTGCTTTAATTTTATTAGTCTAAATAATACATGTAATATGATCTTGACTCACAACTAGCTATAAGTACCAAAACTCCTAGGATCGGTTCTGCACACGGTAATACTGTTAAAAAATAATATTTATATTTTAATTATTGCTAAAATACATTTTATTGTCTAGTATATGATAAATCTATCCTAATGTATTAGTCATAAATTAAAATGGCATGCAATGCTCCGATATAAGGTTGAGCATTCAAACCTCGCTAACAATATATCTCTGTAAAAATTAATGTCCTAACTCAAAAAAATTATATATTAAAATTGTTAATACCGTATATGTAAATAATTTATGTTTTTTCTTGATGACATAAATAATATATGTTATGTGATATAAATTTTTTATATGTACGAGTCAATAAGTGACTTTACCATTTTATTAATATGACTGTTATATAGATTGTTTTGTGTGTGTATATATGTATATATATGAGGTGGAGCATTGGCGCAACAGTTAGGTCACCCGCAAGGTGATATGGGCGCCCAAGTTCGATTCCGGAAACAACCTCTTCATAATGCAAGAAAAGACTGCATACATTATCAACCTCCCTAAAATCCGCTATCGTGCGGGAGCCTCTTGCACTGGGTTCCACCTTATATATACATATATATATTTGTCATCTTTTTAAAAGGATTTATAATGGATCAATGAACATTAAATAATTGAATTTATTTAAATAATTTGAATTAAAGGTAAACATAACTAATTAAATATAGGGAGTTAAATGTAAATTTTTTAAGTGAAAATCAAGAAGTGCTTTGTACATATTTGTAATTGAGAAGGACATCGGTCTTATGGTTAGCTTATTTACTTGTGAAATTTTATCCATATCTAATTTTCATTTTTAAACAATTTTATCTTTATAATTAATCATAGATTTCATATTGTTGTAGAAGGGTCATTCTTACAACATTGATAATTGCAAAATAATGTTATGTTGCATTCAGCTGAGTTATGAGTTGGGTGTGGTTTGATAACATATTGAAAGTGAGAATGTTTATATAACCTAATGTTGGTGTAATCTTTGCATTCACATCACAATTTTTTAAATATTTAATTTATCTTTTAAAGGTTGCTCAAAATGAAATTATGTTATGTAATGTTTGAGATAAATGAATTAGAAATTAAAAAAGTTATTATTATATACGTATACATTTTATGTTACATGATTTAGATATCGTTTTATATCTGAATAAAGAAGAAATAATTTTATCATTTTTTCCATACATATGAATATTATATATAGTGAATCTCATATTTTTAGGATCTATTAGATGGATTAATGAATATTAGTTGAATATATTCATTTAAATATTTTAAATTACAATTACACAATTAGTTAACCATGTTTATTAGATGGATTATATTACGAGTACATGATATCATATCTTAGACAGTCCAATTGAATATAGTTGTTTGATCTGAACCATCCGGCCGAAGTTTGAGTTAATTTTTCTAGTGTTCTAAGGCTGTTTTCGAAAAATTGTATAACACTTTAATTGAAACACCAATGCTGGAATCTAATGCTGTCTAAATCACAATTTATCCACTTTTATACTCATACTTTACATGTAAACAAACAAAACCAGTTGTGTTAAATTTGGACGATTTAAATATATTTCAAATATTAAAAGAGAGAGTATATTAATTGATTCATGGAACCAATCAATTGTTGGAAGAAAATATGAAAGGCGATCAATTAATTTAAGAAGGTATGTAAATTGATTTAAGCAAACAATTAGATATGGATATATGTGGAAACAAATACCATTACACTTATTTTGTGTTAGAAAATCAAGTAAATTTGGAAATATTTCAACCTTATCTCCAAGGTAGTCTTCATCATTGTGTGTGTCCGTGCAAAGATATTCGTTTATCATTTTAAAATAAGACAAGAGAAAAGAGTTCTTTACAAAATATCTCCAATAAGATGCATATTTCCCTATCTACTTTAGGGTGACTGAAATTTTTTGAGTAATTTATATTCTCCTCATATTGTTGTGCTCCCTATTGAAATAAAAAAAATTGGATCCAAGGAAAAAGGCATAGCCGAAACTCTTTATATTGGTATGTTCTGTCCTTTCTTTCTTTAACTATAATTTGTGTACTTTGATCTTCTTTTTATTCTCTTTTTTGGATTGCAGTTGTTGAGATTGTCCACAGACTAGATTATTGGATGTCCTATTTTTACTATACAAAACTCTAAATTTGCGTAATAGGTTTTACTTACGATGGTGTAAAAAGTGGCATAATCATAAATAATATTGATGAAATATATTCATTTCTATTTTATTTTGGTATTTTCCATAAAACATTTTCCAAACTATTTTATTTTGGAGAATAAGATGCAATCTTATAATCTTACTTACAAATTTTAAAACATCATTTTCCACTTTTCCTTTTTCGATTATGTAAATTAATTTTATTTTCAATTATTATTAAATTTGAAGAACAAAAAATGACTGTATAAGAAAATCGAAAATATTTAAAACTGGATTTGTAACGACCCACATTTTTGGAAGGTTTTAATCGACAATAAGTCACACATGTCTAACTCAAGCCAATCAAAACGGAGGATTGTTAATGGGATGAATAAGAAAATAAGAGAAGAGAAGGGAAAAGAATAATCAGAATCTCACGGCGGAAGAACAAAATATAATAGTAACATAAACAATTAATGAAGCTGTTTTACAAATAATATTTGATTACACATTTATAATACAATCAGAGTTATACATACAGCAAGTAAAATAGGATAATGCAACGGAACAACATAATATAGTGGAATAATAATAATAAAATACTAAATTCTGTTTTCGTCCTTCAGAAATATGGTCTTCAACATTGAAAAGCTCAGGCTGACCCGAGCGTAATGAAAAGAAAAAAATTCGAGTCAGAACTAAAATATTCTCACGTATGTCAAATCAATATTACATAAAATATAAGTGTAATGACATCATAGATATTACGGGTTTTTACATCTCTTATCCAGCATACAACGTGAGTACAGTAACTTAGGAGATGCTTGGGATTTCCATCTCCTAAGGATCCGTTATATATATATGTAGCAAGATACGCTATAATAAGTAATGTCTATTAGTAAAGTATAATATTGAAAATAGCTTTAAGGCATTACACATATCCCCCTTAACACATTTTATATAATGTTGTAGTCCATACAATACTGTAAACCCCACTGTAAACTGGTGGACGATCAGGAGTACTCCATAGGTACAACACAAACCAAAATCGTAGTGGGCTCGATAAGGCAGGGGGTAAGGCACAACGAGGCAATGCCAGGGTAGGATTGTATCGTTTGCACTTTTGGGCTAGTGGTAAAGCATAGCCGCAGCTACCACCCACCTTGAAACAACGCTCCCATAATCAAATCAAAGGTGGTCACCAAATCAATCACAAAGTAACATATATGGTATAGAAGAAGTGTGTTCGATCAGAGAAGTGACCGCACTTGGCCCGTTAATTACTCCTGTTTTATTCATTTCAAGTTGACTCGAAGGTCAGGGCTGCATTCTTACCTCATACTAGTAGCGTTTCCCAAACCATCCTACTTCGTTCTGGATTCTCTACCACGTACACAGTTGTTAAAGTGATTCTGGTATTGACAGAGAGTAAGACAATAGTCTGCCCTGGTCTCTTTAACAACCAATCGTTATATTTTACACACCGGATGGTTCTTTTACATTTCAAGCAGTTCATACTTCATATCAAAATATCATATTCACTTCAAAATCATTGCACTTCGAAATCATTATTTACTTCAAAATTATGTTCACTTCCAAATCATAATAATTTCATAATCATATTCACTTTCGAAATCATTATTCACTTTAAATCATATTCGTTTTCAAAGTCATAACTACAAAAATAAGTTAAACCATCATATCAAAATATTTGCATTTAAATCAAGTGAATCTAAATCATAACAGTTCCAACTTTAAACAGTTTGAATACTGAAATTAGTTTATATAGTGAATAGTTATACATCAAAATTAGTTTATACATTAATATGTATATATATTTATATTAAAAGTTGTTTATAATTTTAAAATAATATATGTATATATATATTTAAAAAAATTATATATTAAAAATAGGTTATAGATTAAAATAGTTCATATATTAAAAATAGTTTATATATTAAAATAGGATATATATTAAAAATAGTTAGCGTATTAAAAATTATTAATATATTAACATGGTTTATATGAGAAAAATAGTTTATATGTTAAAAGAATTTGTATATTAAAAGAGTTCATATCGAAAATAGTTTCAAATTAAAATTGTTTCTTCCAATTTCACAAATCAATTCAAATCAACTTTAGTTCCAAAAACTCAATTTAAATCAATCTCGGTTCAGCGATTTCAATTCAAAAGGCTAAAAGTTTCAATTCAAATTCTCATTAAAAACCATTTCAATTTATATCGATTTTTAATCCATGTTTGAGCTATAAATTTAAACCACTTCAAATTCAATAGGTTTCAAAGTTTAAATATTCGAACGTTTAAAATAACTCAATTTTGGTAAATTTCAATTATATTTCAAATTCAACTTTAAGGTTTCAATTTAAATTCTTTGAACAGTTCATTTAAACCATTCTCAATTTCAGCATTTTAAAAACTTGGATTTTGAAAATAATTCAGTTCATACAAATCTAAATTTATTTCATTTAAAATAATATCATTTAACCGGATTTAAAAATTAAGGATTTAAAATCATTTAACTTAACCAATTCGATGTCCGTATATAATTTTCTACTTTATGATCAAGTGATACGGATATATATCATTTCAAACCGAAATCGCAAGTAAAATTCAAAATATAAATTTTCCTAAATCTCTACAATCGTTCGGGTATGTATCATTTCAACCCATAGTGATTTTCCTATCAACAAACTAAAGGAACTTGCAGTGTGATAACAACATCTATGAATAACATAACATTAGATGTTATCAACATAATTAAACAGCCATACATCCAACATAGCAATCAATAGCAACCAATCACAACAATTCACTAGTCATCAAATATCAGATATTAACCAGCAATTTATTTCAATTTCAATTTACTATCAATTTAATTTCAATTCAGATTCACAATTAAGTGCCAATGTAAATCACCAAACAACAAACAATTAAATAGCGACCTCATGATTTCAATTTAACTAACATTAGAATATTTTAGTTATGCGTAAGTGAATTTAATCACTCACCCTTGATTCCTCGTCGATTTAAAATCCAAATAAAGCCCAAAATTTGAACAGACTTAGAATTTAGCCAAATCAGTTCCAAGTTGTCCGAAATTTTGATACGATCGTAATGGAGAAAGCCACGTCGAAATCCGAGCTTGTACGAAGAAGTTACGCACGTTAGAACTTCAAAATTTAAATTAAGTTAGAATAATATAGAGGGTAATTTAGTAAATCGATTACCTTCAAAAACCCTAGTCATCCATGTACAGATCGAACATGACCTAGCCGCCACTATTCCTATCCAAACGTCGACGTACTCGCGCACTGCCACCTCGATTAGGCTCCACCTCGATTAGCACCCCAGGCCTCGCCATCAGCTATCATCGTGGCACCTCCACCGCCGCCGCGTGAAAAATAGCCAGAACCTGGTGATTTCTGACACCTCTATCACGAACCAACCATAGGAATCGGCTCCCCCAAGCCTCCTCTACAACGCAGCACTATCCGTTCGTCAAAGGGGTAAAGATCCACTGTTGAATCGACAACCCAGTTTTCGACGGCCTAGACTTCTCCAAGGATCTGGCCAAACGATGCATCAAATCGAAAAATGAATTGCAACAGCAGATTGGGCTCGTTAAGAGCTTTTCATTGATAGATAATTTGCTATGATTTAAGAAGTTTGAATTTTGAAGTTTGATTTTGATTTGAAAATTGAAATTAAGGTTTTGATGTTGACATCCATTGAGAAGGAAAGGAGCAGACGGAAATAATAGTGCGTACAGAAATAATAAAAAGGCTGCTAGGCTTTAAAAAAGAAATCTATATTTATAGACAGATGGATAAGAATAAAGGAACATATCGAATTGTGTCGAAATGGTAACAACGACGCCAAAAACCCGTTTGGTTTCCGAAACGAAAATGGATCATCCAACATATCGAAATATAGGTTTTCAATATTTCAAAACTCAATGGAACTAGTTTCAAACTATAATTCCATTGTATATAGAAGTTAGCTTTAAAATCAGATTATATTCATTTATATTCTTTTAATTGATTCCTACGTGTTTTGAGCTCGCACGATCAAACGATAAGTCCGATCGCTACGAAACTTGAAATCCTACAATAATTCACTGTTATGGATCCAATGAAACTAGTTTCGTCGAAATCCAAGATAATACATTAATTAAATAAATTATTATTAAATTGACTTAATCTTCTTTAAATTCAAATTTAAAAGTTAACCATTTTCATCATTCTTGATTGCATATAAATTCAAAATCTTTTAAAACAAATTTTCCATGTCAAACTCAACATTTAAACGTCGCACTAATTACAGCGTTCAATTACAACTGCAATAAAATCCCAGTTAGTTATATTTTAATTTCAATCAGTTTCTCACTCTTATTCTTGAATCAACTATTACCTTATGTATATAATTAACATTAGCTTACATTTTATTACATTCATATTCTACAGGTATCATCTTAACTCATATCGACTGTAATATTTAATTACACTAATTTCATATTGATTTACAATTAATCTTAAACATATTATGAGATGATAAATAAATAATTTTTGCCTTTAAGTAATTTAATTACATTTATAAATTTATTGTTTACAAATAAAGATTATAACTACTTACCACATCACTAATTTCATACCATATTCTATATTAACCAATTTCAATTAATAGCATATAATTTCACCATTAATACAATATTGAATTTATTCCTTATTTACAATTTAACCAAATTAACTTTACAATTATATTCAATTGATTGAAATTAATTAAAACAATTGTCAATTACATTAAATCAACATCATTAAATTGCATTCTAAACATCTTTTGCATTTATAAATCATAAATTTTAATTTCTCTAATATTAAAGTCTTATTTAATTTAATAGTTTTTAATTATTAAAAATTACGGGTCGTTATACTCTCTCCAACTCAAAACTTTTCGTCTCAAAAAAAACAAATAGGAATTAAGCAGTTGATATAATTTTATTCAAAATAATCAATTTATAAATAGTTTAAACTTACATAATTAAGTATTTTAAATAAAATACATTAATTTATAAACAATTAAATCTTTCATATTCAAGTTAAATAAAAGTTTGAAAATATTTTCACTTTCATAAAATTTTCTAAGTCCTAAATTCACGAAAAATATCGGTAAAGTCTCCTTTGAGCGGTTAAGTCCGGAAAAATAATAATATCAATAATAACAATATATATATATATATGTGTGTGTGTGTGTGTGTGTGTGTGTATCATATTTTAACAATAAAACACCCTAAACCATGGGTAAACAATTAAAATATCGTTGCAAAACCGTAATCCAAAAACGCACCTATTTGTCGGGGAACAACTTTATTTATGAAACCAAAAGTAGTAACTATTGCTTCCATAAACCTGTATGTCACTTATGTAATACAAAAAAGTAAAAATTATGTAAAAGAATAATATTTAAATTGTTTCAATTAATAACAAAAGCAAATCAACAAAAAACATATGTAAACAAAACAGTACAACCATTATATGCAATCACAACATCCATCATACATCCATAGCAACCAAAAACTAATGGTTTGTCCGATTCAAAAACTTCTAATCGTACTAGGGTGATAAATAAACTATCAAGTGTACCTTACGCTCAACAGCCTTAGATAATTACTTAATAGATTATTCGTACATCCTTAAACAATTTGAAGTATCATTCCGAAACATCCCATAAGCTAAACAACATTGAATTTTACATACTATTTAAGTTAATTCTTTTGGTTCCTTTTCACATATTAACCCCAGATTTATTTTAAATTCTCATTTATTCATACAATGTCATCTTTTATAAGTTTACATTCATTTACTTACATAAATTACAATAAAACAAAAATACCTTTTTACAACGGGCAATGCCCGTTGTAATAAGGATTTCGCAACAAGGCAGCGTCAGTCTTATTAGGCGATGTTGTAATAGACCTTGAAGATTTTATAACGGATCGAAACCATTGTAAAAGCCCATTGTAGTAAACTTTTTTACAACGTTTTTTGTCCGTTGCAATAAAAAAAAATTACAACTGTTTTTGTCCGTTACAATAGGGTCTTTTACAACTATTTTTGCCTGTTGTCAAAAAATTTCAAATGAGAAAAGAATATAAATACTATTACGTTGCACATATAAATTTAAAATAACTTCCATTTAAACCCAAATATTGTTGCAATAACACATATTCATAACTAGTAAAAATAACAAAAAAGATTTACATTTCTAAATGCCAAAAAGGTTCATACATTACATTAAGCTTTTGCCATCCTATTTTAGCTGCACTTATCTATCCTAATCCACACATGCAACTGCCTTGTCCATACATTACGTTATGCAAATATATGGACAAACAGTTTGGACTTACGGTATCTTATGGCACAACACCAATACATTTAGCTGATATTACTATCTTGCTTCATATTAATAAATATGAGCAAGATTATCACACCTTGGCAGCAAGAACCTGAACACCAGCGTATTTGATATCCCATCTAAGGTTGAAAATAGCCCATCCAGCACCACCTAAACTATATGCATTTTCATTCACATAATCCAAAAAACTTTCATTTTTTTTGCTTTATACAACCACAACGCTGCCTAGAGTAACTCATCTCCATAGCCATTTGTTAAAGGGTAGTATCCCTTTACATTTTCTATGCATATTATCATATTTCCCTCTGTATTTGTCTCCAAATTCAAATAACTATAATAACAAAGATTACCAGTCGATTTTTAGTGATGTACGCAATTTAGAATCATGGTTTAAACATAGCAATATATACCTGCATTGCATGATGCAGTAACAAACTCCAATAATGTGGATCATGTTTCTTGAAAATGATTGATGCAGAAGCTAAAGCAGCTGCAGTTTCAGCAGCAACTTCTAAGCCTAGACTATCTTTATCTATCTTGAATGATTTTCTTAGTGTGGTCATGTCTTCTGGTCTTTGCCAACAGTAATGATCACTCGTTCCATCCCCAACCTCAAAATCAAATAAATAAAAATATTTTTTGTGTTTTAATTAGGTTGCATATGATTATGATTTTTTACTTTTACCCATGTTTGCATGTTTACAAAATGTGAAATGTTGCTGCACATTTTTACTAACTGTAATAATGATGAAAAGAAATGCAAATTTTATAGTGTTTGAGGAAATTATCATTATGTCAAGTCATGTTATTCCTGTTGCTTAAATAGAAAACGACTACATGTTGCTTCAAAGGGAAGCTTATGATTAGTTAACAAATGAAATAGACATGGAAAGTCATGCTAATTATGTTTCTTTTGAAAACAATTCAAAATACGAAACCAAAAGAAATTTTTATAGAACATACCTGAACCCAAAGAACACAAGGATGTGTATGAGCTTTAATAAATTAATCAGTCCCCTATTCAAAAGTGCATATATTTAGCATTATACCCGTCATTTCCATAGCCGCTGTATAAATTCCCTATGTGAATGAAGTCATGTTAAATGCATATTTGATATCCTTATTCTTACCCTGAAAAAAACACACAGACATATAGCTAAATTCACCATTAAAAAAACACATAGCCATATACCTAAATTCAGTTTGCAAACGAAACATTAAGTCAACTCCACCTATAAATCCTAGAAAATGTGTATACGCCCCCCCTACATTGTGCATTGTTACACAACCATGTCAATATTTCAAGATAAGTATAACACAACTAACAAAGAAATAATGACCTCTGACCAGCAAATCTATTGTATGAAGATCTATATTTTACTGAGAAACATACAAGTCAAATATTTAAACCTGTTGTAGTCTGCACAATCTGTGGTTGTGCTACGATGGCAGGATCTACTACAGCAGCTGGTGAGTGGCGGCGCTTGTGGCATCAGTTGGAAATGATGTTGATTTAGGTATTAGGGTTTTTTAAATTTTGGGATAGAAAAAATAGAGATAGAAATGGTAACTGAATTTTGAAGCAGCAATAGTAACCGCCAGAAGCTTGTAAACAATAATACAAAATAACCACTGCAAAATACAAATTTGAACTATTACTTTCTACAGGAACAAAAAGCAATAGATACAACATGAAAACATGCTTATTACTTGTAACTTGCTACTGCAAAAATCTAATAATAAGAACAAAAATTGATAAATACATTGCAAAACAATATACAAAACCAAATTCAAAATAATGTATGAAAAGTTGTATAACAATGGATACTAAAATTACTGAACTGCTCAAAATGGAAATACAACGATTTACACATTTCATTGTCAAAATTGGCAGAAGAAAGCATACCATACGTTCCACATCTTTGGATAGGTATAGGGAAATAAATTGAGAAATTACACCTAAAAGGGTAAAGCTGAAAAAGAAAAAAGAAAAATACAAACGATTGTTGCATACTCTCATGTAAACATTAACAATGAAGAACAAAGCAGCATCGATCAAAATAAAATAAAATTTAAATTTTAAAAAACAAAAGATTACCATAAGGAAAGTAGATGAAATTTTATCAATGTTTATCACCAAACTTATACTTTTGTGTAAACTAACAATGAACAATAAAGCACGACTAGTCGGACCAATTTGATTAATATGCAAACCCAATTGTGGAGTCATATAAAAGGGTACACGTTAAATGAACAGAACTAAATCATTACACAAGTGGAGCAGCAGTACATTAAATCATTGAATACTTAAGAATGTAAATGATACCTGAAACGCAGCCGAAATTGAAATACAATCAAAACTCGCTGACGATAAGATCGAAAACGAAACAAATCAGACAAAGGACGCAAACAATAAGAAGAAAAACAAAATCAGTGTAGCTAATGGATTACATGCCCGACGAAATCCAACAATGGAAAAAGGTAAAATTGATTTATTAGAATAAGGTAGTCAATGTAGATTAAAAATCAAAAAATGCATAGAAAAAGGAATTACGAATTACCTGAAAGCATGACCTCAAATCTAGATTATGACCACTTGAACTGTCTCACCTCCACTATAAATCAACCTTCAAAACCCAACCTTCAACTGCGACCCATCTTCTTGCATTCATTGGGACTCACTAGCTCGTAAGATTTTGGATTGTGTCGAATTAGGGGTTCTGTCGATGAAGGGTAGGGAGTTTGAAGGGATATGTTGACAAAGTAATTGGATTCGGGTTTGGATCTACAATTATGGATTTAGTTTGCGCTGAATTTAGAAGCTGTAGGGCAAAGAATGGATAAAATTTGGGAGAGATGGGAGAAAATTATGCTTGGAGCCAAAATTTTGGTTATGGAGCCAAAACTTTGGGTTGGGTGGGCAAAGAAAACCAGCAATGCTTTGTATGATACAAAACTGCACTGCATTTTAAAATAAATTGTTTTTTTAGAAAATTTCAAAATTTTATGAATATGAATTCTTGATTATTAAATTTCAAAATGAAGTATGCTATCAAATTCATCAAACAAGGTAAGATATCTAATATAATATGCAAATGCAGTTATATAAGATTCAAAGTTTGCTTAGCAAGTTATATAATATGGAGATATGTAAACTTTTAATTATTTTATTTTTAAATTTTATTATAATTTCATAATTTTGTTTCTAAATTTTACGAATATTTTCAATTTATTATAGAAAATTTCAAAATATTGTTTTTTAAATATGAATATTTTATTTATGTATGATTCATGCTTATCTATGTAATCTATATTCATGGTTGCGATTTCTAAGGTTACAAACATAGATTATCATTAAATATTAAATACTAGATAATAAATATTACTTATTAATCATTAAAGATTATTTATTCATTATCAATTGTTAAATAGTAATTACTAATTATTTAATAAAAATAAATAATTATTAAATATTATTCTTATTAGTTAATTATTAATTAATACTTCTTAATTATAATTTAATATTAATTATTTAATAGTTTAATTATTTAATATTAATTATAATTGAATATTAATCAGAAATTATTAAGTATCAAATATTACATCTTATTTATTAGTTATTAGTTATTAGTCATTACTTCTTAATTATAAATGAATATTAATTATTTAATATTAATTATTAATTATTTAATATTAATTATTTCTAAATTTTATGTATCTCTTTAAATTTTAGAAAAAATTTATTTCTGGATTATTAAACTATAGTAAATAATTTATATTAATTACTAAAATTGTAAATTAGTTAAATATTAAATATTAAACATTAATTACAAATTATCAATTATTAAAAGTTAATTATTAATTATTAATTATTTGATATTAATTATTAATTATTTAATATTAATTATATTTACTAAGTATTAATAATATTATTAATTATAAATCATATATATTAGTTATAATTTACTAATTATTGATAATTAACGATAATATATTATTAATATAAAAAATAAATATTGATTATAGATAATACTTAGTAATTATAAATTATTTATTAGTAATTATTAATTGTGATAAATTGTAAATAATGACATATGTACGTTATCATTTATAATTATTAATTACAAATTTCCATTTATAAATTATTATGTTACTATGTATTAATAATCGAAGATAATGGTGATTATATTAATATTATTAACAAATAATTATTAAATTTAATAATTAATAATAATTAATATTTTTGAAGAAAGCTTTGTAATAATTAATTATTAATTATCAAAAATAAGCAATGGGCATTTATTACAATAGGCATTTTGTAGTCGTTGTAAATAGGCATCTACGACAAAAGAAAATAGTTGTAATAGATATCTATTACAACGGGCAAACAGTGATGAAAACCGGTATCTATTACAATTGGTAAAAAACCGTTGTAATAGTCACATATTACAATAGTCAAATTAAAAATGTTGTAATAGGTGTATATTACAATGTGCAAAGTAAAAGAGTGTTGAAAAGTTGTATCTATTACAATAGACCTGAAAAAACCATTGTAATAGGTTTCTATTACAATGCGCATTTAAAAACCGTTGTAAAAACGATGTTGTAATAAGGTATTTTTGTTGTAATGTTATTTCACATTCAATATCTGAAGTTATCAATAAATCAATTCTTGAAATATTATATAAGTTTCCTTGTAATTTAATTCCCATTCATTTACTTATATAACTTAATTTCCATTTAATATGAATATTCATGAATAAAATATTTCACACTTAAGTGTTTCTACCTTTTAATTCACGTTTATCCTTTTTTTATAGTGTCAATTAATAATAAACTTATTTATGAATCATTTCAGTCATTTCTTAAGTTTATAAACATTTTCTTAGATAATATTCACTTTTTACTGTTCAATCCAATTATTAGCATTTCAAAACATTAACTTATGTTTATAACATTCGTTCTACATCTTAGTTTTTCATTTATAACATATGTTCATTTCGAAGCATTTTGTTATTATGATTTTACATGTACAATATTCTATTACATATCCGTATTTAACATTTCAACCTTTTAAACACTTTTGGAAGTTTTATATATGTTTCTAGAATGTAATTGAATGTTATACAAATTTATCTTATTCATTTTAGTTAACAAAAATATTTAATAGTTTACATCTTCTTAATTTTCATTATCTTTTAATTTACAAGCAACAAATCTCCAATTTCTTTAAAGTTTCATTAAACACTTAGCCTCTAATTTCTTATTTTTCATTTTGGAAGTTTCCAACTATTAAAGTTTCACTTTATTTCTGCAGCTAAAATCATAAATCAATAGGAATTTTAGATTTCAAATTCGGGTTCATTTCAAATCATTTTGAAATGATTTAAATACTCATATCTTATATATATATATATATATATATATATATATATATATATCAAATCATATTTAGAAATTTTAAATCAAAATTTATTTAACGAAGCAAATGCATAGCAAAGCTACTACAGTGGTCTTCCCACTTCGAGACTCGAAAATGAACGTCGATGATGCTGCGCAGTCATCACCGAATTATTTTCCAGCGACAAAAGAGGGGAGTACAGAACTTGCTTCTTTTTGAAAAAAAATCTTGGAGCATTCCTTTCAAGTACCCTTTGAAAACATTTCGAAACATTCTATTTGCAAATACTTCCAAATAATACTAATATATCTTTTCTCCAAAGTCCTCGAAAAACCAATTTCAAAACACCAAAATTTAATTTCTCAAATTTCCATTTAAATTCATTTATTTGTAAATCTTACATTTCCTTATAACATATAATAGTCAATAGTTATAAGAACCTTAACTAACCAAACAATAAATGACAATAATTAAATATTTTCATTTACTAACATCCAACACAACAAATAATTACAAAATTAATTTATGAAATTATGTATGTATGTATATAAAAAAAAATACTAGGTAAAATTGTTTCATTTACCTATTTCAAAAACAATATTGATGTCCATCTACCTTATTCAAGTGCTTAGAAACCCCTATCGACGCCATAACGTCCTATGTACCGACCAGAATTCATAAATACTCAACAACAAAAATTAACACAATACAAAACATTTTATAGCACTAACAAATGCGCTCTCTCATATATATACTCTCAGACTCATTCTAAGGTATTATTAACCTTATCTCTAACGAGTTTAACCTCAAAGGCTAAGGTATATCTAAACCAAAGCTCTGGTGCCAACTGTAACGACCCACCTTTTTGGACGGTTTAAATCGACAATAATCCACACAAGTTTAACTCAAACCATTCAAATGAGAGGATTGTTAATGGGGTAAATAATAAAATAAGAGAAGAGAATGGAAAACAATAATCAGAATCTCACAGCGGAAGAACAAAGTATAATAGTAACGTAAACAGTTCATGAAGCTGTTTTATAAATAATATTTGATTACACTTTTACAATACAATCGGAGTTATACATACAGCAGGTAAAATAGGATAATGCAGCGGAACAACATGATACGCTGTGACGCCCCATATCACATGTTTTACCCAATCGTTCAATTCTCCTTCTCATCCGCTCGAGTGCAAAAACATGTATTTTATATAGAAAATAATTTGTTTAAGAAAACTAGTTTTTAAGAAAAAATTTCATGGAATAATAATAATAATATAATACTAAACTCCGTCTTCGTCTTCCAGAAATAAGGTCTTCAACACTGAAAGCTCAGGCTGACCCAAGCATAATGAAAAGACAAACATTCGAGTTAGAACTAAATATTCTCATGTAAGACAAATCAATATCACATAAAATATGAGTATAATGACGTCAAAGATGTTTACGGGTTTTTACATCTCTTATCTAGCATACAACGTGAGTGCAATAATTTAGGACATGTTTGGGATTTCTATCTTCTAAGAACCCGTTAAACTATCTATATGTAGTAGGATACGCTACTGTAAGTAGTGTCTATCAATAAAGTATAATATTGAGAATAGCGTTAAGGCGTTACCCATATCCCCCTTAACACATTTTATATAATGCTGTAGTCTATACAGTACAGTAAACTTCACCATAAACTGGTGGGCCATCAGGGAGCACTCCATAGGTTCAACAAAAACCAAAATCATAGTGGGCTCGATGAGGCAGATGACAAGACACAACGAAGCAATGACAGGGTAGGATTTTACCATTTGCATTTCCGGGTTGATGGTAACGCATAGCCGCAGCCACCGCCCGCCTCGAAACAACGCTCCCATAATTAAATCGAAGGTGACCACCAAATCAATCACAAAGTAACATATATGGCATCGAAGAAGTGTGTCCGATCGGAGGAGTGGCCTTACTTGGCCCGTCAATTGCTCCAATTTTAGTCACCTCAAGCTGGCCCGAATGTCAGGACTGCGTTCTTACCTCATACCAGTAGCATTCACC
Source organism: Allium cepa (assembly GCA_030765085.1). Lineage (NCBI taxonomy): Eukaryota > Viridiplantae > Streptophyta > Magnoliopsida > Asparagales > Amaryllidaceae > Allium > Allium cepa. The sequence continues at coordinate 91,852,543 of CM060946.1, read as the reverse complement.
AAGCCATCCTGCTTCGTTTTAGATTTTTCCACCACGTACACAGTTGTTAAAGTGGTTCCGGTATTGATATAGAGTATGCCAATAGTCGATCCCGGTGTATTTAACAACCAATCGTTATATTTTACACACCGGATGGTTCTTTTACATTTCAAATAGTTCATACTTCATATCAAAATATCATATTCACTTCAAAATCATATCACTTTCGAAATCATTATTTACTTCAAAATTATATCCACTTCCAAATCATAATCATTTTAGAATCGTATTCACTTTCAAAATCATTATTCACTTTAAATCATATTCGTTTTCAAAATCATAACCACTAAAATAGGTTAAACCATTGTATCAAAATATTCGCATTTAAATCAAGTGAATCTAAGTCATAATAGTTCCAACTTTTAACAGTTGAATAATGAAATTAGTTTATATATTGAAATATTTATACATTAAATTAGCTTATACATTAATATATATATATATATATATTAAAAGTTGTTTATAAATTTAAAATAATATATATAATAAAATAGTTTACATATTGAAAATGTCATAGATTAAAATAGTTTATATATTAATTTTTTATATATATTAAAATAGGTTATATATTAAAAATTATAATGGTTTATATGAGAAAATAGTTTATATGTTAAAAGAGTTGGTATATTAAAACAGTTCACATTGAAAATAGTTTCAAATTAGAATTGTTTCTTCCAATTCCATAAATTAATTCAAATCAACTTTAGTTTCAAAAATTCAATTTAAATCAATTTCAGTTCAACGATTTCAATTCAAAATGCTAAAGGTTTCAATTCAAATTCTCCTTAAAAAACCATTTCAATTTATATTGATTCTAAATCCTTGTCTGAACTACAAATTTAAACCACTTCAAATTCAATAGGTATCAAATTTTAAATATTCAAACGTTTAAAATAACTTGATTTTGATAAATTTCAATTATATTTCAAATTCAACTTTAAGTTTTCAATTTAAATTTTTTAGACCAATTTCGATTTCAACATTTTAAAAGTTTGGATTTTGAAAATAATTTAGTTCATATAAATCCAATTTTATTTCATTTCAAATAATATAATTTAACTGGATTCAAAAATTAAGGATTTAAAATCATTTAAGTTAACCAATCCGATGTCCGTATAAAATTTTCTATCCTATGATCAAGTGATGCAGATATATATCATTTCAACCCGCAATCTGAAGTAAAATTCAAAATATAAATTTTCTTAAATCTCTATAATCGTTTGGGTATGTATCATTTCAACCTATAGTGATTTTCCTATCAACAAACTAAGAGAACTTGCAGTATGATAACAATATATATGGATAACATAACATTAGTCACATATCAACATAACTAAACAGCCATATATCCAATATAGCAACCAATTACAACAATTCACTAGTTATCAAATATCAGGTATTAACTAGCAATTTTATTTCAATTTCAATTTACTATCAATTTAATTTCAGTTTCAATTCAGATTCACAATTAAGTGTTAATGTAAATCACCAAACAACAAACAATAAAATTAGCGACTTCGTGATTTTAATGTAACTAACATTGGGATATTTTAGTCATGCATGCGTGGGTTAATTACTCACCCTTATTCCTCGTTGATTTAAAATCCAAATAAAGGCCAAAATTTGAATAGCATTAGAATTCAGCCAAACCAATTCCAAGTTGTTCAAAATTTCGATACGATCGCCACATAGAAAACCGTGTCCAAATCCAAGCTTGTATGAAGAAGTTACGCACGTTAGAACATTCAAAATTAAAATTAAATTAAAATAATATGGAGGGTAATTTAGTAAATCGATTACCTTAAGAAACCCTAATCATCCATGTATAGATCGAACACGACATGGCTTCCACTCTTCCCATCTAAACGTTGATGTACTCGCGCACTGCCACCTCGATCAGGCTCCACCGCTGCCTCGAGCACCCCAAGCCGTGCCACCAGCCATCATCGCGGTGCCTCCACCGAATGCGCCCCACCGCCGCATGAAAGATAGCCAGAATCTGGTGATTTCCAACATCTCTAGCATGAACCAACCATATGAATCGACTCCCCTAAGCCTCCTCTATGACGCAGCACTATTCGATCATCAAACGGGTGTAGATCCACCGTTGAATCGACAACCTAGTTTCGACGGTCGAGACTTCTCCAACGTTTTCTAGCCAAACGATGCATCAAATCGAAAAATGAATTGCGGCAGTAGATTGCGCTCATTGAAAGCTTTTCAATGTTATATGATTTGTTATGGTTTAAGGAGTTTGATTTTGATTTGAAAATTGAAATTAGAGTTTTGATGTTGACAGCCATTAAGAAGGAAAGGAACAAATGGAAATAATTGTACGTATAGAAATAAGAAAAAGCTACTAGGGTTTAAGAAAAGAAATCTATTTATGTAGACAGATGGATAAGAATGAAGGAACAGATTGAATTGGGTATGATAACAGCGACCCCAAATGTCCGTTTCGTTCCCGAAACAAAAATGTGTCATCCAATATATCGAAATATAGGTTTTTGATATTTATAAACTCAATGGAACTTGTTTAAAACTCTAATTCCATTGCGTACAGAAGTTAGCTTTAAAAATCAGATTATATTCATTTAATTTCTTTTAATTGATTGCTACACATTTCAAGCTCATATGATCAAACAATAAGTCTGATCACTACAAAACTTGAAATCCTAGAATAATTCACTATTACAGATCCGATGAAATTGGTTTCATCGAAATTCGAGACAGTGGCCAAAATGGCTAATTTCAAGTTAAGTAAATAAATTGTTATTAAATTGATTTAATCACCTTTAAATTCAAATTTAAAAGTCAACCATTTTCATCAGTCTTAATTACGTACAAATTTGAAATCTTTTAAAACAAATTTTCCATGCCAGACTCAATATTTAAATATTGCACTAATTACAACGTTTAATTACAACTGTAATAAAATCCCAATTAATTATATTTTAATTTCAATCAATTTCTCAATCTTATTCTTGAATCAATTTTTACCTTATGAATATAATTAACATTAGCTTTCATTTTATTGCATTCATATTCTACAGTTATCATTTTAATTCATATTAACTATAATATTTAATTACATCAATTTCACATTGATTTACAAATAATCTCAAACATATTAAATAATGTGATGATAAATAAACAATTTTTACCTTTAAGTAATTTAATCGTATTTATAAATTTATTGTTGACAAACAAAGATTATAACTACTTACTACATTACTGATTTCATATCATATTCTATGTTAACCAAATTTCAATTAATAACATATAATTTCACCATTAATACAATATTGAATTTATTCCTTATTTACTATTTAACCAAATTAACTTTACAATTACATTCGATTGATTGAAATTACACTAAAACAATTATCAATTACATTAAATCAACATTATTAAATTGCATTCTAAAATCTTTCCCATTTATAAATCATAAATTTAATTTTTCCAATATTAAGTTCTAAAATTTTATTTAATTTAATGGTTTTTAATTATAAAATATTACGGTCATTGTAGGATTTCATAATATGAAAATCTTATTTGAAATCTATAATTTTCGAATTTGATAATTAATTTAAGTTAAAATATTTATTTAAATTTGAATTTAAACAATTTCATATATATATATATATATATATATGGATGTACGTATGTATATGTATAACACTATTTATGTTAAATAGTAATGTCATTTGCTGAATATTTGACGATAGATAGTTCCATTTAACGTATAATGGTGAGGAATTTTTTTAAAACCTAACTTAAAAGATTTAGATTGTACAAGGTTCAAATTTTTTTTTGTACTTGATATGCTTTATGAAAATTAACTTTTGTCAAGACTGTAACATTTTGATATTTTTCCATTAATTTTAGCTTTTTAATACGTTAAAATTCTAGAGTAGTAAGAATTTTGACCTTTACAAATTTTTCATACCTAATTTACAAATTTTTACGAAAACAAAATCCTTATATCTAAAGGATAAATAATACTAAAACGCAGGTTGGTCAATGATCAATATACCAAATTAACAACACTTTACATATGCATTCTCAATTAAGTAGTTGTCCATATTTCTAATTAATCCTTCCATTATCCGATATATATACACGCTTTTTCATTTTTATTTTTTTAAACAATCTTCTAAAATGATACACAATGCAGTGAATGGTAATCATGCTTTAGTTAGCGAAATCATACCCCGCACTCACTAGTAATACAAAGCATATAAGCTTTCATATAATCAAAAGATTGAAAGAACATGAATGTATTGACAAGAATATAAGATTGCATAACAAGGCTGTTTCATAATGAAACTTGTTAAATTCTCATATAGTGAGGATGAAGTAGGAACAAACAATGACCTGGCTGCACTATACTACCGTCACTACTAGAATCGGCTTGTATAGTGTCCAGGCCTTGCGTCGGCGAGAATCGGCCAAAAAACGCGGTCGATTCTAGCCGATTCTAGCCAACGCAATATCGCATTACAGAAGCAACAACCCGCGAACATTTTTCTCATTTTCTTCCCTCCCATTTTCCCTTCCAAAACCCTCCTCCTCGTCACCCGCTGCAGTCGCCTGCCGTCACCCCCGTCTCCAGTCAACATCTAGCCCCCGACGCTCTCCAACGCTCTCCATTATCTCCTTTCTTCCCGATTTAAGTTTATTTGAGGTATGATTTAAACCCTAAATTTTGAAATTAGTTGATGGTAGATTAGAAATTGATGATTGGTTGGTATTAATCGATGATATTACTGCTTTAGATTGGTTTAGAAATATAATTTTGACATTGTCGGCTTGAAATTAGAGAAAATAGTTGATTATCAATTTTGTAATTGTTGATTATTGCGTATGGGTTGATGTTAATGGTGTGCAATAGTTGATGATAAAAGGTATTAGTTGATTTAGTATAAAAAAAATTATTTTTACTAATTATACGTGTGAACAACTTATTTTAGTTTACATAATCGGCAAATTAAAATAGTTAAATGAAAGTTAAATTACATTGTAAAATTTCAAATTTAGTTAATAAATATTTAAATAGTTGAATGAATATTGTTAATTATAAAAGTTTTATTTTTTAAACCCCTTAGAGAATTTTTGGCCCCGTCTGACAAGTGTTGTATATGATCGTTATATAGCTGTTCGGTTTTTCACAGAATGGACATCTATATTCATCTGATGCAATATTTGTCGGATTTGTCCCTGTATTGGACAAGTTACGAATAAAATAAAGTATAATTACATTTTATAAATCATATCATTTTAAACGGTTCACAAAATTTCGATAGTACTTCCGTTTTGTTCTTTGTGTACACGTATTTGTGTACGATACATGGAATAAAGGGGAAGTGCTGCCGAAATTTTGTGAACCGTTTAAAATGATATGATTTACGAAATGTAATTACTTTTTTGTATTTGTAATGGGAAGTAGGATGGTCGACCATCAAAGTTAAAAAAATAAAGCAAAAGACAAACAATAAATCGAATTGATTATTCGGATTAATAAACGATAAACTTTATTGTGTTTCTAACATATATTTTCAAATCAGAAAAATTGTTCGATTATTTTCTCGACCGTAGTTGGATGTTTGAAGTCATAACTGGTATGAAAGGTTCAATTAAGAAACATTTATATAACGGTGTACATGAATTTATTAGATTCGCTAAATCTAATAATCATAATAACGAAGAACTTCGTTGCCCGCGTAGTAAGTGCAAACATTTGAAGCATTGGAAAACGGATATAGTTGAAGTACATTTGTATAAAAATGGTTTTGTGCCGAATTATTTCTTGTGGGATCGTCGTGGCGAACTTCTTGCATCAACACCTAATCCTGTAGCGTTAGATAACAATAATGTTATGACAAATCCAATAGAAAATATGGTGGAAGATGCAGCACGATCAATGTTTTCAATATTTGATCAAGATGACGATGAAGATGTAAATATCGAAGAAGAACCGACTGTGGGAGCTAAAAAAATATATGATTTATTGGACTCTGCTAAAAGGCCGTTGTGGGATGGTTGTAAAAGTGGAACCGAATTATCAATAACTGCCAAATACATTACTATGAAATCAAAATTCAACCTTACAGAAGCTGGATTTACAGCAGTTGTACAAGCAGCAAAACGACACATGTCACCCAATAATCTGATGTGCGATAGTCATTATAAAGTGAAAATACTTATGTCCGCTTTCGGTCCGCCATACCAAAAGATAGATACATGTGTAAAAGGTTGCATGTTGTATTGGAAAGATGACGTTGAGCTTAGAAAATGCAGAATATGTAACGAAGAAAGATACAAACCAAGAAAAGAAAGGAAAAGAAGTTCCATACAAGAGGATGCATTATTTACCCATCACTCCCAAACTTCAAAGGTTATATGCATCTTCTGCTACGGCAAGCCATATGCGATGGCACAGTATGAGAACACTGGAAGAAGGAACTTTGATACATACATCTGATGGAGAAGCATGGAAACATTTCGATAAGACATATCACGCATTTGCTGCCGAAAGCCGTAATATCAGACTCGGTTTATGTACGGATGGATTTGCACCATTCTCTCTGTTTGGTAGTAAATATTAATCATGGCCTATTATCGTAACTCCTTATAATTTAACTCCATGGATGTGTATGAAAACTCCATATATGTTTCTCACTACTGTCGTCCCTGGGCCTGATGATCCAACACAAGGAATCAATGTTTATTTACAACCATTGATCGAAGAGTTGAAAACGCTATGGAATGAAGAAGTTGAAACGTACGGCATTTCGAGAAAAAAGAATTTTCGTATGTTCGCTTCTTTGTCGTGGACTATTAGTGATTTTCCTACATACGGGATGCTTTCAGGTTGGAGTACGGCTGGTCGTCTAGCTTGTTCTTGTTGCATGGAAGAAACACGGGGGTTTTCACTACGATATGGAAAGAAAATTTCTTGATTTGATTGTCATCGGTGTTTTCTCCATCTCAATCACCCTTTTAAAAGAGATAGAAAAAGCTTTATAGCTAACAGAGAAGAGAGTATGCAGCCACTGAAGATTTGGTCAAGCGAAGAAATATATGAAATTGTAAAGGAGTATCTGAAGATACATGAAACTGGAGTGCAGACTGAAATTCCAGGTAAATCAAACATTCATAATTGGTGCAAACAGAGTATATTTTGGGAGTTACCCTACTGGAAAGATCTCCTACTCCGACATAATATTGACGTGATGCACAACGAAAAAACGTGTTTGATAATGTGTTTAATACAGTTATGAATGTAAAGGGGAAAACAAAGGACGATTTGAATTTAAGACTTGATATAGCAAACTTTTGTAAACATCCCGAACTTCATATGAGACCCAATGACAATAAAAAACCCAAAGCATGCATGAGCTAGACAGTAAGCAAGTAAAACTCGTGCTAAAGTGGGTGGAAGCACTAAGATGTCCTGATGGGATTTTTTCTAATCTTCGTAGATATGTTGACTTTAAAAACAATAAATTGAGTCGGATGAAAATATCATGATGGAATATCTATTACCCGTGATTCTCAAAGAACTGTTTCCCGTAAAAGTATGGAGCGTTATAACGGAATTAAGTTTGTTTTATAAACAACTTTGTTCGACGACGTTAAAAGTCGACCGTATACGTGGACTTGAAGTAAAAATTCCTATACTGTTCTGCAAGCTGGAAAAAAATATTTCCGCCGGGTTTTTTTAATGTAATGGAGCATCTACCTGTTCATCTTCCATCCGAAGCACTTCTTAGAGGTCCTGTTCAATATGGTTGGATGTATCCATTTGAGAGGTAATATTGAATACCGACAATATTTATGTTAGTTTAAAATTCAGTTTTATATGCCTAAATTTAAAATAAATTTGTAATAGGTACTTGAATCATTTGAAGAAAAAAATTAGGCAAAAATCACAAGTTGAAGGTTCGATTTGCAAATCGTATCTTGAAGAAGAAGCTTCATTCTTTTTCTCTCATTATTTTAGTGATCATGTGAACTTATTGTTTGTAAGTGTTCTTCGTAATGAAGAAGTCGTTGAACATGATTCTTTTCAAGCAATGTTATCTATTTTTAGACAACATGGCCGATATGTTGGAAAATGTGTGGACATATGGTTAGACGATAGAGAACACCATGTAGCACACACATATGTCCTTCTAAATTGTCCAGAAGTTGCACCATTTGTTGGGTAATTATAAATTCATATATAATTCAATTATACTTGCATATTAATTATATTAAAACATATTACATATTTGCAGTATATACGAATCACTGTATCCATCTGGCGATATCAGTAAAGAATTTGCTAAATGGTTTTCGAATTACGTTTATGATCCAATAAACCATGTCGTTGACGAAGGATTACGACATCTTGCGATCGGACCAAAAAGAAATGTCAAGACATATCCAGTATTCTTCGTCAATGGATTTAAATTCAACACCAAAGATTACAGTGTCGAAAAATTGACATATAACAGCGGTGTATTTGTCAAAGGTAGTGACGATCCAAATGAGCATATAAAAGATTTTTACGGCGTCTTAACACGGGTTTTAGAGTTGACATATTACATACAACCTGCAGAAAAAGTTTTTTTTATTCAAATGCAACTGGTTTAGCAATGTTCCTGGTACTGGAATCAATGTGCACAAAGATTATAAACTTATTGAAATAAAACATACCTCACATTACTATAAGTATGATCCTTTCGTATTGGCCAAGCAAGCGTTACAGCTTTATTTTGCTCTGTATCCATCCTTGAAAAGGGATAAAGCGGATTGGTCGGTTGTTTTTAAAACAAAGGAAAAATTTACATTTGACGGAAATAATATTCCAGACGAAACAGCGTATCAAGCGGATCTTGAGCCAAATACTGAAGTAAAATAACCGATGACATTGATGTAGGGTTGTTGAATGATGAATCAAATGTTTTGGTAGATGCATTTGAAAGTGTTGAAGAAAACGATATAGAGTACGAAACCGAGTCTGAATCAAAGAACGGCGAAGACTGATAATTTTAAATATTTGAATTGCATGTTGTATAATGTATTTTTATGACATATGTAATATTTAGAGCCTGAATATGACATATGTAAATATTTGAATTGCATGTTGTATAATGTATTTTAATGACATATGTAATATTTAAAGTCTGAATCAAGTGGAATATTTTATGCGATGATATGATATGATATGTTCTGATATGATATGATATGTTCTGATACGATATGATATGTTTTGATATGATATACGATATATGATATGATATGTTTGTGGCAGATATGTCCTATAGGAGACACGGCAGTAGGTCTGAGCCTTCTCCTTCTCCCGATGCAGATGTCAGTGGCAGTGCGCCGGATTTACGCCCCGTTGCTGAGTTAGTTCCGAAGACGGCAGGGTAAGTATCAAATATATTTCAAGTATGTTATTTAAAATATATTAAATATGTACATCAAAATTTATACATGGGCTTTGAGGTGGAGCCTTCAAATTTTATTTTACAAATGTCGAGATAGGCATTTATGAGTAGGATGTCCGGCTGTTGGCCACGGTGGGACGACATCCCAGGGCCTGTAAAGAACGCAATATGGGCAGATTTGATGGTAATTAAGTATAAAATTTTATTTGATTTGAATGTCAATAGAATGTTTATAATTCAAGTTAATTTCAATATGCAGGCCGCCGTACGTGTTGAGCCACATGATCTGGATGTGTTTAGAAATCATTGGAATCAAAGAATGAGAAAAAATTATAGAAACACGATAACTAAAGCAAAGAGTGCGGGAGCCAAGTTGGATGAGCGCTGGCGTATATAATGAGTTTCTTCGGCTTTGGGATACTCCTGAATTCAAAGTAAGCTATCCACTTTCGAATTGTAATTTAAAATTTTTAAGATTTCATATATTAGTTGCATTAATATAGTTAACATTGTGTTTAAATGTATAGGAAATATCAGCGTGGAATCGCGAAAACAGGAAAAAGAATCCTGTTGTACATCGTGTTATCTTTTCAGCAACATAAAAACGAATTGGTAAATTTATAAATTGTGTTTATAAATATCTGTAATATTATTTAATTATATTCGTAACATTGTTTATTCATATGTATATTTTTACTCTAAGAAGTACAGTCGCGAGCCTACAATGGCTGAGTTGTTTACTGCCACACATGCGGTGGAGGAGACAGACGAGGAAGGAAATGTTTCGTATAGATGGACAGACGCCAAATCTCAATCTGTAATGGTAAACATGCTTATCTGTAATGATAGTGTTTGATAATGCTTTATTTCACAGCTAAAAAATCGTAAATTAAATTTTTTTCGGGTCAAACTTTTATTTATAATCGTAGGAGTCATATGAGGCGGAGCGGACACGTGTGACGCAGACCACCGGACGTGAGGAGTTGACCGTTGAGGAGTCAAACCATATCTGGGACGCCATTGTAGATCCGCCTACGCGAAATACGCGATATAGTTATGAAAATATGGAGGTAAACTGCTTCATTAACTAATATATACATTTAATATGATATGAAGCATTAATTATAACTAGCTATTAACTATTTCATAGGCGATATCGTCCCAGAGGGCTTACAGGAGATCCCAGGCAGAGGAGGAGATAACTTTGTTGCGTCAGCAAATTGCGGAGATCAATGACTGGCGGAAGAGCAATGCTTTTGCACAGCAGCTCGATGCGCATATCGCGGCATACCTGGCAGAGCATGGAAGAATGCCTGGAGAGGATGCGTCTGGAGATGATGAGTAGGTAAGGTTGTGCTTGTCACATTTTTTGCGCCGTTTTGTATTGAACTTATTGTTGTTTGATGTACGATGATGTATGATTTGTTTGATAGTACTTATATGTATTATTGAGTATTATGTATATTAGTGAACGTTGTGTTTGATTGATGAATTTTTGGATATATAATTGTTGTTTGATGGAAAATTATGAATGTAACGTTTGATTGATGAGAGGTTGGTGTTACACTTGTGTTGGAAGATTGAATGTTGTTATAGTTCGACGAAAATTGTTTATATTGTGGTTTGAGGGCGCAAACAGCAGGTGTTTACAAACAGAAGAACTCAGGCTTGCGTCGGCTGGAATCGGCTTGCGTCGGCTCTTTGGTTACAGGATGGCGTCGGCTAGTAACGGCTAGAATCGGTTTTGTGGTTACAGGATTGCGTCGGCTAGAATCAGCTTGTTACGGCCAATAGAATTTTGAAAAAAATGGACACGTGGATATAGCCGTCACTTCCCGACGCTATAGTGGTGACGAAGCCGACGCAAAACCCAACTCGAATTCTTGGTGGTGACGTCTATTTTTGCGCCGGTTTTTAGATTCGTTTTGCGTCGGATAGTGACAGCCGACGTCGGTTATTAGGCGACGCAAATACCGGTTTTCCTTGTATTGCGTGGACCAAATGTTGTAACCAACTTCGAAATCAGCAAATACGCAACTCCACACTTGAGCTTCAGCAAATGCAACTACCAACTCCACCACAACAACTATATGCACCATCTATGACTGGATCTATTCTGCCTACTTCCGAGAACTTAATCCAGTTTGCGAACTTAATCAATTCTGGCATCGTAGGTATCATTAACCCAAGAGACCAGCAAAACAATCGATTCTATGTCGACAAACACACTCGATGACAACCTTCATAACCGTTAGAGGCATCAAATCAAAGGTTACAGTGTATGTCCAACTTCATCGGAATTTTGCATTTGATTTCATTTGATTATGTCCAACTTCATCGGAATTTTGCATTTGATTTGATTTGATTATTATTATTATTATTATTATTATTATTATTATTATTTTTTGTGCTGAAACATGTGTTTTGTTGTGCTACACTCGCGTATTTTGTCGTGAAAATATCAGGAAAATAAGCGTAGGGAAGAAGTTGCGACTAAATACAGTCTCAAGCACAGCAAATTTGTTTTTTAGTTTGAAAGACATTTGTTAGTTTAAACAGAAAATGATAGTTACAACTATCATTGTGTGCTTTAGACAAAAAAGTGTCCTTCAACCTAAAAAACAAACTTTTTGTCCCTGAAATTAAATTTTCCTACTATTTTTTCCTAAAATCCCTCAAAATATTATAGATATATATTTGCAGCACAACATTGTATTTTGGATTTATGTTGCGTTATTGCATGAGAATAAATGTGGCGTAGCAAAGACAAATAATTGCATTAATGTAACGTAGGATAAGTACATATCTGAACTTATTGCACAACATGATAATTATTGTACATAACCATGTTGCAGTGCAAACTAAAAGTACTTTCTCGATATATATGTAACAATTTTTACGTACGTTTAATTCACAAATTGATACTCGTGAAACATTCAAAAAAGTTGATTCGGTTGTGGTTAAGAAAAAAAATTACAACATCAATTTTAACTTCATTTTGGCATCGATTTTATACATTACAAAAAGAGAGAATCTGTTTATATTGTTGCTATAGGAGGATGTGAGGCTCGTGTTTTGTATATTTTTCTCCTCCCAGAAATAAAAACCCGAGACAAAATCCCCTTGCTATAAAATAACATATCACATTAATACAACAAATTCAAACAGTGTGCATTCAAATCAAATAAGCAGACTCGAATTAAACTTCAATATCTCTGCTACTAATAAAAAAAAATCGTTGAACTAATTTACTCGATGTCTTTTTGAAATTCCAAAAATACATTGCTTTCCGTTTATATATTTGCGCTCAAACAACGACGTATACAATAACATAAACAGCCCGTGTGCGAAGCACGAATACATGCTAGTACTACATAACAAAAGTTTTAACTATCCTCGAATAAACTTCAATATTACATAAGCATAAGTTCCAATTATGATCGGATGAAAACTCATTGAATATAAACATAAGCATGTATAAGTGCAAATTTGCTATTTTTATTCTTCACAATGTCTTCTTTTATGATTTACATTATCACGTTGGTCGTATCCGCCTTGCTTATGATATGTGATTTTGTCCATAACTTTTTTAATATTGTAGATTGTGTTTGTTCCTTACTTTCAGATCGAGGGCGGTTTTATAATTTGTGTCATGGATTCACATATCAATAGACTATCTGGATCATAAGTACCTCTATGTTTTTGTACAGTAAATTACAATTGATGTTAGATCACGGCGTGTTCTATTTGCACCTTTTGTACGTCATGTATACATAGTTAATACATGTGAACACATAATATGTCAAATAAGCACTATAGGAATGTTGTATGAACGCTGGTAAGGTTATCCCCAATATTCATTGTATAATCATGCATGTGCATCGGTTACTTGTCACTGATGTATTGAAGACCGAACCCGACAACGGTTTAACCATGGCTAACCGTGGCCCGTTGGGCACAATAGTCGGATGTTATGCCTCCTTAGCTTTGACATTGATCTCATCATTATGGAAGTTATTGAAGCAATCTGATTGAGCATAAAAGTTGCATGGAACTGGTTATTTGGGAAAAGGGAAGAGTTTCTGGAGGTTTGGGAGTGTAGAAGAATGAAAGGATAGCAGGTGAAGGAGTGAATATGAGGGAGAATTGCACGGAACTGAGACGACTTGGTGGCAGAGTGGATTTGCAGAGAAGAAGAGAAGATCATGCAAGAAAAGTAGCAGACTCTGGATAAAAGAAAAGAAATTTTTCATTGATTCAATTCAACAACCATTACAATTTGCCTTCTCTCACTGTTTATAGATGATCTTAGCTATCTTATGCAATTAACTATATTTAGATTCATTTACAAAATCATTCATAAAGCCCATTTAAACCAGTCTGCTCCAAAACAGAAATTGCATTTGTGTGCACATGCACACTCAATCCCAATACAACTGGACACAGCCACCTATGCAGCCTTACTCTCCTTGCCCCCAGCACCCCTTCATGGTGGCAGTTGAAGGTTCTTATCTTGGTTTCGCCGTAGTTGATCGAAATCTGATCTTGAATGTTTAGTGACGGTTAGTTGTCTGTGATATTGCCCCTGAGAAAACTCCAAGTGTTTGACAAATTACTCTAGCACTAACATTGGAAAAAGAGTTGAGCTGACATCTTCATCACGCCGCGATTAAACCCATAAAAACCGTTCTAAATCAAGTTAAACTGCGAAAAACAAGCTATTTTGACTGATTTTGAGATTTTTTTTCTCTTGGAAAGTTACTGTTTTTAGATTATATGGAACTGTGGGGGAGGAGAAGAGGAGACTGAGAAGGACTAATTTTGTTTTCTGTATGCAAACCCTTAGCTTATCTTGTTATATTCTGTTGGTATATTTGCATTTAAATCCTTAATGTTACAAATAGTTGCATATAAACAACTAGTCACTACTACCAAGAATCGGTGTCCGACCTGCCGGACCGTCAGAACCTCTAGCCGTGGTCCACCACGGCCGGGTCTTGAGCAAAATATTTAAATACTCATGTTTCTTGTTTATGCATAACCCACGTTTCCTCATTGTCTGCATTATCCATAAGTTTCCTAAGGGATAACATGAATATTAGATACTAAGATGAAGCATGTGTGTTCTATAAAAATGGATTTCAATCTTCTAATTTAATATAGAAGCATACTCGATCAAATAGACATAACTTCAAATAGAAACTAGTTAAATACAGTTGAAATATGAGCATGTTTTTTCTTCGTTTTTTTTTTTTTTTTTTTTTTTTTTTTTTTTACCATTTTCCAATAATATATTGCTATTCTTATACTATAACATACAACTATACCAACAATGCTTACATGAATAGAGTGAACAAACATAATGTCTGTAAAAACAACAATCCAAGTGGATAATAACATATCGCCTCTTATTCTGATACATAGAGTACATCTGCACAAACAATGAAACATAGCAATGACAGCATATCTCTGTTTCCATAATTCCAGAAATACATAAAGTGGTTTATATTTTGACATTGTCATAGCGAATGCTGCATCCAGCAGCTGCAGATCCACCAGTTGCACGAATGCTGTTTTTGCAGTCTTTCTTGATAGCCTTTATCGCCTTCTCTAGGCATTTCGTGCATGTTTCCACACTTGTTGTCAGTGAAGAGAAACATGATGCCCTCCCGAATATTCTTGGACCTGATATGCTCTTTGTTTCATGCTCGAAATTACCATCAATTGGTGCCTTTTCCTTCAGTTCGTTAAGGACAATT
Source organism: Allium cepa (assembly GCA_030765085.1). NCBI lineage: Eukaryota > Viridiplantae > Streptophyta > Magnoliopsida > Asparagales > Amaryllidaceae > Allium > Allium cepa. Next base: position 91,837,305 of record CM060946.1, on the reverse strand, counting down.
TCTACGTTTTTAATGAACAAGTTTTGTCTTTGATTGTTGAATTTAGTCCTTCTTCCACACTGAGTGAATTTACCATTCACGTTCATCAGTACTTGGGCAAATAACAAAGCGAACACCAATGTTGCTTTTGCAGATAGTAAATCCATCTCTTTCGCTTCTTCAAAAGTTTACAGTAAATGTTTTTTATGCTGTGTGGTCTTGTATATTTGTAAAGCTACATCTATTTATAGGTTCTATATCAGCTATATGCGTATGCCTATGATATGTGACCTAGAAATTGTTTAATATGTTTTTGTCTTTTTGCACCTTTTTTGTTGTTGCGAAGACTGATTCATACTTCATATTTACACACGGCGAGCTGCATGAGTAAGACTCGTTCCACTATTCTAGTACACGTTTCTTTCTTGTGGAGTTTCAAATAAACTTATGTTAACTAATTTTTTCCTAGTTTTCCTAACTAACCTTGGCTTCTTCATTTTGTTTCTTGTTATGATCGTTGAGATGTTTTATATTTGGTTTGCTGGATTTTGTAATTTGTATTAGTCAACAATTATGCCTGGTCTTAGCTCCGAATGAATTTTTTTTTATGTTAATTAAACTTTATTCTTTTGTCTTTATGTTAATTCGGAATTTGTAGTTGTTTTAATCTCTACATTTAGCTAGGATCTTCAACAGCTGCAATTTTGATTTCGTTTGAATACATCAGCTGGAATGTCGAGGAGGATACTTATCCTTACAAACTATCATTAAACATATAGACAATGCTTTTCATATATTTGCCAGATGACGTAATAAAACTGTATGCCTTTAACTATATAACAGTTCAAGACATACATGTTTTTTGGATACCACGGTCTATCGTTTTGGTTACGGACTGTAATTCTTTAGCATACACACAACAATTTATTGATATTTAGCTACTGGATTTTAGGATAGATATTTCAGTTTGTAGGGGAATACATCCTGTTACCGACTGATATCCATTCAGTCTCCACATTGTTAAACCCAGAAGAGCTACAGCATCGAAGTACTTTTATTCTTCCTGGTTTGCAGATTGCACTCGAACGAGTATATCTATGTTATGCTTGGATGCATAGGGAAAATTTGCTTTTGCTGTAGTCTGGCATCTGATGTATGGTTGTGGAGTACACAAACCATCTTGAGTAAAACTGAAAATATAGAGTCAAGTAGATCACAAACTATTAATTACTCATACACGTACGCGTGTTTGTATACAAACACGTACATACATAACACACACATAAAGCCAATTAGTTTGACGGTCAAATTTGGGGGTTCAGATGAAATTTCAGATGTACATCTCGGGTTGAATTCTTGAGATCTCAGGTGAGATGGTTATCGCACGGTTTAAAACCATGTTTGAAATCTCGTCTTGTCCGAGTGTAAAAATAAAAAATAAAAAAAAAGATAAAAAAATCTCTGTTGAGATATCGGGCAAGATGCAGAAGAGATTTAAAATTCTGATCGGAACTCTATTTTTGCTAGAATACGGAATACCGAGATTAATATGATATTGCAGCTTGAAACTTTTGAGACCTAAGTTGTTTCCATAATGATGCTCATAAATAGATTGTATATGCAAGATCAACTAGCAGCCATTCAAGGTTTATACTTTATAGTAAATAATAAAAATATTCGCTAAATGATGGAAGGTGTATTGTCATGTGAAAATTGAATTTTGAACATCTTTTGCAGTGGAAAACATCAATTAGTCCTTGGTTGGTCTTTTTTTTGGAGAAACATGAATTTTTATCTTTGTTATATACAATTTATTAATTTATATGCTTTTTCTTATAGCATGATGATTGATTTACCCATACTTTCATGAAATCATGAATAGAATGAACAAACAAATGTCATAACAGGATTCGACAATCTAAGTAGTTGGTAGCATCTAACCTCGTATTCTTGTACATATAAAGCACATTAAAGCAAATCTGACATAAATTATTAGATGCACGACTCATGACATTGCTTCAAGACGTTCATATTTTAATCATGATATAGCGAATGTTACATCTAGCATCTGTAGATCCACCACTTATACGAACACTGTATTTATATTTTTAATTTCTTAGTAGAGTTTATATCTTTTTCTAGGCACTTTCTGCATGTTTCCGCACTTGTCAGTGAAGAGAAACATGTAATGTCCTTTTGCTTCATTTGTGTGATCAAGTCATCATAGGCAGCTGAGTGTGTGACAGTGGAAGAATTAAAACTCTGGTGAGGGCTTGTTTGTAGCGGCAAGTTTATTGAAGAGCAGTTGAGTAGTAAAGCAAGAAAATATATGAAATGCAGAAGTTAAGAAATAGAGAAAGAACACGGTAAGTTAAGAGATTATAAGAAGAAATAAAGCAGAACGAAAGAAGAAGAAATTAAAATCTTTATTATTCTCATCATATCACTATAAAGTGTTCTGCCTTCTATTTATAATGATCATTGAAAGACCAATTCAACGATTACATCATCAATTTTTCATATCAGGTCTCAAGTAGAAAGCCCAGCAACTCAGAATGGATCCAACTCACTTTGAACTGTCACACACGTGCACAGCCTGTGCACGTGCACAACTGTTCCATGCTGGTTGTGGACCCCTCCCTTTGACCTAGATCATCAGCAGTGAATGTGGAGACCTCTGGTACAAATGTGTTTGACGAAATGTCGTCTTTCTTCTTACTTAACTCCAACATGTTCGATCTTCCTCCTTCAACCCTAACACTCATCCTTCCTTCAAAATTTGACCTTGTCTCAAGGTCAAAGGCGGAAAATCTTTTAATTAACTCCCAATAGTCTTCCCATGTTGATTCACTTTCGGGCTTTTGTGACGCAGCGGATATACGAAAAACAAATGAATATGTGAAAGTAGCAACCGGTGGATTGAGAAATACTGAAATGCCCAAATTCGTTGATCCGAAAATACCGAATTCTAGCTATCTCTGACACGTTGATCGCGCACGATACCGTGAAAAGAGATCTACGATTCTTTGACGTTGATCTTGCACACAAGATACCGTAAATCGGCTTCAACGATCGATTATCCAAGCGCACTCGAATAAGAAAAGTGGAGATAGGAGATTACACTCGACTACCAATTGGAATGAAAGCACAAAGCTAACAAACAAGAATTTTATTCAACCATAACCGAGTTACAAATGACCCACACCATGCCTATTTATAGGCTTACAATATGTACAAGACTCGCATACACGACTTAGCATAGGTCGGCAGCGACCTATCATCGAACGACTCAACATAAGTCGCCACGCGACCTACGACTTAAAATAACACGACTTAACACGACCTAGGTCGCACGCGACCTAACAACATACACAACATACGACTTAACGACCTGAACAAGGTCGCGACCTACGACTCAACGGCATAAGAAAAACGGTACAACACACACATATAACAACACTGACGACTTATCAATCAACGACCTACACACATGCGACCTATCAGCAACAGGGATACTTCACGCGACTTATGAGTTAGGTCGTTCGCGACCTAAAGAAGCGGCTATCAGGAATTCTTCACAATCTTCTTCACACGACCTATCAACTTCACGACCTATCACCTGAGCGACCCATCACGTTGATTCGTGAGCGTTCTTCGCTAGGTCGCGAATCCCCACTAGATCGTAGCCGACCTAAGACATGTTGTCCCAGTTCCTGTAACTCACGAGGTTGGTCTTTCTGCCTTGTTAGGTCGCTTGGCCGACTCATCATCACGTTAGGTCGTGAACGGCCTTCACTAGGTCGTGAGCGACCTAAAATTCCCGAGCGACCTAAAATTCCCGAGCGACCTAAAACCGAGGTTTCCTCCGAACGACCTAAAAGCATGTTAGCTTGCGCTACATCATCCTCCCCTGATTGACAGAAATTCGACCTCGAATTTTTACTATCTTCTTTCACCACAAGTTCATTTCCATGATACGGAATTAAGTATTTGACGTTAAAAACATCAGAAGTATGAACATTATCTCGTAACTTCAATTGATACACATTCTCATTGATTTTCTTCAAAATTTCAACTGGACCAATTTTCCGCGCCTTCGGTTTATTGTACGTTCCCATCGGAAAACGATCTTTTGTCAACACTGCGTAAACCAAATCACCTTCCTCGAGATTCACACTTCTCCGCTTCTTATCCGCCAGTTGTTTATACTTTTCATTAGACGCAAGCAATCGTTCATGAACAGTTCTGTGGCATTCCTGTAACTCATTAACGAAGTCACTAGCTCGCTTAACAATTCCCTTCTGATATGGCACTGTTGTTAGATCCAACGGCCCCTTTGGAATTGTCGAATAAACAACCTGAAATGGATTGAATCCGGTGCTTCGATTAACCGCATGGTTGTGAGCAAACTCCGCTTGACACAATTTCGAATCCCAGCTCTTCAAATTGTCCTTCACAAGACATCTTAATAAGTTTTCCAACGATCTGTTAACCACCTCTGTTTGTCCATCAGTTTGCGGATGGTAAGCGCTACTAAAATTCAGCTTCGTTCCGACCATCTTCCACAAACTTAGCCAAAAATGACTCAAAAAACGAGTATCTCTATCCGAAACAATAGACTCTGGCAACCCATGAAGTCGATAGATCTCTTTGAAATATAACTGAGCAACATGAACAACATCCGCCGTCTTCTTACAAGCAATAAAATGTGCCATTTTTGAAAACCGGTCAACCACCACATAAATGGAATCGTTACCCCTTTGAGTTCTAGGCAAACCCAAAACAAAATCCATGCTCACATCAACCCAAGGTTTAGTCGGTATAGGTAACGGCATATACAATCCTGCATTGGTCGCGGTTCCCTTCGAAACCTGACAAATATGACACCTCTCCACAAACCGTTCAACCTCTTTCCTCATTGACGGCCAGAAATAAGATTTCGTTATCAACTGCATTGTACGATCACGGCTCACATGTCCTTCCTCGTGCAATTCTTTGATAATCTTCATTCTCAAACTGCTATCTGGAATACACAATTTATCCCCCTTGAACAGAAAACCATCCACTAACATGTACTCATCCGTCTTTCCCTTCTCTACTTCATTTACTACCATGGCAAAATAAGGATCATCGACAAATAATTCTGGAAGCATATCGAACCCCGTTACTTCAACTTTTATTGTCGTCAACAAATGACTTCTCCTGCTCAATGCATCTGCTACTCGATTTGTCACCCCTGATTTGTGTTTTACAACAAAAGTAAACTGCTGCAAATAGGCAATCCACGATGCATGCCTTGCTGAAATCTTGTCCTGCCCTTGCAAGTGCTTTAACGCCTCATGGTCAGTGTAAAGAACAAACTCTTTCTAAAATAGATAGTGTCTCCAGTGTTTCACAGCTTGAACAATTGCGTAAAACTCAACATCGTAAGTACTATATCTCAACTTGGCTCCTGACAACTTCTCACTAAAATATGCAACAGGTCTTCCACTCTGACTCAAAACTCCACCAATTCCAACCTTAGAAGCATCAGTATGCAACTCAAACAGCAACTGAAAATTCGGCAGTACCGGAATTGGTGCTGTCGTCAATAGTGACTTGATCTTTTCAAAGGCAACCCCTGCTTCCTCTGTCCATGCAAACTTCTTCCCTTTCATGCAATCAGTCACTGGTGCCATTACACTGCTAAAATGTGGAATGAATCTTCGATAGAAAGACACCAACCCATGGAAACTTCTCACTTCAGTAATTGTCTTTGGCTGCGGCCAACTCCTGACAGCTTCCACCTTACTTTCATCTACTTGAATTCCTTCCTTTGACAGAACATACCCCAGAAATAAAACACTATTCGTCATAAACACACATTTCTTTGCTGCTGCATAGAACTGTTCTTGTCGTAGAATCAACAATACTTCCCGCAAATGTTGGATGTGTTCTTTCGTACTCCCACTATAAATCAGAATATCATCAAAGTAAACTACTACAGACTTCCCAATGAATGGTCTGAAAATCTGGTTCATCACCCTCATAAAAGTACTCGGAGCATTTGACAAGCCAAACGGCATAACCAGCCATTCGTATAAACCTTCCCTCGTTTTAAAAGCAGTCTTCCACTCATCACCCGGTCTAATACGAATCTGATGGTATCCACTCTTCAAGTCAATCTTCGAAAACACAACAGCTCCACTCAACTGGTCAATCAAATCATCAAACCTTGGCATAGGAAATCTGTATCTCACGGTGATCTTGTTTAGAGCCCGACTGTCCGTACACATTCTCCATGTTCCATCCTTCTTCGGTACCAATAAGGCTGGCACAACACATGGACTCAAGCTCTCCTGAACACACCCTTGTTCTAACAACTCCTCCACCTGCCTTCTTAGTTCTTCATGTTCTTTAGGACTCATCCTGTAATGTGGCCTGTGAGGTAAAATTGACCCTGGAACAAGATCAATCTGATGTTGAATATCCCTCAAAGGCGGTAGCTCCCTTGGTAACTCTTTTGAAAACACATCACTGAATTCTTCCAATATCGGTTTTACTTCCTCTGGAACTTCAACGGATTCAGTAGTTCATGTCCAACCAACAAAAACACCTCTGGACTCTCCTCTACTTCTTCGATGAATTCCTTCAAAGTCAACAAAGTCTTCAGCTCCTCAATTTCCTCTGATTTGCTCTCTCCTTGTTGTCTCTTCTTTGGAACCAAAATGATCTTAACACCTTCAAACATAAAGCTGTAGCTATTGGTCCGACCGTCATGCTGCACTGCTCAATCATACTGCCATGGTCTTCCCAAAAGTAAGTGACAAACATCCATCTCCACAACATCACACCAGATCTCGTCTTTATACTTCTTCCCAATAGAAAATGGAACTTGAACTCGCCTGTCCACCTTCACCTCTCCTCCTTTTCTTAACCATGCTAACTTGTAAGGATTTGGATGCTTCTCCGTTTTCAGCTTCAACTTTCTCACGGCTTCGGTAGAAATAATATTGTCACAACTTCCTGCGTCAATCACAAATTTACAAACCTTCCCCAGAATAGTCACGTTGACTGAAAGATGTTACTCCTCAACCAACTAGCCTCTTCTTCCTACTTCGGTATTAAACAAGACCTCCTCATCATTAGATTACATCCTTCATCTCCTGACGCAACATCCTTTTCATCCTCCTCAACTGGACTAGAATAACCTTCACCAACATCCTCACCTCCAACTTCAGCAATCATAGTTCGTTTCTTCGGCTTCGGACATTCATTACCCTTGTGACCCACTTCCTGGCAATTATAACATTTGAAACTGTTGTTGACCTTCGCTTTCGCAACTTCATTCACAACTGGTCTACTGACAGTTTTAGAAACATTGGAACCCCTACTAGCTCCTTTGTTCTGAATATTGGAGCTTGTAAACGCACCACCTCCACGTCTTCCCTGCTTCTCCCAAGCCAACGCTTTCTGATGTGCTTCAGCTACAGATCTAGGACCAAACATATTAACCATGTCTTGAATCTGCATTCTCAACCCTCCAACAAACCTAGCAGTCAATTGTTCCTCTGTCTCCATAATGTCATTTCGAGTAATCAGTTGATAAAATTCATCAGCATAATCATTAACAGTCTTCGTCCCTTGCCTCAGATTCTGCAACCTTTGATACATGAGCGACTGATAATTGTAAGGAAAGAATATAGCTTTCATCATCTTCTTCATCTTTTCCCATGATTCAATCTTTGACTTTCCCATTCTCTCCCGCGTAAGTTTAGTTTGCTGTCACCACGCCATAGCTCTACCTCTCAAACGAGTAGCAACCAACTTAACTCTTCGATTCTCAGGAACTTCTTTGAAATCAAAAATTTCTTCAACATTAGACAACCAGTCCAAGAATTCTTCTACAACCATTCCACCCGTGAATTCTGGAATTTCCATCTTCATACCCGACTCCCATCGACGATCATCATCTACATCCCAATATGAATTTCGAACTTGGTCTCGATCTTGATAATGAATGCTAGCTCTATCACCATCTTTATCAAAATCAAATGTATGTCTATATCGATCTCCACCATCATCACCCCTTTGATCACGCATGTCCCTTCTACAATGTCTCTCTTCTTCTCTATATGGTTCATCCTCAAACTCACGTGGAGTTCTTCTCTCTTCATGTCCATAGTCATGGTGATCTCTCCTCGATGAAATTGATGTTTCTCTTCTTTCTCTAAAAGATTGTGGCGACACCCTTCTCGCTTCCGTAACCGATGGCGAAACTCTGTTTCCTCCATGGTTCGAGACTGGCGACCTTCTCCTTTGACTTTGATTCAAGTCATTCATCAATTTCTCTAACTTTCCAATACCTTCATCAAATTTCTCATTAATGCGTTGTTCCATCTGCTCGGCTTCTTCCCTTCTATACAACGCTTCAACATTTTGATGGCGGTTAGCTCTTCTCGGCGGCATGATTGAATCAAATAATCTTCAACACAAATACTTCAACAAACTCAAATACAAACTTCAATCTTCAACTTAAACTTCAACTCTCGGCCTTGCACTTAGTTCGCACAAGAATGGAACGACCTAAGGCTTAGCTCGGCTCTACACTTCCTTGGCTCGGCTCGGTTTCAAACACTTCAAACACCTTGGCGCGCAAAACTTTCCCGCGCAATTTCAAACAATTTCCACACTTTGATCCAAAGGAATATGGATCAAACACTCCAATCTTGTTGCAACTTTGCGATGAACACGATGAACGAAAAACTTCAACAATACACGGCTCCAAGACTCAGCTTAGCTATGATTGGCTAAGTCTAGCTCTGATACCAAAAATGACGCAGCGGATATATGAAAAACAATGAATATGTGAAAGTAGCAATCGGTGGATTGAGAAATACTGAAATGCCCAAATTCATTGATCCGAAGATACCGAATTCTAGCTATCTCTGACACGTTGATCGCGCACGATACCGTGAAAAGAGATCTACGATTCTTTGACGTTGATCTTGCGCACAAGATACCGTGAATCGGCTTCAACGATCGATTATCCGAGCGCACTCGAATAAGGAAAGTGGAGATAGGAGATTACACTCGACTACCAATTGAAATGAACCACAAAGCTAACAAACAAGAATTTTATTCAACCATAACCGAGTTACAAATGACCCACACCATGCCTATTTACAGGCTTATAATATGTACAGGACTCGCATACACGACTTAGCATAGGTCGGCAGCGACCTATCATCGAACGACTCAACATAAGTCGCCACACGACCTACGACTTAAAATAACACGACTTAACACGACCCAGGTCGCACGCGACCTAACAACATACACAACATACGACTTAACGACCTAAACAAGGTCGCGACCTACGACTCAACGACCTATGACTCAACGGCATAAGAAAAACGGTACAACACACACATATATACAACATTGACGACTTATCAATCAACGACCTACACACATGCGACCTATCAGCAATAGGGATACTTCACGCGACTTATGAGTTAGGTCATTCGCGACCTAAAGAAGCGGCAATCAGGAATTCTTTACAATCTTCTTCACACGACCTATCAACTTCACGACCTATCACCTGAGCGACCCATCAAGTTGACTCGTGAGCGTTCTTCGCTAGGTCGCGAATTCCCACTAGGTCGTAGCCGACCTAAGACATGTTGTCCCGGTTCCTGTAACTCGCGAGGTTGGTCTTTCTGCCTTGTTAGGTCGCTTGGCCGACTCATCATCACGTTAGGTCGTGAACGGCCTTCACTAGGTCGTGAGCGACCTAAAATTCCCGAGCGACCTAAAACCGAGGTTTCCTCCGAACGACCTAAAACCATGTTAACTTGCGCTGCATCATCAATGTTAGCTTGCGCTGCATCATTTTGCTTCCATTTGATCAACACTTGAGTTACTGCCTTGTTATGCTTAGGAAAAATCATCCTATCTAAATCGCCTCTGGTTCATCAATTATTACTTCAATATAAGTTGGGGCATCGAGTTGTACAACCACTCCTCTTCCAAACTTTCCTTTAAGTTGCGAAACATGAAAGATTGGATGAATCTTTGCTTCAGGCGGCAGTTCTAATTCATAGGCAACTTCTCCAATCCTTCTTTTGATCTGATAGGGGCCATAATATTCTGGTGAAAGCTTCGTTGCCTTCAAGTTGCTAACAGTAACCTGCCTATAAGGTTGCAGTTTGAGATAAACCCAGTCCCCTAATTGAAATTTTCGTCCTACCCTCTTTGCATCAGAAATTTTTTTCATTCCTTCTTGGTTAAGAGATAAGCTATCCTTCAACGGTTGTATCACTATGTCTCTGGAAAATAACTCTTATTCCACCTGAGGTAACTTGGCTGTATGGGATACATACGATAAAAGTGTAGGAAGGAAAATACCATATACTGCTGTGAATGGAGTTATATTTATGGAGCTATGCCAGTTTGTATTATACCAATATTCTGCAGCAGCAAGCCACTGTGACCATTCTTGTGGTTTATAGCATACAAAGCATCGAAGATATCCTTTCAAAATCTTATTTACTGCCTCAGTTTTTCCATCAGATTGAGGGTGGTAGGCCGAACTGAGTTTATGTGAGCATCCCTGTAATTTAAAAAGTTCTTGCCAAAATGTACTGGAGAAAATCGCATCTCTATCACTTACTATGCTCTATGGCATTCCATGAAGTTTGAAGACTACCTCAAAAAAGATTTTTGCTATGTCTCCAGATATGTAAGGATGTTGTAGTAGGAAAAATGGGAATATTAGGTTAATCTATCAACCACTACATAAACAAATGTATACTTGTGGCTCAATAATAAAATCCATGTAGACATCACTCCAAATTCGTTCGGATATGGGTAATGGCTGTAATAATCCAAGTACTAGTACATTTTCATGCTTATTCCTCTGACAGGCATCACATTCCTTGACAAATCTGTCCACATCTGCCTTCATTCCCTTCCAATAGAATACTTGCTTCAATCTGTGCTTGGTCTTTTTGACTCCAGCATGACCTCCAAGAGGAGTAGAATGGTATTCATTTAAGATACTTGCAACGATGTCTCTGCAGTTAAAGTCCAAGTATATCTTTCTTTAATAAAAAATAAGGCCATCCACCAACTTATACTAGTCAATTTTTCCTTCGGTAATTTTTCTTGTTTTTTCCTTGTAATCCTCTGATTGTGATATGTGCTGTTTTAGTTCTTGCAACCAACTACTTTAACCAGTGGATATGGCATAGCTTTGCGCAGTATGGATGGTCATATCATGGTCTTCTAGTAAACTAGAGAGTGAATCAGCCACAGTGTTCTCCTTTCCTTCTCTATATTCAACTTTGTAGTCGAGTCCATGTAATTTAGCTAACCATTTTCCCTGGATCCCTGTAGTTAGCCTCTATGAAAGAAGGTGTCTTAAGCTCTGATGATCGGTCTTTATAATAAACTTTCTTCCAATCAAATATTGTGACCACTTTTTTGTGGCGAGAATTAATGTTAGTAATTCCTTCTCATAGGTTGACAATAATTGAGTTTTCCCATTAAATGCCTAACTAAGGTAGGCTATTGGTTTACCTTCTTATGTTAAGACTGCACCTATTCCCACTCCACTAGCATCATATTCAATAACAAAATCTTTGTTAAAATCTGGCATATTGAGTATGGGTGGCTCCATTAAACATTGCTTGAGTTTCCTAAATGCTTCAGTAGTCTTGCCATCCCATATGTAAGCATTCTTCTTTAATAAGTCTATCATTAGTTTAGCGATGGCTCCATAATTTCTTATAAACTTTATGTAATAACCCGTGAGCCCTAAAAACTCTCTCAAGCTCTTGAATTTTTTGGTTGAGGACATTTTTTGATAGCTCTGACTTTCTCTGGATCAACAATAATGCCATCTTTTGTTATAACATGAACAAAGTATGTTAGTTTCCTCTCAGCAAAAGTGCACTCTGAAACCTTAATAACCAATTGGTTGTTCTCTAGTACCTGCAAAGTAAGCTTGATATGCAACATGTGCTCAGACTAGGTCTGGCTGTAGATTAGAATATCGTTAAAGAATACGAGAACAAATTTCCTTAAATAAGGTTTAAATACGTCATTCACTAAGGCCTGGAAAGTTGAAGGTGCATTTGATAAACCAAATGGCATTACAATAAATTCATAATGTCCTTCATGGGTTTTAAAAGCAGTTTTATAAATGTGTGAAGCATGCATACGAATTTGATAAAGCCAGACTTTAAAACAAGTTTAGTAAAACAAGCAGACCCATATAATTCATCCAGTAAATCATCAACTAAAGGTATTGAAAATTTATCTTTTATTGTTTGTTTGTTGAGTGATCTATAGTCAACACACATTCTCCATGATCCATCTTTCTTCCTAACCATGACTACTAGTGAGGAATACTCACTGTTACTGGGTCGAAAAGTTCCTGCCTCCAACATTACATGGATAAGTTTTTCTAGTTCATTTTTAATATAGTATGAATGTCTATAGGGTCTGAGACATGTAGTTTGTACTTTTATAGGTAGGTTGGCAGAAGGAGCACTGGTTGCTTGTATTTGCAGTTCCTTAGAATACAACAGAAATGATAATTGTCCCTATGCACATTCTTTAGAGATATCTTTTTTTATTCACCCATTTGTTGCATCCTTAATACCCTGCCAAATATATGAATGACCATGATAAAAAAATAATTTGTAATTTTGCAAAATTTAAGGATACATCTCCCAATTCCTTCACCAATTGTGCACCCAGTACGACCTGACAACCTTCCAGTGGCATCATCAATAAATCAATTAGCATGATACACCCTTGACATTTGAATATGACTCCTTTACATGAGCCTCCGACTTGTATCGTATCACCGTTGGCTATTTGTACAGAGTACTCTGAAGAATCTTGTATATTTAAATGCAATTTTTTTTGATAGCTCTGTATTTATGAAGCTCTACGTTGATCCTGAGTCAATAAGGACAGTGATGGGCTTGCCATTGATCAGACCTTGTACTCATGTGGTGTATAGTGTAGGGATGCTGCACATGGCACTAAGGGTTATAACATAGGATTCTTCCTTATTTTCTTCATGTAGGGTTGATACTCCATTTAATTCCTTACTGTCTGGCAATGAATCATCTTCTGACATGTCCATACCTTCTTCTTAAAGTGACATAAGCCCTTCCATATTATATATTGTTTATTTTTACATATATGGCCAGGATGCCATCTTTCATTATACCCATGACATAAATTTTTCTTCTCCTGCCAATTATTTCTTATGGAATGAGGCCCTTATTTCTAGCAATTGAATCTTTAATAGCCCTTCTATCACCAGCCACTCTGTTTTCATTTCCTTGTGTATTTCTTCTGGATACATTGCTAGATTTATTTTTCTTTTTACTAGCTCTTTTGCACTCAAATACCTTGGCAAGACTCACAAATCAACAGGATGTAGGGTTAGGACATCATATCTTATATCTTTTTTGTGGGCATATATAAATTTTTCCAATAAAAACTGATCGGGAGTGCATCACACATTCCTTGTAACTGTTCAAAGTTGGTAAGATAAGAACGAACAGTGGTTGTTTGTTCAAGATTAGATATTGCTCCAAAGGGTCTTTGCAATTCCTCAGGTGCAAACCTTAGTAGCAGCTCCTCCTTGCATATCACCTATTGTTCATAATTTTTCACCTTTTTTATAAGCCAACAGAACCATAGATGGGCTTCCCCTTTCAGATGGAAAGAACATGTGGGTACCTATTCTATTTCAAGTGTGTTGTGGTATTGGAAGAGATGCTCCACTTGGTTAATCCATTCTATTACACTGTTGTCACCATTATATGTGAGAAATTCCTGTTTGATTACTGTATTTTGCAAAGTTTGGGTGTTTGATTGATAGGTGGAGTAACATGGCCTGGAGAAATTGATATAAAGCCAGCAGTATTTCTTGATGCATCACTAGGTAAGTTAGGGTTGTTTCTTTATAAATTAGTGTGGTATTGATGGCATGGTTCAATCATGAAATTGTCTGGATTAATTCTTGCTTGGTTTCGCTATGCAGTAAACAAGATGCCCTCTCGGACACCCTTGGGCCTGATATTTATCATTGTTTCGTGCTCGAAATTGTAAATTATTAATCTTTAGATCAGTGAAAGGAAAAACTAATTTTTTTCATAAATCATAACAGGGAGGATCTAAATCATAATAGGTTTAATTTAGATCTTTGAACAAAATGATTGTCACAATCACACAATAGAGTAAGAGAGCGTACCTGTAACTATCCACCCTTCGTGGTAATGTCTGACTTTCGAGTACCACCAAAGAGATATTTTTAGAGTAGAAAATTTAAACAAACATTATATTAAGGCATATTGATAAACTATCACAACGGAATGATGATGTATAATATACTGAATATACATGAACAAAACATGATAATCAATATATATGATATTGCACTAGCGGAAATAACTGATAAGCGAATATCATTATAGAAATAATAGAGTTAGGGGTATACCTAATGGAAATTATGTAATTTGTTATATATATTTAACTTGATAACCAATCTTGATCGAAATAAAAGGTGTTTTCTTTCTATTATATACTCAATATAATGTGTTATATTAATCAATTAGTTTAACTGAAAGTATATTTAAGAGAAAATTCATAAATAGTACATTTTGTGATAGTAGTTATAAAATGTTGTAACCGTGAGTAATTTATCATAATGAAAATAAATATATCATTTTAAATCTTCCTAGTCATCGAGATTGGATTTCGATGTATACGTTAAGGCTAGAGTACATAACACTCTCCAAATGTTGGAGAGTACATTACTCATGGCTGTTGGTGTACCTAAATGTTACATACTGATAGTTATTAGATAAATATGGAACGATTCACTCGATAGTTTTTTGTTGGTTAATATAACTAAGGTCAAACAAAAAATATCAATGTGACTGATTTACATAATTCTCTCGACTTGAGAATACTGTAGATTTTCAACACTAAAGCTCCACTTTGATTATAGTCAAATCATGGCACAGCATTCCATCAAGTAACTATAGTTGGATCGACTGAAAGAATTAAAAGTGAAACGCTATTCAAAAGAGGATTCATCTTCTCAGTTATATAGGGTTGGAATCACGGTCAACTCAAGTCAACTCAAAGTCAAAGTGAGCATTTCTATTAAAAATAACCGTTAGTATTGAACCAAGAACTTTGTGTTTGGACTATATATTTGAATATGGATGATGTTGAAATTTTGACAATTACCAAATTCAATAAGTCCAACATAATATAGTTTTGACGAAGAGAATTAGTGTAAATAAATGTCACAATCGGGTAATGCTTAATAAAGTAAAAGGGGGAATTAATTTAAAGGACAAAGATTTGTATATTTTTTTGCCTCTAGGACACGACCTCGATATTTTTACCACAAGGACAAACATTCTTTTAAAAATTATTCGTAAGGACAAACATTTTCCAAAATTATTCATAAGGACAACAAAATTGCTACCGAGCTAAAACTGATACCTAAAAACTGCTACCGATAACTGCAAACTGATACCTAAAAACTGCCATCAATAACTAAAAACTGATACCTACAGAAAGTTGTCCTTCAGGATAAAATATTGAAGGTCTGACCTTGAGGCTAAAAAGCTGTGAAATTTTGTCCTTGACAATAATTTCCTGTAAAGTAAAATTGGATTTTACCAAAACTAAATAAGCAATAAATTTGACCAAAATATCACACTACATGTTAAGTGACATATGAACGTTAACATTCGAATAGTTCGATGTTAATCGCCGATCAAATTTACACTTGACGAGTTACACAACCGATATGATGAATTATCTTTAGACCAAATATTCTAAATAGTTCATAATTATTATAAATTAATTAATATTTATGAAATATTGACTATGAAATTATGTATATAATTTGAGGAATAAATATAAGTATATATATTTATAATAGTTATAAATATATTGATCGATATATGATATTGACAAGTAATTAAATCAGGTTTGATTAGTAATATTTACTTGGACCTAAATGAGCTATTAGCCCATGATGTGTGATTATACATACGACATCAACATACATGATAGGGACGGCTAAGATCTTTGATGGAAGACTCTGATTTAGGGAGAATGGGTAAAAGATTCGATCCATCTTTCTCTCTATTCCTTCCATTATAAAGCTACTTGCAACCCTAATGGATTTGTGACTTTTTGACCACTATTTTCATCTTCTTGTTAGCTAATCTCATCTATATAAAGCTCCATCAAAGTTCATCTCAAATCTGTAGGATCTATTTATGAATAGGGTGATACTATTAATTATAAAAAATTAATGAGGGAATATATAAAATAATTGCAGCACTGATAATAGCAGAATAATAGCAGCATAGATAGTAGCAGAATATTAAAAGTAAAAATAAAACAACACAGATTTACCCAGCTTTGGCAAAACCCTACGTATGTGCTGCTTCCAAGGTTTCTACTAGAAATTAAGTAGTCAGACGCTTACACACATAAACTCATGATACCCGCTATCGACTAATCTAACTCTACGTTCAAAACACTTCTACAACTCAACCACTGAGTTACACATTCTCGAACTACACCATCGTAGTTCATCCCCTAGTCACGCAACTAGAACTTTATAAAAGTTTGAAAGTAAATTACAAATAAAAAATTAAATAAAAACTAGAAACCTTATTTTAAAATAACAGACCAAAGTGTTCAAGAAACCGGCCCAATAAAAATATGCCACTAAAGATGCCGGTCCGATAAACAAAGACGTGATTCCCCTTTTTCTTTTTATTTCTTTGGCCTCGAATCTTTTGCGTTCAAAAAATGGCTGCTTCATTCTTCTTTGTTCAAAATTAGGGCTTCGTGGGAAATTGAGCACGCCGACTTTGAATGACACTTCGATTGCTTTCTTTGATTGATTTCACTGCTGCTTCAAATTTGTCGAGCGCGTATACTTGGTTTAAAATTGGTACATGATATTCCTTTTCGACTTTGATTATGCTCGACCTGGATTCGAGTCATTTGTTTGATTTACTTCAGTAATTAGCTTTCTGATTTGCTTGAACTTGAATGAATTTTTGGCCGATGATGAGCTTGGGTTAAATAGGATTCCAATTCCTATAATATCGTTCGTATATATTTTATTGAATTCGTCTGCTACTTTAGCTCGGCCATTCGATTTTGCATGATGCTTGTGATGTTTTCTGACGTTTTCAATTCGTATATTTTTGTTGCTTGATTATCAGGTTTGCAATTTATCTGGATTTGGCTCCGTTCTTTTCTCTGTTAACCTCTCTGATTTCGACCATTTGATACTGTGATAATATTTTTGCTTCGACTTGTTCAATCCCTTGGCCACAATGGCTTTGACATTGTTTATTTTGATTGTTGTTTCATGATAATTTGTTCGAACTGTTTCTTATCCACCACGGTTTTGATTCTCTGGCATTTTGGTTTGACTTGGTTATTTTGAATACAATCAGTGTTATCGCCTGGCTTTGACTTGATTTGAAACTTGTACAACTTGCTTGACTTATTCAGTGTATTGTGATTTGGTTGCCTTTGAGCTTCTAGGTTGCATCGAATACATGTCCATATGCATTTAGTCGAGACAATTCTGTGCACTTGATATAAGTTGTTATTTGTTGTTGAGGCTTTTCTCATTTTATTCATGTTACCAGTTTCACTTGTGTTCTGGTTATGTTCATTTGCTCTTTGAATGCTTGTCATCTCTATTTGTACACATGCAAGTATGTATATGTGTATGTGATATCTTGGCTATGTTTTGTGCCTTTGTGCCTTTATGCCATGCCATTGAACTTTGTTTTCATGTTGCATTTGTTTTGAGCCAGTACATATGAAACTGTAAACAGTTGAGCTTATGTGGCCTTCACTTGCATGTCTGGATGTTGTAATTCACTTTATTGAGCTTTGTTTCATTGATGATGCTTTGAGTCATGTCCATTGCACATGTAAACATATGCCATTTTATTTTCTGCTTCACTACAACCATATTGTCACTGTATATGTATACATGTTGTTTACTTATGTATATATGTATGCTTGTGATTTTTCTTGAAGTCTGTAGCTTGCCATTTTTACCATGTCTTATTATGTATGCTGTCATGTGAATTCCCATATGCATATACATTTTGGTTGTTGTTTGTTCTTGTTTGCTGCCTGGTCGACATGTATATTGATGTCAACTATGGCCTTGGTAGCCTCTGGTCATTGTATTCAGATGAATATATTTATGGTTCACTTAATATCTTTACATATCTAAACTTGTCTTGGTTGAGTACGTCCTGGTTTGCGTTGTACTGGTTCATTCTGATTTTGGAATTTGTGTTGCATATGTGCAATCTGATTCACCGTAGTCTATTTCAAGTGTGTTCGTTAGTTTGTGCAGTCAAATAGTTTGCTTGCATATTGAACTGCTTCCATTGTTTTGCACATGACCATTTGTATCTGGCCTATATCTGACCATGCTACTACGTTTTCTCGTGTACTCGAGTCTGGTTGGACTGTCTAGCCTATGTTGTTGCTGACTTCATGTGTACATCACTTTATACTTGTATTGTTTACAGTTTGAAGTTTTGTGTACACATTCCCCTGGATTTGTTTTTGGTATTGCACCTGTATTGAATCCAGCTTACAGCTCGGATCTGACCTTATGCTCATGTCGTGACTTTATTTTTATTGCACCTGTGTTGAACCTAGCATTTGGTTGGATTTGACCTTATGCTCATATGTCCCTGCAGTTTTATCAAGTGTATATTGGTGTGCACGACCTTGTGGTATATACAGTGATACACTGTGCAAGTTACAAGTTGTTCGTGTAGATGAATTCAAAATGAATATGATGACGAACGACCTAAATAACTTAGGAAGAGAATATTTTTTAAACACATTTTATTTTACACGGAAAAAAATATTTCTTTTTCAGTTTTATTGCATCGATGTTTACTTTGCAGATAATTCAGATGCTGGATTCAATCTGGAATAAAGTTGAAGATAAATACGAGTGAATGAGTGATATGTAGTGAGGTGCAAATGTAAATGATAATTGTATAGTGAAAATTTGAGATGCAATCGAAATTGTATTGTAATTGAAAATTGTATATAGTGAGAGGTCAAATTTATACTATTCAAAATTGTAATAAAATATTTGTTTGAATAAAATATCTATTTGAATTTAAATTCTGTGTTATTTATTTTATTCAGTAAATATTTATTTAATTATGCGAAAAAATAAAATAGTACAATAACAAATACATTTAAATGAATATATATATATATATATATATATGTTTATTATCATCAAATAAAAATATATACCAGCATATTGAAAAAAATCAATTTCAAATCAACAACTATTGGATAGTCAACGGTCTAGAATTCAAAGATTAGCAGTCTTCCGAATTAAGATGAGTTCTAATGAGAGATATTCATTATAGCAAGGTATACTTCAAGGCATAGTTTTGGTATGTTTTCTTATTTCATGTAACTTATATTTCATGTATAATATTACATTGCATATATATATATATATATAATATATATATATATATATATATTAGTTAAGTGAGATTTCTATTTGTATGAATGTTATCACATATTGAATTGTTATGTGTATGTATGTATAATTTTTTTTATTTGGATCAGATGTATATTTAGCCGAAATTATTTATTTTAATATATATATATATATATATATATGTTAATTTATTATATTTATATTAATAAGTCATATTACAAAATTTTAAATAACCTATAATTCATTGTCTCACCATATCATTTTAAAAAGTGGAAATTAGCCACAAGGGCCTCTATAGCAAGTGCAGTTAGTTTCTAGGACATACAACTGAAATAATTACTTTTAAGGACGAAATGCAAAATAATTAGTTTTTAAGGCCTAAAAACCTATGAAATTATGTCCTTGAAAGTAATTGAACAGTTGACTTTGTCCTTAAAAGTAATTATTCTGCTGACTTTTGGCCTTGAAATTAATTTCTGTGGATGTGTGTTCTAGAAACTAATTGGACTGCAAAGTTTGTCCTTCTAGTGAAATGCCCCTTTTAAAAATTGATCTAATATTTTATATACACAAATTTATACTGAATGTAATTATGGTAATAGCGAAATTTTTTTTTGCAATTATTTACTATTTCTAATATTATTTAAATTGAAATAAAAGTTATATAAATGATATATGATTTAAAAATTATTTTTAAAAATTTCATCATCATATTAACTTTTAACCAAAATTCCAAAATTTAAAAATCAAATTTGTTATTTTTAAAAAATCATTATAATAATTTTTGAAATTACTTAAATAATAAGAAATATAATTTCAACTCTGAAACTTATGGAAATTTTTTCATGACCTTATAATATCATATTCTAATTTCAAAAAATTTAAAATTTAAAAAATATGTTACAAAATTATTTTTTATACTCTTTTAATCGTTTTCGTCTAATAAATTTATATATAAATAATTTAATAATGAAAAATTATAGTAAAATATTTTTTATGTTGTGTATTGGATTTGGAATGTTAAAAGACGTGTGTGTGTAGTTTTAATTAATTTTATAATTATATAATTATATAATATAAATTTATATATCTAACTACGTACATTTATAAATATTTTTAGTTATTAAAAGTATAATTATACATATATATATATATATTTATTTTATTGCTATAAAACATTCATGTATAAATATAAAAAGAACAAATTTGCATAATTTATATATACATATATATTTATATACATATATATATTAATATATGTTCATCAAATTATTATCTAATTTAATAAATAAATATTTATTTATTTATTAATATTTCACATTTATGTAAAAAATGTATTATATATATATTGTTTTAATACTCATTTTAAAATAACAAGTTTACACATCATATAAATATCATATTTAATATATGATCTATGTACGTCAAATAAATATTAATGGCCTACCTGTTTTCACGCAAACTGCTGATTTAGGCTTCCCGTGCCTCGTCTTTTTGCCTTACGTTTGGCACTCCTCCTGCACCCTACCTTGTCACTCTGGGTTCTTTGAATAGCCAAGAATCACAAGGATAAGTCGAAATTCACTGGGTCCTCTATTGTTAATTTAGGATGCTCCTCCTCCTATACCTGAATTGGCCAAACCCATTTTTCATCTCCCAAGGCATCTCAAGCTGGCGTTTCTAAGGTTTCTCCTTCTCGTATTGATGTGAATGCTACTGCATTCGACTACAGACTTCTTGGTAGTCTGCCTTCTCATGAATGTTCATTGCTAGGTAATTATGTAAACTACTACATACTAAGATTAAGAAGAAAAAAAATAAATAATTTTCTTTGACCTTCATTCACTCTTAATTTGTCTAAATTAATTATAACAAATGGACCATAATCATCCAAAATCAAATATCCTTTTCTTAGTTTTCCCTAATTCTAACTCTAGACTTAACCACCATGTTTATATTAGCAACCACTTAAAATGAGACATCATAAATCCATCATGATTTGGCTTAAAAATACCGACATCGCCCTTTAATTTTGCAAAAAAAGAAAGAAAAGAAAATTGAAGAGGGAAGACTGAAAAAAGAATAATAATTCAACGTATTTTTTATTTTATTTTTGCTAAAAAAATTGTTATTAATTTGTCTTAATTACTTATAGTAAACGACCCACAATCATCAAAAAACCAAAATCCTTTACTTAATTTTCCTTAGTGCTAAGTCTAAAACCCAACCCTTGCATTTAAATTTGCAACCAATTAAAATGAAATATCTTAATCGATCTAGTTTAATTCAAACCATCCATCAAAATTTGGCTTAAAATCACAAGGAAAATTATGATTTTGCCAGATGTAGAAGATCACACTCGATCTTTTTTGTCAACAACAATTAAAGCTGTGTAACTCATGTGTTGCATATGGTCAAGGATGGCCTTTGGATCAAGGCACTAAAGCCATGGCTTTGGACCTATTTCACACAAGGTCATCGAAATAAAAGAAAAGTTAAAACCAATATGTAAAAGCTAATAATAGACAATAAAATGCATTGTAAGAACATAAAAGGTAATGCTAGGCACAAGGAAGACGAGCTCCAATATATCCTCTTTTCCATCAATTCATATTTCCTAAATTTAAAAATCACAACTATAAAAAATCCTACAAATTCATAATTTTCAACATCTATTTTTATTAAAAGAAATTGGAAGGAAAGATTAGAAAATCATATCAATTTCAGAAACAACAATTTTGCCTAAGATGATATACTTTATTTCTTTATTTTTATTCACTTTATGTTATGAATTTCTATTTGTAGAATATTGATATGATTTGAATGCTAAAATTTCTGGCAAATAAGCTTCTTTGCTTTAAAATTTGATGATTAGCATTTTTAACACAATTCGGTTGGTAAAAAATAAATTTTCTTTTAATTTGTTGTATGACTCAAAGTATCACTATCAAGATAGTTGTTTCTTTTTGTTACTCCATTTGTTATCTATGATGTGTATAAACTATTTTACTTTGTTGCTTCAATTTTATTAGTCTAAATAATACATGTAATATGATCTTAACTCACAACTAGCTATAAGTACCAGAACTCCTAGGATCGGTTCTACACATGGTAATACTGTTAAAAACTAATATTTATATTTTAATTATTGCTAAAATACATTTTATTATCCAGTATATGATAAATCTATCCTAATGTATTAGTCATAAATTAAAATGGCATGCGATGCTCCGATATTAGGTTGAGCATTCAAACCTTGCTAACGATATATCTCTGTAAAAATTAATGTCCTAACTCAAAAAAATTATATATTAAAATTGTTAATACCGTATATGTAAATAATTTATGTTTTTTCTTGATGACATAAATATTATATGTTATGTGATATTTTTTTTTTATACGTACGAGTGAATAAGTAACTTTACCATTTTATTAATATGATTGTTATATAGATTGTTGTGTGTGTGTATATGTATATATATGAGGTGGAGCATTGACGCAACAGTTAGGTCACCCACACGTGATATGGGCGTCCAAGTTCGATTCCAGAAACAACCTCTTCATAATGCAAGAAAAGACTGCATATATTATCGACCTCCTAAGAGTCCGCTATCGTGCGGGAGTCTCTTGCACTGGGTTCCACCTTATATATACATATATATAATTGTCATCTTTTTAAAAGAATTTATAATGGATCAATAAACATTAACTAATTGAATTTATTTAAATAATTTGAATTAAAGGTAAACATAACTAATTAAATATAAGGAGTTAAATGTAATTTTTTTAGAGAAAATCAAGAAGTGCTTTGTACATATTTGTAATTGAGAAGAACATCGGTCTTATGGTTAGCTTATTTACTTGTGAAATTTTATTCATATTTAATTTTCATTTTTAAACAATTTTATCCTTATAATTAATCATAGATTTCATATTATTGCAGAAGGGTCATTCTTACAACATTGATAATTGCAAAATAATGTTATGTTGCATTCAGTTGAGTTATAAGTTGGGTGTGGTTTGATAACATGTTGAAAGTGAGAATGTTTATCTAACCTAATGTTGGTGTAATCTTTGCATTCACATCGCAATTTTTTAAATATTTAATTTATCTTTTAAAGGTTGTTCAAAATGAAATTATGTTATGTAATGTTTGAGATAAATGAATTAGAAATTAAAAAAGTTATTATTATATATGTATACATTTTATGTTACATGATTTAGATATCTTTTTATATCTGAATAAAGAAGAAATAATTTTATCATTTTTTCCATATATATGAATATTGTATATAGTGAATCTCATATTTTTAGGATCTATTAGATGGATTAATGAATATTAGTTAACTATATTTATTTAAATAGTTTAAATTACAATTACACAATTTGTTAACCATGTTTATTAGATGGATTATATTACGAGTACATGATATCATATCTTAGACAGTCCAATTGAATATAGTTGTTTGATCTGAACCATCCGGCCGAAGTTTGAGTTGATTTTTCTAATGTTCTAAGGCTATTTTTGAAAAATTGTATAACACTTTAATTGAAACATCAATGCTAGAATCTAATGCTGTCTAAACCACAATTTATCCACTTTTATACTCATACTTTACATGTAAACAAACAAAATCAGTTGTGTTAAATTTGGATGATTTAAGTATATTTCAAATATTAAAAGAGAGAGTATATTAATTGATTCATGGAATCAATCAATTGTTGGAAGCAAATATGAAAGGCGATCAATTAATTTAAGAAGGTATGTAAATTGATTTAAGCAAACAATTAAATATGGATATATGTGGAAACAAATACCATTACGCTTATTTTGTGTTAGAAAATCAAGTAAATTTGGAAATATTTCAACCTTATCTCCAAGGTAGTCTTCGTCATTGTGTGTGTCCGTGCAAAGATATTCGTTTATCTTTTTAAAATAAGACATGAGAAAAGAGTTCTTTACAAAATATCTCCAATAAAATGCATATTTCCCTATCTATTTTAGGGTGAGTGAAATTTATTGAGTAATTTATATTCTCCTCATATTGTTGTTCTCCCTCTTGAAATAAAAAAATCGGGTCCAAGGACAAAGGCACAGCCGAAACTCTTTATATTGGTATGTTCTGTCCTTTCTTTCTTTAACTATAATTTGTGTACTTTGATCTTCTTTTTATTCTCTTTTTTGGATTGGAGTTGTTGAGATTGTCCACAGACTAGATTATTGGATGTCCTATTTTTACTGTCCAAAACTCTAATTTTGTGCAATAGGTTTTACTTACGATGGTGTAAAAATTGGCATGATCATAAACAATATTGATGAAATATATTCATTTGTATTTTATTTTGGTATTTTCCATAAAACATTTTCCAAACTATTTTATTTTGGAGAATAAGATGCAATCTTATAATCTTACTTCCAAATTTTAAAACATCATTTTCCACTTTTCCTTTTTCTATTATGTAAATTAACTTTATTTTTAATTATTATTAAATTTGAAGAACAAAAAATGAATGTATAAGAAAACCGAAAATATATAAAACTGGATTTGTAACGACCCACCTTTTTGGAAGGTTTAAATCGACAATAAGACACACACGTCTAACTCAAACCATTCAAAACGGAGGATTGTTAATGGGATGAATAAGAAAATAAGAGAAGAGAAGGAAAAACAATAATCAGAATCTCATGGCGGAAGGACAAAATATAATAGTAACATAAACAATTAATGAAGCTGTTTTACAAATAATATTTGATTACACATTTACAATATAATCAGAGTTATACATACAACAGGTAAAATAGGATAATGCAGTGGAACAACATAACACAGTGGAATAATAATAATAAAATACTATATTCTATTTTCGTCCTTCATAAATATGGTCTTCAACATTGAAAAGCTCAGGCTGACCCGAACGTAATGAAAAGACAAAAATTCAAGTCAGAACTAAAATATTCTCACGTATGTCAAATCAATATCTCATAAAATATGAGTGTACTGACATCATAGATATTTACGGGTTTTTACATCTCTTATCCGGCATACGACGTGAGTACAATAACTTAGGAGATGCTTGGGATTTCCATCTCCTAAGGATTCGTTAAACTATATATATGTAGCAAGATACGCTATAATAAGTAGTGTCTATCAGTATAATATTGAAAATAGCTTTAAGGCATTACCCATATCTCCTTTAACACATTTTATACAGTACTATAAAACCCACCGTAAACTGATGAGCTATCAGGAGTACTCCATAGGTACAACACAAACCAAAATTGTAGTGGGCTCGATAAGGCAGGTAGTAAGGCATAATGAGGCAATGCCAGGGTAGGATTGTATCGTTTGCACTTTTGCGCTAGTGGTAAAGCATAGCCGCAGCTACCGTCCACCTCGAAACAACGCTTCCATAATCAAATCGAAGGTGGCCACCAAATCAATCACAAAGTAACATATATGGTATTGAAGAAGTGTGTTCGATCAGAGGAGTGACCTCACTTGGCCCGTCAATTGCTCCTTTTTTATTTATTTCAAGCTGACTCGAAGGTCAGGGCTGCATTCTTACCTCATACTAGTAGCGTTTGCCAAACCATCCTACTTCGTTCTGGATTCTCTACCACGTACAGAGTTATTAAAGTGGTTTCGGTATTGACAGAGAGTAAGACAATAGTCTGTCCTGGTCTCTTTAACAACCAATCGTTATATTTTACACACCGGATGGTTCTTTTACATTTCAAACAGTTCATACTTCATATCAAAATATCATATTCACTTCAAAATCATTGCACTTTCGAAATCATTATTTACTTCAAAATTATATTCACTTCCAAATCATAATCATTTCATAATCATATTCACTTTCGAAATCATTATTCACTTTAAATCATATTCGTTTTTAAAGTCGTAACCACAAAAATAAATTAAACCATCATATCAAAATATTGGAATTTAAATCAAGTGAATCTAAATCATAGCAGTTCCAACTTTAAATAGTTTGAATATTGAAATTAGTTTATATAGTGAATAGTTATACATCAAAATTAGTTTATACATTAATATGTATGTATATATATATTAAAAGTTGTTTATAATTTAAAAATAATATATATTTAAAAAAATTATATATTAAAAATAGGTTATAGATTAAAATAGTCCAAATATTAAAAATAGTTTATATATTAAAATAGGATATATATTAAAAATAGTTAGCGTATTAAAAATTATTAATATATCAACATGGTTTATATAAGAAAAATAGTTTATATGTTAAAAGAATTTGTATATTAAAAGAGTTCATATCGAAAATAGTTTCAAATTAGAATTGTTTCTTCCAAATTCACAAATCAATTCAAATCAACTTTAGTTCCAAAAAATCAATTTAAATCAATCTCGGTTCAGCGATTTCAATTCAAAAGGCTAAAGGTTTCAATTCAAATTCTCATTAAAAACCATTTCAATTTATATCGATTTTTAATCCATGTTTGAGCTACAAATTTAAACCACTTCAAATTCAATAGGTTTCAAAGTTTAAATATTCAAAAGTTTAAAATAACTCAATTTTGGTAAATTTCAATTATATTTCAAATTCAACTTTAAGGTTTCAATTTAAATTCTTTGAACAATTCATTTAAACCATTCTCAATTTCAGCATTTTAAAAGCTTGGATTTTGAAAATAATTCAGTTCATATAAATCTAAATTTATTTCACTTAATATAATATCATTTAACTGTATTTGAAAATTAAGGATTTAAAATCATTTAATTTAACCAATCTTGTGTCCGTATATAATTTTCTACCCTATGATCAAGTGATACAGATATATATCATTTCAAACCAAAATCGCAAGTAAAATTCAAAATATAATTTTTCCTAAATCTCTACAATCGTTTGGGTATGTATTATTTCAACCCATAGTGATTTTCCTATCAACAAACTAAAGGAACTTGCAGTGTGATAACAACATATATGAATAACATAACATTAGTCACATATCAACATAATTAAACAGCCATACATCCAACGTAGCAATCAATAGCAACAATCACAACAATTCACTAGTCATCAAATATCAGATATTAACTAGCAATTTATTTCAATTTCAATTTACTATCAATTTAATTTCAATTCAGATTCACAATTAAGTGCCAATGTAAATCACCAAACAACAAACAATTAAATTAGTGACCTAATGATTTCAATTTAACTAACATTAGAATATTTTAGTTATGCGTAAGTGATTTTAATCACCCACCCTTGATTCCTCGTCGATTTAAAATCCAAATAAAGCCCAAAATTTGAACATACTTAGAATTTAGCCAAATCAGTTTCAAGTTGTTCGAAATTTTGATACGATCGCAATGGAGAAAGCCACGTCGAAATCCGAGCTTGTATGAAGAAGTTATGCACATTAGAACTTCAAAATTTAAATTAAATTAGAATAATATAAAGGGTAATTTAGTAAATCGATTACCTTCAAAAACCCTAGTCATGCACGTACAGATTGAACATGACCTAGCCGCCACTCTTCCTATCCAAACGTCGACGTACTCGCGCACTGCCACCTCGATTAGGCTCCACCTCAATTAGCACCCAGGCCTCGCCATCAACTATCATCGTGGCACCTCCACCGTCGCCGAACTCACCCCACCGCCGCATGAAAGATAGCCAGAACCTAGTGATTTATGACACCTCTAGTACGAACCAACCATATGAATCGGCTCCCCTAACCCTCCTCTACAACGCAGCACTATCCGGTCGTCAAACGGGTAAAGATCCACTGTTGAATCGACAACACAGTTTTCGACGGCCTAGACTTCTCCAAGGATCTGGCCAAACGATGCATCAAATCGAAAAATGAATTGCAATAGTAGGTTGGGCTCGTTGAAGCTTTTCAATGATAGATAATTTGCCATGGTTTAAGGAGTTTGAATTTCGAAGTTTGATTTTGATTTGAAAACTGAAATTAGGGTTTTGATGTTGACTGCCATTGAGAAGGAAAGGAGCAGAAGGAAGTAATAGTGCGTACAGAAATAATAAAAAGGCTGCTAGGCTTTCAAAAAAGAAATCTATATTTATAGACAGATGGATAAGAATAAAGGAACACATCGAATTGTGTCGAAACGATCACAACGACCCTAAAAACCCGTTTGGTTTTCGAAACGAAAATGGATCATCCAATATATCGAAATATAGGTTTTCAATATTTCAAAACTCAATGGAACTAGTTTCAAACTATAATTCCATTGTATATAGAAGTTAGCTTTAAAATCAGATTATATTCATCTAAATTCTTTTAATTGATTCCTATGTGTTTTGAGCTCGCACGATCAAACGATAAGTCCGATCGCTACGAAACTTGAAATCCTACAATAATTCACTATTATGGATCAGATGAAACTGGTTTCGTTGAAATCCAAGATAATACGTTAATTAAATAAATTATTATTAAATTGACTTAATTATCTTTAAATTAAAATTTAAAAGTTAACCATTTTCATCATTCTTGATTGCATATAAATTCAAAATCTTTTAAACAAATTTTCCATGTCAAACTCAACATTTAAACGTTGCACTAATTACAGCGTTCAATTACAACTGCAATAAAATCCCAGTTAATTATATTTTAATTTCAATCAGTTTCCCACTCTTATTCTTGAATCAACTATTACCTTATGAATATAATTAACAATAGCTTACATTTTATTACATTCATATTCTACAGTTATCATCTTAACTCATATTGACTGTAATATTTAGTTACACTAATTTCATATTGATTTACAATTAATCTTAAACATATTATGAGATGATAAATAAATAATTGTTACCTTTAAGTAATTTAATTACATTTATAAATTTATTGTTTACAAATAAAGATTATAACTACTTACCACATCACTAATTTCATACCATATTGTATATTAACCAATTTCAATTAATATCATATAATTTCACCATTAATACAACATTGAATTTATTCCTTATTTACAATTTAACCAAATTAACTTTACAGTTATATTCAATTGATTGAAATTACATTAAAACAATTATCAATTGCATTAAATCGACATTATTAAATTGCATTCTAAACATCTTTTGCATTTATAAATCATAAATTTTAATTTCTCCAATATTAAAATCTTATTTAATTTAATAGTTTTTAATTATTAAAAATTACGTGTCGTTACACTCTCTCCAACTCAAAACTTTTCGTCTCAGAAAGGAACAAAAAGGAATTAAGAAGTTGATATAATTTTATTCAAAATGATCAATTTATAAATAGTTTAAACTTACACAATTAAGTATTTTAAATAAAATACATTAATTTATAAACAATTAAATCTTTCATATTCAAGTTAAATAAAAGTTTGAAAATATTTTCACTTTCATAAAATTTTCTAAGTCCTAAATTCACGAAAAATATCGGTAAATTCTCCTTTGAGCGGTTAAGTCCGGAAAAATAATAATACCAATAATAACAATATATATATATATATATATATATATATATATATATACATATATCATATTTTAATAATAAATCATCCCAAATCAAGGGTAAACAATTAAAATATCGTTGCAAAACCGTAATTCGAAAGCGTACCTATTTGTCGGGCAACAACTTTATTTATGAAACCAAAAGCAATGGCTATTGCTTGCATAAACCTGTATGTCACTTATGTAATACAAAAGAGCAAAAATTATGTAAAAAAATAATATTTAAATTGTTTCAATTAATAACAAAAGCAAATCAACACAAAACATATGTAAACAAAACAGTATAACCATTATATGCAATTACAGCATCCATCATACATGCATAGCAACCAAAAACTAATGGTTTGTTCCGGTTCAAAAACTTCTAATCGTACTAGGGTGATAAATAAACTACCAAGTGTAGCTAACGCTCAACAGCCTTAGATAATTACTTAACAGATTATTCGTACATCCTTAAACAATTTGAAGTATCATTCCTAAACATCCCATAAGCTAAACAACATTGAATTTTACATATTATTTAAGTCAATTCTTTTGGTTCCTTTTCACATTATTAACCCCAGATTTATTTTAAATTCTCATTTATTCATACAATGTCATCTTTTATTAGTTTACATTCATTTACTTATATAAATTACAATACAACAAAAATACCATTTTACAACGGGCAATGCATGTTGTAATAGGGGTTTCGCAACAGGCCAGCGTCAGTCTTATTAGGCAATGTTGTAATAGACCTTGAAGATTTTATAACGGTTCAAAACCATTGTAAAAGCCCATTGTAGTAAACTTTTTTACAACGTTTTTTGTCCGTTGCAATAAAAAAATTTACAACTGTATTTGCCCGTTGTAGTAGTGTCTTTTACAACTATTTTTGCCTGTTGTCAAAAAAATTCAAATGAGAAAAGAATATAAATACTATTACGTTGCACATATAAATTTAAAATTAGCTTCTATTTAAACCCAAATATTGTTGCAATAACACATATATTCATAACTAGTAAAAATAACAAAAAAGATTTACATTTCTAAATGCCAAAAAGGTTCATGCATTACATTAAGCTTTTGCCATCCTATTTTAGCTGCACTTATCTATCCTAATCCATACATGCAACTGCCTTGTCCATACATTACATTATGCAAATATATGGACAAACAGTTTGGTCCTACGGTATCTTATGGCACAACACCAATACATTTAGTTGATATTACTATCTTGCTTCATATTAATAAATATGAGCAAGATTCTCACACCTTGGCAGCAAGAACCTGAACACCAGCGTATTTGATATCCCAGCTAAACTTGGAAATAGCCCCTCCAGCACCACCTAAACTATATGCATTTTCATTCACATAATCCAAAAAAACTTTCATTTTTTTGCTTTATACAACCACAACGCTGCCTAGAGTAACTCATCTCCATAGCCATTTGTTTAAGGGTAGTAGCCCTTTACATTTTCTATGCCTTTTACCATATTTCCCTCTGTATTTGTCTCCAAATTCAAATAACTATAATAACAAAGATAACCAGTCGATTTTCAGTGATGTACGCAATTTAGAATCATGGTTTAAACATTGCAATATATACCTGTATTGCATGATGCAGTAATAAACTTGAATAATGTGGATCATGTTTCTTGAAAACGATTGATGCAGAAGCTAAAGCAGCTGCAGTTTCAGCAGCAACTTCTAAGCCTAGACTATCTTTATCTATCTTGAATGATCTTCTTAGTGTTGTCATGTCTTCTGGTCTTTGCCAACAGTAATGATCGCTCGTTCCATCCCCCAACCTCAAAATCAAATATATAAAAAAGTTTTTTGTGTTTTAATTAGGTTGCATATGATTATGATTTTTTACTTTTACCCATGTTTGAATGTTCACAAAATGTGAAATGTTGCTGCACATTTTTACTAGTTGTAATAATGATGAAAAGAAATGCAAATTTTATAGCTGTTTGAGGAAATTATCATTATGTCAAGTCATGTTATTCATGTTGCTTAAACAGAAAACGACTACATGTTGCTTCAAAGGGCAGCTTATGATTAGTTAACAAATGAAATAGACATGGAAAGTCATGCTATTATGTTTTTTTTGAAAACAATTAAAAATAAGAAACCAGAAGAAATTTTTGTTGAACATATCTGAACCCAAAGAACACAAGGATGTGTATGAGCTTTAATAAATTAATCAGTTCCCTATTCAAAAGTGCATATATTTAGCATTATGCCAGTCATCTCCATAGCCGCTGTATAAATTCCCTCTCTGAATGATGTCATGCTAAATGCATATTTGATATCCTTATTCTTACCCTGAAAAAAACACATAGGCATATAGCTAAATTCACCATTAAAAAAAACACATAGCCATATACCTAAATTCAGTTTGCAAACGAAACATCAAGTCAATTCCACCTATAAATCCTAGAAAATGTGTATACGTCCCCCCACACATTGTGCATTGTTACACAACCACGTCAATATTTCAAGATAAGTATAACACAACTAACAAAGAAACAATGACCTCTGGCCAGCAAATCTATTGTATGAAGATCTATATTTTACTGAGAAACATACAAGTCAAATATTTAAACCTGTTGTAGTCTGCACAATCTGTGGTTGTGCTACGATGGCAGGATCTACTACAGCAGCTGGTGAGTGGCGGCGCTTGTGGCATCAGTTGGAAATGATGTCAATTTGGGTATTAGGGTTTTTGAATTTTGGGATAGAAAAAATAGAGATGGAAATGGTAAACTGAATTTTGAAGCAGCAATAGTAACCGCCAGAAGCCTGTAAACAATAATACAAGATAACCACTGCAAAATACAAATTTGAACTATTACTTTCTACAGGAACAAAAAGCAATAGATACACCATGAAAAACATGCTTATTACTTGTAACTTGCTACTGCAAAAATCTAATAATAAGAACAAAAATTGATAAATACATTGCGAAATAATATACAAAACCAAATTCAAAATAATGTATGAAAAGTTGTATAATAATGGATACTAAAATTACTGAACTACTCAAAATGGAAATACAACGATTTACACATTTCATTGTCGAAATTGGCAGAAGAAAGCATACCATACGTTCCACATCTTTGGATAGGTAGAGGGAAATAAATTGAGAAATTAAACCTAAAAGGGCAAAGCTGAAAAAGAAAAAAGAAAAATACAAACGATTGTTGCATACTCTCATGTAAACATTGACAATGAAGAACAAAGCAGCATCGATCAAAATAAAATAAAATTTAAATTTTAAAAAACAAAAGATTAGCATAAGGAAAGTAGATGAAATTTTATCAATGTTTATCACCAAACTTATACTTTTGTGTAAACTAACAATGAACAATAAAGCAGACTAGTCATACCAATTTGATTAATATGCAAACCCAATTGTGGAGTCATATAAAAGGGTACACGTTAAATGAACAGAACTAAATCATTACACAAGTGGAGCAGCAGTACATTAAATCATTAAATACTTAAGAATGTAAATGATACCTGAAACGCAGCCGAAATTAAAATACAATCAAAACTTGCTGACGATAAGATCGAAATCGAAACAAATCAGACAAAGGACGCAAACAATAAGAAGTAAAACAAAATCAGTGCAGCTAATGGATTACATGCCCGACGAAATCCAACAATGGAAAAAGGTAAAATTGATTTATTAGAATAAGGTAGTCAATGTAGATTAAAAAATCAAAAAATGCATAGAAAAAGGAATTACGAATTACCTGAAAGCATGACCTCAAATCTAGATTATGACCACTTGAACTATCTCACCTCCACTATAAATCAACCTTCAAAACCCAACCTTCAACTGCGACCCATCTTCTTGCATTCATTGGGACTCACTAGCTTGTAAGATTTTGGATTGTGTGGAATTAGGGGTTCTGTCGATGAAGGGTAGGGAGTTTGAAGGGATATGTTGACAAAGTAGTTGAAGTTTGCATAGGTTAAAATTGGATTCGGGTTTGAATTTACAATTATGGATTTAGTTTGCGCTGAATTTAGAAGCTGTAGGGCAAAGAATGGACAAAATTTGGGAGAGATGGGAGAAAATTATGTTTGGAACCAAAATTTTGGGTATGGAGCCAAAACTTTGGGTTGGGTGGGCAAAGAAAACCAGCAATGTTTTGTATGATACAAAACTGCACTGCATTTAAAATAAATTGTATTTTTTATTTTTTAGAAAATTTCAAAATTCTATGGATATGAAAAATGAAGTATGCTATCAAATTCATCAAACAAGGTAAGATATCTAATATAATATGCAAATGCAGATATATAAGATTCAAAGTTTGCTTAGCAAGTTATATAATATGGAGATATATAAACTTATAATTATTTTATTTTTAAAATTTATTATAATTTCATAATTTTGTTTGTAAATTTTACGAATATTTTCAATTTATTATAGAAAATTTCAAAATATTGTTTTTTAATTTTAAATTTTATGAATATTTTATTTATGTATGATTCATGCTTATCTATATAATCTATATTCATGGCTGCGATTTCTAACGTTACAAACATAGATTATCATTAAATATTAAATACTAGATAATAAATATTACTTATTAATCATTAAAGATTATTTATTCATTATCAATTGTTAAATAGTAATTACTAATTATTTAATAAAAATAAATAACTACTAAATATTACTTCTTATTAGTTAATTATTAATTATTACTTCTTAATTATAATTTAATATTAATTATTTAATAGTTTAATTATTTAATATTAATTATAATTGAATATTAATCAGAAATTATTAAGTATTAAATATTACATCCTATTTATTAGTTATTAGTTATTAGTCATTACTTCTTAATTATAAATGAATATTAATTATTTAATATTAATTATTAATTATTTAATATTAATTATTTCTAAATTTTATGTATCTCTTTAAATTTTAGAAACAATTTATTTCTAGATTATTAAACTATAGTAAATAATTACTAAAATTATAAATTAGTTAAATATTAAATATTAAACATTAATTACAAATTATCAATTATTAAAAGTTAATTATTAATTACTTAATATTAATTATTAATTATTTGATATTAATTATTAATTATTTAACATTAATTATATTTACTAAGTATTAATAATATTTATTAATTATAAATCAAATATATTAGTTATAATTTATTAATTATTGATAATTAACAATAATATATTATTAATATAAAAAGTAAATATTGATTACAGATAATACTTAGTAATTATAAATTATTTATTAGTAATTATTAATTATGATAAATTATAAATTATAAATAATGACATATGTACATTATCATTTATAATTATTAAATATAAATTGCCATTTATAAATTATTATGTAACTATGTATTAATAATCGAAGATAATGGTGACTAATATTAATATTATTAATAACTAATTATTAAATATTAATAATTAATAATAACTAATATTTTTGAAGAAAGCTTTGTAATTATTAATTATCAAAAATTAGCAATGGGCATTTATTACAATAAGCATTTTGTGGTCGTTGTAAAATAGGCATCTACGACAAAAGAAAATAATTGTAATAGATATCTATTACAACGGGGAAATAGTGATGAAAACCGGTATCTATTACAATGGGTAAAAAACCGTTGTAATGGTCACATATTACAATGGTCAAATTAAAAATGTTGTAATAGGTGTCTATTACAATGTGCAAAGTAAAAGAGTGTTGAACAGTTGTATCTATTACAATAGGCCTGAAAAAACCATTGTAATAGGTTTCTATTACAACGGGCATTTAAAGACCGTTGTAAAAACGATGTTGTAATAAGGTATTTTTGTTGTAGTGTTATTTAACATTCAATATCTGAAGTCATCAATAAATCAATTCTTGAAATTTATATAAGTTTCCTTGTAATTTAATTCCCATTCATTTACTTATATAACTTAATTTCCATTTAATATGAATATTCATGAATAAAACATTTCACACTTAAGTGTTTCTACCTTTTAATTCACATTTATCCTTTTTTTATAGTGTCAATTAATAATAAACTTATTTATGAATCATTTCAGTCATTTCTTAAGTTTATAAACATTTTCTTAGATAATATTCACTTTTTACTATTCAATCCAATTATTAGTGTTTCAAAACATTAACTTATGTTTATAACATTCGTTCTACATCTTAGTTTTTCATTTATAACATATGTTCATTTCAAAGCATTTTGTTATTACGATTTTACATGTACAATATTCTATTACATATCCGTTTTTAACATTTCAACCTTTTAAACACTTTTGGAAGTTTTATATATGTTTCTAGAATGTAATTGAATGTTATACAAATTTATCTTATTCATTTTAGTTAACAAAAATAATTAATAGTTTACATCTTCTTAATTTTCATTATCTTTTAATTTACAAGCGACAGATCTCCAATTTCTTTACAGTTTCATTAAACACTTAGCCTCTAATTTCTTATTTTTCATTTTGGAAGTTTCCAACTATTAAAGTTTCACTTTATTTCTACAACTAAAATCATAAATTAACAGGAACTTTAGATTTCAAATTCGGGTTCATTTCAAATCATTTTGAAATAATCTAAATACTCATATCTTATATATATATATATATATATATATATATATATATATCAAATAATATTTAGAAATTTTAAATCAAAATCTATTTAACGAAGAAAATGCATAGCAAAGCTACTACAGTGGTCTTCCCACTTTGAGACTCGAAAATGAACGTCGATGTTGCTGCGCAGTCATCATCGAATTATTTTCCAACGACAGAAGAGGGGACTACAGAACTTGCTTCTTTTAAAAAAAAATCTTGGAGCATTCCTTTCAAGTACCCTTTGAAAACATTTCGAAACATTCTATTTGCAAATAATTCCAAATAATACTAATATATCTTTTCTCCAAAATCCTCGAAAAACCAATTTCAAAACACCAAAATTTAAATTCTCAAATTTACATTTAAATTCATTTATTTGTAAATCTTACATTTCTTTATAACATATAATAGTCAATAGTTATAAGAACCTTAACTAACCAAACAATAAATGACAATAATTAAATATTATCATTTACTAACATCCAACACAACAAAAAATTACAAAATCAATTTATGAAATTATATTTGTATATATATAAAAAAATATGATACTAGGTAAAATTGTTTCATTTACCTATTTGAAAAACAATATTGATGTCCATCTACCCTATTCAAGTGCTTAGAAACCCCTATCGATGCCATAACGTCCTACGTACCGACCAGAATTCATAAATACTCAACAAAAAATTAACATAATACAAAACATTTTGTAACACTAACAAATACGCTTTCTCATATATATACTCTCAGACTCATTCTAAGGTATTATTAATCCTATTTCTAACGAGTTTAACCTCAAAGGCTAAGGTATCTCTAAACCAAAGCTCTGATGCCAACTGTAACGACCCACCTTTTTGGACGGTTTAAATCGACAATAATCCACACATGTCTAACTCAAACCATTCAAATGAGAGGATTGTTAATGGGGTAAATAAGAAAATAAGAGAAGAGAAGGAAAAACAATAATCAGAATCTTACAGCGGAAGAACAAAATATAATAGTAACATAAACAGTTCATGAAGCTGTTTTACAAATAATATTTGATTACATTTTTACAATACAATCAGAGTTATACATACAGCAGGTAAAATAGGATAATGCAGCGGAATAACATGAACGCTGTGACGCCCCATATCACATGTTTTACCCAATCGTTCAATTCTCCTTCTCATCCGCTCGAGTGCAAAAATGTATTTTATATAGAAAATAATTGTTTAAGAAAACTAGTTTTTAAAAACAATTTTCATGGAATAATAATAATAATATAATACTAAACTCCGTCTTCGTCCTTCGGAAATAAGGTCTTCAACACTGAAAAGCTCAGGCTGACCCAAGTGTAATGAAAAGACAAACACTCGAGTTAGAACTAAATATTCTCATGTAAGTCAAATCAATATCACATAAAATATGAGTATAATGACGTCAAAGATGTTTACGGGTTTTTACATCTCTTATCTAGCATACAACGTGAGTGCAATAATTTAGGACATGCTTGGGATTTCTATCTTCTAAGAATCCGTTAAACTATCTATATATAGTAAGATACACTATTGTAAGTAGTGTCTATCAATAAAATATAATATTGAGAATAGCGTTAAGGCGTTATCCATATCCCCCTTAACGCATTTTATATAATGTTGTAGTCTATACAATACTGTAAACTTCACCATGAACTGGTGGGCTATCAGGAAGCACTCCATAGGTTCAACAAAAACCGAAATCATAGTGGGATCGATAAGGCAGATGGCAAGACACAACGAAGTAATGCCAGGGTAGGATTCTACCATTTGCACTTCTGGGCTGATGGCAACGCATAGCCGCAGCCACCGCCCACGTCGAAACTATGCTCCCATAATTAAATCGAAAGTGGCCACCAAATCATCACAAAGTAACATATATGGCATCGAAGAAGTGTGTCCGATCGGAGGAGTGACCTTACTTGGCCCGTCAATTGCTTCTATTTTAGTCACCTCAAGCTGACCCAAAGGCCAGGACTGCGTTCTTACCTCATACCAGTAGCATTCGCCAAGCCATCCTGCTTCGTTTTAGATTTTTCCACCACGTACACAGTTGTTAAAGTGGTTCCGGTATTGATATAGAGTATGCCAATAGTCGACCCCGGTGTATTTAACAACCCATCGTTATATTTTACACATCGGATGGTTCTTTTACATTTTAAATAGTTCATACTTCATATCAAAATATCATATTCACTTCAAAACCATATCACTTTCGAAATTATTATTTACTTCAAAATTATATTCACTTCCAAATCATAATCATTTCAGAATCATATTCACTTTCAAAATCATTATTCACTTTAAATCATATTCGTTTTCAAAATCATAACCACTAAAATAGGTTAAACCATTGTATCAAAATATTCGCATTTAAATCAAGTGAATCTAAGTCATAATAGTTCCAACTTTAAACAGTTGAATATTGAAATTAGTTTATATATTGAAATATTTATACATTAAATTAGCTTATACATTAATATATATATATATATGTGTGTGTGTGTGTGTGTGTGTGTGTTAAAAGTTGTTTATAAATTTAAAATAATATATATAATAAAATAGTTTATATATTAAAAATGTTATAGATTAAAATAGTTTATGTATTAATTTTTTTATATATATTAAAATAGGTTATATATTAAAAATAGTCAGTGTATTAAAAATTATTAATATATTATAATGGTTTATATAAGAAAATAGTTTATACGTTAAAAGAGTTTGTATATTAAAAGAGTTTACATTGAAAATAGTTTCAAATTAGAATTGTTTCTTCCAATTTCATAAATTAATTCAAATCAACTTTAGTTTCAAAAGTTCAATTTAAATCAATTTCAGTTCAACGATTTCAATTCAAAATGCTAAATGTTTCAATTCATATTCTCCTCAAAAAACCATTTCAATTTATATCGATTTCAAATCCTTGTTTGAACTACAAATTTAAACCACTTCAAACTCAATAGGTATCAAATTTTAAATATTCAAACGTTTAAAACAGCTCGATTTTGATAAATTTCAATTATATTTCAAATTCAATTTTAAGGTTTCAATTTAAATTTTTTAAACCAATTTCAATTTCAGCATTTTAACAGCTTGGAATTTGAAAATAATTTAGTTCATATAAATCTAATTTTATTTCATTTCAAATAATATAATTTAACTGGATTCAAAAATTAAGGATTTAAAATCATTTAATTTAACCAATCCGGTGTCCGTATATAATTTTCCATCCTATAGTCAAGTGATACGGATATATATCATTTCAATCCGCAATCTCAAGTAAAATTCAAAATATAAAATTTCTTAAATCTCTACAATCGTTTGGGTATGTATCATTTTAACCTATAGTGATTTTCCTATCAACAAACTAAGGGAACTTGCAGTATGATAAAAATATATATGGATAACATAACATTAGTCACATATCAACATAATTAAATAGCCATACATCCAACATAGCAATCAATAGCAACCAATCACAACAATTCACTAGTTATCAAATATCAGGTATTAACTAGCAATTTTATTTCAATTTCAATTACTATCAATTTAATTTCAGTTTCAATTCAGATTCACAATAAGTGTCAATGTAAATCACCAAACAATAAAATTAGCGACTTCATGATTCCAATTTAACTAACATCGGGATATTTTAGTTATGCATGCGTGGGTTAATTACTCACCCTTATTCCTCGTTGATTTAAAATCCAAATAAAGCCCAAAATTTGAACAGTATTAGAATTCAACCAAACCAGTTCCAAGTTGTTCAAAATTTCGATATGATCGCCACATAGAAAACTGCGTCCAAATCCGAGCTTGTATGAAGAAGTTACGCACGTTAGAACATTCAAAATTAAAATTAAATTAAATTAATATGGAGGGTAATTTATTAAATCGATTACCTTAAGAAACCCTAATCATCCATCTATAGATCGAACACGACCTGGCCGCCACTCTTCCCATCTAAACGTCGATGTACTCGCGCACTGCCACCTCGATCAGGCTCCACCGCTGCCTCGAGCACCCCAAGGCATGCCACCAACCATCATCGCGGTGCCTCCGCCGAATGTGCCCGACCACCACGTTAAAGATAGCCATAATCTGGTGATTTCCAACACCACTAGCATGAACCAACCATATGAATCGACTCCCCTAAGCCTCCTCTACCATGCACACTATCTGATCATCAAACGGGTGAAGATCCACCGTTGAATCGACAGCCTAGTTTCGACGATCGAGACTTCTACAATGTTTTCTAGCCAAACGATGCATCAAATCGAAAAAAGAATTGCGGCAGTAGATTGCGCTCATCGAGAGCTTTTCAACGATATATGATTTGTTATGGTTTAAGGAGTTTGATTTTGATTTGAAAATTGAAATTAGAGTTTTGATGTTGACAGCCATTGAGAAGGAAAGGAGAAAATGGAAATAATTGTACGTATAGAAATAAGAAAAAGCTGCTAGGGTTTAAGAAAAGAAATCTATTTATATAGACAGATGTATAGAATGAAGGAACATATTAAATTGGGTCAAACGATAGCAGCGGCCCCAAATGTCCGTTTCGCTCCCGAAACAAAAATGTGACATCCAATATATCAAAATATAGGTTTTTGATATTTTTAAACTCAATGGAACTTGTTTAAAACTCTAATTCCATTGTATACAGAAGTTAGCTTTAAAAATCAAATTATATTCACTTAGTTTCTTTTAATTGATTGCTACACATTTCGAGCTCATACGATCAAACAATAAGTCCGATCACTATGAAACTTCAAATCTTAGAATAATTCACTATTACAGATCCGATAAAATTGGTTTCATCGAAATCCGAGATAGTGGCCAAAATGGTTAATTTCACGTTAAGTAAATAAATTGTTATTAAATTGATTTAATCACCTTTAAATTCAAATTTAAAAGTTAACCATTTTCATCATTCTTAATTACGTACAAATTTGAAATCTTTTAAAACAAATTTTCCATGCCAAACTCAATATTTAAATATTGCACTACTTACAACGTTCAATTACAACTGTAATAAAATCCCAATTAATTATATTTTAATTTCAATCAATTTCTCACTCTTATTCTTGAATCAACTGTTACCTTATGAATATAATTAACATTAGCTTTCATTTTATTACATTCATATTCTACAGTTATCATTTTAACTCATATTAACTGTAATATTTAATTACGTCAATTTCACATTGATTTACAATTAATCTCAAACATATTAAACAATGAGATGATAAATAATTTTTTTTACCTTTAACTAATTTAATCGTATTTATGAATTTATTGTTGACAAACAAAGATTATAACTACTTACTACATTACTGATTTCATATCATATTCTATGTTAACCAATTTCAATTAATAACATATAATTTCACCATTAATACAACATTAAATTTATTCCTTATTTACTATTTAACCAAATTAACTTTATAATTATATCCAATTGATTGAAATTACACTAAAACAATTATCAATTACATTAAATCAGCATTATTAAATTGCATTCTAAAATCTTTCCCATTTATAAATCATAAATTTAATTTTTCCAATATTAAGTTCTAAAATTTTATTTAATTTAATGGTTTTTAATTATAAAAAATTACGGTCATTATAGGATTTCATAATATGAAAATATTATTTGAAATCTATAATTTTCGAATTTGATAATTAATTTAAGTAAAAACATTTATTTAAATTTGAATTTAAACAATCTCATATATATATGGATGTATGTATATGTATAACACTATTTATGTTAAATAGTAATGTCATTTGCTGAATATTTGGCGATAGATAGTTCCATTTAACGTATAATGTTGAGGAAATTTTTTAAAACCTAACTTAAAAGATTTGGATTGTACAAGGTTCAAATTTTTTTTGTACTTGATATGCTTTATGAAAATTAACTTTTGTTAAGACTATAACATTTTGATATTTTTCCATTAATTTTCGTTTTTTAATACGTTAAAATTCTAGAGTAATTAGAATTTTGACCTTTGCAATCTTTTTTTACCTAATTTACAAATTTTTACAAAAACAAAATCCTTATATCTAAAGGATAAATAATAATAAAACGCAGGTTGGTCAATGATCAATATACCAAATTAACATCACTTTACATATGCATTCTCAATTAAGTAGTTGTCCATATTTCTATTTAATTCTTCCATTATCCGACATATATACCCGCTTTTTCATTTTTATTTTTTTAAATAATCTTCTAAAATGATACGTAATGCAGTGAAT
Organism: Allium cepa; assembly: GCA_030765085.1. Classification (NCBI taxonomy): domain Eukaryota; kingdom Viridiplantae; phylum Streptophyta; class Magnoliopsida; order Asparagales; family Amaryllidaceae; genus Allium; species Allium cepa. The sequence goes on along the minus strand of CM060946.1, from coordinate 91,794,360 downwards.
GGTAATCATGCTTTAGTTAGCGGAATCATACCCCGCACTCACTAGTAATACAAAGCATATAAGCTTTCATATAATTAAAAGATTGAAAGAACATGAATGTATTGGCAAGAATATAAGATTGCATAACAAGGCTGTTTCATAATGAAACTTGTTAAATTCTCGTATAGTGAGAATGAAGTAGCAACAAACAATGACCTGGCTGCACTATACTACCGTCACTACTAGAATCGGCTTGTATAGTGTCCAGGCCTTGCGTCGACGAGAATCGGCCATAAAACACGGCTGATTCTAGCCGACGCAATATCGCATTACATAAGCAACAACCCACGAACATTTTTCTCATTTTCTTCCCTCCCATTTTCCCTTCCAAAACCCTCCTCCTCGTCACCCGCCGCAACCACCTGCCGTCACCCCCGTTCCAGTCAACATCTAGCCCCCGACGCTCTCCAACGCTCTCCGTTATCTCCTTTCTTTCCGATTTTAGTTTATTTGAGGTATGATTTAAACCATAAATTTTGAAATTAGTTGATGGTAGATTAGAAATTGATGATTGGTTGGTATTATTCGATGATATTACTATTTTAGATTGGTTTGGAAATATAATTTTGACATTGTCGGCTTGAAATTGGGGAAATTAGGGAAAAGAGTTGATTAACAATTTGTAATTGTTGATTATTGCGTATAGATTGATGTTAATGGTGTACATTAGTTGATGATAAAAGGTATTAGTTGATTTAGTATAAAAAATCTATTTTTACTAATTGTATGTGTGAACAACTTATTTTAGTTTACATAATCGGCAACTTAAAAATTAATATAGTAAATGAAAGTTAAATTACGCTGTAAAATTTTAAATTTAGTTAATAAATATTTAAATAGTTGAATGAATATTGTTAATTATAAAAGTTTTATTTTTTAACCCCTTAGAGAATTTTTGCCCCGTCTGAAAAGTGTTGTATATGATCGTTATATAGCTGTTCGGTTTTTCATAGAACGGACATCTATATTCATCTGATACAATATTTGTCGGATTTGTCCGTGTATTGGACAAGTTATGAATACAATAAAGTATAATTACATTTTGTAAATCATATCATTTTAAACGGTTCACAAAATTCCGATAGCACTTCCGTTTTGTTCTCTGTGCATACGTATTTGTGTACGATGCAGGGAACAAAGGGGAAGTGCTACCGAAATTTTGTGAACCGTTTAAAATGATATGATTTATGAAATGTATAACTTTATTGTATTTGTAATGAGAAGTAGGATGGTCGACCATCAAAGTTAAAACAATAAAGCAAAAGGCAAAAAATAAATCAAATTGATTATTTGGATTAATAAACGATAAACTTTATTGTGTTTCTAACATATATTTTCAAATTAGGAAAAATGTTCGAATATTTTCTCGACCGTAGTTGGATATATGAAGTTAGAACTGGTATGAAAGGTTCAATTAAGAAACATTTCTGTAATGATGTACACGAATTTATTAGATTCGCTAAATCTAATAATCGAAATAATGAAGAACTTCGTTGCCGTGTAGTAAGTGCAAACATTTGAAGCATTGAAAAGCGGATATAGTTGAAGTACATTTGTATAAAAATGGTTTTGTGCCGAATTGTTACTTGTGGGATCGTCTTGGAGAACTTCTTGCATCCACACCTAATCCTGTAGCGTTAGATGACAATAATATTATGACGAATCCAGTAGAAAATATGGTGGAAGATGCAACACGATCAATGTTTCCAATGTTTGATTAAGTTGACGATGAAGATGTAAATGTTGAAAAAGAACTGACTGTGGGAGCTAAAAAAATATGATTTATTGGACTCTAATAAAAGGCCGTTATGGGATGGTTGTAAAAGTGGAACCGCATTATCAATAGCTGCCGAATACATTACTATGAAATCAAAATTCAACCTTACAGAAGCTGGATTTACAACAGTTGTACAAGCAGCAAAACGACACATGCCACCCAATAATCTGATGTGCGATAGTCATTATAAAGTGAAAAAACTTATGTCCACTTTCGGTCTGCCGTACCAAAAGATAGATACATGTGTAAAAGGTTGCATGTTGTATTGGAGAGATGACGTTAAGCTTAGAAAATGTAGAATATGTAACGAAGAAAGATACAAACCAAGAAAAAAAGGAAGAAGTTCCACACAAGAGGATGCATTATTTTCCCATCACTCCCAGACTTCAAAGGTTATATGCATCTTCTGCTACGGCGTGTCATATGCGATGACACGGTGTGAGAACCCCGGAAGAAGGAACTTTGATACATCCATCTGATGGAGAAGCATGGAAACATTTTGACAAGACTTATCCCGCATTTGCTGCCGAAAGCCGTAATGTCAGACTCGATTTATGTACGGATGGATTTGCACCATTCTCTCTGTTTGGTAGTAAATATTCATCATGGTCTATTATCGTAACTCCTAATAATTTACCTCCATGGATGTGTATGAAAACTCCATATATGTTTCTCACTACTGTCGTCCCTGGGCCTGATGATCCAACACAAGGAATCGATGTTTATTTACAACCATTGATCGAAGAGTTGAAAACGCTATGGAATGAAAAAGTTGAAACGTACGACATTTTGAGAAAAAAGAATTTGCGTATGTTCGCTTCTTTGTTGTGGACTATTAGTGATTTTCCTGCATACGGGATGCTTTCAGGTTGGAGTACGGCTGGTCGTCTAGCTTGTCCTTATTGCATGGAAGAAACATGGGCGTTTTCGCTATGGTATGGAAAGAAAATTTCTTGGTTTGATTGTCATCGGTGTTTTCTCCATCTCAATCATCCTTTTAGAAGAGATAGAAAAAGCTTTATAGCTAACAGAGAAGAGAGTATGCAACCATCAAAGATTTGGTCAAGCGAAGAAATATATGAAATTGTAAAGGAGTATCCGAAGATACATGAAACTGGAGTGCACACTGAAATTCCAGGTAAATCATACATTCATAATTGGTGCAAATAAAGTATATTTTGGGAGTTACCCTACTGGAAAGATCTCCTACTTCGACATAATGTTGACGTGATGCACAACGAAAAAAACGTGTTTGATAATGTGTTTAATACAGTTATGAATGTAAAGGGGAAAACAAAGGACGATTTGAATTCAAGAGTTGATATAGCAAACTTTTGTAAACGTCCCGAACTTCATATGAAACCCAATGACTGTAAAAAACCCAAAGCATGTTATGAGCTAGACAGTAAGCAAGTAAAACTCGTGCTAAAGTGGGTGGAAGCACTAAGATGTCCTGATGAGATTTCTTCTAATCTTCGTAGATGTGTTGACTTTAAAAACAATAAATTGAGTGAGATGAAAATGTAGGATCTAGATTAACCCTATAGGGGGGTGAATAGGGTTATAGCAAATTTTCTCGATTTTAACACAGAAAACAAACTGCAGAAATAAATATGTTGTAAAGTAAATCACACACAAAATTTACCCAGCTTCGGCAACCCCTGCCTACCGCTGCACTCCCAGATTTCTATTAGAATTAAACAGTATCCCGCTTACAAACACTCTACTAGACTCGCAAACCCTTTTGCTCCCGCTCACAAACACTCTCATAGACTTGCACACCCTGCTCCGCCTATAGAGTTTCGCTTACTCGCAAACTCTGCTCCGCCTATAGAGTTTTGCAAACTCGCACACCCTGCTCACTGAACTAATTCTAACTAGACAATTTGACACTACCTACAACCTAGGTGGTGATTTACAAATTCTTAGACTCGAAAAGAAAAAAAACAACTTCAAAAATACAAACAGGAGCAAAAATTAAAATATAAACTTGAATCCCTAATTTTTGCTCAAAATAAAACTAGACTTAAAACTTAAACCCTATTAACGAATAAAACTAAAACTCCCTCTATAATAAACAAGGCCGGCCCAATTATTCTTTAACCCAACCTTTGTCTTTTGTTTGTGAAGAGAAATGGCGGCCCTCTGTTGTATTTCGTTCGATCTGGAATTAGGGCTTCGGCTATTGCGATCCAAATTGGGGCTTGTTCGATTTGAATTAGTGGTGCTCTTGCGCACGTTCTCTGATGATCAATTTACTGTTTTGCGTTGCTTTTGCTCGCTCGTTCTTTGATTTGCGTTGCTTGGGCTCTTTCGTTCTCTGATGATCGAGTTGTTGATTCGGTATGTAATTTCTTTCGTTGCTCATTTAAATTGCTTGCTTTTTTACTCGATGCCAATGATGAGTTTTTTTGGTTCAGTATTTATATGAATTCGAATCACTTGATTTCATTCGTATCAGTTCGATACTTTCCAAAAAATTTCATTCCTTGATGCGCACGGCTTTCCTGATTTACTTTCTGTCTTGATGCTCACGACTTTGATTTTGATGCGTTCGATACTTACTTGATTGATACGACAAAAACTTTCCTTTTTAATTTTCTTTGACTTTCATATTTTCAAAGATACGTATTTGATTTTTGATACTTGATCATCTCTGCACTGTTGAATCTCGTTCATCCATTGTTGCTTTTGACTTTACACGGCATTGATTCTCTGGCCCCTGTGAGCTTCGTCTCTGGCCATTTTTCTGGTTGGTTTAACCTGAGCTTCAATTTAGCATTGCATTCGTGAGTATGATGTTGTCTGGACATTTGGTCATGTTGCAGTATTCATTGTCGTTGTTCCCTGTACTTGTAGTTGTATCATTTCGAATTCCATACTTCTTCCATTTGTCAACTCTGCATTTGTTTCACTGGTATCTTCACTGTGTTGATTTGAGCAGCTGGACTTAGTGATCTGGTGCATTTTGCTCGAGTCACTTGCATTTGTTTGATGTCATGTTAGTTCGAATTGCACTTGCTCTTTTGTACTGCTTCACCATGTCACTTGAGGTCTTGCAGTTGGTTTATTGATGCATTCATGTTTGCTTTGTATCATTCATGCAGTCTTGTCTTGGTTGAGTTTGTTGTGCACTTGCTTGAGTTTCACTGCCATACTTGGTCGTGCTGTAGTCTTCAAGCATGTTGCTGTTGGGTTGTAGTTTGCATTATGTTGGTCGAGCTTGCATTTGTTATAGTATTCATTGAGCTGAATATCATGGTGTTCTGTTCACCCATTACTCCACTGTTCTTTGTATTTACTTGATTGTTGCAGTCCATGTTGCTGTGTTGATCACTTGATTGTGTAACTTGTGGTTTCATTGCTGCACTCGAGTTTTGTTACTTGAGATGCTTTGTTGAGTTCCATTTGACTTGACTGTACTTGTACAACTTCATTGTGGCTTGTACATGCCGTATTGTCTGGTCTTTGTTTGCTTCTTTGATAGTTGCACTCTGTCTACTGCATAGTGGTCTGCTGTGTTACTTGACCTGTCTGGTTCATCTGGTTGATGTGCACGTCACTGCTTCTTTTGTTGTATACATGTCCACTGCAGTTTCGATTTGTCGAAGCTTTGCATTTGAGTTTATTGTGCCTTGTGTTGAACCCAGTTTTAAAACTCGGGTTTGACCTTGTGCTCGTATTGTGACTTCACGTGAGTTGAACCCGGCTTTTCATTTGGGTTTGACCTGTGCTCACCTGTCCCTGTAGCATTATCAAGTGTATATCGATGTGCACGGCCTTGTGGCATGTACAGTGATGCACTGTGCATGTCACACTGTTCGTGTGTGACGAATTCAAATATGAATAATGACGAACAACCCAAATAACCGAGGCAAATCATATTTTCAAAAATCATATTTTATTTTATATTGCAAAAAACATTTCTTTTTCAATTTTACTGCGTTAGTGAATATTTTTGCAGATTGCTTAGATGCTGGATTCAAACTGGAATGCAGTTGAAGACAAAATACGAGTGTGAGTGATATGTAGTGAGGAAATTATGTAAACTGAATTGTGATGTAATCAAAAATGTATATGTATAGTGAGAGCTTGAATTTGTACTATTCAAGATTGTAATAAATATTTGTTTGAATAAAATTTCCGTTTGAATTCAAATTCTGTGTAACTTGTTCTGTTTGAATTCAAATTCTGTGTAATTTATTTTATTCAACAAATATTTATTTAATCTATGAAAAACAAAATAGTACATTACCAAATACATTTAAATGAATATATATATGTTTATTATCATCGAACAAAAATCATATAAGCGCTAAGCGCATATTCCACATTCTCCCCCTTTTGATGATAACAAGCATATATTTAAGATTTTGACTATGTTAAATGTATTTGATCAATGATATACTCTAATTGCTCCCCCTATTTGAATGCTTTCTCTCTACATGATGCTCCCCCTACATATATGCATGCAAATAGAAATATTCAAATAAGCCTAGATGCAAATGGAAAATTATTTGACCTTTGCTTGATTCTATTTGACAAAATCTTAACTTTTCTCTCCCCCTTTTGTTATCAGCAAAAGAATAATAGTGTTAGAGAAAAATAGAGATTAAGTGATCAATATTAATCCAACATTAAAACTCAAATTGAATATAAATATTAAACTCCAATAAGAATCAAACAAAAACCATAACTACCCTTGTTAGGAGCATATTCCACTTTTAGAAATGATGGTAATGATGTTCTCATATAAAATCATTCAGTTGTATCTACTTGTGGTACATTTATATCAGGAATTTGAATATCTACTAATCATGCATAACCGTTAGGACTTTTAAATGAGATTAGTAGTATTCCAATTTAATTTTAAAAATGAAATCAAGTATCTTCTAACCATGCATGACCGTGAGGACTTTTAAATGGGATTAGAATCAACTTGTCTATTTAATCAATTAATTTTGATATGCGTTCCATACATGCATAACCGTAAGGACTTTTAAATGAGCATGGAAGCACATAATCAAAAATCCAAGTAATTCACCCATGCATAACCGTGAGGACTTTTAAATGAGAGTGAATACTTTGGATATTTATTTATTTTTACAAAAAAATTGTGAAATGAAAAACAAACAATCCCTGAATATAGTACCACATATCGACAAATTATATTGAATATTTGATAAACCATGGTCGATAGAAATAATGATAGATATAGAAATGGTCATGGAATCTTTACCCAACAAAAAGTTTTATAACTCTTGTTTGAATTCCTAAAGAAATTTTCCAAATATACTCTCTTGAGTAATGTATGTTAAATATCAACACTTATCATCTTTTCAATCACTATTTATCTTTTCGATAATTAGTAGGGAGTCGGATTAGTCAAAATTTGTCATTTAAAATCAAATAAAAATGACTAATCTGAAAGTATGGTCAAAAATGATTTTCTCGAGGGGGTTATATAAGAAAATAAATTTCTGCTAATTGAAAATTATTTGTAATGAAAAATATGCAGATATTTTCTTTGAAAAACGATGCAGTTACTAAATGTCTCACAAATCACGTTCAACTAGTAATTTTTCTATCAACTAGATTACCAGTGTAATCTGCATCTGAGTTTCTCTTTCAATCCAAAAAATCACTAACTAAAATTGATAAACCAGACCATGAAGTGTGCATCAAAATTTTCAAACTCAATTTCAACAACAATTTAAATGACATTCTCGAATTTGAATTGAAGCCGTGTAAATAATCAAAAAAGAACCGTGAATATAGAGTTATAGCCGATTATGACCAAATGTATCCAACAAAACACAATGTTTAATCCAAACAAATATGTATGAAGTAATTCGAAGAATGGTGCTTTTTGGCATCAATATAATTGGCCAACTAAGTCAAACAAGTCATCTTTACAACATCTCAATATTGGCTGATTTCATTCAGAATATGGTGCAGATGATCACATTTAATTTATCGATCAAATAAATATACCTTTACCTGTTTTACCTTTACGATAATTTCTCGTGATTGCCCATTGTGATTCTGTCACCTTTGTACCAGGCTAAGGAACTTTGCTTTGTTGCCCGTTGTGTTTCTGGAACAGCCAAAATCCAGAGAACACTGTTGTTGTTCCTTAGTCTACCACCATACCTACACGATGAAAGATTTTTGTGACCTATTTGTTTTTATAGGTACATGATTGTTAGTGGCAGAAACATTGTGAATAAGCAAACCTTTTGGAACCCAAACTTATTTAGTCCTTTTATTCTTGTTCAATAGACATGAAATTTGTTTGTAGAATTCTTAGGAACCCAAACTTGTATAAATTTTGTGTTCTTGTTCCTATGACTACAATTTTCAACACGATGTCCAATGGTTTCCTTAAGACTTAAGTTTTCTTTTTCAAGTTTCTCAAAGCTATTCTTAAGTCTTGATAATTCTGAATCTAAAATTTTACATTTTTTACATTCAAGGTTTTGAATATTTTCAATTTCAGTTTCTAACCTAAAATTTTCATGAGCAAGTTTTCTCCTATCAAATTTCAGTTTTTCAAATTTAGATTCAAGAGTATCAACCATTTTAGTAAGATCAAGGCACATATAAACAAGTTCTTTATAAGAATAGTTACCTCCCTTACTAGATTCCTCTGAACTTGCTTCTGAATCTGTTTTTGCCATAAGACACAAATTAGCCTCCTCTGAGCTATTATCCGAAACTTCCTCTCCTTCTTCATCATCCCAAGTTGCTGCAAAAGCCTTCTTCTTCTTTTTCTTTCCTTTGTTGTATTTGAGAAGTGGGCATTCTTGTTTGAAGTGGCCAGGCTTGTTGCAGTTATAACACGTCAGTTCATTATCGGAGTTGTCAGAATCTTTTGACTTATTACACTTTTTTTTATTCTTGCGTGGCTTGAATCTCGACCATTTTCTAAGATTATTGACAGCCATTGCAAGCTCTTCGATTGGATCTTATTCTTCTTCATCGCTTTCTTCTTTGCTCTTTAAGGCAATCGTCTTCTTCTTTGGTTCGGAGTTGTTGCGTTCTTCCTTTGCTTTTAGCTCAAGCTCATATGTCATCAAGTTACCAATCAACTCCTCCATGCTTAGTTTACTCAGATCTTTCGATTCTTGTATTGCCGTGACTTTTGCCTCAAAGTTTATTGGTAAAACTCGTAGCACCTTCTCACAAGCTCTACCTCAGTGAATACCTTCCCGAGCGCTCTAGCGTTGTACACCAAAGTTGAAAAGCCCCCAAACATGTCCTTTATGCTCTCGCCTTTGTCCATCACAAAGTTCTCGTATTCATTGCTGAATAGGGCTAGAAGAGACTCCTTGACTTGAGAAGTTCCTTCGTGTGTCACCTCCAAAGTGTGCCAAATTTCCTGTGTTGTTGTACAATGAGAAATTCTATTAAATTCATTTTTATCAAGAGCACAGATCAAAGCGTTCATTGCTTTGACATTTGTAGTTTTTAATTTCTTATCGTTAGCATCCCACCTATCCTTAGGTTTAGGAATCTCAGTACCACCAACAGTTATAGTGGGAGGTTTATAGCCAGTTTCAATGATGTCCCATACATCATAATCAACAGAACTAAGATAAATACCCATCCTAACTTTCCAATAAGCATAATCATTCCCGTTAAACATGGGTGGCCTAGCAATAGATTGCCCCTCAGAAAAAGCATTATTTGATGAATTCATGACTCTAGAGTTAAAGAAAAATACCGTGCTCTGATACCACTTGTAGGATCTAGATTAACCCTAGAGGGGGGGGGGGGGGTGAATAGGGTTATAGCAAATTTTCTCGATTTTAACACAGAAAACAAACTATAGAAATAAATATGCTGCAAAGTAAATCACACACAAAATTTACCCAGCTTCGACAACCCCTGCCTACTGCTGCATTCCCAGATTTCTATTAGAATTAAACAGTATCCCGCTTACAAACACTCTACTAGACTCGCAAACCCTTTTGCTCCCGCTCACAAACACTCTCATAGACTCGCACACCCTGCTCCGCCTATAGAGTTTCGCTTACTCGCAAACTCTGCTCCGCCTATAGAGTTTTGCAAACTCGCACACCCTGCTCACTGAACTAATTCTAACTAGACAATCTGACACTACCTACAACCTAGGTGGTGATTTACAAATTCTTAGACTCGAAAAGAAAAAAACTTCAAAAATACAAGCAGGAGCAAAAATTAAAATATAAACTTGAATCCCTAATTTTTGCTCAAAATAAAACTAGACTTAAAACTTAAACCCTAATAACAAATAAAACTAAAAACCCCCTTTATAATAAACAAGGCCGGCCCAATTATTCTTTAACCCAATCCTTTGTCTTTTGTTTGTGAAGAGAAATGGCGGCCCTCTGTTGTATTTCGTTCGATCTGGAATTAGGGCTTCGGCTCTTGCGATCCAAATTGGGGCTTGTTCGATTTGAATTAGTGGTGCTCTTGCGCACGTTCTCTGATGATCAATTTACTGTTTTGCGTTGTGTTTGTCGACGGAATTTCTATCGGTTTAGAAAGCCGTCGAACGAATTTAAATTAAAAATTACCGCAAACGCACGGTGTACGAATGTAGCACGCGGCGAATACGGGTCGATCCGTAGGGAATTGATGATTTTAAAATTCTATTCAATCAAATTAACCAAACTTGAAAGTGTGATTAGCTAAAAATGTAAGAAACTAACAAAAACTAGCAAAAGAAAAATAGATAAAAATATGAGATTTAAATGACAATTTAAAGGCAATTTCCACTCTCTAAATCACATAAATCAACAAAATGAAGTTATGATCTCTCTTTTCTTGTCATTAGTGAATTAGTTGATGTGCTTATCATAAGTATGGTATATTTGTGCTATTAATTAGCTCAATATAAACCATCAAACTATAACACAACCACTAATACACTTTTAAATCTCATAAAATATGACAACTAAGTTGAAAGCAAAATCTATTTTAAGCATGGCCTATTAACTATTAATTAGAAATACAAGCCATCAAATTTTAATTTCAACAATCACTTCTTTGCCATAATCATATGTAGATGAAGAGGCAATTTGTGTTTTGTTTGTTTAAGCATAACATATTTGTTATGAACAACATAGACTATCAAATGCAAAGCTAAACAACATCATTAAACCACTTCAATCATTCTCATTAAGCACAAAAAGAGAGCATAAACATCAAATTAAGTTGAAACTACATGATTAGAGAGCTTCATTACCCCTAAATTGAAGGGGTTTAGCCTCTCATATTTGTCATCAAAACAACAAATGTAGCTTTCAACATGAAAGAATAAGAAAAGAAAAAGAGAGCAAAATTAAATGAACAAACTATTCTACTTGCATAAAAGAGAAGAGATCTACACTACAACATGAAAGTAAATGAACATGAAAAGGAAAGAGCATGTATTGAATTGCATAAAAAAAAGAAATTACATGAGAATAAAAAAATGGCTAAGTAGCCATGAAAATAGAAAGAGAATAGCTTTGTTTATTTTGAGCCTAAGACTAATGAGAGGAAGAGGGAATGTTACACGAAACATAGGGGATATATATACAAGTTTAAAACCCTAATTCCTATTTTTGGGGAATGCCCAAAATGCCCATGAGAAATTGTGGAGGCCAAGTTATCATTAGCATGTTTTAATCTCAACTTAAATGTACATGAAGCCATTAAATCCATAAGCATGTGCATTAGCCTTTAATTTGTACATTAAGGTAGGTGTGTAGGTGGGGTCCTCCATGATCTTCACTTTGAATTATTTCCATCTTCATTCCTTTGCATTGATTTTGTACATGCATATCTTTATGAAACCACTTGTGAAAGTCACCAAATTTCCTACAAAAAACATAGAAAATTCTAAGTAAATTTTCACAATTTAATAAATGCACAAAAATGACCATTTCACCCTTGTATGAAGATGAATGTGTGACAATTTGGAATTAATGTGAATTTCGGTTAAAACAAGTTAAAATACCCAATATGATCATTTATTTAATTTAAATAGATTAAATATGGCGATAAAAATGTGCACATTTACGTGCACATCAAATACCCCCACACTTATCTTTTTATTCGTCCTCGAATAAAGGGAAACTAAGATAAATCCATTTTCGTAGGAAGCACGATTGCATTGAGCGTATGCAACAAGCCGTTAAACCTCCGGGTGTCCCCAGTAGGACGAGTGTTGTCTCGTGAGAGTTTTCAGCGGATACTACCCACAAAATCCAAATGCAGGATGAAAATATTTACAAAATGCAAGATTTATTTACAAAGAGATGAATGCAAATTTTTGAAAATATTTACAAATGAAGGATTTATTTTTAAATTGACACGAATAAGTTAAATATAGGTTTTGGTCATTATCTTGAAAATTTAAGTCATTTACTTGTCAAAATTTCCAACAAAAATCAAGTTATCATAACAAATAGACAATAGTTTAACTTGTTGTTTCGGTTGATAACAAAGTGTAATTATAAAATGGATCCTTAGTTGATTATCAAAGTTTATCAAAGTGATATTTTCATTTCTTTTCAATAACAATTCAAATCAAATAAGTAAAAATAGTGCTAGGATTTCAATTGCTTGCTCTCTCATTATTTGTAAGAAAAATTACACACCTAGCTTAGGTAAACTGAGGCCAGATATACCACCCATGCACTGCCTTTCGGGCTTATGTGAGCGGAGTACAGAGCATGGCGAGTGCACACACTTTCATGCATACACTATCGACCGTAGGTGGTTTTTATTAAGTCTTTTTTTACATGTGTTCCATACATCATAACCGTGAGGACTTTTAAATAAGTATGAAAGCACATAATCAAAAATTCCAAGTAATCACCCATGCATAACCGTGAGGACTTTTAAATGAGAGTGAATACTTGGATGTTATTATTTTTTATTTTTATATTTTTTGAGTGGGAGTTTTGCAAAATCATCTTAGCACATCTTAGCACCATTTAACTTAGAAGACAAAAAAGGTTATATCCTTTACTTTAAATCAACCACTTCTTAAAACAAAGATTTTCAATTAGGATGTACTTCATAATTAACACGTACGAATCTTCCTATATACTAGTTAAACCATTATTATTTCTAATCAAACTTCATTTTTATTTTTGTTAAAACCAATAAATTTTCAAAAACTTCAATTTAATAAACCAAAGCCATATATTTATCTTATAGCGTTTCTTTTAAAAATAAATCAAAAGAAAATTTGTTTTTGGGATTTTTTTTAATCTTTTTTTTTATTTTAAAGCAAAAATAAACCATGAAAAAAAAAGAATGAAGATGAGTCCCCCCCCCCCCCACTTGATTTTGACTATGTCCCCACAGTCAACCCAAGTGGAAGGAGAAAATATAAAAACCTAACCTTTATTTAAATAAAAATGAAAACATGATTATTTACAAGTCATCAGAAAGTATGCCGTTAAAGAGTAAATGAACCGGTCTTCCAAGAACCGATTCATTTGTCTCACCAAGTATGTAAGACACAGCTCAAGCGCAGAAAACCAAACCGTAAAAGATTTCGAAGTTGAACATTGATTTGGAAAAACGAATGTTTTTTTATTGAAAATTATACGAGTTGTTTTGTTTTCGATGATTTTTGGGGTCGATAAAACAATTGATTGAAGTTCTAGTTTATTTTCACCAATTTGAAATTCAAGCTTATTATTGAAAGCATTTTCCGAGTTATTGATTTCAAAATCAAGATGGTGATTTTCATCTTCCCCGTCGGAATTTAACAACTCGTCATCCAAAAGTCCAAAAAATTCGTGTTCATTAAATTCGTCTTCCTTTGTTGGATTATCAACAACTTTATTACATATCTCAAGTTCAAAATCCAAAGTTGTTGTATTCAAATTTCCGAAATCGAGAAAAGGAAGAACGAATTTTAAATTTGGTTCCATACCCTCAAAAGAATTGAAATCCAACTCAATTACCATGTTTTCAACAACTTCGTTAAGATTTTCGTTTTCAATTTAGAAAGTTGTTATTTGAAAATCATCGATTTGGGTAAAATGTGGATTATCACTTGACTTGTCACATGTTGGAATTTGAGTATGTTTATCACGTTGATTCAAATATGTTTCGAACACCAAATCCATGTGATCATTGTACATTTCATTCATTTGCTCAACAAAGTCAAATTTGTAATTATTAACTTGAAAATTTTCGATTTGGACTTGTTGAGAACAAGAATTGTCAATTTCGACAAATGGTAGATTATTGTTTGATCTTCGCAAGTTGAGATTTGATTATGATTTTCACGAAAAGTTTTGTATTTTTCAAGTAATAAATCCCCGTTATCTTTTTCCATTTGGTCAACAAAATCAAATTCATGATTATTAGTTTGAAAAATTTTCACTTTGAATTTGATGAGGACCAAAGTTTTCAGTTGTATTGTGGTTGAGATTATACCCATTGCCAAATTCGTTTGAAAAATTGTTTCCATTTTTGTTTTGAGTTTGAAATTCATTTTGGAGATCAAAATTGAATTGGCATGGGTTATGATCGAAATTGTTCGAATTTTGAATTGAACTCAAATTTTGAAATCCTTGACTCGAGTTATTACACAAATATGAATTGCACAAATCATTTATCTCTTGATGTTGTTGTGTAGAGAGTTCGAGTAAAGATGAAATCATTTCAATGCTATTTTCAAGAGTCGAAGGTTGATCATCGTTTTGAAAACTTTGTTGTTCAAAATTTGAATTATTTACAAAATAGTTGTTGTTAAAATATCCATACGAATTTGGACTGAAATCATATGGATTATATTGATTTTCACAATTATTGTAAAATTCAAGTGGATATGGATATTCAGACATTTTCAAGAATGTTTTTTTTTGGTTTTTTTTTATAAACGAAAGATATTTACAATGAAAATTTATTTTTGAAAAGGGAAATCGATTTTTGTTTTGTTTTTATTTTTCAATTTTTTTTTTGAATTATGGGTTTTCTATTTTTTTTTGAAATTTCAAAGAAAAGGATTTAAAAATTTCAAAGGAAAAGGAATATTTTCAATTTTTTAGTTTTGAATTTTCAATTTTTTTTATATATGCATGAACTAATGCAACTAAATGAATGCAAGGGTTAGTTACAAATGATTTATCCTAAGTTAACCCAAAATTGTATAATCACAAACTGTCTTAAATAAACAAGATAGTTCTCAGCCAGGTAACGGGCAGGATTTATCGGTGCACCACGAATCACCGTAGCAATGCAGCCGAAGGTTTAAGTACCTTCAGAGGAACAACCACTATAATATTTACGAATCACTGTAATATTTATAAATGATTATTGCTTTGCCGTAGCCTAGACACCAAGAATTTAAATTGTTCAAAGAGGACAAATTGTTAATATACAATTAAGTGTTATCGATTTCTAATCGTTATTATTAATCAAAATCTAAGATGAAATGCAGAACAGAAATTAAACGTGTATTAACAATGCAACTACGAATGAGTTTTTTTTATTTTTTTAAAATGCAAATGCAAGCAACCAACAATTCAATTCAAATAAAACTAGAAATGAAAGCAGAATTTTTTAGCAAGTAGAGCAATTTATTTTGGCTAGCTCAGGAAGCAATTTTCAGCATGCTATTCTTCCTTTATTTCCTGCTTTGGCAACCTGAAAATTAAAAACTAAGATATATACAATATTTTTTTTTTGGTTTTTTTTTTGAAAGGAACCTTAAAAGTAGGGTTTTACTTAAAAAAAAAATTGTTTTTGTTTTTTTTTTTGAAGTTAAACAAAACTAGAACCAATAGAAAAACCTTAACTCAACAAAACAAAGCAACTTTCTCTCTTTTTTTTTGTAAGAAAAAGAAAAAAACTAAACTAATCAAGAAACTAAAACAACTAGTAAAAATAAATAAAAAAAATTAAAAAAAAATTAAAAGAAAGCAAAATTTACCTAAAACACTCTTTAAAAAAAACTAAATCAGGGCCCGGCCCACACAAGATAGTAGAGAAGTTCACTTACACGGTCAAACCTCAACACAATGCAATCGAATCGTTTATATTCACATAACAAAAACTAAAGTTCCAACAAATCGAAAGTTTCTCAAATTTACCGACAAATCGAATAGAATTCCCAAATCCACAGTTTCAAAATCAATTCGAGGTTCAGCGATTCAATTTGGCCGAGGTATGGAGTTCGACTTCGGGTTGAGGTGGGTTTTGTGTTGGAGTCGTAGTCGAAAGGGTTTTGGGGTGTTCAAATTCCATCAGACGGGTGGGCGTTTGTCTTGTAGGTGAGACTGTGGGTGTCGGAGTTTGTAGGTGTCGCAATCAACTGTTCTGGTTGTTGTATGTATGTTATGAAGAGGTGAAGCTGTGTTGATGGCTGTGGGATGTTGTGACTGGTTTGGATGGAAGGGATGTCTGGGTTGCTATCAGTGTGTATGCAGTGGTCGCCTCGGCTCTGCTGTTGGATAATGTGTGATGTATAGAAGTCAGTGGATTGTTTTGAGTTGATGGTGATATGGAACTGCAATGATGATCTGGGATGGGTTGTATGGGTATGTATGCAGTGCAGTAAGTCGTGACAGTGGAGTAGGAATGACTGTTTGTGAATTTTGGTTTGTTGAAATGGTTATTTTGGTTTTAAGGAGGGTGAGATTGCGGAGGTGAAGGGAAGACGTGGTTGAGGGTGTGAATGCTGCTCTGGTCGTGGTGGAAGTTGTAGCTTGATGTTAGAAGTGTGGCTTGCTGTGTGTTTGCGGAGGAGCAGACGTGAGGCAGAGGTGAATGATGGCAATGTTATAGTGAAGAGTTGATGATAGTTTGAGTGTGCACTGTGCACTGTAGTGAGTTTTGACAGTAGGCTGTTGGTTGGTCTGTGGAAGTGATAGGGTAGTGTTTATGGTCGAAGATGATAACGGTGCTGAGTGGTTTATGCAGATCAGTGGTTTTAGCAGAAGAAGTGATAGGGTTTGATGAATGTTTTATGGCCTGTGCCTGACGATAAAGCGATGATGTGTAGTTTGAATTGCAGATGTGTAGTTTTATGTAGAGATGACAGAAGTGGGTGGTGAAGTAAAGGTTGGTGCAGTTTGTGGGCCGAGGGGTTGGGTTTTGTTGAAATGTTTGCCGTGTAGGAGTTGAGATTGTTGAGATGAAGTAGGCAGTGCTTCGGTTGAAGGTTGAATGTTGAAGTATGGAAGAAGCAGTAATAAGCAAAGGGAAGTATGGTTTGGTAGAGGATGAAATGAAGAGGAAGAAATGACTGTTTGTAGGCAGTGGATTGAAAGTGAATATGTTGCTGTTTTGTTTGGTGTTGGTGAGGGTCCTTGTTTGGGACAGAAATGGAAGATGATTGAATGAATGGTGAAGTTGGTAGAGTGTAGCAGCAGTTTTAAGGCAATGGTATGGAACAGAGGCAATGGTATGTTGTAGTGGGATGGATCAGATGGGTGTGTTACAAGGCAGTTGAAAACAGAGAACAGAAAATGCAAACAGTGGAGAAAAATGTAATGTAACAGTGAGTGGTGAGGAGAGAGTATTTCAAATGTAAATTGGAAATTGAATATGTAATTGAAAAGCAAAGTGAATGAAATCCGTTTTTTTTGAAGCTGTGTTTTTTTTAATACAAATGCAAATTGCAATGGCAAGAAACAAACACACAAAATAAAATCACACAACAAACATACACAAATTTTGTTTTTTTTTAATGCAAACACGCACACAAAATAAAAACAAACAAAAATAAAAAGACAAATAATTCGAAGAGTAGAAAATTAAAATCAAAACAAATTCCCCGGCAACGGCGCCAAAAACTTGTTCGTCGACGGAATTTCTATCGGTTTAGAAAGCCGTCGAACGAATTTAAATTAAAAATTACCGCAAGCGCACGGTGTACGAATGTAGCACGCGGCGAATACGGGTCGATCCGCAGGGAATTGATGATTTTAAAATTCTATTCAATCAAATTATCCAAACTTGAAAGTGTGATTAGCTAAAAATGTAAGAAACTAACAAAAACTAGCAAAAGAAAAATAGATAAAAATATGAGAGTTAAATGACAATTTAAAGGCAATTTCCACTCTCTAAATCACATAAATCAACAAAATGAAGTTATGATCTCTCTTTTCTTGTCATTAGTGAATTAGTTGATGTGCTTATCATAAGTATGGTATATTTGTGCTATTAATTAGCTCAATATAAACCATCAAACTATAACACAACCACTAATACACTTTTAAATCTCATAAAATATGACAACTAAGTTGAAAGCAAAATCTATTTTAAGCATGACCTATTAACTATTAATTAGAAATACAAGCCATCAAATTTTAATTTCAACAATCACTTCTTTGCCATAATCATATGTAGATGAAGAGGCAATTTGTGTTTTGTTTGTTTAAGCATAACATATTTGTTATGAACAACATAGACTATCAAATGCAAAGCTAAACAACATCATTAAACCACTTCAATCATTCTCATTAAGCACAAAAAGAGAGCATAAACATCAAATTAAGTTGAAACTACATGATTAGAGAGCTTCATTACCCCTAAATTGAAGGGGTTTAGCCTCTCATATTTGTCATCAAAACAACAAATGTAGCTTTCAACATGAAAGAATAAGAAAAGAAAAAGAGAGCAAAATTAAATGAACAAACTATTCTACTTGCATAAAAGAGAAGAGATCTACACTACAACATGAAAGTAAATGAACATGAAAAGGAAAGAGCATGTATTGAATTGCATAAAAAAAAGAAATTACATGAGAATAAAAAAATGGCTAAGTAGCCATGAAAATAGAAAGAGAATAGCTTTGTTTATTTTGAGCCTAAGACTAATGAGAGGAAGAGGGAATGTTACACGAAACATAGGGGATATATATACAAGTTTAAAACCCTAATTCCTATTTTTGGGGAATGCCCAAAATGCCCATGAGAAAGTGTGGAGACCAAGTTATCATTAGCATGTTTTAATCCCCACTTAAATGTACATGAAGCCATTAAATCCATATGCATGTGCATTAGCCTTTAATTTGTACATTAAGGTAGGTGGGTAGGTGGGGTCCTCCATGATCTTCACTTTGAATTATTTCCATCTTCATTCCTTTGTATTGATTTTGTACATGCATATCTTCATGAAACCACTTGTGAAAGTCACCAAATTTCCTACAAAAAACATAGAAAATTCTAAGTAAATTTTCACAATTTAATAAATGCACAAAAATGACCATATCACCCTTGTATGAAGATGAATGTGTGACAATTTGGAATTAATGTGAATTTCGGTTAAAACAAGTTAAAATACCCAATATGATCATTTATTTAATTTAAATAGATTAAATATGGCAATAAAAATGTGCACATTTACGTGCACATCACGTTGCTTTTGCTCGCTCATTCTCTGATTTGTGTTGCTTGGGCTCTTTCGTTCTCTGATGATCGAGTTGTTGATTCGGTATGTAATTTCTTTCGTTGCTCATTTAAATTGCTTGCTTTTTTACTCGATGCCAATGATGTGTTTTTTTGGTTCAGTGTTTATATGAATTCGAATCACTTGATTTCATTCGTATCAGTTCGATACTTTCCAAATTTTTTCATTCCTTGATGCGCACGGCTTTCCTGATTTACTTTCTGTCTTGATGCTCACGACTTTGATTTTGATGCGTTCGATACTTACTTGATTGATATGGCAACAACTTTCATTTTTAATTTTCTTTGACTTTCCTATTTTCAAAGATACGTATTTGATTTTTGATACTTGATCATCTCTGCACTGTTGAATCTCATTCATCCACTGTTGCTTTTGACTTTACGCGGCATTGATTCTCTGGCCCCTGTGAGCTTCGTCTCTGGCCATTTTTCTGGTTGGTTTAACCTGAGCTTCAATTTAGCATTGCATTCGTGAGTATGATGTTGTCTGGACATTTGGTCATGTTGCAGTATTCATTGTCGTTGTTCCCTGTACTTGTAGTTGTATCATTTCGAATTGCATACTTCTTCCATTTGTCAGCTCTGCATTTGTTACACTGGTATCTTCACTGTGTTGATTTGAGCAGCTAGACTTAGTGATCTGGTGCATTTTGCTCGAGTCACTTGCATTTGTTTGCTGTAATGTTAGTTCGAATTGCACTTGCTTTTTTGTACTGCTTCACCATGTCACTTGAGGTCTTGCAGTTGTTTTATTGATGCATTCATGTCTGCTTTGTATCATTCATGCGGTCTTGTCTTGGTTGAGTTTGTTGTGCACTTGCTTGAGTTTCACTGCCATACTTGGTCGTGCTGTAGTCTTCAAGCATGTTGCTGTTGGGTTGTAGTTTGCATTATGTTGGTCGAGCTTGCATTAGTTATAGTATTTATTGAGCTGAATATCATGGTGTTCTGTTCACCCATTACTCCACTGTTCTTTGTCTTTACTTGATTGTTGCAGTCCATGTTGCTGTGTTGATCACTTGATTGTGTAACTTGTGGTTTCATTGCTGCACTCGAGTTTTGTTACTTGAGCTGCTTTGTTGAGTTCCATTTGACTTGACTGTACTTGTACAACTTCATTGTGGCTTGTACATGCTGTATTATCTGGTCTTTGTTTGCTTCTTTGATAGTTGCACTCTGTCTGCTGCATAGTGGTCTGCTGTGTTACTTGACCTGTCTGGTTCATTTGGTTGATGTGCACGTCACTGCTTCTTTTGTTGTATACATGTCCACTGCAGTTTCGATCCGTCGAAGCTTTGCATTTGAGTTTATTGTGCCCTGTGTTGAACCCAGTTTTAAAACTCGGGTTTGACCTTGTGCTCGTGTTGTGACTTCACGTGAGTTGAACCCGGCTTTTCATTTGGGTTTGACCTGTGCTCACCTGTCCCTGTAGCATTATCAAGTGTACATCGATGTGCACGGCCTTGTGGCATGTACAGTGATGCACTGTGCATGTCACACTGTTCGTGTGTGACGCATTCAAATATGAATAATGACGAACAACCCAAATAACCGAGGCAAATCATATTTTCAAAAATCATATTTTATTTTATATTGCAAAAAACATTTCTTTTTCAATTTTACTGCGTGAGTGAATATTTTTGCAGATTGCTTAGATGCTGGATTCAAACTGGAATGCAGTTAAAGACAAAATACGAGTGTGAGTGATATGTAGTGAGGAAATTATGTAAACTGAATTGTGATGTAATCAAAAATGTATATGTATAGTGAGAGTTTGAATTTGTACTATTCAAGATTGTAATAATTATTTGTTTGAATAAAATTTCTGTTTGAATTCAAATTCTGTGTAACTTGTTCTGTTTGAATTCAAATTCTGTGTAATTTATTTTATTCAACAAATATTTATTTAATCTATGAAAAACAAAATAGTACATTACCAAATACATTTAAATGAATATATATATGTTTATTATCATCAAACAAAAATCATATAAGCGCTAAGCGCATATTCACAGAAAAGTCACGATTGCCATATCATGATGGAATATCTATTACCCGTGATTCTCAAAGAACTGTTTCCCGTAAAAGTATGGAGCGTTATAACAGAATTAAGTTTGTTTTATAAACAACTTTGTTCGACGATGTTAAAATTCGACCGTATACGTAGACTTGAAGTAGAAATTCCTATACTGCTCTGCAAGTTGGAAAAAATATTTCCGCCAGGTTTCTTTAATGTAATGGAGCGATTAAATATAACGATTATATATATGTTATGCTTGGATGCAAATTGAAAATTTTCTTTTTGTAGCATGGTATCTTATGTATGGTTTTGGGGTACACAAACCATCTTAAACATTTGGGTAAAACTGAATAGATTCAAATAGATCACAAACTAACAATCACTCATAAAAATATCCATCAGAGAGTCAAAGATTGTGACCAGGTAAGCAGAATTAAGTCTCGACGTCATTTTAAATTCTAATATTATCGTGCAATTTTTCTAGTTAGAATGGCTTATGTAATTTTTAAATGGTACCAATGTTCGTAGTGTTATAATCATGTGTGTACGTGCGTCGTATATAAAGGAGCGATCTATAGCCCTTATGTATTATACCTCTTTGTAGCCCCTACTTAATGACTACTAATTTGATAAATAAACCATTGAATTTTATACCATCAAATAATATTTTCTCTCATTTCCAGCTTAAACATTATTCATCATATTCAACCATTACTTTATTAAATATGGTGGTCATTATCAAGGGATCCAACTGAGTTAAAAAATTGAAGAGCTACGGACCCTCATTGTGTTTATATGCGTCTCTATGTGTATATATGTATGTTTCTATGTATGTATACAGGATAAAGATCCGCTTTTCCCATCTTTCTCTACATCTCATTCTACACCCCTACCGCTTTTAGAGCTTCAAAATTTGAAATCACATGAAACTTTGAGAATTCCCGTTTCAGAACTAAGTAAAGAAATATATCTCTTTTTGCTATGCAGACAAAATATAAGAACTTTCTTTTAATTATTTTTGTGAAGTGTAATTTACGATACCGTAAACTGACACAATCCCAAATTATGCAAAATCCAATGTGATTTAGAAAAACCCAATTTATGCTATCTTAATTCAATTTGGCATTTGCATGCATGGCAAAACAAGTCTCTTCATGTAATTAGTTTGGAAACAAGTTTGTTTCCACAAAAGTTATGCAAAAGTGACATTTTGAGTAATTTTTTTCTTTAAGGTCAATATCAACTTCTAAAATGTTAATTTAGCCATCGATTTGAAATATTATTTTAAATATGTTTCGATTATCTTTGAATATGTTTCGATTATCCAAATCAAGCATGAACTTGTGAAGATGCTAACGACTCATGTAAATAAATATCTACAAACTATGGTCTTATTTCAAATTGTGTAGCGCCAAATTGTAGATGTGTACTTGGAGTTGTAGCGGAACCGTTTCCATATGCACACGTACATACGTGTGTGTGTATGCACACACATATATAAAAAACTAATTAGTTTGACGGAGAGCAAGCTTTCAAATCTCGGATTTCAAACAAAATCTCAGATGCACATCTTGATCTATATCTCAGGTTGAAATCTTGAGATCTTGGATGAGGTGAGTGTCAACAGTTAAAAATCATGTTCGAAATCTCATCTCTTCAAGTGCAAAAAAGAAGATCTCGGGGGAGACATCAGGCGAGATGAAAGAGAGATTTAAAACTCTGAATGAGAGAAAATCTAATTTTGCTATAATACTTAGATTAATATGATATTGCAACTTGAAAATTATTTATAAATGTATATATAAATACATCAATATATATATACAATTTATAATATAGATATATAATTATATACATGTATATATTTAAAATTTTATAAAAAAATATTTATCTATTTTACTGGAAATTCTAAATCAACCATTTATTATTATTTTATTAATTACACACACACACACATATCTTGTAAATAGTTTAATAACAAATTATAGAAATATAATTAAATGAAATATATATGTACATAAAGCATATAAATAAAATATACACCTATTATAATGCTCATAATGAAATTTGGTTTTATATATATATGTATGTGTGTATATGTATATCTACATACATATATTTTCGTATGAATATTAATATAAATTAATAAAAAATTATTTTTCGAAAGTTAGCTTAAAATTTAAAATTTTCAATAAAAATCCTAGTAAAATTTAACATTTAAATATTATATACATATATTACAATTTAAAATCAATTGTAAAATTCAATTTTAATTTTCAGTCGTTATTTAAATATTTAAATTATATAAAAATAAAACTTTATCGTGCCAACCCATAACCTCGATCATCGCTACTTCCTACATAGAAAAGATGTGAGGCCTCACACAACCAGTTAACACCTTCAATTTTTGAAGTAGGTCCTTCGTACTATGATAAGTACTCCACGGTGACGTCTCACGTTAGCTCGACTATTCGTCGGTACTGATAGCCATACTAGTTGAGCAGATTTACCCTACAGAATTTGAAACTAATCTCGCATCATCGTAGTTACTTATTATAGCTGATGTCTCACATCTACCCCAAAGTCACACTACTAGTAGCCAGATTAGCTGGGCATACTTCCATGTGCTTTTGGCTGACCTCGCATCCCTATAACTTAGTCATATTTTATATCACACTCTACATATATTATGACACATCTCACCATTTCTATAATCAAAGCCTTATAAGAAATCATTCTTATTTCTCCTTTAACATTAATTGCTTTCCTAAGGAGTATTTAATAAGATTTAATAACCCATTTAACCATTCAATCATACGTTATTATTATAACACTAATATATATGAATGTATGTATGTATGCGCCCAGTAATTTCTAAACGTGTGAAATATACGCCCTAATCTTGCGTTAAATGTCTATTCTTTAACAATTATATAAGTCTCATTCCATACCATCAACAATACTGAAACTCCAATCAATCGACCTATATGCAATTAAAATTTTAAACTAAACTTATTACATCAAAATAATGAAATATATTGATGATAGAAACATAAAATTCCAACTTTTACGCTCTGTTCAACTCCTTTTCACGTAAAATTAAACGAATGAATTTCTGTTTAATTTATGAGAATAAACAGTGCAAACTACGAATAAAATTTATACCATACACACTATTCCTTATTCAAAATCCTTTAATCTAATTTAAAGAAAAAAATAAGAAGTGGAATAGAAGGTAAAATTATTAAAATAGAAAATCTACTCAATTTCCATTATTTTGACATAAATAAATTGAGATTTCATCAAAGAATTGACATTTCACATTGAAGGAGTTTGGGGGTTTATAGTATCATGTTTTCGCAAACCAAAACCCCCAAGGTATATTCAAACCCAAATTACACTAATCAATTGTTATAATAGAAAAGCTAAGATTTCTACTCACAGTATAGCCTTAGCTTCACCTCATTTGGATTTGACATGCCTTTGACAATCTCTTATCAGATCTCTTCTTTTATACACACACACACACAACATGTGATTTGTATATACATTAGAATCAGAAAATTAAAGGTTTGGAGGAGAAGAAATTGAGAATAAATAATTAACAAAAAATAGATTTAAAGAATTTCTTACCTAAAACCCTAATATAGTTTTCTGAATCTTAAAGAGACGAACTGACAAAGCTTTGTTAATATTCTCAAAATATTATATGAATAAAAAAGAAGGGTCTAGGGTTTTATTTACAGTGGTGTGAAAGCACCAGAACCGTTAGATTTAAATAATTAAATTTGGAATTTCCAAAATTAAAAACCCTAGACGTCACCTGAGAAGCAGCGGCCGACCATCTCTATGCCACCGGTCGACTATTAGGGGTCGACCTCTCTATTTATTCTAGGAACGTTGATTTTCAACTGTTGTTATTTTTATATTTAATTCCTCAATGAACATTTAACGTTTTCTTAATCCCTAACTCTATCTACAGTTACCTTTTGAATTTCAAATTTTAAAATTAATTATTCATTTGAATTCTATTTAAATTATTTTAAATCCGAAAACTTCAAACGCCCATAATTTTTCCCTTTGAGCTTCGTTTTCAACATATTATGTATAGAAATTGATCAGAATTTCACCACAAATGCAACGGCATAACTTTCGTAGTAAAATTTCAACCTTTGCAAAATTTTCATTTTTACTTATATCTTATTTAATTTAATTTAATCAGTTTATTTATGGTTGCTTTTACGGGGTGTTACACAACCCCTATACTTCATCATGGCCGAACATATTAGCTCCCATATGGGCTTCAAAACCATTTAACGTCTAAACAAATTATATTACATTTAAATCTTATTTAAACGCGAATTAATATCATATATCGATTAATATACTATAACTACTATAAACATATTTAATAATATTTGTTCATTAAATCAAATAAAATTTTATAATTAATATTTCTTAAATATTAATTAATTTATATTAATTACAAATTAATTGTTTCATTTGGTCAAAGGAATATCATCATTTCAATTGTGTGACCTGTTAGGTGTAAATTTGATCAACGATTAGTATTGAACTATCCGAATATTATGTTTCACATGTCACTTAGCAGTTGGTGTGACATTTTGGCCAAATTTATTGCTTTGTTTCCGTAAAATCCAATTTTACTTTGTTAAGCATTATCCGGTTGTGGCTATTATTTACACAGACTCTCGTCGTCAAAACTATATCACTATGGACTTATGAAAATTAGTAATTGTCAAAATTCAGTTATCGTCCATATTCAGCTCTACAATCCAAACACAAAGTCCTTGGTTTAATAATAACAATTATTATTAATTTAAATGCTTTGGGCAGAGACTTTGACTTTGAGTTGACTTCAGTTGACTGTGATACTAACCTCATATAACAAAGGACATAAATCCCCTCTTGAATAGTGTTTCACTTCCAATGCTTCCACTCGATCCAACTATCGTCGTTCGATGAATGTCATGACATGATTTAACTATAATCAAAGCGTAGCTTCCACATTGAAGATCAATAGTATTCTCAAGTCAAGAGAACCGTGTATTTTTTCACATCGATATTTTTTTTGACCTTACTTATGTTAACCAACCGAAAATTATCGAGTGATTCATTCCATATATATTAATCCAATAACTATCAATACGTATTCCCTTGGTGTTCCTGGCAGCCATGAGTAATACACTGTGTAATTTTTGAAGAGTGTTACATACTCTAGTCTTTAACGGATATATCGATATGCAGTCTTGATGTATCTTGACTAGGAATATTTAAAATGCAATATTCATTTACACTATGAATACTCAGGATTACAACATTGTATAACTACTATCACAAAAACATACCATTTATGAATTTTCTATTATATATTCTTTTTATTAAATAAATAAATTAGTATAACATATTATATCAAGTATATAATAGAAAGAAAGAATCTTTTATTTCGAATATGATTGGTTCTCGAGTTAGATATATGTAACAAATTATATAATTGCCTCTAAGGCATAACCCTAACTCTTTTATGAGATATGATGTAGTGGTTTGGATCTCGATGGCCATATCTTCCTCAATTTCATTAGTTGGCATAGTTACTTGAGTAAAGATCAAACATGTTTAGCAATGATTATACAAACGTACAACCTCTAAGTAGTCCAAATGCGAAAGGACTTCTCACTCTCTCTCTCTTTAATTTGCTACAAGGGGCATATAAAAGTTCAACATATTCCTCTTAAAAATTAAACCCATTCAAAAAAAGCTAAATATATTTATATAATTTCATATGGACTTATTCTTATTTTGGCGATAACATACCATTGTAGAATTTCGTTTTTACACCCCTCTTCTCCTTGTTTTTTTTAGATTGTCGATAAAATGTTAACGACTATGCGTGAAGTTGCTAAATAGTTTATTGCTTAATAACACACACACACATATGGGAGTATGAATTAAAAGACTAATGCAAGAATGACATAATATGTCTATGAAATAAATATGCTGATCCGTTAGATTAATCGGCATTAAAAGTAAGCAAATTCTATTTAAACACATAGATATGCTAAGTAGTCCTTCCTAATCTTTTAAACAATTAGCTGACTAAAAAGCCCCTTTTAGATTTAAACCTCATTTTTTTTTCATATTTTCAACCATTACCTGCTATGGGGCAAACCTTTTAATCTTGTAGGTTAACTACGAGGTAGGTCTTTTAATCTCGTAGGTCAAGTGTGGTAGGTTCCTAAATTATAGGCTCGCACTGCATGGTTTTGTCATAATTCATGTAAACACCTTACATGGTGGTCGAAAACATTTAAAAATGAGGAATTAGGAGGAAGAAAAACTTTGGAAAAAAAATTAAACCGAAATACAATAAGTTTTATTTTTTGACCGAAGAACAAAATGCTAGTTATAATAGCATTGTATTCAATTTTTACACTATATATAATGCTAGTTATATAACTAGCCTTATATTCAATTTACACTATAAAGAATGCTAGTTATAATAGCATTGTGTTTAATTTCTACATTATACAGAATGCTAGTTATATAATTAGCATTATATTCAATTTGCACTATACCGAATGATGGTTATAATTAGTATTGTACTTCAGCTCAAAATAGTCTGTAATCCTTCAGCCTAATATTTATTATGTCTATTTTCCTCTAAAAATATATGTATAAATTCAACTAATGACATTTAGTATAATTAATTTTTAAAAGTTTCAAGAGACCATTTCAATAGAATTTATTTAAAGTTAGCTTTTTTTCTTCATTTTAATTGAACCCACTGTTTGGACACAACTTAATGGGTAGAAATAATGGAATGATTGAAATTTATTGTCTCGGTTCCATCACCATTTTGTTTCCCTTTTAACGATATTCTTGGTTACCTAGCTATCTTATTTATGCTTCTCCAAGTTTTGATCGTGCATTTATATCACTCAGCTTCTCCAAAAATTTACCAATCTAGTTCAAACCCTAATTTCAGCACTTCATGATGCTGGAGAAGTGGAAAAGAAACAAGCAGCGATTCATAATGTAGGTATGAGCAAGCTATAGCGATCGCGTATTTTGACGGCACATCAACCTTCCATTGATGGACGACGCAGTCGGAATATGTGACTTCTATCGTCATTTTTTTGCACAAGTTTACTTGTTTGTTTGAAAAGAAGCCACTGTTTATCTATAGTTGCTTAGTAACATTCCTACTTATACACTTCCAAATTTGAAGTAACATACAAAGCAACATTTGCATTTTATAATAGAATATTAATCTCGGGACGTCCTATTTCACAATTGAACTATAAAATGAGCCTTTTAATCACTAATTATATAAATTAGGTCCCTACTTCTCTAACATCACATCCGATAATTATTAACATTCATCAACTCATTTATTTTCAATCTTTAAGATGTGATAACTTTTTGTAGATTAATCGCATTTAAGAATTGATTTCACCATTAAATCACAAATTTGATAAATTTTCCAATGATACATATTGTTGATATCTAATAATATAATTTTACACAACATTTTTTAACTGCATTTTAGTAATGCAGTTAAAACTTCTTTATAATGGTGTATGAAAATGCATTTATTAAATGCATTTTTGTAATGTAGTTAAAATCTGCATTTGATTGGTGTAGTTTTTAACTGCAATACTAAAATGCAGTTAAAATTGTATTGATGTGGTTTTTAACTACATTTTAGTTGTGTAGTTAAAAAATGCAACACTATGTTGTAGTTTTTAACTACATTTTTAAAATGCAATAAAAAATATGACTGCATTTTAGCATTTTAAAAAATTAAAATTTGAAAAAAAATGAGTTTTGAAATTTTGATTTTTTTCATATCTATAATATCTATCATTAGAAAGATAATAAAATTTGTGATTTAACGGTGAAAACGTTTATTAATCTGATGTCTCTAGAAAAAGTTATTGCGTTTTAATGCTTGAAATTAATGGGGTGCAAATTTTAAATAAAAAAGTAAGTAACAACCACATATGAAAGAAATGCATGCACATGAACTTAATTTACATAAATTATTACGTGGGGATGTTTCGTTCATTTTAATTAAAAATAAGGACTTATCGTACAAATCCCCATTTTATAATTTGTATGACATGGAAAAGTTCAAGGGTGTCTTCTTAGCCAAAATGAAAGAGGATGGAAAGTGGAAGGAGAAAGTCATTAGTATAGAACACGTTTGAAAAATATGGAATGGTCGCTTGCCTGGGCTACTACTATAATTTTATCATTTTGCTCAAATTTATCATTTACAACGTTGGATGTCAACGGTTTGCTTTTTCTGCTTCGTGAGAAAGAGCCTTTTTTTTGTTATCCGTTCCCACGTTGGACATGGGAACATTATAATTTCTACCATGAAAGCACCCTAAGTTGAAGTGAATAATGCATAAGAGGTTTTAAGTACAATTTACAAGTCAATAGCCATAAGTGGGTTCTTCGTCGAAGTTCGCATCTTCCGGCACCCATCTGAGCCATCTTTGGTTGTCGTTTGTAGATGACTAAATTCCAACCAACTATGTCAGAGTTGCTAAATCCTGTCACCATAGATATTATTACCTCAAGAGACCTCCAAAACAATTGTTTTTTTGTCGATAAACACCCTGATGACATCCTTCACAACAGTTAGAGGTATCAAATCAAAGGTTATATAGTATGTCTAACTTCATCGGAATTTTGCATTTGATTTAATTTTTTTTTTTGTTTATGCAGAAACATGTGTTTTGTTGGACTACACTCGCGTATTTTATAGTGAAAATATTATACATATATTTGCAACACAACAATTTTTTTTGCAGTTATGTTGCGTTAGTGCATGACAATAAATGTGGTGTTGCAAAGACAAATAATTGCACTGTAACTTGGATAAGTATATATCTGAACTTATTTTGCACAACAGAATAAATTATTGTACATAACCATGTTGCACTGCAAACTAAAAGTACTTTTCAACATATATGTAACAATTTTTACATAGCTTTAATTCAAAAATTGATACTCATAAAGCATTCAAAAAAGCTAATGTGATCGTGGCTACGAAAAAAAATTACATCAATTTTAACATCATTTTGGCATTGATTTTATACATTACGAGTATATATGCATGTCCGGTGGGCTTGCATTTAATCAATGTCACGCATTTATAGTTCTACCTATGTAAGTAGATTTGACAGTACCATCGTAAGCATAAATAAAACCTGAAGCAACGTCCGAGAAGACCGAGATATTTGAAGAATATTCATGGAATCGGTAACTTGAAAACATTCATAGTTTTATCATTTGTTTCTTTTGTTTTAGTTTATTTTATACTATTGGAAATGAAAATAATACTTGTACTTTTACATGCATATATATGCTTTTTTAGTTAATGTGGGCTGTGAGCAAAAATGTATCTAAAAACATCAGTGATTAATTGTTTCTTTACCACTCTTTTGTTATGCTTTCAAATTACTATTTTATTTAATAATAAGAAATATTTAGTATAAACCGTACGTACGTGCATCTGATAGTTAGAAATATTTACATTTATTTAATAAAAAAAGAGTGAACGGATGTGTGTTGTTTTGTTAGCAGTGCAGTGACAAATTGGTAGTAAAATTCCATTGATAGATAGTTGGAGATAACTGATTCACGTCTTAAGGGTTATAAAGTGCAGCTTTCTAAGACTCGAACCTGCGACCTCAAGGAACTTTATTTCATGATAGCTATGTAGCCCTGACCAACTGAGTTGTGCATGCAGACAAAATTATATTGCATATTAAGTACAGAACATAGAGCGTTTGGTCAAGAGTGACAATGGATTTGAACAATATAAAAAGTTAACTGTACATTTGTTATAAATTGCGAAAGTGGCATCCAAAAACGAATTTTTGTTCGACATTCGTGACTTACGCTAAACCGTTTCCATCCCTTTAATAATAGTAAATTGTAAAATGACTTCTTTTTGTTCTTTTTATCAATGGTTACCTATTCATCTATTTTATCCTTAAAAAACCAACAGTTGCATATAACTTCCCGTAGATTTGGTAGCTGGATAGATGTTTATAAAAAAATCCCCATATTCCCATGATATCAAGGTGCGGCATTACACGTGGAACTTTTCCAACTATAAAACTACCTTTGAATTGTCATATATACACGTCCAGTTGGACATGCGCTTGTTCGATGAGCCATATTTTATACCGTGACTATTAAAAAACAATGACATTAAAATTAGTGCAATATTGCTTACCACATTTGCACATTAAGATATAGGCAATTGCATTTGAATTGCCTCATGAATTGGTTCAATGTACATGAATAGTAAGATCTAACCTGTAACAAACAAACAGTGTTCTACGTACCCCTTTTAGTTTAAAACAATTACTTTATCAGACTATTTTTACATGAGCTTATATCAAACTATTTTGTTAATGCTTTCTCTAGGTATATAGTTTTATTTCAATCAGTTAAACATATAAAGTCAACGCATAGTTAACACGGATGAATACACTGGCTAACCAATTATAAGTCGTCTTGTAAATAACAGTCTAAATTGATATTCATTTACATACAATACAAAGGGAAATAAAATAATAACCGTATTTCCTTGGTGCTCTAAAGGAGCCTAGAATTCAAGAGGGAGAACAAAGCTTTTACCAAATTAAAAATAACTGATAATGGCCACATTTACACATTATTCCTGATAATATTTTAGTCAAGAACCAACTGTTTCCTATAGAAAGCTTGTCATTGATTTAGTCAAGTTCACACATTTTTGTAGTAGTGATAGAACTACCTAGAAAACATGTAAAGATCCTATTAATTGATAATCTCCACCCATTAGTGGCAACATATAAGTATCCATATGCTAGTTTTAGATAGTCTTGCCTCCTTAGCTACTCCTAAGCTCATTCAAAACCTTAAATTCCAATTTAGATCAACCAATATTATAAAATATTAAAATTTTATCTAAAATGCATGAGTTATCAAGAACTCCTAGCCTCAATTAATCCCCGATTAATCTTTGTCTATATTATTAATCTCTTGTTCGTACTTATCACCTAGCATTCGCCTAACCATTTTTATCACCTTCATGTTGTATGTTTTCAAATCAATTGCATTTGGACCTTAGAGAGCCAACGGGTTGGTTTGCAGCCCAATTCATATCTTGCTGCTCATATGGAAAATCCGAGTATATTAGACATACATATTAGTAGCAATTTAGCTGAGTTCAACAGCTACAAATTTTTTGTGTAACTCTCATTGTTAAATTTTAGAATAAAGGTATCGAAAACCATGATCATTATAACAACCAAAGCAAATCAGTGTTTCACATATGGCATTTACCCCGGAAGTTAGCAGATGATGCATATTTGAACATGGAACTCCCTATTGGTCGATTGCACATTTTTTTTATTTCTCTCTATATTGTTTCACTTTTATGGTTCGTCAAAAATAATTGCTTAAATTTCCTTTACTATAAAATAAGCAACAAAACATAAGTCAACGATACGATAATTTGTACAAAAGAAGAAGGTTTTGACGTGAACCACTAATTTTAAGCATCAAAGTCAAAACATCGAAAAAAACAGTAAAAATTCACGTTCACTTCTGTTACTCCAAAATATAGCAGAAGATGGAATTTGCTAGGTGATCCTAATTCCGAAAATCGATGTTAACCTTTATATTTATATGGAAATACTTTATCCATGTTCTTCTTCATTGAGTAGTCCTCTTCGAAGTTGGTGTTGTCAGCATTTCCTTTATAGATGAAAATATTTAAAGACAGGATGACTTCCTTCAACTAATTTAAGTTGTTTTGACCAGTAAATAATGTATTAACATGTTCCAAACAAAACAATAATTAAAACTTATGCCAACAGAAGCAACATGATAAATAAAGTTACTCAACATGACCATTTCCTATTATTATATTGTTATAACTAACCTGAACTTATTGAACAAAGAAATATTAGATAGTCGAAAGATAGACCTTAGCGCAGTATTTGTAGATATTATGCATGGATGTGAAAGTATTTCAATATTTACTAAGTCTAGGATATTAATACTGAATAGTAATATATACCACTATGTTTTGAATTTTCCATGTCTATATATTCACTGCATCCCCTCTGAAGTATAGTCTAACATGATCTATAACCTTTCTCTATCCTTATCAAATACAGCAACTACAATTCAGCTGCATGGACAATGCGGTAATTTTTTTTACCTTGCTCTAATATGACGCTATATTGCTCTGTGAGTAGTTTCGTACTCTGGATTTTATGATATAAATTACTGTGAACGATATAAAATTATGAATTTTATGTATGCGCGTAATTTAGTCAAGAATGATTTCAACGCTTTTCTAGTTAACTTTTTTGATTGATGCAATAAGTTCCGCATAATGATTATAAAACAAGGAAGAAACGATTTGTTCGAACTAGACGATAAGAGCAATTTTTGGATTTAGATCCGAAAATGGGAGATTTTAAATTAATTAAAAAATAAGAGCAATCAAAGGCAAATAAATACCCAAAGCTATTGTTTAGAGGTATATAATGTTAGAAGATCGGAAAAGGGTCAAAATGAGTGGAAGGATTCTAATCGCACATTAATTAGTTCAAAATAAAATGATTAATCATAATTTCAAGTTTCATACAGTTCATTTTCCATTAAATCAACAGAAATATAATCAAATGAAAATAAAAAAATAGAAACAATAATTTCTCTCTCAAACTAATGCCTCGATTTGTCAACACTGTGGACTTGAATGGATTTCCATCAGACTCGTCATCTATGGTTATTCATCACTGAGAAATCGTTAAACAAACATTAAAAAAACAAAAAGGGGAGAAATACGTCAAAAGAAATAAAAGAATAAAATAAACCTGAAACTGAAAAATGAAGCAGGCCCGCATCATGGTAGAAGTACATTGCATCGAGGTTACATAGAAATATAGAATTAGTCAAGAATGTTAGGGCTTTAAAAAACCGTGAATTTACATATCTATCCTTATGTAAACTAAGGGTATTTCTGAGAAATTCAAAAAGACACATATTCATTGGATTATTAGAGATAGAGATTAAAAAGAGAGAATGTTTATATTGTTGCTATAGCAGGCCCATGTTTTGTATTTTCTCTCCTCTCTCGAATAGAAACCGAACACAAAATCCCTTTGCTATAAAATTACATATCATATTAATACAACAAATTCAAACAGTATGCGTTCAAATCAAGCAAGCAGACTCGATTAAACTTCAATATACTACATAAACAAAAGTTTTAACTATATTAGAATAAACTTCAATATAACGTAAGCGTAACTTCCAATTATACACGAATGAAAACTCATTGAATACAAACATAAGCATAAGTACAAATTTGCTATTTTTTTTTCTTCAGAATGTCTTCTTTTATGATTTACATTATCACGTTGGTCGTATCTGCCTTGCTTATGATATGTCATTTTGTCCATGCCTTTTTTGATATTGTAGATTGTGTTTGTTCCGTACTTTCAGATCGAGGGTGGTTTTATAATTTGTGTCATAGATTCACATATCAATCAACTATCTGGATCATAAGTACCTCTATGTTTTTGTATAGTAAATTACAATTGATGTAAGATCACGGTGCATTCTATTTGCACCTTTTTTACGTCATATATAGATAGTTAATACATGTGAACACATAAGATGTCAAATAAGCACTATAGGAATGTTATATGAGCGTTGGTAAAGTTATCCCCAATATTGATTGTATAATCATGCATGTGCATCGATTACTAGTCACTAGTGTATTGAAGACCGGACCCGGCAACGGTTTAACCATGGCTAACCGTGGCCTGTTGGGCACAATGGTCGGATGTTATGCCCCCTTAGCTTTGACATTGATCTCATCAATATGGAAGTTATTGAAGCAATCTGATTGAGAATAAAAGTTGCATGGAACTGGGTATTTTGGAAAAGGGAAGAATTTCAGGAGGTCTGGGAGTGTAGAAGAATGAAAGGATAGCAGGTGAAGGAGTGAATATGAGGGAAAATTGCATGGAACTGAGAAGACTTGGTGGCAGAGTGGATTTGCTGAGAAGAAGGAGAAGATCATACAAGAAAAGTAACAGATTCTAGATAAAAGAAAAGAAAATTTTCATTAAATCAATTCTACTACCTTTACAATTTTCCTTCTCTCACTATATATAGATGATCTTAGCTACTTTTTGCAATTAACTATATTTAAATTCATTTACAAAATCATTCATAAAGCCCATTTAAACCAGTCTGTTCCAAAACAGAAATTGCACTTGTGTGCACATGCACACTCAATCCCAATACAACTGGACACAGCCACCTACGCAGCCTTACTCTCCTCGCCCCCAGCACCCCTTCATGGTGGCAGTTGAAGGTTCTGATCTTGGGTTCGCCGTAGTTGATCGAAATCTGATCTTGAATGTTTGGTGATGGTAAGTTGTTCGTGATATTGCCCCTCAGAGAACTGCAAGTGTTTGACAAATTTCTCTAGCACTAACATCGGAAAAAGTGTTGAGCTGACATCTGCATCACGCCGCGATTAAACCCATGAAAACCGTTCTAAATCAAGTAAAGCCGCGAAAAACAAGGTTATTTTTGACTGATTTTGAATTTTTTTTTTCTCTTGAAAAGTTACTGTTCTTAGATTATATGGAACTGTGGGTGAGGAGAAGAGGAGAATGAGAAGGACTAATTTTGTTTTTTGTATTCAAACCCATAGCTTATCTAGTTATATTCTGTTAGTATATTTGCATTTAAATCCTTAATGTTACAAATAGTTGCATATAAACAACAAATCACTACTACCAAGAATCAATGTCCGACCTGCCGGACCATCGGGACCTCTAGCCATGGTCCACCACGGCCTTCGAACTATGATTGCCACTTAGAAGAGCAAAATATTTAAATACTCATGTTTCTTGCTTATGCATAACCCACGTTTCCTCAGTGTCTGCATTATCCATAAGTTTCCTAAGGGATAACATGAATATTAGATACTAAGATGAAGCATGTGTGTTCTATAAAAATGGATTTCAATCTTCTAATTTAATATAGAAGCATACTCGATCAAATACATATAACTTCAAATAGGAACTAGTTAAATACTGTAGAAATATGACCATGTTTTTTTTTGTTTTTTTTTATTTTATATTTTTACTACATTCCAATAATATATTGCTATTCTTATACTATAACATACAACTATACCAGCAATGCTTCCATGAATAGAGTGAACAAACATAATGTTTGTAAAAACAACAATCCAAGTGGATCATAACATATCACCTCTTATTCTTATACATACAGTATTTCTCTGGCACAAATATTGAGACACAACATATCACTGTTTCCAGAATTGCAGTAATACATAAAGTTGTTTATATTTTGACATTGTCATAGCGAATGCTGCATCCAGCAGCTGCAGATCCACCGGTTGCACGAATGCTATTTTTGCAGTCTTTCTTGATAGCCTTTATCGCCTTCTCTAGGCATTTCGTGCATGTTTCCACACTTGTTGTCAGTGAAGAAAAACATGATGCCCTCCCGAATATTCTTGGAGCTGATATACTCTTTGTTTCATGCTCAAAATTACCATCAATTGGTGCCTTTTCCTTCAGTTCGTTAAGGACATTTTCTACGTTGTTAGTGAACAAGTTTTGTCTTTGATTGTTGAATTTAGTTCTTCTTCCACACTGAGTGAATTTACCATTCACATTCACCAGTACTTGAGCAAATAACAAAGCGAACACCAATGTTGCTTTTGCAGATAGTAAATCCATCTCTTTTGCTTCTTCAAAAGTTTTTAACTAACGTATATCTTCTAGTTTGCAGTAAATGTCTTTTATGCTGTGTGGTCTTGTATATTTGTAAAGCTACATCTATTTATAGGTTCTATATCAGCTATATGCGTATGCCTATGATATGTGACCTAGAAATTGTTTAATATGTTTTTGTCTGTTTGCATCTTTTTTGTTGTTGCGAAGACTGATTCATACTTCATATTTACACACGGCATGGTGCATGAGTAAGACTCGTTCCACTATTCTAGTAAACGTTTCTTTCTTGTGGAGTTTAAAATAAACTTATGTTAACTAATTTTTTCCTAGTTTTCCTAACTAACTGTGGCTTCTTCATTTTGTTTCTTGTTATGATGGTGGAGATGTTTTATATTCGATTTGCTGGATTTTGTAGTTTGTATTAGTCAACAATTATACATGGTCTTAGCTCCGAATGAATTTTGTTTTATGTTAATTAAACTTTACTCTTTTGTCTTTATGTTAATTCGGATTTTGTAGTTGTTTTAATCTCTACAATTAGCTGGGGACCTTCAACTGCTGCAATTTGATTTCTTTTGAATACATCAGCTGGAGGAGGATACTTATCCTTACAAACTATCATTAAACATATAGACAATGCTTTCATATATTTTCCAATACTTTATGAGCAGGTGTGTGTCTTGGTGGTCGGAACTCTATTTTTGCTAGAATACGGAATACCGAGATTAATATGATATTGCAGCTTGAAACTTTTGAGACCTAAGTTGTTTCCATAACGATACTCATAAATAGAATGTATATGCAAGATCAACTAACAGCCATTCAAGGTTTATAGTAAATAATAAAAATATTCGCTAAATGATGGAAGGTGTATTATCATGTGAAAATTGAATTTTGAACATCTTTTGCAGTGGAAAACATCAATTAGTCCTTGGTTGGTCTTTTTTTTTTTGAGAAACATGAATTTTTATCTTTGTTATATACAATTTATTAATTTATATGCTTTTTCTTATAACATGATGATTAATTTACCCATACTTTCATGAAATCATGAATAGAATGAACAAACAGATGTCATAACAGGATTCGACAATCTAAGTAGTTGGTAACATCTAACCTCTTATTCTTGTACATATAAAACACATTAAAGCAAATCTGGAATAAATTATTAGATGCACGACTCATGACATTGCTTCAAGAGGTTCATATTTTAATCATGATATAGCGAACGCAACATCTAGCATCTATAGACCCACCACTTATACGAACACTGTATTTATATTTTTAATTTCTTAGTAGAGTTTATATCTTTTTCTGGGCACTTTCTGCATGTTTCCGCACTTGTCAGTGAAGAGAAACATGTAATGCCTTTTTGCTTCATTTGTGTGATCGAGTCATCATAAGCAGCTGAGTGTGTGACAGTGGAAGAATTAAAACTCTGGTGAGGGCTTGTTTGCAGCGGCAAGTTTATTGAAGAGCAGCTGAGTAGTAAAGCAAGAATATATATGAAATGCAGAAGTTGAGAAATAGAGAAAGAACACAGTAAGTTAAGAGAGTATAAGAAGAAATAAAGCAGAACGAAGGAAGAAGAAATTAAAATCTTTATTAATTTTTCTCATCATATCACTACAAACTGTTCTGCCTTCTATTCATAATGATCATTGAAAGACCGATTCAACGATTACATCATCAATTTTTCATATCAGGTCTTAAGTAGAAAGCCCAGCAACTCAGAATGGATCCAACTCACTTTGAACTGTCACACACGTGCACAGCCTGTGCACGTGCACAACTATCCAAGGCTTTTCTGGAATCGATGCTTGGTGCCGCAATGTTCATCTCACCTAGCTCATCTGTTCCATGCTGGTAGTGGACCCCTCTTTGACCTAGATCATCAGCGGTGAACGTGGAGACCTCTCGAACAAATGTGTTTGATGAAATGCCATCTTTCTTCTTCCTTAACTCCAACATGTTCGATCTTCCTCCTTCAACCCTAACACTCATCCTTCCATCCAAATTTGACCTTGTCTCAAGATCAAAGGCTGTAAATCTTTTAATTAACTCCCAATAGTCTTCCTATGTCGATTCACTTTCGGGCTTTTGTTTCCGTTTGATCAACACTTGAGCTACTACTTTGTTATGCTTAGGAAAAATCCTCCTATCCAAATCGCCTCTGGTTCATCAATTATTTCTTCAATATAAGTTGGGGCATCGAGTTGGACAACCACTCATCTTCCAAACTTTTTTTATGTTGCGAAACATGGAAGATTGGATGAATCTTTGCTTCAGGCGGCAGTTCTAAGTGCTGTTTTAGTTCTTGCAGCTAACTACTTTCAACAGTGGATAGGGCATAGCTTTGCGTAGTATGGATGGTCATATCCTCGTCTTCTGGTAATCTAGAGAGTGAATCCGCCACAGTGTTCTCCTTTCCTTTTCTATATTCAACTTTGTAGTCGAGTCCATGTAATTTAGCTAACCATTTTCCTTAGATCCCCGTAGTTAGCCTCTGTGAAAGAAGGTGTCTTAAGCTCTGATGATCAGTCTTTATGATAAACGTTCTTCCAATCAACATTGTGACCACTTTTTTGTAGCGAGAATTAATGTTAGTAATTCCTTCTCATAGGTTGGCAATAATTGATTTTTCCCATTAAATGCATGGCTGAGGTAGGCTATTGGTTTACCTTCTTATGTTAAGACTGCACTTATTCCCACTCCACTAGCATCATATTCAATAACAAAATCTTTGTTAAAATCTGGCATATTGAGTATGGGTGGCTCCATTAAACATTGCTTGAGTTTCCTAAATGCTTCAGTAGCCTTGTCATCCCATCTGTAAGCATTCTTCTTTAATAAGTCTGTCATTGGTTTAGCGATGGCTCCATACTTTCTTATAAACTTTCTGTAATAACCCGTGAGCCAAAAAAACCCTCTCAAGCTCTTGATATTTTTTGGTTGAGACCATCTTTTGATAGCTCTGACTTTCTCTGGATCAACAATAATGCCATCTTTTGTTATAACATGACTAAGGTATGTTAGTTGCCTCTCAGCAAAAGTTCACTTTGAAACCTTTATAACCAGCTGGTTATTCTCTAGTACCTAAGTTTGATAAGCAACATGTGCTCAGACTATGTCTGGCTGTAGATTAGAATATCATCGAAGAATACAAGAATAAATTTCCTTAAATAAGGTTTAAATTTGTCATTCACTAAGGCCTGGAATGTTTAAGGTGCATTTGATAAACCAAATGGCATTACAATAAATTCATAATGCCTTTCATGGGTTTTAAAAGCAGTTTTATGAATGTGTGAAGCATGCATACGAATTTGATGATAGCCAGACTTTAAATCAAGTTTAGTAACATAAGTAGACACATATAATTCATCCAGTAAATCATCAACTAAAGGCATTGAAAATTTATCTTTGACTGTTTGTTTGTTGAGTGATCTATAGTCAACACACATTCTCCATGATCCATCTTTCTTCCTAACCATGACTACTGGTGAGGAATACTCACTGGTACTGGGTCGAATAGTTCCTGCCTCTAACATTACTTGGATAAGTTTTTCTAGTTCATTTTTAATATAGTATGAATGTCTATAGGGGTCCGAGACATGTAGGTTTGGAGTTTGGTAATAATGGTATCTTATGATCACAGCTCCTTTCAGGGGGCAATGGTGGTGTAGGATTCGTCACTGAAGAATATTGTTGTAAAATAGTTTGTACTTCTATAGGTAGGTTGGTAGAAGGAGCACCGGTTGCTTGTATTTGCAATTCCTTAGAATACAAGAGAAATGATAATTGTCCCTGTGCACATTCTTTGGAGATATCTTTGTTATTCACCCATTTGCTGTTATCCTTAATACCCTGCCAAATATATGAATGACCATGATAAAAAAAAATAATTTGTAATTTTGCAAAATTTAAAGATACATCTCCCAATTCCTTCATCCATTGTGCACCCAGTACGACCTGACAACCTTCCAGTGGCATCACCAATAAATCAATTAGCATGGTACACCCTTGACATTTGAATATGACTCCTTTACATGAGCCTCTGCCTTATATCTTACACTACAAGATTAAACGGCTATTACAAAGGTTCGGGGCCGTTGGAAGCCGTTGGAATAGCGGTTGGAATAGAATCAACGCTTTTCAACGGTTTCCAACGGATTCAACGGCCATTTTCCAACGGAATTTCCAACGGCCGCCAATGGTTTGCGGCCGTTGGAAACCGTTACAAGTCGTTCGAAAAAAATATTCAATAGGCCGTTGGAAACCGTTGGAAATCTGGATTTATTTTGTTGTACAACAGCAAGCCTATTCACCTTCCAGCCACACATTTTCAATCCATTTCATATCCAATACAATTCCATTAAATTCCAATCCATTCCATTAAATTTCCAATCCATTCCACACATATATATCAATATCAATATAAACAACACACATAAATCAATTAAACACCAATATAAACAAACCAAACCATTCAAACATCATAAACCGTACCATCAACGTAAATACCATCAAAACATGTCAACAAACCACGTACATACCATCAAAATATCGTTCTCACCCACTCCGTACCAATATATACAACATTAAAACACATAATAACCATCTCCAAGTCAAAACATACATCGTTCAAACACAAACACTAAAAAACATACCTCCTCAAGCATCTTCGTCGTCGCCTCCGAAAGCACCAGACGACGAAGGAAAGGTACCATGATTCCGCACATACTCCGCAAGCTTTTGATTCAGATGCTCTATCTGTACAGCTCGCAGACGATTCTCCTCCTGTAGCTGCTCAATCATAGCTCTAAGCTCCTTAATTTCTTCTTTGTCTTGGGCCTTTTGAGCTTGTCGAGCCTGCAAATAGAAATAATAGCAAAGGGTTGTCTCAGCATGTAAAATATTAAAACACTATATATCTAAACGCTAATTTGTTGTACATATGTAAAATGATTAATTACCAATACGTTCCCGAAGCCATAACGTCTACTCCGCTGCGTCGGATCCATAACAGCGTCAAATATGTTATCTTGCTCCTCCTATGTCAACTCATCACGACCAGACTGCTGAAGCGCATAACCCTGTGCCTCCTGTAACCTTGATTATAATGAAAAAAAACAATTTCAGTTGAAAAATAGTAGAATGTAATTTTTATTTTACATAGCTAGTAATTAATAAACTTATCGATGTATGTATTAGAAATTAAAAAACGCACCTATCCTGATCACCCCATTGATATATGATTTTGCCAGACTCGTCTACTTGCCTAGATGCGTGGGTATGAGCAAATAAGTTCACTAAGCCAATGGGATGTCCATAAGCTCGTTCCTGCAATTGATAATTTGGATAATTTAACTCCACATAACTAATTATTGAACTGATCAATAAAAAATGTGATAATAAATAAATTTACCAAATCTTCGCGGTGATGCTGGAAAGATTTGGAGCCTCCACGATGAGTTACTGGATTCATGCTCCTGTTTGCTGAGTTTCTTTGTGACTCCTCCTGCAAATTTACAATGAATAATTATTT
The DNA here is from genome assembly GCA_030765085.1 of Allium cepa. Taxonomy (NCBI): domain Eukaryota; kingdom Viridiplantae; phylum Streptophyta; class Magnoliopsida; order Asparagales; family Amaryllidaceae; genus Allium; species Allium cepa. The sequence continues at coordinate 91,751,738 of CM060946.1, read as the reverse complement.
ATTAAACATTAAAATAATTACTGAGATTCATTATAGATTTACCTAGAACTCCTCAGAGTTCCACCAGTCAACCCACTTATCCCATACAGCCGCGCTCATCCACTTTGGTTTCTTCCTCACTCTTTTAATCTCTGACATCTTCTCCCTATAGTTCTTAGCGATCTTTGAGTTCCAGTGTCGCTGAACTAAGTTGATGTCAGACTCTTTCAAATCTACTGCGCCATGTACAATGAGAAAATATTACTAATTATTTATCTGTATTTAATTAATCATTTTGTAAAGCGGTATAAACTTACTAGAAAATCTTGCCAAATGGTCTCTCTCACATCATCGGGGATCTTGCTCCACTTAGGCCAGCAGTCGCTCATCCCACTCATATACGCCTGCTTAGAAACGTTCATAACTACTTTAGATGGCTCCAACTCAAACCCACTGCGTTAAATATAAAATAGAACTTTAGAAAATTATAGATGTATCATGTACAACAAATTAAATTGCTATGCTGCTAATTATGATACTTACGCCTGATCAGCCTTTGGCTGCAAGTAAACGACTGAACGAGCTGGTGGCTCACCACTACTCTCTCCAATATGCTGGGAAGAGCCACGTCGCCGAGAGGCAGAACCCGAGCCAGACATAATATACCTGCCATATACATACATATACAATTCATAATAATTATGATATGACGAACCATTAAAAAATGTAATACAATATACTACAAATGTGTCGTATTGTGTGTATGTGTTGAGTGTGCGAGTATACAAATGTGAGCATTATTAATCAGAGATAAATGTAATATGAATAATTTTAAAAATTACAGGATATTACTCAGTCGTCATCGTCGTTTTCTGATTCAGACTCGGTTTCGTGTTCTATATCGTTTTCCTCTACACTCTCAAATGCTTCGACTAATACAATTGTCTCATCATTTAAAGGTCCAAAATCAGTTTGATCGTCTATAATTGCTATTTCAACATTTTCCTCTAGATCTGCTTGATAGGCTTGTTCGTTTGGAATATTCTGTTCATCGAACGTAAATCTTGCTTTGGTTTTAAAAACCGCAGACCAATCTGCTTTATCCCTTTTTAGAGATGGATAAGGGGCATAATAAGCTTGTAGAGCTTGTTTAGCTAGTATAAAAAGGTCGTACTTTTGATAGCGCGAGGTATGTTTAATTTCTATAAGATTATAATTTGGATGCACGTTAATACCAAAACCTGGAACATTGTATAACCAGTTGCATCTAAACAAATAAACATCCTCCGCGGGTCTTGTAAAATATGTCAACTACAAAATCTGAGTTAACACGCCATAAAAATCATTTATATGATTATTAGGATCATCACTGCCTTTAACAAATACACCAGTATTGTTTGTTAATTTTTCAGCACCGTATTCTTTGGTGTTGAATTTATATCCATTAACAAAAAATATTGGATACGTTTTAACTTTTCTTTTCGGTCCAAACACCAAATGTTTCAGTCCTTCATCGAGCACATTATTTGTGGGACTGGGATCAGAAACGTATTTCGAAAACCAAGTACTGAAATCTTTTCTTAAATTGCCGCTTGGATTTTGTGATTCAAAAATACTGCAAACACAAACATGATATATTACATTATTATTTATTTACACGTGTAGTATTAAATTTAACAAAACTTGGAAGGTGATAATTACCTAACAAATGGTGCAACTTCAGGACAATTAAGAAGAATATATGTGTGTGCTACATGGTAATCTTTATTATCTAGCCATACTTCCACACATTTTCCAGCATGTCGGCCATGTTGTTTAAAAATAGATAATATTGATTCAGAAGAAGAATTTTGTTCAACGGCCTCATCATTACGTGGAACACTTACAAATGATATGTTCACATGATCATTAAAATAATGAGAGTAAAAGCAAGAAGCTTCTGTTGAGTCAAGATTTTTATAGAGTTTTGATTTCTGACAAAGGAATAAGCCGTGATCGACAAAAAGAAGTTATTCATTTAAGAAACACAAAGAGCTCCATATATTAGAGGTTGATTATTTGGTATGTTAGTAATTTATGTTAAAATCTATCCTCAAATAATCATATAACTTCAATCTTTCAATATATATACATATGCACATTAACTGTGCAAATTGGACTAAACCGGTCGACCGGTTGAAAATAAGGTGGTCGACCGTTTTTGCCCAGAATGCACAGATAACATGCACACATGCACATAACGTATATATATTTGAATTCCTGTCTACCGGTCCATTTTTGACCTGTCGACCGTTTTTAAACAGAAAGCAACTTTTCCAAAAGACACTTCTCTTCTCCAAAGGTTGCATCTCCTATCTTTCATCAATGATCATAACTCTTAATGGCAACTGTTCACAAAGAGTTACAACTATTTTTCTCTATATATACTCATCTAAATCATTGATTCAAACACAAGTTTTTACACGATCATATATGCTCTCTAATCTAATCTCTAACACTCCTGCATTCTAAAAATTAATTTAGCTTATTGAATCATTGAAATTATTTCATATCTTTTGATTCAATAAGTAAATACCTTCTTTAATCTTTACAAAACATCATTCATATTCTTTGAGGATAAGATTATAGGAAGGGTGTACTACTAGTGACAAATCCGTGTTTTCAAGAACACAAGTTGTCAACAACAATTGTATTTGTTTTAGTTGAAGTCCTCGTGTTGTAAGAGGCAAGTGTTGAAGTCCTCAGTGTATTAGAGGCGTGAAATCCCGTTCGGCTGTTCGGGTATTGTAAACCTGTTCCTCCGGGTGAAGCGAGGTAGTTAATAGTGAAAATCCAGATAGAAGTCTGGGACTGGACGTAGGACGGTGCTCCGAACCAGTATAAAAATCTCTGGTGTGATTTTTCTATTTTTATTTTTACTTTGCTACTATCATCTATTTTCCGCATTTATATTATTATCCATATTACACGATCTGTGTGTACTATATTAGCACATATAATTGTATACACACCGAACTTTCATTTGGTATCAGAGCACGGTCATCATATAACCGTAACACAGTTATTTGATATATTCTTGTAATATGGCAAATAACGCAAGTACTAGCACTCAAAACACCACTTACACAGAAGGGCAATCGACACAAAGACCTCCATTTTTCAATGGTCTTAACTATAGTTATTGGGCAACACGTATGTCATTCTTTATGCAATCAAGTAGCTATGATGCTTGGAATGCTACTCAAAGAGAAATAGTGAATCCAACAACTGATTATTCAGAATGGACTGTGGCTGAGAAAACGGCAGCAGCCGTAAATGCAAGAGCAATAAATATGTTGTTCTGTGCATTAGACCAAAATGAATATAACCGTGTTAGTATCTGCACTACTGCATATCAAATTTGGCAAACGCTAAAAATCACTCATGAAGGTACTAACAAGGTTAAACAAGCCAAAATAGCCATGCTGAAAAGTCAATTTCAAAATTTCAAAATGAAACCAAATGAAATAATCAATGACATGTATTCACGGTTTCAAACTATTCACCATGCACTTATTGGGTTAGGACAAAAGTATTCTGATTTTGATGTTGTTTCAACAGTCCTACATTCTCTGACTAATGAATGGGAAGGAAAAGTATTAGCAATTGAAGAAGCTAATGACCTTTCCGTCATGAAGCCAGATGAATTGATAGGAAATTTAATGTCCTATGAAGCAAATTTGCAGGCTAGAAAAGAACAGAAAGAAGAAAAGAAAAATGTAGCATTTCATGTTGAGAAAGATGAAAATGAATCAGATTCTGAAGATGAAGATTTGGCGTTCATTGCTAAAGGTTTCAAAAAATTCCTAAAATATCGAAAAGCCAGTCGCTACAATAAAAGGAAACCTAGATCAAATAAACCATCTTCATCTGCTATAGAATGTTTCAACTGCCATAAAAAGGGACACATGCAGAAGGATTGTCCAGAACAAAAGAAAAAGTCAGAAAATGACAAATTCAAATATAAGAAGGACAAATCAAAGAAACGAGCCTTCTCAGTAACATGGGATGATTCAGAGTCATCTTCATCAGAAAGTGAAAGTGATTCGGAGAATGAACAAGCTAATGTTTGTTTTATGGCAACAGAAGATGAGGTACAAATTCCTACATTTGATGAATTACTTGATATTAATGCTGAATTGATAGTCAAATATAAAGACATAAAACGTCAATTAAAAGTAGTCAAAGCAGATTTAAGTAGAGCAGAGTTTGAACGAGATATGTTAAAAGATGAGAAGAAAATATTAGAAGAAGAACTTGAAAATATTCAAGAATCATCATCTAATGTTGACTCTCAAATATCTCTTTTGAGTCAAGAAATAGAAGCTCAAAAAGAGAAAAATAATGCTCTCACTACTGAAAATCATGAACTTAAAGCAAAAGTCAAAATTCTAGACCTAGAAAAAGCTAGTTTACAAATAAAGTTTGATGACATTACTCAAAATGTTTCTAACTTTAACAAAGGTCGAGAAAATTTGACTAAAATCATTGAAAGTTCACAATCTATTTCAGATAAACAAGGTTTGGGATATAACAAACATGAAACTAAGAAACATCTTAGAAATAAAAGGAAGAAGAAAGTACAAAAAACTGAAGCTAAGAAAAATCTTAGTTTATTATATTTCAAACCAAAACCAGTTGTGAAATTTCAAAAGAGAAATGTCAAGACTATCAAAATATGGGTTCCTAAAACAAATAATAATTTGATTAGGAACAAATACATTCAGCAATTCATGAATACTGTGCATCTTAATAATAATTATATATATAAAGGGGATACCGGACCCATATGGGTTTGGACTCCTAAGACCTAACTCTTAGGACCCTATAAAAAGTGGGTACCATGGACTTAATTCTATTTTTTGCAGGTCCTACTTAAGAAAAGAGGAAAATGGATATTCTGGCTGATATACTCCTATATTATTCCATTATCTATTATTCCTTTTTGTCGATGACAAAGGGGGAGAAAGTGCTAACAATTATTTGCAGGAATATATATATATATAAGACAAAATCTCAGGGGGAGATCACATATTCAGGGGGAGATTCAGAACTTCAGATATATGTTGTCATCAATCAAAAAGGGGGAGAATGTTGAGTCAAGATTTTTATAGAGTTTTGATTTCTGACAAAGGAATAAGCTGTGATCGACAAAAAGAAGTTATTCATTTAAGAAACACAAAGAGCTCCATATATTAGAGGTTGATTATTTGGTATGTTAGTAATTTATGTTAAAATCTATCCTCAAATAATCATATAACTTCAATCTTTCAATATATATACATATGCACATTAACTGTGCAAATTGGACTAAACCGGTCGACCGGTTGAAAATAAGGTGGTCGACCGTTTTTGCCCAGAATGCACAGATAACATGCACACATGCACATAACGTATATATATTTGAATTCCTGTCTACCGGTCCATTTTTGACCTGTCGACCGTTTTTAAACAGAAAGCAACTTTTCCAAAAGACACTTCTCTTCTCCAAAGGTTGCATCTCCTATCTTTCATCAATGATCATAACTCTTAATGGCAACTGTTCACAAAGAGTTACAACTATTTTTCTCTATATATACTCATCTAAATCATTGATTCAAACACAAGTTTTTACACGATCATATATGCTCTCTAATCTAATCTCTAACACTCCTGCATTCTAAAAATTAATTTAGCTTATTGAATCATTGAAATTATTTCATATCTTTTGATTCAATAAGTAAATACCTTCTTTAATCTTTACAAAACATCATTCATATTCTTTGAGGATAAGATTATAGGAAGGGTGTACTACTAGTGACAAATCCGTGTTTTCAAGAACACAAGTTGTCAACAACAATTGTATTTGTTTTTGTTGAAGTCCTCGTGTTGTAAGAGGCAAGTGTTGAAGTCCTCAGTGTATTAGAGGCGTGAAATCCCGTTCGGCTGTTCGGGTATTGTAAACCTGTTCCTCCGGGTGAAGCGAGGTAGTTAATAGTGAAAATCCAGATAGAAGTCTGGGACTGGACGTAGGACGGTGCTCCGAACCAGTATAAAAATCTCTGGTGTGATTTTTCTATTTTTATTTTTACTTTGCTACTATCATCTATTTTCCGCATTTATATTATTATCCATATTACACGATCCGTGTGTACTATATTAGCACATATAATTGTATACACACCGAACTTTCAGCTTCTTCTTCGAATATGATTTGCAAATAGAACCTTCAACTCGAGCTTTTTTTCTTACTTTTTTCTTTAAATGATTTGAGTACCTAATAAAAAATATTTCGGTTAAGTATTAACTTCTATTTAAAATTAAATTAACATTTACATACTCAGTATAGTAACATATCTTTCGAATGGATACATCCACCCATATTGCACAGGACCTCGAAAACGTGCTTCATATGGAAGATGAACAGGTAAATGCTCCATTACATTAAAGAAACCTGGAGGAAATATTTTCTCCAGTTTGTAGAGCAGTATAGGAATTTCTTCTTCAAGTTTAAGTAGACGGTCAACTTTTAACGTAGTTGAACAAAGCTCCTTGTAAAATAAACTAAGTTCTGTTATTACCGTCCAAACTTTTACCGGTAACAATTCTTTGAAAGCGATGGGTAACGAATTTTCCTTCATTACATGACAATCATGGCTTTTCATTCCGCTCAGTCTTCCATTTTTATAATTGACACATCTACGAAGATTAGAGGAAATTCCATCGGAAAATCGTAATCCTTCCACCCATTTTAACAGTACTTTAACTTGGTTGATGTCTACTTCGTAGCATGCTTTGGGTTTCTAACTGTCATTGGACTCCATATGAAGCTCAGGACGATTGCATATTTCCCTTATATCATGTCTAGATTTCAAATCGTCCTTGGTCTTGCCCTTCACATTCAAAACTGTATAAAATAGATTATCAAATATGTTTTTTTCGTTATGCATCACGTCGATGTTATGACGGATTAAGAGATTTTTCCAATAAGGAAATTTCCAGAATATACTTTGTTTGCACCAATTATGAAACGTCGATTTACCTTGAATTTCAATTTGTTGTCCGGTCTTGTGTATCTTTGGACAGTCTTTTACAAGTTCATATATATCCTCGCTTGACCAAACCGTTGGTGGTCGTAGAGTCTCATGCCTATTAGTTATGAATTTTTTTTGTCTCTTCTAAAAGGGTGATTAATATGAAGAAAACATCGATGACAATCAAACCATGAAATTTTCTTCCCATGCGGTAAGGAAAATGCTCATGTTTCTTCCATGCAATAAGGACAAGCAAAACGACCGGCCGTACTCCAACCCGAAAGCATTGCATATGTAGGAAAATCACTAATAGTCCATAATAGAGAAGCGAACATCCAAAATTTTTTCTTTTTTGATATGTCGTATGTTTCAACTCCTTCATACCATAATATTTTCAACTCTTCGATTAACGGTTGTAAGTAAACATCAATGCCCTGTGTCGGATCATCAGGGTCAGGGACGACAATTGTGAGAAACATATATGGAGTTTTCATACACATCCACGGTGTAGATTGTAAGGTGTGATTATTATAGGCCAAGATGAATATTTAGAACCAAACTGAGAAAACGGTGAGAAGTCGTCTGTACATAAACCTAGTCTAACGTTGCGGCTCTCCGCTGTGAAATCGGGATATCTCTTATCAAAATATTTCCATGCTTCTCCATCGGATGGGTGTGTCAACGTACCTTCTTGAGGTGTTCTTACACTGTGACATCTCATATGCTGCGCTGTTAAAGATGATGCATATAGTTGAAGTCTAGAGGTGATGGGTAAATAATGCATACGCTTGTACGGAACTTCTTTTCCCTTCTTTTTCCTCGGTTTGTATCTTTCTTGATTACATATTTTACAGTTTCTAAGATTGATGTCTTCTTTCCAATACAACATGCAACCCTTTAAACATGTATCTATTTTTTGATATGGCAAACCGAAAGATGACATAAATTTTTTCACTTCATAATAATTTTCGCACATTAAATTATCGGGTGGCATATGACGTTTAGCAGCTTGAACAACAGCCGTAAATCCAGCTTCTGTAAGGTTGTATTTTGATTTCATTGCAATGTATTATGCAGTTATCGATAATTGAGAGCCGCTTAAACATCATTCCAAAGGGTTTTTTAGCATGATCCAATAAATCATATATATTTTTAGCTCCAATATTTGGTTCCTCTTCGACGTTAACATCGTCGTTATCAATTTCAACGGTAGGGAACATTGATCGTGCTGCATCTTCGACCATATGTTCTATGAGATTCGTACTAACTTCATCACTAATGACCTCCACTGACTGTTCTTGATTATTAGGGGCTACAATTTCTCCATGACGATCCCACATCAAATAATTGGATACGAAACCGTATTGGCGCAAATGAACCTTAACTATATTCAGTACTAAATAGTTCGACAATTTGCATCTACTACATGGACAACGAATTTCTTCATCATTTGCAATATTAGTTATAGCAAATTCGATGAACACTTGTACACCTTTTAGAAAATGTTCACTTATTGCGCCATAAGTTTCCCTTCTTTGATACATCCAACTCCGATCATTAAAGTAACTGACCATTTTTCCTACTTGAAAACCTATGATAAAGTAAAAAAATTATAAATCGTTCATTTTATATTTTGTTTAAATTTTATTTACTGATGTACTAAACATGTACTAAATTTTATATTTTTTCTACAAACTTCATTTTAAATAAACAACTATTGATTCATTGCCACTTATGTGTCTTCTTTTGATGGTCGGTCATCCTACTTTCCATTACAAACACAATAGTAATTATATTTCATAAATCATATCATTTTAAACGATTTCACAAAATTTCGGCAGCATTTCCCCCGTGTTCCTTGTATCGTACACAAATGCGTGTACAGAAGGAACGTAAAGGAAATGCCGTCGAAATTTTGTGAACCGTTTAAAGTAATATGATTGACGAAATATAATTACTTTATAGTGTTTGTAACTTGTCCAATACAGGGACAAATCCAATAAATGATGTATCAGATGATTAGAGTTGTCCGTTTTGTAGAAAAAACGAATATCCCTAAAACGATCATACACAACACTTGTCAAACGGGGCCAAATATATCTAAGGATTTAAATATTTGTTTATATTAAATTTAAATATATAACTCGTTTAATTAATATTGGTTTATATTTTACCATTTTATTACATAAGAACTAAATTCATTTATACACAAAATTTGTACACAAAATTCATTTATTACAAATTCATTTATACACTAAATCAATTCGCGTGTTCGCACAAATACAAACATCGTGTTCGCACAAATGCAATATCTGTTCTAACGGCTTCCAAATGCAATAAACTCTATCACACACATACGTTTAATATACTAACCAAATCAACATAAACTAATGCAATATTCTAAATTACAAAATTTTCGATCGGTTATAATAATTTGTTCATTATGGTATAATAGTTGCAATTAGGGGATAACATGATGTAATATGCATACACTAACAAGTAGGAATCAATCACAATTCGAATTAAACCCTAAATCGAAAAAAACCTAAATGTTAGGTTTAGCAAAATTACCTATTCGAAGAGCTAGAAGGGTGGAGATGGACTGGAGCAGCTTCTAGATGGCGTTGGAGGTGGTTGGGATGGTGTTTGGGCCGGCGGTAGCAGGTTGGAGTTGGTGGAATGGGGGAATTGAGGGAAAATTGTGAAGGGGAAGATGAAAATGAGCTGAAGATCGATTCTCTGGAAAATATGTAGGAAATTTTCCAACGGCCGCAAACGGCGTATTTCCAACGGTTTCCAACGGCTTCAGACGGTTACGTCAAAATGCAACGAGCCGTTGGAAGCCGTTAGAAACGCCGTTGGAGGTCATTGGAAATTGGACGTTGGAATACACTGTAGTTCTAGTAGTGTTATCACCGTTGGCTATTTGTACAGAGTACTCTGAATAATCTTGTATATTTAAATGCAATTTCTTTGATAGCTCAGTATTTATGAAGCTATGTGTAGATCCTGAATAAATAAGGACAGTGATGGGCTTGCCATTGATCAGACCTTGTACTTGTATGGTGTATAGTGTAGGGATGCTACACATGGCACTAAGGATTATAACATAGGATTCTTCCTTATTTTCCTCCTCTAGGGTTGATACTTCATTTAATTCCTTACTGTCTGGTAGTGAATCATCTTCTAACATGTCCATACCTTCTTCTTAAAGTGACATAAGCCCTTCCATAATATGTACTTGTTTATTTTTACATATATGGCTAGGATGTCATCTTCATTACACCCATAACATAAATTTTTTCTTCTCCTATCAATTATTTCTTGTGGAATGAGGCCCTTATTTCTAGCAATTGAATCTTTAGTAGCACTTCCAGCACCAGCCACTATGTTTGCATTTCCTTGTGTATTGCTTCTGGATACATTGCTAGATTTATTTTTCTTTTTACTGGCTCTTTTGCACTCAAATACCTTGGCAAGACTCACAGCTTCCTTGAAATCAACAAGATGTAGGGCTAGGACATCATATCTTATATCTTCTTTGAGTGCATCTATAAATTTTTCCAATAAAAACTGATCTGGGAGTGCATCACACATTCCTTGTAACTGTTCAAATTTGGTAAGATAAGAACAAACAGTGATTGTTTGTTTAAGATTAGATATTGCTCCATAGGGTCTTTGCAATTCCTCAGGTGAAAACCTTACTAGCAGCTCCTCCTTGAATATCACGCATTGTTCATAATTTTTCACCTTTTTTATAAGCTAACAGAACCATAGATGGGCTTCCCCTTTCAGATGGAAAGAACATGTAGGTACCCATTCTGTTTCAGGTGTGTTGTGATATTGGAAGAGATGCTCCACTTGGTTAATCCATTCTGTTACACTGTTGTCACCATTATATGTGAGAAATTCCAGTTTGATGACTGTATTTTGCAAAAGTTTGGGTGTTTGACTGATAGGTGGAGTAACGTGGCCTAGAGAACTTGATATAATGCCAGCAGTATTTCTTGATGCATCATTAGGTGAGTTTGGGTTGTTTTTTGAAAAATTAGTGTGGTATTGATGATGTGGTTCAATCATGAAATTGTCTGGATTAATTCTTGCTTGGTTTCGCTGTGCGGTAAACAAGATGCCCTCCGGGACACCCTTGGGACTGATATTTATCATTGTTTCGTGCTCAAAATTGTAAATTATTAATCTTTAGACTAGTGAAAGGAAAAACTAATTTTTCTTTCATAAATCATAACAGGGTGGATCTAAATAATAATAGGTTAATCGTAATAGGCTGGATGTTTGAACAAAATGATTGTCGCAATCACATAATAGAGTAAGCGAGCGTACCTGTAACTATCCACCCTTCGTGGTATGTCTGATTTTCGAGTATCACCAAAGAAAATTTTTCGGAGTAGAAAATTTAAAAAAACATTATATTAAGGCATATCGAATAAATCTCACGGCGGAATGATGATATATAATATACTGAATATACATGAACAAAACATGATAATCAATATATTTTATATAATTTGTTACATATATCTTACTTGATAACCAATCTTGATCGAAATAAAAGGTGTTTTCTTTCTATTATATACTTGATATAATGTGTTATATTAATTGATTAGTTTAACTAAAAGTATATTTGATAGAAAATCCATAAATAGTACATTTTATGATAGTAGTTATAAAGTATTGCAACCGTGAGTAATTTATCACAATGAAAATAAATATATCGTTTTAAATCTTCCTAGTCAAGATACATCGAGACTGGATTTCGATGTATGCGTTGAGACTAGAGTATATAACGCTCTCTAAATGTTGGACAGTATATTACTCATGGCTGTTGGGGTACCTAAATGTTACATACTGATAGTTATTGGATAACTATGAAACAATTCACTCGATAGTTTTTTGTTGGTTAATATAACTAAGGTCAAACAAAAAATATCGACGTGACCGATGTACATAATTCTCTCGACTTGAGAATACTGTAGATCTTCAATACGAAAGGTCCACTTTCATTATAGTCAATCATGGCACAACGTTCCATCGAGTAACTATAGTTGGGTCGACTGAAAGCATTAAAAGTTAAACACTATTCAAAAGAGGATTCATCTTCTCAGTTATATAGGGTTAGTATCACGGTCAACTCAAAGGCAAAGTGAGCATTTCTATTAAACAGAATTGTTACCGTAACAACCCGGGATTTCGCATTAATTAATTATCGTCATTAGGCGATTAAATTGGCTCGCTAATTGCTATTTGGAATTTTTTTAAATCGAGTTGAAAATTCTTTTAATAATTTGATAAAGGGTATGCGGGCTTTAAATGAAATTTAGCCCACGTTTCTTTGTGGGGTTGTGATATTTATCAAAGCCGACGTCATTCCCCTTTTCATTCATTCCAAACCCTAAAACAAATACGAAAGAAAAAAAATGGCGGCTTTGTTCCTTTGTGAAAATGGCGGCCATTCCTTTTCGTTCTTCTTCGATCTGTAATTAGGGCTTCTGGAATTCGAAGGCGCCGACTTCAACGGCTCGATCGATCGCTTCCTCGTTGTTCACTTCGGCGGCTTCTTTTTGCATCGATTAAGGTGAGTGATTTTTGTCACTCACATCTAATTCAAATTTTAATGAACTCTGACTTATTCAAATTTGTGATTCTCGTTGCTTAATTTCTTGATACTCACGGTATTTTGATTTCTGGCATTTTCTTGATTCCGTGAATCTCTGGCTTGACTCGAATTTGACTTCGATTATACTTTGTTAAATTGAATTCTGGTCGGCTTCGACTTTATTTCTTCACTGTATTCATTGAGATTGTATTGGAGTCGTAGCTGATCATTCACTGTTGTCTGGGTTAAGTCTAGTTTATGTTGGTTTGGTTCCAGTTTGTTATTTGAATTTGAGACTTCCTGTTGTTTTGTTGATCCGACCCAGATCATTGATGTTGTGACTTTGATACACCGGACTTTGGTTTTGTTTATTGTCCAGTTTCTTTTGAACTTTGTTGTTTCATTTGTTTTCAGTTGCATGCTGTATCATTTCTTTGGTTCAATGCTTATATAAGTACACTGATATACATGTCTAGCACTGAATCATTTTAGTCGAGACTGTGTTGTTGTTTGTCAAGGTTGTTGTGCACTGACTTGGGCTTCTGGCCTTGATGTCATGGTGTACATGTAAGTTGCATTGCTGTTACATTTGATATTTTCTCTGTTGCATATATGCTTTATATATAAGCATTGAGTCTTGAAAATTTGGGGACTTTGAAAATATACAGTTTCAAATATGAATTTCTGTCTTGACTCGGTTGAAACGTGCATCTTGATTTTACTTTGATTTTGTCGCCGCTGTATATTTGAACTTGGGTTGGATTTTGCTTTGAGCATGCTTCGGGTTTGATATGCACCGTGCCTTGAACATGAGTTTGCACTGTGATTGTTCATCTCGGCTGTGCCTTGATCTTTAATGATCTCTTTGTTTACTTGAGTTATCCAAGTTAGTTGGCCTTTTTGTCGCATTTAGGCTTACTGCCTGTTCACCATTGAATGATGTCGTTGCCTTGTATTCTGTTACTTGCTGTGCCTTGCGGTGTTGCCTTATCTTTGGTACACTGTCCAGTCTCATTTATTTGTACACTTGAGCATTTTTGTAGTTTCACTGCAACTTCTGTTTGCATATTTAATATGTGGATACACTTGAGTAGTTATGTTTGCAAATTGGTCATTATATAACCTGTAGCACACTTGACTTTACCCTTTCTTGTTTGTTGCTGTTATCCCACTTTTTGGATAAAAAATGGAATATCAATAAATTGGCAAGGAATGTTGGATATCGGGGTTGGAGATCGATTGGAATCAAGGCTGCGATCGATATCGTCAAAATTTGGTTGAGCTCCGATCGGGACGAAATTGATTGGAAATGATGATAAGGACTAGGAAAGGCTATGTTTCAAATTTCAGGTTAATCGGAGTTCGTATGAAGGAGATATGATCGATGCAAGGTAGGAAGAACGTACCGTTCGAAACCATCGGCACACAAGGATGGTTCGAATCGATCAGGCGATTACGAGTTCGTATCGATCGGCTTCGCACTAATCAAATGATGATTCGAATCGATACACTTCGTATCGATTGGTATGGATTCGGCTGTTGGGTGCGTTTCCACCACCACCGAGTCAAGGAGAAGAAAGCATCACCAAACCAACCCTTGCTCCAACCATCACCGAATCAAACCCAAAGCGTCCACTACCAAACCAAAGTCAACCTCCACCGGTCCAAGGCCTCACCGGACCAACCAACTGCCGCTCCAACCATCACCGAATCGACCACACCGAACTAACCCCTCTCTCCTCTACTACCAGACCAAAGTACTACCGGACCAAGGTCTCAACTCTAACCATCTACTACCGAACCAAGGTGTTGCCGAACCAACTTTGCCAGGCCAGATTGCATTAGCCCAGGCCCACCAGCAGCTATATACATCCAAGACCCCTGCCCCTAGCCTCACTCTATAAATAGAGGGGCAGGGGTACAACAATGGCAGACAAGTTGGAGAGCTCAAGCTCGGAAGGAACTTTCAAACAACTTTCAGAAACTTGTACAAAAAGCCTTGTACTTGTAATCTGAATAGAAAAGGAGAATAACATATAAAGTGGACGTAGGCACATTCTGGCCGAACCACTATAAATCTGTGTGTCTTTTACAGTTTAGTCCCTGCTTTTTACGTATTTGCACAAACCACCCAATTCATTACGAACAATATAAAATCAACTAAATCATACGACTTGGAGGTGTTTGCCCATTCTTTCACCAAACATTTTTGGGTTATTTGCTGAGATCTGTGATTTATGCTTGAATATTGTTGATTTGTATTTATACACTAGTGCTTTCACAGTATTTGGGGTTTGTGGCCAATTTTGGTGCAAACACTTTGGTGCTTTCAGTGAGAAGGACTAGCACCCGCTGCATCGGATAGAAGTTTGGATTTGGAAGACAATGACTAGGCAAAATAGTAGAAGGAAAAGGGCTGAGAGAAGCCAACCGGAAGGAAGTCAACAAGCATCCCCCGGAGCTGGGGAAGGACCGGCTTCGATCTACATAACCCGGGATGAAATGGAAGCCATAACAAATTCACTGCAAGAGAGGTTGTTGAAGAGTCAACAGGAGATGATGCGGACTTTCTTGGAGCAAATGAGAGCTGCAGGGACCCAGAACTTAGGAATAGCTACAACGGCTGTGGATGCAGGACAAGGAGCTAGGGTTATGGAACCCAATGGAGGACAGGATACAGAGCCAGAGGGCAATCGACAAGGGCTTGGGGGCAGGCCCGCAGGATCCAACACAGGAGGACCTTTGGAAGGATTTCAACAGGCTAGAACCAGCGTTGCTGCTAGCGAGCCACATCAAGAGTATGTACCGGAATTCCCTCGGGGGCAACCCCCGACAGACAACGCTGGATTGGTAGATATAATCAGGAAGACTGTGCGAGGTGGTTTGACCAACGGAGACTTGGAAGGAGTGAACAGGAGTCCGTTTGCTCGGGAAATAAGGATGGCTCAAAATCCACCTAAGTTCAAGCTACCTAGCGTGGAGGTATACGATGGCAAGGCAGACCTACGGATCACTTGATGAGGTACACCAGACACATGGAGGTGCTGGGGGGCATCGGAGGAAGTGATGGCCCGATGCTTCCCTTTGTACTTAACGGACTTAGCTGCGATGTGGTTTAGGCAGCTGGAAGAAGGATCTATCAGGACTTGGAGGGAATTGGTGGAAAGGTTTTTGGGACAGTTTCGGGTTCATGTCAAGAGACCGAAGAACGTGATGACATTGACATCGGTAAAGCAAAGGATAGATGAATCGCTTAGAGCTTTTCTAACTCGATTCAGTGCCGCAGTTGCTTCGATGGATCGGCTCGGTCCATCGATGGTTTTAATGGCAGCAGTATCAGGAGTCAGGGAGAACTCGGATTTCAAGGTATCTCTGATACAAGATCCCCCACAGGATCTCGACGAATTCTTTCACGAGGCCAAAAGGTTCCTTCGGCAAGAAGATGCGAGTACGGATTTAAAGTTGAAAAAGGTTAATGCAATTGAGCTTGGAGCACCATCCAGCAAAGGTTCGGATAAAGACAAAGGAAAAAGGAAGTTGGATGATGATTCTGGAAATGCTTGGAAGCGATGGAAGGATCCAAAGTTTTCCACATACACAGGATTGAACGAGACGCTGGAACGGGTATACCTGGATACTCGGAATAGCCTTCCCTACCGAAGGCCGGCTAGGAGAGAACTAACAGAACGGGAAAGGACATCAGGAAGGCACTGTCTCTTCCATGATTTGGATGGACACGACACCAGCAGCTGCACGCACTTAAAGGACATAATTGAGGAGCATGTAAGGAATGGACAACTACCACAATATGTTGGACCTTGGAATGCAACGGCAGAGCAGGAGCAACCGCCGCCCACCTCAAGCTACGATGGTGGGAGGCCCAGGAACGATGGTCGATTGATCATCCATTGACCAGGATAATATGAATAATTAGCGAACTATTGGCAAGCAACCAAGTCATTTGCACATGTACGGGGACAGAGATAGCCCCTAGGCATGCTCTGAATGATGATAAACTGCGATGCTATGGTTTGTGAAATTTATCTTTTGCTTTTGGATTGGACACTGCTTTTCTTTTTGGTTTTTGGTTTTGGAGCTTGGATTAAGCTCCTGGTTTTGCTTGTTTTTTGATTTTCCTTTGGATGATTGTTTTCGGTTTTGGATGCTGGTTTGGATTTCTGGTTTTGATTTGGATTTTGGATTTGGATTTTGGATTTGGATTGGATTTTGATTGGATTTTTATCTGATTTTTGATAATGTTCGTTGGGTATGGATTATGCCTGGCAAGGGGTGAGTCGCTTTACCCGAACGTGGTAAATTGACTCATTCAGGTCGTCGAGTATGGACTATGCTCGGCAAGGGTCCGGAGTGACCAGGATTCGGCCTAGGACTTAGGCCCCGTATTATCGATTAATGTTTCAGGTCGTTGAGTATGGACCATGCTCAACAAGGGTTCGGAGAGATCAGGATTCGACTTAGGACTTAAGCCATGGCATTGTACAACGTCCAGGGACACTGGACCACGGTCGTCAGGTGTGGATTGTGCTTGGCAAGAACCAGAGAGGTTAGCTCAACGTCCAAGGACACTGGACCACAGTCGTCAGGTGTGGATTACGCTTGGCAAGAACCCGGAGAGGTTAGCTCAACGTTCAGGGACACTGGACCAAGGACATCAAGTATGGATTGCGCTTGGAAAGAACCAGGAGAGGTTAGCTCAACGTCCAGGGACACTGGACCAGGGACATCAAGTGTGAATTGCGCTTGGCCAGAGCCCGGAAAGGTTATGGATTCGGATATCAACCTGGGGAGGTCTGGGATTTGGTTATTGGCTATTGGATAAGGATGGATTAGGACTCGGTTGTCGAGTTCGAATGGATGTGAAATTGGCCAAAGCTTTGGTTATCGGATTTGGAATTGGACATCGACTCGGAGCAGTCGAGGATAACATACTCTGGCAATATGGTTATGGACTAAGGATATTGGATTCGGAATTATTCAAAACACGCCTTGTTATCACAAGGCATGTTTTGGGGGGCAAAGTGTTATCCCACATTTTGGATAAAAACTGGAATATCAACAAATTGGCAAGGAATGTTGGATATCGGGGTTGTAGATCGATTGAAATCAAGGCTGCGAATTGAGCTCCGATCGGAACGAAATTGATTGGAAATGATGATAAGGACTAGGAAAGGCTATGTTTCAAATTTCAGGTTAATCGGAGTTCGTATGAAGGAGATATTATCAATGCAAGGTAGGAAGAACGTACTGTTCGAAACCATCGGCACGCAAGGATGGTTCGAATCGATCAGGCACTTAGGAGTTCGTATCGATCGGCTTCGCACTAATCAGATGATGGTTCGAATCGATACACTTCGTATCGATTGGTATGGATTCGGCTGTTGGGTGCGTTTCCACCACCACCGAGTCAAGGAGAAGAAAGCATCACCGAACCAACCCTTGCTCCAACAATCACCGAATCAAACCCAAAGCATCCACTACCGAACCAAAGTCAACCTCCACCGGTCCAAGGCCTCACTGGACCAACCAACTGCCGCTCCAACCATCACCGAATCGACCACACCGAACCAACCCCTCTCCTCTACTACCGGACCAAAGTACTACCGGACCAAGGTCTCAACTCCAACCATCTACTACCAAACCAAGGTGTTGCCGAACCAACTTTGCCAGGCCAGATTGCGTCAGCCCAGGCCCACCAGCAGCTATATACATCCAAGACCCCTGCCCCCAGCCGCGCTCTATAAATAGAGGGGCAGGGGTACAACAATGGTAGACAAGTTGGAGAGCTCAAGCTCGGAAGGAACTTTCAAACAACTTTCAGACACTTGTACAAAAAGCCTTGTACTTGTAATCTGAATAGAAAAGGAGAATAACATATAAAGTGGACGTAGGCACATTCTGGGCGAACCACTATAAATCTGTGTGTCTTTTACAGTTTAGTCCCTGCTTTTTACGTATTTGCACAAACCACCCAAATCATTACGAACAATATAAAATCAACTAAATCATACGACTTGGAGGTGTTTGACCATTCTTTCACCAAACATTTTTGGGTTATTTGCTGAGATATGTGATTTGTGTTTGAATATTGCTGATTTGTATTCATACACTGGTGCTTTCACGGTATTTGGGGTTTGAGGCCAATTTTGGCGCAAACAGTTGTCAACCTGCGGCCTTTGTGCCTTGATGCTATTCCTTTATAGGTATGCTGTGCATTTGTTTTCGAGTATAGCTGCAACATGTTGTGGTTGTAGTTTGTATTTTTTGTGCCCTTGTATTCATGTGGTGGCTGCAGTTTTGTTGTTGTTCTGCCCTTGTATCTGTGTTGTGGCTGCAGTTCTTTTTTTGTTGCATTTTTGGATTGTACTGTCTGGAGCTCGAGTACTTATATCACTTGATGGCATTTGGTCTGTTTCACATGTACACTTTGTGCATGTCATGTTGGTATCTGCTTGATACACCTGTCCTTGTTAAAACCGCTGCTTTGATATTACTGCAGCACTATGCAGCAGGCTTGCGTGTGCATTTATGGTTTGTGATGACAATGACCAGTTGAGTTTGAGTCGTATAACACAAACTTGATCTCGAGTTGGTGCCCGTTGCTTTTGATGCGTTGATCTTTTGTGTATTTCATGCTGTAGTGGCGAGGCAGTACATGCGTGCGTGTGCTGCAGCCCTACCAGAATTGATGTTTTTAAGTGATGTTTCAATTGTTTGAATTGTTTCGTGTGTCCAATTCAATATTTTGAATCGTATTTTGATTTGGTTTAATTTGATGATTTTGTTGATATCTAATTATCTTTTTGATAATTAGGTTATGAGTTTCTAATTATTTATTTAATAATTAGATTTTGTTGTTAATTGCCGTTTAGGAAATTCTTATGTTTTCTAAATTATCTTCATTGATAATCCTTTCATTTATCTTCGTTGATAATTTGAATTTGCTGATTTGTTGTTTACCACTGTTATGTGTTATATTTACCGTTATTCGATTTCCTTATTTAAGGATTGGATAGGTGAATTTATTTTGACTGTCGTCTAATTGTTATTTAATTATTATTGCTTCCGTGCATTAATAACTGAGTTTGAATTAGACTGACCCGTGTATTATTTTCTTTGAATTTAATACTCGGGTCAGACCGAGTTATTACAGGTTGTAGATATCTTGCTTTGGGTTGCTGCTTGAGCCATGAAGTCCCTTCATATCTTTTGGAGTAGTCGTTGTCATTTTTAGTAGTCAGTGTATCTGATCTAGGATGTTATGTATTCATGTATATTATTCACGATAATGTACTTGTATATGTAACTTCTAGTGTCGGCAGTTGTAGTTGCATCATATGTATTGTACCACATGTATTGTAACTGACTTCAGTTATATATATATATATATATATATATATATATATATATGAGATTTTATATTATTTATGTTCCGCATTTAGCTTATCTGTGTTATTATTATATATATTGTCCAAAACTATTATGAACCATCGTAGTTCGTTTTATACCGGAATTGGATATGTCGATGGGAGTAAATAAAAAAAAATGAAAAATAAAGAATATAGACCACTCCTATCGAAATAACCAATACTATTGTAAGGCCTAACTACGGATGGCCGCTCCTATCCAGCCTTATTCTTCGTAATAACAGACAGTAATTCTTTTAATACCCTTTGTTATTGTGAGTATAGAGGTGGGGCGTCACAGTTACTATTGAACCGAGAACTTTGTGTTTGGACTATAGATTTGAATATGGATGATGTTAGAATTTTGACAATTGCCAAATCCAATAAGTCCAACGTGATATAGTTTTGACGAAGAGAATTAGTGTAAATAAATATCACAACCGGGTAATGCTTAATAAAGTGAAATTGGATTTTACCAAAACTAGATAAGCAATAAATATGACCAAAATATCACACTACCTGCTAAGTGATATATGAACATTAACATTTGAATATTTCGATGTTAATCACTGAGCAAATTTACATTTGATGAGTCACACAACCGATATGATAAATTCTCTTTAGACCAAACAATCTGAATAGTTCATAATTGTAATAAATTAATTAATATTTATGAAATATTGACTATGAAATTATGTATATAATTTGAGGAACAAATATAAGTGTATATATTTATAATAGTTATAAATATATTGATCGATATACGATATTGACAAGTAATTAAATCAGGTTTGATTAGTAATATTTATTTAGACCTAAATGAGCTATTATCCCATGATGTATGATTATACATACGACATCAACATACATGATAGGGACTGGTAAGATCTTTGATGGAAGACTATGATTTAGGGAGAATTGGTAAAAGATTCGATCCATCTTTCTCTCCATTCCTTCCATTATAAAGGAACTTACAACCCTAATGTATTTCTGACTTTTTGGCTGCTGTTTTCATCTTCTTGTTAGCTAATCCCATCTATATAAAGCTCCATCAAAGCACATCTCAAATCTTAGGATCTATTTCACCCTAGAGGGATGTGTGAATAGGGTGATACTATTAATTATAAAAAATTAATGCAAAATTATATAAAATAATTACAGCACTAATAATAGAAGAATAATAGCAGCATAGATAATAGCAGAATATTAAAAGCAGAAATAGGACAATACAGATTTACCCAGCTTCGGCAAAACCCTACCTACATGCTGCCTCCAAGGTTTCTACTAGAAATTAAGCAGTCAGACATTTACACACGTAAACTCACGATACCCTCTATCGACTAACCTAACTCTACGCTCAAAACCTTACTACAACTCAGCCACTAAGTTGCAAATTCTCGAACTACACCACTGTAGTTCGTTCCCTGGTCACGCGACTGGAACTTTATAAAAGTTTGAAAGTAAATTATAAATAAAAACTTAAATCAAAACTAGAAACCCTATTTTAAAATAATAGCCCAAAGTGTTTAAGAAACTGGCCCAATAAAAATATATCACTAAAGATGCCGGTCCGATAAACAATGATGTGATTCCCCTTTTTCTTTTTATTTCTTCGGCCTTGAATCTTTTGCATTGAAAAAAAGGAAGCTTCGTTCTTCTTCGTTCAAAATTATGGCTTCGTGGGAAATTGAGCACGCCGACTTTGAATGACACTTCGATTGCTTTCTTTGATTGATTTCACAACTGCTTCAAATTTGTCGAGCGCATATACTTGGTTTAAAATTGGTACGTGATATTCCATTTTGACTTTGATTATGCTCGACCTAGATTCGAGTTATTTTTTTGATTTACTTTAGTGATTAGCTTTCTGATTTGCTTGAACTCGAATGAATTTTAGGTCGACGATGAGATTGGGTTAAATAGGATTCCAATTTCTATAATCTCGTTCGTATACATTTTATTGAATTCGTCTGCTACTTTAGCTCGGCCACTCGATTTTGCATGGATGCTTGCGATGTTTTCTGACTTTTTTAATTCGTATATTTTTGTTGCTTGATTATCACGGTTTGCAATTTCTCTAGATTTGGTTCCGTTCTTTTCTCTATTGACATCTCTGATTTCGGCCATTCGATATTGCGATAATATTTTTGCTTCAACTTGTTCAATTCCTTGGCTACCATGGCTTTGGCTTTGTTTATTTTGATTGTTGTTTCATGACAATTTTGTTCGAACTGTAACTTATTCACCACGGTTTTGATTCTCTGTCATTTTGGCTTGACTTGGTTATTTTGAAAACAATCAGCGTTATCGCCTGGCTTTGACTTGATTTGAATCTTGTGCAACTTGCTTGACTTGTTCACTGTATTGTGGTTTGGTTGCCTTTGAGCTTCTGGGTTGCATCGAATACATGTCCATATGCATTTAGTCCAGACAATTCTGTGCACTTGATATATGTTGTGTAACATAACGATTTTATCGTGATCCGAAGGTCGGCATTCTTATGTCCACTGTATCAAATGCCGCGCAATCGAATGCCGGAAAACCGAATTGTTAAGGTTAAAAAGAAGAGGTAGAAGAAAAATGATAGAAGAAGTAAGGAAACAGAATAGAAACAATATCAGAATCTCACATATCGCAGCGGAACAACATATAATAGATAAATGTATAATCTTTAAAACAAAGAACTATCTCAGTTATTACATTACATCATCATCAGAGTGTACAACAACAACATACACACAACAAAACAATGGACAGTTATACAACATGTCCTTACAAGTGAATTAAACAGCGGAAAAGATAATATCATATACAAGTGGTACGTCTCGCCATCCAGCTCGCCACTTGAGCTCCATAGCACTCCTGAATCCAGAATGACCTGATAACCTGACTCTAGGCTGCCCGTGTGGAAAATTATGGACACCCAGAGTTTAGGAAGAGAACAATAAATTCCAGTTCAGTCATGAGACTGGTGTGAGAACTAAAAATAGTTATTTATCTTTAAAACAACGACAATAAGGGAAGTGAAAAATATCCGCAATGCTTTTGGAAAATGAAACTACCATAAGGCCTCCCCGCACACACACAATGCAAACGCAGAATTGGAGGAGATTTCTCCTTATGATAGTCAAAGATGCTTACTAAACAAAACAAATCATTTTCGATATTATTATTAGTGCATAGTGATGAAAGCATTTTGAAAATAGAATATAAATCTTAGCCAACATAGACATTCCAAACTATGTCTACTATAGCTACCATCCAAACAGTGGGGCGCCACCATAATTGAATGGCAGGTAATACAACTAAAATCGTACAAGGCTCGTATTGTTTCTTTGGATTTTCCAACAAATGGTCAGGCTAAGGAACTTCCTACTGCCACATGGGATCGCCTCTGGCGGGACGTCCCGAGAACCTAACCGGATCTCTGCCAACACAAGGCCGGGTTACCTTTGTAACTAGGTAACTACTACTCGAGTATGCCACTCCTTGGTCCTTTAGGACCTTTATCCGAGGGCCCTCTATCACCAAGCAACAACCACATAGAAAATGAGATTGGAGCATGCACATAGGTTAAGCATCAGGGCTCCATACCTGACACCACCCTTTTCCAGAAGGAAATGACATACCCTAAAGGGCGCGACCCTCGTAACCTTGCCGCATATTCTTGTTTTGACCATTTCCGGGGTGTGAGGTCTGACGAAGTCTCGTCCACAAAGCTACGCTTTTTCACAAAGCCACGCTTTGATCAACAAATGATCAATAAATAATCATCACACAGCAACACTCAGTATGCCATATTACCAAATTGGGAGTATATCGCTGATAACCTTCAATACAAAGCCTCTGAGCTCGTACGTTTCAGAGAAGGGTGTTAACTAAGAGAATAAATTCTCTGTCACCAACAGAAATGTATTTGAAAGAAATCTGCTTTATATCTCAAAATGTAATGTCAGACACGTAACCATACAAGTCTGTTCCGAGTTCGAACAGAACCGAAGGCACTTCAAAAGAAGCCCTTGCAATCTGGGTATTCACAATCCCGATCGAATTTCCCATCACAAAGGAAATCTCCATACCATAGCTAACGGTGCAGAGACAATCGATAGGTCATCCTATCGTTTTCACAAATACCCGGTCTTCAACACCGGTCTTCAATGCTATCCATTACGTCGTATCACTATTCGGAATGGGTAATCCGAATAACGAGCGCAATAATTTAAAAATAAGTGTAGCATTCAATTTCAACCAATTCACAACAAATAGCCATTTAAGGGTCAATATTGATAGTCGATTATTTAACTATCAATCAATATTCACAACATCACCCGATTTTAAATAATTTTCCAAATTATTTATTTTCAAAAATATCTTTACAAGATAAAATTTTCCACACTTCAACCATTTGAAAACAAATTTCAAATCAATTTTCACCTTTACAACTTTTGAAATTAAATTTCAAATCATTTTCCTTAAGCGGAAAACACTTACAAATAGTTATTCATTTCCGCAGGAAATCTGCCGGGTTCAAATATTTTAAAATAATTGAAAATTTCTTATCCCAAAAATATATCGGGAAAACACTTTTAAATAAAACTATTTTTCTTTAAACACTTTACTTAAAATATTGGTTATAAAATATTATACCTATATTATATAAACTTAAACCCAAACTAATTTTTCAAAATAAAATTAGTAAATAGAGTATAACTATTTAAATAACTATTTTCTAAAACAATTATTGGTTAAATCTTAGAAATAATCATTTCTATAAACAATTTAATAAATCTTTACTTAAAGGATTTAAAATAATTTAAGACGTAAATTTCTTCAAAGTAACCTTTTCAAAACCAATACTAGAATTTTATATATATGAATAACAGGTAATTAGGCACAAGGAAGAAGTTGCGAAATTTTTTTGTCTCAGGGACAACAAGTTTACTTTTTAGTTTGAATGACACTTTTTAGTGTAAACTGAAAATGATAGTTACAACTATCATTCTGTGAATTACACTAAAAAGTGTCATTTAACCTAAAAAACAAACTTCTTGTCCCTGAGACTAAATTTTCTCTAACTTTTTCCTTGAGCCTAAAAACCCCTATGAATAATATATTTTTTCAAAGCTATTCAGAAATTTGATTCGGCTTTTCAGGGAGGATACACTTTCATTTCAAAATGGTTCATTCAAACCAATTAAATAAATCCTTACCGATTTACAAAATTTACGTTCCAAACCCGTAAATTTATTTCCACGCTTTTAAAAATATATCAATGTTCATTTTTAAAACAAATTTCCCTTATAAATTTCCATTGTGAATTTACATTTCCAAATATTCACTTTTATACGATTTTTCAAATCGATTTCAATTATTCATTTTCAACATCAAAATCGGTTTTCAATTGATTTTCCAAGAAATTAACAATACGTGAATTTCATTCAAATTTCAAATTGAAATCAATTTCTACTAAACCTCAAATTAATTTCCAAATTGATTCCAAATTCATTTCAAGACACCAAATAAATTTCCAAATGGATTTTCAAATGATCTATTTTCAATTACCAAAATCAATTCCCAAATGGATTTCTAAATTTATTTATTTTTCAAAATAACTTCCTTTTTAAAGAATACAAATTCTTTTATTTTCCAACTCTTTAAAAATCCATATTTTGAATAAATTTTCAACCTTTGAATAATATTATCGAAAATCCATTTATTATGCCTTTTTACCATATTTTGGAATTTTATTCAATAAGATAAAAAAAAATTTATCAATTTAAAAATTCCTTCATCTGAATTAATCCAATTCCCAAAAATAAATTTTATTATAAATTCTCAACTTAACTTTTCAAAAATCCAATTTTATTTATTTTCGGCATCTTACGATACCAAAAAAAATATTCAGCTAAATTTTAGCCTTTAACGATTTCAACCACCAAGATAATCACGCGGATTATAAATCAACCAACACACAACATATGAAATAAATTCAAATGTTTAAGGAATCCAGTTGGATCCCTCCAACCTGTTTCCCTGCATCCAAAGATGTTAGCACAATACCAATTCCACTTCGAGGTGAAATATCACGGTATATGTGATTTATAAAATATTATCCGCTATTATGCGGTGCAATAGGGTCTCATCCGCTATATAATGCAGGAAATCAACTCCAAATACATATATAATACCAATTCCATTCAAGTTGGAATTATCGCAGTATATGTGTTTAATAAATAACATCCGCTTAATATGCGGCGTATAGGGTCTATTTCAATACAACAGATAATAACTATCATCCAATCACACAATCAAGCAATTTTAAATCTAACTATTTAAAATTTAAATCGAAACAATTCGATTGAGTGAGAAGTTCTCACCTTGGGTTTCCGATAACAGTTGTAGCGTTTTGTTTCGAATAAAATTAAACGTGCGTTTAATTTTGTCCGAAATTATCACTAGCTCCAAACGACTTCAAACTAGCTCCATTGCGTAGTATCCGACAATACGATTCCAACGCAACTTGTTTCGCGCAATTCCGACCTCGTATCAAAAAGATATAACATTTTAAACATTACATGATTTAAATATTATAATTTAACATTTTATTTTCTTATTAAACTTTGAAAACAATCAGGGCCGCGCATCTTTTGCTTGAAGAATCTGGGCCATGTTTCACAACTTCTTCTTCCAGGTGATAAAACGTGCACGAACCCATGAACGCCTCCCCCCCTTTCAATAACGCGACTACCTTCGAGCCACCGGAGCAAGATCAGAGGCCTCCACGTCGTGCGCCGAAGCGAGCACCACCATCGCCCCGATCGGCGACAAGTCGGTTGCGCAATCGTCTCGAAAACCGTACGCAACTGTCGTGCCTTCATGCTCGAATTGCCGTCAATCTACTTCGTTAATTACGATCTTAACCGTTGAATACGAAGATCACTTGATGCTCTACATTTTTCATGTTGAAAGTTTCTTGAATTGATGCTTGGATTAGAAAAAATCAAGGAAAAAAGAAGAGTGTTTTCTGGCCATTAAAATTGCTTAGCCGGCGGCTAGGGTTCTGGAAGGTAGGGTTTGCAATTGTGAAGATGAAGGGTTCCTTTTATAGAATTTCAACGAAAACACTTCACTCCAAATTTCCGAACTCCAAATCTCACACGGTGACCGGCGTTTCTATGGTTTAACCCACGTTCCAGACATAATGGGATAGGTATCAAGAGCCAATTCGATAATCTGTGCAAGTTACAGCAACAAACGATCAATTTTAAATTAAATCGGTTAAACCAATTTTTATGCGTTTTGGCTTGTCCCGGACAAACCGTAAATCCGATTGACACGAAATTTGAAATCTTATAATATTAAAACATTACGGATCCGATGAAACTGGTTTCGTCGAAATCCGAAACTGTTTGAAAAATGACTATTTTCACTAGTCGATTAAATATTAAAATATTCAATTTTCACAATTTAACTTTTAATTCAATTTTAAAAGTTCTATAACATCATTCTAACTCCAATATGATTTAATATACCTTTATAAATCAATTTTAACCACATTAAACCCAATTTCCAATTATTTCAGTAATTTCAAATACTAAATTGTCGATTTAATTATCCAATTAAATCTAAATATTCAAAATATAATTTATTCGACTTACAAATTTTACTTGTTGATATTTAAAATAAATTAAATATCTGAATTTCAAATGACAGAAATTCTGGGTCGTTACAATCTTCCACCCTTAAAAGTATTTCGTCCTCGAAATTACCAAGTAAGATAAAGTTTTGAAATCCATTAACTTTTCAAAGCAAACCTTTCAAATTTGATTTACATATCTCTTAAGTGTTTAAATTTTTCAAAAATTCAATAGTTAAACTTCTTACAAAACTTCACTAATATTTTCAAATCCATATATAGTTATCTTTTGAAAACCAACTATATCGTTTAACCTTTAACTTCAAATCAAAACTTAGTTTTCACAAATTTTTTTCCAAAATTTCCCGAAAATTGTGTAACGCCTTAAATTTTCAGAAAATTTCGCCATGACCTCCTTTGTACGGAGGAGCTTTTACAATATCGCAATAGATATAAATATATATACATCGACCCACACGGTCGGAAAACAGAAAAACAGTTCATATTTCCTATTTTATTGCGTAGGCGTACCTTTTTAGCATTTTTAAGCAAAGCAGTTATTTATTTAGCATTTTGCGCAACCAAAACCAGCCAAACATTAGCCCCGGTACCTGTACTTACTCAATATAAACATGTAAGTGACATATATAAGAAGTTATTAACATTTTACTCTTTTAAACAACTAAAACACATGCATATTGTAAGAAATGCATACTAAACAAGGTTTATAACAACTTATATGATTTCGACATCACTTGTAATTGTTTACAACCAATTCATATACAATGACATTCAATTATTCATTTTCAATTAGTTTACATTCACATTTGTTCACTTTCAATTCAAATCAATTTCCATTCAATTTAGATTTACTTAACTTCCAATTTGAATTTAGTTGTTTAGCTTTCAATTTTATTCATTCAATTGCATATGAATTTCTATTCAATCAATTAACAATAATCTAACAACCAATGTATAACCAACACAACCGAATTTATTCTTTTTACATTCAACATTCATATTCACTTTGTTTACCTTCAATTTGGTTTAACATTCAATTAGCCTTAAATGAATTTACACTTATATCCATTATTCTATTTCAATTCATTTACATTCGATTGATTAATATTCAATTCATTAGTTTAATTACTAATTCATTTTACAAATAAAGTTGAATCTCCTTTATATAATTCAAGTTTATGTTCATTTAATTCACTTCATTATTTTACTTCGATACCAAAATCAACTACATTCAACATTACTTAAGTTATATTCCTTTTCAAGTTTCCACTTATAAATCCAATTCAGATTCCAACTCCAATATGATTAAATACAACTTTTACCAAAGTCAATTTTATCACTTATTCAGATTCATACCTCGTTTTGCTTAACAAAGTTGTTTAACCATTTTAATAATTGGTTTTACTTACATCTTCACATTTAATAAGTTATACAACTTATTATTCAACTTCCAAATCTGATTTAATTTATTTAACTTCCTTTAGTTAAATTTCACATCATACATTTTATCATAGTGATTCAAATTTATTTCAACTTTACTAAAGTTAATTCTTTATTATCTCATATTATAAGTTCAAAACTTGATAACTTATATTTATCAATTTCAACTTGGATTTTAATTTCAAATTTGTTTATCACAACAAAATTTCAATTTCAATTTACTATGGTAGCAAATCCATCACACAGAAACTCGAAAATGATACTAATGATGCTGCAGTCATCACCCTTATTATTCCCCAGCAACAGTAGTGAATCCAATGCTTTAAATTCTTTCAAAATTTTCTTTTATTTATAAATCACATTTATAAATCTTGCTTATATAATTTCACTATTTCCTTTTACTTATACAGGAATATTCCACAATTGTAAATCATTTCAATTATAATTCTATACTTATAATTCATTTGCTTATATAATTTCTTCTTTCACAATTGTTGTTTTTATTCAGATTATTCGAACAACTTTGATTCACTTATATATTTTCTTACATTTTCAACAATCAAGCAATTCAATTTTACATACACTTTGATAATTCTGAAAAATTATTCCTTTATATATAAAATATAATCGAGGTAAAATTATTTCACTTACCCAATTTAAAACCATACTATGTCGGTTTATCTCGTTAAAAGTTTAGAAACCCCTATCGACGACAGTTAGCTAGATTGCACCGACCATAATCTATAAACAATCAACCGATAAGTCAACACAATACAAAACAATTTCATATTCACTAACAAATACGCTTTCATATCTATTAATACACTCAAACTCATTCTAGAGTACTGCTGACTCTATCTCTAATGAGTAATCCCCAACAGAGCCAAGGTTGTCACTTAACCAAATGCTCTGATACCACGTTGTAACATATCGATTTTATCGGATCCGAAGGTCGGCATTCTTACGTCCACTGTATCAAATGTCGCGCAATCGAATGCCGGAAAACCAAACTGTTATGGTTAAAAAGAAGAGGTAGAAGAAAAAGATAGAAGTAAGGAAACAGAACAGAAACAATATCAGAATCTCACATATCGCAGCGGAACAACATATAATAGATAAATGTATAATCTTTAAAACAAAGAACTATCTCAGTTATTACATTACATTACATCATCATCAGAGTGTACAACAACAATATACACACAAAAAAACAATGGAAAGTTATACAACATGTCCTTACAAGTGAATTATACAGCGGAAAAGATAATATCATATACAAGTGGTACGTCTCGCCATCCAGCTCGCCACTTGAGCTCCATAGCACTCCTGAATCCAGAATGACCTGATAACCTGACTCTAGGCTACCCATGTGGAAAATTATGGGCATCCAGAGTTTAGGAAGAGAACAATAAACACCAGGTCAGTCATGGGACTGGTGTGAGAACTCAAAATAGTTATTTATCTTTAAAACAACGACAATAAGGGAAGTGAAAAGTATCCGCAATGCTTTTGGAAAATGAAACTACCATAAGGCCTCCCCGCACACACACAATGCAAACGCAGAATTGGAGGAGATTTCTCCTTGTGATAGTCAAAGATGCCTACGCAAAACAAATCATTTTTGATATTATTATTAGTGCATAGTGATGAAAGCATTTCGAAAATAGAATATAAATCTTAGCCAGCATAGACATTCCGAACTATGCCTACTATAGCTACCATCCAAACAGTGGGGAGCCACCATAAGTGAATGACAGGTAATACAACTAAAACCGTACAAGGCTCATATTGTTTCTTTGGATTTTCCAACAAATGCTCAGGCTAAGAAACTTCCTACTGCCACATGGGATCGCCTCTGGCGGGACGTCCCGAGAACCTAACCGAATCTCTGCCAACACAAGGCCGGTTACCTCTGTAACTAGGTAACTACTACTTGAGTATGCCACTCCCCGGTCCTTTGGGACCTTTATCCGAGGGCCCTCTATCACCAAGCAACAACCACATAGAAAATGAGATTGGAGCAACCACATAGGTTAAGCATCAGGGCTTCATACCTGACACCGCCCTTTTCCAGAAGGAAATGACATACCCTAAAGGGCGCGGCCCACATAACCTTGCCGCATATTCCTGTTTTGACCATTTCCGGAGTGTGAGGTCTGACGAAGTCTCGTCCAAAAAGCTACGCTTTTTCACAAAGCCACGCTTTGATCAACAAATGATCAATAAATAATCATCACACAGCAACACTCAGCATGCCACATTACCAAATTGGGAGTATATCGCTAATAACCTTCAACTAAAAAACCTCTGAGCTCGTACGTCTCAGAGAAGGGTGTCAACTAAGAGAATAAATTCTCCGTCACCAACAGAAATGTATTTGAAAGAAATCTCCTTTATATCTCAAAATGTAATGTCAGACACGTAACCATACAAGTCTGTTCCGGGTTCGAACTGAACCGAAGGCACTTCAAAAGAAGCCCTTGCAATCCGGGTATTCACAATCCCGATCGAATTTCCCATCACAAAGGAAATCTTCATACCGTAGCTAACGGTGCACAGACAATCGATAGTTCATCCTATCGTTTTCACAAATACCCAGTCTTCAACACCGGCCTTCAATGCTATCCATTACGTCGTATCACTATTCGGAATGGGTAATCGGAATAACGAGCGCAATAATTTAAAAATAAGTGTAGCATTCAATTTCAACCAATTCACAACAAATAGCCATTTAAGGGTCAATATTGATAGTCGGTTATTTAACTATCAATCAATATTCACAACATCACCCGATTTCAAATAATTCCCAAATTATTTATTTTCAAAAATATCTTTACAAGATAAAATTTTCCACACTTCAACCATTTGAAAACAAATTTCAAATCAATTTTCACCTTTACAACTTTTGAAACTAAATTTAAAATCATTTTCCTTAAGCAAAAACACTTACAAATAGTTATTCATTTCCACTGGAAATCTGCCGGGTTCAAATATTTTAAAATAATTGAAAATTTCTTATCCCAAAAATATATCGGGAAAACACTTTTAAATAAAACTATTTTTCTTTAAACACTTTACATAAAATATTAGTTATAAAATATTATACCTATATTATATAAACTTAAACCCAAACTAATTTTCAAAATAAAATTAGTAAATAGAGTATAACTATTTAAATAACTATTTTCTAAAACAATTACTGACTAAATCTTAGAAATAATCATTTCTATAAACAATTTAATAAATCTTTACTTAAAGGATTTAAAATAATTTAAGAGGTAAATTTCTTCAAAGTATCCTTTTCAAAACCAATACTAGAATTTTATATATATGAATAATATATATTTTCAAAGCTATTCAGAAATTTGATTCGGCTTTCCAGGGAGGATACACTTTCATTTCAAAATGGTTCATTCAAACCAATTAAATAAATCCTTACCGGTTTATTAAATTTACGTTCCAAATCCGTAAATTTATTTCCACACTTTTAAAAATAAATCAATGTTCATTTTTAAAACAAGTTTCCCTTATAAATTTCCATTGTGAATTTACATTTTCAAATATTCACTTTTTATACGATTTTTCAACTCGATTTCAATTATTCATTTTCAACAACAAAATCGATTTTCAATTGATTTCCAAAAACACCAAATCAAATTCCATATTGATTTTCCAAGAAATTAAACAATACGTGAATTTCATTCAAATTTCAAATTGAAATCAATTTCTACTAAACCTCAAATTAATTTCCAAATTCATTTCAAAACACCAAATAAATTTCCAAATGGATTTCCAAATGATCTATTTTCAATTACCAAAATCAATTCCCAAATGGATTTCTAAATTTACTAATTTTCAAAATAATTTCCTTTTTAAAGAATACAAATTCTTTTATTTTCCAACTCTTTAAAAATCCATATTTTGAATACATTTTCAACCTTTGAATAATATTATCGAAAATCCATTTATTAAGCCTTTTTACCATTTTTTGGAATTTTATTCAATAAGATAAAAATAAAACTTTATCATTTTAAAAATTCCTTCATCTGAATTAATCCAATTCCCAAAAATAAATTTTACTATAAATTCTCAACTTAACTTTTCAAAAATCCAATTTTATTTATTTTCGGCATCTTATGATACCAAAAAAATATATTCGGCTAAAATTTAGCCTTTAACGATTTCAACCACCAAGATAATCACGCGGATTATAAATCAACCAACACACAACATATGAAATAAATTCAAATGTTTAAGGAATCCAGTTGGATCCCTCCAACCTGTTTCCCTACATCCAAAGATGTTAGCACAATACCAATTCCACTTCGAGGTAAAATATCGCGGTATATGAGATTTATAAAATATTATCCGCTATTATGCGGTGCAATAGGGTCTCATCCGCTATATAATGCAGGAAAT
Organism: Allium cepa; assembly: GCA_030765085.1. Taxonomy (NCBI): domain Eukaryota; kingdom Viridiplantae; phylum Streptophyta; class Magnoliopsida; order Asparagales; family Amaryllidaceae; genus Allium; species Allium cepa. Next base: position 91,718,153 of record CM060946.1, on the reverse strand, counting down.
CAACTCCAAGTACATATATAATACCAATTCCATTCAAGTTGGAATTATCGCGGTATATGTGTTTAAGAAATAACATCCGCTTAATATGCGGCGTATAGATTCTATTTCAATACAACAGATAATAACTATCATCTAATCACACAATCAAGCAATTTCAAATCTAACTATTTAAAATTTAAATCGAAACAATTCGATTGAGTGAGAAGTTCTCACATTGAGTTTCCGATAATAGTTGTAGCGTTTTGTTTCGAATAAAATTAAACGTGTGTTTAATTTTACTCGAAATTATCACTAGCTCCAAACGACTCCAAACCAGCTCCATTGCGTAGTATTCGACAATACGATTCCAACGCAACTTGTTTCGCACAATTCCGACCTCGTATCAAAAAGATATAACATTTTAAACATTACACGATTTAAATATTATAATTTAACATTTTATTTTCTTATTAAACTTTGAAAACAATCAGGGCCGCATGTCTTTCGCTTGAAGAATCTAGGCCGTGATTCACAACTTCTTCTTCCAGGTGATAAAACGTGCACGAACCCATGAACCCCCCCCCCCTTCAATAACGCGACTACCTTCAAGCCACCGGAGCAAGATCGAAGACCTCCACGTCGTGCGCCGAAGCGAGCACCACCATCGCCACGAACGGCGACGAGCTCGGTTGCGCAATCGTCTCGAAAACCATACGCAAATGTCGTGCCTTCATGCTCGAATTGCCGTCAATCTACTTCGTTAATTACGATCTTAACCGTTGAATACGAAGATCACTTGATGTTCTACATTTTTCATGTTGAAAGTTTCTTGAATTTATGCTTGGATTAGAAGAAATCAAGGGAAAAAGAAGAGTGTTTTCTGGCCATTAAAATTGCTTAGCCGGCCGCTAGGGTTTTGGAAGGTAGGGTTTGCAATTGTGAAGATGAAGGGTTCCTTTTATAGAATTTCAACGAAAAACACTATTCACTCCAAATTTCCGAACTCCAAATCTCGCGTGGTGACCGGCGTTTCTAGGGTTTAACCCACGTTCCGGACACAATGGGATAGGTATCGAGAGCCAATTCGATCATCTGTGCGAGTTACAGTAACAAACGATCAATTTTAAATTAAATCGGTTAAACCAATTTCTATGCGTTCTGGCTTGCCCCGGATAAACCGTAAATCCGATTGACACGAAATTTGAAATCTTACAATAATATAACATTACTGATTCGATGAAACTAGTTTCGTCGAAATTCGAGACTGTTTGAAAAATGACTATTTTCACTAGTCGATTAAATATTAAAATATTCAATTTTCACAATTTAACTTTTATTCAATTTTAAAAGTTCTATAACATCATTCTAACTCCAATATGATTTAATATAACTTTATAAATCAATTTTAATCACATTAAACCCAATTTCCAATTATTTCAGTAATTTCAAATACTAAATTGTCGATTTAATTATCCAGTTAAATCTAAATATTCAAAATATAATTTATTCGACTTACAAATTTTACTTATTGATATTTAAAATCAATTAAATATCTGAATTTCAAATGACAGAAATTCTAGGTCGTTACATGTTGTTATTTGATGTTGAGGCCTTGCTCATTTTATTCATGTTACCAGTTTCACTTGTGTTTTGGTTATGTTGGTTTGCTTTTTGAATGTTGGTCATCTCCATTTGTACACATACATGTATGTATATGTGTATGTGATATCCCAGCTGTGTTTGTGCCTTTGTTCCTTTGTGCCATGCCACTAAACTTTGTTTTCATGTTGCATTTGTTTTGATCTAGTGCATATGAAACTGTATACAGTTGAGCTTGTGTGGCCTTCACTTGCATGTCTGGATGTTGTAATTCACTGTACTGAGCTTTGGTTCATTGATGATGCATTGAGTCATGTCCATTGCATATGTATACATATGCCATTTTATTTTCTGCTTCACTGCAACCATATTGTCACTGTATATGTACACATGTTGTTTACTCATGTATATATGTATGCTTGTGATTTTGCTTGAAGTTTGTAGCTTGCCATTTTTACCATGTCTTATTATGTATGCTATCATGCGAACTCCCATATGCATATACATTTTGGTTGTTGTTTTGTTGTTGTTTGCTGCATAGTCGACATGTATATTGATGTCACCACTGGCCTTGGTAGCCTCTAGTCATTGTATTCAGATGAGTATATTTATGGTTCACTTGATACCTTTACATATGTAAACTTGTCTTGGTTGAGTTCATCCCGGTTTGCATTGTACTGGTTCATTGCGATTTTGGAATTTGTGTTGCATATGTGCAATCTGATTCACTGTAAACTTATTTAAGTGTGTTCGTTAGTCTGTGCAGTCAAGTAGTTTGCTTGCATATTGAACTGCTTGCATTGTTTTGCATATGACCATTTGTATCTGGTCTATATCTGACCGTGCTACTATGTTTTCTTGTGTACTCGAGTCCGGTTGGACTGTCTAGCCTCTGTTGTTGCTGACTTCATGTGTACATCACTTTATATCTTTGTTGTTTACAGTCTAAAGTTTTGTGTACACATTCCTCTGGATTTGTTTTTGGTATTATACATGTGTTGAATCCAGCTTATAGCTCGAGTTTGACCTTGTGCTCATGTCGTGACTTTATTTTTATTGCACTTATATTGAACCCAGCTTTTGGTTGGGTTTGACCTTGTGCTCACTTGTCCCCGTAGTTTTATCAAGTGTATATCGGTGTGCACGACCATGTGGCATGTACCATGATACACTGTGCAAGTTACAAGTTGTTCGTGTAGATGAATTCAAAATGAATATGATGACAAACAACCTAAACAACTTAGGCAGAAAATATTTTTAAAACATATTTTATTTTACATTGCAAAAAATATTTCTTTTTCAATTTTACCGCATCGGTGTTTACTTTGCAGATAATTCAGATGCTGGATTCAATCTGGAATAGAGTTGAAGATAAATACGAGCGAATGAGTGATATGTAGTGAGGTGCAAATGTAAATGATAATTGTATAGTGAAAAATTGAGATGCAATCGAAATTGTATTGTAATTGCTAATTGTATATAGTGAGAGCTTAAATTTGTACTATTCACAATTGTAATAAAATATTTGCTTGAACAAAATATCTATTTGAATTTAAATTCCGTGTTATTTATTTTATTAAGCAAATATTTATTTAATTATGTGAAAAATAAAATCGTACAATCGCAAATACATTTAAAATGATTATATATATGTTTATTATCACTAAACAAAAATCATATACTAGCATATTCGACAAAATCAATTTCAAATCAACAACTATTGGATATTCAATGGCCTAGAATTCAAAGATTAGTAGTCTACCGAATTAAGAAGAGTTCTAATGAGAGATACTCATTATGGCAAGGTATACTTCAAGGCATAGTTTTGATATGTTTTCTTATTTCATGTATATATTACATTGCTTGTGTGTGTGTGTGTATCATATTTATATTGTTAGTTAGGTGAGATTCCTATTTGTATAAATGTTATCGCATATTGAATTATTATGTGTATGTACGTATTTTTTTTTGGATCAGATGTATATATAGCCGAAATTATTTATTTTAATATATTTATATATTTTTTAATTTATTATGTTTATATTAATAAGTCATACTACAAAAAGTTAAATAACCTATAATTCATTGTCTCACCATATCATTTTAAAAATTGATCTAATATTTTATATATACAAATTTATACTGAATATAATTTTAGGTAACAGCGGAATATTTTTTTGCAATTATTTACAATTTCAAATATTACAAAAAAAAATGAAACTTGGTAAGATTTTTATTAAGGCAATTTCAGCCTATGATTGAGGCCCAGTTCCGGCCGAAGCGAACATACGAACATACAAACTATTAATATGTTTAATCAGGAACATACAACTCATTTCATACCAAAAATAAAATACCGACAGTTATCTCCTTCTTCCTCTTGTTTCATGGCGGCCAGTGAGAGTAGCTTGTACTTGGGTTTCTTACCGATGGATTATTTAGATCCTCTACTCCAGTTTGTGCTTTATCTCGTCCTCGAAAGGTGAGATCTTGAATGCGACTTTGTACTAGTTTCATGTCATTTACAGCTAGCTTACTAACTTCTGAGACTGTTCTTTGTTTGTGTTGAAATATTCGTCGATTTCTTTCCTTCCATACATTCCAAACTGCTACAGTGATGGCGATGCTGCTCAGTTTGGATTTCATGTCTTCGCTGCCCCTTTTGTGAATCAGGTGATTTATTTCGTCTTCTAGTGTTTTTCCTTGCGTTGTTGAGTTTGTTGATAGTTTACACGCATTTAAAATATCAGCTGAGTATTTACAGGTAAAGAGGAGGTGTTTGTGATTTTCTTCATCTCGTTCACATAACACACAATTCTTTTCGTTTATAATCCCCCATTCTAATATTATAAATTGAAATAAGGGTTATATAATTAATATAAAATGATATATGATTTGAAAATTATTTTTAAAAATTTCATCATCATATTAACTTTTAAGCAAAATTCCAAAATTTAAAAATCAAATTTATTATTTTAAAAAAAATCATTATAATAATTGTTGAAATTACTTAAGTAATAAGAGTTATAATTTCAACTCTGAAAATTATGGAAATTTTTTCATAACCTTATAATATCATATTCTAATTTCAAAAAATTTAAAATTTAAAAAACATGTTACAGAATTATTTTTAATATTCTTTTAATCTTTTTCGTCTAATAAATTTATATATAAATAATTTAATAATGAAAAATTATAGTAAAATATTTTTTATATTATGTATTGGACCTAGAATGTTTAAAGATGTGTGTATGTAGTTTTAATTAATTTTATACTTATATAATTATAATATAAATTTATATATCTAACTACGTACATATATAAATATTTTTAGTTGTTACAAATATAATTATATATATATATATATATATATATATATATATATATTATTGCTATAAAGTATCCATGTACAAGTATAAAAAGAACAACTTTGCATAATTTATATATACATATATATTTGTGTGTGTGTGTGTATTAATATATGTTCATCAAATTATTATCTAATTTAGTGAATAAATATTTATTTATTTATTAATATTTCACATTTATGTAAAAATATATTATATATATGCAAATATATATATTTTTTAACACTCATTTTAAAATAACAAGTTTACACATCATATAAATATCATATTTAATATATGATCTATGTACATCACATAAATATTAAAGGCCTCCCCGTTGTCACCCAAACTGCTGATTTAGGCTTCCGTGCCTCATCTCCTTGCCTTACATTTGGCACTCCTCCCGCACCTTACCACGTCGCTATGGGTTCTTCGGATAGCCAAGAATCACAAGGATAAGTCCAAATTCACTCGGTCCTCTATTGTTAATTTAGGATGCTCCTCCTCTTACAGCTGAATTAGCCAAACTATTTTTCCATCCCCCAAGGCATCTCAAGCTAGCATTTCTGGGGTTTCTCCTTCTCTTACTGATGTGAATGCTACTGCATTCGATTATAGGCTTCTTGGTAGACTGCCTTCTCTTGAATGTTCATTGTCAGGTAATTATGTAAACCACTACATACTAAGATTAAGAAGAACAAAAAATAAATAGTTGTCTTTGACCTTCATTCACTCTTAATTTGTCTAAATTAATTATAACAAATGGACCATAATCTTCCAAAATGAAATATCCCTTTCTTAGTTTTCCCTAATTCTAACTCTAGACTTAACCACCATGTTTATATTAGCAACCACTTAAAATGAGACATCATAAACCATCATAATTTGGCTTTAAATTACCGACATCACCCTTTAATTTTGCAAAAAAAAAAGAAAGAAAAGAAAATTGAAGAGGGAAGACTGAAAAAAGAATAATAATTCAACATATTTTTTATTTTATTTTTTCTAAAGAAATTGCTATTAATTTGTCTTAATTACTTATAGTAAACGACCCACAATCATCAAAAAACCCAAATCCTTTACTTAATTTTCCTTAGTGCCAAGTCTAAAACCCAACCCTTGCATTTATATTTGCAACCAATTAAAATGAAATATCTTAATTGACCAAGTTTAATGCAAACCATCCATAAAAATTTAGCTTAAATCACAAGGAGGAAATTGTGATTTTGCCAAATGTAGAAAATCACACTCAATCTTTTTTGTCAGCAAAATAATTAACTGGTGTGTAACGCGTGCGCTGTACACGGTCAAGGATTTCCCTTGGATCAAGGCACTAAAGCCATGGCTTTGGACCTATTACACACAAGCGCACCGAAATAAAAGAAAAGTTAAAACCAATATGTAAAAGCTTATGATAGACGATAAAATGCATTGTATGAAAATAAAAGTTAACGTTAGGCACAAGGAAGATGAGCTCCAATATATCCTCTTTTCCCCCATTTCATATTTCCAAAATTTAAAAATCACAACTTTCAAAAATCCTACAAATTCATAATTTCCAACATCTATTTTCATTAAAAGAAATTGGATGGAACGATTAGAAAAACATATCAATTTCAAAAACCACACTTTTGCCTAAGATGATATACTTTATTATCTTTATTTTCATTCACTTTATGTTATGAATTTCTATTTGTAGAATATTAACATGATTTAAATGCTAAAATTTCTGGCAAATAAGCTTCTTTGCTTTAAAATTTGATGACTAACATTTTTAACACAAATCGGTTGCTAAAAAATAAATTTTCTTTTGAGTTGTTGTATGACTCGAAGTATCATTATCAAGATAGGTGTTTCTTTTTGTCACTCCATTTGTTATCTACGTCGTATATAAACTATTTTACTTTGTTGCTTCAATTTTATTAGTTTAAATAATACATGAAACATGATCTTGACTCACAACTAGCTATAAGTACCAGAACTCCTAGGACCGGTTATGCACACGGTAATACTGTTAAAAAATTGTTTTTATATTTTAATTATTGCTAAAATACATTTTATTATCATTATATGATAAATCTATCCTAATATATTAATAATAAATTAAAATGGCATGCGATGCTCCGATATAAGGTTGAGCGTTCAAATCTCGCTAATAATTTATCTCTGTAAAAGTTAATGTCCTAACTCAAAAAAAATTATATATTAAAATTGTTAATATCGTGTATGTAAATAATTTATGTTTTTTCTTGATGACATAAATAATATATGTTATATGATTTTTTTTATATGTATGAGTGAATAAGTAACTTTACCATTTTATTAATATGATTGTTATATATATTGTTGTGTGTGTGTATGTGTGTGTGTGCGCATGTAAATATATGAGGTGGAGCATTGGCGCAACGGTTAGGTCACCCGTAAGGTGATATGGGCGCCCAAGTTCGATTTCGGAAACAACCTCTTCATAATGCGAGAAAAAGACTGCATACATTATTGACCTTCCTAAAGTCTGTTATCGTGCGGAGCCTCATGCACTGGGTTCCACCTTATATATACATACATATATATATATATATAAATATATATATATATATATATAGTTGTCATCTTTTTTAAAGAATTTATAATGGATCAATGAACATTAAATGTTAATTAAAGGTAAACATAACTAATTAAACAAGGAGTTAAATGTAAAAAATTAAGGAGTGCTTTGTACATATTTGTAATTTAGAAGAACATCGGTCTTATGGTAAGCTTATTTGCTTGTGAAATTATATTCGTATTTAGTTTTCATTTTTAAACAATTTTATCCTTGTAATTAATCATAGATTTTATATTGTTGTAGAAGGGCCATTCTTACGACATTGATAATTGCAAAATAATGTTATGTTGCATTCAGTTGAGTTATGGGTTGGGTATGGTTTGATAACATGTTGAAAGTGAGAATGCTTATATAACCTAATATTAGTGTAATCTTTGCATTCATATTGTAATTTGTTAAAACATTTAATTTATCTTTTAAAGGTTGTTCAAAATGAAATTACGTTATGTATTATACAATAATCTTTTGAGATAAATGAATTAGAAATTAAAAACGTTATTATTATATATGTATACATTTTATGTTACATGATTTAGATATCTTTTTATATCTGAATAAAGAAGAAATAATTTTATCATTTTTTGCATATATATGAATATTGTATATAGTGAATATCGTATTTTTACGATTTATTAAATGGAGTAATGAATATTAGTTAACTATATTTATTTAAATAGTTTAAATTACGATTACACAATTTGTTAACCATGTTTATTAGATGGATTATATTACGAGTACATGATATCATATCTTAGATAGTCCAATTAAATATAGTTGTTTGATCTGAACCATCCGATCGAAGTTTCAGTTAATTTTTCTAGTGTTCCAAGGATATTTTTGAAAAATTGTATTAAATGAAACATCAATGCTGAAATTTAATGTTGTCCACTTTTATACTCATACTTTACATGTAAACAAACAAAACTTTGAATTTGGACGATTTAAATATATTTCAAATATTAAAGAGAGAGTATATTAACTGATTCGTGCAATCAATCAATTGTGGGAAGCAAATATGAAAGGTGATCAATTAATTTAAGAAGATATGTAAATTGATTTAAGCAAACAATCAAATATGGATATATGTGGAAACTAATACCATTACGCTTATTTTGTGTTAGAATCAAATCAAGTAAATTTGGAAATATTTCAATCTTATCTCCAAGGTAGTCTTCATCATTGTTTTTGTGTGTGCAAAGATATTCATTTGTCTTTTTTAAAATAAGACAAAAGAAGAGATTTATTTACAAAATATCGTCAATAAGATGCATATTCCCTATCTATTTTAGGGTGAGTGAAATTTATTGAGTAATTTATATTCTTCTCATATTGTCGTGCTCCCTCTGGAAATAAAGAAATTAGGTCCAAGGACAAAGGCATAGCCAAAACTCTTTATATTGGTATGTTCTGTCCTTCCTTTCTTTAACTGTAATTTGTGGACTTTGATCTTCATTTTATTCTCTTTGTTGGATTGGAGTTCTTGAGATTGTCCATAGACTAGATTATTGGGTGTACTATTTTTACTGCCCCAAAACTCTAATTTTGCGCAACAGGTTTTACTTACGATTGTGTAAAAAGTGACCTAATCACAAATAATGTTGATGAAATATATTCATTTGTATTTTGATTTCGGTATTTTTCAAAAAACATTTTGCAGACTATTTTATTTTGGAGAATAGGATGCAATCTTATAATCTTACTTCCAAATTTTGAAACATCATTTTCCAATCTTCCTTTTTCTATTATTTAAATTAATTTTATTTTTAATTATTATTAAATTTGAAGAACAAAAAATGACTTCATAGGAAAATTGAAAATATATAAAACTGGATTTGTAACGTCCCACCTTTTTGGATGGTTTATACCGACAATAAGACCCACATGTCTAACTCAAACCATTCTAAACGAAGGAGTGTTAATGGGGTGAATAAAAAAAAATAAGAGAAGAGAAGGGAAAACAATAATCAGAATCTCACGACGGAATGACAAATTATAATTGTAGCATAAACAGTTCATGAAGCTATTTTACAAATAATATTTGGTTATACATTTACAATACAATCAGAGCTATGCATAAAGCAAGTAAAATAGGATTACGCAGTGGAAAAACATTATACAGTGGAATAATAATAATATAATACTAAATTCTGTCTTCGTCCTTCAGAAATAAGGTCTTCAACACTGAAAAGCTCAGGCTAACCCGAGCATAATTAAAAGACAAACAATCGAGTCAGAACTAAAATATTCTCATGTATGTTAAATCAATATCACATAAAATATGAGTGTAATGCCATCATAAATGTTTACGGGTTTTTACATCCCTTGTCTAGCGTACAACATGAGTACGACAACTTAGGAGATGCTTGGGATTTCCATCTCCTAAGGATCTGTTAAACTATATATATGTAGTAAGATACGCTATTATAAGTAGTGTCTATCAGCAAAGTATAATATTGAAAATAGCATTAAGGCATTACCCATATCCCCATTAACACATTTTATATAATTCTATAGTCTATATAGTACTGTAAACCCTACCATAAACTGGTGGGCTATCAGGAAGCACTCCATAGGTACAACACAAACCAAAATCGTAGTGGGCTCGATAGGCAAGTGACAAGGCACAACGAGGTAATGTTAGGGTAGGATTCTACCGTTTGCACTTCCGGGCAGGTGGTAATGCACAGCCGCAGCTACCGCCCACCTCGAAGCAATTCTTCCACAATCAAATCGAAGATGACCACTAAATCAATCACAAAGTAACATATATGGTATCGAAGAAGTTTGTTCCATCGGAGGAGGACCTCACTTGGCCCACCAATTTCTTCTGTTTTATTCATTTCAGGCTGACTCGAAGGTCAGGGTTGTATTCTTACCTCATACCAGTAGCGTTTGTCAAACCATACTACTTCATTCTGGATTCTTTCCCACATACACTGTTGTTAAAGTGGTTCCAGTATTGACAGAGAGTATACCAATAGTCTGTCCCGGTCTCTTTAACAACCAATCATTATAGTTTACACATCGGATGGTTCTTTTACATTTCAAACAGTTCATACTTCATATCAAAATATCATATTCACTTCAAAATCATTGCACTTTCAAAATCATTATTTACTTCAAAACTATATTCACTTCCAAATCATAATCATATTCACTTTCAAAATCATTATTCACTTTAAATCATACTCGTTTTCAAAATCATAACCATAAAAACAAGTCAAACCATCATATCAAAATATTGGCATTTAAATCAAGTGAATCTAAATCATAACAGTTCCAACTTTAAACAGTTTGAATATTGAAATTAGTGTATATATTGGAATAGCTACACATTATAGTTAGTTTATACATCAATATATATATATATATATTAAAAGTTGTTTATAATTTTAAAATAATATATATATTAAAAACAAGTTTATATATTAAAAATAGTTTATATATTAAATTAGGTTATACATTAAAAATAGTTAGTGTATTAAAAATTATTAATATATTAAAATGGTTTATATGAGAAAAATAGTTTATATGTTAAAAGAGTTTGTATATTAAAAGAGCTCATATCGAAAATAGTTTCAAATTAGAATTGTTTCTTCCAATTTTAAAAATCAATTCAAATCAACTTTAGTTTCAAAAACTCAATTTAAATCAATCTCAGTTAAGCGATTTCAATTCAAAAGGCTAAAGGTTTCGATTCAAATTCTCATTAAAACCCATTTCAATTTATATCAATTTTAAATCCATGTTTGAGCTACAAATTTAAACCACTCCAAATTCAATAGGTTTCAAATTTTGAATATTCAAACGTTTAAAATAACTCAATTTTGAAAATTTCAATTATATTTCAACTTTAAGGTTTCAATTTAAATTCTTTAAAAAATTCATTCAAACAATTCTCGTTTTCAACATTTAAAAAACTTGAATTTTGAAATTAATTCAGTTCATATAAATCTAATTTTATTTCATTTAAAATTATATCACTTAACTGGATTTAAAAATTAAGGATTTAAAATCATTTAATTTAACCAATCCGGTATCCGTATATAATTTTCTACACTAGGGTCAAGTGATACGGATATATATCATTTCAAACCGAAATCGCAAGTAAAATTCAAAATATAAATTTCCCTAAATCTGTTCAATCATTCGGGTATGTATCATTTCAACCCATAGTGATTTTCCTATCAACAAACTAAAGGAACTTGCAGTGTGATAACAACATATATGAATAACATAACATTAGTCACATATCAACATAATTAAACGGCCATACATCCAATATAGAAATCAATAGCAACCAATCACAACAATTCACTAGTTATCAAATATAAGGTATTAACTAGCAATTTTATTTCAATTTCAATTCAAATTCACAACTAAGTGTCAATGTAAATCACCAAACAACAAACAATAAAATTAGCGACTTCATGATTTCAATTTAACTAACATCAGGATACTTTAGTTATATGAGTTATTTTAATCACTCGCCCTTGATTCCTCGTCGATTTAAAATCCAAATAAAGCCCAAAATTTGAAAAGTTTCAGAATTCGGCCAAATTAGTTGCATGTTGTCCGAAATTTTGATACGATCGTAATGGAGAAAACCACGTCCAAATCCGAGCTTGTATGAAGAAGTTACGCATGTTAGAACATTCAAAACTTAAATTAAATTAGAATAATATAGAGGGTAATTTAGTAAATCGATTACCTTTATAAACCCTAGTCATCCACGTATAGATCGAACATGACCTAGCCGCCACTCTTCCTATCCAAATGTCGACGTACTCGTGCACTGCCCCCTCGATTAGGCTCCACCGCTGCCTCCAGCACCACCAGCCATCATCGTGGCGCCTCCGCCGCCGCCGAATGCCCCCCGCCACCGCGTGAAGGATGGCCATAATCTGGTGATTTCTAACACCTCTAGCATGAACCAGCCATATGAATCGACTCTCCAAAGCCTCCTCTACAACGCAGCAAAATCCGATCGTCAAACGGGTAAAGATCCACCGTTGAATCGACAAACCTATTTTCGACGGCCGAAACTTCTCCAACGATCTGGCCAAACGATGCATCAAATTGAAAAATGAATTGCAGTAGTAGATTGCGCTCGTCGAGAGCTTTTCAATGATATATAATTTGCTATGGTTTATGAAGTTTGAATTTTGAAGTTTGATTTTGATTTGAAAATTGAAATTATGGTTTTGATGTTGAAAGCCATTGAGAAGGAAAGGAGCAGATGGAAATAATAGTGCGTACAAAAATAAGAAAAAGGCTGCTAGGTTTTCAAAAAAGAAATCTATTTACATAGATAGATGGATAAGAATGAAGGAACATATCGAATTAGGTCGAAACGATAACAACGACCCCAAAAGCCCGATTCGTTTTCGAAACGAAAATGGGACATCCAACATATCGAAATATAGATTTTCAATATTTTAAAACTCAATGGAACTAGTTTCAAACTCTAATTCCATTGTACATAGAAGTTAGCTTTAAAAATCAGATTATATTCATTTAAGTTCCTTTAATTGATTGCTACTGTTTCGAGCTCACACGATCAAACAATTGGTCCGATCGCTACGAAACTTGAAATCTTATAATAATTCACTATTATGGATCCGATGAAGCTAGTTTCGTCGAAATCCGAGACAATGGCCAAAATGCTAATTTCACGTTAATTAAATAGATTATTATTAAATTAACTTAATCACCTTTAAATTCAAATTTAAAAATTAACCATTTTCATCATTCTTGGTGGCATATAAATTCAAAATCTTTTAAAACAAATTTTCCATGTTAAAGTCAACATTTAAATATTGCACTAATTACAACGTTCAATTACAACTGTAATAAAATACCGTTTAATTATAGTTTAATTTCAATCAATTTCTCACTCTTATTCTTGAATCAACTATTACCTTATGAATATAATTAACATTAGCTTACATTTTATTACATTCATATTCTACCGTTATCATCTTAACTCATATTAACTGTAAAATTTAATTACACTAATTTCATATTGATTTACAATTTATATCAATCATATTATGAGATGATAAATAAATAATTGTTACCTTTAAGTAATTTAATTACATTTATAAATTTATTGTTTACAAATAAAGATTACAACTACTCACTACATTACTGATTTCATATCATTTTCTATATTAACCAATTTCAATTAATAGCATATAATTTCACCATTAATACAACATTGAATTTATTCCTTATTTACAATTGGACCAAATTAACTTTACAATTATATTCAATTGATTGAAATTACATTAAAACAATTATCAGTTACATTAAATCAACACTATTAAATTGCATTCTAAAAATATTTTGCATTTATAAAGCATAAATTTTAATTTCTCCAATATTAATTCTAAAATCTTATTTAATTTAATAGTTTTTAATTATCAAAAATTATGGGTCGTTACACTCTCCTCCACTCAAGATTTTTCGTCCTCGAAAAGGAACAATAAGGAATTAAGAAGTTGATATAATTTTATTCAAAATAATCAATTTATAAACATTTTAAACTTACATAATTAAGTATTTCAAATAAAATATATTGATTTATAAACAATTAAATCTTTCATATTCAAGTTAAATAAAAGTTTGAAAATATTTTCACTTTCACAAAATTTTCTAAGTACTAAATTCAAGAAAAATATCGGCAAAGTCTCCTTTGAGTGGTTAGGTCCGAAAAATAATAATATCAATAATAACAATATATATATATATATATCATATTTTAATAATAAAACATCCCAAATCATGGGTAAACAATTAAAATGTCGTTGCAAAACCATGATCCTAAAACGTACCTATTTGTGGTGCAACAACTTTATTTATGAAACCAAAAGCAGTAGCTATTGCTTCCATAAACCTATATGTCACTTATGTAATCCAAAAGAGTAAAAATTATGTAAAAGATTAATATTTTAATTGTTTCAATTAGTAACAAAATAAAATCAACAAAAAACATATGTAAACAAAACAGTACAACCATTATATGCAATCAAAGTATGCATCATACATCCATAGCAACGAAAAACTAATGGTTTGTATGAACAATAAACTAACAAAGAAACAATGAACTCTGGCTAGCATATCAATTGTATGAAGATCTATACTTTGCTGAGAAACATACAAGTTAAATATTTAAACCTGTTGTAATCTACACAATCTATGGTTGTGCTACGATGGCAGGATCTACTGCAGCAGTTGGTGAGTGGCGGAGCTTGTGGCATCAGTTGGAAATGGTGTCGACTTAGGTATTAGGGTTTTTTAAATTTTGGGATAGCAAAATTAGAGACGATAACGGTAAACTGAATTTTGAAGCAGCAATAGTAACCGCCAGAAGCCTGTAAACAATAATATGAAATAACCACTGCAAAATACAAATATGAACTATTACTTTCTGCAGGAACAAAAGGCAACAGATACAACATGAAAACATGCTTATTAGTTGTAACTCGTTACTGCAAAAATCAAATAATAAGAACAAAAATTGATAAATGCATTGCAAAACAATATACGAAACCAAATTCAAAATAATGTATGAAAAGTTGTATAATAATGGATACTAAGTTTACTGAACTGCTCAAAATGGAAATACACTGATTTACACATTTCACTGTCCAAATTGGCAAAAGAAAGCATACCATACGTTCCACCATCTTTGGATACGTAGAGGGAAAAAATTGAGAAATTAAACCTAAAGGGGCAAAAATGAAAACGAAAAAAGGAAAATACAAACGATTGTTGCATTCTCTCATGTAAACATTAACAATGAAGAGCAAAGTAGCATCGGTTAAACTAAAATAAAATTAAATCTTAAATAAAAGAATTATCATAAGGAAAGTAGATGACATTTTATCAATGTTTATCACCAAACTTATACTTCAGTGTAAACTAACAATGAACAATAAAGCAGGACCAGTCAAACCAATTTGATTAATATGCAAACCCAATTGTGGAGTCATATAAAAGGGTACATATTAAATGAACAGAACTAAATCATTACACAAGTGAAGCAGTAGCACATTAAATCAGTGAATACTTGAGAATGTAAATGATACCTGAAACGCAGCCGAAATTGAAATACAATCAAAACTTGCTGACGATAAAAACGAAATCGAGACAAATCAAACAAAGGACGCAAACAATAAGAAGTAAAACAAAATTAGTGCAGCTAATGGATTACAAGCCTGAAGAAATCCAAAAATGGAAAACGGTAAACTGATTTATTAGAATAAGGTAGTCAATGGAAATTATAAAATCAAAAAATGCATAGAAAAAGGAATTAAGAATTACCTGAAAGCATGACCTCAAATCTAGATTACAACCACTTGAACTTTCTCACCTCCACTGTAAATCAACCTTCAAAACCCAACCTTCAACTGCGACCCATCTTCTTGCATTCATTGGGACTCACCAGCTCGTAAGATTTTGGATCGTGTCGAATTAGGGGTTCTGTCGATGAAGGGTATGGAGAAGGGATGCGTAGACAAAGTAGTTGAAGTTTGCATAGGTTAAAATTGGATTCGGGTTTGGTAAATTAAGGATTTAGTTTGCGCTGAATTTAGGAGCTGTAGGGCAAAGAATGGCTAAAATTTGGGAGAGATGGAGCCAAAATTTTGGGTTTGGAGCCAAAACTTTGGGTTGGGTGGGCAAAGAAAACCAGCAATGCTTTATATGATACTAAACTGCGCTACATTTTAAAATAAATTGTATTTTTTTATTTTTTAAAGAAAATTTCAAAATTTTATGAATGTGAATTCTTGATTATTAAATTTCAAAATGAAGTATGCTATCAAATTCATCAAACAAGGTATGCTAGCTAATATAATATGCAAATGCAGTTATATAAGATTCAGAGTTTGCTCAGCAAGTTATATAATATGGAGATATATAAACTTTTAATTATTTTATTTTTAAACTTTATTATAATTTTGTAATTTTGTTTCTAAATTTTACAAATATTTTCAATTTATTATAGAAAATTTAAAAATATTGTTTTTTATTTTAAATTTTATGAATATTTTATTTATGTACGATTCATGCTTATTTATATAATCTATATTCATGGCTGCAATTGCTAAGGTTACAAACATAGATTATCATTAAATATTAAATATTAAATATTAGATAATATATATTACTTATTAATCATTAAAGATTACTTATTCATTATGAATTATTAAATAGTAATTACTAATTATTTAATAAAAATAAATAATTATTAAATATTACTTCTTATTAGTTAGTTATTAATTATTACTTCTTAATTATAGTTGAATATTATTTATTTAATATTAATTATTTAATATTAATTATTCAATAGTTTAATTATTTAATATTAATTATAATTGAATATTAATCAGTAATTATTAAATATTAAATATTACATCTTATTTATTAGTTATTAATTATTAATTATTGCTTCTTAATTATAACTGAATATTAATTATTAGTTATTTAATATTAATTATTTCTAAATTTTAGAAAAAATCTATTTCTAGATTATTAAACTATAGAAAATAATTTAAAATTAATTATCAAAATTGTAAATTAGTTAAATATTAAATATTAACCATTAATTACAAATTATCAATTATTAAAAGTTAATTATTAATTATATAATATTAACTATTAATCATTTGATATTAATTATTAATTATTTGATATTAATTATTAATTATTAATTATTTAATATTAATTATATTTACTAAGTATTAATAATATTTATTAATTTACTAATTATTAATAATTAACAATAATAAATTATTAATATAAAAAATAAATATTGATTATAGATAATACTTAGTAATTATAAATTATTTATTAGTAATCATTAATTGTGATAAATTATAAATAATGACCTATGTACGTTATCATTTATAATTATTAATTATAAATTGCCATTTATAAATTATTATGTAGGTATGTACAAATAATCGAAGATAATGGTGATTAATATTAATATTATTAATAACTAATTATTAAATATTAATAATTAATAATAATTAATATTTTTGAAGAAAGCATTGTAATTGTTAATTATCAAAAATTAGCAATGGGCATTTATTACAATAGCCATTTTGTGGACGTTGTAAAATCGACATCTATGACAAAAGAAAATAGTTGTAATAGGTATCTATTACAATGGCAAACAGTGAGGAAAACCGGTATCTATTACAATGGCCAAAAACCATTGTAATAGTCACATACTACAACAGCCAAATTAAAAATATTGTAATAGGTGTTTATTATAATGTACGAAGTAAAAGAGTTGTTGAAAAGTGGTATCTATTACAATAAACCTGAAAAAACCATTGTAATTGGTTTCTATTACAACGGACATTTAAAGACCGTTGTAGAAACGATGTTGTAATGGGGTATTTTTGTTGTAATGTTATTTCACATTCAATATCTGAAGTCATCAATAAATCAATTCTTGAAATATTATAAAAGTTGCCTTTTAATTTAATTCATATTCATTTACTCATATAACTTAATTTCCATTTAATATGACTATTCTTGAATAAAACATTTCATACTTAAGTATTTCTACCTTTTAATTCACATTTATCCCTTTTTATAATGTCAATTAATAATAAACTTATTTATGAATCATTTCAGTCATTTCTTAAGTTTATAAATATTTTCTCAGATAATATTCACTTTTTACAATTCAATCCAATTATTAGCATTTCAAAACATTAACTTATGTTTATAACATTCGTTCTACATCTCAGTTTATCATTTATAGCATATGTTCATTTCGAAGCATTTTGTTATTAAGATTTTACATGTATAATATTCTATTACATATCTGTATTTAACATTTCAACCTTTTAAACATTTTTGGGAGTTTTATATATGTTTTTAGAACGTAATTGAATGTTATACAAATTTATCTTATTCATTTTAGTTAAAAAATTATTTAGTAGTTTACATCTTCAAAATTTTCATTATCTTTTAATTTACAAGTGACAAATCTCCAATTTCTTTGCAGTTTCATTAAACACTTAGCCTCTAATTTCTTATTTCTCGTTTTAGAAGTTTCCAACTATTAAAATTTCACTTTATTTCTACATTTGAAATCATAAATTAACAAGCAATTTAGATTTAAAATCCGGGTTCATTTCAAACCATTTTGAAATAATACACATACTCATATCTTATATATATATATATATATATATATATATATATATCATATTTAGAAATTTTAAATCAAAATCTGTTTAACGAACCAAATGCGTATACTACAGCGGTCTTCCCACTTTAAGGCTCGAAAATGAGCATCGATGATGCTGCCCAGTCATCGTCGAAATTATTTTCTAGCGACAGAAGAGGGGAGTACAAAACTTACTTCTTTTTAAAAAAATCTTTTGAAACATTCCTTCCAAGTACCCTTTGAAAACATTTTGAAACATTCTATTTGCAAATACTTCCAAATAATACTAATATATTTTTTCTCCAAAGTCCTTGAAAACCCAATTTCAAAACACCAAAATTTAAATTTTCAAATTTCCATTTAAATTCATTTATTTGTAAATCTTACATTTCCTTATAACATATAATAGATAGTTTTAAGGACTTTGACTAACCAAACAATAAATGACAATAATTAAATATTATCGTTTATTAACATCCAACACAACAAAAAAATTCAAAATCAATTTATGAAATTATATGTGTGTGTGTATAAACAAAATATAATACTAGGTAAAATTGTTTTACTTACCTATTTCAAAAACAATATTGTTGTCCATCTACCATGTTCAAGTGCTTAGAAACCCCTATCGATGCCATAACGTCCTATGTACCGACCAGAATTTATAAATAATTAACAAAAAAATTAGCATAATACAAACATTTTATAACACTAACAAATACGCTCTCTCATACATGTACTCTCAGACTCATTCTAAGATATTATTAACCCTATCTCTAATGAGTTTAACCCCAACAGGCTAAGGTAACTCTAAACCAAAGCTCTGATACCAACTGTAACGACCCATCTTTTTGGACGGTTTAAATCAACAATAAGCCATACATGTCTAACTCAAACCATTCAAATGGGAGGATTGTTAATGGGGTAAATAAGAAAATAAGAGAAGAGAAGGGAAAACAATAATCAGAATCTCACAGCGGAAGGACAAAATATAATAGTAACATAAACATTTTATGAAGCTATTTTATAAATAATATTTGATTGCACTTTTACAATACAATCAGAGTTATACATACAGCAGGTAAAGTAGGATAATGCAGCGGAACAACATGATACCCTATGACTCCCCCATACCACGTGTTTTACCAAATCGTTCAATTCTCCTTCTCATTCGCTCGAATAGTGCAAAAACGTGTATTTTATATAGAAAATAATTTGTTTAAGAAAACTAGCTTTTGAAAACAATTTTTACGGAATAATGATAATAATATAATACTAAACTCCCTCTTCGTCCTTCAGAAATAAGGTCTTCAACATTGAAAAGCTCAGCCTGACCCAAGCGTAATGAAAAGACAAACATTCGAGTTAGAACTAAAATATTCTCATGTAAACCAAATCAATATCATATAAAATATGAGTATAATTGCGTCAGATATGTTTACGGGTTTTTACATCTGTTATCCAGCATACAACGTGAGTGCAATAACTTAGGAGATGCTTGGGATTTCCATCTCCTAAGGATCCGTTAAACTATCTATATATAGTAAGATACGCTATTATAAGTAGTGTCTATTAGTAAAATATAATATTGAGAATAGCGTTAAGGCATTACCCATATCCCCCTTAACACATTTTATATGATGTCGTAGTCTATACAATACTGTAAACTTCACCATAAACTGGTGGGCTATCAGAAAGTACTCTATAGGTACATCACAAATCAAAATCGTAGTGGGCTCGATAAGGTAGATGACAAGACATAACGAAGCAATGCTAGGGTAGGATTCTACCATTTGCACTTTCGCGCTGGTGGTAACGCATAGTCGCAGCTACCTGTTAGTCCTTAAGATAATGATTTTGATGACAACAACCTTAGGACTTGTTATAAAATATAAATACTAACTTTATGGTTTAGATATATACGTATATGCAGAATATAAACATGC
Source organism: Allium cepa (assembly GCA_030765085.1). Lineage (NCBI taxonomy): Eukaryota > Viridiplantae > Streptophyta > Magnoliopsida > Asparagales > Amaryllidaceae > Allium > Allium cepa. Next base: position 91,697,480 of record CM060946.1, on the reverse strand, counting down.
AGGCACTAAGAATGAAGACTGTACAGTATGGAGATTCAAGACTGAAGATATCAAGATTGAAGACTCATGAGTATCAAGATATCAAGAGTTCAAAATTTCAATATTATAAGATAAGTATTGAGTCTAGAATCATGTTAAAACTTCTTGAAAACACATACATCTTTATTCGAAATTTATTCGTGGAATGAAATGCACCTCAATCCTGTTAAAGGGATAGAACCCTAGTGGGATGGAACCCACGACAACATCTTGTGGAACATATGGTGGTCCTATTTTGATATCCACTAATTTTATAAAAATGATTTTCAAAAATATATATCTCTTATTTTAAAAAATGTTTCAAAACTTTCTTTTCAAAATGACATCTCTCTTGGTTTTAAATATTTTAGACTCAAAACTATTTTTATCATTTTTAATATTTTGATTTCAAAACTGTCATTGTTTTTAAACCATCTCTTGTTTTAAATATCTAGCTTTAAAATATTTATATACTCAGACTTTAAATCACTTTATAGATTAAGATTATATATATTAAAAATTACTTTCTAAACTCTTTTATATGTTTAAACTATATCAAATATATTTAAAAAGTTCAGAAATTGTTTTGAAAAATTATAGAAACAAATTTTAATAAGAAAATCAAAACATCAATTTTGCCTTGAGCATGTCGACATCCCTCAACTCCCCATGCCGACATGGTGTCCGTTATTTTCAAATTTCAATCTTCAAAAGAAGTGTATGTTCGTCATATCCTTTCACGAATAGATATGACTGTTGCTCTACTATAAATACCAATAAGTTCTAAACGAATTTTTTACCAGATTTCATTTATTTTCTCTCCTCTTCATCTTCCACATTTATTCTAAAGAATCCTAAAATATACTTTGCCAAAATACCAAGTGAATCAAACTTTGATTATCTTTTGTTTGATTCTCTACCACTTTCTCAATAAGATCTCAGTGCTATTTAGAGTTATAAAATCTTTTGTAAATCAAGCTGCTAAGTAAAAGGCGCAGTTGAGCCTTGAAATCAATTGGGTGTGATTGTAGCCAGGAAATCAATTAGGTCATCTTACAGACTGGTTAAATCAAGAGAGTTTGTCCTGAAATCGAATATAGAAGGGTGTACCTCGTAGCCTTGAAACCGAGGGTGTAATCTGGGAGATTATTTTGATAAGAAATCCATACGATTGTACGGGACTGGGTGTAGGATAACTTCGAACCAGTATAAAATCCTGCTGTGTCCTTCCTTTACTACTTTTATTTAGTATTTGCATCTGTGTATGATTCTGTGATTATATATGTGTCTGTAAATTGCATTTGCTGGTGATTAAATTACGTAAGTTTCAAAAAGATTTAGAAAATCCATAAAACACTATTCACCCTCCTCTAGTGTTATTCCAGCCTTAAGATCCGTAATCCGCATTTCTCTCACTACCACCCACCGCGAAACAATGCTCCCATAATCAAATCAAAGATGGTCATCAAATCAACCACAAAGGAACAGATATGGTATCGAAGAAGTGCGTCCGATCGGAGGAGCGATCTTACTTGGTCCGTCAATTGCTCCTGTTTTAGTTACCTCAAGCTGACCTGAAGGTCAGGGATTCGTTCTTACCTCATACCAGTAGCGTTCACCAAACCATCCTACTTCGTTTTGGATTCTCCACCACGTACATAGTTGTTAAAGTGGTCACGGTATTGGTAGAGAGTATGTCAATAGTCGATTCTGATCTGTTTAATAACTAATCGTTATATCTTACATACCGGATGGTTCTTTTGCATTTCAAATAGTTCATACTTCATATCAAAAATCATATTTACTTCAAAATCATATCACTTTCTAAATCATCATTTACTTCAAAATTATATTCACTTCCAAATCATAATCATTTCATAATCATATTCACTTTCGAAATCATTATTCACTTTAAACCATATTCGTTTTTAAAATCATAACCACAAAAATAGGTTAAACCATCGTATCAAAATATTCAGATTTAAATCAAGTGAATCTAAGTCATAATAGTTCCTACTTTAAACAGTTTGAATATTGAAATTAGTTTATATATTGAAATATTTATGCATTAAAATTAGCTTATACATTAAAATGTATATATTAAAAGTAGTTTATAACTTTAAAATAATATATAATAAAATAGTTTATATATTAAAAATAGGTTATAGATTAAAATAATTTGTATATTAAAATAGGTTATATATTGAAAATAGTTAAGTGTATTAAAAATTATTAATATATTATAATGGTTTATATGAGGAAAAATAGTTTATGTGTTAAAGAGTGTATATTAAAAGAGTTCATATCAAAAATAGTTTCAAATTAGAATTGTTTCTTCCAATTTCATAAATCAATTCAAATCAACTTTAGTTTCAAAAATTCAATTTAAATCAATTTCAGTACAACGATTTCAATTCAAAAAGCTAAAGGTTTCAATTCAAAAAGCTAAAGGTTTCAATTCAAATTCTCATTAAAAAACCATTTCAATTTGTATCGATTTCAAATCCATGTTTGAACTACATATTTAAACTACTTCAAATTCAATAGGTATCAAATTTTAAATATTCAAATGTTTAAAATAACTCGATTTTGATGAATTTCAATTATATTTCAAATTCAACTTTAAGGTTTCAATTTAAATTCTTTAAACAATTCATTTAAACCAATTTCAATTTCAATATTTTAAAAGCTTGGATTTTGAAAATAACTTAGTTCATATAAATCTAATTTTGTTTCATTTAAAATAATACAATTTAACTGGATTCAAAAATTGAGGATTTAAAATCCTTTAATTTAACCAATCCGATGTCCGTATATAGTTTTCACTCTATGGTTAAGTGATATGGATATATATCATTTCAGCCCGCAATCCCAAGTAAAATTCAAAATATAAATTTTCCTAAATCTCTACAATCGTTCGGGTATGACCATCTCAACCCATAGTGATTTTCCTATCAACAAACTAAGGGAAATTGTAGTGTGATAACAATATATATGAATAACATAACATTAGTCATATGTCAACATGATTAAACAGCCATACATCCAGCATAGCAATCAATAGCAACCAATCACAACAATTCAATAGTTATCAAATTATATTTTCGTTCCTGTACCGAAAATGTGTCATCCAATATATCGAAATAAAGGTTTTCGATATTTTTAAATCCAATGAAACTTGTTTAAAACTCTAACTCTATTGTATACATAAGTTAGCTTTAAAAATCAAATTATATTCATTTAAATTCTTTTAATTGATTGTTACGCATTTCAAGCTCGTACGATCAAACGAAAAGTCCGATCGCTACGAAACTTGAAATCCTAAAATAATTCATTATTACGGATCCGATGAAATTGGTTTCATCGAAATCCGAGATAGTGGTTAAAATGGCTAATTTCACGTTAATCAAATAAATTATTATTAAATTGATTTAATCACCTTTAAATTCAAATTTAAAAATTAACCATTTCATCATTCTTAATTACGTATAAATTTAAAATCTTTTTAAACAAATTTTCCATGTCAAACTCAATATTTAAATATTGCACTAATTACAACGTTCAATTACAACTGTAATGAAATCCCAGTTGATTAATCAATTTCTCATTCTTATTCTTGAATCAAATGTTACCTTATGAATATAATTAACATTAGCTAACATTTTATTACATTCATATTCTACAGTTATCATCTTAACTCATATTAGTTGTAATATTTAAGTACATTAGTTTCACATTGATTTACAATTAATCTCAAACATATTAAATAATGAGATGATAAATAAACAATTATTACCTTTAAGTAATTTAATCGTATTTATAAATTTATTGTTTACAAATAAAGATTATAACTACTTACTACATCACTGATTTCATATCATATTCTATATTAACCAATTTCAATTAATAACATATAATTTCACCATTAATACAACATTAAATTTATTCCTTATTTACTATTTAACCAACTTAATTTTACAGTTACATTCAATTGATTGAAATTACATTAAAACAGTTATCAATTACATTAAATCAAAATTATTAAATTGCATTCTAAAATCTTTCCCATTTATAAATCATAAATTTAATTTCTCCAATATTAAATTCTAAAATCTTATTTAATTTAATGGTTTTTAATTATAAAAAATTACGGGCCGTTGCAAGATTTTATAATGTGAAAATCTTATTTGAAATCTATATTTTCCAAATTTGATAATTAATTTAAGTAAACACATTTATTTAAATTTGAATTTAAACAATTTCATATATATATATATATATATATATATATATATATATATGGATGTATGTATGTTATATGTATAACACTATTTATGTTAAATAGTAATGTCATGTGCCGAATATTTGGCGATAGATAGTTCCATTTAATGTATAATGGTAAGGAAAATTTTCAAAACCTAACTTAAAAGATTTGGATTGTACGGGGTTCAAATTGTTTTGTACTTGATATGCTTTATGAAAATTAACTTTTGTCAAGACTATAACATTTTGATATTTTTCCATCAATTTTTAGTTTTTTAATACGTCAAAATTCTAGACTAGTTAGATTTTTGACCTTTACAAATTTTATTTATCTAATTTCCAAATTTTTAAAAAAACAAAATCCTTATATCTAAAGGATAAATAATAATAAAATGCAGGTTGGTCAATGACCAATATAACAAATTAACAACGCTATACATATGCATTCTCAATTCGGTAGTTGTCCATATTTCTATTTAATTCTTCCATTATCCGATATATATACCCGCTTTTTCATTTTTATTTTTTTAAACAATCTTCTGAAATGATACATAATGTAGTGAATGGTAATCATGCTTTAGTTAGCGGAATCATACCCAGCACTCACTAGTAATACAAAGCACATAAGCTTTCATATAATCAAAAGATTGAAAGAACATGAATGTATTGACAAGAATATAAGATTGCAAAATAAGGCTGTTTCATAATGAAACTTGTTAAATTCTCCTATAGTGAGGATGAAGTAGCAACAACAAATGACCTGGCTGCACTATACTACCGTGGACCAAATGTTGTAACCAACTTTGAAATCAGCAAATACACAACTCCACACTTGCTGCTTCAACAAATGCAACTGCCAACTCCACCACAACAACTATATGGACCATCTGTGACTGGATCTATTCTGACTACTTCTGATAACTTAATCCAGTTTGAGAACTTGATCAATTATGGCATCGTAGATATCATTACCCTAAGAGACTACCCAAACAATTGATGCTATGTCGAGAAATACACTTGATGACATCCTTCATAACCGTTAGAGGCATCAAATCAAAGGTTATAGTGTATGTCCAACTTCATCGGAATTTTGCATTTGATTTGATTTGATTATTATTATTATTATTATTAGTATTATTATTTGTGTGCAGAATCATGTGTTTTGTTGCACTACACTCGTGTATTTTGTAGTGAAAATATTATACATATATTTATAATCGTTCACTGAGGAGTTAAAAATACCGTGGAACGAAGGAGTAGAAACATACGATGTGTTCAAGAAGAAATTTTTTCGTATGTTTGCTTTTTTGTTGTGGACGATAAGTGATTTTCCTGCTTATGCAATGCTTTCAGAATGGAGTACTGCCGATCGTCTAGCATGTCCATATTGCATGCATGAAATACGAGCGTTTTCTTTACCTCATGGTAAGAAAATTTCATGGTTTGACTATCATCGATATTTTCTCCATGTAAATCATCCCTTCGGATGAGACAAGAAAAACTTTTTAGCTAATAGAGTAGAAACTAGACAAACACCAATGATATGGTCAAGCAAAAACATATATGAACTTGTTAGGGACTATCCAAAGATATATGAAACTGAGGTGCAAACAGAAATTGAAGGCAAATCGATTGTTCATAACTGGTGCAAATAAACTATTTTTTGGGAGTTGCCGTATTGAAAACATCTTCTGCTTCGTCATAATATAGACGTGATGCACAATGAGAAAAATGTATTTGATAATGTTTTTAACACAATTTTGAATGTGAAAGGGAAGATAAAGGATGATTTGAAATCAAGACGCGATATAGAAGAAATAATGTATTGTTTCTTCTATAGTTTGGTTTTTGATTTTTGGTTGCAATATTATATATTGGATTCTGCAGTATTGGTGGAATAATTTTTGTATGGGAAATGTGGATGAAATGATGTATTGCAGAAGAAATAAAAAAAAATTCAGCAGATTTCCGACGACATTCAGGTTGCAGATTTTTGATGGCTTTCGACGGTTTCCGACGGCTTTCAGGTCAATTTTTCCAACGGATTCCGACAGTTGTCGGAAGCCGCTGAAAACTGTCGGAAATACAAACGGCGAGATGTGTCAGAATTCGTCGGAAACACTGCGCCCTGACGTCTTATTTTTCGACAGCATTTTCCAACAGCTACCGACGACTTTCCACGGCAGCCGACGGTTTTCTACTGTCGGAAAATGTCCTTCCTCTTGTAGTGATAACAGTATTCATGTTTAATAGTAACGCCATGTGCCGAATATTTTCCTTTTAATGTATAATGATGAGGAAACTTTTTAAAACCTAACTTAAAAAATTAGGATTGTACAAGGTTCAAATTTTTTTGTACTTGACATGCTTTATGGAAGTTAACTTTTGTCAAGACTATAACATTTTGATATTTTTCCATTAATTTTAGTTTTTTAATACGTTAAAATTATAGAGTAGTTAGAATTTTGACCTTGACAAATTTTATATACCAAGTTTCCAAATTTTTACAGAAACAAAATCAGGATAAATAATAATAAAATGTCAATGATCAGTATAACAAATGAACAACAATTTACATATGCATTCTCATTTAAGTATTTGTCCATATTTCTATTTAATTCTTCCATTATCTGATATATATACCCGCTTTTTCATTTTTATTTTTTTTAAACAAATATTCTGAAATGATACATAATGCAGCGAATGGTAATCATGCTTTAGTTAGCGGAATCATACCCCGCACTCACTAGTAATACAAAGCACATAAGCTTTCATATAATCAAAAAATTGAAAGAACATGAATGTATTGACAAGAACATAAGATTGCATAATAAGGCTGTTTCATAATGAAACTTGTTAAATTCTCGTATAGTGAGGATGAAGTAGCAACGACAAATGACCTGGCTGCGCTATACTATCGTGGACCAAATGTTGTAACCAACTTCGAAATCAGCAAATACACAACTCCACACTTGCAGCTTCAGCAAATGCAACTACCAACTTCACCACAACAATTATATGGACCATCTATGACTGGTTCTATTCTGCCTACTTTAGAGAACTTAATCCAGTTTGAGAACTTGATCAATTCTGGCATCGTAGATGTCATTGCCCCAAAAGACCACCAAAACGATCGATTCAATGTCGAGACACAGACTCAATGACATCCTTCATAACCGTTAGAGGCATCAAATCAAAGATTATAGTGTATGTCCAACTTCATCAGAATTTTGCATTTGATTTGATTTGATTATTATTGTACATAACCATGTTTCACTGCAAACTAAAAGTACTTTTTCCGACATATATGTAACAATTTTTACATACATTTAATTCAAAAATTGATACTCATAAAACATTCAAAAAAGTGGATTCGGTAATGGTTAACAAAAAAAATTACAACATCAATTTTAACTTCATTTTGGCATCGATTTTATACATTATAAAACGAGAGAAGCAGTTTATATTGTTGCTATAGGAAGATGTGAGGCTCATGTTTTAGATATTTTTCTCCTCACTCAAATAGAAACCCAAGACAAAATCCCCTTGCTATAAAATTACATATCATATTAATACAACAAATTCAAACAGTGTGCATTCAAATCAAGTAAGCAGACTCAAATTAAACTTCAATATACTACATAAACAAAAGTTTTTAACTATACTCGAATAAACTTCAATATCACATAAGCGTAAGTTTCAATTATAATCGGATGAAAACTCATTGAATATAAACATAAGCATAAGTACAAATTTGCTTTTTTTCCCTCTTCAGAATGTCTTCTTTTATAATTTACATTATCACGTTGGTCGTATCTGCCTTGCTTATGATATGTCATTTTGTCCATACATTTTTTAATATTGAAGATTGTGTTTGTTCTCTACTTTCAGGTTGAAGGCAGTTTTATAATTTGTGTCAACGATTCACATATCAATCAACTATCTGGTTCATAAGTACCTCTATTTTTTTGTATAGTAAATTACAATTGATGTAAGATCACGGTGTATTCTATTTGCACCTTTTGTACGTCATGTATACATAGTTAATACATGTGAATACATAAGATGTCAAATAAGCACTATAGGAATGTTGTATGAACGTTGGTAAGGTTATCCCTAATATTCATTGTATAATCATGCATGTGCATCGGTTACTTGTCACTGATGTATTGAAGACTGGACCCGACAACGGTTTAACCATGGCTAACCATGGCCAGTTGGGCACTCGGATGTTATATGCCTCCTTAGCTTTGACATTGATCTCATTATTATGGAAGTTATTGAAGCAATCTGATTGAGAATAAAAGTTGCATGGAACTCGGTATTTGGGAAAAGGGAAGAGTTTCAGGAGGTTTGGGAGTGTAGAAGAACGAAAGGATAGCAGGTGAAGGAGTGAATATAAGGGAGAATTGCACAGAACTGATAAGACTTTTCGTTGATTCAATTCATGCAAGAAAAGTAGCAGACTGTAGATAAATGAAAAGAAAATTTTCGTTGATTCAATTCAACAACCTTTACAATTTTCCTTCTCTCACTGTTTATATATGATCTTAGCTACTTTTTGCAATTAATTGTATTTAAATTCATTTACAAAATCATTCATAAAGCCCATTTAAACCAGTCTATTCCAAAACAGAAATTGCACTTGTGTGCACATGCACAGTCAATTCCAATACAACTGGACACAGCCACCTATGCAGCCTTACTCTCCTTGCCCCCCAGCACCCCTTCATCGTGGCAGTTGAAGGTTATGGTCTTGGGTTCGCCGTAGTTGATCTAAATCTGATCTTCAATGGTTGGTGATGGTAAGTTGTTTGTGATATTGCCCCTGAGAGAAGTGCAAGTGTTTGACAATTTACTTTGGCACCAACATCGGAAAAAGAGTTGAGCTGACATCTGCATGACGCCGCGATTAAAAATAACGATTATATATATGTTATGCTTGGATGCAAATGGAAAATTTGCTTTTTGTAGTATGGTATCTTATGTATGGTTGTGGGGTACACAAACCATCTTAAACATTTGGGTAAAACTGAATAGATTCAAGCAGATCACAAACTAATAATCACTCATAAAAATATCAGAGAGTCGAAGATTGTGACCAGATAGGCAGAATTAAGTCTCCACGTCTTTTTAAATTCTAATATTATCATGCAATTTTTCTAGTTAGAATGGCTTATGTAATTTTTAAATAGTGCCAGTGTTCGTAATGTTGTATTCATGTGTGTACGTGCGTCGTATATAAAGGAGGGATCTATAGCCCTTATGTATTATACCTCTTTGTAGGCCCTACTTGATGACTACTAATTTGATAAATAAGCCATTGAATTTTATACCATCAAATAATATTTTCTCTCATTTCCAGCTTAAACATTATTCATCATATTCAACCATTACTTTATTAAATATGATGGTCATTATCAAGGGGCTCCAACTGAGTTAAAAATTGAAGAGCTACGGACCCTCATTGTGTTTATATGCGTCTCTAAGTGTATATATGTATGTTTGTTTCTATGTATGTATACAGGATAAGGATCCGCTTTTCCCATCTTTCTCTACATCTCATTCTACACCCCTACTGCTTTTAGAGCTTCAAAATTTGAAATCATATGACATTTTGAGAATTCCCGTTTCAGAACTAATTAAAGAAATATGTCTCTTTTTGCTATGCAGACAAAATATACGAACTTTCTTTTAGTTATTTTTGTGAAGTGTAATTTAGGATACCGTAAACTGACACTATCCCAAATTATGCAAAATCCAATGTGATTTAGAAAAACCCTATTTATGCAAGCTTAATTCAATTTGGCATTTGCATGCATGGCAAAACAAGTCTCTTCATGTAATTAGTTTGGAAATAAGTTTGTTTCCACAAAAGTTATGCAAAAGTGACCTTTTGAGTATTTTTTTTCTTTAAAGTCAATATCAACTTCTAAAATGTTAATTTAACCATCGATTTGAAATATTATTTTGAATATGTTCCAATTATCTTTGAATATGTTCCGGTTATCCAAATCAAGCATGAACTTGTGAAAATGATATTGACTCGTGTAGATAAATATCTACAAACTATCATATTATTTCAAATTGTGTAGCGCCAAATTGTAGATGCGTACTTGGAGTTGTAGCGGAACCGTTTCCATATGAACGCATACATACGTGTGTGTGTGTATGCACACACACATACAAAAAACTAAATTAGTTTGACGGAGAGCAAACTTTTAAATCTCGGATTTCAGACAAAATCTCAGACGCACATCTCGATCTATATCTCAGGTTGAAATCTTGGGATCTTGGATGAGGTGAGTGTCACACAGATAAAAATCATGTTCGAAATCTCATCTCTTCAAGTGCAAAAAAGAGGATCTCAGGGGGGATATCAGGCGAGATGACAGAGATATTTAAAACTCTGAATGAGAGGAAATCTAATTTTGCTATAATACTTAGATTAATATGATATTGCAACTTGAAACTTTTGATATGATAGCATCTCCGAGATCAACTTCGTAAGCAATTCTAGTGAAATATTCACCCGCTGCTACAAAGGGAATAATTTCCAAAGATTGCCTAACTCGGCGTCGGGGTGGCTGAGGTTGAAAGGACGATGAAATAGATTGCATCAAAGATGTTGATGCAAAGCCCGAATCCTATTTTGTAGCTGATTGAACTATATTTTATATGGATGGACTACAACCATCATTGAGATATGCGAGAAGCGTCGGTGATCCATAACTACTGAAAACTTCACAGATGAACAAGGCCAACTAAAAATTATATGTGATTCCCATGCTGAAGTAAAACCCTGTTTGACCAATGCATATGATCCATTGGGTATCAATGTGTGATGATCGACCGGATCTTATACATTAACGGGGGCAATAATGCACTACATAATCTATGTAGTGTGTATTCGATGTCCAGATAATGGTGAATGCGAACACTTTATGTAGACAGCTTGCTTTTACTGGCAAATGAGCACCAAAGCACAATGTAACTGTGTGTCCAATTTTACCCGTTATCATATAATTTATGGTAACAGAACCATTATGCAAAGCTACATGAAATTTCTCTCTGTAGGGACACTGGAGTGAAGTGTTAAGTCAAAACGGTGTTAGAAAGTTCGTTCAAATGCCGAAGTGCGTTCAATGTGACCAATATCTGAAACCATCCCAGTGAATCACAGGTATCGATCATCCTACAACCAAATCGCCATGCAACCCCACTTTTCCCTTCCTCTTTGATTTATAGACCTTTCCACTTAAAATATTTCAAAAATATATGGCCATTTGGAAAACTCGAGCCAAGCCCGGGCAAGACTTGAAGCCGACTTAAGGAAAACAGTTCACAACCAAACCCAAACCAAAACTCGAGGTTTCCCATGAAAATCGTTGAGCATGCTTTGAGTTTCCCCTAAATATGCTAAGTACAAGTTTGGTTGTTGTGTTATATTAATTTTTTTAGAATATTCTCCCAAATATGAGATTGTCACTGATCCATGGAAGGGAAAAAGTGGAGTTCAAGTCGCGATCGGAGGAGGCCAAGGATCAATTGCCGACGAACCACCAGTAATAACGTCGCCACCTCATTCAACATAGAGAACTTTTAATTTGAACTTTGTGTGTATCAAAGATCAATTCAAATCGAGTTAGATGATTATGCTTGAATATGTCAAATCCAAGGGTGGTAGGCTTTGGAAGCGTTAGAAATGGTGGCGATGGTGCTATAGGACGGTGGTGGTCGTTGGAGTAGCAAACTAATTACTATAACAAAATACTCATTTCGCAACTCGCAAACACCATTTTTAATATGTGAAGTTGTAATAGGACGATTACATTTTATAACTATTTATGCTAGTTGCAAGTGACCGTTGCAGTAACGATTTTTTACAACAGTTATAAACAGTGCCAATAGGTTTTTTACATAACTATGAATGCCAATTTTCATTTAATCTTTTGCAACTACTTTTGAAAGTTGCAAAATAAACGCATAAATGAAAAAAAAAACTAACTGCGGCTTATATATTATAATACACATCTAACAATATTTATAATTCAACGTTGTTTATACAAGATAGTTCGACATTTAATAGTAAGATGAACATATTTATACAAGATAATTATTATATCAGTTAATAATCGATATAATAAAAGACTAAAAAAGACTGATTTACAAACAATCATACAGGACTTTAACATTGTTTCTAATCAATATGTTGGAATTTGTGCACACATTATAACTTGCTTCAACTTTTTGCTCCATTCATTTTCTGTTCATATGAACCTGTATATCAGATAATTGACAAAAGTTTAGGAGTTGTTACATATCTATTCTATTATATAGGGAAGAGAATATAAAACTCTTAGCATTCTTATCTTTGATTCACTCTCAGACTGAAAGTGGATTCTTCTTAATTTTTGGTACAATTTTACTTTTAGACCCCCTAAAATTTTCAGTCTTCCACAAAACAACCATCATTAACATGTCAATTAATGTTACCATTACTCCTTTTGATAAATACTCTTATATACGTTTATTTCTTTTGATAAACCCATAATCATTATTTCTTTGTAATCTAACAGAGATTTCTTCCTCTTCTCCATGTTATCATTATAATTTTTTCATTCGTCATTTGTTTCCTATCATTTTATACATCTTCCCATTTAATTTTTTCATTATGTTAGCTCCTCCCAAATATTCAGTTCCATACGTGCACTACAATTAAAAAAAACTAAAATATCTATTTCCAGTCTAAATCAACTTATAAATTTTATCCAAAATGTTTTTGGTTAATCTCTTTATTTTTTATCTGACTATAATTTGTTGAATTTATCGTTAGTTCTTTAATTTCTATTCATTTAAAACAATTATCTTTCTAATTATGTTTTGCAGAGATTGTGTTTTTATCTGTTGCTTTTCGTTTTGTAGTTTTCATGGAAAATTTGTCTAAAAGCCTCCAAAAAACCTTGCTTACTAATCCATCAAGCTGAATTTAAATGTTTGTTTTTTATTTTAATATTTTTATTTTCATTTAATTTGAGGTTGAATTTTTTGAATGTTTTCTTCTTATTTTTGTTGCAATTTGTATGGATATGTATATGGTTTCCTTTATATTTTTAAAAGGTTATTCGATTTATTAATACATATATATCATGTAATCTTTGATTATTTTGTAAAATCTATAATACATGAAGCTTGACTATTTTTTATTCTCAAGTTTTTTATTTACATCGACGTTCATCTTATTTGTATTCATTTAGTACAATTATGATTTTCATTTCATTCATTCATTTTGTAGGGAATAATTGGTTTACTAACATATAGATATAAAATAATCTTTAACTTTTTATAATACACAAGTGGTAAAGTTTTTTTTTATTTTAAAATATAACACTACTAGAAGCACGGTAAATAGCGACGATCATTTTCGACGGCCGCCGATGGTGCGTCGCCCAATTAGCGATGACTGCCGACGGTAAGCAATTTCTGTGGCATAATTGAAATTAAAATAACCTACCCGCGGGAAGCCGTCGCAAATGAAACTGTTAGCAGCTTTCGGAAGATGTCGAATAATTGGGAATACTTGCAGCCCAGGCCGACAGTCTCTTTCATTTCATTCTCTTCCCCAAATCAGCCCTCCCCTCCTCCAAACCCTCCTCCAACCCCTCCTCCACGTCGCCGGCGAGTCTCCAACTTTGATTTTCAGCTAACTTCGTCATCTATTTCTCGGTAAGATGGTTTAATTCCTAAACCTATATTTAATTTTTGATTTGTTAAATTAGGATTAGTTTGTTGTTATAGTTGTATAATACCCATTGATTGTTTGGTATATCCTACTGAAAGCTAATTAGGTTGTTATTACAATCGTTTATCACTGAAATGTTGAGAATTTTTTTGTTTAGTGTATATGTACGTTAATCGGTGTATATGCGTTGATTAATTAATGCATACGCGCATTAGACCTACTTTGGATTAACTAGAGTCGATGCTCAAAATTTGGTGTATGCGTTTTCAAGATGACGAAAACGACGATTTAGTGTATGTGTTTTTTAGAATGTAAATAAATTATTGTAAAAATTATTGTATAATACGCTTTGCCTTTTTTAAATCCCTTAGGGAATTTTTGGCCCCGTCTGACAAATATTGTATATGATCATTGTATGAATATTCGTTTTTGTCACATAACAGACATTTATATTCATCCGACACAATATTTGTTGGATTTGTTCCTGTATTGGACAAGTTACCAACACATTAGTAATTATATTTTTCAAATCATTTTATTTCAAACCGTTCACAAAATTTCGACAACACATTCTTTTTGTTCCTTGTGTACACACATATGTGTACGATATAAGGAACAAAGGGGAAGTGCTGCCAAAATTTTATTGAATCGTTTAAAATAAAATGATTTGCAAAATATAATTACTACTGTATTTTTAATAGGAAGTGGGATGACCAACCATCAAAGTGTAAAACAATTACCTAAAATTTTGTGTAAATCTGTTTGAAAATAAAATTAAATAGAATAATATTATATATTGGCGAAAATTTAAATGCATGATATATTTGAAAAATAAAGTGTCAAGACGTAAATGATTAATGCACTTTTATGTGTTAAAGTAAGAAAAATGGTCAATTATTTTATCGATCGAAGCTGGATGTACCAACAAAGAAGAGAAATTGGAGGCTCAATAAATAAACATCTACAAAATGATGTATACGTCTTTATTGAATTCGCTTTACGTAATAATGGAAACGATGAAGAAATTCATTGTCCATGTAGTAGGTGCAAACTATTGAAGAATTTGATATCAGATATGGTAAAAGTTCACTTGCGCCAATATGGTTTCGTGTCGAATTATTTGGCGCGGGTCGTCATGGAGAACTTATAGAACTAATCCCGTACATTCGGAGGAGGTGATGGATAACGAACTTGTTCCGACGAATCTCATAGAAGATATGGATGAAGATGCAGCACGTTCAATGTTCCCTACAGTTGAAGTTGATGGTAACGATGTTAATGTCGAAGAAGAACCAAGTATTGGAGCAAAAAAATTACGATTTATTGGAGGCTGCTAGTTGTACAAGCGGTACTCAACTATCAGTAACTGTAGAATACATTGCGATGAAATCAAAATATAACTTCATAGAAGCCGGGTTTACAGCTATAATACAAGCTACAAAATGGCATATGCCACTTGATAATTTAATGTGCGAAAATCATTATGAAGTGAAAAAACTTATGTATTCTTTTGGTTGCCGTATCAAAAAATAGATACATGTTTAAATGGTTACATGTTATTTTGGAAAGAAGACATCATTTTAGGAATTGTAAAATATGTAATCAAGAAAGATACAAACCAAGAAAAAAGGAGGGAAATGAAGCTCCATACAAGCGTATGCTTTGCTTACCCATCACTCCTAGGCTTCAAAGGTTATAAGCATCTTCTGCAACCTCGCATCATATGAGATGACACTGTGTGCGAACGTGAAGAAGGTACGTTAACACATCCAGCTAATGGAGAAGCATTTTGATAAGACATACCCCGCTTTCTCAATGAAGAATCGTAATGTTAAACTTGGTTTATCTACGAATGGATTTTCACCGTTCTTTCAATTGGGTTCAAAATATTCGTCTTGACCTATAATTGTTACACCTTACAATTTACCTCTGTGGATGTGTATGAAAACTCTGTATATGTTTCTGACTATTTTCATCTCTGGTCCCAATGATCCGATACAAGGAATCGACATATATTTACAATCGTTGATTGAAGAGTTGAAAACACTGTGGTATGAAGGTGTTGAAACATACGACATTTAAAAAAAATGTATGTTCACTTCTCTACCGCGGACTATATGTATTTTCTACGTATGCAATGCTATCGGGTTGGAGTGCGATTGGTCGTCTATATTGCCCTTATTGTATAGAAGAAATACGAGCATTTTCTTTACCGTATGGGAAGAAAATTTTACGGTTTGACTGTCATCGGTGTTTCCTCCATATTAATCATCCTTTTAGAAAGAGATAAAAGGAATTTTACAAGTAATAGAGTTGAGACCTTATGGCTACCAATGATTTGGTTAAGCGAAGATATTTATGAGCTTGTAAAGGATTATCCAAAGATACATGAAAATGGCGAATGAATTGAAATACAAGGTAAATCGACGATTCATAATTAGTGCAAACACAGTATATTTTGAGAGTTGCCATATTGGAAAAACCTTCTAATTCGTCATAATATCGACATGACGCACAACGAGAAAGCCGCGTTCGATAATGTATTTAACACAGTTCTGAATGTGAAAGGAAAGTTTAAAGATGATTTGAAATCAAGACGTGATATAAAAGCAATATGCAATCGTCCTGAGCTTCATATGAAGCCAAATGACACAAAAAACTCAAAGCATGCTACGAGCTAGACAATAACCAAGTTAAAGTACTATTAAAGTGGATGGAAGGGTTAAGATTTCCTGATAGGATTTCCTCTAATCTTTATAGTTATGTCGACTATAAGAATGGTAAACTGAGTGGGATGAAAAGTCATGATTGTCATGTAATGATGGAACATTTGTTACCCGTCGCTTTCAAAGAACAGTTGCCCACAAAGTTTGGATGGTTGTAACAATACTTAGCTTGTTTGATAAGGAGCTTTGTTCAACTACCTTAAAAGTTGACCGTCTATGTAAACTTGATTAAGAAATTCCT
The DNA here is from genome assembly GCA_030765085.1 of Allium cepa. Taxonomy (NCBI): domain Eukaryota; kingdom Viridiplantae; phylum Streptophyta; class Magnoliopsida; order Asparagales; family Amaryllidaceae; genus Allium; species Allium cepa. The sequence goes on along the minus strand of CM060946.1, from coordinate 91,680,490 downwards.
ATACTTCTCTACAAATTGGAAAAAATATTTCCTCATGCTTTCTTTAATGTAATGGAGAATTTACCTGTTCGTCTTCCGTTTGAAGCACGTCTTCAAGGTCCTATGCAATATGGATGGATGTATCCATTTGAAGGGTATTAATATTGAGTTGTTAAATTTTAGTTTAACCACATGTAATAAAATTTAATTATAGTTATTCTTAACAGATACTTAAATCACCTAAAGAAAAAAGTGAGACAAAAAGCACGAGTTGAAGGTTCGATATGCAAATCATATATCGAAGAATAAGCTTCATTCTTTTTCTCTAATTATTTCAATGACCATGTGAACTTATCTTTTGAAAGTGCTATGCAAAATGATAAGGGCATTGAACAAGATTCTTTTAAATCAATTCTATCTATTTTTAGACAGCAGGGACGCCCTGTTGGAAAATGTGTCGAAGTATGGTTAGACGATAGAGATTACCATGTAGCCCATACATATGTTCTTCTTAATTGTGCAGAAGTTGCGCCATTTGTTAGGTACTAATGAATAACACATCTAAAATTATTTACTTGAATAATACATGTGTGTATTAATTATAACACAATATGTTATCTGTATATGCAGTATTTATAAATCATATCATCCAAGCGGGGATCTTAGTAAAAAATTTGCTACTTGGTGTTCAAACCATGTATATGATCCGGTAAATTGTGTGGTCGACGAAGGGTGGAAACAGCTTGCGATGGGACCAAAAAGAAAAGTCAAGATATATCTAATATTCTTTGTCAATGGATACAAATTCAACACCAAAGAATACTGGGCTAAAAAATTAACTAACAAAACCAGTGTATATGTTAAAGGTAGTGGTGATCCAAATGATCACATAAATAATTTTTACGGCGTGTTAACTCAGGTTTTGCAATTAACATATTTCACCAGACATATGAAAGAAGTTTATTTGTTTAGATGCAACTAGTTCATTAATGTTTCAGGTTTTGGAATCAACGTGCATCGAAAATATAATATTATTGAAATAAAGCATACATCATATTATTATAAGTATGATCCGTTTATACTAGCAAAATAGGCCCTACAAGTTTATTATGCTCCGTACCCATCTCTAAAAAGAGATAAAGCAGATTGCACTACTACAAAACAGGCCATTTGCATCGCCTCATTTGAATCGGTTGAAGTAAAAACTGATGCAAATAGAACTATTTGCATCAATTCTGTCTTAATAACCGATGCAATTGGTACATAGAAAGCAATAGGTAATAAAAAATCAAATTTGCATCAGTTGTCACCAATAACCGATGCAAATACGTCGATGCAAATAGTTGTAGTTGCATTGGTTTTAAAGTGAACCGATGCAACTAAATTAATTTGCATCTCTTTCCTTACGCACTTTCACTTTCGTTAATTCCCGCCATCCCAATTTTTTCTACCGCCGCTTATTTTTTCATTCGATTCCGGTATTTCGCTGTTTCCAAAAAGAAAAAACCCTAGACCTTAACCAAATCCATGATTTAATCAACCGAATTCCTCTCCCATTTTCTCCTTCACCTTCTTCTCCTCTCTCTCATCTCAAACCCTAATTTCCTCTAATTAATGCTCGAGAGTCTGGATTAAAGGTGAAAGGGTTGGGTTTGAGACGTCGTTCAGGTAATTTCGTTTGTTTTGGGGTCAAAAGAGAGGGGTGTAGGAACTTCGACGTTGACGCCTGTTTTGAGATTACTGAAAAATAGGTAAAATGGAAAATTTTCCAGCCCTAGTTACACGTAACGTCCATCTACACAGCCAATCCAGATCCCTAAAAGCATCTCCGATATGTTGTGTGCGAATTGATCTGCTGTGTGAACAAGCGTCTCCAGAAATTCCAAACGAACTTCGGTGAGAGTTATTACTATTCTTCATTTTGTGTGTGTCTGATTTATTGAATTCGGTACATGTGGATCAAATATTAATACTAGTACATTATTCTTCATTTTGTTTTACTTCGAATTTTATCAGTCCTTGATGCTAGTTACATCACTGAACCTTATGTATTATAACTTATTGATTTTGATGGGTATACGGAGTTTACTGTTGAGTTTAGGTGGAGACGTGTGCTCCTTTTGCTGAATGAGTGTAAGTATATTGTGTGTGTATTACCAGAGTTTTTGTGCCTTGTTTTTCCTTGCGTGTCAGGTGTTTGAAAGTATGTGTCTGTGATGTTGTGTGTGTACCTGTTCAACTGCAGTCGAGATGAATGTGTGCTATTATAATGCATTTTCATTTAAAATTCGATGTAGGAAAACAAATTTTAACTGAAGTAGAAGCGGTAGAATATGTTTCAGTTTAATAGCTAGTCAAATTAAGTGCAAGGCATCATTTTCTATTTTCATATGTTTATGGTTAAATCCCATTTAATTTTCTAATATTACAAATTTTGCTGCAAAATGAATTTGAATGTAAAAAAAGAGTATGCATTGAACTTGCATATGATTTTATTTCATCCTATAAAGTCGATGCTTTCAGCACTCTTAACAATGTTTCTAATGTTGATTTTTAGGACAGATGCAGTGAAATTTTATCATTCAAGGTTATGTTTTATTGCCTTTTCTTTTGTAAGTTCTGCAATTCCATCTGTAGATCATTATTCTCCACATTTAGGTTGAATCTTTGTCATGAAAGTAGGTTTTTTGTTATTTTCATAAAGTAAAGTTCCTGTGATAGTCAATAATTAAAAAACCTAAATGTTGATACTAAAAAAGGGTATAATAAGAACTGATGGTTTACATATTTTCTTCTTCTTATGGAATTGCAACTTAGGAATTGAAAAATGTTTCTCATTTTATGGTTTGATTAATAATGAGATTTATGTTGAAATTATACATTAATGGCAGAATACATCCGTAGGTAGTCCGTGAAACTTCATTTTCATTTGGGCTCAATTATGTAAATTTATTTCAAATTCTTAACGACTATGCAGTAGAAGCAGAAAGAGGATATAAATGAAAAACCTATGGGGGTAAATATGCATTTTGTAAATGGCTGATGGGTAACAATTGGCCCTAAGTTTTTATTAGCTGCTTAATAAGTTATTAAGAGTTATATGAGTTGCCAATAAACAATTATATTGGTTTGGATCCTTTTTCTCTAAGGATCCACCTGATGAGGAATAGTAAGAATTTAACTCAGCTTGATGCATTGACAATATTAATTAAAACATTGGCTTAAACTTTGTGAAAAATGGTCATTATCATATCCAAAAGAAACAGGGAGTACTCAATTGGGTATAAGGTTTGACGAATATATTTTATGTGAATTCAAACTCTTATGCGTCCAGTCCCAATATCTGCATTTGTTTAGCGCAAGATGTTACTTGTATGCGAAAAGATATTCTGTCATGGAAATTTATAAATAACACAACCAACAGCATATGGTTTTTATTTAATCCAGTTGACACCCTTCATTTATTATAGACACCTCTGGTTTGGTAGAGCCTCAAAATGTTAATCATATTCGTCATATAATCACTTTTCTACTTGAATAATAGAACTTGCAACTAACAAGCTTTCACTTAACCATTCTTTGATTTCACAATTTTAATTTATTAACCTGAAAATAAGTTTTTATATTTTATACACTCAATTTTCCTTACACTTGTATGCATAAAAAGCTCATTTGCAATTCACTTATATATTTACTAAAGTTTCTCCAACTTTGCATCTCATAATCTAGACTATAGCTTCACTTAATGAATGATTCCAACTAAATTCATTTTATTGTAATGCTATCAATTTTGGAATCAGATTTTAACTATTGTGTTCTTACCTTCTCTATACTTTATACTAGAGCCTACAACCAAAATTAGTGCAGAACCTTTTCCAATTCATCTTTCTTTCCTATGACAGGAGCTCTGAACCTGTACAACTTATATTTTTTTTTTTTTTTTTTTTTGAAACTGGGTACTTATATTTACAAAGTAGGCAGCACACAAGTCTGCAAGAATCATCATGGCGCACAGTTTAATATGCCAGAGGCAGGGATCGAACTGCCGACCTTGTCGTCAACAGCCTGGCGTTTTTACCACTGCACCAAGGCCTCGGACTACAACTTATATTTTATTTTAACTAATTAACAACTTCACACATGTTGCTCATACTTGGTACCTAAATTAAATCGAAAATTTTAACTAATACATACATAAGCTTACATATAATGAAACTTTTGGCCTCTACAAGATCGCAAGGTTAACAACAACAATAAAATTGTTTCTCTTCCACTTCTTTTCCGTCTCTACGGTCATTTTCTAGTTTTCCACAACAGTGCCAGTACCTAATCTATTTTCTATTATCATGCATTAATATTTCATCATCGTTAACATCATTGCATTAACATTGGCATCATCTGATGCTATCTCTATTTATTTGTAGAAAAAAAAAGTCCCGATGGCATATTGAGTATATTCTGGCATATCAATGCGCTCACCAAGTGTAATTCTAACATAAAAAAACAGATAATGTTTCTGATAATGGAGTATCCTACCCATTCAACATGTAATTAACAATATGAAAATTTTAGGTGCCAAAAAATTACATATATAACATAAAAATAATGTTCCTTCCACATATTTTCAATACCTATTTTTTCATTTTACCTATACTTATTTTCCATTTTACTGGAAATCTGTTTCTGTATTAAAGGCTTGGATGTTCCAGAACTTTCTGCATCCGTGAGTTCAAATAAAACTAAAATCACAATCGTTTCTTGAACACTCCGAAATTCCAGACTATTAACATAGGAAGTTATCACTGTTGAGAAATCACAGTAGTTTTTAAAGGTTTTAGTTTTTAACTTCAGTAGAAACACATAGTCAAACGTATTTTTGTTAGTCTAGTGCTGAATTTAGTGACCAACTGTAGAAAGTAACAGGTGTTTGGACTAATAAAGAATTTATTTATTTTTTCAATTCAGGTAACCAAAAGACAGCGAGAAGCAAATTCTTGCCATACAAAGTGGTTTAACACGGAGTCAGGTAGTCATTTTTGGAACTCCATTTACATACATTTTTCGCTTCTTTTTTTTCCGAACATACAAATAATATGTGCTATGTACTGCTCTTTTTATATGTTACACTTAGGTAATACTAATTTCTTAGATTGTGAATATGGGATAACATGGTATAGGTATCTAACTGGTTCATAAATGCTCGTGTTCGCCTATGGAAGCCTATGATAGAAGAAATGTATGCAGAAATTCATTAAAGAAATCAAGCAGAAGAAATTAAAGGACAAGGCACACAGAGAGAAAAAAAGCAAAAGGCATTAAGAATACAAGAGGGCAGGGGACGTTCTTTAGTCCTTGAGCATAATACCTGGGCATATCTAATTAGCATATCCACATTAATTTAATACAGAGATTGAACCATTCAATTGTATCAAGTAAGAAGAAGAGTTATGTTTGGGTCTGAGACTTACAGTGCAACTCTCCTTCGGCATCCAAACACCACGAATATCACTGCTGCAAATATTTTTCAGATATGTCGGAGGTGCCAAAGGAGACTTGCCTTGAGATTCTCATTCCTTTTTAATCTTTGGAGCTGCCAATGGTAAGGATGATGAAGGGACAATGCTACAACCTGGTTCGCATATACATATTTTTAACAATGACTAGGTTACATTTACCTTTACGTGTCAACATATTTTGATACAAAAAGGTAGGTATTATTTAATTTTAAACGGTTGGAGGTTGTTTGCAAATCTGTGAGCATTGTATCAGCTCTTGTTGTACATGAAGCAGTAGTGTGCAATAGTGCATAAGTTGCAGAGTTAGCAATTATCTTTTGTTTTACTTCATTAAGCATGCTTATATCGTTAACTCCAAATTTCAAGTACAGTAATATATTATCTGTTGAATAGTAGAATGGCATGTCTGCACTTATCAATCTATAATGTTGCATTGCAGTTCGAACTGCTGCAATATATCTTATACCAGGATTTGGCGGTGGCATCCTCTATTTGGCCAAATGGAGGATATGGAAGCAGTATATGATAGTTAGCAGCATGATAACCCACTAAACTGTAGCTTGACTTCTAAGCACTTCTAATCCATGGATACACAAATCAACGCCTTGGGTTTTCACCTTCTAAATTTGACCCTTTATCCAACAATGGATAATTTTCAACCCGTTTTGTTTTAAATTAAATATCTAACTAATTAACTAAAATAATAGCAAAGTATAATTAATCCAAAAATGAAAACAAATATCCACTATAAGCAAAAATGCCTTCATCCGAAGTTTAACAGTAAATTGCTTATCGAACACATGAATCTAACAATTTAATATGATAAATTAACACTGGAAAATTAACACTGATAAATTAACACTGATGCAAAAGGGGGGTAAACAATCGATGCAAATGACCTGTTTTGTAGTAGAATTGGCTGGTGGTTTTTAAAACGAAGGCAAGATTTACGTTTGATGGAAAGAATATTCCGGATGAACAAGCGTACCAAGTGGATATCGAGGAAAATGACAAATTTGCAATAACAGATGATCAAATTGATTTAGGACCTCCAAATGATGAATCAAATGTATTAGTAGAAGCATTTGTGAATATAGAGGAAAATAATATAGAGTACGAGATAGAGTCTAAATCAAAAAATGACGATGACTAATTTAATAATATACATGTTGAAAAAAGGTAATTTATGGGAGTGTTGATGTTACACTTTTTTGTATGTTATATGCGATTATTGATGTTAAATCTTGATATGTTTACTCATAATTGAATGATATATTCTGCCATAATAAAATAATAAGTATGTCATGGGTATTACAGATGCCATTTTTTAGACGGTGGAGTTCTTCATGGAATGGTTCTCCCTCTAATTCTTAGAGAGGGACAGGTCGCGGTAGGGGTAATGGCAGCGACATTTACAGGTAGCACCGCGTATGGTAGTTAGATTACTACCAAAAGCCGACGACTTGTAAGTATTAAATTTACTTCAGCATTGACAATATTTTGTATGATATATTAGTCATGATTTGTCTGTATCATATTTAATGCATGGGTTTTGAGCTTGAGCCTTCTAACATTGTGCTCATCATATCGAAGTAGGCATACATGAGTCACATGTCTGCATCCTGGCCGACGTGGAGCAGGATCTCGGACCATGTACGGGTGAGCATATGGTAGGACTTTCTGGTAAGTGTAAAATTATTTACCATAATATATGATCACTTTACAATTTACTGACTAAGTATAAATATATAACTTATTTTTTCAACATATATACAAGGGGCAGTAGACTTACAAGAGGAGAACGTGTCCCTTTGCCAGTGCCATTGGAACTCAAAAATGGCAAAGAATTATAGGGATACGATGTCTAGCATAAGAAAATCTGGAAAGAAGCCAAAATGGACGGGCGACAGCGTTTGGGATACTTGGGTCGCATGGTGGGGTAGTGACAAATTCAAGGTAAGTCTATCAGATATCACCTTAATTTATTCAGTATAGAATACATAATTTATACCTAAAATATAATCTTAATTTTTAATTTGCAGACGGAGTCAGACAGAAACTCTGCAAACAGGCAGAAAAATCCCCTCGTACACCGTGGTGGCTCAAAATCATTCCAGCACATCGTGAGGACCTGGTAAATTAATTAAATGTAATTACAAACAGTTATTACATTTTTAGTATAAATTTTTATAAACAACAATAATATACACCAATTATTGCAGGAAAGAGCATAGAGGGTGTCACATCTCTAATATGGACGTGTTTGAGCATACCCATGCCGTTAGGCAGACATACGACGAGGGATCAGTATTGTATGCCTAGCATGAGGATGATAGAGCATACGTCGCACATGTAAGTATATTTTAAGTTATAAATTATTAATAATGATCATTTTAATTAATTAATTATAAAATATTATAATGATGTCATGTAATATTTATTGTATTTAATTTTACGTTGTAGGAAAAATATATGCAAGCACGTGAGCAGATGCTTGAGCATTCCGGACGGGAGCAGTTGACCATCGATGAGGATGAAATGATCTTTGACTCTGTTATAGACCCGACCTGGAGAAACAGGCGCTACGGCTATGACAACCAATCGATAATCTACAAAAATTAACTATGTTGTAAAATTTGCTTAATTTTTATAAAAGTTACGTAAGGACTTAACCATATTTCGACTTGTTTTGTAGGCTTGGACATCACAAAAGGCTTACCAAAAGGCTCAGAACAATGCAGAGATTAATGAGCTTAGACAGCAGATTGTATAGATGTAGGAGAAGGTTCGCCTCCGAGCAATGCAAATGGAGCAGCTTAACCAGCGTTTGGCCGAGTATATGGAGCATCATAGTACATTCCCTTCGTCCGGCGGTTCCGGAGCCGATGATGAGTCTTGATGTATGATTTGCAGTTTTTTCTATGGATATTTGGTGTTGGATGTAGTTTATGTGTATAAACATTGAGTGATGGTGAGGTTAATTTATGGACACATGATGTTTGACATTGGTTTGTTGGTTGATTTGTGGAGTTGATATGTGGAGTTTGACGTTGGATGTAAATATTGAAGTTGGATGGGTGAGAGTGATGATGGAAGGTTTTTTTTTATAAATATTAGAGTTTGATGTTGGATGTAAATATGTTTGCATTTGATATTATGAGGTTTGAGATTTATATTGATATTGATATTGATTCAATTTATATATGTGGCTTATATATTGATTTTGATGAGCTATATATTGATATCGGTATGGAAGCGAAGCTGTGCTATAAATTTTTTTTTGCCCAGGTTACCAACGGCTTCCAACGGCCTATTGGCCACTTTTTCCAACGGCAAGCGGCGGCTTTCGACAATTATCTGGACGAATATTCTGACGACTAGCGACGGCTTCCGGCGGCTTAGTAGAGAATTACCACACCACGTAGACATCGTCGCCGTTGGAAAATCAATCAGAAAAGCCGTCGGATCAGTCGTCGATTGCCGTCTCTAGTATGTCGTCAAAGCCGTCGGAAACGGACGAAAGTCGTGGTCCGTATTCCAACGGCACTTTCGACGGCTAGCGACGGCCGCCAATGGCTGCTAGCCGTTGGAAATTGCCTGTTTTTTGTAAATTTATACAAAATAAAGTTGGGAAAAATCTTATACTTTCTTATTGTTTTAGTTTCATTCTATATCATTATCAACCTTGTTTCCTTCATATTCTCAGGAGGTTATTAGATTGATTAATACATCGATATCATAGGTCTTTTTTTTATAAAATCCTTAATATGTAATGTTGAACTATTTTTTAGTTCTCATGTTTTATATTTACATTGACGTTCATCTGATATGTGTTTTGTTAATACGATCATGAACTTTATTTCCATTGCATATGTTGAATAGTATAATTAGTCTACTAACACATGTATACCAAACAATCTTAAATTATGTTTAATGTTAGACAAAATTGATGTTTTGCCCTTTTTAAACATATGTATTCAAGAAAATCAAGTTAGGGAAAATATCATCTATGAAGTAAGAATGGTCAAATAATAAATTTTTATGTCACATTTGTGAAAAGAAATATAGGTGTGTAAATATTACTTTTATTCAGTCTACTTTATGTAACTTTAGGTTGAAAATTTAGTTCTAGAAAAGTGTTATTTGAACTTTATTTTTAATTAAATATTTTATTTTTTATGCTCAGCCTAGACTCATTTTTGTAATATGAGATATTATCCATTTTAATTATCCTATGATTTAATATATTTTCCTATAGTGTGCTTTATTGACCAAGAAATGTACATAAATAGCACAAATTTTCCTTTTTATGCATGGTTAATACTTAAATCTTGGAGATCTTATAGAATATATTAGAAATTATCATTTATTTTCAACAAAGATTATTCGATGCTATATGGTTTTGATTTTATTTTGCAATTTGGAGATGTATTTCAAATCATACGAATTGAAGATGTGTAATTAATAATGTTTACAAGTAAACTAACTTCAAATGGAAACAATTGTATTTAAAAGGAATAAATTGGTAGTATTCATTTACTTCAAATTCAAACTAACATGAGAGTTATTACAATTGATTCTCTTTTATTAATTTATTGTTAGAGAATAATTACACACTAATCGTCATTAATCCTAATCAATTAGTGTCCACTTTTAGTCAATATAATCTTTTATTCTTATGATGGATTAAGACTATTTTTCAATTTACTTAATTGTACATCTCTAAAGTATACTTTTATCAAACATGTTGTGTAGCTCTCATTCATATTATTCGTACATTTTCAAAACAAACTAGGATCATGTTTAAGTAGTTAGAATCATCAAATTTAGAATATGCATAGTTAACAAGTCAATTTTTTTTTTGAAAACAACTAATATAGTAAAACTTATACAATTGGTACTATATACATAGTTGTTAGTCAGAAAATTATTGCATGATTTATAAACCTAAATGTTACTCTAGATATAAAAGATAGAAGGTCAAATGATTATAGGTCAACTATTAATTCTCATCTGCACTTTAAGTTTCGAAAATAATGGTAGGTTCAGTTCCTTTAATATTTTTAGTTTTAAAGCTAAATGCTTTATTTTAAAGGAAAAAGAAACTAAACTCAATATATAGTATGAGTAGTATAGTTACCTTGATAATTTGGTAATATGTATATTTTATAATTCGATTGTTTGATGTTATAATAAAATCCAATCAAATTTTCTAAAAATTAATACAATCATATTTATGGCAAATTAGTTTCTTAAGTTAGCATCGAAGATAATCAATACATAATAAATTCTCTAATTTTTTTTTTGTTTGTTTAGTAATTTCATTTCATTCGTAAACTTATAAGGTTTAATTGGTTTATTAACACATGCATATCGAAGAATCTTTAATTGAATATAATCTAAGATAAAGTTGATGTATTTTACATTTTGAACTATGAGTAATTAAGAAAATCAAGGGAAAATATCATATATGATATAAAAGAATAGTCAAATAATAAATTTCTATATTGCATTTCGAGAAAAATATGTTGAAATTTTAGTTCTAAATAGATGTTTTATAAACTTAATTTTTATCTAAATATTTTATTCTGTTATACATAACATATATTTATTTTTTTGTACTGTTAGATATTATCCATCTTAATCGACCTACGGTACTAAATTTTTCTATAGTAATGCTTCAATGATCATGAAATGTTCATAAGTACCACTTATTTTCCTCTTTAATGCATGGTCAACACCGTGTACTTGGAGATCTTATGGAACATCTTAGCACTTATTTATTATTTCCTATAAAGATTGTTTATGCCATATTGTTTTGATATTTTGTAGTGTGGAGATGTTTATAAATCATTACGAATTGAAAATGGTTAATACTAATGTTTACGAGTAGGCTAACTTCAAACGGAAAGGATTGTGTTAAAAAAGGAATAAATTATTGCTAATTTCATCTAATTCGAATTCAAACTAATTTGTGAATTATTACAATTAATTTTCGTTTATTAATATTAAATCTAAATAGGGAATAGTTACATTCTATGTCCCCATTCATGGACAGTGGAAACATTAACCATAAAGCGGTTGGTGAGAATTACGTCCGACTTATCTTAGATAAGTCTGACATAATTGATACTTCAGCGGTTTAATGATTCACGTTTGGACTTGAAAAATATAGCGTTTTTACATGATGTATTAATCATGTTCGGCTTTTCTAAGATGAGTCGGACGTAATTCCTGTTTTATGAATTTTTTTGTAAATAATTAATAATACTTCCTATTCAATACTATAATTGGTAATTATTAATTATTAATTATGGAAAATTTATAAGAAAAAACTATACATTACATAAATATTTCTTGTCCAACCTCTAATCCAATTTGTCCACGAACACCACAACCCCCAACCTCTGACCTCAAATCATAATAGTCCACTAAATCATCTTAATTCTCATCGATGTTATCAATCGATGTCCACTTTTAGTTCAATATAACATTTCATTTTTTGATGGATTAAAAATAATTTTTAATTTTACTTCATTGAATATTTTAAAAATATACATTTATTAAATCATGATGTGCAGCTCTTATTCAGATTAGTTGAAACAAACGAGGATAATGTTTAATTAGCTGAAATCATCAACGTTGGAATATGCATAGTTAACAGTCAAGTTTTTTAAGAAGCTTAATATAGTAGCTATAATACAATGAGTACTATATACATAATTATTATTTAACAAATTATTGCATGATTTATAAACCAAAATGATACTCTAGATACAAAAGATACAAAATCTGATTGCTCATTTCATATACGTTCTCATGTCTTATTATGCTATATCTATCAATGAACACGATGTTTGAAAACTACTATAATATTTTCTCTAATTTAATTAGTGTAGTATAATGTCGAAATGTGTAATAATGAAAATGTTGTTTCACTAAGCCAAATTTAATTCCTATCCCATTCCGAGCATAATTTATCTACTCTAGGTTTGGAACACTATCATCAAACAAAATTATATACATATTTAGATTTATATGTTATAAATATGATAAAATTATGTTGAACCAATGTAAATTACATTTGAAAATTAATTAAATGACAAGCTTAGCAATATAGTGCTTACCAAGTTAGGAACAACTGATAGTTGATATAACCTTTTCTATATAAAGGCATTGTGCTTTAAAATATTAATTATACTCTATATGCTCCAAGACTATTTAAGTAGATTTATCAACACATTTTGTAAGTAGTATTCATGAAAAAATTAACCTAAAAATTTACATCCCATAAATATGTGCTTTCATCTTCATATACTATAAAATCTAAAAAATATGTCGTTAAGAGAGTTACACACTAACCCTTGTATGCGTAGCATGGGTTCGCACTCATAATATATAGAAGTAAGACAGTTAAGTATGTGCGCCACTTGATAATTACAAGATGATTAAACTCAAAATAAAAGTGACTTAAATTGGTGTGAGAATTTGTTTAACAGCATCCACTGTAGTTGTTTGCAAAGTCCATATCATACTTCCTAACTCTACATAGTCCAAGCATGACTCATCAATCCTGATTATTTAAACATAGTACATGTATTTTCCTCATGGAAATCAATTATAACAACTTAGGAAGCAAAGAATGTGACATAACAAGGCAACCCAAAATTGGAAATGTAATATAGGGAAATATATTACGTTAAAGCTCGAGAAAAAGTGAAGAATATAACAAGCATTAACAAAGCCTATTAGCTAACATGTCTCCTAAAACCAAAATCTAGTTGGTTAATTACCAGGCGTCTCGGCTCCAAATGCTGTGTAGCTCATCTAATATTTCTACTTTCTTTCTCATTCTGTTCTCTCTTGTTGATGATTTGGGAAGTTTCCATCATACCTTTGAATTGTTTTCTTCATTTTGTTAAGTTTAAATTTACCTTTTCCCGAAAGTGAGCTCAAATTATAGCTTTGAGTGATCTTTATATGTCATGACAACATTGGACTAATTTTGTCTTATGACTCTGAAAAACACGTCTTTGTAGCCCGATAGGAATTTGGGGGTAGAGGATCCATAATAGTTTCTATTTTTTCTAGTATCATGGTAGAAACTCTACCCGAAGTCATAACATAGATTGATTATTTACAAATTATGAATTTTAGGATAATCAAATGAATTATTAAACCTGTATGTCTAGAAGAATTAATGAATAATGTGGATACAATAATGCAACAACATTTGCAAGTCCTGAAAGACTAGTCATACCTTTGAGATGTTTTGTCTAACCTGGAGGGTCTACGGTTCCTCCATTTGTTGTTCCTTTAGCTGATAACTAAAAACAATACCATAACTTGTTAAACCGACCGAAGAGAACTTTTTTCTTTTCCCTATAACAACGCAAGCCAAACTTGTTTTGATTAATTTTTTTGTCATTCCTTATTTTTCGGGAACTTTTTTTGCAACCAAGTTCAATAATTTTAAATCAAGGAACACTAGCTTATATGGTTAGTAGTATGACGCTTTAGACATAGGTTCTAGAGGTCATGGGTTCGAACCTCTGAGACATCAAAATAAGTGCTTTGTTTGAATGAAGAGTACCGCTCTTACTATCGATATAAAAAAGGTTCAATAAGTTTTAATAAATCCAACCATAGCTAATTCTCTATACCTTGTTTCTAATAGTTTAGTACTGACAATTCAATAAAATGAATACAATTTCTATATTAAAAAATTCCTTTATCGAAAACGAATTTGAATTTGTCTTGGTTGACAAATAGTATATTTATGTGTGTACAAATAGGGAAAGTATATGGTCATGATTTAGTTTTGCGATTAGAACCATGGTTGATTTTTTCAAATAGAAGACAAATATCTTGATGAGTGGTAAATAATAAAAGATCACAATTTAATTATAATTTTCATCTGATGTTAGATCCATAAGTATGAGACAATTATGATTAAATGTAAAATTAAATGATTAAGTTGGAATTGATATAAAGTTTGTTATAGGGTGGACAGTACTAGAATCAAGCAATTGGTTAAATTGGAATTGATTAAGAAGATTGTAATATAAAAACTATCGATCTATTTTCACACCGTATCTTGGGATCACTATAGAAATTCTATTTAGCTAATAGCTGAGCTCAACATAGTAACTAATATATGATATATATGTTGGACTTACCCACGAGCTTATAAGTATATCAAGTGGGTAAATAATCGGCCCAAGCGAAAAGTATCAAATTAGGTTTTATAAAATAAAGAGAGTAATTCCTATTGGTGGATAAAAATGTGATTTTCTACTAACATCTCGATAGTAGGAGTACATAAAGAATAGAAATTCTAATTGGATTGGTTCTCTCTCTAGCCACTCATTTAGTTTTCCTCTCTATCAAGAAAGCTTGTCAAACTAAATGGGTCAAGAGGGAGAAACACAATCATATGCAGTTATTCATTAGAACTTATTGTTTCTACCACGAATCAAGGTACGCTCCCTTAATCTATTATGTGACTATGCAAATCATTTTGTTTAAAGATCTAGCCTATTATGATTTATGCAAAAATAAGTTTTTCTTTTTATTAATCTTAAGATTAAGAATTTACATGTGTACCAAAGCTTGGTTTGAGAACTCAATGATTTTCTATGAATGATTTATTTTGTTTTCTCTATTGCAATATATATTGAATTTATCAAAAAATGATGTATTATCATATCTGCCGATTAATGTCATTGTTTATTTACAATTTTTTTATATTAATTTATGATTTATTTATCTCTCTCTTTGTGTGTATGTGGGTGTGTGAATCAAGATTTGAAACTTTCCATATCTTTAATTAATGACTTAATTGTAAAGTTTGAGTTATGTTATATATGGTTGCGTCACAGGCCTTTCAATGGTTCGGGTTTTCGCTCGAATTTGGCCCAAACTTGCCCTGTTAATACGAGTACAGGTTTTCCCTAACAACATAGGCCCGACCCAAGCTCGATTTGGTTACTATTAGGTCGAGTATGGTTTTATTAAAACCCGACCCGGTCTGTGCCCGACCCAATTATTAATTTTCTATAGTATCAAAACAGGAGTGTATGTTATTAGTTTACCATTCTATTTGTTTGCATGTAGATGTTTATGCTTATTTTTGTTGTGAACTTAACTATATCACTATCCAGTTTGTAAGTTGACATTATTTGTGCATAAATTAAATAAAAATTACAAGTTTAAAGAATGATTTTAACATAAATATTATTAGTTCATTATATAGGCATTACCCAGCAGGCTTGAAAAACCCGACGGGCCTGACTCGGTTATTAGTTTTGAAATACAATTTAGGTTCGGACAAGGCTCGGGTTTTGATTATTGTAATAGGGCTCGGGTACGGGTCCTGGTTTTAAGACACCCGGATCGAACTCAGCCCGTTAATAGGCCTAGTTGCGTGTATGCTTACTTTTATCTCACATGATGAAAGAGTGTATTGTTTCATTGCTATAACATTTCGGCTTGTATGTAATGTTTTAGATTATGGTACGGTGTTATAAATGATATATATATATATATATATAAATTATATATGTCTTATGATTATGTTCACAATACATGTATACTGCATTTAAAATAAAGTATTACCAGTATGCCATTTGAATCAAAGTGATTGTACTGTATGTTGTTGGTCACTAAAGTAATCAAAAATTGAGGATTTATGCATATGATTTGTATTATGGTATTTAATTTGATATTTATATTATGTGTAATTAGTTAGTCGCCAAAGTGTCCAAACTAGAAAGGTTTATAAATGTCAAATTAAAGGAAATTCGTTTACTCATGTTCACGATGCTTACGAATAAATGGGATTATGGTTTATGTATAATTTTAAAGGTTTTTCATGGGTATATTAAGTTCATAGTTATAAAAAAATTTGAATTTCTCGAAGGTTAATCAATTACTTTATAACCTACGAACATTGCCGAGGTATATTGTGTGCTTATTTAGGTATGTTCTGTATATCCAAAGACAACAAACATATCTAATTGGAGCATATTAATTGCCAATTATGTGAAATTTTATTGAGCATCAATTATGTTTTTTTATTGCTTATTGTTGTATTACCTAAAGGAGAACTTCAATATACACCTTATGTTTGTTGGCTGAATCTGAATTTGTGTTTAGATTTGAGTTTATTGCTCAAACATTAATGTATGAGCATATTTTATATATTTTTGCAACATCTGTTCCTGCTTCTCTACATTCGCAAGCCACGTCTGTTATTAAAGTTAATAAGCTTAATTTCTCTGAACGGTCTAATTAAGTTTAGTTTCACCTTGATGTTCTGGATCTAGATTTGGAACACTTAAGTGAGAAACCAGCTTTAGTTACTACTACTAGTTGCGCTCAATAAAGATCTTCCTATAAAGCTTGGGAAAGATCTAACATACTGAGCTTAATGTTTATGCGAATGATTGTAGAAAACAATATCAAGTCCACAATTAACTAAAAGTGCTAAGGAATGAAATTTGTGGAAGAATGCTCCCAGTTTGAGTCTGCTGATAAGTCACTTGCTGGGACATAAACGGGTATCTTAACCACCATTAAGTTTGATGGTTCTCATATTATGCATGAGCATATCGTTGAAATGACGAATATAGTAGCAAAATTAATGACCTAGAAAGTCATGGAATATGTGCTTAATACACAATGCTAGGAACACAACAACAAAATGATATTGCAGAAAGATGCAATCGTACTTTAATGGATATGGTTAGAAGTATGTTAAGAAATTCGTCTTTACCCACGTCATTGTGGATGCATGCTTTAAAAGCTGTTGTATATTTGTTGAACATGGTTCCTAGCAAGGCGGTTCCAAAGACACCTTTTGAACTATGAACAGGAAGAAAACCCCAATTTAAGGCATCCGCATGTTTGGGGTTGCCCAGCGTAAGTAAGAATTTATAATCCACAAGGAAAGAAACTGGATTCAAGAATAATCAATGGTTTCTTCATTAGTTATCTAGAAAAATCTAAAGGGTATCGATTTTATTGTCCCAACCATAGTACAGGAATCGTTGAAACTGGAAATGCTAGGTTAATTGAGAATGGTGAAGTTAATGTGAGTTTGGAACCATGTAAAGTGGAAATTGAAGAAGTTAGAGTGCTAATTCCTTTGCACATAGCTTCTTTTAAAGTTTTGGTTCCTCCATATGTTGGTCATGTTAATGATTTGCAAGAACAACAAATTAACGATCAAGCACCATAAAATGAAGTTGTCATGAATGAATCTATGACAAATGAACCATAAGAAATAGCATTAAGAAAATCTAATAGGTAATGAAGATATTGTGTTTCTAAAGATTATGCGGTTTACCTACAAGAGTCAGAATTTGACTTAGAAATCGATGATGATCCAGTTTCGTTTTCACAAACCATAGAAAGTGACAGTTCTGTAAAATGGTCAAACATCATGAAAGAAGAGCTAAAATCAATGGATCACAATGAAGTTTAGGACCTTGTTTCTATAAGGTTATAAAAGATTCGATTGTAAATGGATCTTCAAGACCTGGCATGACTAAAATGGCAATATTGAACGTCACAAGGCCGCACTCGTTGCCAAAGGTTTTACTAAGAAAAATGGTGTTGACTATAAAGAGACATATTCGCCTATCTCTAAAAAGGACTCCTTGAGAATTATTATGGCACTGATAGCTCATTACGATTTAGAGCTCCATCAAATGGACATGAAAGTAGCCGTTTTGAATGGGAATTTATATGAAGAAGTTTTTATTGATCAACCTGAAGGTTTTGTGGTTAAAGGAAATGAACTATGGTATGTAAACTTAAAAAATCAATATATGGACTTAAACAAGCCCCCCGACAACGGTATCTTGAGTTCAATGATATCATCATATCCTTTGGATTTAAGGAAAACATCGTTGATTAATATTCATATCTAAAGATCCATGGGAGTAAGTTTATAATTTTGCTTCTATATGTTGAGGACATTTTCTTGCTACAAATGATCTTGATTTTTTTAAATCAAACAAAGGAATGTCTCTATAACAACTCTAAAATGAAAGATATGAGTGAGGCATCATATGTGAATGGAATAAAAATATTTTATGATAGATCACAAGGATTTTTTGGATTGTCTCAGAAAGCATACTTTAATAAAGTTTGGAGAGATTCAACATGGAAAAATGCTCTGCAAGTATCGTTCGAGTTAAGAAAGGAGGTAAATTTAGTCGCAAACAATGTCCAAAGAATGAATTGGAACGCAGTCAAATGGAACACATTCTTTCTACATCTATTTTTTGGAAGCTTGATGTGCGCTCAAACTTGTACCGGACCAAACATCAGTTTTACAGTCTAAATGCTAGGCAAGTATCAAAGTAATCCAGGAGTAGATCATTGGAAAGCTGCAAAGAAAGTGTTGAGGTATATGCATGGAACAAAAATCATATGCTAACTTATAATCTCGAGGTGATTGGATATTCACATTCAGATTATGTTGGATGTGTGGATACCAGAAAACCCACATTTGGCTATTTGTTTCCATGGGCTGGGGGAGCAATTTCATGGAGAAATGTGAAACATACTGTCATTGCTACATCCACTACGGAGGTTGAGTTTGTGGCATGCTTTGAGGCCACTATTCATGGTTTATGGCTAAGAACTTCATTTCAGGGCTTGGAATTGTCGACACTATTTTGTCAAGCTATTAAAAATTGATTATGACCACTCTACAGCAGTCTTATTTTCTAAAAATGACAATAATTCAAAAGGTTCTAAGCATATGGAATTAAAATACATTGCCGATAAATTATAAGATTAGAAACAAAGGGTGTCAATAGAGAATGTTTTCATAAACCTAATGGTTGTAGATCCGTTGACGAAAGGATTGCCCTTAAAGGCATCTAATGAACATATAGAAAGAGTGAGCATTAGTGGATACCGTCATTGATGTTATATTTTATTTTATGTTATTATGAATATGACTGTAACGTCCCGAAAATTTTCGACTTTTGAAAATTCAACATCGATACTCACTTTATCGATTGCTGAGAAATCGAAGGCCCGAAACCCGAAATGTTATGGTTTAAGAAAAGGAAAAAGGTAGAAGAAGAGAGAAAAGATAGAAAATAGAACTGAAAAAAATAACAGAACAACATCAGAATCTCACAATCGCAGCGGAACAACATATAATAATAAATGAATAATCTTTAAACAAAGAACTATATTAGTTATTACATTACATTTCATTACATCATCATCAGAGTGTACAACAACAATAACAATCAACAACATCAAACAGCGGAAAAAGAAATATTATATACTGATAATATGCCATGCCATCCAGCTTGCCTCCAGCAACTCCTGAATATCCAGAATATCCTGATAAACCTAACTCTTGACTGCCCGTGTGGAAATTGGTGGGCATTCAGAGTTTAGGAAGGAAAACAATAAACTCCGAGTCAGTCATGTGACTGGTGTGAGAACTCAAAACAGTTTATTTATCTTTGAAAATCAAAATAGAGGAATATTTTTAAAGTCAATTCGCAATGCTTTTAAAAATGAGACTACCATAAGGCCTCCCGCACACACACACAATGCAAACGCAGAATCGGAGGAGATTTCTTCTTATGATAGTCAAAGATGCTTGATACGCATTAAAAAGAACATTTGATATTATTACTAGTGCATAGTGTAGAGAAAATTCATTTCGAAAATAAAGATATAAATCTTAGCTAACATACGACCATTATCGTATGCCTACTATAGCTAACTATGTTCAATAGCAGGTTACCGCCACATTCCATAGCAGGTTATACAACTAAAACCGTACAAGGCTCGTATTTGAAGAATGGATTTTCCAACAAATGGTCAGGCCAAGGAACTTCCCATTGCCACATGGAAACGCCTCTGGAAGGACGCCCCGAGAACCCAACCGTTCTCTGCTAAACAAGGCCGGGAACCCCTTTTCCCAAGGGATATTACAAACCCTCAGATATGCCACCCCCGGTCCTTTGGGACCTTTAAACGAGAGCTCTCTAACCAACATCACACCATAATAATAAGTGTTTCAACATGAGTAAGTATCTGGGCTCCATACCATGATACTACCCTTTTCCAGAAGGAATGGTCATACCCTAGGGACGCTATCCCTGGAAACCTTGCCGCACAATTCCTGTTTCGACCATTACCGGTTTGTGAGGCTCGACGAAGTCACGTCCACAAAAACACACTTTATACAAAAGCCGTGCTTTGGGTCAACAAATGATCATAGAAATGATCACAAAGATAAACGATCAAATAAATGATCCTATCACAAATAATCAACACAATGATCATTTCACAGCAACACTCAGCATGTCACATTACCAAATTGGGAATATATCGCTGATAACCTTCAACTACATAACCTCTGAGCTTGTACGTCTCAGAGAAGGGTGTTAAGCTAAGAGAATAAATTCTCCGCCACCAACAGAAATATATTTGAAATAAATCGGCTTTATATCTCAACTTGTAATGCCAGACATACAATCCATACAAGTCTGTTCCGGGCTCGAACAGAACCGAAGGCACTTACAAAGAAGTCCTTGCAATCCGGATAATCTCTAATCACGTCCGGACTTCCCATCACATAGGGAGTCTCCATACCGTAGCTACTCGGTACAAAGACAATCGACGAGTTGTTCTTTCGCTTTCAAAAAGATCCGGTCTTCAACACCGGTCTTCAAATGCAATTCATAACGACGTATCACATATTCAGAATGGGTTATACGACCCCATGGTCCTTTCCCGGTTAACCCGAATAGTGAGCGCTTATTCAAAAATAAGTGTGGCATTCAAATTCAAACAAATCACATCAATTACCCATTCAAAGGGAAATATTGATAGTCGGTTATTGAACTATCAATGGATATGCACAACATCACCAGATTCCAAATAATTTTCCAAATTATTTATTTTCCAAAATATCTTTACAAGATATAAAATTTCAATACCTCAAAAATAAATCAATATTTATCTTTAAACAACTTCCCTTTTTATTTATAAATTCCATAGTGAATTTTTCATTCCAAAATATCCATGCATATACGATTTCAATTATTCATTTCAATTTATCTTCAAAAAGATAAATTCTCAAAATATTCACTTTATATTGGAAAACATTTCCATACTTATTTATTCATAAGTAATTCACAAATTTTATTTATTTTCAACACTTGGAAAATATTCAATATACTTAAATCGAGATTAAGTATATATTTCATTCTTTAAGGAAATCATTCTCTTAAACATATTTATTTGGGCCAAAACGAATGTTACGTAAAACATCGTTACGACAACCCAAAATCACTAGTATAGGGATTCGAAATTAAAATAGATATATAAATCCCAATACTATACAAAACATTTCCTTTCGGAAATCATTTACTATAACAACAGTGTTATAGTCCACCATTTCCTTCTATTTCTAGAAAACGTCTATTTCAACAATGAATGTTGAAATCTATGGTTTCGAATCTCAACACATTTTAAAACATCATTAGATTGTTTTAATTCTGTTTAAAATATCACATTCTAAACATTTTCTTTAACATATTATTCACTATTCAAAAACGTGAATATACTACGTTAACCAATTTCATCATTTCTATACACTTTATTTTAAAGGATTATTCACTGTCTAAAACGTGAATATAGCTCCATAAATAAGTTATAACAATTTACTTATCAAAATAAGTCGTTTGCGAATTTATAAAACAACGTTTATAAATTCCATTTCTATTTATTTTATAACTACTTCCTTTATAAATCTCCTTTATTAACCTATTTCAAATTATAACTCAATTATATACTAAAATTCATATTATAAGTTAAACACTTATAATTTATTTGTTTGCAAAATCGTTCCTTTGAACTTCATAATTATAAATCTTATAACTTATAAGATTCAATTATTTATCCAAAATCATTCTTTTAACAAATTTATAAATTTTATAAACCTACTGCTTATAAAATTCTATTTCTAACTTCACCGTTTATAATTCTATAAATTTCATTCATTTACGAAATTCATTCTCACTTCATTCAAACACTTATAAAAACTCGTTTTATAATTCCAATATTTTAATTTATAAATATCAATTATAAATCCTTTATAAAATCAATTTATACTATTATTTTAAAACATCTTTAATCTCCTTTATAATTTCACCATTTTGATTTATAAAATAATCAAATTTTATAAATCCTATATTTAAACTTTTCACAATAAATTCAAAAATTCCGATTTAACTATTTTATAAAATCATTAGCATCATATTCTCAAAAATCAGTTTTTTAACTACATTTCTCAAAAATCATAATTTTTATAACATTAAAATTATAACGTTTATTTATTTAAAATGGATCAATTCCAAACATATAGTATATTTTCAAAAATCACTTTAAAAATCATTTTAAAGTTCCAAAACTTGGTCCAATGATGCTACACACCAAATAGTCAATCACGACAACAACGACATCATATATCGATATGATAGTCCATCAAATATCAAAATATTTGAAATCAAATAAAAACTATTGAGGAATCCAGTTGGATCCCTCCAACCTGTTTTCCTGCATCCACAAACATTAGCACAATACCAATTCCGCTCCAGTACGGAATTATCGCGGTATATGGGATTTAAAATATTATCCGCTTAATAACGGCGCAATAGAGTCTCATCCGCTATACAATGCGGGAAATCAATAACTCCAATATATGCATATGTCAATATATATATATATTGCTATTATATATAATACCAATTTCACTGTTTATGAAATATTCGCGGTATATGTTTTTAGTAAATAACATCTGCTTACTAACGGCGCATAATGTCTATTTTAACAATCAATAGATAACAATCATCATTCAAATATGCATTCAAGTATTTTAAATATAACTATTTAAAATAAAAATCGAAACTGATTCGATTGAGTGAGAAGTTCTCACCTTGATTTCAATTTCGTTTTAGCGATTTATTTCGAATAAAATTAAACGGACGTTTAATTTTACCCGAAATTCTCACTAACTCCAAACGACTACAATCCAATTCCATAGCGTAGTGCTCGTCGATACGGTTCCAACGCAACTGGTTTCGCGCGTTTTCGACCTCGTATGAAAAAGTTATGAATTTTACAAGTTTACACGAATTAAACTATAATTTATTTACAACTTTAACTAAAATTTTTAAACCTAAACAGATCTTGACCGTCCATCCATAGCTCCTGCAAATCCTGGCCATCCCTCTTCTCCTCTCCCCTCACGTTACTTTCTACAGGCCATAGCCGTAACATGAACCCATTGCAAGATATTAGGGTTTGATATCTCACCACCTAAACGTTGCTGAAGCCCCATCATCTCACCTCCATTCGAACGACCATTGCATCCCCTACGACCGCCCAGAGCAAGGCCAAGCTCGGTGGTCCCCTCAGCCCAAAAAAACGCATGAATACTAGCACGAACGTGGCCTCCTAGCGCCTCCTCTGGCCGACGAAAGCCCATCTCCACCGTACGGATTTGAAGTATTCGACGAGCTCTTCGATTTATTAGTTAACAACTTTTTCTAAAAACGTGTGCATTGAGAAAGATTGAGGGAGGAAGAAGATGGATTTTCAGCCTTTGAACATATTGCTGGCGGCTAGGGTTTCAATTTCTTTTTTTATATTTTATTTTGAGAATGAAGATGGTCTATTTATAGAAAATCAAACGAAAACACTATTCATTCCGGGATTTCCAAACTCCGATTTACGCACCGTAACCAGCGTTTCTAGGGTTTATCCCGCGTTCCGGACACAATGGAACATGTTTCGAAAGCTAATTCGGACATCTGTGCGATTTATGGCAATAAATGTTCAATTTAAAATTAAACCGATTAAACGATTTTCTAGGCGTTTTAGCTTGCACCGGACAAACGGTAAATCCAATTGACACGAAATTTGAAACCTTACAATAATATCACATTACGGATCCGATGAAACTGGTTTCGTCGAAATCCGAGACTTTTTGAAAAATGGCTATTTTAACTCGCCAAATTAATATTAAAAACAATTCGATGCATTTCGAGCTGCCACGGTCAAACGGTAACTCCGATTGCTACGAAAATTGAAATCCGGTAATAAGTAACTATTACGGATCCAATGGAACTAGTTTCGTCCAATTCTGAGGCTGTTCAAAAATTGACTATTTTCACTAGTCGATTTAATATTAAAATATTCAATTTTCACAAATAAACTTCAAATTCGATTTTAAAAGTTCTAAAACATCATTCTAACTTCAATATGATAAAATAAAATTTTACAAATCATTTTCAATCATATTTAACTCGATTTTCAATTACTTCTATAATTTAACATATTAAATTATCGATTTAATTATTCAATTAAATCCAATTATTCGAAATAAAATTTATTCGACTTATAAATTTCACTTATTAATATTTAAAATTAATTAAATATTCAAATTTTAATTAATAAAAATTCTGGGTCGTTACAATCTTCCCCCCTTAAAAGAATTTCGTCCTCGAAATTATCAAGTAAGAAAAGTTACAGAATGTATTAACTTTCCAAAAATTCATAATTAAACTTCTTACAAAATCTTTACTAAGTTTTCAAATCATACTTAGTTATCTTTTCAAAAACAATTACTATTGTTTGACTTTCAATTCCAAATCAAAGTTGTAGTTTTCAAAAATTTTCCATTTTCTCAAATTTTTCTAACGCCTTAAATTTCCGGAAAAATTCGCCATAGTCTCCTTTGCGCGGCTCGATCCCAAAAAAAATGACAGTATATATATCACAAATATACATCTCATCAAGTAATAAGGCATCCCGAAGGGAAAAAATGTAAAAGTACGATATGTAATCCGAGATATGTATCTTATTATTTTATTAGCGAGCATATACGGCTAATATAGCGCGAAAGCGAGCTCCAAATGCGAAGCAAACGCGATCCGCACCTACTAAACACTCAACAAACAACATGAGAAACATGTATATAGACAATAGTATCGATATACAACATATAGCAACATAATAACTATATATGCCAACATAGCAAACGCAACAAAATATTCAACCATCAACCAACTAGCATTCAACTAATTCATAACCAATAAATATTCATTCATATTCTCATTAATATTCAATGAATTGGTTTTTCAATTTAATCACATTCGATTCATTAACAGTGGATGTCTACTAACCTTCATTTTCAATTAGTTTATATTCACTAATTCATATTCAAGTTGGTTCACTTCCAAATCAAATTCAATTCTATTTAAGATTCACTTAACTTCCAATTGAATTTCAATTACTTTAGCTTTCAATTTCATTAACTCTTAATGAATTATATACAATCAACTAATAACCATATAACAACCAATGTATATTAATTACAACCAAATTCCTTTGCTTATATTCATTCAATTTGGTTTAATTAAATTGATTTTCATTCAATTATTCAACTTCCAATAACATTAGATTTTAATGAATTAACGCTTACATTCATTATTCCATATCAATTATTCACATTTAATTGATTAATATTTAATCCATTCATTCAATTCAGTTGCTAATTCCTTTAACAATTTAAGGTTGAATTTCATTTATAAAACTCAAGTTCACATTTATTACTTAACTTTAATAATTTACTTTGATACCACTATCAATTTCATTCAATATCTCTTAAGTTATATTTCATTTCATAAACATCACTTGGTTTTACATAACTTAAATTCCCACTTATAAATAAATTCAGATTCCAACTCTAAGTAAATTTCCATTTAACTTTAAATTCATTTTTATTTACAACTGATATTCATAAATATATTCATATAGTTTCACTTCTTATATATATAAGTTTATTTCACAATTGTAAATCACTTTAATTATAATTCAATTCTTATAATTCTTTTGCTTATACAATTTATTCTTTTATTTAGATTATTTCAAACAACTAAACAATCAACTTATACACTTTAATAATTCTGAAAAATTATTCCTTTATATATAAAATATAGTCAAGGTAAAATTATTTCATATACCCAATTTAAAACAATATTGTGTCGAATTGTTCTATCCAAGTGTTTAGAAACCCCTTCGGCATAGTTGTGCATACCGTGCTGACGAAAGTTCATATGCCACTCAATAAACCAATCATCACAATATAAAACAATTTTATATTCACTAACCATACGCTCTCATAGCTATTATTACACTCAAACTCATTCTAGAGTACTACTGACTCTATCTCTAATGAGTAATACCCAACAGAACCATGGTTGTCGCTTAACCATATGCTCTGATACCAAATTGTAACGTCCCGAAAATTTTCGACTTTTGAAAATTCAACATCGATACTCACTTTATCGATTGCCGAGAAATCGAAGGCCCGAAACCCGAAATGTTATGGTTTAAGAAAAGGAAAAAGGTAGAAGAAGAGAGAAAAGATAGAAAATAGAACTGATAGAAATAACAGAACAACATCAGAATCTCACAATCGCAGCGGAACAACATATAATAATAAATGAATAATCTTTAAACAAAGAACTATATTAGTTATTACATTACATTTCATTACATCATCATCAGAGTGTACAACAACAATAACAATCAACAACATCAAACAGCGGAAAAAGAAATATTATATACTGATAATACGCCATGCCATCCAGCTTGCCTCCAGCAACTCCTGAATATCCAGAATATCCTGAAAAACCTAACTCTTGACTGCCCGTGTGGAAATTGGTGGGCACCCAGAGTTTAGGAAGGAAAACAATAAACTCCGAGTCAGTCATGTGACTGGTGTGAGAACTCAAAACAGTTTATTTATCTTTGAAAATCAAAATAGAGGAATATTTTTAAAGTCAATTCGCAATGCTTTTAAAAATGAGACTACCATAAGGCCTCCCGCACACACACACAATGCAAACGCAGAATCGGAGGAGATTTCTCCTTATGATAGTCAAAGATGCTTGATACGCATTAAAAAGAACATTTGATATTATTACTAGTGCATAGTGTAGAGAAAATTCATTTCGAAAATAAAGATATAAATCTTAGCTAACATACGACCATTATCGTATGCCTACTATAGCTAACTATGTTCAATAGCAGGTTACCGCCACATTCCATAGCAGGTTATACAACTAAAACCGTACAAGGCTCGTATTTGAAGAATGGATTTTCCAACAAATGGTCAGGCCAAGGAACTTCCCATTGCCACATGGAAACGCCTCTGGAAGGACGCCCCGAGAACCCAACCGTTCTCTGCTAAACAAGGCCGGGAACCCCTTTTCCCAAGGGATATTACAAACCCTCAGATATGCCACCCCCGGTCCTTTGGGACCTTTAAACGAGAGCTCTCTAACCAACATCACACCATAATAATAAGTGTTTCAACATGAGTAAGTATCTGGGCTCCATACCATGATACTACCCTTTTCCAGAAGGAATGGTCATACCCTAGGGACGCTATCCCTGGAAACCTTGCCGCACAATTCCTGTTTCGACCATTACCGGTTTGTGAGGCTCGACGAAGTCACGTCCACAAAAACACACTTTATACAAAAGCCGTGCTTTGGGTCAACAAATGATCATAGAAATGATCACAAAGATAAACGATCAAATAAATGATCCTATCACAAATAATCAACACAATGATCATTTCACAGCAACACTCAGCATATCACATTACCAAATTGGGAATATATCGCTGATAACCTTCAACTACATAACCTCTGAGCTTGTACGTCTCAGAGAAGGGTGTTAAGCTAAGAGAATAAATTCTCCGCCACCAATAGAAATATATTTGAAAGAAATCGGCTTTATATCTCAACTTGTAATGTCAGACATACAATCCATACAAGTCTGTTCCGGGCTCGAACAGAACCGAAGGCACTTACAAAGAAGTCCTTGCAATCCGGATAATCTCTAATCACGTCCGGACTTCCCATCACATAGGGAGTCTCTATACCGTAGCTACTCGGTGCAAAGACAATCGACGAGTTGTCCTTTCGCTTTCAAAAAGATCCCGTCTTCAACACCGGTCTTCAAATGCAATTCATAACGACGTATCACATATTCGGAATGGGTTATACGACCCCATGGTCCTTTCCCGGTTAACCCGAATAGTGAGCGCTTATTCAAAAATAAGTGTGGCATTCAAATTCAAACAAATCACATCAATTACCCATTCAAAGGGAAATATTGATAGTCGGTTATTGAACTATCAATGGATATGCACAACATCACCAGATTCCAAATAATTTTCCAAATTATTTATTTTCCAAAATATCTTTACAAGATATAAAATTTCAATACCTCAAAAATAAATCAATATTTATCTTTAAACAACTTCCCTTTTTATTTATAAATTCCATGGTGAATTTTTCATTCCAAAATATCCATGCATATACGATTTCAATTATTCATTTCAATTTATCTTCAAAAAGATAAATTCTCAAAATATTCACTTTATATTGGAAAACATTTCCATACTTATTTATTCATAAGTAATTCACAAATTTTATTTATTTTCAACACTTGGAAAATATTCAATATACTTAAATCGAGATTAAGTATATATTTCATTCTTTAAGGAAATCATTCTCTTAAACATATTTATTTGGGCCAAAACGAATGTTACGTAAAACATCGTTACGACAACCCAAAATCACTAGTATAGGGATTCGAAATTAAAATAGATATATAAATCCCAATACTATACAAAACATTTCCTTTCGGAAATCATTTACTATAACGACAGTGTTATAGTCCACCATTTCCTTCTATTTCTAGAAAACGTCTATTTCAACAATGAATGTTGAAATCTATGGTTTCGAATCTCAACACATTTTAAAACATCATTAGATTGTTTTAATTCTGTTTAAAATATCACATTCTAAACATTTTCTTTAACATATTATTCACTATTCAAAAACGTGAATATACTACGTTAACCAATTTCATCATTTCTATACACTTTATTTTAAAGGATTATTCACTGTCTAAAACGTGAATATAGCTCCATAAATAAGTTATAACAATTTACTTATCAAAATAAGTCGTTTGCGAATTTATAAAACAACGTTTATAAATTCCATTTCTATTTATTTTATAACTACTTCCTTTATAAATCTCCTTTATTAACCTATTTCAAATTATAACTCAATTATATACTAAAATTCATATTATAAGTTAAACACTTATAATTTATTTGTTTGCAAAATCGTTCCTTTGAACTTCATAATTATAAATCTTATAACTTATAAGATTCAATTATTTATCCAAAACCATTCTTTTAACAAATTTATAAATTTTATAAACCTACTGCTTATAAAATTCTATTTCTAACTTCACCGTTTATAATTCTATAAATTTCATTCATTTACGAAATTCATTCTCACTTCATTCAAACACTTATAAAAACTCGTTTTATAATTCCAATATTTTAATTTATAAATATCAATTATAAATCCTTTATAAAATCAATTTATACTATTATTTTAAAACATCTTTAATCTCCTTTATAATTTCACCATTTTGATTTATAAAATAATCAAATTTTATAAATCCTATATTTAAACTTTTCACAATAAATTCAAAAATTCCGATTTAACTATTTTATAAAATCATTAGCATCATATTCTCAAAAATCAGTTTTTTAACTATATTTCTCAAAAATCATAATTTTTATAACATTAAAATTATAACGTTTATTTATTTAAAATGGATCAATTCCAAACATATAGTATATTTTCAAAAATCACTTTAAAATCATTTTAAAGTTCCAAAACTTGGTCCAATGATGCTACACCAAATAGTCAATCACGACAACAACGACATCATATATCGATATGATAGTCCATCAAATATCAAAATATCTGAAATCAAATAAAAACTGTTGAGGAATCCAGTTGGATCCCTCCAACCTGTTTTCCTGCATCCACAAACATTAGCACAATACCAATTCCGCTCCAGTACGGAATTATCGCGGTATATGGGATTTAAAATATTATCCGCTTAATAACGGCGCAATAGGGTCTCATCCGCTATACAATGTGGGAAATCAATAACTCCAATATATACATATGCCAATATATATATATATTGCTATTATATATAATACCAATTTCACTGTTTATGAAATATTCGCGGTATATGTTTTTAATAAATAACATCCGCTTACTAACGGCGCATAATGTCTATTTTAACAATCAATAGATAACAATCATCATTCAAACATGCATTCAAGTATTTTAAATATAACTATTTAAAATAAAAATCGAAACTGATTCGATTGAGTGAGAAGTTCTCACCTTGATTTCAATTTCGTTTTAGCGATTTATTTCGAATAAAATTAAACGGACGTTTAATTTTACCCGAAATTCTCACTAACTCCAAACGACTACAATCCAATTCCATAGCGTAGTGCTCGTCGATACGGTTCCAACGCAACTGGTTTCGCGCGTTTTCGACCTCGTATGAAAAAGTTATGAATTTTACAAGTTTACACGAATTAAACTATAATTTATTTACAACTTTAATTAAAATTTTTAAACCTAAACAGATCTCGACCGTCCATCCATAGCTCCTGCAAATCCTGGCCATCCCTCTTCTCCTCTCCCTTCACGTTACTTTCTATAGGCCATAGCCGTAACATGAACCCATTGCAAGATATTAGGGTTTGATATCTCACCACCTAAACGTTGCCGAAACCCCATCATCTCACCTCCATTCGAACGACCATTGCATCCCCTACGACC
This sequence comes from Allium cepa, assembly GCA_030765085.1. Taxonomy (NCBI): domain Eukaryota; kingdom Viridiplantae; phylum Streptophyta; class Magnoliopsida; order Asparagales; family Amaryllidaceae; genus Allium; species Allium cepa. Next base: position 91,649,196 of record CM060946.1, on the reverse strand, counting down.
GCCCAGAGCAAGGTCAAGCTCGGTGGTCCCCTCAGCCCAAAAATACGCATGAATACTAGCACGAACGTGGCCTCCTAGCGCCTCCTCTGGCCGACGAAAGCCCATCTCCACCGTACGGATTTGAAGTATTCGACGAGCTCTTCGATTTACTAGTTAACAACTTTTTCTAAAAACCTGTGGATTGAGAAAGATTGAGGGAGGAAGGAGATGAATTTTCAGCCTTTGAACATATTGCTGGCGGCTAGGGTTTCAATTTCTTTTTTTATTTTTATTTTGAGAATGAAGATGGTCTATTTATAGAAAATCAAACGAAAACACTATTCATTCCGGGATTTCCAAACTCCGATTTACGCGCCGTAACCAGCGTTTCTAGGGTTTACCCCGCGTTCCGGACACAATGGAACAGGTTTCGAAAGCTAATTCGGACATCTATGTGAGTTATGGCAATAAACGTTCAATTTAAAATTAAACCGATTAAACGATTTTCTAGGCGTTTTAGCTTGCACCGGACAAACGGTAAATCCAATTGACACGAAATTTGAAACCTTACAATAATATCACATTACGGATCCGATAAAACTAGTTTCGTCGAAATCCGAGACTTTTTAAAAAATGGCTATTTTAACTCGCCAAGTTAATATTAAAAACAATTCGATGCGTTTCGAGCTGCCACGGTCAAACGGTAACTCCGATTGCTACGAAAATTGAAATCCGGTAATAACTAGCTATTACGGATCCAATGGAACTAGTTTCGTCCAATTCTGAGGCTGTTCAAAAATTGACTATTTTCACTAGTCGATTTAATATTAAAATATTCAATTTTCACAAATAAACTTCAAATTCGATTTTAAAAGTTCTAAAACATCATTCTAACTTCAATATGATAAAATAAAATTTTACAAATCATTTTCAATCATATTTAACTCGATTTTCAATTACTTCTATAATTTAACATGTTAAATTATCGATTTAACTATTCAATTAAATCCAATTATTCGAAATAAAATTTATTCGACTTATAAATTTCACTTATTAATATTTAAAATTAATTAAATATTCAAATTTTAATTAATAAAAATTCTGGGTCGTTACATTGACACTCTTAATTCGTTTATCTATTATTTTTTATATAAGTTTATGAATCCTATTTCGTATGATTGATATTCATACATGAATGCATTATGTAAGTTAAACATGATTTTTTTCTTTGACAAAGACATTAGTTAAGCTGTTATTGAGTGCCTTATCATCTTTCATGTTATGCGAAAGACTAATATTGTAATACATGGAAAGGATTATGTCAATAAATTTATATACGATCACTATGATCCTTATTAGTTTCTCTGCTTAATAATGACCTTATGGTATTACCAATATAAGGATGGATTTATTTCTTTCACTGTGCATTATGTTTTATCATTAAACCATTAAAGTACATAATGTCACATGTGCCAAGTGGGGGAATGTTGGACTTATCCATAAGCCCATATATAGGCCAAGTGGGTAATTAACCGGCCTAAGTGGAAAATATCAAATTGGGTTTAATAAAATAAAGTGTGTAATTCCTATTTGTGGATAAAAAGATAATTTCCTACTAACACCTCGATGGTAGGTGTATATAAAGAATAGAAAACTGGATTGGCTCTCTCTTTATCCACTCATCTAGTTTTCATCTCATCAAGAAAACTAGTCAAAATAAAGGGGTCAAGAGGGAGAAATACAATCCTAAGCAATTATTCACTAAAAATTAATTGTTTTTTCTGTGAATCAAGGTACGCTTTCTCAATTTATTATGTGATTGTGAAAATCATTTTGTCCAAAGATCCAGCCTATTATGATTTATGCAAAAATTAGTTTTTCCTTTTGTTGATTTAAAGATTAAGAATTTACAATATAAATTATATTTATTTAATATCATAATGTATATGTATGTTTCTTTCAATCGTTTTATATTTTTGTTTGAAATTGAATTTAGATGTATTTGATTTGTTATGAATAATTTTATCCGACCATTGTTATTGATATGAAATATTTAGCATCCAAAGCTAGCCAAGTACATGTATAAGATGATGTGTATATTACGAACACTTCTTTAATATCAAACTTATATCAGTAAATCTCCTTTCTATACAACAAATCAAAATTTCCTCTTTATTTTGACTTTTCAAAATAACCACTTCTTGTTTGAACTTACATTCAAAATTCAAATATAAAAAAATAACCTCTAATTCACACGGGTTTGAAATTTCATTTTTGTTGTCAAATCACAAACGTATAATCTTTCCAACAAAATTCATGTATCATATATTTTGGTAAAATGTTGATGGTGCAAATAGTTGCATGCACACAGAAAAATTGGTTAGTACTAGAACCATTACTGTTCGGTTAAAATTGAAATTGATTTAGAAATATGTCATCTAATAATTATTGGTTTATTTTCACAGCATATAGAGGAATAGCTATAGAAATCTTATTATCTAACAACTAATCGCAATCTAGTAACTTTTATACAATATAGGAATTTTATTATTTATTATGTCTCATAACGTGTATTAATTATTTTATTTTTTTGTTATAAATCAACTTTATATGTATTAAATTTGTTTCTAGATTATTTTGTTGACATTTTTAATGTAAACTATTTTAGCATACATCCATCATTATTAATTCTCTTGGTCATTCAATTTTTGATTAAAATTTTTAGCATTCAAAAGTTAGCTAAGTGCTTGAATAAAATAATATGGATATTATGAACACATCCCTAAAATCAAAGCTATTCCACAACATCTCCTTACTAAAAACCAAATAGAATTTGAACCTTTGTTTTCATTTATCTACCCTTATTTGAACTTATTTTCATATTAATCCAAATATGGAAATGTGACATTCCCATTCGAAATTCCAAATTGAAACTTTTTTCATTATTAAATCGGAAATTTTATAATTTTCTAACAAAATCTATATGACATAATTTGACATAATTTCATATTGCAAAAATTTGTGTTTGAAGCGTATTGCAATATTTTCATTTACTTGTAGGCAGATGCAAATCCTTGCACTTACATGCGCTTTAAAGTATATGTTGGCAAATTTTAGTCTTCACTGTAAATATATTGCACATATGCATTTTACCTATGCTTTGAAATTGATCATGCATAATTTTAGCCATTCACCACAAATATTTGTAGTTTGAAGAAAATAGTGGAAATATGTGCATTTACCTTTATTTTGATAGAAACAATATTAACATTCGTGTTATATGTACACTGAAGTAGATTTATGTTTACCGAAGTAGATTGCATAGTTAAATATTTATTGAAAATACTTGCATTCTGTAATAGTAATGCAAATTATATAGGTTTGATGTAAATGATTGCATTTTTTGCCATTATAACACCTCATACTTAAAGTACAAATGTTTGTACTTTAACACAAGAATATAAAACATTCACGCTTTTATGTACATATCAAAATGTTAGGTCAACAACATTGTACGTTTCATATACAAAAAATTGAATACTTTTAATCATAAAAATTAGATTTTTCTTCAGTTGTCCCTTTCATTGGGCAATCTAAATTTTACTTTCTCATAGGTTATTCATAATCCTAATATATGATATTCAGTTGATTTAAAATTGAAATCTTCACTTTTCCTCTTTTTAATTATAACTATTTGCACTAGAAAACTATAGCTTACTACATTGATTAATTGAATATGCATATCCAAATATTTGCATTAAATTACATGGCTTATTCAATATTGGAATTGCAAATATTTGCATTAGAGTGTTTCCAACGGTTTAAATATTACGATTATGTAATTTCTAAACTCGATTACGATTGTTTCTCTCAACGAGAAGAATGGGTCGGCATCGGTTCAACAGACGCCATAGTCGGTTTAACAAGCACTTGAAAGTATAACTTGGAAGTTAAGTGTCTATTTCACAGGCTCCTAGAAGTTGAGCATCTATTAAACAAGTGCTAGTTAACCAATCGTGAGTCAGTTAACCAGTTGGGTGCCTCTTAAATAGGCATTCAACCTAGTGCCTGTTAAACATGCGCCTTCTTTGGTTACAAATTTTTAACCAAATTGGCCCAGATTATAATCAACTGATGGAAGTTGATTTTGGGTTCATATTACGTAATCTTTGGACTCAACTTTGGAGATCCTCTAGCGAGTATTTTATGTAAACCTTGATAATTATTTTTACAAATGATTATAATTTTTGTTCAAAATAACATAAGTTCATGGTTTATATGAATAATGAAATATCAAGACTTTTCTACAAAAGTACAGTTAGTATTTCATGCATAAAACAAGATAGTGTGCATATAATATGGTATGTTATGGTGAATTCCGAAACAGAGACGTAGCTTTTATCTTGTAGACTTGTAGTCAAGTGGGATGTTTCACCTATTGTTAAACTTAAGAAGGATGTGAAACAAAAGTTTTCTAAAATAATAAGACATCTTTATAAATTGGTTGTTTATTACTAACATATACACATAGATATATATATATATATATATATATGTGTGTGTGTGTATGTAAAGACGAATCAAAAATAATATTTGGGAGGGACTGTAAAATAAAGAAGAAAACAATATTATTTACCTATTAATTATAAAAATAAACCAATATTTGTTCAATTTTTATCTAAAACAACAAAAATCCAACTTGATAGCCAATTTTCAATTTTAGTTTGTGTTAGGATTTCAGACTTTGAAATTATACCAATGCCTTTATTATTTATTATATTGAACAATCTTTTTCAATATATATAACCATACAAGCATTGAACCTATCATATTTACTATGCACACACTTCATTTAGCATAGAAGAAGTAAGACCACCGAACGAAGATTTTTTGATGCCAACGACATGATTGGATATCTCTACATCCCTCGAAGCACATATATTTTCATAACAACATTTACTGTAACAAAAGAAATCCCTTATTATTACATACGATCAAACTCTTATATATACCACACCATCTGTTATTTTTCATGATGTGAGACTATTCTTCTTTCCGATATGCACCCATTACCTATACATAATGTGAGGCACCTCATCAAATCTCCACCTTGGCTCGCGTCCAATCATGCATCTTCCCATATGCCAACTTTGATGCTTGCACCATACCGAGACTACGTGCACGGGTCATTCTATCAGACCCTATGTACCATAGTATATGTAACGACCTACTTTTATGTATAGTCTAAGCTAATACTAAATCGCACATGCCAACCCAAATTGAACAAAAGGCGGATTGTTAGGGGTGACGAAGGAAAAAATAAGAAGAAAACTAAACAACAACATAGAATCGCACAATCGCAGCGAAACCATATGTATAATAGATAATAACATATCTTTATACAAAAAGAACTACAACTGTTATTATACATACCATCATCAGCGTACAACAATCAACAAATCAATTCTGGACAATTACAATAACCTCGCCTCATAAGTGCTGAATATACAGCCTACACTCACAGTGGAATAAAATCAAGTACGTGTAATACGCCTAAGAATCCTCCAGCATGCCTCCTGTGCTCTATAGCATCCTAACATGAATTTGTAATACTCGGTCTGACCCGAGAATTATAATAAAATAACACCTGAGTCAGTCTGAAAACCAGCGTGAGAAAACACACACAATTTGAATTTGCTTATTTTCAAAAATCCTTTGAAAAACAAAGGTATCTCGTAAGACCACGCCATACATAAACACGATGGGTTTTTACCTTACGATAACCAAACCATTTGTATATGATCCTAAGATATTATAATAGTGTCTAAGTACAAATATTTATTAAATAGTTGAAATTGTTACATTAACTGAATTCAAGCATACTAGGCTCTACAGTCAAAATCGTAAGGCACGTATTAGAGAATGGATTCCATACAATAACGAGGCACTGGGGTACCACCTATCATAGTACACGTCTAGAAAATATACTGAGAACGAACCTATCGATCTCTGCCGGCACAAGACCGGCCCACCCCTTACTGGATAGTGCCGAATATGTCACACCCCGGTTGTTTTGCAAACTTTGAGATCTCACACACAATCAATCCATAAATATGTAGATGTAAGATATCTAGAATGGTGACAACATACCTTAACGAGCGTGACCTACTTAGCCTTGCTACATCTTCCCTGATTTTCAGTCATTCCCATTTGATGAGGCTTAAGGCTACGATTACCTTTCAAGAAATGACACTTAGAATGCTCATTGTCCTCCAATCATAATGTTCTGATAGCATTCATCCATACAAGTTGTTTTGGGTCTGAACAAACTGAATCTCCAAGAACTCCATCTTCATTATCTTCACGATGTCACAATTCGCAGTGCTCAAATCAGATCGAAGTGATTTTCCGATAATTAAATCTGATCTCGGTCTCTTCGAAACGATCAACGAATTTGGCCATATTTGATACTCGGTTATTTAACTATCAAATTACACACATAAGCAGTCACTAGGCCATATTATAAATCTTTCAAAACATTTTTTCCAAAATATCTTTACAAAGAGATATATTCAAATCTCTTCCATTATTCAATATTTGTAAACGATTTCAAATACTTAAATCCACTACAGGATATTTTAAACCATAATAGTACTTAGAAATATTTCCAAATCTAACTTATAATTCATTTCTTAGAAAATATTTCTAAATAGCTATAATATCTATAAAACCTTTAACTCCAAAACTTAGGAAAATATTATACGTCTTTTTCTCAAAATCATTTCCAATATCCATACTTAGGAAATATTCCATACTCATCCCATAAACCTTTGGAATTTTTATTAATTCCCTTTTCAATTCCCAAAAATGATCAATTATACTTATTATAATTAACTAATAATTTATAACTCCTTTAATGAATTCAGATTCCATTTTAAGTTCCCGAGTCCAACTATTTTGGAAATTCCCCTAAATTTCCAGAAATCCCATTATAACATTTCACTTATACAATCACATCCGTTTTACAAATCTCGAGAGCATTGATAAATAAATTCCAGTTACTTACTTTTAAATTCTACGTGTATATATAATAATAATAAATTTCAAGAACATGGTTAAATAATTATTTAAAAATATCAAGCACTTTAAAATAGCATCAATAAATAATTCCAATTAATTTATAAAATTTCTAATCGATTTACAATTTTTTATAAAACTTAGAATTCATTTCAATAGGTTTTAAATATTTAAATAGCTAGCTTTCTGAAATATTTTAATCCAATTAATAGTTTTTCTAAAACTACATAGTTTAATAACTAAAAATCCTCTTTTTAAAACTAACTTAACCTCTCGATAAAAATATATTTTTAAGATTCCAATATAACAAATTTCAATTTGTAAATCTCTCTCAATTCATAACACATAGACTGCATTCCAATTTCATAACCCTTTTCACATTCCAAAGATAGAATCTACCATTCCGTTTTAAACCGATTGCCCTACCTCATTATAAATTCTCACCGTGAATTTATATCTTTAATTTATCAAATGATAATCATTCCACTTTATTTACAGAAGTTGTTTATAAATTTTATAAACTCATTCCTAGTTTATACAGGTTTATATTACAAAATCTATTTATAAATCAATTTTTGATTGTTCCATTTATAAATCTATTTCTTAAATAATCCAAACTATATTTCAAAACCATTCAATTCTCAATTTCGAATTCCATTTCATATTTTCAAGAATATCATTAAAAAAACCCATTGTTTAAAATCCTCAATTTGAAATTCTCTATTTGAAATCATTTTACGAAATAGCTAAATAAATATCTGAAGTTTAATCATTTATTTTATCTGATTCAATCCCTTTTAAATAATCCCAAAATCCAATCATAAATAATTTCATTTCCAAAATTTTCTTTGAATTCCCTTTTTAAATCTAAAATATTATTTATGGTATTTATAATATCAAAATTTAGGCCAGTGCTAATGTGACGATCCGTCTTTCATTCCACCGAAAGACATATCATCAATAAGAAAAGAAAGAGATAGAAAATAGAAAAGATAGAAAGAAAGAACAACAACATCAGAATCTCACAGCGGAAACGGAACTAAATATAATATTACACATATCCATTACATAGTCTTACATATTAGAGTACATAAATAATATAACTTCATGACATTAGATAGTTATAAGGGTCTGTCTAACTATTACATCCAAAATACTACATCCAAAAGTCACAACGCAGCGAACATATATAGATAGATAGATGCGTCTAGTCTCCAGCTCCATGCTTCCAAACATTTGACAATCCTAACCTGATCACTTGGCTACTCATAAAAATTTGAGTACCCAAGAGTTTAAGAAAAAAAATAAACTCCGGGTCAGACAAGGGTCTGGTGTGAGTAAACAGGTTAAAGTTGTTTAACTTTGAAATCATTTGAAAACAATAAGGTATCACGTAAGACTTCCCACACATAAACATGGGCAAGTTTTAACCTAACGCTAACCAAATCATTTGATAGGAAATCCAGTGATATTATAATAGGGTCTAGGGTTTTTAAATAAATATTCACATAGCTGAAATTGTTACATTCATTAAATTCCAGCATACCAGCCACAAAGTGGAGCATAAATCAAAACCGTAAAGGACACGTAGGAAGAATGAGTTTCCATCAATGGCAGGGCTACTGGGGTACCGCCGGTCACAGTACGGGGCCTAGATCACCATACCGAGGATCCATCCGAAATCCCCTGCAACACAAGGACGGAACCATCCCTTACTGGATAGTTACGAACAAGACAACCCCGCAGTTGTGGCCAACAACTGCACACACAGCCGAAATAATAAGGGACTTCTAGACAGGGGTAAATCTCGTCCTACTTGGGTGCTACCCACTTAACCTTGTTGCACCTCCCCTGTTTTAGCCATTTCCGGTGATGAGGCTTGAGGCTACGATTACCTTTATAGAACACATCTATCTTAGAATGCTCATCGTCCACCTGACGATGTTCTGAAAGCATTCAATCCATACAAGTTTGTTCCGGGTTCGAACGAAACCGAAGACATTATCTCATCATACTCATTTTGGAATCACCTTCAGAGTTAACTACAATAACCCTTGCACTCTGAAACTCCATCTCGATCTTCACTTTGAGATGCCACGACCTAACGTTTAACTTGGATCGATGTGGTTTTCACATAATCAAACTTGATTATCGATCCCGGTCTCATCGAAATCCAAATGCCATCTTAAAGGTCAAGTTGATTAAAGATTTAAATAATTCAATTCAATTTAAATATTGAATTCACACAACATTATCCACAGATAATAACAAACATCTATCACAGATATATTCAATATCTCATCACAGAATATCACAGATTATCATCCAATAGATATTAACCAAATCCAGACATTCTATTCAAAACAATCATCCATAAGCAAGCATCTTTAATACATATTATAATTAATTCAATCATTTCAAATTAAATTAATTACTTAAGAATTAATCACTTAATCTTGCTTAACCAATCATTAATTAATTACATTCTTTTAATTAATTAACCACTTCTTAATTAACCTCATAATCAATTAATTAATCTTTAATTAATTAATTAATTATCCTTAAACTATTAATTAATAAGCTTAATTATTAATTAATAAAACTTAATTATAATTTAATCATTCCTTAATTACTGGTTAATTAATCCTTAATTAACAATTATTTAATCTTAATTAATAATTAAATAATTCTTAATTAATTAATTCAAATTATAAATTAATTTATATTAATTACTTAATTAATTATCCATAATTAATTGACCTTAATCACTTGATTAATTAATTCTTAATTATTAATTAATCAACTATTAATTATAAATTAATTAATGCTTAATTACTTAATTAATTAACCCTAATTACTTGATTAATTAATTCTTAATTATTAATTAATTAATCACTAATCACTTAATTAATTAATTACTAATCATTGATTAACTAATCTTTAATTACTTAATTAATTAACTATTATTTAAACAAATTAATCTTAATTACTTTATTAAATTAATTCTTAACTATCAGTTAATTAATCTGTAGTTAATTAAATAAACCTTTATAAATTAATTAATCCAAAATTATTAATTTATTTAACTTTAATTACCTTATTAATTAAAGTAATCTTTAGTCATAAAAACTTAACTAACTTCAAAATAAAACAATTTCATTTATTATTTAAAATTAATACATGTTTAAAACATTTTTTCTTTATTTAAACTTAATTACTTTTTAAAATTAAATTTAAAAGAATACTTAAATATTTCCCATATTTAATTTAACAAAGCATAAAACTTTTTAAATCAAAATAGTTTAAAACTTCTTTTATATAATAGTTCAAACAAATTTTAATTTAAAATTTTTAAAACTAGCTTTTCAAAACTCTTTTAAAACATACCCAACTAACTTCGGGTTCGACCCGCTTCTATCCCGAGTACTGACTCGAGCTTCCATCTTCTTCTCTCCCCTTTTCTCTTTTTTTTGTTTAACTTTAAAATTAAACAAAACTGGAAACAATAGAACCCTCGAACTCGGGTTCTACCCCGAGAAAATTTTCATCCCACTCGATCATCACTTCGAGTTGCTCACGATCCAATCTTCTGGCACGAACCCTAACGCCGTGCACGTGCACAGGCTATTGACAGAGTCGCTACCTCCGACGACTTGCTCCACACATCGACGATCGTCCACCTGAACAAATCTGACCCTCAAACGAACGCCGCGAAGCTCGAAACAAAATCGAGACTTTCTGTCGAACATGATACTCTCAACCTCACCAGAAAACACCTCGTCACGGCAATCCTAACCACCAGAATCGCCACGCCTTCGCCTAGGCCTACGTCTACATCTCAGATACATCCGCTCTAAATCTGGCCAAGCTCGATGCAATGAAGAATCCCCTGCGACCAAATCTTCAAACCTAGACAAAACTAGGGTTTTAAAACCAATTCGCCTATCACCGACGCCACGACGAACGATCGCCACCATCACCATTTTTCTCCAACACTCCCGACGACAACACATCCTCGACAAAAATCCCGAGGTCGATAGATTATCACGTCGCCATAAATTGACCCATCTTCCATTTCTGTTCAATCCAGAAATGCAATCCCAAAACTTAACTATAATTCAAGATTTTTGTTTTAAAAATCTAGTTTTCCCTTGGAAATTCAAGTTGAATGCTTGAAATTTCAAAATAAAATGTTTGATTTTTATCAAATTTAAAGATCTTACTGTCATTTCTTAATTTCAGAAAAATTTTCAAATTTAAAATCCTTAAACATGATTATGAACTTAGATTATGGTTATATAAACCTTTTTGTTTGAAACTTTAAGCCAAATAGTAATTGGATAAGGAAATTTGAATTTTTTTTATTTGTTTGGACTCTGAACTTTCAAAACAGAGGAGAATAAACAAAATCCACTGCACAGATTCAAACATTCATATATACAAAAGTTCACACACATATATACACATGCAGGCTAAAATTTATCACAGAAGTCACATGCAGAAGATTAACTTTCTGAATCCATTTTAATATATGTGTTTACTCACCTGATACTTGTTTTAAAGCAAAGACTTAAAAATTTTGCAATCTGGAAAAGTTTGAACTGCGGATCCTTAAAACTGGAACCTGACTATTTAGTTGCTTTAAGCTTGAATTTGATTTGCCTTAACCTTGAATTTAAAGAGTTCTTATTAGCTGAGTTGATCTTGAAGTTGCAGATTTCCAGATCTTAGATTACTTGGCTAGAAGATTTGATCTTTTGCCTTTAACTTTGAATTTTTGCAAAGAAGATGGCTTTATTATTTTTTACTGAAATCTTGATTCTATGTTGTACTGATTTTGGTTTTACAGGTTTTTGTAATTAATGGCTTATTTCTTCTTTTTTTTTAAAATGAGATGGAAAAAATGAATAAAGAAGAAGAAGTAAGATTATATAGCTTTAATTTTTTGATTTATTAAAATTAAGGAAATAAAATAAAAATGTGACACTTGCTAAACCCATTTAATTTCTTAATCCATGTATTTAGGAGTGATTACAAGTTAACACATGTATTTTCCATGCAAAAGTAGATTTTTAAAAGCTTTTAAAATTAATTTTCCAATTCGTAAATACATATTTAATTTATATAAACAAATCAAAGAAATTAATATAAAACAATTTTATATTCTAAATAAAATCATAAAAATACACTTTAAAACCAAAGTCTGATTTAAGATATAAATAACTATCTTTTGAATTTCAATTTAAATATCCAAATTCAAATTAAATTTCAAATCCAATTTAAAAATCAATTTGATATGTACATATAATTTTAACAAATCCAAATTCCATTTGAATATAATAATTCTATTTAAAATCAATATATTTACAACACAATTATTATTATTGTTGTTTAAAATAACAATTTTATCAATTTTAATTAACTTATAATGGAGATTATCACATTTAAATTTGGTTTGAAATTCCGGGATATCACATTTCTCCCCCATTAAATGAATTTCATCCCCAAAATTTAAACAAAAGATAATACAAAACTTTTATTTCATTTCAACAATTCCAAGCATACATATCATCCATACATTAGCAACCAACATACAATTCATCCATACAACAGTACATTCAAACACACATCACTAGCTATCCGGACACAAATCCGGATAAGCCTTCCTAACACTATCCAAAGTCTTTCAGGTACAGTCTCTGGGATGCTCACTCCACTGGATTTTGACAAGCTTCGCTATCTTGCTCCTGAGTTGCCTCTCATCTTGATCAACAATCTGAAAAGGATGTCTGACAACTGATAAGTCTGGCTCAACCTCTAAGTCTTCCTACACAGCTGGCTCCACAATAAGAGATGGACCGTGCACGTATTTCCTCAGATGAGATACATGAAAAACATTGTGAATTCCAGCCATCCGAACTGGCAATTCAATCCTGTAAGCTACGACACCAATCCTCTCGAGCACTCGAAATGGACCAATATATCTTGGAGCGAGTTTTCCAGTCTTTCCAAATCTTATTGCTCCTTTTATCGGGGAAACTTTGACAAAGACTAGATCTTCAATCTCAAATTCCAATTGTCTTCGCCTCTTATCTGCATATTTCTTTTGACGGTCTTGAGCAGCTCTCATCCTCTTCTTGATAAGTTCAACTTTCGCAGATGCTTCACGGATCAGATCTGGTCCAAGCACAAGACGATCTCTCGACTCTATCCAACAGGATGGGGGTCTACACGGTCTTCCATACAGAGCTTCATAGGGAGCCATCTTAATATTTGCTTGGTAACTGTTATTGTAAGGGAATTCCGCTAGATGTAGATGGTCTTCCCATGATCCTCCAAAATCCAATACACAGGCTCTCAGCATATCTTCTAGAATTCGGTTAAGCCTCTCCGTCTGCCCATCTGTCTGGGGATGAAATGCTGTACTCAATCACCAAACTCGTACCCATAGCTGATTGCAAAGCCTTCCAGAACTTGCTGGTGAAGATAGGATCTCGACCATTGACTATACTGACAGGAACACCATGCAATTTGACTATCTCTGTGATATCCCATAATTTCAAACCAAATTTAATATGATAATCTCCATTATAAATTAATCAAAATTGATAAAATTGATATATTAAACAATAATAATAATTATTGTACATATATTGATTTTAAATAGAATTTTATACACAAATGGAATTTAGATTTGTTAAAATTATATATCAAATTGATTTATAAATTGAATTTGAAATCTAATTTGAATTTGAAAATTTAAATTGAAATTCAAAAGATAGTTATTTATATCTTAAATTATACTTTGGTTTTAAAGTATATTTTCATGATTTTTATTTAGGGTATAAAATTGTTTTATATTAATTTTGTTTTAAAGAGATTTATTTATATAAATTAAATATGAATTTATAAATTGGAAAATTAATTTTAAAAGCTTTTAAAATCTATTTTTGCATGAAAACTACATGTGTTAACTTATAATCACTCCTAAATACATGTGTTAATAAATTAATGAGTTTAGTGACAAGTGTCACTTTCTATTTTATTTTCTTTTATGTTGTTAATAATTCTAATTAAAACCTATATAAACATCTAATCTTTTTTTTTCTTTCTATCTTCCTACTTTCAAAAAAAAAGAACAAAGCATGAAAGAAACTCAGATCTAAGACAAATTAAACAAATCAAACCTTTAAACCTGGGAAATCAAGGCATGTACTAAAAGCAGTAAACAAGATCGAATTTCAAACTGCAATCATCTTTGCAATCGACAACCTAAAGCTCATCAATTTAAATTCAAGCTAATTCAATAAGGATTCAACAAGCAGCAGCTCTTAATCAAGAAATTCCAGTTTTCAGGAAGAAAACTTCCTCTGTTCTTTAATATGGTGAGTAAACATTTTAAAATAAATTTTAGGTGCAAATTTATCTGTGTGATAATGATAATTATGTGTGCATGAATGCTTAACTCAAGTCTGGATTGAAATGCTGCTACGAAATGAGAAAATGCCTGTATATGCATTAATATAGTTCTCTGTTAAATTTTTAGTTCAAGAACAATTAGAAAATTCATATCTCTCAATTTAATCACTGTTAGGCTTTGATCATTGAAAGGAATTTGATTATAACAAAGTAATCTTGTTTTTAAAAATAAATTTAAGTATATATATTTAACAAATATTCTGTAATTTTAGATTTACAGTAAAAACCAAAATTTAGATGGAAATCAACATCAATAACTTCACCTCTGGATCATAAGATCAGATTTACATAAGTGAATCATGAATTTTAAGATTAATTTTTTTTAATTTGGTGATTGTAGTGAATTTTTGTTTTGATCAATTTTGGGACTTTTGTCCTTTGCCGCTGATCGGAGTCAAGGGAAAGGTTGTGGTTCGACGTGGAGGTGGCCGTGGTGTCAGGGGACAATGGAAAAATGGTGGAAGTTGATATCGGTGACCGTGGTGGCCATGAAGCGGTGAGGTAGCGTTTATTTCTCTGTTTGGTCGTCGAGGTTGTTGTAGTTGTCTCAACGAACGTGGCGCACCGGAACGAATCGCGTAGAGGGGAATAGGATCAGTGGTGCGTGATGCAACCGTGGTCGTAGTGGCAGGTTGTCTGGTGGTGTATTTCGCCGTCGATAGGAGGTTTTGCTGATCGAGTTTCTGGGCATCATGGGTTTTTAGCTCTTTTTTCGATTCGATGGTGTTTTCGTCAATCTAGGGGGTCGAGAGGATGGGTAGGCTTAGGGTTGACTTATGGAGCATCGTGATGATGGACGCCGACGGTCAAGTCCAGTGTGCACGTGCATGAGGTCGAATCTTTGCATTTGGATTATTAGGTTTGGGAAAGAAGGGTTTGGCCTTGGTTTTCCCAAAGTTTTTCGTGTGTTGTTGCGAGTGCGACTAGAAGTCGTTCAAGTGGGAGTCGCGTGTGTTATCTCGTGTAATATGGTTTTCCATATTTTGAACCTGACCTGGTTTTTAAATTGTAAATTGAAATTCAAAATTTAAAGCAAACTAAATTTCTAAAACAAAGTTTCAATCCAGTTTTAAAGTTGTTTGAATGTGTGAATTAGAAAATGGTGTTTTGACTAAAATTAAGTTTTAATAGTTTGGATTTTCAAAGTTTTAAATTTTGTTTGAAAATGACTTAGTTTATATAAACAGTGTTTTAGTTAAATCATGTATTTGGTCCATAAATGTGTTCAAATACAAGGTAATCGTTGAACTTTAAATGTGAATAAAGTGTAAGGTATTTAACTTTAAGTAATCAAGGGTTGATGATTTTGAATAAACCCAATTCAAGTTTTTAAATTAAATTTAAAGAGTAGGTAAGAATTTAAGGTAATAAATGATTTATCTTAATTTAGTCAAGTTTTATTTACAAAGGTAATTAAAGTATAATTATTCAAAAGATGCTTAATTTAGGTAATTAAATTAAGATGAATTAATTTATGTAATTAATTTAGAATAGTTGATTACTTAATTTAAGATAGATTAACCTAAGGAATCAAAGTTTAATTAAGGAATAATTAAGTAGTGGATGTAATTAGAGGTTAATTACTTTATATTAAAAGGATTTGTAAGAATTATTACTTAATGAAGTAATTAAGGTAATTAATTACTTAATGTAATTAATTAAGTTAATATGGTTAATTTTAATTAATTAATTAAGTTTAATTAATTAAAAAGAATTACTTGATGATGGGTTATGCATAATTACTTAATGCAATTAAGGAAGTGAAATTACTTAGTGAAGTAATTAATGGATAATTACTGGATGTAATTAATTGTGGAAAAGTAATTAAAGGATAATTACTTAGTGGGAGTAATTAAGTGTTAATTACCAGTGTAATTAATTAAGGATTAATTAATGTAATTAATCAAGGGGTTAATTTAATTAATGAAAGTCGGGTCGTTACATTGATTATAAAGTAATTAATTTGTGAAATAAATTAATGATCAATGTAATGTGAATGAATGAAGGTTAATTAATTTGTGTAATTAATTAAAGGTTAATTACTTATTGTAATTAAAGAAAACTTAGTCAAGGGTGATTAATTTAGATGGATAATTAAAAGATGATTAATTAATTGGTTTGAAATTAATTAATGTTAAGTAAAAATAATCTAAGTGATTAAGGATTAGTAATTTATTTAATTAGAGATAAATTTAATTAATGTTGGAAGGGATCAATCTTTTTTTTTGGCGTGGCCAGCCGGTTTTTAAAGTGGACCGTCCACTTTTTATTACAACACGTAATAAATACAATGAGTATAGGAGATAGGCCCATAGCCTTGCTACTAAAATAGAACCACAAATGTAGCTTATAGAACTGGAGTTAGACAAATATGCCTAAACTACAGAAACACCACGCAAGGTGTATATGACTTCAAGCTGGACAAGGCAGACACAAGAGTAAGAGCACTATCGCGTAACAAGTTGCACAAGGCAACCACGCTCGAGGACTCACAAAGCACAAACCAACATAATACAGAACAGACGCTCACTGACAAAAGCACATAACAAACAAGAACAATTACATCAACAACCAAAATACCAAGCTAACAGGACAACCAATCCACCATCAGCAACACAATGTTATTACTAATATGAACCAAAATATCACAAAAGCCTAAGCTGGCATAATCAGGAGGGCAATAACTCACATACCCAATGCCACAGCCACCACCTTAAACATGAGGCGAGAAATCAAAGATAAAACTCCATGCTACAAGCAGTCCAAAAGGAACAGTGTTGAAGGGATGAGAAACCAAAGCAACGGACGAGGGTACACAAACCAAAACTACACAGATTGACCAACCAAAGAAAAATCCAAAAATAAAGACATGCCAAACATACATTCCAAAATAACCATGTTGCAAAAACAGAGGGAAAATGCCAAACTAAAACTCCAAACACATAGCAAGAACTAATAAAACCAACGGTGCCAAATTACCAGCACAAAGCAACACCGAAGCCCAACCAACAAACCACCTACCACATAAAACCTAGCCAAGCACCACCTGATAGCACCACAGCACGTAGAACCCCTAGCTTATTGAGCAAAGCTCATACCAAATCCGAAGACCAACTCAAAAGAAAAGACTGTAAACACAGTGAAAGGCGATTGGAGAGGCTTGGGAAGCTTAGGAAGGTTACAAGAGAATAGATGGAGCAATGAGAAGGGCAAACTGGAAGCGAGGATACAGGTTGTAGGAAGAAAGCGGATTAGGGACAAGCGAACGTAATAAAAAGGATGAAGTGATCAATCTTGCTTATGAATGATTTAATGATGTTCAATGCCTTGAATTGATTGATATCTCTGATATGAAATGTTTTTGTGATATGATATGATTGGGTTGAATAGTGATAATATGGTTATCTATCGAGATGGATCGCTGTATTTAAAATCAAATTGTATCCACTTGAATAACTTGAGTTAAGATGACATTGGATTCGAAGAGACCGAAGTTGGGTATTAGTTAATATCCGAAATCACTTCGATTCATTATAGATTGATATGTGAAATCAATAGGCTGGAATTTGGACCATTTAATCTATGTTTTTGTACTTAGAAATTGATGTGTGAAATAAGTGATGTCTATAACAAATTGTGAATTCGTAAATCGATACGAGCTTCCTCGGGTTTATCTTTTAGGGTTTGATCTTAGCATTTCAAATTGTATGGGTTTACTCATGCTGGTTTCCAGCCTGACCCGGGTGTTACTTTGATGTAATGCTTGGGTCAGACCGAGTATTACAGATTTTGAGGAAAGGACGTTCGGGAGCTCAGGAGGCGAGCTGGATGGCAGGAACGTATAGAGCGTTATCCGTTGTGATATATTGTTGTATATCTGGGACATGTTGATTGTATCTGTTCAGTGTTTGTATATGTGATA
This sequence comes from Allium cepa, assembly GCA_030765085.1. Taxonomy (NCBI): domain Eukaryota; kingdom Viridiplantae; phylum Streptophyta; class Magnoliopsida; order Asparagales; family Amaryllidaceae; genus Allium; species Allium cepa. The sequence goes on along the minus strand of CM060946.1, from coordinate 91,630,739 downwards.
ACTCTGGTGTATTTAAACGTAATTAACTGATACAATTTTCTTTGTGCAAAGTATTAGTTGATAATATATTTTACCCACTGCGAATGTGTGATTCTGAGTTGGTTTTCTGTTTCTTCTTCTATCTCTTTTCTTTTTCCCTCACTATCTGGAATTTTCGAGATCGAAATTTCCGGGTCGTTACATTTTGGTATCATAGCAAAGGGTTAATCTAGAACCTTGGCTTTGGTGGGATTACTTATTAAGGATAGGGTTAATGGTACCCTAAAATGAGTTGAGTGTATATATATGAGAGCGTACTTGTTATTTTCTTGTATAAAGATTTTACATGATTTTATATAAGAATATATTTTGATATATAAAGCAATATTTATTACTAATAAATATTAAGGTAATTGGTTGTTAAATCATTGGAATTAAATTAAGTGGTAACAGAAATACAACCAAATTGAAATTAAATAAAGATAAGTTTGAAATGGATTCAAACTGAAATTAAAATCTTGAATTTTGGAAAGAGTTTCAGAATAAGATAATAATGAATTGGTTTCCAGATATGATAATCTTGGTTATTATCATAAATGATTATTGTAATAAAATGTGTATTAATGAGTAAGCAAAATGAAATGTTTTAGGGAAATAAAACATTTAGGAAAGTATGACTTATAAATTGGAATTAAAGACGATCTAGATTGTGAAGTTTTAAATCTGGGTCCAGAATTTGAAAATTGTTTCAAAGTGATAAAGAAATAATAAATAATGTTATTTAATGTATTTGAATGAAGGTTCTTATTTCAAACAAGAGTTGTTTGAAAATTTAAAAAAATTTGTTTTGAATTAAAATCAAAAGGTGGTTTAAAATTTAAGGATAACTTGGTGTTGCAAAGGAAATAATATGTATGAGGAATATACATAATATCAAAGATGGTTTGAAATAAACTCTAAATGTTGAGTTTTAAATTTGAAATGAGATGTGATACCCAAAGTGATATGTTTTTGAACTTATAAGTGGGAAGATTATTAATGTGAAGTTTAAATTTGAAACGGGAATTCAAATTGGGTAAGGCTGGCAGGATTAAGTAAATTGAATTTAACTTTGGGAAAGTTAAACAATTTAACAAGCAATCTGAATTGGAAATTTCAAAATAAAATTGGGATATAACTTGGGAAGTTAAATGGTTAATTTGAATTGGGAGATTAGGTGACCTCGAAATGGGTTTGAGATCTAGAAATTGAAAATGGATGGATGTTTTAAAATAATTTGAATGATACCATCCTGTTGTTATTAATAATCTTTAAGCTGAAATTGGATTTGTTTAAATGAATAGAAATGGGGTGTGGTAAAATATCCATCATTAAGATAAAATGGAATCATTTTGGACTTAAGATTTGAATGCTTAAGATAACACTTCAAAGGTTTGGTTTCAAAATTTAAATTTGGTGATAAATTGAATTTCAAAGATTTAGTAGTTTAAAAAGGATTTGAATTATTATTTGAACTTTGAAATAGGTTAAAAATGGAATTTGGATTCAGAATTAAATGGTATAAAGATATAAGTTAATTTGATTTAAAGGATTAAATCAACATTTAAAAATTTAACTCGAGTTTATATAATTTGAGATGGTTTAAATTTGAAATTTGAATTGAATTAGTTCAAATTCAATTTGATTTGAATTAATTTGGAATTGTAATTAACGTTGATTAGGTTTAAAATCAAATGGAATTTGATTTGAATTTGGAAAGAAATTGAGGTTAATTCAACTTGAATTGGGGTTAAATCAATTTCAATGGAAATTGAAGTTATTTAAATTGGAATTGAGTCAGTTTAAATGGAAGTGGAAATTTAAATTGAATTGATTGGAAATGGAGATTGGGAATTGAACAGTTTGACTCTAGACTATTTTCAAAATAAATTGTTTTAATATAAACCTATCTTTCCAAACTATTTACTATACAACTTTTCTTTTTAAACCTAAAAGTATCTTATACTTGTTTTACAATTATTTTTGTAACTATTTAAACAATTTTTCAACTGTTTTACAACTAATTACTATTTATAACTATTTTATAATTATTTAACTATTTTATAACTATTTTATCATTATTTAACTATTTTAGAGATATTTTACAAATTAATAATTATTTTTCAACTACTTATTTATTTTTAAACTTTTCAAGCTATTTTCTAAATTTAAGCTGGACAGAATTTAAACTGTTCATGATTAAATACCCAATTGAGATAAGAATTGAGGTGATAATTCAAATGGAATTGTAGCAATTTTGAATAAGTGAATATAAATTAAAGGAAATGTGAATAGAAAAGGGAATTGATTTGATTAACAAATCAATAAAGGTAAATATGTAGGATGTACGTATATTATTCTATTCGCATAGTGATTTGATCCGAATTTGAGCACAGAATTTCGAGATAGTTTATCAATCCGAGTTAGGATTTTTCACTCGATTTTCGGCGGCGAACCTGGATATGAATTGTTGATTGGTTCTGGATATTCTCTATCATAGTTATGACTATGCAAAGAGAATAACGGTTTCTGATCAAAAAACCAGATCTGAGACCGCACTAGGAAGTCGGGAGGACGATACTAGTTCGAAAGTGAAATTGTATGATCGAGTGAGCAATCAGATCGGTATAGCGTACGGATGATATGTGTACATCGTACGAGTTTGAATGAAATTAATACCGGGAATTTGTGGATGAGAAACGTGAAATGGTTTTGGAAATGAAAGGTATATTTTGTGAAATATATGATGAGTAAAGTGGAAATTGGATATTTCTATCGAAGTAAGTAACTTGGTAAGTGACTTTATAGAGTAATCAAATTTGAATATTTGATTTGGCATAAACAAGTTATGTATCTTTGTTATAAATATGATAAAACCCCCTTGCTGAATCTATAGCCAAAAGAAAAGGGTTTTGAAAATATTTGAAGTATAAAATGAGTTTTATACAAGTTTGAAATGATCCAAAGATTTTTCAAGGTTTTATATATCAATATATATATAAAGGATCTTTTGAGAATGATTTTGGAGGAAAGGTTTTTGGAACCTATGGATTTGGAAAGGCTTTTGATTTTTGGGTAAAATCAATATTGGATTTGTAAAATCCTAATTTGAGAATTATCGATTTTTGGATAATCGATTTTGAGAAAAGGAGATTTATATGGTATTCATACTAGGTGTATGATTTGGAAGATACTATACGTGTATAGTATAAAGTGTTTTGAAAATGGATCTGGAGAAAAAGGCGCTCCCTTGAAATGAACTTCTCAGGAGTACCATAGGTTGGTACTGCCTTGATCCTCAAAGTGGGAGGTTCTAAAGTTGATCCTGTGAGGAGTCCGGACAAAACTAGTTCCTGAGGATTTTGTGTAGTGTGTAGCGAAAGTTGAGGGCACTGATGCCTATAGAGGCATTTGGGTTATGCTGTCACGACAGTGTAACTCAATGTCATTGCGATCTACTACAGACCATAGCGAAAGTCATGTGTGCCGCTGAGAGCCAACAGTCTACGTTTGATTTTATATTGGTATACTGCGACCTATGGTGACATAGCGAAAGTCGTGTGTGCTGCTGAGAGCCAATAGTCTACATTTGATTTTACATTGGTAGACTGCGACCTATGTAGGAGTGGAGAAGTTTTATTCTTTTGGAAGCGAAATTCGATGGCGCTGAGGCCTACAATTACATGGACTTTTGCTGCGATGGCAACGTAACCCTGGATATAACTGCGATCTGTAGCGAGTTCCATGGCGTAATCGATGGGCGTGGAGACCTACAGTTATCTATGGATTTTTCCGGGATGACAACGTAACCATCGGGTTAACTGCGACCATGGATGGGGGTGATGATTTCGAGAGCATTCTCACCAAAGATATTTCCTCTATTTTCAAAATGTTTTCTATATTTTCACAAGGTTTTCAATAAATTTACTTTTCAAAGTATTTTCACTGGGTGTTGAAAATGGGTCTGCTAAGTACTTATAGATTTTCAATCGTACGCCTGATCAACGTATGACCGAATTTCTGTGAGAACAAGGATGGACTGGTTGAAAAATCGAGTTATAGAAGTATTTTTATAAAAAATATTTTGGTAATATTATATAGATTTTGTGAGAAGTATTTTAAAAATGATCAAAAAGTGATTTAATTGATATTAAGTATTTTAATAAATTCTGGCTTCGTTCCTTTTCAAGGACGAAAAGATTCAAAGGGGAAAGGAATGTGATATCCCGTAACTTCAAACTAAATTTAAATATGATAATCTCCATTATAAATTAATTAAAAATGATAAAATTGATATTTTAAACAATAATAATAACTGTTGTATATATATTGATTTTAAATAGAATTTTTATATACAAGTGGAATTTGAATTTGTTAAAATTATATGTACATATTAAATTGATTTATAAATTGAATTTTAAATTTAATTTGAATTTGAATTTTTAAATTGAAATTCAAAAGATATTTATTTATATCTTAAATTATACTTTGGTTTTAAAGTATATTTTCATGATTTTTATTTAGGGTATAAAATTGTTTTATATTAATTTCTTTTTAAAGAGATTTATTTATATAAATTAAATATATATTTATAAATTGGAAAATTAATTTTAAAAGCTTTTAAAATCTATTTTTGCATGAAAACTACATGTATTAACTTATAATCACTCCTAAATACATGTGTTGATAAATTAAACGAGTTTAGTGAAAAGTGTTACTTTCTATTTTAATTTCTTTTATATTGTTAATAATTATAATTAAAATCTATATAAACATCTAATCTTTTTTTTTCCTTCATTTTTTTTCTTCCTATCTTTCTACTTTCAAAAACAAAAGAACAAACCATAAAAGAAACTCAAATCTGAGACAAATTAAACAAATCAAACATTTCAACCTGGGAAATCAAGGCCTGTACTAAAAGCAGTAAACAAGATCAAATTTCAAATTGCAATCATCTTTGCAATCTACAACCTAAAGCTCATCAATTTAAATTCAAGCTAATTCCATAAGGATTCAACAAGAAGTAGCTTTTAATCAAGGAATTCCAGTTTCAGCCTCTGTTCTTTAATAAGGTGAGTAAACATTTTAAAATAAATTTTAGGTGCAAATTTATCTATATGATAATGATGAATATGTGTGCATGAATGCTTAACTCAAGTCTGGATTGACATGCTGCTATGAAATGAGAAAATGCCTGTATATGCATTAATATAGTTCTCTGTTAAATTTCTGGTACAAGAACAATTAGAAAATTTATATCTCTCAATTTAATCACTGTTAGCCTTTGATCATTGAAAGGAATTTGATTATAACAAAGTAATCTTGTTTTTAAAAATAAATTTAAGTATTATATTTAACAAATATTATGTAAATTTTAGATTTATAGTAAAAACCAAAGTTTAGATGGAAATCAACATCAATAACTTCATCTCTGGATCATAGGATCTGATTTACATAAGTGAATCATGAATTTTATGATTAATTTTGTGATTTTTTTATTTGGTGATTGTAGTGAACTTCTGTGTTGATTAATTTTGGGACTTTTGTCCTTTACCGTTGATTGGAGTCGAGGAAAAGGTCGTGGTTCGGCATGGAGGTGGCCGTGGTGTCAGGGGACATTGGAAAAATGGTGGAAGTTGATATCGATGATCGTGGTGGCCGTGAAGCGGCGAGGTATGGTTTATTTCTCTGTTTGGTCGTCGAGGTTGTTGTAGTTTTCTCGACGAACGTGGCGCAACGAAACGAATCGCGCAGGGGGGAATAAGATCAGTGGTGCGTGATGCAACCGTGGTCGTAGTGGCAGGTAGTCTGGTGGTGTATTTCGTCGTCGATAGGAGATTTTGGTGATCGAATTTCTGGGCATCGTGGCTTCTTTAGCTCTTTTTTCGATTCGATGGTGTTTTCGTCAATCTAGGGGGTCGAGAGGATTGGTAGGCTTAGGGTTGACTTATGGAGCATCGCGATGATGGACGCCGACGGTTAAGTCCAGTGTGCACGTGCATGAGGTTGAATCTGTGCATTTGGATCATTGGATTTGGGGAAGAAGGGTTTGGCCTTGGTTTTCCCGAAGTTTTTCGCATGTTGTTGCGAGTGCGACTCGAAGCCGTTCAGGTGGGAGTCGCGTGTGTTGTCTCGTGTAATATGGTTTTCCAGGTTTTAAACCTGACCTGGTTTATAAATTGTAAATTGAATTAGTAAATGGTGTCTTGACTAAATTTAAATTTTAACAGTTTGGATTTTCAAAGTTTTAAATTTTGTTTTAAAACGACTTAGTTTATATAAACATTGTTTTAGTTAAATCATGTATTTGGTCCATAAATGTGTTCAAATACAAGGTAATTGTTGAAATTTAAATGTGAATAAAGTGTAAGGTATTTAACTTTAAGTAATCAAGGGTTGATGATTTTGAATAAACCCAATTCAAGTTTTTAAATTAAATTTAAAGGGTTGGTATGAATTTAAGGTAATAAATGATTTATCTTAATTTAATCAAGTTTTATTTGCAAAGGTAATTAAAGTATAATTATTTAAAAGATGCTTAATTTAGGTAATTAAATTAAGATGAATTAATTTGTGTAATTAATTTAGAATAGTAGATTACTTAATTTAAGACTGATTAACCTAAGTAGTCAAAGTTTAATTAAGGAATAATTAAGTAATGGATGTAATTAGAGGTTAATTACTTTATATTAAAAGGATTTGTAAGAATTATTACTTAATGAAGTAATTAAGGTAATTAATTACTTAGTGCAATTAATTAAGTTAATATGGTTAATTTTAATTAATTAATTAAGTTTAATTAATTAAAATGAATTACTTGATGATGGGTTACGCATAATTACTTAATGCAATTAAGGAAGTGAAATTACTTAGTGAAGTAATTAATGGATAATTACTGGATGTAATTAATTGTTGAAAAGTAATTAAAGGATAATTACTTAGTGGGAGTAATTAAGTGTTAATTACCCAGTGTAATTAATTAAGGATTAATTAATGTAATTAATCAAGGGGTTAATTTAATTAATGAAAGGCGGGTCGTTACATTGATTATAAAGTAATAATTTATGAAATAAATTAATGATCAATGTTATGTGAATGAATGAAGGTTATTAAAGGAAAATTAGTCAAGGGTGATTAATTTAGATGGATAATTAAAAGACGATTAATTAATTGGTTTGTAATTAATTAATGTTAAGTAAAAATAATCTAAGTGATTAAGGATTAGTAATTTATTTAATTAGAGATCAATTGAATTAATGTTGGAAGTGATCAATCTTGCTTATGAATAATGATGTTCAATGCCTTGAATTGATTGATATCTCTGATATGAAATGTTTTGTGATATGATATGATTGAGTTGAATGGTGATAATATGGTTATCTATCGAGATGGATCGCTGTATTTAAAATTAAATTGTATCCACTTGAATAACTTGGGTTAAGATGACATTGGATTCGAAGAGACCGGAGTCGGGTATTAGTTAATACCTGAAACCACTTCGATTCGAATGGAATGATTTAAATGAATTTGGACCATTTAATCTAAGTTTTGGTACTTAGAAATTAATGTGTAAAATAAGTGATGTCTATAACAAATTGTGAATTCGTAAATTGATATGAGTTTCCCTGGGTTATCTTTTAGGGTTTGATCTTAGTATTTCAAATTGTATGGGTTTACTCACGTTGGTTTCCAGCCTAACCCGGGTGTTACTTTGATGTAATGCTTGGATCAGACCGAGTATTACAGATTTTCTAGAAAGGAAGTTCTGGAGCTCAGGAGGCGAGCTGGATGGCAGGAACGTATAGAGCGTTATGCACTGTGATATATTGTTGTATATCTAGGACATGTTGATTGTATCTGTCCAGTGTTTGTATATGTGATAACTCTAATGTATTTAAACATAATTAACTGATACAGTTTTCTTTGTGCAAAGTATTAGTTGATATTATATTTTATTCGTTGCGAATGTGTGATTCTGAGTTGGTTTTCTGTTTCTTCTTCGATCTCTTTTCTTTTTCCCTAACTATCTGGAATTTTCGGGATCGAAATTTCTGGGTCATTACAATCTCTCTCAAGAAAATCTCTACCAGAGAAGCTGCAGTACGGGTTGCCTTAACCAGAATAAAATGGGCGCTTTTGGCTAGACGATCCACAATCACCCATATTCCTTTATTTCCCTTCTTGGTTCTTGGCAATCCGTCAATGAAATCCGTCGAAATCATTTTCCATTTCCACATCGGGACTTCCAAAGGCTTCAACAAACTGGTTGACTTCTGTTAATCTCCTTTAACCTGCTGGCAGATAGCATAACTATTGACAAAAGCAGCTACATCCTCCTTCATGCCCTTCCACCAGAAGACTCTCTTCATATCCTTATACATCTTAGAGATTCCCGGGTGAATATTCAATCTAGAGCGATGACTTTCAGATATGACCTCCTGCTTCAATTCCTTGAAATTCGGAACACAGATCCTTCCGTTGATCCTCAGTATCCCTTGATCATCAATCTTAAAACTAGAAAACCGACCCTTCTTAACTCTCCTGATGATTCCTCTCAATCTACTATCTGATTCTTGCTTGCTCGAAATCCTTTCCAGAAGAGATGGAACCACTTCCAAACGAGATAGAACTGCGTTCCTGCTAAGAGCATCTGCCACAACATTTGTCTTCCCCGGGGTATACAGGATATCCAATTAATACGATGCCGAAAACTCGACCCATCGCTGCTGCCTCATATTAAGATCCTTTTGGGAGAAGAGGTACTTCAATGGTTTGTGACCCGTGAGTAGCTCGAACTTCTCTCCCAAAAGATAGTGCCTCCAGATCTTCGAAGCAAAAACAATGGATAATAACTCTAGATCATGCGTAGCATAGTTCCTTTCATGAGGCTTCAATTGCCGACTCGCATATGCAATTACTCTTCCATTTTGCATCAGAACTGCTCCTAGTCCAACTATACAGGCATCCGTATAAACTTCAAACTTGCTCTTTCCATCCAGAAGAGCCAACACAGGAGCACTTGTTAGCTTCTCTTTCAGATTCTGAAAAGCCACCACACATTTAGGGGTCCATTTGAATTTTGCTCCTTTCCTTGTAAGTTTAGTTAGGTGCGAAGAGATCTTGGAATAATCTTCGATAAACTTCCTATAGTAGCCAAAACCAGAAAACTGTGAATTTCAGTCGGTGCTGCGGCTACTTCCACTCTAGAATAGTCTCAACCTTAGCTGGGTCTACAGAGATACCTTCTCCAGAAACAATGTGCCTCAAATATTTGACTTCCGATTTCCAAAAATGGCACTTAGAGAACTTCGCCTTCAAAACATGCCTTCTCAGAGTCTCTAACACTATTCTCAAATGCCACTTGTGCTCTTCTTTAGACTTAGAGTAGACCAGAATATCATCGATGAACACCAAAACAAACTTATTCAACACATCTCTAAAAAGTCGGTTCATCAGATCGACAAAGTAAGCAGGAGCGTTGGTTAACCCGAAAGGCATAACCAACCACTCATAAAAACAATTGGGTCCCCTAAATGCAGTTAAGGGAATACTGTCCTTAGCTACCCTTAACTGATGGAAACCCGATGCTTAGTCCAGTTGGAAAAAGACAGAAGCTCCATGCAGCTGGTCAAAAAGATCATCAATACGAGGAAGAGGATACTTATTTCAAATGGTCACTTTGTTCAATTCTCGATAATCAACACAGAACCTTGCGACCCATCCGACTTGGTGACAAACACCGCAGCCGAATCCCAATAAGAAAAACTGGGCCTAATCAACCCCTTCTCCAAAAGATCCTGGGTTTGCTTCACCAGCTCCTCCCTCTCTCTAGGAGCCATCCTCCTACTAGGCTGAATCACTGGTGCTGCTCCTGGAACCAAATCAATGCGAAACTCTATCTCTCTATGCGGAGGTAAACACTTGACTTCTTCAAATACATCTGGGAAATCTTGGACCACATCGATATCTTTAACCTCCTCTTGAGAAGTCTCAACCCCATGTAAAAGACTACTCAAGGGAATTCCAGAATTATCACACATCACTCTAGCAATTCTACCCAGATCAGTTTCCAACGAAACTGTTCTCTCATCAAAATTCAGGACAGTCTTATACTTATCAAGCTAATCCATTCCTAATATAAGGTCAAACCTTTTAAAATCCAACACATATCAAAAGAAAAACTATGGGATAGATAGGAGATTCTCAAATCCTTACATGTCATATCTAATTTGGTTACCCCTCATATAGGATTAGATACAAGAATGGGATGGTCAACAGTACTAGGGGTAAGAAAGAACTTCTCTACTGATTCCAAAGAGATAAAACTCAAAGAGGCACCTGAATCAAACAAAACTTTAATATACTTGCCATCTAAAAGTAATGTTCCTTCCAATACTCCTTTGCCTTTAGATGAAGTTGATGGTGCACCCTCCAAATCAAACACTTTATTCTGCGGAGTTTTATGAAGTAGCGGGAAATCCTTGATCATGTGACCTGGTTGGTGGCAGTTGAAACATAGAGTTTTCTGAACTAAAGCCGAACCCGGTCTGCTATGATAAGGCTGCTGCTGCTGCTTTCTCCCTTGAGGACACTGATTAGCCAAATGCCCAACTTGCTGACAATTATAGCACTTGTGAGTTCCGCTGTTGCTTTCGGGTTTCTTCTTGGTCTGCTTCTTTCAATTGGGATTAAAATTTCTCTTATTTGGGTTAGAAGAATTCCCTCCAGATGCTGCTACTGGTGCCATGATCTCTTATTCATCAAATCCTCATATCTCAGAGCCATATTAATTAACTCCACAAAAGATCCCTTCAAATGCACTGTCATCTTTTCATGAAATTCTGGCCTCAATCCTTGCACAAACATTTCATTTTTTTTGAGAGGAGTGTCTATGAGTCCTAGTCCATAGCAAGATAGTTCATTAAATTTGGTCTCATACTCCGCTATAGTCATGCTTCCTTGCTGTTGGCATGAATTGCTCCTCAAACAACTCTTTAAATCTTCCCCAAGAAATGTCGTCCTCAGAGACATTTGCGGTCACTGCATCCCACTAGGCTGCAGCACCTTCTTGCAATTGCCATGAAGCCATTACCCTTTTCTGCTCGTCCGACAATTTCATACTCTTAAAGATACGCTCGCAAGAGCATAGCCAAGCTTGGACCTCAATTATAGTCTCTGACCCTTTAAATGGTTTACCTCCAAGGTTGGTGAAGTTTTTGCATAAGGCAGCAAAACTGACTTGAGGCGGTGCTGGATTAACAGCCCCATTATCAGTCTGACCTCTCCTATCATTGATTGATGTGCCTCCTACTATTCTGCCCCTTCTGCCTCTTGAACTCATTTTGGCTACCTGGACAGGTAACCCAATCAATTTAGATAGGGATTTAGTTATATAAGAAAATTACAAATACACACTCTTAAGATAGATACTACTCCAGAGCCTAGGTGTTTCTCAACCTGTGCTCTGATACCAACTGTGAAGACCCATCATTCATTCCACAGAAAGACATATCATCAATTAAGAAAAGAAAGAGATAGAAAATAGAAAAGATAGAAAGAACAACAACATCAAAATCTCACAGCAGAAACGGAACAAAATATAATATTACACATATCCATTACATAGTCTTACATATCAGAGTACACAAAATAATACAACTTCATTACATCAGATAGTTATAAGGGTCTTTCTAACTATTACATCCAAAATACTACATCCAGAAGTCACAACGTAGCGGACATATATAAATAGATAGATACGTCTGGTCTCCAGCTCCAAGCTTCCAAACATTTGACAATTCTAACCTGATCACTTGGCTTGTCATAAAAATTTGAGTACCCAAGAGTTTAAGAAAAACAAAATAAACTCCGGATCAGACATGGGTCTGGTGTGAGTAAACAGGTTAAAGTTGTTTAACTTTAAAATCATTTGAAAACAAAATGGTATCACGTAAGACTTCCCACACTAAACACGGTTAAGTTTTTACCTTACGCTAACCAAATTATTTGATAGGAAATCCAGTGATATTATAATAGGGTCTAGGGTTTTCAAATAAATATTCACATAGCTGAAATTGTTACATTCATTAAATTCCAGCATACTAGCCACAAAGTGGGTTATACAATCAAAACCGTAAAGGGCATGTAGGAACAATGAGTTTCCATCAATGGCAGGGCTACTGGGTACCGCCCGTCAAAGTACGGGGCCTAGATCACCATACCGAGGATCCACCCTAAATCTCTTGCAACACAAGGCCGAAACCATCCCTTACTGGATAGTTACGAACAAGACAACCCCGCAGTTGTGGCCAACAACTGCACACACAGCCGAAATAATAAGGGACTTCTAGACAGGGGTAAATCTCGTCCTACTTGGGTGCTACCCACTTAACCTTGTTGCACCTCCCCTGTTTTAGCCATTTCCGGTGATGAGGCTTGAGGCTACGATTACCTTTATAGAACACATCTATCTTAGAATGCTCATCGTCCACCTGACGATGTTCTGAAAGCATTCAATCCATACAAGTTTGTTCCGGGTTCGAACGAAACCGAAGACATTATCTCATCATACTCATTTTGGAATCACCTTCAGAGTTAACTACAATAACCCTTGCACTCTGAAACTCCATCTCGATCTTCACTTTGAGATGCCACGACCTAACGTTTAACTTGGATCGATGTGGTTTTCACATAATCAAACTTGATTATCGATCCCGGTCTCATCGAAATCCAAATGCCATCTTAAAGGTCAAGTTGATTAAAGATTTAAATAATTCAATTCAATTTAAATATTGAATTCACACAACATTATCCACAGATAATAACAAACATCTATCACAGATATATTCAATATCTCATCACAGAATATCACAGATTATCATCCAATAGATATTAACCAAATCCAGACATTCTATTCAAAACAATCATCCATAAGCAAGCATCTTTAATACATATTATAATTAATTTAATCATTTCAAATTAAATTAATTACTTAAGAATTAATCACTTAATCTTGCTTAACCAATCATTAATTAATTACATTCTTTTAATTAATTAACCACTTCTTAATTAACCTCATAATCAATTAATTAATCTTTAATTAATTAATTAATTATCCTTAAACTATTAATTAATAAGCTTAATTATTAATTAATAAAACTTAATTATAATTTAATCATTCCTTAATTACTGGTTAATTAATCCTTAATTAACAATTATTTAATCTTAATTAATAATTAAATAATTCTTAATTAATTAATTCAAATTATAAATTAATTTATATTAATTACTTAATTAATTATCCATAATTAATTGACCTTAATCACTTGATTAATTAATTCTTAATTATTAATTAATCAACTATTAATTATAAATTAATTAATGCTTAATTACTTAATTAATTAACCCTAATTACTTGATTAATTAATTCTTAATTATTAATTAATTAATCACTAATCACTTAATTAATTAATTACTAATCATTGATTAACTAATCTTTAGTTACTTAATTAATTAACTATTATTTAAACAAATTAATCTTAATTACTTAATTAAATTAATTCTTAATTATCAACTAATTAATCCATAATAAATTAACTAAACCTTTATGAATTAATTAATCCAAAATTATTAATTTATTTAACTTTAATTACCTTGTTAATTAAAGCAATCTATAGTCATAAAAACTTAAGTAACTTCAAAATAAAACAATTTCATTTATTACTTAAAATTAATACATGTTTAAAACATTTCATCTTTATTTAAACTTAATTACTTTTTAAAATTAAATTTAAAAGAATACTTAAATATTTCCCATATTTAATTTAACAAAGCATAAAACTTTTTAAATCAACATAGTTTAAAACTTCTTTTATATAGTAGTTCAAACAAATTTTAATTTTAAAATTTTAAAACTAGCTTTTCAAAACTCTTTTAAAACATACCCAACTAACTTCGGGTTCGACCCACTTCTGTCCCGAGTACTGACTCGAGCTTCCATCTTCTTCTCTCTCCTTTTTTTTGGTTTAACATTAAACTTTAACAAAGCTGGAAACAACAGAACCCTCGAACTCGGGTTCCACCCCAAGAAAATCTTCATCCCACTCGATCATCACTTCGAGTTGCTCACGATCCAATCTCCTAACACGAACCCTGATGTCGTGCATGTGCACAGGCTATTGACGGTGTCGCTACCTCCGGCGACTTGCTCCACACATCGATGATCGTCCACTTGAACAAATCTGACTCTCAAACAAACACCGCGAAGCTCGAAACAAAATCGAGACTTTCAGTCGAACAGGAAACTCTCAACCTTACCAAAAAACACCTCGTCATAGCAATCCTGACCACCAGAATCGCCGCGCCTTCGCCTACGCCTACATCCACGTCTCAGATACGTCCCCTCCAAATCTGGCCAAGCTCGATGCAACGAAGAATCCCCTGCGATCAAATCTTTAAACCCAGACAAAACTAGGGTTTTAAAACCAATTCGCCTATCTCCGGCGCCACGGCGAATGATCGCTACCATCACCATTTTTCCCAATACTCCCGACGACAACACATCCTCGACGAAAATCCCGAGGTCGATAGATCATCACGTCGCCGTAAATTGACCCATTTTCCATTTCTGTTCAACCTAGAAATACAATCCCAAAACTTAACTATAATTCGAGATTTTTGTTTTAAAAATCTAGTTTTCCCATGGCAATTCAAGTTGCATGCTTGAAATTTCAAAATAAAATGTTTGTTTTTTATCAAATTTAAAGATCTTACAGTCATTTCATTTCTTAATTTCAGAAATTTTTTCAAATTTAAAATCCTTAAACATGATTGTAAACTTAGATTATGGTTATATAAACCTGTATTGTTTGAAACTTTAAGCCAAAGAGTAATTGGATAAGGAAATTTGAATTTTTTTTATTTGTTTGGACTCTGTACTTTCAAAACAAAGGGGAATAAACAAAATCCACATGCATAGATTCAAACATTCATATATACAGAAGTTCACACACATATATATACACATGCAGGCTAAAATTTATCAAAGAAGTCACATGCAGAAGATTAACTTTCTAAATCCTTTTTAATATTTCTGTTTACTCACCTGATACTTGTTTTAAAGCAGAGACTCAAAAAATTTGCAATCTATAAAAGTTTGAACTGCAGATCCTTAAAACTGGAAATGCCTGACTGTTTAGTTGCTTTAAGCTTGAATTTGTTTTGCCTTAATCTTGAATTTGAAGATTTCTTATTAGTTGAGTTAATCTTGAAGTTGTAGATTTCCAGATCTGAGATTACTTGGCTAGAAGATTTGATCTTTTGCCTTTAACTTTGAATTTTTGCAAAGAAGATGGCTTTAATTTTTTTTTTACTGAAATCTTGATCTATGTTGTACTGATTTTGGTTTTATAGGTTTTGGTAATTAATCGCTTATTTCTTTTGTTTTTTTAAAAAATGAGAAGGAAAAAATGAATGAAGAAGAAGAAGTAAGACTATTTAGATTTAATTTTTTGATTTATTCAAATTAAGAAAATAAAATAAAAATGTGACACTTATCACTAAACCCATTTAATCTTTTAACACATGTATTTAGGAGTGATTACAAGTTAACACATGTATTTTCCATGCAAAAATAGATTTTTAAAAGCTTTTAAAATTAATTTTCATATTTATAAATACATATTTAATTTATATAATAAATCTCTTTAGAAAGAAATTAATATAAAGCAATTTTATATTCTAAATAAAATCATAAAAATACACTTTAAAACCAAAGTATGATTTAAGATATAAATAACTATCTTTTGAATTTCAATTTATCCAAATTCAAATTAAATTTCAAATTAAATTTAAAAAACAATTTGATATGTACATATAATTTTAACAAATCTAAATTCCATTTGTATATAATAATTCTATTTAAAATCAATATATTTACAACACAATTATTATTATTGTTGTTTAAAATAACATTTTTATCAATTTTAATTAATTCATAAGGGAGATTATCACATTTAAATTTGGTTTGAAATTCCGGGATATCACTGCTAACGTAACATCCAATAAATTCAAATCACATCATAATCTATCATAGATTATTCAAACACATCATATATCACTATATATGATATTAAAATCAACATATTTTAGGAATCCAGTTGGATCCCTCCAACCTATTTTCCTACATCCACAGATGTTATATAACATAAAATACCAATCCCGCTTTGAGGCGGGATATCATGGTAATATATGGTCATCCGCTATTATGCGGAGCATATAGTGTCTCATCCGCTCCAACGGCGGGAATATATCCAATTGCTATACTAATATATATAATATAACATTCAACTGATAAATATATAAATTCATCTAGTCAACCAATAAT
Organism: Allium cepa; assembly: GCA_030765085.1. Classification (NCBI taxonomy): domain Eukaryota; kingdom Viridiplantae; phylum Streptophyta; class Magnoliopsida; order Asparagales; family Amaryllidaceae; genus Allium; species Allium cepa. Next base: position 91,614,337 of record CM060946.1, on the reverse strand, counting down.
TAATTTTAATTACTATAATTTAAACCAGTTATCCAAAAATAGTGAGGTTTACTCACCAAAATTTTCTGTGTCGCCGAAGCATTTTGGTTCCGTCTAAAATTGAATAGCATTCAATTTTTGTGTAAAATTTCAACAACTCTAAATTCAACCAAACAAATTTTGAAATGTAGATATTTTCGATACGAGTCCAATGCAACTGACCGTGTCTCAATCGGACCTAATACGAACGATTTCTTTAATTTACAAATTAACGATTTAATTTTAAACAATAAATTATATAAATCAATATTCCCCCCTTACCCAATTTACACAAACTCGGCCTATGAAATCAACCCGCAACCCACTCCTTCTTTCCTTCCCCCGTTCATTCAAGCATCAGAACCCAAATATGTGCACGACCTTTCCCCCAACCAGTCGATGATCCAATGATGCCCTCACCTTTCCCCACTTGAGCACCATCCTCTCATCGTCAAGGCGTCAAATTCGACCACATCCTCTTGCTCGCAACTCCACCACATCCACAACAGTACATAAATGTCCCAACCACCAGACGATAGCCGCTCACTTCCATAACTTGACCATAGGTGCACACCATCACCGCGAATCCATTCCACCCATCCGCACGACCTCCCATCAACCATGGCACGAGAAATCCCTAACTCGAGCTGCAGCTTCGCTTCGCCACTCACTGTTAAACCTCCGAACACGATAAGAAAACAACACCGCCTTCTCCCTTTTTATCCCAGATCAAAGATCTATGCTCCACAAATGCAAAGAGACGAGTTTAAAAATTATTTTGATTTTCCTTCAAATTGTTTAGAAACTTTTTTCCTTTTGTATATGCTCTGTTTAAAAAGGAGGGAATGCGATAATAAAAGGAGATGGTGGTACGACATAGGTTAGGCTAGGTGGCTGAATGCAGGTAGGTAGGTGGCGGATGAGAATGGATATCGGCTGAAGGGTCAAATCGATATAAATATATATTATTTAATTTCAAAATAATAGGCTATTAAATTTCGAACCCTGATCGAGACGTGCCGACCTGGAATTCCTAATGTTATACCCCTATTCCGAACGTAATGGAACAAGTTTCGAGACCTAATTCGATCGTATGTTGAAGGTAGCTTTTTGAACCCAATTATAATATTAAATTTTCGATATTAAATTTAATGCGTTTCTATCCCGTATGACCAAACGGTAACTTTAAATGCTACGAAATTTGAAATTCGATAATAATACACTACTATAGATTCAATAGAACTGGTTTCTTCGACATATGAGGCTGTTCCCCGAAAGACTATTTTCACTTGTTAATTAAAATGAGAAAAATCCAAAATTAGTTAAATCATTTTTAAAATCAATTTAAAAGTTTATTATCTTCATTCTTGTTAATAGAAATTAAATATGCATTTAAATCATTTGCATCTAAATAAAATCCAAGATTTAATTTATTTAAACGATTTTTAATTATTAAATTCAACAATTAAGTTACCAAATAAATCGCTATATTTGAAATTCAAGCTATTTAAATTAAATTTTAAATATTTAAAATCAATTAAATATTCCAATTCCAAATAACCAAAATTATGGGTCGTTACAGTATAACCCCACCTTAAATCTAACTACTTAAGCCTAAACTGCTAACCACCATGATTTACATATCTCTTGCATATTGTGATGAAGTACTTACCTCGAGCACGTCGTCGGCCCTCTTTAGGTCGTGGACGACCTATCCAAAGTCGCAAGCAACAATCCAAATCCTTTCCCATAGCCGCAACCCCCATATCGTGACCCATGACTTAAACCCACCACATCCGCGACCTAACGACCCAACTCCCCATCTCGCGACCCACGACCTAACCCCACCACCTCCACGACCTAACGACCCAACTCCTTCCCGTAGCCGCGACCCAAGAAACCCCGACCTAAAACTAAAACGCGAGATTTCCTATCCCCTTAGCTAGCGAGATCGTATGTCGTGACTCAAGATTAGGTCGCGAACGACCTATTGTCAATTCCAGTAAGTCGCGAACAAGGATAAGTCGCGAACGACCTATTCCAATTCCAGTAAGTCGCGAATCACTCTCCATTTCTTGAGTTGCTGTTGATTTTTAAGTCGCGAATGAAGCTTCAGTTAGGTCGCTGATGAATGCCGCTTTCTTAAGTCGCGAAGCTCCAGAATATCTTTCCATAAGTCGCTGCCGAGTTTGTTTTAAGTCGTTGCTTGTATTTCCTTATGTCGTTTGTTTGTAAACCGCTTGTGTTGTAATTTTTAAGTCGTGTGTTGAGTTGTAAGCCTATAAATAGGCAAGTCGTGTCATTTGTAAGTTGTTGTTGAAATTTGAATAAAGTTTGGTTTGTGCTTTGTGCCTCCATTTTTAAATTGGTAGTCGAGTGTTAACTCCTATCTCTACTTCGGCATTCGAGTGCGCTCGAATCAACGAACGTTGAAGCCAATTCGCGGAATCAAGTGCGCTTGATCAACGCTCAAAGAATTATAGATCTTTCTTCACGCAATCGTGCGCGATCAACGTGTCGAAGATTGCTAAAATCCGGTATCTTCGTGATCAATGGATTTGGTCATTTCGGTATTCTTGAATCCATCGATTCTTCGTCGATTCACCGATTATTTCCGCTAATCGTGTGAGATCCTGGACGGATTCGATTTACATCATCAAATTCGCTTCCTACGCTGCGTCAGTTTGGTATCAGAGCCAGATCACAAGGAGTTTGCATCGTTTGGAGACTTTGTTTTTGAGAATTTGAAGTTTGGAGATCGGATTTGCCATTGTTGAGAAATTTGGTGTTCATCGTGTTCATCGTGAAGTTGCAACAAGTTGGGAGTTTCGATCCATCTCACTTTGGATCAAAGTTCGAAAAGTGTTTGAAATTTATTTTTGAGTTTGTTTGAAGTTCAATCATGCCTCCGAGACGAGCTCAACGTCATCGCAAAATTAATGCTTTGTATGGAAGAGAAGAGGCCGATGAAATGGAATAACGAATCAACGAGAGTTTCACTGAGAAGTTGAATGAAGGGATTGGTCGATTAGAAAGAATGATGCTTGAAATGAATCAAAATCGAAGAAGGGTTTCACCTGAATCGAGCCATGGGAGAAGTAGAGTTTCACCACATTCAGATCGGGAGAGAAGAGAAGATCATGATCGTAGAAGTGTTGACAATCGTGATAGGAATGAAGACCGAAGAAGTGGTGGTAGTAGAGAGGTTGGTGCTCGTGATCGACATCGATATACTTCAGATTTTGATGAGGAGTTTGATGGTGATAGGGGAAGTGTTCATTACCGAGATAGAGATCAAACACGATGTCAGTATCGAGATGTAGAGGATGAACGTCGATGGGAATCGGGAATGAAGATGGAGATTCATGAATTTAAAGGTGGAATGGTTGCAGAAGAATTCTTGGACTGGTTGTCTAATGTTGAGGAGATCTTTGATTTCAAGGAGGTTCCGAAAGACCGTCGAGTGAAGTTGGTTGCTACTAGGCTGAGAGAGAGAGCTATGGCGTGGTGGCAGCAAACCAAACTCACACGAGAACGGATGGGGAAGTCGAAGATTGTTGATTGGGAGAAAATGAAGAAATTGATGAGAGCTACATTTTTACCTTACAATTATCAATCACTCATGTATCAGAGGTTGCAGAACTTGAGGCAAGGGACAAAGTCTGTTAACGATTACGCTGACGGGTTTTATCAACTGATTGCTCGAAATGACATTATGGAGATAGAGGAACAGTTGACTGCTAGGTTTGTTGGAGGTTTGCGAATGCAGATCCAGGATATGGTTAATATGTTTGATCCGAGATCTGTGGCTGAAGCGCACCAGAAAGCGATAGCTTGGGAGAAGCAGGGAAGACGAGGAGGTGGTGTGTTTATAAGTTTCAATATTCAAAGAAAAGGTGTTAGTGGGAGTTCCAATGTTTCTAAAGCTGTCAGTAAATCAGTTGTGAAAGAGGTTGAGAAGGCGAAGGTCAACAACAGTTTCAAATGTTATAATTGCCAAGAAGTGGGTCATAAGAGCAACGAATGTCCAAAGCCAAAGAAGAGAACGATGATTGCTGAAGTTGAAGGTGAGGATGTTGGTGAAGGTGATTCTAGTCCAGTGGTGGAAGATGAACAGGATATCGCATCGGGAGATGAAGGGTGCAATCTAATGATGAGAAGGTCTTGTTTAACACCCAAACAAGAGGATGAGGCTAGTTGGTTGAGGAGCAACATTTTTCAATCTACATGCACTATTCTGGGAAAAGTTTGTAAGTTTGTGATTGATGCAGGAAGTTGTGACAATATTATTTCTACTGAAGCTATGAGGAAGCTGAAGTTGAAGACGGAGAAACACCCTAATCCTTACAAGTTAGCGTGGCTGAGAAAAGGAGGAGAGGTGAAGGTGGATAGGCGAGTTCGAGTTCCATTTTCTATTGGGAAGAAATATAAAGACGAGATATGGTGTGATGTAGTTGAGATGGATGTTTGTCATTTGCTTATGGGAAGACCGTGGCAGTATGATCGAGCAGTGCAGCATGACGGTCGAACCAATAGCTACAGTTTTATGTTTGAAGGCGTTAAGATTATTTTAGTTCCAAAGAAGAAACAGCAGGGAGAGAGTAAATCTAAGGAGATTGAGGAGCTGAAAACTTTATTGACTTTGAAAGAATTTGTTGTAGAAGTAGAGGAGAGTCCAGAGGTATTTTTGTTGATTGGACATGAAGCTACTGAATCCGTTGAAGTCCTAGAGGAAGTGTAGCCGATATTGGAAGAATTCAGTGATGTGTTTCCAGAAGAGTTACCAAAGGAGCTACCGCCTTTGAGGGATATTCAACATCAGATTGATCTTGTGCCAGGATCAGTATTACCTCACATGCCACATTACAAGATGAGTCCTAAAGAGCATGAAGAACTAAGAAGGCAGGTGGAAGAGTTGTTAGAACAAGGGCGTGTTCAGGAGAGTTTGAGTCCATGTGCTGTGCCAGCCTTGTTGGTACCGAAGAAGGATGGGACGTGGAGGATGTGCACGGACAGTCGGGCTCTTAATAAAATCACTGTGAGATACAGATTTCCTATGCCGAGGTTTGATGATTTGGTAGATCGGTTGAGTGGGGCAGTGGTGTTTTCAAAGATTGACTTGAAAAGTGGATACCATCAAATTCGTATTAGACCGGGTGATGAATGGAAGACTGCTTTCAAAACTAGGGAAGGTCTATATGAATGGTTAGTTATGCCATTTGGTTTATCAAACGCTCCTAGTACTTTTATGAGAGTGATGAACCAGATTTTCAGACCATTTGTTGGGAAGTTCGTGGTTGTTTACTTTGATGATATTTTGATTTATAGTGGGAGTACGGAAGAGCACATCCAGCATTTGCGAGAAGTATTGTTGATTTTACGACAAGAGCAGTTTTATGCAGCAACAAAGAAGTGCGTGTTTATGACGGACAGTATTTTATTTATGGGGTATGTTCTGTCAAAGGAATGTATTCAAGTGGATGAAAATAAAGTGGAAGCTGTCAGGAGTTGGCCACAGCCGAAGACAATTACAGAAGTGAGGAGTTTTCATGGATTGGTGTCTTTCTATCGAAGATTCATTCCACACTTTAGCAGTGTGTTGGCACCTATAATCGATTGCATGAAAGGAAAGAAGTTTGTATGGTCAGAGGAAGCAGGGGTTGCTTTTGAGAAGATCAAGACACTATTGACGTCAGCGCCAATTCTAGTTTTACCGGATTTTCAGTCGTTGTTTGAGTTACATACTGATGCGTCGAAGGTTGGAATTGGTGGAGTATTGAGCCAGAATGGTAGACCAGTTTCTTATTTCAGTGAAAAATTATCTGGAGCCAAGATGAGATATAGTACATATGATGTAGAGTTTTACGCGATTGTTCAAGCTGTGAAACACTGGCGACATTACTTGTTTCAGAAGGAGTTTGTTCTTTACACTGATCATGAGGCATTAAAACATCTACAAGGGCAGGACAAGATTTCAGCGAGACATGCTTCGTGGATAGCATATCTACAACAATTTACTTTCGTTGTGAAACACAAATCAGGGGTGACAAATCGTGTAGCGGATGCTTTGAGTAGGAGGAATCACTTGTTGACAACGTTGAAGGTTGAAGTGACAGGATTCGAATTATTGCCAGAATTGTTTGAGGAGGATCCTAACTTTGCAAAATTTGTTGAGAAAGTTAAGAATGGGAGTACTGATGAATTTGTGTTAGTTGATGGATTCTTGTTCAAGGGGAATCGATTATGCATACCAGACTGTAGCTTGAGAATGAAGATTGTTAAAGAATTACATGAAGAAGGCCATGTAGGTAGAGATCGTACACTGCAGTTGATTTCTCAATCTTATTTTTGACCGTCAATGAGAAAAGAGGTAGAGAGATTTGTGGAGAGATGTCATATCTATCAAGTTTCGAAGGGAACAGCTACGAATGCGGGATTATATATGCCGTTACTTGTGCCTACTAAACCATGGGTTGATATTAGCATGGATTTTGTGTTGGGTTTGCCGAGAACTCAAAGGGGAAATGATTCTATATATGTTGTAGTGGACAGGTTTTCAAAGATGGCGCATTTCATAGCCTGTAAGAAGACAGCTGATGCCGTCCGGGTTGCTCAATTATTCTTTAAAGAGATTTATCGATTGCATGGGTTACCTGAGACCATTGTTTCTGATAGGGACACTCGATTTCTAAGCCACTTTTGGTTGAGTTTATGGAAGATGGTCGGAACGAAGCTGAATTTTAGTAGTGCTTACCACCCGCAAACTGATGGGCAAACGGAGGTGGTTAACCGATCGTTGGGAAATTTACTGAGATGTCTTGTGAAAGACAATTTGAAAAGCTGGGATATGAAGTTATGTGAAGCAGAGTTTGCTCATAATCATGCTTAAGACGAATGAGAAGTATAAACAAATAGCGGATAAGAAACGAAGAAGTGCTGTCTTCAAAGAAGGAGATTTTGTATATGCCGTTTTGACGAAAGAGCGTTTTCCCGTTGGAACCTACAACAAGTTGAAAGCATGAAAAATTGGTCCAGTAGAAATCTTGAAGAAGATCAATGATAATGCGTATCGGTTAAGATTGCCGGAAGAAGTTCATACTTCTGATGTTTTCAATGTCAAACACTTAATTCCGTATTATGAAGAGGAACTTGTCGAAAATGACGAGAGTGTGAATTCGAGGACGAATTCCTTCCAACAAGGGGAGGATGATGAAGTACTTACCTGGAGCACGTCGTCGGCCCTCTTTAGGTCATGGACGACCTATCTAAAGTCGCAAGCAACAACCCAAATCCTTTCCCATAGCCGCAACCCCCATATCGCGACCCAACCCCACCACATCCGCGACCTAACGACCCAACTCCCCATCTCGCGACCCACGACCTAACCCCACCACCTCCGCGACCTAACGACCCAACTCCTTCCCGTAGCCGCGACCCAAGAAACCCCGACCTAAAACTAAAACGCGAGATTTCCTACCCCCTTAGCTCGCGAGATCGTATGTCGCGACTCAAGATTAGGTCGCGAACGACCTATTGTCAATTCCAGTAAGTCGCGAATAAGGATAAGTCGCGAACGACCTATTCCAATTCCAGTAAGTCGCGAATCACTCTCCATTTCTTGAGTCGCTGTTGATTTTTAAGTCGCGAATGAAGCTTCAGTTAGGTCGCTGATGAATGCCGCTTTCTTAAGTCGCGAAGCTCCAGAATATCTTTCCATAAGCCGCTGCCGAGTTTGTTTTAAGTCATTGCTTGTATTTCCTTATGTCGTTTGTTTGTAAACCGCTTGTGTTGTAATTTTTTAAGTCGTGTGTTGAGTTGTAAGCCTATAAATAGGCAAGTCGTGTCATTTGTAAGTTGTTGTTGAAATTTGAATAAAATTTGGTTTGTGGTTTGTGGTTTGTGCTTTGTGCCTCCATTTTTAAATTGGTAGTCGAGTGTTAACTCCTATCTCCACTTCGGCATTCGAGTGCGCTCGAATCAACGAACGTTGAAGCCAATTCGCGGAATCAAGTGCGCTTGATCAACGCTCAAAGAATTGTAGATCTTTCTTCACGGAATCATGCGCGATCAACGTGTCGAAGATTGCTTAAATCTGGTATCTTCGCGATCAACGGATTTGGGCCTTTCGATATTCTTGAATCCATCGATTCTTCGTCGATTCACTGATTATTTCCGCTAATCGTGTGAGATCCTAGACGGATTCGATTTACATCATCGAATTCGCTTCCTACGCTGCATCATATTGTCTATTGGCATCACTATCGGCTCTGATACCATTTTGAAGTTTCATGGGAGATGAGTACTTTGAGAGCATTGTTTGCCTGTATAGCCCAGTTTGCAACTTTCGGCTCCGACACCAATTGTTATGTAACGGCGGTCGGACCCAACTCCCGATCTCCAACACTGGTGTACACATGTGAGTTGGCTCACACTTTATTGTAACAAAAGGAATCATCAATGTTAAGTGCCTACTAATCCATATTCGTACATCATTCCTTCAAGTTATTTACTTTTATGAGACTATTCCAATTCAAAACTGCAATTTCTCCTTTACTCATCCAAGATAATCCTGACACTTCCTTAAAGAGAATAGCTTCTACGCACACATACATATATCATATTTTAGCACTAATATTTTCCAAAAAGGTCCTTTTCGCTTCTCATGAGACAAAAAACATTGTTGCGGAATGTCATGGATGTTCTTAACATTATGTTGGGAAGTACTTTTTTCCACCCATTTAATGTTATTTATGTGTATATTAATGTAATTTTGTTCATATACATTTTTGTGACTTTGTGAATAATGAAATCAATAATTAAAAAAATCTATAGTACTCAATACTTTGAAATTTTCAACCATAGCCTTTTGGTATTTCATATTTTAGTTAATGGAAATTAGAACCCATCTATTATTTTCAAGTTTCGTACGCGGAAACCTTCCTAAAAAACAAGTTTAAAAATTAAACTTTATTTTTATTTACGCTATTTTTTATGCTCATTTGGAAAAGTTAAATCTGAACTAAATTGCACGTCTTTATGATCTGAAATATTTTTTTTTGAAAAAGTAATTTTTTTTCTTTCGAAATGGTACTTAGATACAACATGTTACTAGGACAACATAATACAAATCATTTATCAATAAATGTTCGAATCACGCTATGAAAGTTTCGAAATTGTGACTTCTCGCACCAAAGTCAAATTACTTAACCACTGGGACAATGATGCTTGTCAAAAAAGTAAAATATTTACAGCTCAAGAAAATGCAAATATTTGCATTTTTGGCTGAGACTGAAAACTACGATGTTTTTTGAATTTGTTTCTAAGAAGGGATGATTGGTATTTTGAAATTTAGTGGGTGTGATTTAAAAAATTTCCCTTTTAGTTATTTCATTTTTTCGAAATCACTACATACTAAGATTAGAAAGAACCAAAAATAAATAGTTTCCTTTGACCTTCATTCACTCTTAGTTTGTCTAAATTAATTATAACAAATGGACCATAATCTTCCAGACTCAAATATCCTTTCCTTAGTTTTCCCTAACTCTAAACAGAACCTTCATGTTTATATTAGCAATCAATTAAAACGAGCCATCATAAATCCACCAAAATTTGGCTTAAAAATATCGACATCTCCCTTTAATTTTGCATAAAATAAGAAAGAAATGAAAACTGAAGAGGGAAAATTGGAAAAGGAAGTATCATTCAACATTTGTTTTATTTTAATTTTTCTAAAATAAAATTTAATATTAATTTATCTTAATTACTTGTAGTAGACGACCCACAATCATCAAAAAATCAAAACCCTTTACTTGATTTTTTTGAATGCTAAATCTAAAACCTAACCCCTGCATTTGTATTTGCAACCAATTAAAAAGAAATATCTTTATTGATCTAGTTTAATTCAAATCATCCACCAAAATTTGGCTTAAAATCACAAGGAGAAAATTATGATTTTGCCAAATTTAAAAAATCAAACTCAATCATTTTTGTAGCAATACAATTAACTAGTGTGTAACTCATGCATTGCACACGGTCAAGGATGACCCTCGGATCAAGGCACTAACGTTATGGATTTGGACCTATTTCACACAAGGGCGCCGAAATAAAAGAAAAGTTAAAACCAAAATGTAAATACTTATAGTAGACAATAAAATGCATCGTATGAAAATAAAAGTTAATGCTAGGCACAAGGAAGGTGAGCAACAATATATCCTCTTTTCCTTCAATTCATATTTCCACAATTTAAAAATCACAACTATCAAAAATTCTACAAATTCATAATTTTCAACATCTGTTTCATTAGAAGAAATTGGAAAAAAGAATTAGAAAATCGTACCAATTTTAAAAACCACAATTTTGCAGAAGATGACATAATTTATTATCTTAATTTTTATTTACTTTATGTCATGAATATCTTTTTAAAGAATATTAGTATGATTTTAATGCTAAAATTCTGGCAAATAAACTTCTTTACTTTAAAATTTTATGATTATCATTTTTAACACAAATCGGTTGCTAATTTTTTTTGAATTGTTGTATGACTATAAGTATCATTATCAAGGTAGTTGTTTCTTTTTGTTACTCCATTTGTTATCTATGTCATATATAACCTATTTTACTTTGATGCTTCTATTTTATTAGTCTAATTAATACATGTAATATGGTCTTGACTCACAACTAGCTCTGAGTACCAAAACTCCTAGGACCAGCTCTACACACGGTAATATTGTTGAAAAATAATATTTACATTTTAATTATTGCTAGAATACATTTTATTATCCGCTATATGATAAATTTATCGTGATATATTAATCATAAATTAAAATGACATACGATACTCGTATATAAGGCTGAAGGTTCACCTTGCTAACAATATATCTCCGTAAAAATTAATGTTACAAATCAAAAACATTATATATTAAAAAAATTAATATCATATATGTAAATAATTTATGTTTTCTTGATGACATAAATAATATATATTATGTGATATTTTTTTTTGTATCTATGAGTGAAGAAGCAACTTTAACATTTTATTAATATAAGGTTGTATATATTTTTCTCTGTGTGTGTGAGGTGGAGCCTTAATGCAACGGTTAGGCCCTCACATGGTGATCTGGGGGCCTAAGTTTGAGTACGGAAACAATGTCTTCATAATGCGAGGGAAAGGCTACATATATTATCGACTTCACCAAGCCTACTATCATTCGGGAGCCTCATGCATTAGGTTTCACCTTATATATATATATATATATATATATATATATATATAATTTTCTTCTTTTTTAAAGAATTTATAAATGGATCAACGAACATTAAATAATTGGATTTATTTAAATAATTTGAATAATTAAAGATCAACATAACTAATTAAATACAAGGAGTTAAATGGAAAAAACTAGGGAAAATTGAGAAGAGCTTTGTAAATATTTGTAATATAGAAGAACATCGATCTTATGGTTAGCTTATCTACATACGAAATTTTTATTCATATTTAATTTTCATTTTTAAATAATTTTATCCTTGTAATTAATCATAGATTTCATATTGTTATAGGATGGTCATTCTTACAACATTGATAATTGCAAAGTAATATTATATTGCCTTTAGTTAGGTTATGAGTTGGGTATGGTTGGATAACAAGTTGAAAGTGAGAATGTTTATATAACCTAGTATTGTGGAAGGGCCCGATTGATTTGAGTTCTTGGCCATGGTGAATGAAGGGGTTGATTTTGAAGGAAGATGATGAAAACTGGAATTAGCAAGAAATGGGTTGAACTGGTGTATGTGCATAGTGATGTATGTGCACTTAAGAGAAACTAATGGCAATTTCAAGAACAAGATTTACCGTTGTATGGTGGCAAAGACAAGCAACTGAATTTGATGTGTAATTTATAGAAAATGAATAGATGAAAGAATAAATGAATTAACAAGATTGTATCTGTGAATTTTTCAGGAAAATTGATGAACAAAGGAATATAATTTTGCAAGAAAACAAGAATTGATTGAATTCCAGTAGCTGATTAATGAAATATAGAAAAATGAAAGAAATTATATGGAAAGATGAACATGGAATTTAGGAGAAGAATTTAAAATTTGCAGCGATGAACAAGAAAAACACAAGGAACAATAACAAGTTGTAACAAGTAATAAAATCACAGTGCAAGAATCAAGAACATGCGTCGCAACTACAAGAAATGAAAAACAGGAACTTAAAAAAATGTATGTATGTAGGAAATTAACAAATAGAGAATTGAAATGGAAAAATGAGCAATATAAACTGATAATGGGAATAGAATTTGTAACTAACAAATTAAAACTGGCTAATGAGAATTGCAAGGAAAGATAATGATTTAAAGAAATTGCAACAGAACTAAAAAAATGAAGAACTAAAGGTTGAAGAAGAAGATAAATGCTTCATATTTTTCACACACTTTACAAAGGCCCATACCAATATATATAGACATTCTTACATACATTTTAATTGACTCAACTCGGCCCAGAACCACTCTAATTCAAACACACATGAAGCATACAACTCAACATAGATTTACAAAGACTCGGGACCCCTAACATAACAGAGAACAAGACTAAATTTGGCATGTACCAGCGTGCATGCGCACACATGCACACACTGATAAACTCTTGTATCTCCTTCCTTAAGCCATGGCTGCAGCAATTCCTGCATCTGACACCCCTATACATCCTTCATCCATCAATTCCGATGATACCCTGGCTGCCACTGATGAACTTTGCCCGAAAACCTTGCATGCAGCTTCTTCCTGAAGATAACCCTCACCATTATTTTCCTTCCCAAGCAATGTACTGCTGTTTTTCTGAAATAAAAATCTAGTAATTAAAGCTTAGCTGTTACATCTCCCTTACACTTCAAGAAGAGACCTTTTCTCAAGGTCTAGTGTGGGAAACCTCTTAATCAATGGCCAATAATCTTCCCATGTACCCTCTTCCACATGTCTGTCTTTCCATTTGACTAAAATTTGTACCACTACATCATTGTTTCTTGGAATCATCATTCGATCTAAAATCTTCTCTGGTTGCTCAACAATTTCTTCTATAAAGCTGAGTATATCCTCTTGTATGACCACACCATCACCTATTTTCTTCTTTAATTGGGAAACATGAAATATATTGTGAATTTTAGCATGTTTAGGGAGCTGTAACTTATATGCCCTGTCCCAATCTTCTCCAACACCTTATAGGGGCCATAAAATTTAGGAGAAAGTTTATGGATTTTACAATTTCTTGCTGTGATTTGTTTATAAGGTTGGAACTTCAAGAAGACCCAATCACCAAGTTCAAACTTCCTGTTAGTCCTCCTCAGAGCTGCATACATCTTCATTCTTTCTTGAGCCATCTTCAAACTGTCATTAAGAAATTGTATCATAATATCTCGAGTGAACAGTTCTTCCTCTATTTGTTCAACTTTGGCAGTATTTGGTATATATGACAATAGTGTAGGGGGATCAATGCCGTAAACAATTTTATAAGGTGTGGTTTTTGTAGGGGTCTTCCATGTGGTGTTATACCAATACTCAGCCAATGCCAACCATTTAGACAATTCATGAGGCATGTGGCACACATAACAACACAAATATCCTTCAAAAATCTTGTTTACCACTTCGGTTTGACCATCACTCTGGGGATGATAAGCTGAGCTAAGTTTGAAGGAGCAGCCTTGAAGCCGCCTTGAAGTTTAAAGAGTTCTTACCAAAAATTGCTAGTAAATATTGTATCTCGACCAGTCGTAATAGATTTTGGCATCCCATGCAATTTAAATACACCGTGGAAAAACATCGAGGCTAACTCTTTTGCAGTGTGTGGATGATGAAGTGGAAAGAAATGTGCATACTTACTTAATTTATAAACTACAAAAAATATCACTATATACTTTTGGCTTCTTGGCAAACAGGTGATGAAGTCCATAGAGATGCAGTCCAAACCTTTTTAGGTATAGGAAGGGGTTGCAACAGTCAAGGAACTAATATGTTTTCATGTTTATTTCTCTGGCATTCATCACAAGACTTGACAAAGTCCTAAACATGTTTTTTCATTTTCTTCCAATAAAACACTTGCTTTAACCTTTACATTGTGGCCTTAACTCCAAAGTGTCCTTCTAATGGTGCTGAGCGATGTTCTTTAATGAGGAATTGTGTTAACTGAGATAAGTGATGATCTACTAAAATCTTTCCAATTCGAAACACCAGGTCATCAACATTTTTGTACTTGTTTTCTGGTAACTCCTTCCTTTATATCCTTGCTATTTGCTTCTGGTACCATGCAGATTTGGAACTGGACCAGCCTACAGCGGAAGTTATGGGTGAATTTCAGTTTTTTTACCCTATTGGATTTTTATTGGGCCTACGAAGTCTAACTAAATAAGAACATTTCTAAATTTCATTTAATAAAATCATTTATTTTATTTAAATTCAAATATATTAAGATATGAAATTAATTTTATTTGATTTAGTTTATACATAAATGTTTCATATACATATATGTGTAAGTGCATGTGTAACATAATAATCCTTAAAAGGTATAATATGCCCATGTGTAGATGTTGGGATTTACATCGCAACAGACATATTAGCTCATTTTGTATGTCATGTATGTTATCCAAATATGGGCATGTATATGTGTTACAAAATACACACACATATGTATGTATAAATATATTATATATAATATATGAACATAGAACATTTTTATATATATATATATATAGAAAGAGGGAGAGAACAATTATTAAAAATTATTTATAATTCAAAATTACCTTAGTTTTGCAAACATAATAATTTTAGTATTTTAATTTGTATATATTATGAATAAAATAATGTTTTCGTCCATCAATAATTAACATAAAATAATCTATTAATGAAAATTCAAATTTTACAATTTTTGAAAATCTAGGATCATAAAATAGAGCTAAAAAAAATCTTGAGATTTTTCAAAGTTCAAAAATTATTTTTAAAAACAAATACATTGATTTCGGTAATAATTATTTAATATAAATAATATATTAATAAAAATTCAAAATTTAAAATTTTAAAACGTCTAAGATCATGAATGAATTGTTATAAAAAATTTTGAAGAATTTTTCAATTAAATTATTATTTTTAATAAATCATAAACAGTTTTTTTGAAATAATATTAGTTATTAAAAATAATAAATTTTATTGAAAAATAATTCTACTTTATCGAAGCGTGCACAATGGCGGCTGCATCTCATCCTCCAACCCTAATTCCTCAAATCCGACTCTGTCTTCGGAAGAAGGAGAAGACGATGAAAATTGGCAAGAGGTCAGGAGAAAAGGAATGGTGAAGGTGGCGGCAAACCCTAGTATTAATCAAACTCGATCGACTTATGCGGATGCGCTCAAATCTCAGGTATTTGCAAACGAAAGTAATAAAGCTGGATAAAAGCCACGGGATGCAAAGAAAGTACAGAAAGCAATGTGCAATTTTATGAGAAAACGATGGATGACAAAGGAATCTATGCAGAAATTGATGAAGAGGATTTTGCTGAAGCTAAAAGTATGTGGAAGAATTCGATCTATATCTACATGGCAGGAAAGAGACCGTATTACATTCATTTCAACGCATGCATTTAAAGAGAGTGGAAACCACAAGGAGGATGGAATATTTTTGCAAGAGAGAATGGATATTACCTGGTTAAATTTGATTTGGAATCTGATTGCCAAAAAGTTATAGAGAACGGACCATGGTTTATGGATAGCAAGTTATTGTTATCAAAAGGTGGGTGGGTAATCTAAGATTGGAGAGAGATATGTTAGATTCACATCCTATATGGATAAGATTAATGAATCTGAATCTTTCTCTATGGAGTAGCAGAGGGATTAGCAAATTGGCTAGTCTCATAGGGAAGCCAATTAAGATGGATGAAGACGCTAAACATTCGAGAAAGCTTAAATTTGCAAGGGTATTGGTAGAGATATCAGCAGCGTCAAAATTACCAAATAAAATAAGAGCTAAAGACAGTTCTGGAAAACAGTATGTTCAAGATGTGGAATATGAATTTATTCCTCCAAAATGTTCACAGTGTCTGAGCTTTGGGCATACACAAATGCAATGTACAAGGAACAGTGTTCACGAATGGAGAATCAAAGAGAAAATAGATGAACAGCGAGAAACTAATGATCAAGAGAGAAGCGCAGATATAAGGATTAATAATTTACATTATAATCAAAATGAGAAGTTCCCTGAACCATTAAAAGCACCACAAAAAACATCAGATGAGAATATTAACAATGCATCACTAGTCACCCAAACATACAAAGCAGTTTCATTACGTCACTGATTCAATACATCAAAATACTGTTGATAATCAAACAAACCCTGGCTACCTAAGTTCTGAAAAACAAATCCCGAAGAAGCAATAGGTGCATGTGAATAACTTAGCACAGAAGAATGAACAGGAACATGAGCTTGAAGATTTATCCCAAATTGAAGCGGAACCTGAAACAGTAGAAGACATTAATAAAATGAACATAAATTTGGGTTATAGTGATGAGGAGATAAATGATGATACAAAATCAAGAACTTACACTATACCAAACCAGGAATACATAGAACAATTCAATAAGAAAGCAAGTAAGCATGGTCCAAAGAACATTGCTCCTAGGAACTTGAGGAGTAATAAAGCACCATCCTCCTAATGATAATAATTTGCTGGAATGTTAAAGGTCTTAATAGTGATGAGAGACAATTAGACCTCTTTAATTTAAGAAATAAATACAAGCCATCATTACTTGGTTTACTTGAAAATAAAATGAACAATGATAGTATAGATAATTTCCATTCTATTTTGGGTGCTAGCTGGAGTACATATCATAATAATGATAATAATTGTAAAGGTAGAATTTTAGTTGCCTGGTGTAATGATGTCTGGTCATGTAGCATGACAAGCAAAGATGATCAGCAAATTACAATAAAAGCTAATAATATGGGAGGTTTAAAAATTAATATTTCTTTCATATACGCGAACAACCTCGCAACAAAACGTTCATGTCTCTGAAATCAAATTAAAAAACTGTCAAATCAAATAGATGGACCATGGATAACAATGGGAGACTATAATGCAATTCTAAATGAAGAAGATAAAGTTGGTGGTCTCACATTAAAAGCATCCCAGCTGGAGGAATTCAATGTGTTGTTGCTGCAGGATTAACTGAAGTAGCCCACACTGGACTGAAATATACATGGAGAAGTGGAGAAGTTAGAAAGATAGCCTGCAAACTAGATAGAGTTTTAGCAAATTCAGATGCAATCAACATGTTTCCCTCAATGAAAGTCAATATTCTGCCTTGTTCAACTAGTGATCACTCCCGCCTTCTAGTTGAACTTATTCAACTCAGTATAGAAAAAGGTAAACCTTTTAGATATGCAAATTACTGGCCTCTATGCAAAGATTACTTTAAAGCTGCAGATTTTTCAAAACTTGATATTTTTGAGGGTAATAATACTTTTGTTCTCATAATGATTCTTAAACATATTAAGATGAGAATAAAAGAATGGAACAAGTATAGACTAAAGCAAAATAATATGGTTGCCCAACTTCAGGAAACCCTAGGCAATATCCAATCTAAATTGGACATAGACCCATAGAATGATGAATTAGACAGTGATTTTTTTGAAGTGCAACATGAACTCAAATCTGCTTTGCAAATTCAATCTATGGAGCTAAAAAAAAAGGCCAAAGAAAAATGGTTAACAGAAGGTGATGAAAGCTCAAAATTTTTCTACACCAAAATGTCCGTTAGACAGAATTATAACAATTTTCACAATTTAGTTAATGACAAAGGTGAACTGAAATCCAATATGGGGAGCCTAGAAAAAGATGCAATAGAGTATTTTACTGATCTTTTCAATGGCAATTACCCTCAAAAGTTATCTGACATTAAAACCAGATGCATGGTGACCGAAAGTGGAAGGCATATGCTGATCAGAGATATTGAAACCGGGGTAATTGAGAAATCTATGAAATCCATTCATCATGATGCCAGCCCAGGGACAGATGGGCTGGGTTCGCATTTCTATGTAACCCACTGGAAAGATCTGCAAGGAAAACTAAGATTAGCATATCAGGAAGCACTAAACTCTGGAAAAATCATAAAAGAAATGAATCATACTTTTTTATGTCTAATACAAAAAAAGAAAAACCAACTCTGATACAAGATTATAGACCTATTTCATGTTGCAATGTCTCTTACAAAATCTTGAGCAAAATCATTTGCAATAGAATCAAACCAATTTTAAACGAATGCATAAGTGAATGTCAAAGTGCTTTTATTAAAGGAAGAAGCATATCTGAGAATTCTCTACTAGCTCATGAGTTGGTAAGGAATTTCAAAAAGCAGGGAGCTGGAAAAGTTTGCTTAAAAGTGGATCTTCAAAAGGCTTATGATAAAATTAACAGAGGATTCATCATTCACATGTTAAGAAATATGGGATTTCCTGTAAAAATTCCAAGACTCGTTGAAGAATGCATATGCACTCCAACCTACTCTATATTAATAAATGGGGTCCCAAGAGGTTTTATTAAAATCAATAGAGGTTTGAGGCATGGAGACCCCCTATCCCCATATCTATTTGCAGTGGCTATGGAGTATTTTTCATTACAAATGGAAATATACACCCATAATAACATTATTCAGCCAGTTTACAAAATCCAGCCACCAAACACCTCCTATATGCAGATGACCTTATTATTTGCTATAAAGCTTCAAATGATGCAATCAGGGGGATGAAAGAAATATTCCAAAAACTGGAGAGTTTTGCGGGTTTGAAAGTTAATGAACAAAAAACAAAATGTTATTTTAATGAACATTGCACAAACAAAGAACAATACCGTTCTCTCCTTAACTATGAAGAGAGCTATCTACCTGTCAAGTACCTTGGTGTGCCGCTATCTACAAATGTGATCACAGATAGAGAATGTGGAGTACTTGTTACAAAAATAAGAAACAAACTGCAAAGTTAGAGTTCTAAACTACTATCATTTGCAAGTAGGATAGAACTGGTCCACACTGTAATAACATCTATGGTCAGGTTTTGGATACAGGCTTTCCAAATTCCCAATTCTTCCATTAATAAAATTGAAAGTGTCCGTGCAAACTTTATCTGGAGAGGGTGGATTCATAAGATATCATATCAAACACTATGCAAACCCAAAAAAGAAGGAGTAGGTCTCAAAAATCTCAGGGATTTAAAAAAAGCATATGCTACAAAACCGGCTTGGAAAATTTTAAACAGAAAAGGTCTCTGGGCAAATTGGATGAGAAGTAGATACTTAAAAGAAAATTTATGGACTTAGAAAGAGGACACAAATGCCTCAGGCACATGGAAAACAAGTCTTAGAGCTAGATATGACCTCAAAAAAATTAATAAACAGGAAAATTGCTAATGGTGAAAGCACGAGCTTCTGGTTTGATCCCTGGCTAAACAACGAAAGTATCATAAACAAGCTGGGATGGGACAATTTCAACGCATATGGAAAGAGAGACTTTATGCTGAGGAAAATCATACAAGGGAAATCATGGTGTATTCCATCTGATTCCCCAGCTAACCAAATCAAACAGGATATAATGAGTATACCTCTAAGTGATAATCCATCAGACACTTGGGTATGGCAACCAAATAATAAAGAGTTCACCTTGAAAAATGCCTGGGAACAGTTGAGGGAAAGAAGTACAGAAATTGAATGGGCACAAATTGTGTGGAGTAGAGAAAGCACTCCAAAAATGTCACAAACAACCTATAAAGCACTGCTAAATAGACTACCTATAAGGGACATGCTCAAGAAATGGGGGATTATTCAAGACTCTTTCTGTATTTTTTGTCAACAGCAGGAAGAAAATCACAATCATGTATTTTTTCAATGCAATTTTACTAGAAAAATTTGGGACAACCAAAAATCAATCTTAAACTGTAACTTGCAAGACTATCAATTAGGAGACATTGTAGTTTACCGGACTCGAAGATGGAAACCCAAAAGTTTGATGGGGAAAATGGCCTCCATCCTGTTGACGACTGCTGTTTGGCATGTATGGAGAGAAAGAAACAGACGAATTTTCCACAATAATTACAAAAATGAGCAATCGGTTAGTGAAATGATTAAAAGAGATGTAAAAATTATCATGAAAAGAATGGGAAGACTTACAGACCTATCAAGTGCTGAACAAAATGCATGGAAGAGGATGGGATTAGAACCACATAGTAACGAGAATCAGACGGCGACTGCGCAACCATGGTTTCCTCCATGAAGAACCGAGTAGGAAGATGACGCAGTTCTCTTTCTTTTTTTCTTTGTCTGAAGTGAATGTATAATAAAGTTTATAATATTAAATGTATGGATCGGGCCGACCTAGATTTGGTTGAGTAATAAAGCCTTTTACCAAGTTTCAAAAAAAAAAAATTATTGAAAAATTCCTATTTTTTTTATATGTTTCTGAAATGATATAATATCTTTAACAAATATAAATTAAATTTATAATGTAATACTTATTACATATATAAAAAAATTCAAAATTCAATAAATGTTAATTTAAAAATATGAATATATGTATGATAATTAATTTTGAATTTGTAAATTCATATTATATATAAATAAGTGTACTAAATTTTTTAAATCATATATATATATATATATATATCTTAAATATGCATATATGCTATTATGAGAGAGAAATATACACTAATATATATATATATATATATATATATGAATTTATTAATAAATATATATAAAACAATTATTAGTAGCAATAATTGATTTTGTACAGTAAAAAACATATGTCTATACATAAATAAAATAGTATAATAAACAAATTATGCACATAACCAAACCGATGTGTGACAACCACATCTACTTACAAAAAT
Organism: Allium cepa; assembly: GCA_030765085.1. Lineage (NCBI taxonomy): Eukaryota > Viridiplantae > Streptophyta > Magnoliopsida > Asparagales > Amaryllidaceae > Allium > Allium cepa. Next base: position 91,593,403 of record CM060946.1, on the reverse strand, counting down.
CTCACCTAACTAAACATATAATAGCAATATATTTAAACAGATATAAAATTTCTCATTATGGGATCATAAAATATAATTTAATTACTATAATATGAATTAAATTACCAATTTAATGATGCCTTTGAATCTACGTTGAAGCAATGACTTCCCTTCCTTTTACTGTTCTTGATTCGTTAGACTGCAAGTCTGGAATCATCGTCCTCTAACTATCGAAAAGTATTATTTTAGTTTGAAATATATTTGAGGATTTTTAAGTAGATTGAGAGCTATGTTTTAATCAGCAATGTAGAAGGTAATGGCGGTCAAAATATGTTTAGTCATTATTTTACACACACGCGCGCGCGCGCACACACACACACACATATATATTTCTCACTTGATCTCAACCCAATATCTCCAAGCCGATTCCCTATGTTTTAGCCACCCCTAGAAATTCCAAAACTAAAATTTTGCAGCCCTTATGATGGGCCTTAAACCCATCTAAGCCCATGCCAAAGTACTATGTAATTAAATCTAATTTAATTGCTTGTCGATATTGTATATTGATCGATATATTTATAATTGCTATAAATATATATAACATTATTTACTTCTCAAATCATATTCAAAATTTATAATTAATATTTCATAAATATTAATTAATTTAATTAATTTATGATAATTATAAACTGATTAAATCATTTGGTCTTAAGAGAATTCATCATTTCGGCTGTGTAACTCTAGGATGTAAATTTGATCAGCGATTAACATCGAACAATTCTAATGTTAACGTTCACACGTCACTTACCAGGTGATGTGACATTATGGCCAAATTTATCGCTTACTTATTTTTGGTAAAATCCAATTTTAGTTTAATAAGTGTTACCCGGTTATGACATTTGTTTAAACCAATTCTCTTCGTCAAAACTATATCACTTTGGACTTATGGAATTTGGTAATGGTCAAAATTCCAACTTCATCCACATTCAACTTTATATTGTAAAAAAAGTCCTTGGTTCAATAATAATAATTATTATTAATCGAAATGCTCTGGCCAGAGGCTTTGACTTTGAGTTGACTTGAGTTGACTGTGATACTAACTGCATATAACTGAGGAGACGAATCCTCTCTTGAATAGTGCTTCACTTCCAATACTTCAACTCGACCCAACAATAGTCACTCGATGGATGTCATGCCATGATTTGGCTATAATCAAAACAGAGCTTCCATATTGAAGATCCACAGTATTCTCAAGTCGAGAGAACTGTGTAAATCAGCTACATTAATATTTTCTGTTTGACTTTAGTTATATTAACCAACATAAAACTTCGAGTGAGTCGTTCCATAGTTATCAAATAACTATAAGTACATAACCCTTAGGTGCCCTCAGCAGTCATGAGTAATACAATGCCCAACATTTGAAGAGCGTTATGTACTCCAGTCTCAACGGATACATCGATATCCAGTCTCGACTAGGAACATTTAAAGTGGTATATTTGTTTCGTTGTGATAAATTACTCACGGTTACAACACTTTGTAACTACTATCATAAAATATACCATTTATGGATTTTTCTATTAAATATACTTTTAATTAAGTTAACTAATTAATATAATCACATTATATCAAGTATATAATAGGAAGAAAATACCTTTTATTCGAATAAGATTGGTCAACGAGTTAGATAGATGTAACAAATTACATAATTGCCCCTAGGGCACACCTCTAACTCTATCAGTAGAGTCGTGTGAAGTTTCTTTGAGTTTCTGAAGCCAAGGTATCCGCACAATTGAGATGGCTTATAACTGTTCTCTGTTCACATTTTCCTCTCCTCTCCTTGATAATGCATCAGCTACCTTATTCTCTTCACCACTTTTATATTCTACTTTGTAATCAAACCCATGAAGTTTAGCCAACCATTTACCTTGTACTCCCGTATGTATTTGCTGTGTCAATAGATGTTTTAAACTCCGGTAATCAATTTTAATCACAAATTTCCTTCCCATCAAATATTGTGACCATCTTTTAGTAGCTATGATTATAGCAAGAAGCTCCTTTTCATAAGTAGATAAAGTCAAATTCCTACCATGAAGCGCTTTACTCAAATAAGCTGTAGGCTTTTTATTTTGGATTAGAACTAATCATATTCCTTGACCACTAGCACCATATTCCAACACAAAGGGTTGAGTAAAATCAGGCATGGCTAAAACTAGAGGTGATACCAAGCATTGCTTCAACTGTTCAAAAGCCTTTCTTGCTTCATCACTCCATATAAATGCATCCTTCTTCAACACTGTGGTCGGTGGTTTGAGCAATTACTCCATACCCCTTAATAAACTTGCGGTAATAACCTATAAGTCCTAAAACTCTTCCTAAAGCCTTCTAGTTATGTGGTAATGTCAATCAAGCACTGCTTACACCTTGCTTGGATCAACAGATATGCCTTCAACAGAGATAACAATCCCCAGATAATATATGGAATGTTTAGCAAATTGACATTTGGAAAGCTTGATCACCAAGGCATTTCGCTGTAAAATAAGGAAAGCTACCTCAAGATGTTTAATATGGTCAGTCCATGTCTTGCTATAAACAAGTATATCATCAACAAATACTAATACAAATATCCTCAAACAGGGTCTGAATATGTCATTCATAAGAGATTGAAAAGTAGAAGGAGCATTTGCTAACCCAAATGGCATCACTATTACTCATAGTGGCCATCATGAGTCTTGAAAGCAGTTTTATTAATGTCATCCTCTTGCATCCTGATTTGATGATACCCTAACCTTAAGTCTAGTTTTGAATAATATTGGGATCCATGCAGCTCATCAAACAGTTCTTCAATCAGTGGTATAGGAAACTTTTCCTTGATTATCTATGCATTTAATCTTCAATAGTCAATACACAATTTCCATGTACCATCTCTCTTCCTCACCATAACAACAAGGGATGAATAAGAGCTATGGCCCAGTAATTCCTAATTCTAAACATCCCCTGAATAATCTTTTCAACCTCATTCTTGATGTGGTATGAATGTCTATATGGTCTTAGGCAGATGGGTTTGGAATCAGGTAATAAAGGAATTTTGTGGTCATGTAGTTTGGGTAGTGGAAGTTTTGGAGTAGGCAGGTGAACATTGGGTATTTTTTAAGTAATGTATCTATCTTTGGTGGAATTGGTGTAGTAGGATTTTCCGGAGAAAAAATCTGATAGCATGCCATCATTGCCACTTGCCTATATACACACTCCTTACTCAGTTTCTTCTTATTGATAATCTTTAACTCTTCTTGCTTTAAACCCTACCATACATATGGCTTATCATTGTAAACAAACTTGACTTGCAATTGCTCTAAGTTAAGTATAATTTCACCCAAGATTTTCATCCATTGTGCTCCCATCACCACTTGACATCCATCTAAAGGGAATAAAAGTAAATCTACTATCATAGTACACCCCTGGCAATTGAGTACAACATCATTATATACCCCTGATCCAGTCAATTTCTCTCCATTAGCTACCATTACTTCAGACAGTTTGGTTTCATCATTTTTTATCCCGGTTTCCTAGCCAAATTCTCATTAATAAAGCTATGGGTAGATCTAGAGTCGATCAAAATCTAAACTGATTTTCCAATGAATACCCCCTTTAACTTTGATAGTGGACAATGCAGGAATTCTACACAAAGCTTGCAGAGTAATAGATAGCGTTTGTTCAACTTGGATGTATGATTTTGGACTAGAAAAATTATCAATACTGGAGCCTTCCACCTCTTGTAAGGGCATCATCCTTCCAACACATAAACCTGAGGAGTCTTACACTTGTGATCCCTTGACCATTTCTCTTTACATCCATAACAAAGATTTTGCCTTCTCATCTCTATAATTTGAATAGGAGTGAGTCCTATACTCTTTGCTAAAGCTTCTAACTAAGTGTCTTTGGACTTATTAACTTGGTTATAGAAAGAGTGCGAAGTGGAGTCTTGTGATGATCTAGGCTGAGATGGTTGGCTGTTTTTGGCAACTGTGGATCTAGTGGTAAGGTACTTAATTTTTCTGGTTTGAAAACATTTACTCTCAAACATTTTTATAAGAGATACTGCTTCTCTGAAATCGACTAGCCTTGATGTAAGTACAACATATCTAATTTCTTCCTTTAAACCTTTAATAAACTGGTCAAGTAGGAATTTTGGTGGCAGAATTTCTACAACAGTTTGCACCTGTTCAAATCTACTCTAATAAGACCTAACTGTTGTATGTTGTTTGAGCTTAGATAATGTTTCATATGGCCTCTCTATCGCCTCAGAATTAAATCTAATCAAGATCTCTTCCTTGAAAACTGGCTACAATTCATGATTAGTCACTGTATTAGTATACCAGTGGTACCATTGTAAAGCCTCCTTCATCAAGGCAAAACAATAGATTTCAACATACTGGCGCTCGTGATGGAATCTAAAGTATTGCTCCATTTATTCAACCAACCTGTGACTCCATCTTCTCCTGAATAAGTGGGAAAATCAAATTTGATAATAGGGTAAGGATTATGGTTTTGAGGAGTAGGGTCGTCTGGGTATTGATTCCTGGGTTATTATGGTGGTAATTTTTCTTGAGAATATCTTGGAGGGGTGTTGAATGGTGGGACATTTCTTGGGGGCATTATAGGGGCTGGGTTGTTGATTAAAGGTTTTTGGTGGTAGATATGGGGACTGTGGTGGAGGAGGTGGATAAGGCTGAAATGGTGTCTGAGAGGTTGCTGGTGGGTTTGGTGGAAATGGATTCTTAGTTTGGTGATATAACAAAAGTAGTTAACATATTATGTACTCCTTCAAATTTGGTGTGTAAATCCCTAATTGATTAACCGAATTTTTTGTCCAAATTTCGGACAGTGTATTCAAGATTTTGAGTGGCTTGTTGCCAATTTCGAGCAGCGATTCCTAAATTCCTCAAAGAATAGGTGGTGCGGTTATTGATTTCTTCTTGTCGTAGCCAAGCATCATCTTGATTTTGAATTAGGGAAAGATCTTGATCTGAATTAAGGGCATGTTCAGGATCAAATGTAGGATTATTGTTTAACTCCGACGACCGCTCTAATACCATATTGGAAGGGCCCGGTTAATCCGAGTTCTTGGCCATGGTGAATGGAAGGGTTGATTTTGGAGGAAGATGATGAAAATTGGAATTAGCAAGAAGTGGGTTGAACTGGCGCATGTGCACTTAAGAGAAATTAATGGCAATTTCAAGAACAAGAAATATTGTTGTATGGTGGCAAAGACAAGCAGCTGAATTGATGTGTAATTGTAGAAAATGAATAGATACAAGAATATTTGACAAGATTCTATTTGTGAATTTTTTAGAAAAATGATAAATTGAGGAATATAATTTCCAAGAAAACAAGAATTGACTGAATTCCAGTTGCTGATTAATGAAATATAGCAAAATGAAAGAAATTATATGGAAAAGATGAACACAAAATTTAAGAATAGGGTTTAAAATTTGCAGTGATGAACAAGAAAAGCAAAAGGAACAATAACAAGTTGTAACTAGTAATAAAATCACAGTGCAAGAATCAAGAACATGCTTTACAACTACTGGAAATGAAAAACAAGAACTTAAAAAATGTATGTATGCAAGAATATAACAAACAAAGAATTGAAATGGCAAGAAGAACAATATGAGCTGATAATTGAAATAGAGTTTGTAACTAATAAATTAAAACTAGCTAATAGGATTTGCAAGGGAAGTACTGATTTAAAGAAATTGCAACAGAACTGAAAAATGAGGAACTAAAGGTTGAAGAAGAAGAAAAATGCTTCAGATTTTCCACACACTTTACAAATGCTCATACCAGTATATATAGACATTGTTGCATATATTATACTTGACTCAACTCGGCTTAGTAACCACTCTGTTCAAACACACATCAAGCATACAACTCAACACAGATTTACAAAGACTCAGGACCCCCAACATAACAGAGAACAAGACCAAATATGGCATGTACAAGTGTGCACGTGCACATATGCACACACCGATACACTCTTATATCTCTTTCCTCAAGCCTTGACTGCAGCAATTCCTGCATCTGACACCCCTTTGCATCCTTTAGCCATCAACTTCGGCAATCCCCTAGCTGCCACTGATGAACTTTGCCTGAAAACCTTGCCTGCAGCTTCTTTTTGAAGACAACCCTCAACATTATCTTCCTTCCAAAACAAAGTACTGCTGTTTTTCTCAAATAAAACTCTAGCAATTAAAGCTTGGTTGTTACATATTGGTGTAATCTTTGTGTTCACATCGTAATGTTGAAAAATATTTAATTTATCTTTTAAAGGTTGTTCAAAATGAAATTATGTTATGCAATGTACGATAATTTTTTGAGATAAATGAATAAAAATAAAAAAGTAACTATCATGTTAGTATACATTTTATGTTACGTGATTTTGATATCTTTATATATCTAAATAAAGAAGAAATAATTTTATCATTTTTTTCCTATATATTAATATTGCGTATAGTGAATCTCGTATTTTTAGGATTTATTAGATGGATTAATGAATATTACTTAACCATATTTACTTAAATAATTTAAATTACGATTACAAAATTAGTTAACCATATTTATTAGATGGATTAAATTACGAATACATGATATCATATCTTAGATAGTCCAATTGAATATAGTTATCTGATCTAAACCAACCGGCCGAAGTTTGAGTTAATTTTTCTAGTGTTGTAAGACTATTTTTCAAAAAATTGTATAATACTTTAATTGAAACATCAATGCTTGAATCTAATGCTTCTAAACCAGAATTTATCCACTTTTATACTCATAGTTTACATGTAAAAAAATAAAACCTGTTGTGTTAAATTTGGATGATTTAAATATATTCCAAATATTAAAAGAGAGAATATATTATAGATTCATGCAATCAATCAAATACGGGAAGCAAATATGAAAGGTAATCAACTAATTTAAAAAGATATGTAAACTGATGTAAGAAACCAATCAAATATGGATATATGTGGAAACAAATACCATTATGCTTAATTTGTATTAAAATCAAATCAAGTAAATTTGAAAAGGTTTCAACCTTATCTCCAAGGTAGTCTTCATCTTTGTGAGTGTGTGTGTATATATAAAGACATTCACTCATTTTTTTAACATAAGACAAGACAAGAGAGTTCTCCACCAAATACTTTTAATGAGATCCATATTTCTATATCTATTTTAGGGTGAGTGAAATTTATTGAGTAATTTATATTCCTCTCATATTGTTGTGCTCCCTCTTGAAATAAAGGAACTAGATCCAAGGATAAAGGCCTAGCCGAAACTCTTTATATTAGTATGTTCTGTCCTTTCTTTCTATATCTGTAATATGCATACTTTGATTTTCTTTTTATTCTCTTTGTTGGATTGAAGTTGTTGAGATTGTCCACAGACAGATTATTGGGTGCCCTATTTTTACTACCCAAAACTCAAATTTTGCGCCACAGGTTGTATTTACAATGGTGTAAAGAGTGACCTAATCATAAATAATATTAACGAAATATATTCATTTCTATTTTGATTTTGTTATTTTCCAAAAAAACATTTTCCAAACTACTTTATTTTAGAGAATAAGATTCAATTTTATAGTCTTACTTCCAAATTTTGAAACATCATTTTCCAATTTTATTTTTGCTATTATTTAAATTAATTTTATTTCTTTAATTATTAGTAAATTTTAAAGAACAAAAATGACTTTATAAGAAAATTGAATATATTTAAAACTGGATTTTATAATGTGAAAATCTTATTTGAAATCTATAATTTTCGACTTTGATAATTAATTTCAGTAAACATATTTATTTAAATTTATATTTAAACAAATTCATATATTTATATGTGTGTGTGTGGAGGGGGGGGGGTTTGGGGGGATGTATGTATGTATATGTATAACACTATTTATGTTAAATAGTAATGTCATTTGTCGAATATTTGGCGATAGATGGTTCCATTTAACGTATAATGGTGAAGAAATTTTTTAAAACCTAACTTAAAAGATTTGGATTGTACAAGGTTTAAATGTTTAATACTTGATATGCTTTATGAAAAATTAACTTTTGTCAAGACTATAACATTTTGATATTTTTCCATTAATTTTAGCTTTTTAATATGTTAAATTGTAGAGTAGTTAGAATTTTGACCTTTACAAATTTTATTTATTTAATTTCCAAATTTTTACAAAAACAAAATCCTTCTAATATCTAAAGTTTAAATAATATAGAAGCTAGTTTGCCAACGATCAATAGAACAAATTAACAACACTTTACATATGCATTCTCAAATAAGTAGTTTTCCATATTTCTATTTTTTTCTTCCATTGTCCGATATATATAGACTCCCGTTTTCATTTCTATTTTTTTAAAACAGACGTCTGAAATGATACGAAATACAGTGAATGGTAATCATGGTTTAGTTAGTGGAATCGTAACCCACACCCATTAGTAATACAAACCACATAAGCTTTTATATAATCAAAAAATTAAAAGAACATGAATGTGTTGATAATAATATAAGATTTCACAATAAGGCTGTTTCATAATGAAACTTGTTAAATTCTTATATAGTGAGGATGAAGTAGCAATAACCTATGAGCTGGTTGCATTATACTACCATGGACCGAATGTTGTAACCAACTTTGAAATCAACAAATACACAACTCCACACTTGCAACTTTAGCAAATGCAACTACCAACTCCATAACAAAAACTATATTGACCATCTATAACCGGATCTATTCTTCCTACTTCCAAGAGTTTTATCCAGTTTGAGAACTTGATCGATTCTAGCATACCTGGTACTATTCCTATGAACATGATGACGGGCAATACATGTGATGGAAATCTGAACTACGCCATTGATCAGAATGGCATTTCTGATAACATGTTCGTGAGCCCTGATCTTGCTAATAATGCTTTGATGTTGCAAAAGGAGGGCATGAACTTGGAAATGGATAACCATTTGAATGTAGCTCAAAATCAAGGTTCTTCTTCAAGTATGTTTGAACAGTTTAGGGATGGAGAGTATTTCAATATAGATGCGATGTTCGATGCTGCACTCTTTGACCAATTTGCTGATGTATTCAGCAACAACTATTTTTTGGTATTGATGGGATAGATGCTGGTTTTGAAATATTATCATCAGAAATCACTTTAACCTTGTCGAAGCCTAAAAGAGTACAGAATAAGGCTTCTTGAAGAACGATGGCGATAGCAAGACCTTTCGAAAGAGTCGAAGGGATGCTTTTAAAAATATTAGATGAACTAAGGGCTTTCGAAGAGGTCGAAAGAGGACAAGGCTACCCTTCCGCTTTAGTTGATCCCTTTGAAACAGTCGGTTCTGCATGCATAAGAGGTTTTCACATATATTAAAAATGTCTTCCGAAGGCATTGAAAAAAGGTTCCGCATCAAACAACATGATTGCTTTAGAAAGCTACCTTCCACAATCATCTTCCATCCACCAAGGGGCTTCCTCGGTTACAATTGACCTTTAGCATCGATCCATCCCCACCATTAAATCATTTCGTAACTATCCAAATGCCCTTCCTCACTCATTTAAGTACCAACATATCAAGTGGACACCAGATCTTAACAATAATGAAGAAGCCCAATAGCCTACTACTATGCTACAAACCTTTTGAAACCAAGAAAATACCCTTCCAACAGTGTCGTAAGCTTCCAAAGATGCATATAAGTGGAGTTCAAACCTATTCGACACCCAATGATGGAAGGAAGATCCAAGTGTTTCGAAAGCTCGAATAAAGAAAGCATCACCACCTTTTGCAAGACTTGGATGAGTATCTTTCAAACACATTTGAACATCCTTTCTGCTTCCTCAACACAATCAACAACAAGACGAGGGTCGTCCCTATACCTTTCGATAAAGTCGAAAGCACCTAAGTCCCATTTGAAAGCAGCATTAAAGAGGCACCCTGAATTCATTGGGGCGGAAGGTCATCAAGACACCCTTTCGACTAAGTTGAAAGGACTGGTGCGAAACGGTCCAATCTATGCCTAAATAGGACCTTAGGGGTGTTGTTGAGGGGATCTGAATTCATTCATTCTATACTTATTCGTTTCTTGAGTTTGTAAACCCTAATTACTATATAAATTGGGGATTTCACTTTCTTGTGATACTTAAACCTATGTATTCGTGAAAGTTATCAATAAAGCAAATAAATGGTATTTTTGAATTCATAGATTCTAATTCACTGCTTATATATGGTTTCAACGATGGAGTGTATGTATCAATGCATTTCAAAGAAGTACCTTTTGAAGTAGTTGGATCCTTCCGATATAATTAAAATCCATTAGGTCACATTAGGTCATAACCATAGATTACCTCAACCTATTCGAAAGGTGATTTCGAAAGAGCCTTAAATCACTTCAACCAATTCGAAAGGTGGTTTCGAATGGGTCTTATATTACTTTCAACTGATTCAAAAAGTGGTATCGAAGGGGTTATTCACACCTCTAATCTTACTTTGGCGTGTTGACAGGATTTCTTGTTAACATTTTTAACGCTAGAAGGAGGGCTTGAACCACCGACTTTGTTGAATTCCTAACCTTACTTCCCTCTATCCCTATTCCTTCCAAGCGAATCTTCAACTCTACACCACAATGCATAGCAAGATCAAAAAGTCCGAGCAAGTGTCTTCAAAGCCACACTTGGCTAAATCCTCTAATAAAAATGTTGAAGGTTCCACGCTATATAAAGAACAAATGTTAAAATTTATAGCTTTAAGAGTCAAGAAAAAGAAGAGAGATGAACCTTATGATCCAAACAATTGGAGCCTAAACGTATTCCACATTGGCCCTATGCCCATCTTTGCTTTAAGAGGGACAAGATGTAAAGGTGATAACTTGTTTGATTAAATGAAGAAGGCTATCCAGTGCTATGCAAAAGGAACTATTTTTGAAGAAGGAATGATGGCCGATTATTACACCTTTGCTCAAAAATGGCATCAAGCAACTAGTGGATCATTACCTACATACAAGCTTCGAAAGGTTTTAAAAAGGAAATTGGTCATTGAGAATGAAGTTCTCGAATGGAGAACATTTACATATTAACAAAGGAGGAACTCGATTACTGGCCATCCAAAAAAAGAGCCCAAGTATGAAAGAAATTTGGGAGGATCTTGCTGCTATTGCCATGTGATGAACGGACAGGAAACCAGTCAATACACAGCCCTTGAATGAATGATTATCATACAAGGCAAAAGCAATAGATTTTTAAAGCTATCATAGTCGAATTCAATAAAGCACATCTTTTCTAAGAAAAATCTATATGGTTGAGAGTGGAATTCTCCTGAAACTTGAAAACCACCTTAAACGATCATAAGCCTGTATCCGCATTGAGTTAGCTAGGTCAAAGTGCCTCCTGGAGGGAGATTAGATTAAACCTTTATCCACGGCACAATATATCTAGGTTAAAGTATCTATAAGCCTTTGATCGCGCCATGCTATGGCCATATCAAGGCGCCCCCTGGATGGGGGACATAGCAAGCCCTTGAACGCACAATGCTATGGCCAGGTCAAGGCACCGATCAGCCTTCAGTCCCGCCTATAAGGCTTAGCTTGAGCACCTCTTAGAGGGAGGATAGAGTAAGCCCTTGATCCCGCCACGCTATGGTCTAGTCAAAGCACCGAACAAGCCTTCAGTCTCGCCTATAAGGCCTGGCGAGAGCGCCTCTCGGGGAGGTCGGATAAGTCCTTGGGTCCTGCTTGTGGATAAGCTAACCAAGCGCACCGAAAAACAATGCTAAGATGTCCAAGCCCAAGAAGTGGCACACAAAGCGTTAATAATATATGAAGCCTAAAGAATGGCATATATCAAAAGAGTCAAGTACATGGAATTGGAGAGGTGTCACAAGAAAAAGAAGCAAACAACCAAAGCCCCAAAGAATGGAGCAGATTTCTTGTCTTCTATTATTTTCCGATGATAATTCCCGGACTACTTTCACTATTATGGTCTTCGGCTAATTTTCAGAAGATGTTTCCTAGATTTATCTTATCAATCCCCGAATTTGAGTTTTAGGTCTTCTATTATAAATTCATGGCCTTCCACTATATCTAAAAGATGACTTTTGGGTCTCTATTACTAATACCCAAATTTGGGTCTTTGGTCTTCTACTGTTAATCTCTGGATTACACTCAACAATACATAAATCTGGGTTGCGGGTTTTCTACTATTTCTTGATGACCTCTAGGCTTCCATTATTACTAGATAATTATTCTCGGTCTTCTATCAGTTATTTCTAGAAGAGGATTTCTATTAGTAGAGCCAGACTTGAATTTTTGGACCTTTATTACTAATTCCATTTCTGGACTTCTCCTATTACCAAAATTGAATCTCATGACTTCTATTATTGTCAGATGAGAATTTATAGTCTGTAATCGTTCCCAATTGCTTACTATCTTCAGATGATGATCTGTTGACTCCCATTACTCCTAGATTTAGATTTTTGGAATTCTATTATAAAAATTATAATACTATCGCCAATAATATGGACGAATTATCGAACATATTCTTACATAGATTTAGATTAACAGTAAGAAATATTGTCTACCTTGTGCTTTGTAGAAGAACGAGATTGATAAGGACGACCAAATAATTCAACAAATATAAGAAACTATAGCCAAAATTACCGAAAAACAGATTTAGAAACAACATTAGAAGTACAGGGAAAGGCAACAAACTAGATGACATTTACACAATTTACATACTTCACGAAATTATTTACAAATCATAATATACAGTATAAGTGTATGCTTCAAAGATCTTGTACAACCCTATCTAAATTCTCAGCAATTAAAAGATCAACAATGTGGCGAATCGCTATACAAAAAATTTATTTTCCTTTTTCTTAATTTCATTAGCATTATCAGTAGATTCAATACAAGTCTTCAAAGCATGATTAAAAGCATTGTTTGCATCTTTAAGGGTCTTGTTTTGTCTTTCTAAATCGGCAATACGCTTTTGAAGGAGATTATTTTCATGTTCAATCTTTTGAATTTTGGCTGCATGCTCATTTATACGTTATGAGTATCGTTCTTTCTGTTGATTATCAAAGTATTTCATCATTTCAAATTTAACCTTTTGCAACATTCTCCCACCACTTTTTCATCTAAACACGGAAGAGGGTTTGTTGTAATATGGAAGTTTTGAATAGCTATTGAAGAAAACCTTGTCGATTTCACAATAGATTAGGTGATTGAAGAAGTTGGTAAGTTGACATTCGGAATATCATCCCCATGATAAATTCCAAGGATTTACACTGAGCTTGACTATCTTTTAATTTTATCCCCAAATCACTTACCTATTAAAAAGGCTTAGACATCTCATGATCAAAGTCGATCAAAGGGTTGGATTTAATTTGGCGCTTCAATTGAGAAACTGTCTCATCTTTATTCTTGATATCCACTTCGAGAGTAGTGATTTGATCATTAAGGTCTCTAACAATCACCTTTTGGAGCAAAAATTTCCTACGTCGTTCCAACACTTGATTATTACTTTGATGTCTAGTAGACAAATGATCTTTAAATAGGCTTCTCTTTTCAAGATCTGCAATCAACCTATCTTTAATACTGGTAAAACGAGCAAAGGATATGATGAGAGTGGCATGGTAGCTAACTATAGTTACTACTAAAACAAACGAAAAAGAAACCAATACTCAAATTAAAAATTTCTTCTATTACAATACTAGTGGTTACAACTCAAGAACAAATAATACAAAGGGTACAATCTCATTGCTATAATCAAGTACTTGTTTTGTCGCACTTAAAGTCTGGAAATAGCATTTTAAACTTTATTCAAAGAGTTATCCGAAAGAGTAATTGTCAATTCAAAAGGGGCATTAAATCCTTCTAGGGTAATGGATAGAGGACATTTTCTATAATCCCATTCTCCAGGTGGAGGACTATCATGACCACAAATCAATTTTGTATGATATGTTCAAATTTCCTTAAGTGGTCTTTTCCTTTTCTTCACCTAGAAAATCAAAGTGAAAATGTGGATGTTTCATATAAAGCCTTTGTAGATCTCTAAGAAAGCAATATCTAGCCAATCTCGAGGATTTCAATAGCGAGGTCTTTTCTAAATAATCTCTTCTTAATTTGACATATTTTCCTAACTAATCCCTAGAATCAGGGCAGCTTGAGTGATATTTACTCTGTAATAATGTGATAAAATAAAACTAAGTATAAAGGAACTAATATAGAAGGTCCATAAATCAATATAATTACATGATTATAAATTTTCATCTAGTTCGTACAAGATTGATTTTTCATATAACTCAGAAATAAACTTATTCTTATAATATTTAAGTTTTTTTGAAGGCAATGTGCGAGGAATTGAGTCGACTCTTGGTAAATTCCAATAGGCCCCCGGGTGGGGATCAGACTCGAATTTGTCTAAGTACCTCTTATGTAAGTTTCTAAGTAGACCCCCGCTAAAATCATTCAAGTATGAAAAATCTGCAATTGGATGTCTGCAGTAAGCTTTATATAAGAAGTCTACCAGGAAGTCTTTGTCCTCAATCAACATCCAAAAGGGTGTCATCAATTCTATATTCTCTTCCAAGAGCTTATCATAACGAAGACGTTCCCTTTTCAGTCGAGGAGCCACTTCTTATTCTTTAAAAGACGCTAATATTGCTGTGGTTTTATTAAGCTTATAATACTTGTCAGAAAGTGCATAATGTTCTTTTAATTGTTTATCTAACTTCTTATACAGCCTATTTATTTTCGCCTGTTTTATTTCAAGCTTTGTTTTATAAAGGTGAATGGATTTATTCCTTATCTAAAATAGAAAGAGATTAGCCAGTGTTATCTTGGAAGTGAGAGCCATTTTGAATTGAATTCCATACCTGAGAAATTAGAATTGAAGTTTGTAGGGTCTACATCTTCCCTTCTACTCTCCACCATCAATATCGGCATCTTTTCTTTAAGGATCAGAGGAATCAGGAACTTTAGTCTGGCCCTCCTCGTAGGTGGTAGGATCAGGGTTGACCTCATCCGAAGCCCTAGAAATGTCTCCGTCATCCCTCCATTAGAATCACCATGATCGACCCCATTGTTGCTAGAACCCTAATCTTTATCATCATTATTAGGGTGTCATCATCGCTGTCATCGTCATTATCATCCTTGTTAGCAACAACTTTGCCACTCTCTTCGTCTTCTTCTTCATCTGAATCAGAGTCTTCCTCCATGGGAGGGAATTCAAAAGATTGGAGCCTGGTGGCATCAATTTCCTCTCTTTCAGGGACCTCAATCTCTTGCTCCAATTCCTTGATTTTGGCCATAAATTTTTAACCAGCATAGGATCGAGAGAAGGAAAACTTAAATCTGGACACTTCTCTGTATTATCGAAACAAGCTAACATAATAGCATCTTTATAAGAATTTACGATGATGTCATTGAGAGAAGTGCTCAAAAATTGAGACACTTTTTTAGCCTAAAAAATGGTTTTGATGGCCTTGGATAAAGAATCCTTTTTCTTTTCCAATTTCTTTCTAAGAGAAGTACTCTTCTTCTTGAGAGAAACATGTTTTAACATTAACCCTGGCCTTTTCATCCTCAGACTCTTTCAGAGTCATTTTCAAAGCCAAGACTTCATTAGCTAAGATCTATCTAGCCTTCCTATCCTTAGAAATTGTAGATTCTACTTGAGCAAGAGAATCTCTCAATCTTTCTTGTTCCCGCACCACGTTATCTCTAGCAGTAGTTAAGGAAGTAATCTGGCTATTTAGTGTTGAAACTTCTTCTTTGAGCTTTAACGTCTCAGTAGAGGACTTAGAAACATTTTCTTGAAGAGAGTACCATCTTTTAGAGATCTAAAAGGAAAAGTAAAACACGAGTCAAGATTTAGTATAAAAATAGTAATAAGAAAATCAAGCAGCAGGGAATGTACCAGAGGTTGTTGTTTAATGAGAGATCGACAATGAGTAAAACATGAGTCAAGATTTAGTATAAAAATAGTAATAAGAAAATAAAGTGGTATGGAATGTACCAGAGGTCGTTGTTCAATGAGAGATCGACAATGACTCGACGTATTAGGTAGAGAGGTGGGCGGCTGAATAGAAGAAAATAATAAAGAGCTCATAATTGATTGTACAACATCCTTAAAATCATTAGGAGGCATTGGTGATGAGGGTCTAGATGGATTCAACTCTTGGGGTGGAGTTGAAGTGCTAAGATCTTTCTGCATTTAAGCAATGACATTGGGAGAATTAGATATGATAATATGGGACATAAAGTCATCCTTTGAGGGTACTACTTTAGCGTGATCAGCAGTTGTGGAGGGTAGGTCAACTACAAAAGAAATGAGACAAAGAATAGGACCCTCAGAAGTGCTTACGCTAATGAATTCACCCTCTTCGAGGGTAAGAGAAAACTATAGGTCAATAGTTTTGGCTTTCTAGAGAGTGGGTCTAGCTGCAGCCACTATGCTTAATTTCCTTTTAACAATCATTCTTGACTTAGCAATGGCTTGGGTAAAAGCTAGAGCATCAGATTCTAAAGATGGAGAGAGTGGATCCTTTGTAGTTATTTCAGTCTGAGGAGTATCTGTTAAAACCAAAAAAGAATAGGTTAGCAAAAACAATCTAAAGAATAACACGACAACAAGTTATAAACGATACATTTAAGTTTACCCAGTTAATCGATACAAATAAGAGGCAATGGTGAAAAATTCATGGATTCACCTGGAGATAGGAAGCGTTTTCTTTTTGAGGTATGTTGGACAAGAGGAGGTTATCCAAGAATCCTCTGGCCTTCTTGTAGAAGGGAATGTTTTTGGAGATTGCTGGGAGTCAGTAAAGTAAGCCTATTCCCAATGCGGCTTGAGGTAGCAGTCAACAACTTTACAATTCTTTTAACTTCATCATCAAGATCCTTAGGAGCAGGGCCTAATAAGAAGACATTATTCAGCGAAAGAAAACAAATTAATAGAAATAATGGTAATGGTCAACTTATGAGGAAAGGAAAAGGCTCCACTAATATTTGGGAAGCACTTGACGTAGAGAAACTGCGTTTCCCAATCTTTAAATTTATTTATTCCCTTTGAAACCAATTTCTTAAGTGGGCTAGCCCAGAAAATCTGGCCATTTAAATTGCTAAGTTTGACGAGGTGTACTAAGTAATTAAGAACTTCAACACTTAAAGAAGGAATGCCCGACTCTAAGGCCATGAGCTCTAAGGAGATGAGGTATGTATATACGTTGGGTGATAATTGAATATGAGCTATGTCAAGGTGACTTAGAAACCTCGGCAAGAACTCAAGGAATGGAATAAAACTCCCATGCCAAATATCGATGGAGGTGTAAGTAAAATATCCTTTAGAAGGATTTTGGATGGTGTAATTATCCCTAGGAGGAATAGCTTCAACTCCTATAATTCCAAAGTCATTGAGGATTGCGTCTACTTCGTCTTGAGAGGTTATAAGAGAACGCCTTGAAACAACATCGACTTTCTTTGAGGAAGATTCTGATGGTGAAACCATATCCTTTTCAGATCTCTTAGAAGTCCTTTTTAAACCTATGATTCTGCCAGGTGATATAATTTCATCAAAATTATGATTTATTCAAAAAATAATACCTTTTCGAAGATGTTGGAAGCTTATTACAACGGTACAAGTACATACCATGGCACTTGGTTCCATGCCTTTGAATGGGTCAAAAAATTAAAACTGTGTGAACCATTGAGCTTTCAATGGTGTCAAACCCATTAGCAACATTGCCCAATCAAGTTAAATATACCTTTTAACAATGTCGAAACCTATAGATTTTATTCTACTTAAAAATACATACATTGCCTAAACACCATACTCTCATTTAGTCGAAAGATTCAAACAAAGTGACTTTAATACCAACGAAAGGACCTCAATATGTTTTGACAATGTTTATGTTGAGAAAATGATAGTACATTCCTATTGACTATTGTGGGTTTCAAACGAGTCAAAAGGGTAAGATAGTATTTCGAAAGCGTGCAAACAGCTAGACTTGTCTCAATTTTGGGGGTTTCGACTAATTCGAAAGGTTGGTTAAGGGTTTCAATGGTAACAAAAGTATATTTTTCTTAATTCAATTCATAGCGAGGGACATTAATTTTTTACCTAAAATATCCTCTGAGATAAATTAAAACCAATCATAATAGGATTCAAGCTTAAATTTGCATCCAACAACAGCAAAAAACCCCAATTTGGCAAATTCAAGCTCAAACCCTAATTCATGCCACAGATTAGCAAAAATCGGCATAAAACTAGGTTAGAGTCATCTTAAATGGATGAAAAACTTGAATCGAATTTGAAATTTGAAATAGTAACATGAACTTAAGCCCTAAAAATTTGAAATGAAAATTGAACATGAAAAATTGGTTTTTAATATAGAACAATGGATATTCACCTTAAAATTGAACTTATGTCTCTTGAAATGATGAATTTAATGAGACATTGAAATATTTGATTCTTGCTCCAAGGTTATTAATCATAGGTAAATGGAAAGGGGGAAGAAGGAAGCATAATTTATAAGCAAAGAAAATGCAAGGAAAGCCATTAGATCAGACATAAATAAACAGCCAGGAATCATTCGAGAACATCAAAAGGCGGGAAAAATTTATGCCGAAATAATGATGAGTGTCAACGCAGTTGACTTGAAAAGTCAAGAGCATCCCTTTGCTAAGGGGGGCAAATGCTATCATCAAAAATAACTTAAACCTTGCCGAAGCCTAAAAGAACACAAAAGAATGCTTCTTGAAGAACGATGGCGATATGAAGACCTTTCGAAAGAGTCGAAGGGATGCTCCTACAAATATTGGATAAACTAAGGGCTTCCGAAGAGGTCGAAAGGGGACAAGGCTACTCTTCTGCTTCAATTGATCCCTTCAAAATATTTGGTTCTGCATGCATAAAGGGGTTTCGCATATGTTAAAAATGCCTTTCGATGGCATCAAAAGAAAGGTTCCGCATCAAACAAAGGAATTGTTTTCGAAAGCTACCTTCAGCAATCATCTTCTGTCTACGAAAAAGCTTCCTTTGTTACAATTGACCTTTTGCAATGACCCATCCCCACCATTAAATCCTTTCAAAACTATCCAAATGCCCTTCCTCACTCATTCAAGTAGCAACATATCAAGTTTACACCAGATCTTAACAACAATGAAGAATCCCAAGAAGCCTTCTACTATACTACAAACCTTTTGAAACCAAGCAAATACCCTTTTGACAGCGTCGAAAGCTTCCAAAGATGCATACAAGTGGAGTTCAAACCGATTTGACACCCAATGATGGAAGGAAGAACCAAGTGTTTTGAAAGCCCGAACAAAGAAAGCATCACCACCTTTTGCAAGCCTTGCATGAGTACCTGTCAAGTACATATGAACATCCTTTCTTCTTACTCAACACATCAACAACAAGATGAGGTTCATTCCTATACCTTCCGATGAAGTCGGAAGCACCCATGTCCTATTCGAAAGCAGTGTTAAAAAGGCACTCTGAATTCAATTGCGGCATAAGGTCATCAAGACACCCTTTCGACCAAGTCGAAAGGACTTGGTGCGAAAGGGTCCAACCTGCGCCTATAAATAAGAACCTAGGGGTGTTGTTGAGGGGAACCGAATTCATTCATTATATACTTATTTGTTTCTTGAATTTATAAATCCTAGTTACTGAGTTAAATTGGAGATTTCACTTTCTTGTAATACTTAAAACCATGTATTCATGAAAGTCGTCAATAAAGCAAATACATGGTACTTTCGAATACATAGATTCTAATTCAATGCTTATATATGGTATCAACATTGGAGTGTATGTATCACTACATTTTGAAAAGTACCTTTTGAAGTAGTAGGATCCTTCCGACACAATTAAAACCCATTAGGTCCCATTAGGTCATAACCATAGATTACCTCAACCTATTTAAAAGGTGGTTTCGAAAGATCCTTAAATTACTTCAACCAATTCGAAAGGTGGCTTCGAAGGGTCTTAGATTACTTTCAACAGATTCGAAGGTGGAATCATAGAGGTCATTCAAACCTCTAATCTCACTTTAGGGTGTTGACGAAATTTCTTGTTAACATGAAGGAACTTCGAAAGTAGGAGATCAAGCTCCTGAAGATGCTGATTTTGCAGAATTTTCTACTACTAAAGGATTCCTCCCTTTTCCATCATTTTAATGCCAATAAAGAAGCTATGTCTTTTTCTGCATCCACCGTTTTATTATCTTTTAGTTAAGATATTATTGATATTGATTGGATTGCTCACGTGTTCTTACAAATATTGAAAAAAATTGGACAAGATTTTATCAAAACAGTAATGATATAGCTTTGTTTCTATTTGGTTATCTGTCTTGTAATTGGTTGACTTTAAGCTTATGCATTTATTAGTTGTATGATTTTTGGTTTGTGAGGTTAGATTAGTTGCATCATTCACTTTAGCACATGATTCTAGTCTTTTGGCATGAGTTGTATAACTTGTTAAAAAATGAATCAAATCAGATTCGGTTTAAGTAATCAAAGCGGTTACTTTGTTGGTCAATTCTAATTGAACTCACTTTGGGCTTTCAATTCCTAGGAAATCTAAAGATGAACAAAAATAAAAGTGGAAAAGAGTATCATTATTATCTCCATGCAATTACTACTATCACTTTGGCAGGATACAACATTCGATTCTTCCCATACTTCAACATTGTAATATTTTGACATTCAACTAATTGGTTTCAACCCATTTTCTTCCAATTTATCAACATTCGTTACAAATTCATTATATTCAATTTTTATTCAATTCAATTTATGAAATTCCAATTTGTTTCACCTTTTTTTTTTGAAATTTAATTTTCTTTGGTAGATATTTTCACTTAGAAATTCGGAAATGAACACTGGCGATGCTGCAGTCATCTCTAGAATTTGTTCCCCATGGACCAAGCACCTCTGAATACCTATGACATCTATTTGGATTGAAATGATATATACCCATTATTTATGCGAGGAGAACATGGGATGTAGGTTCAGACAAAAGCGAAATATAGAATGTGCATTCGACATAGATGAGGTTTATGAGTTTTACTGATTGGATTTCCATAGTTCAACCTTATAATATTTTGTAAGGCCGAATTCTTTTTTTAATAAAAGTAAAAAGAATATTTCCCTCTGTTTAATCAAACTCTGTTTTCTAACATCAATCTGGATTCACTCACAGTGATAGACACACTCAGTACCACACTTAGCTTAATGGATTGCATCAACAAAGTAAGTTAGATGCCCTCTGCATTGAATCTAGTTACTCACCCTTTAATATTTGTAGTTTCTCAATTTTTATTGTGTGCAGGATGGTCAATGTGATTTAAACAATGGAATCAAAAAAAATGAAGAATTCACTTTGGATAACCCTAATGAATTTACAAAATGAGGGAATTAGAAAATAGAAAAACTTCAAAAACATTTAAAGACTAGGCCAGGTCATAAAATTTTAAGTTCAAGGACAACATTTTTCAAAGTTCATATCTCAGATCCAAACCCATGTCGATACCGAATCTCACCACAAGAAACTCGCCTCCATATTGAAGCACCACCATCAAGCATCATTGCCGCCCTAAACCTAATTTGGTCCCCATCGTCTTCCCCATAAGTCATTGACACCTCCACCAGATTTTGTCGCCATCGACTCTCAAAACAAAAAATCCTACCAACATCGACCGTTGCATCATCACATAGCACCACCAACCAACATCTTCTCTACCGTACACCAACATAGATAAACAATCAAAAATAATAATATTACATAGTTGATTTTCTTGAAAAAAATTGAACTAGCATTAGATGCACAAAATGCTATATTCATAAAACTAGCATTGGATGAACGTAATGTTACATGTATTTTTAGATATAAAAAATGCTGAATTAAACCGAGCATTATATAAATATAATGCTATATTCATTAAAAATGCCAATAAAATATAGAGAAAATATTGTTCAAAATGTTTATGGTAAAGAAGAAAGAAATATTACTTACCACTAATATAAATGATCATTCCAACTGAAATAATATCAAAATAAACTACAATGATTTTAGTCATTGAATCACGATTAAACATGTAAGACGGTCTCAACTTTAATGGCTTTTAAGTAAACAAAAGGAGTTCGAGTAATTTAAGTGGAATCATAATACTCAAAAATGTATAAAATATAATCATAAAAAATAATTTGGGTTCATCCCAATAGTTTATAAATTTTATATACTTTCCTAACTATTCAAACATGTCATTTTTTCCACATTTTTTGTTTTTATACACTGTAACAACCCAAAATTTAACCCGTAATAATTAATTCGTTAATTAATTAGATAATAAAATAACTTTGTTAAATTATCAGAATTAAGCCACGGAAGTTGCACCATTGTGTCCATGGTAACTTTCTGGTGAATTTTCATATATAGAATGTCAAAAACCAAGCTACTATGATCAAGTTATAAAATAAACAAAATAAGTAGAAAACGAAATTAGGCAGGTTGACTTGGGCACTAGGCGGTCCGCCCGCTTGCTATTTTAGGGAAAAACGAACGATTTTTCATTCGTTCAAATGATGGTATGATTTTTTTAACCGAGTGACGTGTTTTGCATTCTTTTGACCAATCCGGTCTATCTATTTTTGCATCTAATGGGTCATATTCAGCCTATGACGTGGTTGCATCCTATTCAATCTCCAAATCCAACGGTCCGAGATCTACTTTTATCCCTATAAATAGACCCCTAGACCTAAAACTTTTTCTCATTCTAGGTTTTCTCCAATTGGGTTCACCTTTCTAGAAAGGACCCTAAACGGAATAATTTTTACAAAGGAGAAAATCGCTATAAATTAAATTATTTTACAACTCCAAGTAAATCCGTCAAGATAAAAGGAAGAGCTTAGGACTGGAGGTGAATGGTTGTAATTATTTTAAGATTTCTTTAAGTAATTTAAAATAATAGGGTTTCCAATAGTTGTAGTTTTACTACGATTTTTGGAATAGCCTTTTAAGTAGTTTATTTACAGTTTTTTTAGAATTATTTTCAGTCAATTTTCTTTTAGCTATTTTTTCAGTAATTATAGTTTATTTATGTTAATTATAGCTTTTCCATTTATTTAGAGTATTTTAGTTTATTTATTGTTATTTATACGTTATTTACGTCTTCTTCCTACGCTTTGGTTTTCGTCTATTTTCAATTTTCTTCATTCCTCCTTCTTCGCGTATGGATTAAAATAAGATTAACACCAATATGGATTAAACTGTAAGAAAACTGAAATAATGGAATATAAGATCTAAATTTCGAAGACTATACTATAAATGGAATTGGACTGAAATTACGCCTAATTATGACGTTGATTGGACTGAATTAAAAAGATTGGTCTAGTTATAACTTAGAATTATAACTAAAAGGAGTAAAAGATGAAAGAAGCTTATTTTCACACTTAGACCTTTGCTTAAGTAATAAGCATGATTATAACGTAGGTTACAATTAGAAAAAGGACAGAATATGGCTTATTTTAAGACTTAGGATAAATTAATAAGCATAGATACAGAGAAAAGTGTAAAGGCTTATTTAAATAATTTACCTAAGTTAATAAGCAAAGATGAAATTAGGACATGTACCAAATAGCCGTTCCTATTAAACAAAACGTTGGTCTCATATTAGCCTGAAGCGAGATAAGGGCACGCTTATACTAAAAATGATAGTAATTGGTCAATTAGAAGTCCAAATTACAGAGGATTTGGATAAGCGGTGCAACTAGATATTGTTTGGATGATGGGCCAATACCAACATCATTTTTCCTATTTTCTATGGACACACGGTGATCTCACGTTAGCCTGAAGTGGGATGAGGTGCACGCTTATGCTGGAGTTTGAGGTAATAAGAAGACCTAATAGGTGGAGAAAAAGTTAGCATGGGCATGGTGACAGTTACGCCTGCGACTTCCATTCGGGTGCTCCGTAATCGCTATGAGTTCCAAGCGCTTGGTATGGGTGTCTTTCGTAGACACCGTTGCCTTCTATATAGGGAGCTATATGTGTCATCCAAATCCATATTGGGTGCTTTGTGCATCTTTCGTAGATATCATTGGCTACTATGTAGGGATAGGGAGTTACATAGCGTCTGGTCCGCAGAAAGGTCTATGGAGTAGCAGGTCGATCAAAAAGGGAAGAATTAGGGTTACATGCTAATCATAGGATTAGAAACTTAGCATAATCAAAGCAGAAATCAAGGACAAGTGCAAGCAATCAAAGTTAAACTATCTTATAAAATGAGAAATATTTAATCGTACTTATTTCCAGTTTATTTCTTTCCTATTTCCTTTGTTATCCTTACTTATGCTAGAACTGTTGTAGAGTCTATTACTTTTATCTTGCTTAAAAACTCTAGTAATTGCTATCATTCATTGGACTTTTAGTCTGACCCACTCCTCTATTTCCCCCCTTTTCCCCCTATATGCAATCAAGGGAGAAGTCAGTAAATTGATATTGCTTGGAGTTTTCTCGGAGGAGATTACTATGTATTCCTTTTATTTTCAGCTTTTGTTCTTTCTATGTACTAGCTTATTACGAGGGATATTATACACTCTGATTTTTGAGACTATGTGTTTTTGTTTATGAGACATATTGGATTTTTAGACATGTATGTGGTGTTTGGTATTTGACTTATTTATGAAGCAATTCTAAAGTTTTATTTTAACTAAGTTATTAATTTATGCTTCCACTGTTTTTATCTATATTTTTCTTATGAATCTTAGTCTCTATTAGCTTTAGTTATACCTACAACGCACCATGCATTTTAACGTCTCCTTTTGGGTATATTAAGGGGTATGGGGTGTTTCATACACAAACACACACATATATTTGTATGTATGTTTTTATGATTATCATGACAATTCCTTGCTGTTATCCATAGATATATCATCATATAGAAAGTATTTTTTCTCCTTTCCAAAGGACAAAAAGAGTACATGCGATCAGACGTTGAACAAGAAAGCCGCACAAGTTCTTAAAAGCAATATTTTCTTGAATATATTATAAAGGGAATCATATGATAAGTTAGCCTGTAAACTGTCGAATATGGATTTAGATAGTGCCATATTTGTATCCGTATCCGAAATCATTTTTGGATATCGGATAACCGTATCCATAGATGCAGATGGATATCAGAAATTTATTGGATATTCTTCAATTAATTCAGATATAATAAACATAAATAAATAAATGAAATTTTTTGATTTGTTATAAATTCATTTCAGTAATAAAAATATAAAAAATAATAAATATGCTAAGAAAAATAATTTTAAACTTCAAATATTGATTTGTATACACATGCTAAATTTTTTTACCTAGATAAAATAGTAAATGATAATTATTTTATGAACTAAAATACAAAAAAAAACAATTATAATCTTGATAAAAATCGAATGGATAATTATCAGATGTGGGTTGGCCATATTCGCATCTATTTTTCGGATATAGGATATTTTCTTATATTTTGGATACGGATATATACGGATTTTGGATTTTTGAGGTACCCATTTACAACCCTAATGGTAACAAAGAAGTGAAAATGGTTTCGGCAATTCCCTTTTTGTGACCTACGGATTTTTCTCCTCTACATTGCCTCCCTCTTTTCCCACACTTCCATCTCATATCTCCTGTTCCTTCCTCCACCATCTCATAGAGAAAGGGTATGTCCTAGAAATAATTATATAATTATTTACAAATATCTAACTCTATAACCAATCTAATTCATAATAAAGGTATTTGAATTCTATTATATACTTTTATATATATAGATATAATTAATTAAGTACATGATTTAAAGTCTATAAATAAGAAAATCCTTAAATGAAATATTATGCGATTGTAGTTGTATATGGTTGCAATCATGAGTAATTAATCATAGTATAAAATAATATTTTATTTTAGATATTCTTGTTCAAGATATTTTAAGATCGGATACTGATTCGTCCGTTGAGACCAGAGCATGTAACGCTCTTCAAATATTGGGTAGTGTATTACTCGTGGCTGCTGGAGACACCAAGATGTTAGATACTAATAGTTATTATATAATTATAGAATAAATTACTCGAAAGTTTCCTGTTGGTTAATAATAACTGAGGTCAAATAGGAAATCTTGAAGCGATGAAGTTACATAGCTCTCTCGATTTGAGAATATTATTGAACTTAAATATGGATACTTCACTTTGATTATAGTCAGACATATACCAATGTTCATTATTTGAGCATATTTTTTTGATTACTTTGTAAATTAAGATTGTATGTATCCGTGTGTATACCGATGGATGATTTTGGAGTATTTCCTTATGCTTGCCGAAGCCACATTCCCTTTAGCTCAGGAAAGTTCATTCTTTTCACATGTAGATAAGTTTCCTTAATTACTATGGAATTTAATAATACATGGGCTGAGATAGAAAGAAATTGCAAGATGTCATAAAGAAGAAAATACTAATAAATGATTAGAAATTAAACATTTTTTGTTGTTACTTGCTAACAACTAAAAAATTATTCATAGTTACTTATTGTTTTATTCAAAGTAGATAAGAGAGTTTTATGCAACTAACTCAATTAAATTTCTTAGTTTTTATAATATGGTTACGCATTTTAGGAGACTTCAAGATTCTAAAATATATTGGATATTATAAAGCATTAAATTTAAATATAACCGCTCCAAAGATATATATCACAATATGCCTATTCAAGTGACATAAAGTAGTTGATCTAGTTTGAGTAAACTAGTTTCATATTACTAAACCTAATAGACATAAGGTTTATTATTTATACTGAAACTGTATATAATAGACTTAAGATATAACAACATTTGGAGGATTGAATATATTCATCAGATAATCCAAAGTTCACATATATAAAAAGTATCATGTTAAGAAATTGTAGTAAATTGATTAATTATTTTGATGATAATGGACATGCCATAAAGAAATTTTAGTAAATTAATTAATTATTTTGAGTACATGCTTATTAATCATAAACAAGTTTGGTTTAAATGCAAAGATCAATAGAATGAGCCACCACAGTTATTGTTGAAGATCTCGAAAAAGAAGAGTTAAAGTCATAGATCAGTTCATCAGAGAAGAAAGTCGAAGACTTATGAATGTGTTGATTTAACACTTCCCAGTGATGATTATAATGGAGAAGAGGGTGAATGAAATGAGTAGGTATTTATTTTGAGTACCATACTGATATATAAAGTATTGATGTATGTGATGGGTGTTTATGGATATTGATACGTAATGTATATTGATGATGTGGATACTGATATGTGATGGATATTGATGGATATTTATATGTATTGTATTCTGAAATTTGAATTTTATGTTGTTTGGGTAATGTATTGACAATGTAATGATATTTTGGTGCTTTATCGATATATTTGTGTTATTAGTATAATGTTGTATTATTATACATGTGAATGTGGAATCAAGGTAAGAAAAGCAGTGGAAATGCTGTAAAATGTTTCGGCAAAGATGTCGGTCAGTCTAATTTTTCCATTTTAAAATGGTGTCGGTAGAGCATCGACACAGTGTAGCCTTGGCATCGGTATATATATTTTTGACATTTTAAAATGGCGTTAGCATGACTTCGGGATGACATCAGTATTTACATGGTGTCGTCAGAACGTCGGTATATATTTTCTTAGGGTGTCGGCGTGATATTGGTATGTAGTTGGTACGATGTCCTTGTAAAGCCACTCAAATATCAGCAATAAAATTGCATCGGTATGGCATGAGTAAAGCGATCTAATCATTGGAACGACGTCAAAAACTATTTTCCATCGAACTTTTAACCGATGTTGCATATATTGTCAGTGCGAGGTCGTTAAATCATTTACCAATGTCGCACTACGCCATATTAACCTTGGTAAAAATGGTTTTTTATTTTGGTGACAACACTCAATTTTAGAAACCATATACATATAAATTATATAAAATTTTCCTATTCATTTATAACATTTATAATTTAGTAGTAAATATTTAATATATATATATATATATATATATATATATATATATATATTGTTGATTAACAATTAATCAAAATTACAACTTTATTGTAACTTTTTGTGAATTGTAACAATTATAATTCACATTACAATTTACAATTATTTTAAATTTACCTATTTTTAACTTTCATAATTTTAAATTTTAAAAATTTCAAATTCGTTTTTTATAAGGTTTATTAGTTAAATTTTTTAAAAAAATTTGTTTGTTTATAGCCTTTATGAATACAAATTTAGAACAATTTTAAACTTATAAATAACCCTTATAAACATTAGTTCTAATTTAAAACAATTCTAAATAAAACAATTTATAACTTTTATGACTCCAAAATTTATCAACGGTTCAAATTTATTCACAACGTTTATGAGTTTAAATTTAAATTTAGAACACCTCTGAATTTAGATTTTGTATATATTCAAATTAACATAATGCAGACTCTAATACCATTGTTGGGTCATGTGCATCAAACAGTGCATAAAAGGGGCAAATAAAAAAAAATCCTTTTCTAATTTATTATGCACTAGATTTTTATAGTGTTATCTTAAATAATGTGGATAATAATAAATCACATTTCAAATTTTATTAGATGATTTTGATTTGAATTTGAATTTTAAGATATATTATGTTATCATTATATTAATTGTGTTAATCTGATTTACCGTATTACCATTTATTTGAAATGCAAAACAAGATAATTTATTATCAGATTAAATAATATTTTCTTTATTTAATAACAAAATAATATTTGTACAATAAACACATATATAAATGTAATTAATTTGGATAAGTATTATCTAAATGATATTCACTAATAAAACAGTTTTAATACACACACACACACACACACACACACACACACACACATACATACATACATACACACACACGCACGCACATATTCATAGTCACTTATTGGTATTTATGGTTTGAAAGGACTCAAAGGACGTTCAATGGCTTCTGCTAACCCGACTTATGTTATTGCATCATTTAGTTATAATCGGGTTGCAAAATCTAGCCATAAATTTGCCATAAATGTATTCTTTAAGGAATGTCTTAAGAAAGTAAATGTCGCATTCACAACTTAAATTTGAAAATTGTTTACAACAGTTGGAGACATAACATGGTCATAAGCACCGACATAGTTAACATTTCTGACGAGTATAACTTCTTAAACACTTCACACCTGTTGGATAGCTAAGTTTATGTTTCTATCTTTATAGCTTTACTTCTTTCACGTATATGTATATAAAACCAAATTAATATGTATATATATGTTCTAGACTCTTTTCAATTTGTTGAGCTTATTTAAGTCTAGTAGGTTGTTATGGTATGGATTTTCTAAGCTATGAAGCTATTATGTGTAGGAGTGGATGTTAAGCTGTTGCGATTGGTTGCCTCCTACTGGCTCTTCAAGGATTCTACTTTATACGTCAGATTTAGTTGCACTTCTATTACCATGCCTTATGCCTTTCTGACTTTCTTTGATTGACGTTTGTTTCAACACTACTCACGATCCTAGTATCTTATTTTGGATCCTAGTCTTTTGATTGGGGACAGTTTCTTCTTCTTCTTTTTGTAAGGGTTTTTTTTGCTACCTACTAGGTTTGTTGACAATACCTTTGTCATATAAAATTACATTAGTGCTCTTCTCGTTGAAACTAAAACTGTATAAAATAACATATAGCAATGAACTGTCATTCACCATATGGTCTACGAACTTTATCGCTAAAACTAATATGGTTAAACCATATGGTTAAAACTAAATGGTTAAAACAAAAAAAATTAGTGCATCGAGATTTCTGATATGATCTACAAACTGTTAATTACCATATAAAAAACAAATATTGAGAAAGTGAAGATATTTTCTCTAACACATACAGTAAACTTAAAAAATTCATGTATTTTACACTAAACATAGGAGCGATATATCGATAAATGTTTGACAATATATCGGTAACAATATTTAAAGTGATATTTAAAAAAAATATTGGCTTAGGAGTGATATGAGATATATCAGCGATATACCAGTGACATAATCTGATATTAACTACATAGCTCGAATCTACCATATCGCAACGACCTAAGTATAATATATGTACCTTGAGTTTGCTCAACAAATATATACAGTTATCTTACCTCGTCTATTCAACATATTAATAATACTACACATAACATCCCTTATTTGAGTTTGCTCAACAACTAAGGCGTTTGGAACTAATTTATTTATATATATATATATATATATATATATATATATATATTTGTGTGTGGTAGAGGACAACATTATATTGAAGATTCACAATCTTCAATATATATTATATTGAGTGATATCGACTTATGGAGTAATGTAATTCTTATGAATTAGTCTCATGAATCAAGTGTCAGATAAATCGAAAATCATGGTATATGTACATTTACGTATATATTTATTCCTTAAGTCTAGTTAAGGTTTCTTCAACATTCCACCTTTAATTTATACATTCATATTATATAAGTTATATTATTATATAACTTTTATATTTCATATTATATATATAATAGTCTTATGTATAATATTGCATTAAATAAATATATTTAATTAACTAATATTTTAATTAATTTATATTAATATAACATTTCTATTTAATATTTTATTATACAATATAACCTTTATAGTATAACACATATATCATATACATGTGTATATTATTTAATTAATTTACCTTTTAATTGATTTATTTAATCAACTTATTTAATTGAATTATATTAGTTTCAAAATTTATTTGACATACATACACGTATACTTATGTCACTTCAAACATTTTTAAAATAACATAACTACCATAATATTTATAATACATGTATTTATTTTTTAAATAACTTATTTAATTAATTTGATTAAAATTATTAATAAAATTTTAAATTTTAAATTAATTTGTATTATTTTTCAAACTTTTTGAAAAACTTTGTTATATTATGACTTTATAATATATATATATATATCTTATTTGGCATTTAACTTTTAAATTTAAAATCTTAAATTTTAAAATTTTCAAATAATTTAAAATTTTATATTTTAACATTTATAAGATTTTTCTTATTTTAAATTTAACTATAAATTTAAAACTTTTACTTTTTAGTTTCAAAACAAATTTAAAATTAGCCCAAGGCCTTATTCAAATTAGGCCTTTTCTATTAGGGATAATAACCTTTTGGGCTTACCTTATCGTTTCGAGTCAGGCTAGTAGCCAGGTAGGACATAATACCTGATTACCCAGATTTAATGTTGGACACTACTTTTCTAGACACTCTACATTATTGGTAGGCAACTAGTTAACCTAACATAACTATTTTAGATGACATATGCTATTTGGCTCTGATACCATTGTTGGAATTGGGCCAGCCCGCAATAGAAGTTTTTGGTAAATTTCAATTTTTACCCTATTGGATCTTTATTGGGCATATGAAGTTTAACTTATTTAGAATATTTCTGAATTTTAGTTAAACAAAAATATTTTATTTTATTTAAATTTATAAATTATATAGTTTTATTTATTTTATGTCTTAACACACACACATATATGTATATGTATGTATATGTATAAGTGTATTATATACACATATATCTATGTGTGCATGTGTAACACATCAACCTGTATAAGGTATAACATGCTCATTTATAGATATTAGGATTTACATTGCAATGGACACATTATCTCATCCAATATGCAAGCATATATTATCCAAATATATGTATGCACATATATAATCTTATTTATATAAATATTATAAATAAATGAATATATAAGTATATAAATAAATATATGTGTATTAAGTTTTTAAATAATTTTAAATAAGTATATAAATATATTTATATATATGTTTATATATTTATATATAAAATCATATGAATAAAATATTAAAATTACATACATATTATCATAATAGATTTATTTAAATATAAATAAATTATTTACATATTTTAAATTAATTTTTTAAGTCATGTATAATACATATGAACATATATATAATTTTTTTTTAATTTTTAAATATATACACACACAAAAATACGTATAATAAAAATATATATAATATAAATTAATAAAATATTTAAAATAATTTTTTTATTTTAAAATATGAAAATTCAAGTCTTATACACTGCAGCTCAGAAAATAATTTATTTATCTTGTTAATTTTATAACACATTTAACTAAATATCCATTCTAAATTTAATAAAATATTAATTAAAAATTAAGTTTGAAATTTTATATCTAATCTTAAATTCCCAGAAAATCGTAAATGATATTTTATGTTCTGAAAAGATTTTCCACAAAATTTTTTAATTTAAAATAATTTT
This sequence comes from Allium cepa, assembly GCA_030765085.1. NCBI lineage: Eukaryota > Viridiplantae > Streptophyta > Magnoliopsida > Asparagales > Amaryllidaceae > Allium > Allium cepa. The sequence continues at coordinate 91,561,005 of CM060946.1, read as the reverse complement.
CATTTTTTCACTAAAATTAAATAATTAATTTAAAAATAAAAAATTGTTTTTTACTTTTTATATTTCCACCGTGAACTTCATTATTGTTAATATTAATTTACAAAATATCAAATATAATTTTTATAACATATATGAATTAGTATTATTTATTTATGTAATAAATTAATTTAAATAATATTGAATAATCATAAAATATTAATAAAAAATATTATCCCAGTGCCGAAAAATTATGATAGCTTTAATTCTTTACATATAAAATTATTTGACTATTTTTACCTAAAGTATGATGTTGTAGTTAATTGCAAACAATACATATATAATTAATATATATCAATAAAAATACACTTCTTTGAACAAACATTGAGTCGTGCGGTGATTTTTATGGCCGATGTTACTTTACGTTTCCTGACTTCATTTCGTTCCTCCTCTTCCCCTAGTTCTTTTGTATCACCGCTCTCCGTCTTCTACCCCTCATGTCCTCCTTATCCAGCAAGAACCCGTCAACTCGTCCTTCTGTTGACTTCCCTCGTCTCGCATCCAAAGTTGCTGCTTCTATTTAGGTTGTGACAAATGGATCTGTTCCTTCGTCGACTTCATCTAGCCCCTTTATTTGCAATTGATTCATCTCTGCAAGACATAGATTCAAATTGCCTCCTCTCTTGGATTTGCTTGCTACATATATTTGCAAAGGTATGAAAACTCCTTTAAACCTTTGCTGGCTGCTTGTTCCAATCGTGGATAGTGGATATCTATTTATTTCTATGATGTTGTTGAGGCTACTGGTGATGTAGAAATAAGTTTGGATAAGGAAGTGGTTTTGGCTGATGTATGCGAAGTGGAAGGGCCTATTTTTTTGTCAAGTGCACTAAGCACTCAAACTGTTTGTGTAAATGCCAACGTTGGTTGTCGGCCTAATATTGTTCTTGACACAGTTGCTCGTAATTCATCCTCTAACCCTACTTCTAAGTGGTCGTCTCTGTTTACTGCCTTGCCCATAAACGCTGGTGAAAACTTTCCTCGCTCTTGTAACTCCGTTGAGTTGGATAAAGCGATGGTTCCTCCAACTAAAGTGTTGGAAGCAGGGACGACATTTTTGTCAGATTATTAGTGGGATTTTTTATTGATTCTAATCCAGTATGCCAAGTAGATAGAGATCATTATCGTCCACTTTGGAAGTTAAGAGGTGACCTTCGTGTTTATTTTGATAATTCAATGTTCCTTTTCAGGTTCTCCAGAAAAGAAGAGCCACTTCTGTTCTGGAAGCAGATCCTTCCATTATTGAAGGTCAACCTTTCATTATCACTCATTGGTGTCCGACTGTAGATAATGTAAAGGAAAAATTCTATATATTCCAGTTTAGATGCATTTTTCTTATATTCCTTCAATGTTGCAACCCGTGATCGGGCTAAATTGGTTAGTCAAATTTGTTGGAAAACTTAATTTTTTTGATGCTAACATCGTAGCTTGTGATAGGCTAGTGTATGCCCAGGCCCTTATTGAAATATCTCTGGATAGACCTTTGCTTTTCCAGATACCCGTTCATATTGCAGAAGGACATGTCCAATTGTCGATGTCCGTTACAGTTGGAAATATGATATTTGCACAGCTTGTCACACCTTCGGTCACCTTAAGGAATCTTGTACTCTTCGGATTGATGTCCCCCATGTAGACTTACTGATAGGATACCACTTCCTCGTCCGATCTTGAAGTGGGTTTCTAACCCTCGCTTGCCTATTGTTGCTCCGTCCGAGTCAGAGATTACTATTTCACCTGCAGCGGTGGTTGTGGATCCTCCTTCTTCTATCCTAGTTGTGCCTAGTGCTGTGGATGATGTTTTTCTATATTGTCTAAAATCGTAGTGAGCGAGCTTGGGTTCAAACACCTTCTGAAATGAGATTCAACCCAAAGACTAGCAGCTACCATATGTATCTAGGAAGTGATGGTGAAGAGCGTTTTTTGATATATAGTGTTGAAGGGGATGGATTGCTCTTATGTATGAATGGTGATGATGGGAATGTAACAAGTTTACCCTAGAGGATGAAACATGGGATATGGAATATTTATACTCTCCTAAACCTCGTAACTATGTGCCTAATATGGCTTCGATCTTTTCGGGGTATTTGTAACAACCCTAGATTTTTGACTATATATTTTAAATTTGACTTTATTTTATTTTAATTGTTTTAAATTTATTTTTATTTCAAATATTTCATTTTAAATATAAATGCTGATCTATAGTTCAAAATAGTATAAATTGGACATTTTACTGAAAAAATGAATTTTTACTCAAACTGTTTGAACTTTGACTTTTAAAATTTAAAATTAAAATCATTTTAAATCTTAAATTTTATCTTTTATTATGAAAATAGATGTAATAACTTGAACACTGCTTTTCGTTTCGTTGAAAACGGAGTTAAACTGTGAAAGTTATGTAAATTTCAATATTGAGTGCAATTTGTTTATTCTGCAATTTTGTTATTTTTATATTGTATAAATTATATTTTGTCATATTTCATTTTAATCTGGGTCAATATGTTATTGTATGTATGTTTTTGTATTATAATAATTTTAAAATAAAGTAAACAATTTTTCAAAGTCAATGGTGATTTATTTGTAATTTCTGGACATCGTTTTGGATTTTTAAGCAATTTCTTTAGATCTTTTCCTATTTTCTTTAAATTTAATATTTTTTATGTGTTAATATTTTTTTTAAGTATATTTTTTCTTTTAATATTTTTAAAGTGATGTTTGAATTTTTCCAAAGCTTAATTGAATTTATTTCCAAATTTTAAAGCCTAGTTTCCATTTTTCTGCTATTTTCTTTATTTAAATTATATTTGAATTAAAATTTATATATTTATTTGTGAATGCATTTTTACTTTTATGTTGTTATCTTTGTTGTAAATATTTTTACAAGTCCATATAAATTTTCCAAAGTTCATTCTGTTTATTTTCATTTTTCTAGACTAGTTTGCAATTTTGTGCTATTTTCTTATTTTAACCTTATATAATTGATAAATATTTATATATATCTTATATTTTGTTATATTTTCGAAATTTTGACTGGAATCGTTATTACTTTCAGTAATGTAAACTTATATGAATAAATTAAGGAAATACCAAAGGTTTTAAAAGCTTTTGAAACATAAGTCGTTTCTTTTACCGTTTCCTCATTTACTCTGTAGCAGTTTTTATTTATTTATTAGCCTTTACTTCTTTTGGCTGTATAGTACTTTTTTTGGCCGTGTATTCCAGTCTTCATTCACTAATTTTTTTTCCACTTCTCATTCATTCACGGCTAGGAGAAAAAAATTGGGTAATGGCCTCCTCTTTTTGCATTTTTTCTTCCATTTTTTCCATACTTTTGTCTTGTTTCTTTCTTCTATTTGCATGGCCTCCTCACTATTGCCATGGCCACCACTCTCTACATCTATTCCCTGCCATCATCACCACCTACACTCCAGGTCATGACCATATCCGAGCCAACCATGGTGACAAAACCCCTCAAAATCCAACCTATGCCTTGAAAACATGCTAGTTTGAGCCTTGTTGCTTCACCACTTCATTTTCCACCACCACCACCACGACCTCTAGCCGCCGCCACCACCTCTGACCAGACCACCACACACCACCCCAACATCCTTCCAGATCTGAACTTGAATGGCCAAGCCAAACCACTCCAAGGCCGAGCCCTTTTGTTGACCAAAACATGCTATTTTGCCTTAAACCCTTAACATTCTCAAGTTGTAACCCCTCCACCTTCAATGCCTTGTAGCCGTGCATTCTTGTGTTCATACCTGATCCATGCTATGTCCAAACCTGAGCCAAATACACCCCTAGGCCATGCAAAACAATAATAGAAAGCGAGGCAAAAGATCGTGTGTTCATATTGCTTTTGATTCCAAAGTTATTTCAATTCAATCGGGTATTGAATCTATGTTTATGTTTGGTTTTGTTTATGGGTTGTGACAAGATCATTGAGCTTGGTTCTCTTCCCACTTGGATCTATTGTTGTGTCATCTTGCCTTTTGGAATCCGGTTATGTCGTTTGTATTGCAATCTCCAGCTAAAAAGGTGAGTAAAGCTCACACGATATTTATACTTATGCAGTTGTGAAACAACAACAACTGAATGTGTAGAAAAATATGTGATGATATAACTGCCTGTGATTAATTATATATGATGTTAAACCTGTTAAATTTCATGTCATATCATCTGTTATTATATATATGTTGTTACTGTTCATTTTTATATATGTTTATCACACTGCAAGTTCCCTGTAGATTAGAAATCACTATGGGTTGAAATGATACATACCCGAACGGACTTTAGAATATGGAAAATCGTTATGGGCTGAAATGATAGGCCTGAACGGTTTTTATTTATTTTATTTAACTTGGGATTGCAGGTTTGAAATGATAGAATCCGGATTTTTCTTTTTAAACTGCGGATTGAAATGATACATATCTGTATCACTTGACCTAGGTTAGAAAATTATATACAGACCCGTGGTTATTTTATAAAGTATTTTGAATAATTTTAAGTATTTTAAAATATAAATTTATGGAATTTGATTTAAATAGGTTTTTAAATGCTTAAAATAAAGAAATTATGATTTTTCTATGAGTTAAAAATGTAATTAATGAATGGTTAAATGAGATTATTAAATATAACTTAAGTTTGGAAATTTGGAATTTTGGTTAAAAACGATATTTAGGTTATATGAATAAAATGGAAATTTAATTTTATTGGAAATTGGTAAATATGATAATTTGATTAAATTTGGAATTTAAGTGATTTATTAAAGTATTATTGATTTTTCTATGAATTTAAGCGGTTAAATAAATGAATGTTTAAAAGTGATCTTTTAAAAGTATAACTTGACTTGGAAATGTAAAATTGGTTTTTAGTTAAAGGTTTAAGTTAATTAAATTTTTTTATAGTTTATTTGAGAAATGGAGGAAAGATAAGTGTTAAGTTGCTTATTTAAAATATGAAGAATTGGAAACCTTTACACTTGAATTTATTTAGTAAATTGTTGAAAATTGGATGTAAGCATAAGAAATTTATTGTATAAAAAAATAATATGTTAAATGATATGTTAATGAGCATTTTAAAGGTTAAAATATGATTTTAAAAATGTTTATTAGTTTTAAATTGAAGTTTATTATTGGCTGGAATACACTAAAACCTGGAATTAACTTTTAATAGCATTCAGAAATGCTATAGTTTTCTGAATTGAACTAAAATTGTGTAAAAAGAGCTATTGCAGCATTTCTGAAATGCTGTAGTTGCTGTAATTGAACTTATAGGCTAATATTGGACTCAGGTCTATTGTAGCATTCTCTGGAAATGCTATAGTAGTCTGCAGTCTTTGCTGAAATCAAATTTAAACCTGGTTTTGAAATCTGAGCTACCGCAGCATTTCTGGAAATGCTGCGGTTGCTTTTTTAAACTAAAATTTAACTAAAACTGAGTTTTAACAGCAGTTTTTAAGAGCTGTCTTTGTTGAATTAAAATTATTTCAAGTATAACTTATAACAGCTTTATTCTCAATGCTACGAAAGGCTGAAATTTTAATAAATATGATTTTTGACTTAGTAAATGAGCTCAGAATGACTTGAACTTTGAAATTTGAATACTTGATTTGAAAGTATAATAATTACACTTTTAAAATGATTTTAATTGAATTAAATTGATGGAATATAAATTATTTAAAAGGTGATTTGAGATGATAATAAATGAATGTTATCTTTGAATTTAAAGATGTTTAAGATATGATATATTGAATGATTTGAAATGAAGTTTTGAGAAGATATGATATTTCGATATATATTAAATGTTTGAAATAATGTTTTTGAAAGTTATGATGAAATTAAAATGATTCAAAAATGAAGTTTGAAAGATATGATATTTATGTATTAAAAATGATTTGAAATGACTTGATATTTATTTTGATAAATATTTGAATTTGAAAGATATGGTATGTTGATATATTGAAATGGTTTAGAAATGATTTAATCTTGCTTTGATAAAGATTTGGATTGAAAGGATATTTTATTTTGAAGTATGAAAATATTGTTTTAAAGTTATAACCACGGGTTATAATAACGATTGGTTGTTAAAGAGACCGGGATCGGATATTGTCTTATAGCCGGCCAATTCCGAAAACCACTTTAACAACCGTGTACGCGATGGAGATTCCAGAATGAAGTAGGATGGTGGCAGCGTTTCCTTTGAGGTAAATACGTGGACCCGACTCCCGTGGGTTGGCATAAGGTGGCTAAAACAGGAGCGATTCTCGGGCCAATGAGGTCATTCCTCTGATCGGACACTCCTCTTCGATACTATGCTTTGACTTTGGATTGATTCGGTGACCACCTTTACTTTTGATTTTAGGGGAGTTTGTTTCAAGGTGGGCGGTAGCTGCGCGCTGCGCGTTTCCACCAGCCCGGATAGCAATTGGTATATTTACCCTGGCATTGGCTAGTTGTGCCGCGTCACCTACCCTATCGCGCCTTGTACGAGTTTGGTTTTCTCCCGTAACCCGTGTGATATCCTCTGGTGGCTTCCCGATCAGGAGGGACTATGATATTGGATGGACTACTGGACTATTACGTGCTAAGGGCTATATGGGTAACCCCTTAATGCTTTGAAAAAGTAAGTTTATTTTACTATAGACATTATTATAATAGCGAAATATTACTACATAGTAAATAGTTTAACGGATCCTTAGAGGATGGGCGGTCCCAAGCATCCTTTAAGTTACTTGTACCTTATATTACAGTTCACTTGAGTTGGTTTACATTGTATAAGTATGTATGTCCTGACTCGAGTGTTTTGTGTCTCTTCACGCTTGGGTCAGACTGAGTGATACAGCATTTGAGACTCACATTCGAAGTTGGAAGCTTTGCTTGAAGATCCAGCTATCTATTTCACTTTCGGTTATCCAGTTGATTCCAGTTATCCGGTTGGTTCCAGTGATGTATTATGATTCATACCTGGTTATCATGTTGACACCTCCGTTGTATCTTGTTATCTCTGTTGTATCTTGTTTGACTCTGATGTATTTATATAGTAGCTTCATGAACTACTATTTCTTTTACTTCCGCTGCATTATTATTTCTGATCTGTGATTTTTATTTATTGTATATTCTGAGATTTGCCAAATTTTTATTTACAACGCGGTATTTTGAGCAATTCAATTCCGGCACGAGTGTCTACCTATACACTTATAATGGATGCGAATGGTTGAAAATATCGGGTAGTTACAGTATTCTCATGTTATAGGGCCAATTGATAATAGCAGTAGCGATGACGATGTAACAACTCACTTTTCCATACAATTCAAGCTGACAATAAACCATACATGTCCAATCCAAATTGAATGGAAAGACAGTTACGGGAAAGAAAGAAGAAAGATGAAGAGAAGAGTAGGAGAAGAGAAATGAAACTAAAACAACACATAATCTCACAATCACAGCGGAACAAAATATAATATAATATCAATGATCTTTACAAAAGAGAAACTGTTATATACATACATCCATCAGAGTACAACAACAATCACAATTATCAGCATGGACAGTTATAACGTCCTGTCCTCACAGCTGCTGATAATTCCAATAACAAAGCAGCGAAAAATAAACATATATGTGTATACGCCTTGAAGACTCCAACTCATCTCGTAAGCTCCAATGCATCCAAGAAATCTGTAAATATGCTTGGCATGGCCCGAGCATTATGATAAAATAACACCCGAGTCAGTCGGGAAAACCAGCGTTACAAAATACATCCAATTGAACTTTTACAGTTATAAAAACCTTTCAAAATCAAAAATATTTCATAAGACCATGCCACACAAGAACACGAACGGGTTTTTACCTTACAATAACCAAATATTTCATATAAAATCCTCTGATATTATAATTGTGTGTAATATACAAGTACTTATAAATCATAGCCGAAATTGTTACATTAGTCAAATTCTAGAAAATTAGGTTCTACAACCGAAACCGAAGGCTCGTATTGGAGAATAGATTCCAATTATGATCAAGGTCTACCCACCAAATCCGTACACCTCCAGATAAAACGTACGGGAGGCTACAACACGTTGCACCTTTGCTACTCAAGACTGGTACTACCCCCTTCTCGAGTAGCACCGAATATGATTACCCGTTGGTTGCAATCAACAACCACATAATGGGATCTCGAAGTATACATGAATATCGCTTTAGACTTGGGATGATTATACCCTACTTGGGTGCGACCTACTTAGTCCTGTTGCATGTACCTGCTTTATTCATTTCCTAGGTGTGAGACTTAAAGAGATCACACTCTTACCATTTCCACCTAGCAAACCATCTTGGAATGCTAATATTGCCCTTTAGGAAACTAATGCAATACCAACATTCATCCATACAAGTTCGTTCTAGGACTGAACAAAATGCTTGAGAACTCCGTCTCCAATTCCATCATCTTCAAGATATTCTCACTCGAACGCTTAAGATGGAACAAAGTGGTTTTCGGATAATATATCCAATCTCAGTTTCTCTAAAACAACATTCGTTAGTTTTCGGTAAACTCAACCCCGGTTCTTTAGGAAATAAACAGTCAAAGATAAGATCAGAGATCACATCCTAACCATTAGTGGATGGATTTCCTTATCATCCTCCTAGAAGAACGAAACAAGATTTACACGCACAATACAATATCATCAGAGATGACTGTACCACATAACTCACGTGTTTCTTCTAGATATTTCCAAAGTCACTTTTGGGTTCAAATTCCGATAGTCAGTTATTTAACTACTGAATAACAAACATTCAATCAGGGATTTAATTACATAAGGAAAACCAACACTTGGTTAAGCACCAAGCAACACCAAGCCCCCCTTAATTAACCTTTTCATTAATTAAAACCATCTTATAAATACTTGTATCAAAATACTTTTACAAAGATATATTCACAAAGCCTTCTATTTTCAATACTTAGAAAATATCAATACTTATCTCATTGGCATAAGTATAATTAACAAACACTGAGGAAGATCTCTTTTTTACCAAATTCTAAAATCATATATGGACTACATTATAAAAATCTAAAACCCTTTATAAACCATTTATAAATTATTTCCCAAGTCATTTATAAATCCTTTATAAAACCATGAAATTATTTATAAAACTCTTTCTATAAATCTATAAACCGATTTCTAAAATTCATTTATAAATATCCATCGTTTTTATAAACCTCTTTACCTTGTAAATAATCTTCCTTTATATCTCCAAACCATATTATAAGCTCCTCTTATAAAAAACCAAGTCCGTTTACAAAACTCTATTTACGAATCTTGAAAACATCATAAATAAATAATTATTATTAACTATTAACCTCTTAAAAATAATAATTAATAATTCAAACCATCATGGATAAAACAATCGTTAAACTTTACCACATAAATAATGATAATAAAATACCAAAATATTATTAACAATCATTACTATTAATTTCAAACCATACTAATAATTTAAATAATTAATCCTTTAAAATATTTGAAAATTAATAAGAAACTTTAAACAATATTATTATGAGTAACCAACTTTTGGAACATAATATATTTCTATGATAAAAATCCATGCTTAAATCTTCAACCTAGTCATTTTGTGATGGCCCATCTTTTTGACGGTTCAAATTGACAATAAACCACATATTTCTAACTCAAACCATTCAAAATGGAGGATTGACAATGTGGTTAAATAAGAAAATAAGTAAAAAGAAGGAGAAAAAACACAGAATCTCATAGTGGAATAGCAAGGCATAATAATCAAATAAACAGTTCAAGAAGCTGTTTTATAATATACATTTGATTAAACAATTTTTGCAGCAATAATCAGAGTACAACAACATACCAATAATGATGCAGCGGAATAATACTGATAATATAATATACAAGACCCCGTCTTCGTCCTCCATAAATAATGTCTTCAAACACTGAAATGTTCAGGCTGACCCGAGCGTAATGAAAAGACAAAACACTCGAGTCAGAGCTAAAAGTTCTTATGTAAGTTAAATAAATCACAAGTAAACTGAGTGTGATAGCTTCAAAGATGTTTATGGGATTTTACATCTTTTATCCAGTGTATAATGTGCGTGCAACAACTTAAGAGATGTTACGGGATATTCCATCTCCTAAGGATCCGTCAAACTATCTATATGTAGTAAAATACCTATGTATTTAGCGTCTATCAGTAAAGTAAAGTATAAAAATAGCGTTAATGCTTTACATTGATCCATCTTAACACATTTTTAAGCATTGTCCTATAGTTTGCCTTAGTAGCATCACCAGTAACGTCGGTAGCTAGGGAGGTTCCGTGATAAGACAACACTAAAACAAAATCGTAGTGGTCGCGAATAACGATAAAAGTATGACAAAGCACATGAGGTTATGCCCAAGGTAGGATACTACCAGTTCGGGTCGTAGGGCTATTGGTAACGCATTGTAGCCACGATCTCCTACCACGTCCAACACCCCAAAATCAAATCAAGGTCCACCGATAAAGTCAACATCAATATAGTAATATGAAGAGGTGTGTCCACTAAGGGTAGCTAGCCCACTTGGCCCTGAAAAGCAGTCTTGTTTAGTCATTGCAAATTGGCACAAGTGACAGGGTCATCCATCATCGTTCTCTTTCTTCAAATCCAACAAACTTTACCAAATCCAACCACTTCTTTCTGGATCATCCACTACGTAAATAGTTGTTAAAGTGGTAACAACATTGACAGAGAGTATGCCAATAAGAGGTCCCGATCTCTTTAAGAACCAAACGTCATTTTTCACACCGGTTAGTTCTTTTACATTTCGAAAACGATTCATATTTGATATCAAAATATCACATTCACTTCAAAAATGTCACTTCATTTCAAAATACCGTATTTACTCAAATATGTCATTTTCACTTAAAAATATCATTTCAAATTCCAAGTTAGGTTATAACCTCATTTAATCACATTCCCATTTAATTTTTCAATGATTTAAAAATAAAGTGCACAGTTTGAAATTTTTAAAAATAGTCTGAATAGTTATAAATAGTTTAAAATAGTTTGAATAGTTTAGAGATTTAAAATAGTTTAATATAAAGCGGTTTGAGTATTGAAAATAGTTTATATAGTAAAAAATTTTGGAAAATCTGAATAATTCGAATATTAAAAGGATAGATTTTTAAACAGTTATATTAAAATAATTTATATTGAAAATAATATCAAATCAAACTGTTTCCTTCCATTTTAACAATCTGAACCCATGTCCAAATTTCAAATCAACAAATTCAATTTCCAATCTTTCAATTCAATTGACTCAATTTCGATTTAATGTCAAATTGACTTGATTTCAATTTCATTTTGAATTAACTTCAATTTTCGAAAATTTATTTTTAATTTCAATTTTGATTCAAATATCCAATTCAGTGATTTAAATTTCAATTCAATTCTTATTTTAAACCATTTCGATTTATATCAATTTCAAGTCCAATTTCAATTTACTGATTTAAAAGACTTAAATCAAGTTTATCCCTATTGTTCAATTTTAAGATCCAAATTCTTAAAATAATTCAATTTTCAAAATTAAAGTCATATATCAACTGCAACTTCACATTTCCAATTCAATTCTTTAAAATAATTTTCTTTAAGCAATTTTTGTTTCAACGTTTCAAAGCTTGAATTAGAAAATAAATCAATTTGTATAAATCCAAAATTTATTTCTTTTAAACAATATTATTTAATCAAAATCCAAATTCAAGATTTTTAAAACCAATTAATTTAACTAATCCGTTGTCCGTATATAATTTTATACCCTATGGCCAATTGAATAGTTATTTCAATTTTTAATTTCAGGGATGGACAAATATCATTTCAATCCAAATCAAAGTGTCATAGATATATATCATTTCAACCTATTTCTTAATTCATTCGAAATAATTCAAATAGCAGTTTATATGCTGTCACTTAATATACAGAGTGATAACAGAGATATATAAAAATAAATAAACATCCAATCATCCAAAATGTCAACAAATAAACATCCATCATAATCAACATCCAAATCAGCCAATAATTCACAACAATTTATTGGTTATCAATATCAAGTATTTGACTAGCAACTCAATTTCAATATTAATTTAAGTGGCAATTTTATTCAATAAAATTCAATTTCAATTAAAATGTCAACTTAAGCTATCGAACAGCAACTAATAACATACTTATCACTTCATAAATTTAATTCAACAAACATAAGAAGATTTAGTATTGCGTGAGTGAGTTTAATCACTCACCATTGATTTTAGCCGATAAAAATCCAAACAGAAGCGAAAAATCTCAACAGTCTCCAAATTCAACCAAATCAGTTTAATGTCGTCCGGAATTTAAATTTGAATCCAACAGAAGAAATTGTGTGTGAATTGAAGTTTATATGCAAAAGATATTCATGTTATAAGAAATTTTATTAAAATAATAATTGGTACACACGTTTAATATAAAAAAATAAACAAATTTTAATACTTACGTTTTTCTCAAGATGAGGCTTCAGATAAAGATGGAAGAACAAACTAAGATGAGGGCAGGACGTGTAGGACAAATGAAAAAAATGAAACTCATGTTTCATAAAAGATAGCTTTTGAATTTGCAAAAACGAGAGCTTTTGAATTTGCAAGCTTACGTTTGAATGATTCGGGAAAAGGAAGATTTGAAATGGAGATCTGAGCATAGGAAATGAGGCGATGACAAAAAAATGAAGGGATAAGTTTAAAAACGAACAATTTCATGATAAGAATATACCTTCAATAAAGAACAATTTGAACTAAATGAATATAAGGTGTTAGGAGAAACAAAACGTAAATGAAGAAATAAAATTATAGGTTATTTAATAATAAGGAAATGAAGGTGGGGGACAAAAATGAATGTCACGTTTTGTTTTGAAAGCTTCAAGCATTAATAATGCATAAGGAAATGTATGTAGGAATGAGAAAGTTTGCAAACCAAAGGAAAATGAAATTTTGTACATCTAAAAATGAGATGGCAAGAATTAAATATAGCCTAAAATCTAGGCTCAGGTATTAAATAGAAGGAGAAATGAACGGATCAAATATTAATAATGAGGTAACTATTTTAAAATTTAGATGCAACAATTAGTAACAAAAGAATTGAAGGGACCATGTACATTGCATAACCTTTCAAAATACAAATTTTGAAATGTAACCAAATTAATTTCATTAACCAAAATAAAACTCAATTTGTACACATTAATCTTTTTTTCAACACATAATAAATAAAATTATACTTACATTATAAATGAAAACGTTAAATTTGGTTTTCTCAAAATGATCTTTTATTTCCATTAAAATGTCCTTTCTGTTTAACCCTAAACGTACGTTTCTTTTATTAATCTATTAATTGCAATCAACGTTTTCTTTTCTTTTAGAAATATTTCAATTACATTAGTTGCAATTATTTACAAAGTTAAATTTCAAACAGATAAACTAAAATGAATGAAAAATAGAATAATTGTTTCCTCTAGTCATTTAAACACGTCTATAAATTTGTTGTTTATACACCAGAGTAATAAATAACTTAAATAAATTATTTTCCTATTCATGTAATCAATCTGTATGCTAAAACACAGTTCAAATAAACCTATATTTCTTCCTTCAAATCAATCATTCTATTCTTTATTTTAATGAAATTAAACCTACATTCACAAATAAAATATTCATTTTATTTGATATAGATATTCTTTTCATTAAATCAAACTTTTCTTATATTTTCCCAAAACATAATCTAGTTTAAGTACACATATTAATATACAAGTGTCCTCTCACCTATTAATTGAAATTATTCAATTACATTAATTTCAGGGACTAAATAAATGTAATGAGAAATATAACAATTATTTCCTACCTAATAGTAATTTAAACATACTCATATATTAATGGATACAAACGGGAGTAATACATTTCTTACTAAATAATAGTTTCTTATTCTTATAATTAATCTATAAACTAAATACATTTCAAACAAATAAACATATATTTACTCCTTTACTAAACTTATTCATTTTATTCTTTTATTTTTGATATAAATGTTCTCATATTAAATCAACTATTACCTTATCAATTTATTTAACATAATTTTTCATTTTATTTCACTCAAACTCTATAGTTAACATCTTTTCTTATATTAACTGCAATATTTAATTACAATAATTTCATTGATTTCCAAATTGATTTCAACGGATTAAATAATAGGATGATAAGTAAAACAATATTTACATTTAAGTAATTTAAACACATTTAAAAACACGTGTATAAATCTATTACTTACAATAAAGGGTAGTGAATATACATACTAAATAATTGGTTTCCTAATGCATGTTAAAACCAACCAAATCAACTAACATTGATTTCTCTTTTTAATACAATGTTCAACTTTATTCCTTATTAACTTTCATTATTACCATTATTTGAAACTTAAACAGTTGTCAAATTTTATTCAATCAACGTTATTAAATTATATTCTAATAGTTTTTCCATTTATAAATCATAAATTTTAATTTCTCACAACATTAGATTCCACAAATCTTATTGAATTTAATATTCTTAATTATCAAAGATAGGGGTCGTTACACATTTCCATATCAATAAAACTATATTTTAGAATATCTCTCCCTTTACAAAAACTTCCTTTCATAAAACCCATTTATTTATGAATTCCATATATACCTTTATTTTCTTTATGTATCTCAATTATTCATAAATCTCAATTAAAACATCAATCACGATCCGTTTAACGTTACTATCATATGTATAAATTCCTTTTATAAATCCTTTTCTATTTGTAAAATATCATTTAATATTCCAAATTTATCACCGCTTTCAATTTCTAAAATAGAGTCAAATATTTCTAAAATATCATTCTGAATCTTATAATAAATCCATTATTTGATTTATTCTCCAATTTATTAAATGATAATAGTTTCCTTTAATTTATAAACCCTATTTATAAATTCATACTTTTATTAACAAAATACAATTTTACAAATCTTCACTTCATTTGTAAAATATTACTTTTACAAAATCTCACATGTGTAATTAATCTTTCATGTATGTACACATATACATATACATATACATATATTTATTACTTTGTCTAAAATGGTTAATAAGTATTAATGTAAAAATATTTCTAATTTCCTTTTAACTGTATCCCTTCATTATAAAAGACGGACTTATTTTAAGATTTTCAAAAATATTTATTTTACAGTTCGAAAATCTCTATTTACAATATTTTATAAATCTATCAATTATAATATCCAAAAATCATACCTTTGAGTTTTAAATAATTTACTCCAACAAATAATTCAAGACTAATTATTTAAAACATATGTAATTTTCAAAATCACTTTGAAATCCCTTTAAATCAAATCATTATTTTATAGTATTTTAAAATACCAAAATTAAGGCTCAGTGCTACTAAAGCTCTCATTAAGCAAAGTCATATCCATGTCATCAATATGGCATTCAACAAATCATATGTCACTATATATATGAAAATAAAATTAATAGTGTAAGGAATCCAATTGGATCCCTCTAACTCGTCCCTTTGCATTACATACAATATATAATCATAAAAAATATAAATCAACCTCTTCGAGGTGGGATTCATATACAAAGGGTCATCCGCTCTTGCATTTGAATGTAATAGGGTCTCATCTGCTCCAATAGACAGAAATATATCCAATCCAACTAATAATAATTAGTAAATTATCCAAAGAGTCAATAACTATATATAATAAATGTCCTAACATCTAATAGATAATTTTTATTGACTAAAAATATTTCTGGTTAACCAAAAAGGTGAGATTAACTCACTTTGATCTTAATAGTCGTCAAAATGTTTCGTTTGGAATTAAGATTGAATGGACATTCAATTTTAATTCGAAATTCCAGCTAGCTCCAAATTCGACCAAACTAACTCCATATCGTAGTGCTTGCTGATACAAATGCAACGCAACTTGCCATGCTCGAAACGGACCTCGTACGAGAAAGTTATGGATTATTTAACATTCGAAATAATTAAATATTAATTAACATAATTAACATAAGTTTTAAAACCTTTAACCTTCTTCTCACGTGCGCCTCCTTCCTCATGCACATTACATGAAAATGCATTTTTTATTTATTTTCTGAATGATCGCCGCCCACCACGAACGATGCCGAGCCACTGCCGCCGACCTGCCACGCTCCCCTATGCCGAGTCGCCTACCTGCGCGCCTTGCCCACCCCTCCATCTCGCATATGTACGTATGAAATCTCGTTGCCGAACCAAATTTTTTGCTCTCGAACGGAGGGCTTTGGCTGCTGCCTCGACTCGTTGATCGACGATCCAACCGTTGGTTAAGCTCGTAAGGCCGTGCTCTAAATTTTCCTAGTTGAAGTCGAAGGCTTATTTAGTCCCTAGAGGCTCCGGTCAATGTTAGCCATTGGATGGTGGAGTTTTAATGGCGGCTGAAATTTAATTTAGGGTTAGGGTTTGCAAATGGAAGAATGTTGAGGGTTACTCATATAAAAATTTTATGGTACTATTCATCCGTAAAATTTTCGAACTCCAAACGAAGCATGCTGCTTGGTATTCTATATGTTATACCCCTATACCGAAAACAATGGAATAAATACCGGAAGCCAATTCCATCATAACCAGAAGATAGTTCTCAAAATCAAATTATTTTAATTCAATTTCCTTTAATTAATTCTACGCGTTCCGATCTCGCATGCCCAAACAATACGTACAATCGCCAAAAAATTCGACGACATAATATAACATACTATTATGGATCCAATGAAACTGGTTTCGCCAAATCCGATACTGTGCCCCCGAAGGCTATTTTTACACGTTATTTAAAACAAGCAATTTTAAAAATTAGTTAAATCACTTTTAAATCCAAATTTAAAAGTTCATTATCCTCCTTCTGATACAAATAGAATTTAAATCATCTTTTGAATTCATTTTAATTAACATCAATTCAAGATTCAATTATTTTAATAGTTCCAAATATTAAATTCAACAATTTAATGATCAAATAAATCATTATATTTGAAATTTAGGTTATTTAACTTATAAAATTAACTTTTCAATATATAAAACAAATAAAATATTCTAAATTCAAATGAATAAAATTCTGGGTCGTTACATTCCCCATCCTTAAAAGAATTTCGCCTCCAAAATTACTAAGTAAGCAAAATGTCACAAAACCCATTAAGTTTTCAAAACCAATTAGTTGAAACTTTTTTATCATAATTTCTTAATCTTTAAATTCAGAATTAACTTTCTAAGAAACTAATACGATCAAACTTATAACTCAAAATCGAATTTTAGTTATCAAAATATTTTCAAAATTCACAATTTTTTTTAACGTCTTAAATTTTCGGAAAATTTCATCAGCGTCTCCTTTGCGCGGCTCGATCGTAAACATTTGCAATATATATATATATATATATATATATATATATATACACACAAATATACTTCTAGTCTTCGAGGATGAGGCATCCTGTAGGGAAAAATATAAAAATACGGTATGTAATCCAAGAATGTACCTTTTATTATATTAGCAAGCATAAAAAAAATCAACAAAATGCGAAAGCGAGCTCCAAATGAAAAGCATATGCCATTCGCACCTACTAATCACTCAACAACCTATGATAACATGTGTATACAGAGCAATATCAATATATAATATGGAATATAAAATAACTATATGCAAATGTAACAAGAGAAACCATCAAACAATTAATATTCATTCAGTTAATCCAGAATCATCTCAATTTTCATTTTCCAACGTCAAAATTAAATTTATCAAAGCCCGTACTATGCGTATATATATCATCTGTATGCAAAACAATACCTAATTGCTCACTTGATCACAAAATTTCAGTTCCAAACTAGTATCTTTACACGACCACTCTAGTGTAGACTTAGACTTGGTTCCTTGATTAGAAACCGCCATTCTCCTTGCATAGCCATATAATATGACAGAGAATATTCAGATCAATAAAAAATCCATACCCAGCGTTCGCCGTAAAGAAATCCAGTGAAAAATCCTAACTCAGATCGGTATAAATCACCCGAAATCGTTATACTCGAATCTGGATCAAACAACTATGCGAATAAAATAATATACGTACAACTTCATATCTGTTTCAATTTACTTCCATTCAATCATTTACTTACGGGTTCACATCCAATTATTCACATTAATTTCCACTTACATTCAGTTTATTAATATTCACTTTAAATTCAATCTATGTTTAACAACAATTCATTCCATATTCAATTTACTTAGTATATTTCCTTTAATACTAACAACCCTTAATAACCATTCTGTAACATTATTTACTTAAGCTTATTATAAACATTCTTATACAACACTCCCTCTATTTATTTCACTTTACAACTTAAGTTCAAATTCAATTCTATTTTACAACTCAAATTGAACTGCATCTTATAACTTAAGTTCATTTTTTTATTTTAAATCAAATTCTCTTCATATAACTCATATCATCCCACTTTACTAAACTTTGAGTGAAATTTCATTTTACAATTTAAATTTAGATTTTCTTTTCTTAATATTCACCATCAACAAATTTAAATTTTTTTAGCTTGATATTCTTCAATCTATAAGTTAGAAAAACTTATTTGCTTAAAATTTCATGAAATTTATTTGACTTAAGTTTATTCACATACTATATTTACAATTCAAAGTTAGATAATCACTTTACGAATTAAGTGTATATTCGTTTCATTATCTTATCCCATTTCAATTCCATGTAACCCCTTTACTCAATTTATTTAACTTAACCTAATTTTAATTTCATATCTCGATTCCAAATTTCTTTTCTTATCTATACTATTTTCAAATTATAAGTTCAAAAACTTATTATCTTACGTTTACTCAAACATTTAGATAAAATTTCAGCTTTTTAACACCTAATTTTATTTCAAATCATTTTGAAATCATATATGTATATAACTCCTTTGTATATCAAATTACACCTCTAGAATTTAACACAAATTTTTTATCAAAACAACTTCAATGGTAGCAATTCCTCGCTTAGTAACTCGAAAATGAATATTGATGATGCTGCAGTTATCACTAGAATTATTTCCAACGACTAAAGTGACTTCAGTGCTTTCTATTCCCTTTATTTTCCAGTTTTAAAATATTTCTAACCAAAATATTTCCAAAATAATAATATTATTATTTTTCCAAACCTTTGAAAAATAATTTCCAAATCAACGGGTTTTAATTTCTCAAACTTCTTGTTTTAAATCCAATTTTATTAACAAATCATATTTATAAATATACGTAGGCTGTTCCATTTCCTTTCCATTTATAAATCACGTTTATAAATCATATTTATAAAATATCACTTCTTATGTAATTCATTTCACAAATGTTGATTATTTTAGTTATAATCAATACTCTATTATTCATATTTACACCAACCTTTATTAAAACAACAAATGATAATAATCAAATATTATCATTCTCTAACAGCCAAACACACCACATATTACTATAATAATTTCTGAAAAATTATTCCTTTGTATATATAAATTATAATTTAGGTAAAATTCTTTCATTTACCCACTTTAAAATAATACCGTGTCGGTTTGCCTTGTATAAGCGTTTATAAACCCCTATCGATATCGTGGCGTCCCATGTACCGACCAGAATTCATAAGCCGCTCAATAGATAAATTAACACAATATAAAATATTTTTATAATCATTAAAAATATACACTCATATATATATATATATATATATATATATATATATATATGTATGTTTGTATGTATATGTAGACAAACACACACTCAAACTCATCCTAAGGTCTCGCTTACCCTATCTCGAATGAGTAAATTCCCACTATTGCTTAGGTATTCTCTCAACCTAAGCTTTGATACCAAGTATAACAACCCGCTTTTCCGTACAATTTAAAATGATAATAAACTACACAAGTCTAACCCAAATCGAACGGAAATACGGATAGTTAAGGGAAAGAAAGAAGAAAGAAGAAGAGAAGAGAAAAGAAACTAAAACAATATGGGATCTCACAATCGCAGTTGAACAAAATATAATATAATATAATATCTATGATCTACAAAAGAGAAACTGTTATATACATACATCCATTAGAGTACAACAATAATCACAATTATCATCTTGGACATTTATAATGTAATGGCCCAGAATTTTCGACCCTTGAAAATCAACGTCAATACGTTCACTGTATAGCATGATGAACAATCGAGTGCCGAAAATACCAGATCATTAGGGGTGAAGAAAAAAGTGATAGAAGAAAATAGAAACAACAAGACAGAGAATCTCACAATCGCAGCGGAACAAAATATAATATATAATAACAGATCTTTATACAAAGAAACTGTAACTGAAATATACATACAATGATCGGAGTAGAACAGTCAACAATAAATCTGGACAGTTATTGTAACGACCCAGAGTTTTGGATATTTAAAATAGGAATATTTAATTGGTTATAAATATTCAAAAGAGTAATTTTAACTTGAATTTCAAATATCACCATTTACTGGATAATTTAATTTTGAATTAAACTATTGGAAATTGGGTAAAATATGAAATCTGGGATTTTTAACTTGTTAAAAATAATTTGATGGCTTATAAATTTATATTAATAATACTGAAGGTGATAGAACTTTTAAAATTGAATTTAACAATGATTTGTTCAGTTTTAAAAATATATTGTTTAAATTGAATTTAAAAATAGCCTTCTGAGGCATAGTCTCGGAATTCGACGAAACAAGTTCCATTGGATCCGTAATATTGTATTATTATCGGATGTCAATTTTCGTAGCATTTGGAGTTGTGGTGCGAGCGTACATATTTAAACACGGTGAAATTTATATCGAAATTCAATATAATAACTGATCCAAAAAGCTATCTTCTCCATACGATTGAATTTGGACTCGAAACCTTTACCATTGCGTTCGAAATAGAGGTATAACATTATAGACGCTGGCGGCATGCCTCGATAGGAGACCGAGATTTTGAGTTACATTTATTGAGATGATTTAAATTCAAATATACATGTTTTGTTTGACTAGTCAACTTCAGTTGAAATTCTTTCACCATCAGCCTTTCATCTCAGCCTCTATCCTATACCTGTGCAAGCTATCCTAGCCGACCTAGGAAGCGTTCTCCAGACACTTGTTCCCTTTCAGTCCGACATCGCTCTTTCTCTTCGTTTTAAATCACGCCTCCTCATTTTCACGAAACCATTCCCAAATTAAATTAGAAAATGGCGAGCCCCCTCTTCTCATTTTCAACTGAATCCCTAAAGAAAATTTAATGGCGAAAAGAAATCCTTTTTCTTTCGTATCAAGCACAGATAGAATAGCATAGCCGCTTCCCTTCGTTTCCTTCAATTCAAATTGAATCCATCTCCAGTACTTCACCTCCATCCCAATTGCAAACCTTCGGCCTTCTTTGAAATAAAATTTTACGAAATAAAATCGTAATTTATTTTCCTCAATCAATTATCAGATCGAAATCAGACGATTTCCCAATTGTAGCCATTCGATTTCTTATTATTAGGGAATGCAATCACCTCGAGGAGGTTGCACGATTCGAGTTCTGTGATGGCAAAGGGGGCGGAGATGCATCGGCAGTGGAGATGGCGTGTATGCAGAAGCAAACGCGAGGGGGTATCGCGAACGGGATTAGGAGGCAGAGTCGTGTTTAGTGGCTCGAGCGTGCGCAAATGTGGGCTGTGGAGGTCGCGAGGTGGCCTAAGGCGAGTCGCGGTGGCGTCTTCGAGCTTGAGGTTGGTCGACGTCAATTGGAGGGGGTTTTGCATCGTTCGATGGTGTTTGAGTGATGGTGACGAAGCTATAGTTCACGGTGGTGACTGGGGTTTGGGTGGGATGCACAGGCAAGGTTTGTGTTTCGATTTTAAATATTAATATAAATATGAATTTGTAGAATAAAAAATATATACAGTGAAAATCATAAACATACAGAAAGGTTTATGTAAATGCAGATTTCAATATGTATATATATATATAGTCTAAAATAGGAAGTTTTATTAGCTAAAGGATTATACATGCAGAAAGGTTTTGGAAAATTTTATATATATAGGATTTTGGAGAAAAAAAAACATAGGGATTTTTATAAAGATTTGATCTATATAAATTATTTTTGAAAGTATATATGAAGTTTCAAAAATAAAATGAATGCACAATTTTTATCTACTAGTTTATTTTAAAATAATATATTCAGAATAATTAAATTTGTTAACAAACTTGTATAATTATTTTAGTTACTAAAAGACTTTTTAAAGGAATTTTTTATTAAATTAAATAGTTAGTTAATTAAATGGTAATTAATTGTTCAATCGATTCAAATATTAATTAAACCATATAAATGTTGATACAAGGTCTGAAATCGTGAGGAAATCAAGCCGGAATGGAAAGTGGGTTGCAAAACAAAAATCAAAGGTGAGTTAATCTCACTCTTCTGGATTTCTATTTAAATTTAAATGGTTAAATTTAAGTAATTGGTTGAATGATTGAATTGATTTGATGTGCTATATTATATATAGTAGTATATAGTATATGTTGGAGTGATTGATTTCCCGCATTACATAGCAGATGAGACCCTATGTAACAACCCGCATATTTATCGAGTTTGTATTTAAATATTTTATTTAAATATTAACTCGTTAATCGGGTTTTGGTCCGAAAAGCTACTTTTTGCAAACGGTCAAATTAGGACTCGAGACCACTTCCATTGAGTTCGAAATGTCGTTTACAATTTTTTAAGTATAAACATCGATAGGTTTGGAGTTATAGCAATTTCACTAACTTTTCCCGCTTTGGACTTTGGGTTAGTTTAGCCTATTAAGCCCAAGTTCCAACCCTCTTCTCCTCACTCTTCATAAATTTCCTAACTAACTCAAGCTTTGGCATTAATGGTGAAGAGAATGGGAAATTAAAACTCCAAGCTCAAATTCAATTGCAAATCCAACATTCAACTCCAAATTCAAGTAGAAGATATTGGATTCAAGCTTTGGATTGCTTCTCCTTGCTTTCAAGCTTCATCTTCATAAACTTTAGTGCAAAGGTGAGATTTTTATCTCACAATTCTAGTCTATAACTATATTGGACTGTTAGGAATGATTCCCCATCACTTTAGCATGTACATTTGCATTTGATTTGGATTGGATTGGCGAAAAACTCCATTTTTTAGTTGTTTGGTGAATTTCCTGAGCTTAGGTCGCTCTGCCTAGGTTAGGTCGCTCGGAATCATTAGCTCGCGTGCGTGGAAAAGTCACGGCCTGCATATTTTGTTCGCCTCGGATTTAGGTCGTAGGTCGTTGGACTTTAGGTCGTTCGTGTATAGGTCGCTCGCGACCTAACCCTTAGGTCGCTCGCGTGTTATCGCGCTAGGTCGCACTGCCTTGAATCTTCACTTTGGAGTTAGGTCGTTTCACTTTAGGTCGTAGGTCGTTTCTGGCCTAAAATCCCCCCTGCAGCGTTAGGTCGTTAGCCTCGGAATTAGGTCGTTTTCGACCTTATATCACAAGGCGGCTCTAGGTCGCTCGATCCTGCTAGGTCGTAGGTCGCGCATCACTTTAGGTCGCTCGCGTGTTAAAACCTTAAGTCGCTCGTGTGTTAAAACCTTAAGTCGCTCGCGTGTTAAACCCTTAGGTCGCTCGGCCGATGCACGCGCTAGGTCGCGAGTATTTAAGTCCTTAGGTCGCTTGGCATTGTGACCATTTAGGTCGCACGACCTTGTTAGGTCGCTCACCCTTAGCTCGCGTACCTTCTTAGGTCGCGCATCCCACTAGGTCGCTCGACCCTGTTGTATTTTTAGTTCGCAACCATTAAGTCGGTCGACCTTGCCTAGGTCGTTAGGTCGGTCGGTCCTATCCCTTAAGTCGCGTGACCGTGATAGGTCGCTTACCTTTAGGTCGCATGACCTATGGCCACTTGCTCCAGTTAGGTCGCTTGACCACTTTGTTAAGTCGCCCACCTTTTTAAACTTAGGTCGCATGGCCCCTTAGGTCGCTTGGCTTCACTAGGTTGCTTGTCTTCACTAGGTCGTACCGTTTTGGACGGGGCGCTGCCCCGCACCCCGCCGGGGGCGCTGCCCCTTGGACCCCCGCGACCTGACCGAGCAGGTCGAACCCCGTAAGCGGTGGCGTTGCCCCCGCACCCCCACCTTGGGGGGTTGCCACCCCCCCTGGACCCCCCCTCCGTAGGGGATCTTATCTGAAAAACATTGAGCTGATTTCCTTGGATTTTATTCGCATCTCCGTATGTGATCTTTGTGACTGATTGTTTCTACACTTGCTTATGTGTTTTGTCACTTTATAATATAAAGGTTTCAATACTAGTAGTAAATATCAAAACTCTTTTAACAAACAATTTCAACTCTATTTTTAATAACAAAGTTCTTTTCTTAAACCGTTTTCCAATCTATTAGTATATACAAGCCTTTACCTCACTCGGATGAGAAATCTAATTAAACGACTTAGTAAAATAAGTGGTATGAAACGCTTGCGTTCACTTCGTCGGTTAATTTTTGGACTTGTTCGATTGAACCTCTTGTGACAATTTTATTAGTGAAGATTTACAGTTTGTTCGTAAATATTTAAGTTAAGTAAGTGGTTATGGGACATGAAGCTAAACTTCTATATTTACTAGCTTAGTGTAATTGACACTTCTCGTTGATCTTGATGATCGCTTTATGAATTAGACTAGCAATTGCGCGATGTCTCTTTCATTGCAAGGTTAGACTAGACACCACTTGTGTGATTCCATTCACACATACCTTTCTGCTTTTTGGTTAGTCTTGACCTCAATCTGTGTGATTCCATTCACACATGCGGGGTAGCTCCCCATGGTCTTCGGACCGTCATGTGATAGGCCTCTTTCCCTTTTTATGATTTCTGGATTTCTCGTGTTGATTTCTGGAATTTATGTCATTGACTTGTTATGAGTACAAGTTTAGGGTATGATGCCCTCTTCGAATCTTTGAGAAGATTCTTGTGATATTGATTATCTCTTATTGATTGATCTTCTGTTGATCATTATTTACATACTTATAGTGGTATGTCGTTATGGATGTTTATGTTTATGCCATATCTTTTATGTTATATCATGTCATCTGATATTTATAGCTAGACTGATCCGTTTATTATTTTCTTAAATAATACTCGGGTCAGACCGAGATGTTACAGGTGCTTCTGCTTGACTTCTTCCCAGGGATTCATCACTCTGACTTTTGGCTAACTGTTTAGATTAGCAGTTTTTGTTGTATACACTTGAGATATAGACTCATAGTTGTATTCTTTTGTATAGCACGTGTTGCTATTCTTTTGTATTATCGTGGATCTTAATGACCACTACTCTGATGTACACTTTCATGTGTTAGTTATATATTCATATCTTCTTCCGCCTTTGTGATATGGATATCTGTGACTGATTTGTGATATGATTATTTCTATGTTTGTTTCCGAAGATTATTTATAGCCACCGTGTGATAAGCAATTACATGGATGGTCGCTCCTCAACAGCCTTATTCTCCGTGCTAGTTGACAGCACTACTCCGGAGTGTTCTTGGCTAGTGTGGGTATAGAGGTGGGGCGTCACACCCTATGCGTCACATAATAGTGGATGATATTATATTAATCCCATATACCGCGATATTCCACCTCGAAGTGGAATTGGTATTGTGCTTACATCTGTGAATGCAGGGAAACAGGTTGGAGGGATCCAGCTAGATTCCTCAAAATTATTTAGATTGTTTAATATTCTCTGTTATGAATATTTGATATTCTGTGATGAATTATATCGGTAATTGGAATATTGAATGCTATGGTTTGCTTGAATATATTTCGGTACACTGAGTTATCAAAATATATCGAATTGGATTTTTGAAAAGAAAATAAAAGAGTGAAGTTTTAAGTAAAATAATTATAGAGAATTTGAATAAATTTAAGAATGAACTGGAAAAGAATAAAAGTGATTTTAAAATTCTAATAAATAAATTCCGAGTATGGAAAAAGGGGATTTTGAATAAACAGAGTAATAATGAACTTTAAAAACTTAAGTGATATTATTTTAAAGGAATAAAGAATTTATTTTTAAATTTTAAGGGTTAAATTTATTTAAAAGGGTAAAGAAGTAATTTGGGAAATCTGAAATTGGTATTTTTAGTTAAAAAGATTTTAAATCATAATTAAGAATTAAAAATCCAAAGTTAATGGATTTGAAGTAAATGAGTAAGTAACGAAATTTATTTCAAAGTGGAGTAAATTAAAAATCAATTTGAAAATGGTTTAAGTGTTTAAATTTGGAATTAAAAAAAGAAGAAGTGAGACTATGGAATTCATAAACTGGGTTTATAAAAGTGAAGTAATATACATCAGTGGATATTTGGAAGGATAAAATCGCGGTGGGAAAATTATTAAAGGAATGGGTAAATTTGTTTAAAAATAAACAGTGATTTATTTTTAAAAGATGTGAAAGGGAAGTGTATTTCCCTGGATAGCCAAGTACGTTTCGAAGCAAATTTTAAGTATAAGTAAAAGTTTCAAAGTTGATTTAAAGGTATGTTTTAGAAAATTTATTATTTTTAAATGTTTAAATTTTAAGGTAAGTATTTTTCAAATTTATTTTAGTAGTAATTATTTAAAGGTGACTTGGTATTATGCTTTAAAAAGATAAAAATTTAGTTTTATATTTTATAAAGCGGCTTTATTTTAAATATTCTTAAAGTATATATTTTTGAATAAG
Source organism: Allium cepa (assembly GCA_030765085.1). Lineage (NCBI taxonomy): Eukaryota > Viridiplantae > Streptophyta > Magnoliopsida > Asparagales > Amaryllidaceae > Allium > Allium cepa. The sequence goes on along the minus strand of CM060946.1, from coordinate 91,534,115 downwards.
TATTAAATTAGTTTTAACTTAAATGACTTAAAGTGTATTTTATAATAAAGTGTTTTTAAATTATTTTATCTAAAGTATTGTACTTGGTGTTTTCAATGGAAATAAATAATTGGGAATCCATTCCATGAGAAGAGTGTGGTTTGAAAACTAATTATTGTTTTAAATAGGGTAAATGAAATAATTTCACCCAAATTATTTTTGTATATAGAAGAAATAATTTTCCGTAAATTATTATAGTTATATATGTCTGCTTGGATGTTAGGAATGATAATTATTATCATCGTTGTGTGGAAATTTAACTAGAGATTAAAAATAACCAAAGGTTAAGGAAAGAAATTCATTTATAGAATGAAATTTGAAATGTGAATTGTAAATGTGATTTATAATATGAAATAGAATTCTAGGGACATATTTGAAAATAAATTATGATGAAAATTCAAGAGTAATGTTTAAATATGAATTGAAAGGGTTTGGAATTTGAAATTTGGAAAAATTAAATTCCTTTGAATTTGAAAATGGTTTTCAAAGGTTTTGGAGAAATAATGGTAATATTATTTGGAAATTTTTTTTGAATTGGATTTGAACTCTGGAGAGTTTGGAATATTTGAAGGGATTTTAAAGTGATAAAAGCATTGAACTCTTTTCGGTCGCTGAGAAATAATTCTGATGATGATCGCAACATCATCGGTGTTCATTTTCGAGTTTCCAAGAGGGGGATTGCTACCTGGATGTTTTGGATTAATTTTTGTTTGAGAAATTGGGTTTGATTTTGAAAATGAAGTGTAGAATTAGTTCAAATGGACTAAAAATAATTAATGTGTGGAAATAAAATGTATTGGTTGAAAATAGTTTGTGAATGAACAAATGAATTTATAAATGTAAGTAAATGAACTGAAATTGGATATTGGAAGGAGTAAGCCAAAATAAAATGTATTTGGTATTTTGGAAAGTGAAATAGAAATCTATACTCGAATTATAAATTAGACTGAACTCAAGTAAAGTAATAAAGTGATTTTTGAAGATAAAAATCAAAGATTGAATTGTAAATTGGAAGTGAGCCAATTGTATAATTAATTATTTACTATGGAAATGGAACACTAGTTGGATAAATAAAAGTTGAAATTTGAGTTAATGATGGGTTTGTAAAAGACACCCTAGTTATAAATAGAAATTCAACTTGGAATTGTAAGTGAATTAAACATGAATTAAAGTTGTTATGGAATTGGATTAAAATAAGAATGATTTGAGTTGCAATAAGTCCAATTCGAGTATGGATGAATTAAATATGGCCTTGGATATTATTTTAACGAATTGAGAATGGAATTAAAACTTTAAATGGATTATGAGAATGGCTAATTGAATTAAATGAGTCGTGAATGAATTAAATTTGGAAATTAAAATTTGTAATGAACGAAACAAAAGAAATAATCAAATAAATTTTTAGATTGAAATGAGGTTTGATTGAAATAGAATCAAGTTAAAGTGAAAAAAAAGAAAATTTATTTGCAAATGAAGTTAAGTTTTGAAGGTGGAAAAAATTAAAGTAAATTAACTTAAGTTAAAAATAATTAGAAGCTCAACTTCGAGTAAGAATGAAAGTTTATTAAATAAAAGTTTGGGTTAAATTAATTTGGAAAGTGGTTATTAATATAAGAATCGAATGTTGTCAAGCTCAATGAAATGATTTTAAAATGTATGGTTGGTGAATAAACTAGAAATGAGATGGAATTAAATATAAACCGAGTTTGAATCTATTGGATATGGATAAAAACTAAAATGGATATTCTATTAAGCGAATATTGTCAAATTGCATAGAACAAATTAGTCTTTCGACTTAAACGAAAGTAAATAAAAAAATTCTATGAATTGGTAGAGGTAAATAAAATTGATTTTTGGAATCAATTGAAATAAATGTGAGTTGTTTGGGTTAAAAATGAATTGAATGTAAGCAATTGAGTTGCAAACCATTTAAATTGAATGAAGTGTATACGAATCGGTTGTAAACAATTAAAATTAATGTCGGAACCCTATAAGTTGCTTATAAATATTGTTTAACCTGCATTGCTTATAGAAACTTGTAAATTTGCTAGTTAAATATGCCAATGTTGTTAAATTACATGATTTTGGCACTTACATGTTTAAATTAAGTAAGTACAGGTACTAGGAAGCCGTTTGGCTAGACTTTGGGCGCGCAAATTGCTAAATAATAAGCCGCTTGCTTAAAATGCTAAACAGAGGTACGCCATATGAACTGCTTTTGTTTTCTGACCGTGTGGGTCGATGTATATATATTTATATCCCTTGTCAAATTGCAAAAACTCCTCCGTAGAAAGGAGACTCTGCCAAAAAAATTCGAAAATTTTGGGAGTTAGAAAATTTTTAGGAAAATTTTTATTAGCGACAAAACGATTCCAAATTGGAAATTGAATAAATTAGTGGATGAAACTAATTTAAAATAATGATATGAATCAGTTATAAATGGAAGATAAAATTCAATATTCAGAGTGAAGATAAATTGAATTCATATAGAAATGGGAGAACCAATTTGAATAGAAGTAGGTATAAACTAAAGTGGTGAAGTGAAAATAAATATAAGAAGCGTATGAAATACTTATATTGAACTTAAGAAGAAATAGTAGAATACTTAAGTAATATGGGTGTCGGGAGAATATATTGAATAAGCATTTGAGTGAAGATTTAATAAAAACATGTGAAATGATAAGCGTTGATAAGTGAATAGAAATCAAAATGAATGTGAATAAAAAGAGAATTGATATAATTGATAATCAATTGAGATAAATACGCAGGATGTACATATATTATTTATTCACATAGTAATTTGATCCAAATTCGAGCACAAAATTTCGAGATAGTTATATCAATCCGAGTTAGGATTTTTCTCTCGATTTTCGACGGCGAACCGTGGATATGGATTTTGAACGATTCTGGAAATTCTCTATCATAGTTATGACTATACAAGGAGAATGATAGTTTCTGATCAAGAAAAAAGATCTGAGTCTGCACTAGAAAGTCGGGTGAACGATACTAATTCGGAAATAAAATTGTGTGATCGAGTAAGCGATCGGATTCGGTATTGCGTACGAATGATATAGGTACATCATACGGGCTTAAATGGAATGAATATTGAAAATTTTGTAAAGAAGTGTATAAAATGATTTTGGAATCTGTAGTTGGATATGGATAAATTGGATATACAGGAATAAAAAAAAGCAAGGAAAAAAAATTGGGATTTTTGATTATAGAAGATAAATTGAAATTTGCTCGGCAAAGGTATGTATTGAAATTTATGTATGAAATTTGAGATTTTCTGGTCTAGCCACTTGGATTTTGTTTTCTTTTTGAAATTGGGAGCCCATAGAGGCATTTTGTAGTTGTACCGAACTAGCCGCGCAAAGAAGACGCTGACGAAATTTTTCGAAAATTTAGGGAGTTAGAAAATTTTGATAATTCAAAATTTGGTTTTAAAGTTGAAATTTGAATGATTGAGCAAATAGTGTTGTTTGAAAACTATGGGAGAGTTTAGGAAGTTAGTAAGAATGATAATGGGTCTTCTATAAAAAGATAGTCGTTAGGATTTGAATTGTTGGTTTTGGGAAAAGTAAATGGATATTGGACCATTCTTCCTAACTAGTAATTTCGGGGACGAAATTCTTTTAAGTGGGGAGGAATGTGAGGACCCAGAGTTTTGTATATTTAAAATAGGAACATTTAATTGGTTTTAAATATTCAAAAGTGTAATTTTAACTTGAATTTCAAATATCACCATTTACTTGATAATTTAATTTTGAATTAAACTATTGGAAATTGGGTAAAATATAAAATCTGAGATTTTAGCTTGTTAAAAATAATTTGAAGGCTTATAAATTTATATTAATAATGCTGTAGGTGATAGAACTTTTAAAATTGAATTTAACAATGATTTGTTCAATTTTAAAAATATGTTGTTTAAATTGAATTTAAAAATAGCCTTTCGAGGCACGGTCTTGGAATTCGACGAAACCAGTTCTATTGGATCCGTAATATTGTATTATTATTGGATTTTAATTTTCGTAGCATTTGGAGTTGTGGTGTGAGCGTACATATTTAAACACGCTGAAATTTATATCGAAATTCAATATAATAACTGATCCAAAAAGCTATCTTCTCCATACGATTGAATTTGGACTCGAATACTTTACCATTGCGTTAGGAATAGGGGTATAACATTATAGACGCCCGGTGGCATGCCTCGATAGGAGACCAAGATTTTGAGTTACATTTATCGAGATGATTTAAATTCAAATATACTTGTTTTGTTTGACTAGTCAACTTCGGTTGAAATTCTTTCACCATCAGCCTTTCATCTCAGCCTCCATCCTATACCTGTGCAAGCTATCCTAGCGGACATAGGAAGCGTGCTTCAGACACTTGCTCCCTTTCAGTCTGACATCGCTCTTTCTCTTCGTTTTAAATCATGACTCCTTATTTTCACGAAACCATTCCCAAATTAAATTAGAAAATGGAGAGCCCCCTTTTCTCATTTTCAACCGAATCCCTAAAGAAAATATAATGGCGGAACAAAATCCTTTTTCTTTCGTATCGAGCACAAATAGAATAGTATGGCTGCTTCCCTTCGTTTCCTTCAATTCAAATTGAATCCATCTCCAGTACTTCACCTCCATCCCAATTGCAAACCTTCGGCCTTCTCTGAAAAAAATTATGAAATAAAATCAGTTTATTTTCCTCCATCGATTATCAGATCGAAATCAGACGATTTCCCAATTGTAGCAGTTCGATTTCTTATTATTAGGGAATGCAATCACCTTGAGGAGGTTGCATGATTCGAGTTTTGTGATGGAGAAGGGGGAGGAGATGCATCGGCAGCGGAGATGGCGTGTACGTAGAAGCGAACGCGAGGGGTTATCGCGAACGGGATTAGGAGGCAGACTCGTGTTTTATGGCTCAGGCGTGCGCAAATGTAGGCTGTGGAGGTCGCGAGGAGGCCTGAGGCGAAGTCGCGGTGGTGTCTTCGAGCTTGAGCTTGGTCGGCGTCAATTGGAAGGGGTTTTGCATCGTTCGATGGTGTTTGAGTGATGGTGACGAAGCTATAGTTCACGGTGGTGACTGGGGTTCGAGTGGGATGTGCATGCAAGGTTTGTGTTTCGATTTTAAATATTAATATAAATATGAATATATAAAATAAAAAATATATACAGTGAAAATCATAAACATACAGTAAGGTTTATGTAAATGCAGATTTTAATTATGTATATATATAGTCTAAAACAGGAAGTTTTATTAGCTAAAGGATTATACATGTAGAAAGGTTTTGGGAAATTTTATATATATAGGATTTTGGAGAAAAAAAACATAGGGATTTTTATAAAGATTTGATATATATCGATTATTTTTGAAAGTTTATTGAAGTTCCAAAAATAAAATAAATCCATAATTTTTATCTACTATTTTATTTTAAAATAATATATTCAGAATAACTAAATTTGCTAACAAACTTGTATAATTATTTTAGTTACTAAAAGACTTTTTAAAGGAAATTTTTATTAAATTAAATATTTAGTTAATTAAATGATAATTACTTGTTCAATCAATTCAAATATTAATTAAACCGTATAAATGTTTATACAAGGTCTGAAATCGTGAAGAAACCAAGCCGGGATGGAAATTGGGTTGCAAATCAAAAATCGAAGGTGAGTTAATCTCACTCTTCTGGATTTCTATTTAAATTTAAATGGTTAAATTTAAATAATTGGTTGAATGATTGAATTGATTTTATGTGCTATATTATATAGTAGTATATAGTATATATTGGAGTGATTGATTTCCCGCATTATATAGCGGATGAGACCCTATGCGCCGCATAATAGCGGATGATATTATATTAATCCCATATACCGCGATATTCCACTCGAAGTGGAATTGTTATTGTTCTAACATCTGTGGATGCAGGGAAACAGGTTGGAGGGATCCAACTAGATTCCTCAAAATTATTTAGATTGTATAATATTCTCTGTTATGAATATTTGATATTCTGTGATGAATTATATTGATAATTGGAATATTGAATGCTATGGTTTGCTTGAATATATTTCGGTACACTGAGTTATCAAAATATATAGAATTGGATTTTTGAAAAGAAAATAAAAGAGTGAAGTTTTAAGTAAAATAATTATAGAGAATTTGAATAAATTTAAGAATGAACTGGAAAAGAATAAAAGTGATTTTAAAATTCTAATAAATAAATTCCGAGTATGGAAAAAGGGAATTTTGAATAAACAGAGTAATAATGAATTTTAAAAACTTAAGTGATATTATTTTAAAGGAATAAAGAATTTATTTTTAAATTTTAAGGGTTAAATTTATTTAAAAGGGTAAAGAAGGAATTTGGGAAATCTGAAATCGGTATTTCCAGTTAAAAAGATTTTAAATCATAATTAAGAATTAAAATCCAAAGTTAGTGGATTTTGAAGTGAATGAGTAAGTAACAAAATTTATTTCAAAGTGGAGTAAATTGGAAATCAATTTGAAAATTGATTTAAGTGTTTAAATTTGGAATTTAAAAAAAGGAAGAGAGACTATGGAATTTATAAAAGTGAAGCAATATATATCAGTGGATATTTGGAAGGATAAATTCGTGGTGGGAAAATTATTAAGGGAATGGGTAAATTTGTTTAAAAATAAATGGTGATTTATTTTTAAAAGATGTGAAAGAGAAGTGTATTTCCCTGGATAGCCAAGTACGTTTTGCAGCAAATTTTAAGTACAAGTAAAAGTTTTAAAGCTGATTTAAAGGTATGTTTTAGAAAATTTATTATTTTTAAATGTTTAAATTTTAAGGTAAGTATTTTTCAATTTATTTTAGTAGTAATTATTTAAAGGTGACTTGGTATTATGTTTTAAAAAGATAAAAATTTTAGTTTTATATTTTATAAAGCGACTTTATTTTAAATATTCTTAAAGTATATATTTTTGAATAAGTATTAAATTAGTTTTAACTTAAAAGGTTTAAAGTGTGTTTTATAATAAAGTGTTTTTAAATTATTTTAAAAATCTAAAGTATTGTACTTGGTGTTTTCGGTGGAAATAAATAATTGGGAATCCATTCCACGAGAAGAGTGTGGTTTGAAAACTGTTTTCAAAAAGGTTTGGAAATGGAAATATATCTTGCGAAGATATTTTAAGGTTAATAAACAATTTGGGGAAATTATTTATGTTTGATGGATGTTGTGAATGTTAATTGATAGTTAAATAACCGACTATCAATATTGGCCAATGCGTTGATCGTTTCGAAGAGACCGGGATCGTGATTAATTTCTCGAAAACCACTTCGATCAGGTTTGAACGTTTTCGTGTGGAAAACAAGAGTTTGGATTCGAAGATGGAGCAGTGAAGTGCAAGGGCTAGTCGCTACTAGTCCTAAGGATGATTCCAAAATGGATGTAGTAGAAGTAGTGCCTTCGGTTCCGTTTGAACCCGGGACGAACTTGTATGGGTGAATGCTTTCAGAACATCGTCAGGTGGGCGATGAGCATTCTAAGAGATGTGTTCTAAAAAGGTAACGCTTAGCCTCGAGCCTCATCGACCGAGAATGACTGAATATCAGGGGATATGCAGCAAGGCTAAGTGGGTAGCACCTTTTAGGGTGAGGTCATCCCTGTTTAGATGTCCCTTTTTATTTGGCTTAGTGGTGCGATTGCTGATCCCAACCGTGGGATGATCTTACTCGGGATTATCCAGTAAGGGGTAGTCCCGGTCTTGTGTTGCAGGAGATTGGGAGTAATCGTCGGTACGGTGATCTAGGCCACGTACTGTGATAGGTGGTACCCCAGTGCCTAGTCATTAGTTGGAAATCCATTCTCCCTACGCGCCCGTACGGTTTTGATTGTGCCCAACTATTGCTGAAATGTGAGATGCAAGCATTTTAGCTAGATTCTATTTTACTTTCTATAGACACTATTATAATATCATACGGATTTGATAAAAAAGTGTTTAGCTATCGTAAGGTAAAAACCCGACATATTTATTTGTGGCGTGGTCTTACGAGATGCTTTTGATTTCAAAGGATTTTGAAACTTTAATAATCTATTTCGGTGTGATTTCTCACGCTGGTATTCCAGACCGACTTGGGTGTTATTTAACTATAATACTCGGGTCAGACCGAGTATTATAGGATACAGGATATGATGTTGTGGAGCTCAAGAGACGAGCTGGATGGCGATACGTACTTCCGTACTTGATTATTATTCCCCTGTGCATTCAGTTTTAAGGACAAGTTTATATGACTGTCTAGTTGTATGTTATTGATGTTGTTGAACTCTAATGATGTATTCTGATGATGTATGAATAAAACAGATATAGCTTTCTTTTGTGTAAAGATCTGTTATTATCTATTATATTTTATTCCGCTGCGATGGTAAGATTCTGTTGTTGTTTCTATTTTCTTCTTCTACCTCTTTCTTCTTTAACCCTAATGGTTCGTATTTCCGTTCACCTTGAGTTGATTTGATGGGGAATAGTGTCGACTTAAGGGGTACGGGTTTGCGGGCCGTTACAGTTATAATAACTTGTCCTTACATACATAACACACACAACGGAAATAATCAAGTACGTGTAATACGCCTGAAACCTTCAGCTCGTCTCCTAAGCTCCATAACTTCCTAACCTAAATCTATAATACTCGGTCTGACCCGAGTATTATAATAAAATAACACCCGAGTCACTCTAGAAAACTAGTGTGAGAAACAGACTCAATTTGAATTATTGTTGTTATCAAAATTCTTCGAAAACAAAAGTATCTCATAAGACCATGTCACACATAAAAACGATGGGATTTTACCTTACGATAACCAAAACATTTCTACGGAAAATCCAATGATGTTATAATAGTGTCTAAGTACAAATACTTATTAAAATAGCCGAAATTGTTACATTAATTAAATTCCATCATACTAGGCTCTACAATCAAAACTGTTTAAGGCTCGTAGTGGATATTGGATTCCATACAATGACTGGGCTACTGGGGTATCGCTCGCTACAGTATATCTCTAGAAAAATATACCGAGATCGTACCTAACAATCCCTACCAACACAGGACTGGCCTACCCGTGACCTGGATAGTACTGAATATGTTATCACCTTGGGTGTTCCCACCCTAATCGAGCGCTCTCTTTCCCATACACAACCATATCCATAATTATAATATATCCGAGGGTATCTAGAAAAGTGATAACATACCCTACTTGGGTGCGACCCACTTAGCCCTGCAGCATGTAACGACCTGATATTTTCAACCATTCGCATCCACACATACCGGATTTGAATTGCTCAAAATACCAGGTTGTTAATTAATATTTGGCAAAACTCAGCATATGCAGTAATCACAGAATCACAAACAAAGAGTAATATAACAATATGCAGCGGAAATAGAAGAGTAGTAGTTCATGAAGCTACTATATATATCAAAGTTAAATAAGATACAACATAAGTCTGAAATACAATAGCCAAAACAAGATCATAATGCATCACTGGAATCAACCGAATAACTCCAAGCTGAAAAGATATAGATGGATCTCCAAACAAAGCTCCAAATCCAAAGGCGAGTCTCAAAAGCTGAACCACCCAGTAGAGTACCGAGCGTAAAGAAAACACAAAACACTCGAGTCAGGATTAACATTCTTATATCAATAAATCCAACTCAAGTGAAATAACAACAGAAATACAAGTAACTCAAAGAATGTTTGGGATAACCATCCTCTAAGTATCCGTTAAACTATCTACTATGTAGTAACATACGCTATAATAACAATGTCTGATAGTAAAGTAAACTTACTTAAAAATAGCGTTAAGGCTTTACATTTTCCACCTTAACACATATATAGTGCCAGCAGTCTATACAGTACCGTAATCCCTCCTGATCGGGAAGCCACCGGAGGATACTCCATAGGCACGACACAAATCAAAACTCGTACAAGGCGCGCTAGGGTAGGTGACATGGCACAACTAGGCAATGCTAGGGTAGATATACCAATTGCACTTCCAGACCGGTGGTAACGCGTAGCAGCCACTACCGCGCACCTCAAGCCACACTGCCAAAATCAAAAGGTGCACCCACACAAAGTAATAGAATGGTATCGATGAAGTGTGTCCGATAAAAGAAGCTACCTCATTAGCCCGTCAATTGCTCCTGTTTTAGCCACCTTGTGCCAACTCACGGGAGTCGGGTCCACGTATATACCTTAATAAAACGTCGCCACCATCCTATTTCATTCTAGAATCTCCACCGCGTACGTGGTTGTTAAAGTATTTTTCGGAGTTGGCAGAGAGTTTGACAACTTCCGATCTCAGTCTCTTTAACAACCAAACATTATTATAACACCATGGTCATTTTCAAAATAGTTTATATTTTAAAACCAAAATATCATTGCCTTTTCAAAACCATATCAATACGATATCATTCCATTTCAAAACCAAATACGATATCATTTCCATTTCAAATATATCTTTTTCCAAAAATCATATCACTTTCAAAGTTATAACACTTTTGAAACTAAACACTTGAAATTAAAGCACTTTCAAAACATAATACATTGAAATCATAATGCTTCCCACTTAACCGATTTAAGTATTAAAATAGTATATATACTGAAATTGTTTTCCTCAAATTTCACAAATTAATTCCAAATCAACTCGAATTCCAAAATTCAAATTTAATCAGATCTCAAATCGTTAATTCCAATTTAGCTTCTAACTAAACCATTCAAAATTACATCGATTTCAAATACAGATTTGAACCACAATAAACCATTTGAAATATATATTTCAAGGCTTTAAATATTCTATAATTTCAAAACTAAATGTGATAATTATATATATATATATATATCCTAATTCATTTTTCTATTATTTAGTTTTGAAATATTTATTTAATAAATTCAATATCATCTAAATAAAACTCAAACTTGAAATATTTATTAATCACTCTAAACCAATATCAAGTTATAAAAATCATATCCTTTAAAATCTCAAATTCAATAAGTTCCAAATCGATTTTAATTAAATATAATTCTTAATTAAATACAATTTCAAATCAATGTCAAATCCACCCTCTCAACCTTAATTTATTAAAAATCATTATAAACTCTATATTGAAGTATAATTTAAACAAATACTTAACCATATTATATTTTAATAAATCAAACTTTATTATTAAACTTATTTTATATTAAACAAATTTATATATAGCTTAAATTTAAGAATTTAACTATATATATAAAATAATATTTATATAATATCAAAATCAATATTTATTAAACTATACATTTCTTTTCAAAACCATAGAAACCTTTTTCAAAATATTTATATATATATATAGACCAACGGTGTCTGTATATAATTTTCTATCCTATGGTCAAGTGATACAGATATTTATCATTTCAATCCCCAATTTAAATTTATATACGGGTATATATCATTTCAACCCGCAATCCCTAATTCAATTCAATTGAAAATATCTTGGGTCTATCATTTCAACACATAACGATTTTCTCCTATTCTAAAGTCCGTTCGGGTATGTATCATTTCAACCCATAGTGAATTCTATACTAATAGGAAACTTGCAGAGTGATAACAGATATGATAATAATATAACGGGCATATATCATCAGCATAAATAACAGATAATGGTGTCAGATGTCATAGGTGAACAGATACAGACAATAGCATATAAATAACAATGTAAATAACTAACAGCAGCATATTTCAATTATCGTTTCAATCGAAATAAAATTTAATAAATAAAAAAAGTTAATCGTGGGTGATTGCTCACCTTTCGAGGCTAGAGATGAACGAGAATGAGATGAGTTGCGAATTCAAGTATGAATTCCCAAGCAAAGCAAGATTGGCGCGAATTCAACGGACAACTGATAAATTGGAAATCAAGAATCAAAATCAGTTTTGATATAACATAAACAAAATGTATATTGTATTATTATTATTACTTTATAAAAATCAATACAACAAATATTAGAATACATATATATATATGTGTGTGTGTGTGTGTGTGTGTCTGTGTGTGTGTGTGTGCGATTCAAACTTATTACACTTAAAACAAATTAAGACCCAAGATATAACACTTAGGTAAACTTAGATATTCCAATTTTTTGTTTAAAGTCTATATATGTTTCAAAATTAAAATAACTGCATATGACTATATATAATCATATTCTAAATACAAACACATTTTCAAATCAAATATATACACACACTTTGAAATCAACAATATATATGTCCTATTCTAAATTCATATATTACTGTAATTATTTGTAAACAGTAAAACATACGTACTAGTATCATATATGATTTATAAATTTTTTTACAAACATATTATATAAAATGACATACAAATATAACTTCAAATTTATAATAAACAATAACTTTCAAAATCTAGCATATAACTACAAATAATACCCGCAGCTTGTAATATAAACTATTATACTCAAATCTAATATATATGCAGGGACTTATATATATACACTGTAAACATCTTCATCTATTATATATTTAAACCAAATACATAAAAATGCTTACAGACAGGTTACTTACAAAATATACTTACAACAAATCTGTATCTATAATATAATACAAAGCAGCAGGCAAAATAACCATATATCTAACTTATATGTATACATATATTAGATGTAATTGACACATATCCATATGTAACTGCCTAAAATCACAAATAGAATTACTTTTATGATATACATATGTTATTATATAGGTGTTCAGTAGAAGTATACTCAAATAATACACACACACACACACACACACACACATAGGGAATCTATACCTTTATCTTCTATACATATATATAAGGAAAAAGGTTGCAGTACGACTTAGTGAAGCAAGGCGAGGTGCTCGAGTGGACATGGGTTAGTGGTTAAGATCGGCTGCTATATGCAACGGTGGGAAGTGGAGAAGGGAGGAGACAGGTCTCGGCTTGGCAGTGGATGAAACACGGGAACTTCGGCAAGGAAAGCAGAGAGCTGCGGGATGAAGGCCGAGAGTGGTGATGGTCTGAGGCGTCTTCAGCTTGGGAAACATGGCGGTTGGAAGAAAAATTGGAGGAGAGGCGAGAAAGGAGGTTGTTTTGTCACTCACGACTACTCGGCATCTTGTATGTATGGGTGATGTGGAGCACAACATGTGGAGGGAGGATTTAAGCCGAAAGCAGATAGTGGGAATGAATGAGAAGGTAACCGAAAGTATGCTTCGGTGGCATAAATGATGATGGCTTTATCATATAAAATATATTTGATTTCCTTCTTTTCTTCAAATGAATGGACATAGCAACAGTGGGAAAGAGAAACAATAAAGGTGAATACTCGTAACTGAGAAATATATGAACGGTGGGAATAACAAAAGGTTCAAAGATGAAAATAATATTTATTGACGACATTTGATTACCCGAGGATAGTTGAATGGTCAAATGGAAACAAAAGGATATCGATACGGCTAGCCCTTCCGTGGGTTTCGCCGTCAACTGGACTCCGAAACTCAAAAACGAATATACTGCGGAGATCAGCACGACAAGACAATCAAAACGGCATACAGATATCAGTGGTACGATCATCCTATCCAAAGTCGATAATCGGGACTGGAAATGCTGCTAATTTGCCAGAAATAAGATAAACGGAGCAACAGCGGTCCAAATTTCAAGAAATGAAATATGAAGTCTCACTTAGAAGATGATTTACAAATTTATTATGTAAAAATATTCTGGTTTGGAGAACATTTTATTCTCATCTAATATTAACTGATTTAAATTGAAATAAAATTACACAACAAAATAAACTTCCATATTATCAGATGAAAACTTACCAGTTGCTATATTTAAGTAAACTTATTCCAAATATTAAATTTTAATTTCCAAATTTAATTAATAATTTTTTCATAAAATTTTAGTTAATTACATGATTAAAACAGTTAAAATTTGCGGGTCGTTACACTCTCCCCCACTCAAAACTTTTCGTCCTCGAAAAGGAAGGAGGCAGGAGAATAGAACCAACCAGAAAGAAAATAGATTGAAAACAAAATAAAACAATTAATTTAAAACTACATAAATTTCAATTTATACAAATTAATATTCAATAATTGATTTTTAAATTCAAGGTATTTCATTGAGTTGATTTAATTTCAACTTATTAATATTTGATGCCATAAAGTTTCTTTCAAAATAGAATTTACTTTTATTTGTCTTATCTACTGTCTAATCAACTTATTATTCTATTTATCTCTATTAATACTTAAAATTTAAGTGTATAATATTTATTATAACCACTCAAATTTTATTTATAAAAATCATTTTATATTGTATATTATCCAATTACATATTTAACTTCTGAATGGTTTAGGCAAGTTATATTGGAATGTAATTGGGTATTATACAAGTAACTTTCAAATTCAATCATTTCAAATTTAAATACATCCAAAATTTAGACTTCAATTTATAATTGAAATCATCCTTTAATCAAATTGTAAGAATTAAATTTCCGATTAACTTCAAATAATTTAGAGATAAATATACAAATATACTATATATATATCCAATCTAAAATCATATACCTATATATATAATATTTATTACAAATCAAGCCGTATTTTAGAAATTTAAATCAATTTAATTTCCATAACAAAACCGTAACAAAGGTACAAAATGGTCTCTCCACTTCGAAACTCGATAATGAATGTCGATGATGCTGCAGTCATCACCGAAATTATTTTCCAATGATAAAGAAAAGAGCACTGATTTAAACCTTTAAAATTCTTTGGAAAAGAGTTATATTCGAAATTACCTTACAATAATATACACTTTATTAAAACCAAAGTTTGAAATCACCGGAAATTAAATTCTCAAATTCTTGATTTAAATTCATTTCATTTTCTAAATCGATTTATAAGCCAAGTTTATAATTCATTTATTTGTATTATGCAGTAGTTAATGGTTTTCAAAACAACGAATGACAATCAAATATTATCATTTTGACAACAAATTCCCTTAACAAATTTAATTTCAGAAAAATTTATACTTACATATAATATAGTCATACAAAATTATTTTATTTTCCAAATTTGGAAACAATATTGTGTCAGTTTGCTCTGTTCAAGTGTTTTGGGAATCCTATCGATAGCGTTGATCAGACAAATCGATCAAAAACCCAAATCAACATCAACAACTCAAACAACATAATATATATATATATATAACATTTTTAATATTAATTTGCAGTACAAGAATGGATTTCAAAGCAAAGTTAGAGATTCAAGTTTGATGGACTCAAATAAAAGAGAATTTTGATTCAAAGATAGGTTCGAAACAAAGATACGATGATTAAATAACCAAATAGGAAGATGGATAAGTTTATATAAATCGCAGGCAACCTTAACCGGGTCGACCGTGACATCAAAAATAAGATCGATGCAGAATTCCGAGGAAAATTGACATTCGATTGCAAAAGATAGAATTCAGGCATAGCAGGAGATAGATAGCACCGTAAATCGAGGATACATAAATCTTTGGTAAATCAATGCCTATTGTGAAGGAGTTTCACATCTTTACAAATCATTCAAAGATTGGCAAAACCCCCGAGTTATTATAAAGATCATTCGAAGTGGAGTTATTGGATACTCCAGAATCAAAAGAATTAAGATGCAGGAAGACAAGAGTGGATTTCAGAACGAATAGGGGAGTTCCAAAACTCAAAGGAAACCGAGTCAAAGAGGAAGGGATTCAAGCTCGAAAGAAAGTGATTTTGTAAATAAATTTACCATATATGCTAAGTTTTGCCAAGAGCCAAATCTCTAATACCAAATGTAACGACCTGGTATTTTCAACCATTCGCGTCCACACATACCGGATTTGAATTGCTCAAA
The DNA here is from genome assembly GCA_030765085.1 of Allium cepa. Classification (NCBI taxonomy): domain Eukaryota; kingdom Viridiplantae; phylum Streptophyta; class Magnoliopsida; order Asparagales; family Amaryllidaceae; genus Allium; species Allium cepa. The sequence goes on along the minus strand of CM060946.1, from coordinate 91,518,170 downwards.
ATAACAGATTGTTAATTTATATTTGGCAAAACTCAACGTATACAATAAATAAATAATCACAGAATCACAGACACAAATTAATATAACAATATGCAGCGGAAATAGAAGAATAGTAGTTCATGAAGCTACTATATATATATATATATCAGAGTTAAATAAGATACAACCGAAGTCTCAAATACAATAGTCAAATACAAGATCAGAATACATCACTGGAATCAACTGAATAACTCCAAGCTGAAAAGATGTAGATGGATCTCCAAAGGAAGCTCCAACTCCAAAGGTGAGTCTCAAAAGCTGAACCACTCAGTCTGACCCGAGCGTAAAGAAAAACATAAAACACTCGAATCGGGATTAACATTCTTATATCAATAAACTCAAGTGAAATAACAATAGAAATACAAGTAACTCAAAGGATGTTTGGGATAACCATCCTCTAAGGATCCGTTAGACTATCTACTATGTAGTAACATACGCTATTATAATAATGTCTAATAGTAAAGTAAACTTACTTAAAAATAGCATTAAGGCTTTACATTTTCCACCTTAACACATATATAGTGCCGGTAGACTATACAGTACCGTAGTCCCCCCTGATCGAGAAGCCACCAAAGGATACTCCGTAGGTACGACACAAATCAAAACTCGTACAAGGTGCGCTAGGGTAGGTGACACGACACAACTAGGCAATGCCAGGGTAGATATACCAATTGCACTTCCGGACCGATAGTAACGCGTAGCAGCCACTACCGCCCACCTCGAGCCACACTCCCAAAATAAAAAGGTGCACCCAATCAATCACAAAGTAATAGAATGGTAACGAAGAAGTGTGTCCGATAAGAGGAGCTACGTCATTAGCCCATCAATTGCTCCTGTTTTAGCCACCTTATGCCAACTCACGGGAGTCGGGTCCACGTATATACCTTAATAGAAGTCACCACCATCCTACTTCATTCTGGAATTTCCACCACGTACACGATTGTTAAAGTGGTTTTCGGAGTTGGCAGAGAGTATGACAACTTTCGATCCCGGTCTCTTTAACAACCAAACATTATTATAACACCGCGGTCATTTTCAAAACAGTTTATACTTTAAAACCAAAATATCATTGCCTTTTCAAAACCATATCAATACGATATCATTCCATTTCAAAACCAAATATGATATCATTTCCATTTCAAATATATCTTTTTCCAAAAATCCTATCACTTTTAAAGTTATAACACTTTCGAAACTAAACACTTGAAATTAAAACATTTTCGAAACATAATACTTTGAAATAATAATACTTCTCACTTAACCGATTTAAATATTAAAATAGTATATATAATGAAATTGTTTTCCTCAAATTTCACAAATTAATTCCAAATCAACTCGAATTCCAAAATTCAAATTTAATCAGATCTCAAATCATTAATTCCTATTTAGCTTCTAAATAAACTATTCAAAATTATATCTATTTCAAATACATATTTGAACCTCAAATAAACCATTTCAAATATATATTACAAGGCTTTACATATTCTATAATTTCAAAACTAAATGCGATAATTTTATATATATCCTAATTCAATTTTCTATTAATTAGTTTTGAAATATTTATCTAATAAATTCAATATCATCTAAATAAAACTCAAACTTGAAATATTTATTAATCACTTTAAACCAACATCAAGTTATAAAATCATATCCTTTAAAATCTCAAATTCAACAAGTTCCAAATCGATTTTAATTAAATATAATTCTTAATTTAATACAATTTCAAATTAATTTCAAATCCATCCTCTCAACCTTAATTTATTAAAAATCATTATAACTCTATATTAAAATATAATTTAAATAAATACTTAACCATATTATATTTTAATAAAATCAAACTTTATTATTAAACTTATTTTATATTAAACAAATTTATATATAGCTTAAATTTAGGAATTTAACTATATATATAAAATAATATTTATATAATATCAAAATCAATATTTATTCATATATTTCTTTCCAAAACCATAGAAACCTTTTTCAAAATATTTATATATATAGACCAGCTGTGTCTGTATATATAATTTTCTATCCTATGGTCAAGTGATACAAATATTTATCATTTCAATCCACAATTTAAATTTATATACGGGTATATATCATTTCAACCCACAATCCCAAATTCAATTCAATTGAAAATCGCTTGAGTTAATCATTTCAACCCATAACGATTTTCTCATATTCTAAAATCCATTCGGGTATGTATCATTTCAAGCCATAGTGAATTCTATACTAACAGGAAACTTGCAGTGTGATAACAGATATGATAATAATATAACATGCATATATCATCAGTATAAATAACAGATAATGGTGTAAGATGTCATAGGTGAACAGACACAGACAATAGCATATAAATAGTAATGTAAATAACTAACAGCAGCATATTTCAATTATCGTTTCAATTGAAATAAAATTAATAAATAAAAAACGTTAATCGTGGGTAATTGCTCACCTTTCGAGGCTAGAGATGAACAATAATGAGATGAGTTGCGAATTCAAGTACGAATTCCAAAGCAAAGCAAGACAGGCACGAATTCGATGGACAACTGATAAATTGGAAATCAAGAATCAAAATCAGTTTTGATATAACAGAAACAAAATGTATATTGTATTATTGTTATTACTTTATAAAAATCAACACAACAAATATTAGAATATATATATACACACATACATACATATGCGATTCAAACTTATTACACTTAAAACAAATTAAGACCCAGGATATAAACACTTAGGTAAACTTATATATACAAAATTTTTGTTTAAAGTCTATATATGATTCAAAATTAAAATAACTATATATGACTATATATATAATCATGTTCTAAATAAAAACACATTTTCAAATTAAATACACACACACACACTTTGAAATCAACAATATATATATTGTAAATTTATATTTTACTGTATTTGTATGTAAACAGTAAAATATACGTATTAGTATCATATATGATTTATAAAACATTTTACAGATATTATATAAACTGACATACAAATATAACTTAAAATTTATAATAAACAATAACTTTCAAAATCTAGCATATAACTATAAATAAAACCCGCAGCTTGTAATATAAACTATTGTACCCAAATCTAATATATATACATGGACTTATATATATACTGTAACATCTTCATTTATTATATATTTAAACCAAATACATAAAAATGCTTACAGACAGGTTACTTACAAAATATACTTATAACAAATCTATATCTGACTTATATATATATACATATATTAGATGTAATTGACACATATCCATATATAACCGCCTAAACTCACAAATAGAATTACTTTAATAATATACATATGTTATTATATAGGTGTGCAATAGAAGTATACTCAAACAATATATATAGGGAATCTATACCTTTATATTTTATACATATGTATAAGGAAAAAGGTTGCAGTATGACTTAGTGAAGCAAGGCGAGGTGCTCAAGTGGACATGGGTCAGTGGTCAAGATCGGCTGCTGTATGCGGCGGTGGGATGTGGAAAGGGAGGAGGCAGGTCTCGGCTAGGCAGTGGAAGAAGCACGGGAATTTAGGCAAGGAAAGCAGAGAGCTGCGGGATGAAGGCCGAAAGTGGTGATGGTTTGAGGCATCTTCGGCTTGGGAAACGTGGCGGTTGGAAGAAAAACAGAGGAGAGGTAAGAAAGGAGGTTGTTGTGTCGCTCACGGCTACTCGGTAGCTTGTATGCATGGGTGATGTGGAGCACAGTATGTGGAGGGAGGATTTAAGTCGAAAGCAGATAGTGGGAATGAATGAGAAGGTAATCGAAAGTATGCTTCGGTGGTATAGATGGTGATGGCTTCAGCAGATAAAATATATTTGATTTCCATCTTTTCTACAAATGAATGGATAGAGCAACAGTGGGAAAGAGAAACAATAAAGGTGAATAGTCGTAATTGATAAATATATCAACGGTGGGAATAACAAAAGTCGAAAGATGAAAATAATAATTATTGATGACGTTTGATTACCTGGGGATAGTTGAATGGTAAAAAGGAAACAAACGGATATCGTTATGGCTAGCCATTCGGTGAGTTTCGACGTCAACTGGACTTCGAAACTCACAAAGAAATATACTGCGGAGATCAGCACGACGAGACGATCAAAATGGCATACAGATATCACTGGTATGATCATCCTATCAAAAGTCGATAATCGGTACCGAAATTGCTGCTAATTTGCCAGAAATAAGATAAACGGAGCAACAGCTGTCCAAATTTGAAGAAACGAAATATGACATCTCATTCAGAATATGATTTACAAATTTATTATGTAAAAATATTCAGGTTTAACAAACATTTTATTCTCATCTAATATTAATTGATTTAAATTGAAATAAAATTACACAATAAAATGAACTTCCATATTATTAGATGAAAATTTACCTATTGCTATATTTAAGTAGACGTATTCCAAATATTAAATTTTAATTTCCAAATTTAATTAATAATTTTTTCAAAAAATTTCAGTTAATTACATTATTAAAACAGTTAAAATTTATGGATCGTTATACTGCATCTCTCCTGTTTTAGTCATTCCCAGTTGGTGAGGCTTGAGGCTCATATTACCTTAAGAATAGCATTCATTCTTGGAATGCTAACACTGCCTTCCAAGCAATGATACAATGATAACATTCATATATACAAGTTGTTCTGGGTCTGAAACAACCAAATCACTATCTTCATTATCTTCGAGATATCACAATTCATAATGCACAAATCGAATTGAAGCGGTTTTCAGATAAGCAAATCCAATACTGGTCTCTTCGAAATAATCGACAGATTTGGCAAGATTTGATAGCCGGTTATTTAATTATCAAATTCACACATAAGCAATCACTAGACCCATATTATAAACCTTCCAAAACGTTTATTTAAAATATCTTTACAGATATATATATATATATATATATATATATATATATATTCAAATCTCTTCCAGTATATTCGATAATTGGAAACAATTTCAAATACTTATATCCATAATAGGATATTTTCGAACCATATCAATACCTAGAAATATTTTTCCTAATTCCATTTATAATTCAACACTTTGAAAATATTTCTATAATAATAATCTCGTAGTTAAAATATTCCAAATCCTTCCAGTCAAATACTTAGGAAATATTTATAAGTATAATTTCCAAATCATTTTATCTCAAATACTTAGGAAATGATTCCATTTATTTCCTATTTCTCAAAATATTTTACAATTTATTTGCAAATCCCTTAATTCACTTTTAACGAATTCTATAAGTTCCCGGAATTCATTAATTAATTCTCTTTAAAATTTTAAAGATCGATTACATTTGTCTATAATTCCAACTACCCATTTCTACATTCTTCTATGAATTCTAATTCATTTTCGAAGTTCTCGTATTTCAACATTTTAGGAATTTACTTAAGTTTCCAGAATTCCGTTACAAGATTTCTCTTATAAAATCATATCCGTTAAATAAACCATATTTACAAATCTCAAGAGAATATATAAATAAATACAATCATTTCTGAAACTCTACATGTACATGATAAGTATTTTTAAAGAATAATAATTTATTTTTAAATCACGTTTAAGTAAAGATCCAAAATACCAAACACTTTAAACAAACATCGATAACTTATTTCTAAATAAAACTAATCGATTTACAAAGCTGATTTTAAAAAAAAATAGAATTTATTTCAATTAACATTAGATATTTGAAAAACCCACTTTTCGAAGTATTTCAAAACTAAATAGCTTAAATTTACATAGTTTAAATAAAATCTTCCTTTTAAAACAAAAATTAACCTATCAATAAAAATATATTTTTAAAATTCCAATAACCAATTTCAATTTATAAATCCCTCTTGATTTATTTCGAATCGATTTTCATTTCTAATTTCACAACTATTTTCGGATTACAAAAATAGAATCCACTATCTTCCCCTAAACTGATTTTCGTATCTAACTTTAATCCCAATGGTGGATTTATATTTCCAACTTATCAAATGATAATCGTTCACCTTATTTATAAACATCGTTTATAAATTTATATACTCATTTTCGGTTGTTTTCTGTTAATAACAGATTTATTTTAAACAAATCTCATTTATAAATCGATTTCTATTTTAAAATCCATTTAGAAATTTATTTCTAATAAAACAAATTTTATTCCAAAGGCATTCAAAAACTCGATTTCAATTTCCATTTAAATTTTTAGAAATATCATTAAATCTATCGTCCCAAATTCTTTGTATTAATTAGTTTCAAAACATTTATTTGAAACCACTTTGTAAAATAATTAAGTGAATTCCAAATCAAATCTTTTTATTTAATTCACATCCATTCCTTATCAAATACTCCAAGTCAATATAAATATTTTTATTTCCAGAAATCCCCTTTTAATCTTTTTTTTAAATTTTGAAATATTCTTTAAGGTATTTAAAATACCAAAACAAGGCAAGTGCTACTATAGCATCCAATGAATTAAATCACGCAACAATCTGAAACAGATTATTCAATCATATCATATGTCATTATATATGAAAAATAATCAATATATTTGAGAAATCCAGTTGGATCCCTCCAACCTATTACTCTGCATCCACAGATGTTATATAACATGAAATACCAATCCCGCTTTGAGGCGGGATATCGTCGTAATATAGGGTCATCCGCTATTATGCAGGGCGCATAGTGTATCATACGCTCCAGTGGCGGGAAATATATCCAACTACTAATATATATACTACCATATATAATATAACATCCAAATGATGATAATAATATATCAATTCAACCAGTCATCCAATAATTAATTCGAATTATTATAAATTAAATCCAGTAATTCGATCAAGTGAGATTTCCTCACCTTTATTTTTATTTGCAATCCGTTCCAATTCTAAATTAAACTAAACAGGCATTCCATTAAATTTAAAATTCCAACCGACTTCAGAAATTTCCAAACCAATCCTATTGCATAGATTTCATAGCTACTAATCAAACTCGACTTGTTTCATTTAATCTTTGATCAAACACGATTAAACTATTTACAATGTAAGATTTACATTTAAAATTATTTATCACTAATTACTTTATAAAAATAATTACCTTATATTCTCAACCTGGCCGTTGACAACACAACCCAAAACCAAAGGTCGAACACCACTGGCTACCGCCTTTATCATCTCATTTCCACATCTATAGGCGCCGCGCTGCCCTTACTCCACGCCCTCGACCTCGCCATCGCCAGTCCTCCACGCCAGCACTGCCAAAGCTCGACCATAAAAGGAAAAGAAGTCGCGCCTTTGATCATTCCAGGTCGCATGTGCCTCCCTAGTCAATCGGGACTCCAACCTCCCATCTTGCCGCATGCGCGAGCGCCTCCCGCTTGTGATGACCCCTCCTCCCAGGTTGCTTGTAGCCTTCGTTTGATTTCCTCCCCCCTCCCTCTTTCTTTTTTTACATAAATAATCGAACTAGTTTAATCGAGAAAAGAAAGAAGGAGCACGCTATTTAAAAGGTGGAGAAGCGGCTTTGGGTATGAAATAGGACGGGTATATGCAGTGGTAGGGTGCTCAATTTGACTTTTGAAATTGTAAAAATTCATTTAATTCCAAAATATCTTGTTATAAGGCATCTTAAAATCCCAAAACCCTATCGAAGCATGCCACCTGGCGTTTCTAATGTTATACCCCTATTCCAAACGCAATGGAATAAATCTCGAGCCCCAATTCGATCGTATGGCGAAGATAGTTTTTTGAACCCAATTTGAATATTAATTTTTCGATATTAAATTCAACGCGTTTCTATTTCGTGCGACCAAATGGTAACGCCAAACGCTATGAAATTTGAAATTCGATAATAATACACTATTACGGATGCAGTGGAGCTAGTTTCGTCGAATTCCAAGATAGTGCCCCGGATCAGTATTTTAACACATCGATAAAATCGACGATTTTAAAATTTTGCGAAATCACTTGAAATTCCAGTTTTGGAAACTTACTAACTCAATTCTAATTCAAATAGAATATATATCAACATTAGAAATTGTTTTATTCATATTCAACTCAAATTTCAATTATCCACCATTTCCGTATTATGATTTATCGCTATTTTTGAAATTTAAGTTCTGTAATTTGAATCAAAAATCTTCATATTCAAAAGTCAATTTATATTCCAAATCAATATTTAAAACCATTTAAATATTCATAATCAAATGATGTAAAAATCTGGGTTGTTACATTCTTTCCCCCTTAAAAGAATTTCGTCCCCATAATTGCTAAGGTAGGACGAATGATCCAAACCCATTACTTTTCAAAAACCCACTTAGCTAACTTGCTATTCCACTTTCCTAATTCCTTTAGTTCCATACGAAACATTTAGTTTCCATTTTTAGACCAAAGTCCCTAATTTCAATTACAATTCGAAATCAAAATTTGGTTAACAAAAAGTTTCCAAATTTTCTAACACCCTAAATTTCAGAATTTTTTTGCAGAGTCTCCCTTGTTTAGAGAGTCTTTTGCAATATCACAAATATAATAAAAATGATATCATCGACCCATATGGTCGATGTGATATCCCGAAATTTCAAGAAATTTAAAATGTGATGATCACCTTTATAAATTATTTAAAATTGGTAAAATTGTTATTTTCAAACAATAATAATAATGTTTTGTTTTTACATATAAATGGATTTTAAATAGATTTATTATTTATAAATTGAATTTGTGTTTGTTTATATATGTATATATGTATTTAAGTTGATTTTAAATTGGATTTTAAATTTAATTTGAATTTGAATTTGGGTTTGATATTGAATTTCAAAAGATGGATAAATATCTTAAATATATTTTTGATTTTAAAATATATTATATATGATTTTATTTAGAATATAGTTGTTTTATATTATTTTCTTTTAAAGGATTATATATATATATATATATAACTTAAGATATTTATTTATTTATTAGGGAATTTAAATATAAAAGCTTTATAACCATTTAAAAATTAATAATCATGCATAATTACACGTGTTAGCTTATAAGTCTTTTTACTAACATGTGTAAGGGGATTAATTAATGTAAATGAAAAGTATTAAATTTTTAAACAAGTGTCAACCATTTATCTTATTTTCTTTAATATTTTTAATAAATCCTAATTAAACCTATATAAGCATATATCTTATCTCTTCAATTCTTTTTCCCTGTCTCCATTTCAAAACAAAGAAAACTCAGACTTGTAAAATATTTCACCAACTCAAAAGCCAAAGTCTGCAAACAAATTATCAAATTAGAAAACAAAACATTTTTCAAAACGCTGTAACCAATTTATTTCCAAAGCAAGATCATCTCTGTTTCAAAGATTAAACCTTCTCAACAACAACTAAGCTTCAAATTTCAAAGTTTCAGTTCTCCATCAAAGCAACAACTAAGCATTTCAGTTTTTAAAAGATCAAAGCAATTCAAGTTTTCCAGCATCTGTTTCAAAGCTCTATTCATCTTTTAAACAGGTGAGTAAACAATTTATTTTAAAAGCTTAAGTAAATTAAAAACTGATTGCATGTGATTCCTGGAATGAATTGTCCTTGCATGTACATATATTAAGTAAATCTATGTATATATGTATGTGTTAAAGCGTGCATGTCTGTTTATATAAGCATATCTCTGTTTCCACTGACAGGTTAAAAATTATTTTTAAGAAACAAGTTTCTCTTTATACATTCACTTATAGGTTATGAATTTAAAACAAAATATGTTTGTTTAAATACAATTCAAGATTTAAAAATGTATTTAGGTAAAACAAGTCTGTACATCACTGGAAATCAAGATATTATAGTAGATTTTTAAAACATGTTAAAAATCAAACATCATAATTTGCTGATTCAATAATATAACTTGAATCGATTTTGAAATTTATGATTTTTGAAAGAAAATTTAAGATTTTTAGTGTTTTATTGTGTAAGCACTTCGAAGTTGATCGGATTTTGGTTTTTGGAAAATTTTTGATGACTGGAGGGTGGTGGGACCTCGCAGTCGCCACTGGAGGGTGCAGGGGAGTTGCCGAGTCGGGGAAAAGTTGATGGAGATTTTCTCAGGCACCATGGCGTCAACAATCGGTCAAAGTAAGGCTTAAACCCTCAGTTTGGTCGAGGTCGGATTTAGGTCACTACGGCATCTCTGGATGATCGGGATCATTGGACAAGGGGGAAAGGCTGCATGGAGGGCCTACGAATGTGTGGCCAGGTTTCGCGATCTCTGGTGATTGGCGTCGTCGTGTCGAGGCAGTTTTCTAGTGATGGCTGCTGAGCCTTTTTGATCGAGGCAGCTCGATTTTGTTTCGAGTTTGATGTGTGCTTCTGGGTGGTCGAATGGCAACAGTGGGTCGAGGGTGATCTATCGGCAGAAGTCTTGGAGGCCGAAGCTCTAGCGTTGATCAGTGCATGTGCACGGTGGTTTTGGTGGTGTTAGTGTTTGGAAAGGGATGTTGACTCGAAGGAACTCTCGGGCATATGAAAGGAGACTCAGGTTCGTAATCGAGTAGAACGTGAGTGATAAGCTTACTGGTTTTAAAGTTTTAATAGACTAAGTTTCAAAAAAAGGGTAAGGGAACTTAGGGTAGGTTTCGGGTGAAGATCGGCTCAAACCCAAAGTAAGGTTTAAACTGTTTTAAAGTTTAAATAATAAAGCAAGTTTTGAATTTAAATTAAACCTAGTTTAAACTATTATAGGATAAACATTTTTAAATTATTTGATTAAAGAAGTTATATGTTTTGTCAACTTTAATTTGTTAAGATAATTTTTTTAATGTTATTTTTAAAGACTTAATTTAGTAATTAAATTAAGTGTTAACTAAAGATAATTGTATTTAAATAATGTTAATGACAAGTGAGTCATTAATAAAAATGAAGATTTATCTTAAAGTTAATTAAGGTCTTTGATACTTAATGATTAATTAAATTAATGAAGTAATTAAAGAGAAATTAATTAATTAATGATTAAGGATTAATTAATAATAATTAAGGGTTATAAATTAATTGGATATTAATTGGAAATTAGGAATTAATTAATGTAAGTAATTAGAGATTAATTACTTAAATGATAATTACTTAATGTAGGTAATTAAAGGAATAATTTGTTAAGAGTTAATTAATTTAATTAGTAATTAAAGGTTAAGTTAATTAATAAGCAAAGGTTAATTAATTGAGGATAATTAACCAATGGAATAATTACTTGTGAAAGTAATTAAAAGGGTATTACTTAATGGAATTAATTAAGGATTAATTACTTAGTGTAATTATTTAATGGATTGATTTATTAAGGATTTATTAAGTAAGGAAATTAAATAAGGGTTAGTTAATTAATGAGTGTGATTAAGTAAAGGATAATTAATCAATGTCAGTGATTGTAGGATAATTAATTTGAGTAATTAATTAAGGATAAATGTAATTAATGCGAATAGGTGAAGGTTAATTAATTTGTGTTATTAATTAAAGGCTAATTACTTAATGTAAGTAAAGAGGAAAATTAAGAGCTGATTAATTAATGGTTTGTAATTAATTAATGTTAAGCAAGCATGATTAAAAGTGGTTAAATGAATTAATTTAATTTAGTTTATTTAAATTAATTGGAATGGTGTGACTAATTAATCTTGCTTATGAATGATTGAATGATATTGAATGCCTTGGATTATTTGATATTTCTGATATGAATTGTTTTGTGATATGATTGGGTTGAACAGTGATAATGTGGTTTTCTATCGAGATGAATTGCTGTATAAGTGACATGTCGTGTTTTAAGTTTGAATTGTATTTCATTTGAATAACTTGGGTTAAGATGACATGGGACTCGAAGAGACTAGGGTCGGGTATCAGTAAATACCCAAAACCACTTCGATTTAAAATCTTCTATAATTCTTTATAGATTTGATATGTGTAATAAATAGGCTGGAATGAAATAATTTAAGTGAACTGGATCATTGAAACTAAGTAAGGGTACTTAGAGGTTGATTTGTGAATTAAGTAATGAATATAACAAGTTAAGAACTCGTAATAAGGTACGAGTTACCCCGGGTTTTAAATAAGTTTTGTGCATTAGAATTTCGTGTTATATGGGTTTACTCACGCTGGTTTCAAGCCTGACCTGGGTGTTACTTTGATGCGCTCGGGTCAGACCGAGTATTATAGATTTTCAGGTAAGAACGTTCTGGAGCTCAGGAGACGCGTTGGATGGCAAGCACGTATGGAGCTTACCGTTGTATATTTGAGAGTTTTTATGATATTAGTCTGGGACAGGTTGATATAATTGTCTAGTCTATTTGTAATGGATGTAACTCTGATAAATTGTATGTAATCTAACAATTACAGCTTTCTTTGTATAAATGTTTTTATTTGTTATTATATTTAATCCGCTGCAAATTTGAGATGTGTTGTTTCATATTTCTTCTTCTACATCTTTCTTCTTTTCTCTGACAACCTGAAATTTCCGGCATTCGATTGCTCGGCACTTCTACCGTGAACGTATTAGTGTTGAATTCTCAAGGTCGAAAATTTGGGTCGTTACAGTCGAAAACACAACATATAGTAATATTTATATCATTTTTGCATTTAGAGCGTAATCGTACCTTATATTAGCATTATCAAGTGAGTTCGCTTAATTTATATTCAATTTTCACCACCAAAATCTAGCCTAACAGCTCCATGTACCTATACTTACTCAAATAAACACATCAGTTTCATAATTTATGAAACTTAATAACTTTACATCCCTTTAACTACCTTAAACACATGATTTCATAATGCCAACATGGTATATCGTGTATTTTAGACAGTACATGCAAATACAAGGTTCAAATTCAATTTATACACCATTTCATTCAATCCCAAATGATTCACATAACATTTATTAACATTCAATTCATATTTACTCACAACTTAGTCATATCCATTCCAGATTGATTCTAAATTTATTTATCAATTTCTATTGATTCGCATTCAATTTATTCACAAAAATCTTATTCGCTCAATTTTATATTCAACAACAATCCAATCCATACCAATTTATTTTGAACCATTTCATAAATTTATTTGAGCCAAGCTTCCATCCAAAAATATTAACTTAAGTTAATTCGTTTACTTTCAATCATTTCAGCCATACAACTTAAGTTCATTTCAATTGCAATCAAATTCTATTTCATTTTAAATTGATTGATACTCAATTTATTTACCTTCGATTGATTCACATTTCCATTTACTTGGTATATCTCAATTTATGCTATATAACTTGAGAATCATTTCGTAAAATTAATATTAACGCTTATTATAACCTTTTGTACAACACACATATTCATTTCCACTTCAAAACTTAATTTCATACTCAAATTCATATAATAGTATCCCAAAGCCAAATTCAATTTACACTCAAATTGAATTTTTTTATAACTTAAGTCATCACTATTTCAATCCATTTCTATTTTATTCTACAACATTTCAAAATATATTTAATTCACTTCATTTAAGTCGAATTTCATTTATAACTCAAGTTCCACATTCAATTTCAATTTCAATCCAAAATCCATTTTACTTAACCAAGTTCAGTTCCATTCTATATTTAATTAACTAATTAATTTGCCTAATTAGTTCACTTCCATTTTATAATTCAAATCTAAGTTTTATTTCGAAAATCACTTCAATTGGGTTGGTTTGAGTTCACTTGATTTTTATAATTGAAAAAAATCGGGTTTCCATTTCTTTACAAAAATATAAAACCATCTCTCTATTTTGGTATTTCTATTCCAATTTTCCAATTTATAAGTTACTTAACTTATTTTTTCCACATATAAAATTATTAACTCAAAATTATACATCACTTATAGCATAAATATATATTTATTCCACTGACTCCAATTTTATAAGCTATTCAAGCTTATTTATTCACAATTCCATAATTTTCACTTAAATTTTATTCCATTCAAAATTTATAAATTATAGTTATATAATCACTTTACAATTCAAACTTTATATATTCAATTCAATTTGATATAGGTTCAAATCCAATCCAATTTTCATTTAACTTGTCTCAAGTTAAAATCTAACCCATATAAATTCTCTTTTACAAATTCAATTTATTTAACTCGCATAAGTTAAATTTTAATTTCATATTGAAATTCACAATTCCATGTTATAAGTTCAAAATTTTTTTTCACAAGTTTCATAAAACCTTTAAATGAATATTTTAGAATTCAAACACCCGGTTTCATTTCAAAACATTTTGAAATCTCACATATAAATATATATCCCTTTCTGTATATCAAATCTTACCTTTGTAATTTTTAAATCAAAATCCAAATTTTCAAAACAATTCTAAAGCCAAATAATCATAGTAGTAATCCATCACTTAGAAACTCGAAAATGAATACTGATTGTGCTGCGCAGTCATTACTTGAATTATTTTTTAGCGACTGAAGTGGGTTCAGTGCTTTATCACTTCCAAAATCCATTTTAAATTCAATTTAAAGTATTTTCTATTCCAAAAATAATATCACCATCATTTATTTCAACATGCCTTGGAAAACATTTCCAAAAATCTCCAGGATTTAAATTTCCAAATTCTGCTTTGAATCTGTTTTTAGTTTTTACTTATTGGTATAATTCATACTTATGCCATTTAATTTGGTTGTGTATAACTGTTCCAATTTATAATCTTGTTTTGATTATAATAATAACATCCAAACATATCAATATACTATAATAATTTCAGAAAATTATTTCTTTTATATCCAAACATAATTTTGGTAAAATTATTTCATTTACCCTCTTTTCAAAACAATACCGTGCCAGTTTACCTTGTTTTAGAGTTTAGAAACCCCTAATGATAAAGTTGTACTTCCCATACCAACCATAATTTATAAACACTCAACCGATAAATCAACGCAATATAAAACATTTTATATTCACTAACAAATACGCCCTCATATCTATTAATACACTCAGACTCATTCTAGATACTACTGACCCTATCTCTAATGAGTAATCCCCACCAAAGCTAAGGTTCTTGCTTAACCTCAGCTCTTATACCAAGCGAAATGGCTCGAAATTTTCAGTCCTCGAAAATCGACACCAATTTGTTCACTGTATAGCATGACGAACAATCGAGTGTCAAAAACATCAGATCATTAGGGGTGAAGAAAAAAGAGATAGAAGAAAATATACATAACAATGCACAGAATCTCACAATCGCAGCAGAACAAAATATAATATATAATAACAGATCTTTATATAAAGAAAATATAGTACAACAGTCAACAATAAATCTGGACAGTTATAATAACTTATCCTCACATAAATAACACACATCAGAAATAACCAAGTACATGTTATATGCCTGAAATCCTCTAGCACATCTCCTTAGCTCCATAGCATCCTAGCCTGAATTTGTAATACTCGGTCTGACCCGAGTATTATATTAAAATAACATCCGAGTAAGTCTAGAAAACTAGCGTGAGAAAACACACTCAATTTGAAGTATTAATGTAATCAAAATCTTTGAAAACAAGGTATCTCGTAAGACCATACCATACATAAATACGACATGTTTTTATCTTACAATAACCAAAACATTTTTATATAAATCCAGTGATATTATAATAGTGTCTAAGTACAAATTATAATAGTGTCTAAGTACAAATACTTATTAAAATAGCCAAAATTGTTACATTAATTAAATTCCACCATACCAGGCTCTACAATCAAAATCGTAAGGGCTCGTAGTGGCTATTGGATTTCATATAATGACTGGGCTACTGGGGTACCGCTTGCCACTGTACATCTCTAGAAAAATGTACCAAGATCGTATCTAACGATCCCTGCCAACACAGGACCGGCCTAACCTCGACTTAGATAGTACCGATCATGTTATCATCCCGGGTGTTCTCACCTTAATCGAGTGCTCTCTTTCCCATGCACAACCATATCCATAATTATAATACATCCGAAGGTATCTAGAAAGTGATAACATACCCTACTTGGGTGCGACCCACTTAGCCCTGCAGCATCTCCTCTGTTTTAGTCATTCCCGGTTGATGAGGCTTGAGGCTACGTATTACCTTAAGAATATCATTCATTTTTAGAATTCTAACACTGCCTTCCAGGCAACGATGCAATGATAACAGTCATCCACACAAGTTTGTTTTGGGTCTGAACAAACCGAATCACCATCTTCGTTATCTTCGAGATATCACAATTCGTAACGCACAAATCAGATCGAAGTGGTTTTCAGATAAGCAAATCTGATCCCTAACTCTTCGAAACGATCAACGGATTTGGCCAGATTTCACAGTCGGTTATTTAACTATCAAATTTCACACATAAGCAGTCACTAGACCCATATTATAAACCTTCAAAAAAAATTATTTAAAATATCTCTACAGATATATATATATATATATATATATATATATTCATATCTCTTCCAGTATATTCAATAATTGAAAACGATTTCAAATACTTATAACCATAACAGGATATTTTTGAACCATATCAATGCTTAGAAATATTTTTCCCAATTCTAGTGATAATTCAACTCTTTGAAAATATTTCTATAATAATAATCTCGTAGTTAAAAGGTTTCAAATCCTTCCAATCCAATACTTAGGAAATATTTATAAGTACAATTTCCAAATCATTTTATTTCCAATACTTAGGAAATGATTCCATTAATTTCCTATTTCTCAAAATCTTTTACAATTTATTTGTAAATCCCTTAACTCACTTATAACGAATTCTATAAGTTCCCGAAATTCATCAATTAATTCCCCTTAAAATTTCCAAGATCGATAACACTTGTCTATAATTCCAACTACCCATTTCTAATTTCTTTTATCATTTCTAATTCATTTTGAAGTTCTCATATTTCAACATTTTAGGAATTTACTTATGTTTCCATAATTTAATTACAAGATTTCTTTTATAAAAATCATATCTATTAAATAAACCCTGCTTACAAATCTTGAGAGAATATATAAATAAACTACAATCATTTCCAAAACTCTCTATATATATGATAAGTATTTTTAAAGAACAACAATTTATTTTTAAAACACATTTAAGTAAATATTTAAAATCTCAAAACACTTTAAACAAACATCGATAACTCATTTCTAAACAAAACTAATCGATTTGCAAAGCTGATTTTAAAAAAATTAGGATTTATTTCAACTTATAGTATATATTTGAATAACCCACTTTTTGAAGTATTTCAATACTAAGCGGCTTAAATTTACATAGTTTAATAAATAAAATCTTCCTTTTAAAACAAAACTTAACCTATCGATAAAAATATTTTTTTAAAATTCCAATACCAATTTCAATTTATAAATCCCTCTCGATTTATTTCCAATCGATTTTCATTCCTAATTTCATAACTATTTCGAAATTCCAAAAATAGAATCCCTTATTTTCCCCCCAAACTGATTTCCGTATCTCACTTTAAATCCCCACGATGGATTTATATTTTCAACTTATCAAATGATGATCATTCACTTTATTTATAAACATCATTTATAAATTTATAAACTCATTTTCAGACGTTCTCTGTTAATAACAGATTTATATTAAACAAATCTCATTTATAAATCAATTTCTATTTTAAAACCCATTTAGAAATTTATTTCTAATAAAACCAATTTTATTCCAAATCCATTCAAAAACTCGATTTCAATTTCCATTTCCATTTAAAATTTTAGAAATATCATTAAATCTATTATTCCAAATTATTTAGATAAATTAATTTCAAAATATTTATTTGAAAGCACTTTGTAAAATAGTTAAGTGAATTCCAAATCAAATCTTTTTATTTAATTCACATCCATTCCTTATCAAATACTCCAAATCAATATAAAAAAAATTTATTTCCACAAATCCCCTATTAATTTCTTTTTCTTAATTCATAAATATTCTTTATGGTATTTGAAATACCAAAATAAGGCCAGTGCTACTATAGCATCTAATAAATTATAACACACAACAAACCAAAATAGATTATTCAATCATATCATATATTGTTGTATTTGAAAAACAATGAATATATATGAGGAATCCAGTTGGATCCCTCCAACCTGTTTCTCTGCATCCATAGATGTTGTATAACATAAAATACTGTGACGACCCGGAATTTTGGACAATTTAAATTGGGATATTTAATTGTTTTTAATATTTAAAAGTTAGTTTGTTACTTAAATTTAAAATATCACCATTATTTGGAAATTTAATTATTGAATTTAATTACTGAAAATTGGGTAAAATGTTGAATCTGGAGTTTTAAGCCTATTAAAAATAATTTAAGGGTTTATAAAATTTATATCGATAGTACTGAAGATAGTAAAAGTGTTGAAATTGAATTTGGAAGTGTTTTGTTAAGTTTTGAAATTTTATCGTTTAAATTGCCGTTTAAAAATTGCCTTCCGAGGCACAGTCTCGGAATTTGACAAAACTAGTTTCATTAGATCCGTAATATTGTATTATTATCGGATTTCAATTTTCGTAATGTTTGGAGTTGTTGTGTGAGCGTACGACATATAAACACGCTGAATCTATATCGAAAATTTAGTATAATAACTGGGTTCAAAGGGCTATCTTCTCCATACGATCGAATTAGGACTCGAAAACTTTTCCATTGCGTTCGGAATAGGGGTATAACATTATAGATGCCTAGCGGCACGCCTGGTAGGAAATCAAAATTTTGAATGACGATTTCGGAACGTTTAAAAATTTAAATATCTATATTCGTTGACCGGTCAATTCCACTCACATCAGAGCTTTTTTTCTTTTCACCTCAAATCACTGTGCTTTTCCTTCTCAAGCACGCTTCTCCTTCAATTTCATTTTCCTCCTCCATTTTTATAAACAACCGAGAGTCCAGAGAAGAATAAAAAAGGGGATGGACGATCTCCTTAAACACAATCAGAAAAGATGTCGAATTCGTTTTATTTGCTTCTTCGTTCATTTTCCCCTTCCTGCCTTCATTCTCAATTTTCAAAATCAATTTTGTATATAATAAAAATAAATCGATTGAAACTCGCTCGCGGCCTCCTCTCTCTCCCTCGATTGGCTTTGCATTCGAATTAGAGTTGATGCTCGCGATTTTGGGGTACACACGAGCTCGCAAGTAATGAAGTAAGACCGAGTGTTCAAGATCGTTGGACATGAGCATCAATCGGCGAGGAACAAGGCGCGTTGGAGGTCGCTACTACGGCAATAGCAAGTTTGGCGATCGAGTGCGTGGCGTTGATTTCGGGGTCGTGCACGAAGAAGGGATGATGGGCACTGCTCTGATATTGATGCGAGATGCTTGTCAACGAGCGAGTAGGTTAGGGTTTGCTTCGATATCAGTGATGGTGGTGCTCGAGCTCGGGGTCATGACATTTTAATGGGTGAAGGGATCTGAGGCGACTGGTGGTGTGGTTCTCGAGCTAGCAGTGAGGTATATAGCTAATTCTAAATTTTATTTGATTTAATAAATATTATGAAACATGAATTTATAACAGTAAGGAGTATTTATAGAGGAAAAAAGGAAAGAAATTTTAAAGCCAGATTTTTATTTATTTTTATTTTACAGAGTTATACATATTAAAGCCGGAAAAGAGAGATATATAAATCAGATATTGGATAATTTTATTTTTATCAGAATTTAATATATGCATATTTTTAACTTATAGTTAGAATTTTTAAAAAAAAGATAATAAAAAAAAATCTTACTTTAATCAAGATATGTAAATCATGTTAAAAGCGAATATTTTGCAAATTCACGAATTGTTATGTTATGGTTAAGGTGTTTATCAAAAATTTAATAGTAAAGTAAAATATGGAATTTTATTAACCTTATAGATTTAAAATTAAAAGTGAGAATATTAATGATAGTGAAGTCATGGCAAATGCTAATAAATTCGGAATTTTCATTTATACAAGGTTCAGAATCAAATGAAACCAGCCGAGTTGATTCGTGGCTGGAATCGATGCTACAAAAATCAAAGGTGAGTTAATCTCACTCATCTGGGTTTATTTAAATTTAAATGGTCAAATTTAAATAATTGGTTGAATGATTGAATTTATTTGATTTGCTATATTATATATATAGTGATATATAGTATATATTGGAGTGATTGATTTCCCGCATTATATAGCGGATGAGACCCTATGCGCCGCATAATAGCAGATGATATTATATTTAAAATCCCATATACTGCGATATTCCACCTCGGAGTGGAATTGATATTTTATATTGTGCTAACATCTATGGATGCAGGGAAACATGTTGGAGGGATCCAACTGGATTCCTCAAAAATTTATTTAGAATGTTTTATATTCTCTGTCATGATTATTTATTATCCTGTGATGAATTATATCGATAATTGGAATATTGGATGTAACGGGTTGATTGAATATATTTGGGATACTAGGTTACCAAAAAAAAAATATAATGGATTTTTGAAAAGGAAATATAAGAGAAGATTTTAAGTTGGATAATTATAGAGTATCTGAATATATTTAAGAATGGATTGAAAAGAATAAAAGTGCTTCTAGAAAATAAATTCCGAGTATGAAACAGGGATTTTGAATAAACAGAGAACAACGTATTTTTAAACTTAAGTGATATAATTTAAAGGAATAAAGAATTTATTTTATAATTCAAGGTTTGAACTTATTTTAAAAGGATTAAGGAGGAATTTGGGAAATCTGAGATTGGTATTTTCAGTTAAAAGATTTTATATATAAAATCTGAAGTTAATGGGTTTTGAATAAATTGAGACGTAAAGAAATTTATTTCAAATGGAGTAAATTGGGAATCAATTTGGAAATTGATCTAAGTGTTTGGAATCGGAATTTTAAAAGGGTAGTTGAGACTAAGATATTTATAAACTGGGTTTATAAAAGTGAAGTAATGTATCACTGGATATTTGAAAATATAAATTCACGGTGGGAATCTATGAAGGAATGTGAATTTGTTTTAATAAATAGTGGTCTAATTAAAAGATGTGGAAGAGAAGCGTATCTCCCTGGATAGCCAAGTACGTTTTCAAAGTAAATGTTTAAATATAAGTTAAAGTTTTTATGTTGTTTTAAAAAGCATGTTTTAGAAAATTTATTATTGTTAAAGGTTTAAATCCTAAAGTAAGTATTTTTCAAATCTATTATCGTGGTAATTATTTAAAGATGACTTGGTATTTCGTTTAAAAAAGAGAAATCTAGTTTTGTATTTTATAAAGTAACGTTGTTTTCAAATATTCCTATAGTATATATTTTTAATAAAGTATTAAAGTAGTTTTCAATTTAAATGTTGAAGTATATTTTAAAATAAAGCATTTTTAAATTGTTTCAAAAATCCAAATTTTTGATTTGGTTTTTTCAACGGAAAATAATATTTGGGAATTTATTTCATAAGAAAAGTGTGGTTTGAAAACTGTATTAAAAGTGTTTGGAAATGGAAATATATCTTGCGAAGATATTTTGAGATTAATAAATAATTTGGGGAAATTATTTATGTTTGATAGATGTTGTGAATGTTAATTGATAGTTAAATAACCGACTATCAATATTGGGCAACGTGCTGATCGTTTCGAAGAGACCAGGATCAGGATTAATTTCTCAAAAACCACTTCGATCCGGTTTGTACGTTTTCATGGAAAAAGGAGTTAGGATTCGAAGATGGAGCAATGAAGTGCATGGGCTAGTCGCTACTAATCCTGAGGATGATTCCAAAAAGGATGTAGTAGGAGTAGTGCCTTCGATTCCGTTCGAACCCGGGACGAACTTGTGTGGATGTATGCTTTCGGAACATCGTTAGGTGGACGATGGGCATTCTAAGTGAAACGTTCTAAAAAGGTAATGATTAGCCTCAAGCCTCATCAACCGAGAATGACTGTAAATCAGGGGTTATGCAGCAAGGCTTGGTGGGTAGCGCTCATTAGGGTGAGGTCATCCCTGTCTAGATGTACCTTTTTATTTGGCTTAGTGGTGCGGTTGCTGATTCCAACCGTGGGGTGATTTTACTCGGGACTATCCAGTAAGGGGTAGTTTCGGTCTTATGTTGCAGGGGATCGGGAGTGATCCTTCTTATGCTGATCTAGACCAGGTACCGTGATAGGTGTTACCCCAGTGCTTAGTCATTAGTTGGAAATCCATTGTCCCTACACGCCTGTACGGTTTTGATTGTGCCCAACTATTGCTGAAACGCGAGATGCAAGCATTTCAGCTAGATTCTATTTTACTTTCTATAGACACTATTATAATATCAGAGAATTTTGATAAAAAGTGTTTTAGCTATCGTAAGGTAAAAACCCGACATGTTTATTTGTGGCATGGTCTTACGAGATGCTTTTGTTTTCAAAGGATTTTGGTACTTTAATAATCAATTTGAGTGCCGTTTTCCTCGTTTTGGTATTCCAGACTGACTCGGGTGTTATTTAACTATAATGCTCTGGTCAGACAGAGTATTATAGATTATAGAAAAGGATGCTGTGGAGCTGGATGGTGATATGAATTCCCGTACTTGTTTTAGATATTCCGCTGTGTAACAACCCACATATTTTACGATTGTGTATTTAAATATTTTATTTAAATACAAGATCGTTAGTCGGATTATAATCCGAAATGCTACTTTTTGTGATACGGTCGAATTAGGACTTGGGACCACTTCCATCGAGTTCAAAACGCCGTTTGCGACCTTTTTGAGTATAAACTTCGATATGTTTGGAGCTAGCTAAAATTTGGATTATGCACTTTGGACTTTGGGTTTGGTTAGCCTAAACTATTAACTCTAGCTCCACCCCTACTTCTCTTCATTCACTTTCATTTCCTAATACCTTCAAGCTTTCATAAAAATGGGGAAAGAGAAAGAGAATTAGAATTCCTAAGCCCTAGTTCCATTGCAAATCCAAGTTCTAACTCCAAAGTCAAAGTGAAGCTGCTGATTCAAGCTTCTTGGGTTGGAATCGAGGAGTGACTGTTTTTACCTTGCTCTATAGCTTCTTCTTCCTTGTTTTTGTGCAAAAGGTGAGATTTTTATCTCACATCTATGTCTATAACTATCTTTGTTTATTGGGTATGAATTCCTAACACTTATTCATGTGCATTTGCTTTTGGTTTGGATTGAATTGGTTTTATGAGTATTCCAATTTTTGGTGTTTGAAGTCAAATCTTTAAAAATCATAGGTTTGATGTTTGTTCATGCTTTTATTGGTGTATCAAAGAGCCAATAGGGCCGGGTCGTCGATTGGCATAAACCCCTAGCGCCCATTGCTCATCCGATTGCAATTTTGGAGGAGTTGCTCTTCATTAGATAGGCTGAAAAACAACCCCAGTGCCAGTCAGTCGACTAGCTGTAGCAAATAAATGCTCATGGGCTGTCGGCAGAGGCTGGAAGTCTCTGTTTCCTGCAATCAGTCGACTGGTCTTTGTAACCAGTCGACTGACCTGCTTTTTTTTTTTGCCTATTTAGCCTATTTTGCTTGAAATTCCAATTTTTATCGATTCGTGGTTTTCCGATTTGTTGTTATCATTTATTATCGACCTTAATGACTTCTATTTTGGAATTTTTGGGTAAATCCATTTCGATGGGTTTGGAATCGATTTCTTTGGATTTAATTCACATCTTTAAACGTGAAATTTTGGTGATTGATTGTTCTCATAATCATCTTTATGGGTTGTCACTTTAAAATGCAAAGGTTTCTATACTAGTAGTAAATATTCAAACTCTTTCTCAAAGATGATTTCAACTCTATTTTTAATACAAAGTCCTTTATAAAACCATTTTCCAATCTATTAGTATATACAAACCTTTACATCATTCGTTCGAGAAATCCAATTAAACGGCTTTGCAAAACAAGTGGTACGAAACGCTTGCGTTTACTTTGTCTGCTAATTCTTAGACTCGTTTGATTAAAACTCTTGTGACAATTTTCGAGTGGAAATCTATAATTTGTTCGAAAATATTTGAGTTAAGCTAGTGGTTTTGGGACATGAGGCTAAACTCATATATTTACTAGCCTAGTGTAATTGACACTTCTCGATGATCGATGATGATCATTTTATGGTTTAAACTAGCGATGTGCGATGTCTCTTTTTCCGTGTGGGGGATAGTATCTCGTTCTAATGAGCTTCGTCTCATTTCTTTTTGGGCTAGCGATCCATGTTCTTTTATGATATTCGGTTCATCGGATGTACCGTTATTATACTACATCGATGTCCCGGCTTATCTGGATCAATGGATGTACCGATATTGTACACATCGCTGTTCCGGTTTATCAGGTTCATTGAACGTACCGTTATTATACTACGTTGATGCTCCAAATTTATTGATGTTTCAGTTCATTGGACGTACCGTTATTGTACTGCATCGATGTTCCGAATTTATGGTAAGCGACCATGGAATAGCGTTCCATTTTGTGATACACGTGTTGGTGAGTTTTTATGCTCCCGTTTTGAGATAGGCCTCCCCTTTTGCGATTTCTGGATTTCTAATTGTTGATTTCTAGAATTTATGTTTCATCAATTTTTTGCGATTGATAACGATATGTTTGTCAATATTCGTGGCTTGGTGAACAAAATAAAGTATATGACATTATTTTTGATATTATGAGATTTTTGCGATATTGTATGATTTTTGTTGATTTTCTAATGTATACTTTTCATAGTATGGCATTATTGTTATCATACGTTCCAATCGTATCTCTTATCCTATCTCACTTTATCTGATATTTATAGCTAGACTGATCCGTTTACTATTTTCTTATTAAATAATACTCGGGTCAGACTGAGATGCTATATGTGCTTCTGCTTGACTCCTCTTATGGGAACATTATCTGATTTTTGGCTAACTACTCTAGTGTAGTGGTTTTTGTTGTTATACATTCGAGATAGAGACTCCTTATTGTATAAGTTTTCTTTTTTCTTGCACTTGTATCTATTCTATTATGATATTGTGGATCTTTTTAGACCACTACTCTGATGTTCACTTATATGTGCTATATTCATATCTGTTTCCGCCTTTGTGATATGAATACATGTGACTGATTTATGTTGTATTTATTTCTATATTCGTTTCTGAGGACCACATAGCCACTGTGTATTAGATTTGAGTTTGTTTAGGCATGTCGGATTTCCTCTTGAAATGAAATGCATGTTATACTATCTGACATATCGGTGCTCGCACATAGCAATTACATGGATGGTCGCTCCTCAATAGCCTTATTTTTCGTGCTAGTTGACAGCATTATTTCGTAGTGTCCTTGTCTGGCATGAGTATAGAGGTGGGGGGTCACAGCTTGGTATCAGAGCCAAACTTCAGAATAATGTAGAATAATCTAGCAAGGATCATTGTCATAAGTCTTTCTTAGGAGTTGTAATTTAGGATTTAATTCGAGTCTTCATACCGTTCTATCCTATTTTCTTTTACGATTCCTTGTTTTATCAATCAAGTTTGTTTGATATTCATTTCGAGAATAACCTTTTTCTTCTTCTTTCCTTTCTTTCTTAAAGAAGAGAAATGGTTGGTTCTGGCAGTCCTAGCGCTGGTCAATCCAGTAGTCCTTCTCTGATGGCGTATTTATGTCTTCCCAACAACTTTTGGATCTTGTAAATAATCAAAGGTTTATCTGTGCTTTGAGTAAGAACCCCGAAAAGATTTTACCATTGAAACTTGAAGTTCCTTTCAATCAGCTTGTTGATATCACTCTTCGACATGAAGAGGTTGGTAAAGGAGGTGATAGTGATATTGGGACTTCCAAGACGAGGCATATTAAGTTCAGAAACCCTAATCCTAATAAGAAAGTGAAGCAAACTACTTTGGTAGCAAAGACTCCAATCCCTAATCGTGGAGGATGCTACAATTGTAATTCTAAGGAACACTATGTAATTAAGTATCTGAAACCCCTTACTTGCCGCTATTGCAAAATTTCGGGTCATCATTTAACTTCTTGCCCCAAACTTCAAAGTAGGAGAGAGGGAAAGTTGAAAGTTGTGCAAGCCCCTTGTGACACTTCTCATGGTCAAGGTATTTCTCATTCAACCCTTGATTACATTTGTTTTGTGATTATCCTTTTCGAGTTCTTGATGATATGGGTTCATCTCATTATTTTATATCAAAAGAACTTGTTGATTCTTTTTCTTTGAACATTTTGGGCCTGACTCCTTCGCTGAGAATTGCTATCTGGATAGTGGATCCGCAACGCTCAGTTTGCTTTGAAAAGATGTGAAGATTATTTTATGTGATTATTCTTTTCGATCCGATTTGCATGTTATGCGTTACTTAGACTTCGGAATTGATTTTTTGAAAAAGGATTGGCTTACTCATTATGAAGCCATATCCTATGTCCCAAGTGGTCTATTCATCTTCGACATTCTCAATCTGTTATGCAAATTTCTATTTTTTTTTCTTTGTGATTTTGATTCCAATTTGATGGCATCATTTTATTCTTTAAGCCCACTTGATGAGGAAAGTGTTATTTCTCTCATTCAAGTAGTTTGAGAATTTTCCTGTATTTTTGATCTTGTCTTAGGATTATCACCTAAGCAAATCTATTGAGTGGTGCTAAGGTCTTTTCAGTTCGACTTTGCTACCAGTTTTCATTAGCTATGAGTTGCAGACGATAGCGTTCCACTAACCGCATTCCACACTCATTATGATTCTTATGAATTAATTATTATGTCATTCACTTTGTCTAGCTTATTTCATCCATTTTATGAGTCAAGTATTCTACGAATATCTTGATGACTCCATTCTTGTATTTATTGATTTTGAATGAAAACAACAATTTAAAATTTTGCAAATCTTTTTCATAAGATTTATTTATAAGTATGATTGGATTTTTGTTCTTGAAACGAACAAAGAATATTCGTAAAGTTTTTTTTAAGAGACATATTTATCGTATAGAAATGATTTTGTGATTGCATTGCCCATTGAGTGCTTTAAGAATTCTGGTCGATGCGCTTGATCAACATTATCGATAGGAACCTCCTAAAACGCTTTGATGAGACAGTCAGACACAATAAATTGACTTGTAAAAAGTAAATTTTTCTAGAAAGATCATTACATAAAGATAATTGTAATTTTGAAAGTTTTACCTTTTCGAGAAAGAAGATTATTTAAAAGAACTCTTTCTTTCGATACTCCTATTCTTGTGAATCCTGAAAGGAACCAAGATTTCACTGTTTGTACCGATATCAGTCGTATTGGTTTGGGTGCCGTTCTCTTGAAAGGGAACGTGCTATCACTTATGCTTTTAACAATTAAAGCCTATCAAGACTAGGTATGCCACTCATGGTCTAGTGCTCGTGGCTATTGTTTTCGCTTATAGAATTTGGCATCATTATCTTTTGGGGGAGAAATTTGTTCTCCAACTCGATCATAAATCTTTGAAGTATTTATTCTCTCAAAAAGGAACTTAATTTGCGCCAACAATGTTGGCCTGAGTTCCTTACATCTTATGATCATGATGTTCTTCATATACTCCCGGAAAGAGGAATCGTGTTGCTAATGTCCTTAGTCGTAAGCAACAAGTGGTTGTTTCTTTGATGATGTCGATCTCGAGACTTTATCCACTTGTGAGATTCAAGATCGTGAATCCGATTTATGTTCATCTCTTATTTTATGTAGCCTTGAGGCTCATCCATCTCTTTTAGACCGCATCCTTGAAGCTCAAAAGTTAGATCCTGAATTGGCTCTTCTTAGCCAAAGTTGTAGAGATAAAATTGATGTTGAAGGTTTGAAAGATTTTGATATTGATTTTCGTGGCGGTATTCGAAAATTTGGTGGACTTATCATGCCAAATATTGATAATCTTCGTAAAGATATTTTGGAAGATTCTCATCGTTCTAAATTTACCATTCATCCCAGTAGTAGCAAAATGTATGCGGATATGAAGCGACTTTATTATTGGGATGGGATGAAATATGATATTGCAAACTTTGTTAAGTGTTGCATGACTTGCCAACTCGTTAAGGCCGAGCATCAAAGACCCGGTGGGTTATTGCAACCTTTAGAAATTCCAATATGGAAGTGGGATCAAATTTCCATGGATTTTATTGACGGCCTTCCCCGTTCTCGTTCGGGTCATGATAGCCTATGGGTGATTGTTGATAGACTTACCAAATCCGCCTATTTTATTCCTGTTCGGTCCAATCGAACCGTGCCTTTTTTGGCCAAACATTTATTAAAGAAATTGTTAGATTACATGGAATTCCGACTTCTATTGTTAGCGATCGTGATCCATTGTTTACTAGTGGATTTTGAAAGAGTCTTCAAAAAGCATTGGGAACGAAGCTTAATTTTAGCACCGCTTATCATCCTCAGTCCGATGGACAAACCGAGAGTGGGAATCAAACTCTTGAAGATCTTCTTCGTGCATGTTTTCTTGATTTTGGTGGAAGTTGGGAGGATCATATTTCTCTTGTTGAGTTTTCTTATAATAATAGCTTCCAATCTAGTATTGGCATGGCACCATTTGAGGCACTTTATGGAAGGCCATGCCGATCTCCTTCTTGTTGGCTTGAGGTCGGCGAGAGGCTGGTTTTAGGTCCAGATTTTATTCATGATTCCACAGAAAAGATTGGCCTTATTCATCATAGGATGAAAGAAGCTCAAAGTAGGCAAAAAAAATCCTATGTCGATAACCGAGGAAGGAAATTAGAATTTTCTGTGGGAGATTTTGTGTTTATTTGTGTTTCACCTATGAAGGATGTTGTGCGTTTCAGTTGATCGGGAAAATTAGCACCTCGATATATCGGTCCATTTCCCATCACCGAACGTATTGGTTCCGTGGCTTATCACCTTTTATTACCGGCTCAGTTTTCTGCTATTCATGACGTGTTTCACGTTTCTCAATTATGGAAACGCCTTCGAAATAAAGATGTCCCTCTTGTGCAGGTTCAATGGTCCTCAAATCCTAATAATTATTCTTGGGAATCTAGAGAATTCATCGAGCGAACACATCCGGACATACTTTCTCATGCTCTTTAAGGTGAACTTTTTATTTCAAATTTCTTTTGTATTGATATGCTTTTATGGTTATTACTTTTTATTTTCTTCTTAAATATTGCGAGGACGCAATTTCTTAAAGGAGGGGAGTCTATAACAACCCACATATTTTACGATTGTATATTTAAATATTTTATTTAAATACAGCATCGTTAGTTGGATTATAGTCCGAAATGCTACTTTTTGCATACAGTCAAATTAGGACTCAGAACCACTTCCATCGAGTTCAAAACGCTGTTTGCGACCTTTTTGAGTATAAACTTCGATATGTTTGGAGCTCGCTAAAATTTGACCTATGCACTTTGGACTTTGGGTTTGGTTAGCCTAAACTATTAACTCTAGCTCCATCCCCACTTCTCTTCATTCACTTTCATTTCCTAATACCTTCAAGTTTCATAAAAATGGGGAAAGAGAAAGAGAATTAGAATTCCTAAACCCTAGTACCATTACAAATCCAAGTTCTAACTCCAAAGTCAAAGTGAAGCTATTGATTCAAGCTTCTTGGGTTAGAATCGAGGAGTGATTGTTTTTACCTTGCTCTATAGCTTATTCTTCCTTGTTTTTGTGCAAAAGGTGAGATTTTTATCTCACATCTATGTCTATAACTATCTTTGTTTGTTGGGTATGAATTCCTAACACTTATTCATGTGCATTTGCTTTTGGTTTGGATTGAATTGGTTTTATGAGTATTCCAATTTTTGGTGTTTGAAGTCAAATCTTTAAAAATCATAGATTTGATGTTTGATCATGCTTTTTAGTGGTGTATCGAACAGCCTATAGGGATGGGTCGTCGATTGGCATAAATCCCTAGCGCCCATTGCTCGTCTGGATGCAATTTTGGAGGAGTTGCTCTTCATTTGATAGGCTGAAAAACAGCCCCAGTGCCAGTCAGTCGACTGACCTATGCAGTCAGTCGACTGGCTGTAGCAAATGAATGCTCCTAGGCTGTCGGCAGAGGCTGGAAGTATCTGTTTCCCGCAATCAGTCGACTGGCCTCTCAAACCAGTCGACCGACCTGCTTGTTTTTGCCTATTTAGCCTATTTTGCTTGAAATTCCAATTTTTATCGATTCGTGGTTTTTCGATTTGTTATTTTCATTTATTATCGACCTTGATGACTTCTATTTTAGAATTTTTGGGTAAATCCATTTTGATGGGTTTGGAATCGATTTCTTGGATTTAATTCACGTCTTTGAACGTGAAATTTTGGTGGTTGATTGTTCTCACAATCATCTTTATTGTTTGTCACTTTAAAATGCAAAGGTTTCTATACTAGTAGTAAATATTCAAACTCTTTCTCAAAGATGATTTCAACTCTATTTTTAATACAAAGTCCTTTATAAACCATTTTCCAATCTATTAGTATATACAAACCTTTACCTCATTCGTTCGAGAAATCCAATTAAACGTCTTTGCAAAACAAGTGGTATGGAATGCATGCGTTTACTTTGTTGGTTAATTCTTAGACTCGTTCGATTGAAACTCTTGTGACAATTTTCGAGTAGAAATCTACAATTTATTCGTAAATATTTAAGTTAAGCTAGTGATTATGGGACATGAGGCTAAACTCATATATTTACTAGCCTAGTGTAATTGACACTTCTCGATGATCGATGATGATTATTTTATGGTTTAGACTAGCGATGTGCGATGTCTCTTTGCCCGCAAGGGGGATAGTACCTCGTTCTAATGATCTTCGTGTCATTTCTTTTATGGGCTAGCGACCCATGTTCTTTTATGATATTCGCTTCATCGGATGTACCGTTATTGTACTACATCGATGTCCCAGCTTATCTGGATCAATGGATGTACCGATATTGTACTACATCGTTGTTCGGTTTATCGGGTTCATTGGACGTACCGTTATTGTACTGCGTCGATGCTCCAAGTTTATTGATGTTTTAGTTATTGGACGTACCGTTATTGTAGTGCATCGATGTTCCAAATTTATGGTTAGCGACCATGAAATAGCGTACCGTTTTGTGATACACGTGTTGATGAGTTTTTATGCTCTCGTTTTGTGATAAGCCTCTCCTTTTGCGATTTCTGGATTTCTAATTGTTGATTTATGGAATTTATGTTTCATCAATTTTTTGTGATTGATAACGATATGTTTGTCAATATTCGTGGCTTGGTGAACAAAATAAAGAATATGACATTCCTTTTGATGTTATGAGATTTTTGGGATATTGTATGATTTTTGTTGATTTTCTAATGTGTATTTTTCACAGTATGGCTTTATTGTTATCATACGTTTTAATCGTATCTCTTATCCTATCTCACTTTATCTGATATTTATAGCTATACTGATCCGTTTATTATTTTCTAATTAAATAATACTCGGGTCAGACCGAGATGCTACGGGTGCTTCTTCTTGACTCCTCTTATGGGAACATTATCTGATTTTTGGCTAACTACTCTAGTGTAGTAGTTTTTGTTGTTATACATTCGAGATAGAGGCTCCTTAATGTAAAAGTTTTCTTTTGTCTTGCACTTGTATATATTCTATTGTGATATTGTGGATCTTGTTGGACCACTACTCTGATGTTCACTTATATGTGCTATATTCATATCTGTTTCCGCTTTTGTGATATGAATAACTGTTATTGATTTATGTTATGTTTATTTCTATATTTTTTTCCGAAGACCACATAACCACTGTGTAGTAGCTTTGAGTTTGTATCGGCATGTCATATTTTCTCTTGAAATGAAATGCATGTTATACTATCTGACTTATCGGTGCTCGCACAAAGAAATTACATGGATGGTCGCTCCCCAACAGCCTTATTCTTCATGCTAGTTGACGGCATTATTCTGTAGTGTCCTTGGCTGGCGTGAGTATAGAGGTCGGGCGTCACATGCTGTGTATTCAGATTGTGAGGATAGTTTATGATTACTTTCTAGTTGTGTGTTATGTATATTCTGGTGATGTAATGTATAAACAGATTTGTTTTGTGTTAAGATCTATTATTATCTATTATATTTTATTCCTCCGCGATAGTTAGATTCTGATGTTTTTTTCTATTTTCTTCTTCTACCTCTTCTTCTTTTAAGCCAAATGGTTCGTATTTCCGTACATCTCGAGTTGATTGAGGAAGAATAGTGTCGACTCTAGGGGTACAGATTTGCGGGTCATTACAATTGGTATAGGAGCTTAGGTTAGTGATAACCTTGGCTCTGGTGGGAATTACTCAATGAAAATTGAGTCCGTAGTACTCTAGAATAAGTTTGAGCGTATTAATATATATAAGCGCGTATTTGTTAGTGAATATAAATTGTTTTAATATTGTGTTGACTTATTGGTTGAGTGATATATGAATTCTGATCGAGTAAGTTGGCCGCTATTCGAGAAGAGTTTATAAACACCTGACACGATAAATTGACACGATATTGTTTTAAAGGTGGGTGAATGAAATAATTTTTCCAAAATTATATTTTGATATAAAAGAAATATTTTCTTAAATTTCTATGTAACTTGGATGTTTGGATGATAATATCTTAAACAAATAAGATTATAAGAAAAATAAATTGAGATGACTTGTGTAATCAAAAAAGGGAATTTGTATAAGCATAAATTATACAAATGAATTATAGTTAAAATTTGATTTAAGTCAAAATTTGAAAATTTGAAACCCAGAAGATTTTGGAAGTGTTTTGAAGACAAATAATAGCTTTATTATTTTAAAAAGTATTTCTGAAAGGAAATTGTTTCGAATAAATTTTAGGAAGGGAAATA
This sequence comes from Allium cepa, assembly GCA_030765085.1. Taxonomy (NCBI): domain Eukaryota; kingdom Viridiplantae; phylum Streptophyta; class Magnoliopsida; order Asparagales; family Amaryllidaceae; genus Allium; species Allium cepa. The sequence continues at coordinate 91,485,364 of CM060946.1, read as the reverse complement.
GCATTAAACTCACTTCATTCGCTGGAAAATAACTTCGGTGATGACTGCAGCATCATCGATGTTCATTTTCGAGTTTCTGAGTGACGGATTGCTGCCAAATTGATTTATTCAGAAGAACTAGTTTGTTTTTGAAATTTCAAAGGAAATTTGTTGGGGATAAAAACCAGGGTTGGTTTAAAAATTTTAAAATGTGATTTTGGGATGGTTTGAACCAAAAGCCGGGTGTTTGAAATCCTGAATCCTTATTTGGATTGAAAATCCTGATGAGATAAGTTATAAACTTGTAAAGTTGAGATGATTTTTAAATAAGGAAGGAAAATATGAGCTTTGAATGTTGGAATTAAAATTTAAAGTGAAAGTTAAAAATGAAATTAACTTGGATTGAGGAAGAAAATTGAATCGATTTGAATTAAATAAATTTGAGTTAAAATAGAATTGAATTGGAATGAAGTGAAGAAATTAAAATTTTGAAATTTAAATAGGTTGTGACTGAGTGAGAAAATAAAAATTAAGTTGGAATTGAATTGAAATTAACTTAAATCAATTGAAATTGAGCTGGAGTTGGATTAAAATGAGAAATAAAATTAATTAGAATTAAATTAACTTAAGCAAAGTTAATAATAATGAATTGGATTTGAAGTAAGTTGAAAGGAATTGGAATGAAATTAAGTCCTTACTTAACAAAGTTCAAAAGTATGGTATGATGCTAGATTTAACTGAAGCTAAGTTAAATAAAATTAAATTGAAATAAATTCAGCTGAGTTATAGATAATATTGAATGAAATAGAATTCTTACTTAAATAAATGGAAGTAAATTGACTTGGAGTTTATGAAATAAAAATGCATGCTTGGCTAAATAAGTGTATAATCTCGAGTAAAAATGAAATATGAATATAGTCAAGCTTAAAATGGGTAGTAGTATGAAAAATATAAGTGTGAGACTTATAAGAAAAAAATGGTGAAGTAAAATAGTAAGCCAAAATAAAATTGTTTTGTTTTGGAAATAAAATAGAAATCGAAACTTGAGTTATAAAAATAGAATTGAACTCAAGTAAAATAATGAAGTGATTTTTGAAGATAAAAACCCAATATTGAATTGGAAGTGGGAGTAAACTAATTTGGAATAAATTGAAGTAAGTTAACTTAAGTTAAAAATAATTAGAAGCTCGACTTCGAGTAAGAGTGGGAGTTCAGTAAATAAAAGTTTGGGTTAAATTAATTTGGAAAATGGTTATTAATATAAGCATCGAATGTTGTCAAGCTCAATGAAATGGTTATAAAATGAAACCAATGCGGAGATGAGATGACATGCAAATGTATGGTTGGTGAATAAACTAGAAATGGGATGGAATTTAAATTATAAATTGAGTCGGAATCAATTTAAATTGGTTATAAACTTAAGTAATTATTTATTCACATGGTTATCATCAATTTGCATAGAATGAATTGTCGTTTGATGTAAATGAAGGTAATTAAAATTCTATGAGTTGATAGGGATTAAATAAATTGATTTTAAGATAAATTGAAGTGAATATGAGTTTGTTTTGTTTAAAAATGAATTGAATGTAAGCAATTGAGTTGTAAACCACTTAAATTGAATGAAGTTGTATACGAATTGGTTGTAAACAATTAAAATTAATATCGGAACCCTATAGGTTGCTTATAAATATTGTTTAACCTGCATTGCTTAAAGAAACTCGTATGTTTACTAGTTTAATATGTAAAATGTTGTTAAGTTACATGATTTTGGCACTTACATATTTAAATTGAGTAAGTACAGGGTTAGGGAAGCCGTTGGGCGGGATTTGATCGTGCAAAATGCTAATTAAATAAGTCGCTTGCTTAAAAATGCTAAATAAAGGTATGCCTACGCAATAAAAATAGGAAATATGAACTGTTTTTGTTTTTCCGACTGGGTGGGTCGATATATATATATATATATATATATATATTTATCTCTTGTCAAATTGCAAAAGCTCCTCCGCACAAAGGAGACTCCGTCGAAATTTTTCGATAATTTTGGGAGTTAGAAAATTTTTGGAAATTTTTTTTGTTAGCAACAAAACGATTTCAAATTGGAAATTGAAATAAATTAGTAAGATGAAACTAATTCAAAATAATGATATAAATCAGTTATAAATAGAAGATAAAATTCAATATTCAGAGTTGAAGATAAATTGAATTCATATGAAAATGGGAAAACTAATTTGAATAGAAGTAGATATGAAAACTTCTGTGAGGAAATGCATAAAATGATTTTAAAGGCTATGATTGGATATTATTGCTAAGTAGGATATGCAGGTATTATAAAGGGAAAGGAAAATTTCTTTTGATTTCAGAAGATAAATTTGAATTGCTCGACAAAAAAGTATGTGTTTAAATTTCTGTGTGAAATTTGATTGGGTTTTTGATCTAGCCACTTTGCCTTTTGTTTTCTTTTGGAATTTGGGAGCCCGTAGAGGCATTTTGTAGTTGTACCGAGCTAGCCGCGCCAAGGAGACGCTGGCGAAAATTTTCAAATATTTAAGAAGTTAGAAAATTTTTGAGAAATTTTGAAAATCTAAAACATGGTTTTGAATTATAATTTGAATGGTTGAATAAGTAAAGTTGTTTGGGAACTATGGAAAAGTTTGGAGAGTTAGTAAGATGGATAGTGGGTATTTAATAAAAGATATGTTATGGCAAGTTGATAAAACTGTTTGGTTTTGGAAAATAGTAATGGGTATTGGATCATTCTTCTTAACTAGCAATTTCGGGGACGAAATTCTTTTAAGGGGAAAGGAATGTGACGACCCGGAATTTTGGACAATTTAAATTAGGATATTTAATTGTTTTTAATATTTAAAAGTTAGTTTGTAACTTAAATTTCAAATATTACCATTATTTGGAAATTTAATTATTGGATTTAATTATAGGAAATTGGGTAAAATATTGAATCTGGAGTTTTAAGCCTATTAAAAATAATTTAAGGGTTTGTAAAATTTAAATCGACAGTACTGAAGATATTAAAAGTGTTGAAATTGAATTTGGAAGTGTTTTGTTAAGTTTTGAAATTTTATCGTTTAAATTAACGTTTAAAAATAGCCTTCCGAGGCACAGTCTCGGAATTCGACGAAACCAGTTTCATTGGATCCGTAATATTGTATTATTATAGGATTTCAATTTTCGTAATGTTTGGAGTTGTTGTGTGAGCGTACGACATATAAACGCGCTGAATCTATATCGAAAATTCAGTATAATAACTGAGTTCAAAGGGCTATCTTCTCCATACGATCGAATTAGGACTTTAAACCTTTTCCATTGCATTCGGAATAGGGGTATAACATTATAGACGCCTAGCGGCATGCCTCGATAGGAAATCAAAATTTTGAGTGACGATTTCAGAATGTTTAAAAATTTAAAAATCTATATTTGTTGACTGGTCAATGCCACTCACGTCAGAGCTTTTTTTCGTTTCACCTCAAATCACTGTGCTTTTCCTTCTCAAGCACACGTCTCCTTCAATTTCGTTTTCCTCCTTCCTTTTTACAAAACGGCCGAGATTCGAGAGAAGAAAAAAAAGGGCATGGCCAATCTCCTTAAATACAATAAGAAAAGATGTCGAATTCATTTTATTTGCTTTGTTCATTTTCCCATTCCTCCCTTCATTCTCAATTTTCGAAATCGATTCTGTATATAATAAAAAAATCGATCGAAGCTCGCTCGCGGCCTCGCTTTCTCTCCCTCGATTGGCTTTGCGTTCGAATTAGAGTTGATGCTCGCGATTTTGGGGTAAATACGAGCTTGCAAGTGATGAAGGAAGACCGAGTGTTCAAGATCATTGGGCACGAGCATCAATCGGCGAGGAACAAGGCGCATTGGAGGTCGCGACTACGGCAATTGCAAGTTTGGCGATCGAGTGCGTGGCGTTGATTTCAGGGCCACGCACGAAGAAGGGGTGATGGGCTCTCTCTGGTATTGCTGCGCGATGCATGTCAACGAGCGAGTAGGTTAGGGTTTGCTTCGATATCAGTGAGGGTGGCGCTCAAGCTCAGGGTCACAACATTTTAATGAGTGAAGGGATCTGAGGCGACTGGTGGTGTGGTTCTCGAGCTAGCAGTGAGGTATATAGCCAATTCTAAATTTTTATTTGATTTAATAAATATTAGGAAGCATGAATTTATAACAGCAAGGAGTATTTACAGAGGAAAAAAAGTGAAGAAATTTTAAAGCCAGATTTTTAATTTTAATTTTAAAGAGTTATACATATTAAAGCAGGAAAAGAAAGATATATAAGTCAGATATTGGATAATTTTATTTTTATCAGAATTTAATATACGCATATTATTAACTTACAGTTAGAATTTAAAAAAAAGAGAAGAAAAAAATAAAAAAAATCTTACTTTAATTATGATATGTAAATCATGTTAAAAGTGAATATTTTGTAAATTCACGAATTGTTATGTTATGGTTAATGTGTTTATCAAAAAATTTAACAGTAAAGTAAAATATGGAATTTTATTGACCCTATAGATTTAAAATTAAAAGTGAGAATATTAATGGTAGTAAAGTCATGGCAAATGCTAATAAATTCAAAATTTTCATTTATACAAGGTTCAGAATCAAATGAAATCTGCCGGGTTGATTCGTGGCTGGAATCGATGCTACAAAAATCAAAGGTGTGTTAATCTCACCCATATGGGCTTATTTAAATTTAAATGGTTAAATTTAAATAATTCGTTGAATAATTGAATTGATTTGATGTGCTATATTATATATATAGTGACATATAGTATATATTGGAGTGATTGATTTCCCGCATTATATAGCGGATGAGACCCTATGCGCCGCATAATAGCGGGTGATATTATATTTAAAATCCCATATACCGCGATATTCCACCTCGAAGTAGAATTGGTATTTTATATTGTGCTAACATATGTGGATGCAGGGAAACAAGTTGGAGGGATCCAACTGGATTCCTCAAAAAATTATTTAGAATGTTTAATATTCTCTGTTATGATTATTTGTTATCCTGTGATGAATTATATTGATAACTGGAATGTTGGATGTAACAGGTTGATTGAATATATTTGGGATACTAGGTTACCAAAAACATATATAATGGATTTTTGAAAAGGAAATATATGAGAAGATTTTAAGTAGGATAATTATAGAGTATCTGAATTTATTTAAGAATGAATTGGAAAAGAATAAAAGTGCTTCTAGAAAATAATTTCGGGTACAGGGGATTTTGATTAAACAGAGAATGGATTTTTAAACTTAAGTGATATAATTTAAAGGAATAAAGAATTTATTTTATAATTCAAGGTTTGAACTTATTTTAAAAGGATTAAGGAGGAATTTGGGAAATCCGAGATTGGTATTTTCAGTTAAAAGATTTTAAATATAAAATCTGAAGTCAGTGGGTTTTGAACAAATTGAGACGTAAAGAAATTTATTTCAAATGGAGTAAATTAGAAATCAATTTGGAAGTTGATCTAAGTGTTTTGAATCAGAATTTTAAAAGGGGAGTTGAGACTAAGAAATTTATAAACTGGGTTTATAAAAGTGAAGTAATATATCAGTGGATATTTGAAAATATAAATTCACGGTGGGAATTTATGAAGGAATGTGAATTTGTTTTAATAAACAGTGGTTTAATTAAAAGATGTGGAAGAGAAGCGTATCTCCCTGGATAGCCAAGTACGTTTTCAAAGCAAATGTTTAAATATAAGTTAAAATTTTTAATGTTGTTTTAAAAAGCATGTTTTAGAAAATTTATTATTGTTAAATGTTTAAATCCTAAAGTAAGTATTTTTCAAATCTATTATCATGGTAATTATTTAAAGATGACTTGATATTTCGTTTAAAAAAGAGAAGTCTAGTTTTATATTTTATAAAGAAACCTCATTTTCAAATATTCCTATAGTATATATTTTTTATAAAGTATTAAAGTTGTTTTAAATTTAAATGTTAAAGTATATTTTAAAATAAAGCATTTTTAAATTGTTTTAAAAATCCAAAGCTTTATACTTGGTGTTTTCAGTGGAAAATAATATTTGGGAATTTATTTCATAAGAAAAGTGTGGTTTGAAAACTGTATTCAAAGGGTTTGGAAATGGAAATATATCTTGCGAAGATATTTTGAGATTAATAAATAATTTGGGGAAATTATTTATGTTTGATAGATGTTGTGAATGTTAATTGATAGTTAAATAACCGACTATCAATATTGGACAATGCGCAGATCGTTTCGAAGAGACCGAGATCGGGATTAATTTCTCAAAAACCACTTCGACCCGCTTTGTACGTTTTTGTGGAAAAACGAGTTCGGATTCGAAGATGGAGCAATGAAGTGCAAGGGCTAGTCACTACTAATCCTGAGGATGATTCCGAAAAGGATGTGACAGGAGTAGTGGCTTCGCTTCCGTTCGAACCCGAGATGGACTTGTATAGATGAATGCTTTCAGAACATCGTCAGATGGGCGATGGACATTCTAAGAGAAACGTTCTAAAAAGGTAACGCTTAGCCTCAAGCCTCATCAACCGGGAATGACTGAAAATCAGGGGTTATGCAACAAGGCTACTTGGGTAGCGTCCATTAGGGTGAGGTCATCCCAGTCTAGATGTCCCTTTTTATTCAGCTTAGTGGTGCGGTTGCTGATTCCAACCGTGGGGTGATTTTACTCCGGATTATCCAGTAAGGGGTAGTTCCGGTCTTGTGTTGCAGGGGATCGAAAGTTATCCTCGGTATGCTGATCTAGACCAGGTACCATCACAGGTGGTACCTCAGTGCCTAGTCACTAGTTGGAAATCCATTCTTCCTACGCGCCTGTACGATTTTGATTGTGCCCAACTATTGCTGAAACGTGAGATGCAAGCATTTCAGCTAGATTCTATTTTACTTTCTATAGACACTATTATAATATCAGAGAATTTTGATAAAAAGTGTTTTAGCTATCGTAAGGTAAAAACCCAACATATTTATTTATGACGTGGTCTTACGAGATGCTTTTGTTTTCAAAGGATTATTGAACTTTAATAATCAATTTGAGTGTGGTTTTCCTCACGCTGGTATTCCAGACTGACTTGGGTATTATTTAACTATAATGCTCGGATCAGACCGAGTATTATAGATTACAGGAAAGGATGCTTTGGAGCTGGATGGCGATACGTATTCCCGTACTTGTTTTAGATATTCCGCTGTGTATTCAGATTGTGAGGACAGGTTATGATTACTGTCCAGTTGTGTGTTATGTATATTCTGGTGATGTGAATAGATTTATTTTGTGTTAAGATCTGCTATTGTCTATTATATTTTATTCCGCTGCGATGGTTAGATTCTGATGTTGTTTTCTATTTTCTTCTTCTACATCCTCTTCTTTTAAGTCAAATGGTTCGTATTTTCGTACATCTTGAGTTGATTGAGGGAGAATAGTGTCGACTCTAGGGATACATATTTGCGGGTCATTACAAATACCATTCCTTCTTTGAGACGGGATTTTGCGGTAATATAGGATCATCCGTTATTATGCAGGGCGCATAGTGTCTCATCCGCTCCAATGGTAGGAAATATATCGAACTACTAATGTATATACTACTATATATAATATATCAATTCAATCAATCATCTAATAATTAATTATAATTATTATAAATTAAATGCAGTAATCCGAAAGAGTGAGATTTACACACCATGAGTTTTATTTGCAATCCGTTCCCATTATAAATTAAATTGTACAGGCATTCAATTAAATTTAAAATTCTAGCTGACTTCAAAAATTTCCAAACCAATCCTATTGCATAGATTTCACAGCTACTAATCACATTCAACTTGTTTCATTTAATCTTGGATCTAACATGGCTAAAATATTTATAATATAAGATATGAATTTACATTTATTTACCACTAATTACTTTATAAAACTAATTACCTTATAGTCTCAGCCTGGTCGCTAACAACACAACCTAAAACCAAAGCTCGAACACCACTGGCCGCTGCCTTCATCGTCTCACCACTACTGCTACAAGCGCCGTGCTGCCCTTACTCTATGCCTTCGACCTTGCCATCACCACTCCTCCATGCCAGCGCTGCCAAAGCTCAACCAGGAAAGGAAAAGAAGTCGTTCCATTGATCATTCCAGGTCGCACGCGCCTCCCCAGTCAATTGCGACTCCAGCTGTCGCACGCTGCCGTGCACGCGAGCTCCCCCCGCTTGCGTTGACTCCCCTAAGGTTGCCTCACGGCCTTCGTTCAATTTTCCCCCTCTCTCCTTTTTTGTATATAAATGATCAAACTGGTTTTAATCGAGAAGAGAAAGAAGGAGCATGTAATTTAAAAGGTGGAGAAGCGCCTTTGGGTACGAAATAGGCCAACTATATGCAGTGTAGGGTGGCTCAGTTTGACTTCTGAAATTTTAACATGTTATTTAATTCCAAAATATCTTGTTATAAGGCATCTTAAAATCCCAAACCCCTATAGAGGCGTGCTACCAGGCGTTTTTAATGTTATACCACTATTTCAAACGCAATGGAACAAGTCTCGAGCCTTAATCGATCGTATGGTGAAGATAGCTTTTTTGAACCCAATTTTACTATTAAATTTTTGATATTAAATTCAACATTTTTCTATTTTGTACGTTGAAACGGTAAAGCCAAACACAACGAAATTTGAAATACGATAATAATACACTATTATGGATCCAATGGAGCTGGTTTCGTCGATTCCGAGACTATGCACCGGATCACTATTTTAACGCGTCGATAGAATCGATGATTTCAAAATTTGCTAAATCACTTGAAATTCCATTTTTAATAACTTAGTAACTCAATTCTAATTCAAATAGAATTTATGTCAACATTAGAAATAGTTTCGATTCATATTCAACTCAAATATCGATTATCTACCATTTCCATATTCCGATAAATCGCTACTTTTGAAATTTAAATTCAATCTATAATTTCAATAAAAAAATCTTCATATTCAAAAATTGATTTATATTTCAAATCAATATTCAAAACTATTTAAATAATCATAATCAAATGATGTAAAATTTCGAGTCGTTATATATAATGTCCTGTCCCTACAATTGTTGACAATTTCAATAACAAAGCAGCGGAAAATAAACATATACGTGTATATGCCTTGAAGACCTCCAACTCGTCTCCTAAGCTCCAATACATCCAAGAAATCTATAAATATGCTCTGTCTGACCCGATCATTATAATAAAATAACACCCGATTCAGTCTGAAAAACTAGCGTCAGAAAATACACCCAATTGGACTTTTAAAGTTATAAAAACCTTTCAAAAATCAAAAATATCTCGTAAGACAATGCCGCACATGAACATGAATGGGTTTTTATCTTATGATAACCAAAAAATTTCATATGAAATCCTCTGATATTGTAATAGTGTCTATTATAAAAGTACTTATTAATCATAGCCGAAATTGTTACATTAATTAAATTCCAACATACTAAGTTCTACAACCAAAACCGAAGGCTCGTATTAGAGAATGGATTCCAACTATGAAAGGGTAAGGGTCTACCCACCAAATTTGTACACCTCTAGATAAAATGTACGGGAGGCTACAACATATTGCACCTCTGCTACTCAAAACCGGCACTACCCCCTTCTCGAGTAGCATTGAATATGATCTTCATTACAATAAATAACCACATAATGGGATCCCGAAGCATACATGAATATCACTCTAGACCGGGGATGATCGTATCCTACTTGAGTGCGACCCACTTAGCCCTGCCGCATGTCCCTTCTTTCCTGGGTGTGAGGCTCGAAGAAGTCACGCTCTTACCATTTCCTCATAGCAAACCATCTTGGAATGCTAATATTGCCCTCTAGGCAAGCAATGCAAGTAGCATTCATCCATACAACTTCGTTCTAAGACTAAACGAAATGCTTGAGAACTCCATTTCTAATTCCATCATCTTCAAGAAGTCTTCACTTCGAACGCTGGTTTTCAGATAACATATCCGTTATCGGTTTCTTCGAAAAAACATTCATCAGTTTTCGGTAAACTCAACCCAGGTTCACTAGGAAATAAACAGTCAAAGATAACATCGGAGATCACCTCCTAACCTTTAGTTGATGGATATCCTTATCATCATCCTAGAAGAACGAAACAAGATTTACATGCATAGTACAGCATCAGAGATGACTGTGCCATGTAACTCCCATGTTTCTTCAAGATATTTCAAAAGTTACTTTTGGGTATAAATTCAGATAGTCGGTTTTTTTACTATCGAATAACAAACATTCAATCAAGGATTTAATTCTATAGAGAAAACCAACATTTTGTTAAGCACCAGGCAACACCAAGCCCCCTTAATTAATCTTTTCACTAATTATAACTATCTTGTAAATACTTGTATCAAAATACTTTTACAAAGATATATTCACAAACCCTTCTAGTTTCAATACTTAGATAATATCCATATACTTATCTCATCAGTGTAAGTATATTTAACAATCACTAAGGAAGATCTTTTATCAAATTCTAAAATCATTTATAAACTCCATTATAAATTTCTAAAACCCTTTATAAACAAGTTATATATTATTTCCCAAGTCATTTATAAATCCTTTTTAAAACATGAAATTATTTATAAAACTCTTTGTATAAATCTATAAACACATTTCTAAAATTCGTCTATATTATCTTTTTATAAACCTCTTTAACTTGTAAATAATCGTCCTTTATATCTTCAAACCATGTTATAAGCTCCTCTTATAAAAATCCAAGTCCATATACAAAACTCTATTTATGAATTTCGAAAACATCATAAATAAATAATTATTATTGACTTTTAACCTCTTAAAAATAATAATTAATAATTCAAACCATTGTGGATAAAACAATCGTTAATCTTTACGACATAAATAATGATAATAAATTACCAAAATATTATTAATAATCATTATTATTAGTTTCAAACCATATTAGTAATTTAAATAATTAACACTCCAAAATATTTAAAAATTAATAAACAGTTTTAAACAATACTAATATAAGTAACCAACTTTTCAAACATAATATATTTTCTTGATAAAAATCCACACTTAAATCTTCAACCCGGTCATTTTCATATTTATAAAACTATATTTAACAATCTCTTTCCACTTTATAAAAACTTCCTTTGATAAAACCCATTTATTTATGAATTCCATTTATAACTTATTTTCTTTATGAATCTCAATTATTCATAAATCTCAATTAAAACATCAATCACCATCCATTTAACTTTACTTCCATATGGATAAATTCCTTTTATAAACCCCTTTCTATTTATAAAATATCGTTTAACATTCCAAATTTAACATCGCCATCAATTTCCAAAATAGAGTCAACTATTTCTAAAATATCATTCTAAATTTTATAATAAATCCACCATTTGATTTGTTCTTCAATTTATTAAACGATAATAGTTTCCTTTAATCTATAAACCTCGTTTATAAATTCATACTTTTATTAACAAAATACAATTTTACAAATCACTTCATCTGTAAAATATTACTATTATAAATTTGTACATTTAAAAAAATCTCACATTTGTAATTAATCTTTTACACACACACACACACACAGAGATATATAAATATATATATTACTTTGTCTAAAATAGTTAAATATTAATGTAAAAATATTTCTAATTTCCTTTTAACAATATCCCTTCATTATAAAAGACGGAGTTGTTTTACGATTTTCAAAAATCTTTATTTTACAGTTCGAAAATCTCTATTTAAAATATTTATAAATTTATCAATTTATAATATCCAAAAATCATACCTTTGATTTTTAAATAAATTACTCCTTCAAATAATTCAAGACTAATTATTTAAAATATAATAATTTGCAAAATAGCTTTGAAATCCCTTTAAATCAAATCGCTATTTTATAGTGTTTTAAAATAAAAAATGAGGCCCAGTGCTACTAAAGCACGAATTAAGCAAAGCCATATCCATGTCATCAATATGGAATTCAGCAAATCATATATCACTATATATATATATATATATATATATATATATATATATATATGAAAACTAAATCAATAGTGTGAAGGATCCCGTTGGATTCCTCCAACCCGCTCACCCGCAACACAAACAATATATAATCATATAAATATGAATCAACCGATTTGAGGCGGGATTCGTACACAAAGGGTCATCCGCTCTTAAATGAAAATGCATTAGGGTCTCATCCGCTCCAATAGGCGGGAATATACCCAATCCAAATAATAATAATTAGTAAATTATCCAAACACTCAATAACTATCAATAATAAATGTCCAAACATCCAGTAGATAATTTTTATCAACTATATATATTTTTGGTTAAACAAAAAGGAGATATTAACTCACTTTGATTTTAATTATTGCCAAAATGTTCCGTTTTGAATTAAGATTAATCGAACTCTCAATTTATTAAAAGCTCCAAGTAGCTCCATATTCGTCCAATCCAACTCCATATCGTAGTACTCGTTGATACGAACACAACACAACTTGCCACACTCGAAACGGGCCTCGTACGAGAAAGTTATAGATTATTTAACATTCGATATAATTAAATATTAATTAACATAATCAACTTAACTTTTAAAACATTTAACCTTCTTCTCACGCGCGCCTCCTTCCTTATGCATGCTACAGGCAAACACGTTTTTTCATTCCTGAACGATTGTTGCCCACCATGAACGACGCTGAGCCACCGCCACCAACCTACCACGCTCCCCTATGATGAGCCACTTACCTACGCACCTCGCCTCCCCCTCCATCTCGCGTGCGTACACACGAAATCTCGCTGCCTAACCCAGTTTTGCTGCTTTTGAACGGAGGGCCTATTCCGTCGCCTCGGCTCGTCGATCGACGATCCAATTGTTGGTTACGCTCGTATGGTTATGCTCTACATTTTTCTATTTGAGGTAGAAGGCTAATCCGACCCTAGAGACTCTGATCGATGTTAGCTGTTGGACGGTGGAGTTTTAATGGTGGATGAAATTTATTTTAGGGCTAGGGTTTGCAAATGGAAGAAACTTTAGGGCTATTTATAGAAAATTTTCGTTGTCTCATCCATGAAAATTTAGAACTGCAAAGGAAGCGTGCCGCTTGTCGTTCTATATGTTATACCCCTATTCCGAACACAATGGAATATATCTTGAGAGCCAATTCCATCATATTCATAAGATAGCTTTTCAAAATCAAATTATTTTAATTCAAATTCCTTTAACTAATTCTGCACGTTCCAATCTCGCACGCCTAAATGATGTGTCCAATCATCGTGAAATTCGATGACATATTATAACATACTATTATGGATCCAATGAAACTGGTTCTGTCAAAATCCCAGACCGCGCCTCGGAAGGCTATTTTTATACGTCATCTAAAACAAGCAATTTCTAAAATTAGTGAAATCACTTTTAAATACAAATTCAAAAGTTCATTATCCTCCTTCTTATTCAAATAGAATTTAAATCGAATTTTGAAATCATTTTAACAAAAATCAATTCAAGATTCAATTATTTTAACAATTCCAAATATTAATTTTAACAATTTAATGATCAAATAAATCATTATATTTGAAATTTAGTTTATTTAACTTATAAAATTAATTTTTTAATACTTAAAATAAATTAAATATTCTAAATTCAAATGACTACAATTCTCGGTCACTACAGACGAAGTCTAGTAATCCTAGTCTTTTAGTAGCATAGGTGCTTCTGCCCATCTCTTGTATTTTTCTTTTCTTAGCTATTTTGGGGTTTGTGACGAATGCTTGTTATCAATGTTTATTAATAAAAGAGGACGCCCGGATTAAAAGCTAGCTAGCCTTTCCAAAATATACATATATTAAATAAAATATAAAATTATATATTTTTTATTCAGAGCTGTATCGACCTAATGTATATTTGATAAAAAAAGATATTTATTTTAATTAACTACACACACAAACATGTATACAACTAAACGACTTTCTGATAATATTACTTGCATATAAGAATCGTCACCTAACTAGCAATATACATAATATATTCATATATTATAAAACATTATAAATAAGAACTAATAACCGTACTTTGATTAAAAACATATGCTAATCCCAATGCCGTTAAGTATACTTAGAAAAGTTGATTTCAGTCTCTTGAAAATATTTCGATCCAACACATAACTAGTGTTTGAATCATTGAACACCAGCTATCGGACAACAACTGAATTAACTTGATTTGAACTTAATGAGATGGAGAGACACCGGTAGGGATTTGGGCCACCAAACATAAAGGCGGAGGCATCTAATAGATCTAAATCTGATTAGGGTAGAGTTGATTATATGATGGATAGAAAGGAGAGAAGTGTGGACCTCATCTCATACTAATTCTCCTTTAATCTAAGCCATCTAAAACCAAGACCTTTCTAACCTAATTTAATCTACATATATCTATGTTTGCTGCTAAAAATATCAAGCCCCACGATGGGCCTTAAACCCATTTAAGCCCAAATAAAATATTATACGATTAAATCCAATTTAATCGCTTATCGATATCGCATATCGATTGATATATATATATATATATATATATATATATATATCTACTAATATTTATTCATCAAATCATAATCAGATTTAAAATTAATATATCATAAATATTAATTTATTTAATTAATTTATAATAATTATTAGTTAATTAAATCGTTCGGTTAAAGGAGAATTCATCGTTTCGGTTGTGTGACTCGTCAGGTATAATTTTGGTCAACGATTAATATTGAACTATTCAAATATTGTTCCTACGTCACTTAACATGTAGTGTGGGATTTTAGCTAAATTTATCACTTACTTGATTTGTGAAACCCAATTTTACTTTGTTAAAAAATACTCGATTGTAACATTTATTCACAGTAATTCCTTTCATCAAAATTATATCATTTTGATCTTATGGAATTTGGTAATGGTCAATATTCCAATATCATTCGTATCCAACTCTATATTCTAGACACAAAGTCTTTGGTTCAATAATAACAATTATTAATAACTGAAATGCTCTATCCAGAGACTTTGAATTTGAGCTGACTTGAGTTGACGATGATACCAACCCCATATAACTAAGGAAACGAATCCTCACTTGAATAGTACTTCACTTCCAATACTTCCACACGACTCAACTATAGTCACTCGATCGACGCCATGTCATTATTTGACTATAATCAAAGCGGAGTTCTCATATTGAAGATCAACAGTATTCTCATGTCGAGAGAACTATGTAAATCTTTTTAACCTTGGTTATATTCACCAACATCAATCTATCGAGTGATTTATCCATAGTTTTCGAATTATTATCAGTACATAATCACTTGGTGTCCCCAGAAGCCATGAGTAATACACTGTCAAATATTTGGAGAGCTTTACATACTCTAGTCTTAATGAATGTATCAAAATCCAGGCTCAATATATATCTTGACTGAGATTATTTAAAATGGTATATTTATTTTTATACGATAAATTACCCATGGCTATAACACTTTGTAACTACTATCATAAAACATACCATTTATGAATTTTCTAAAAAATATACTTTTAATTAAATTAATTAATTTAACACACTATATCATGTATATAATATAAAGAAAACACCTTTTTATTTTGAACAAGATTGGTTACGAGTTAGGTATATCTAACAAATTACATAATTGGCCCTAGCGTATACCCCTAAATCTATCATTCCCAAGTCAAGAGAATCGTGTAATTTTGTCACATTGATATTTTCTTTTTGACCTTAGTTATATTAATCAACTATTAACTATCAATTGAATCATTCAATATTTATCCAATAACTATCAGTATGTAATCCCTCATGCCCCCGACAGTCATGAATAATGCGCTGCTTAATATTTAAAGTGCGTTATGTACTCTAATCATAACAAATGTATCGATATCCAGTCTTGATACATCTTGACTAGGAATATTTAAAGGGTATATTTATTTTCATTGTGATAAATTACTCATGGTTACAATACTCTATAACTACTATCGCAATAATATACCATTTATGCATTTTCTATTAAATAAATTTTTAGTTTAATTAATTAATTAATATAACATATTGTATCAAGTATATAATAGATAGAAAACACATTTTATCTCGAACAAGATTGGTTGTCGAGTTAGATATATGTAAAAAAAATTACATAGTTCCTACTAGCGCATACACCTAACTTTATCAATCTCCCACTTCCACTTAGGGTCAATTATGGAACTTATTCCAACTTCTCCATCGGTTTCCTTAAAACAAAATAGGTTAGTCCCTCAGTGACTGAGTGTGCTATTATGTTCCAATTATCTAGGTTATCGATCAACTCTCCCTGATGCTAACAAACTGTCTTTTTCTTATGAAACAATTTGGAGTGTGTCTCTCGACTTTTAGTGAGTTCAAAATCATGTTACGAACTATCTCATGACATTGTTATTATATAACAATGTTACGGGATTCTCAACATTTGAAATCACCCTCGGCTCAGTTATAAATTTGTGCATTTAATATATATATGTATTGTTTTTATTGTGGTGCTATTGAAGTCAATGTACATAGTCTTTTCATTGAATCAGCCACAATCTCTTCTATTTGGAACATTTTCAACTTAAAGATTCTTAACTACGTTTTGAATATGAATTTGATATTGACATGTTATACACTTATAAAGTTTTAGTCGGATTACCGCGTCATAAGGAGTTTGTTGTTTCTATAAATAATTCCCCAGTATTCGAAAATATACGAGAACACTCCAAACTACCTACAAGAGCTAGCATCTCACTTAATGTAGATATTATCCCTAACGTAGTCACCTCCACTTCATGGGCCAAGCCAAGGTGTGGGGTTTGTTTCTCAAAAGGCCTCGACATTGTTATAAGTTGTAGTCTTTGGTATATAAGCGCCCATTTCATAGTTTTTTTCCATGCCGTGGGACTGTAATTCACATTTTGATGGGTGTTACAATCTCCCTTCCTTTAGGGCCTAATAAGCTCGTCGGCTCATGAATACATCTCCACCTAAGCGTTGTGGCTGTAATACCACCATTCCGGCTGGATATAGGCTTTAAGAATAGCTGTAACAGCCCGCACCTCACGCAGCGCATATATTGTCCCTAACTTATTCACCTCCGCCTCATGGGCCAAGCCAAGGTATGGGGTTTTGTATAAAGGCCTTGATGTTGTTATGAGATGTAGGTTTTGGTATATAAGCACCCACTTCATAATGTTTTTCTACGACGTAGGAATATAATTCCTATTTTGAGGGTTTTTTCACTACCATTTAATAACCTTTAATCTAGATTTGATATCTGCTTCATATATCCGATAACAAATACATTAACTATCATGATATTGTAGACAACTTAACATGTATGCTAATTCTTATTGCCTACTCATAAAGAATCCATCTCTCATGTTCCTTATTAATCATTTTAGTAAGGTGTTTCTATATATCGTTTGGGACATTCCCAATGTCCTTTATACTATCTATGAAGAACATCATTTGCACATCATTTGCAAATTCAACGTCGAGTATTAAAACAACTAAGACTGATTTTAATACAAGTACATCATTAACAATCAACAATGTGTTGTTGCCTTTTAACTTTCTTTCTTATGAGAAAAGGCTTCCCTGTATTTTGATTAATAATCAAACTATTTGAAATTTCTTTAAAAATATCTGTTCAATTTTGATGCTGGTCGATTGACACTTTTGTATTTATTCTTGGATCATACCTAAAAATTCACAAACTCAATATCGCTCTGACTAACTACAAGACCTTTTGGTTATTATGTATAAATAGTTTACTTTGAATCATTTTTTTCAAACGTACCAAAACATAAAGTCATACAATGCGATAATTTTGTGAGTAAAATACGAACCAGCTTGAACACATCGAATGGTGAATCGGTTACGTTAATTTCAGCAATTGAAATTCATGATATTATTCTTATTAATGTGGCTCACTATATTCCAACAACATTTATCTTTCTTCTTATTTGAACCAAAAATGGCATAAACAACTAAAAGATTGTGTAGAGAATAAAAAGTTAGAAAATAAATGAAAAATGAGCAAAGAAAGAACACACAATGTTTATAGTGGCTCGACTAATCTTGGCCTAAGTCCACTTATGATTTTATTGATTAAATGATTTCATTACAAATAGGAGTTCTTACAAATGGGTATAAATCCATTATGGATCGTTATAAATCTGAGAGTGATTACAAGATATTAGAGTAAAAGAAAGAAAGAGCTAAAAGATCCTTAAAATGAGCCTTGTCCTCCTATTTATAAAGGTAGGAAGCCTAAAATCTCACCCCCATGATCTCCACCTTATTTTCCATGCTATAGACCAATTCTCCAAGAAAATAGTGGACACCTTTGCAATTCCGTGGATCGATATTGATGCATGGGATTGGCTCGGCGCTGATTCATGAGATGGCCAAATTGGCTCTCTTGAACTTCTTTCCTAGCTCGATTCGTGGTTAGCTTCATGATTCCAAAATGGTTTACATCATTATTAGCTTGTTCTAAGTCCAAACGATGGATAATGGTTACGTAGGATTGCTGATTTCAAGTGCTCATGGAGATCGACAGAGAATTGCATGGAATTGATGAAATAACATTTGAAATAGGCTCTTGAAATCATCACAAGCATGTAGGAGGAGTAAGGGCAAGTTTGAAGGAAAAAAGTTGGATCGGTACCGATCCAACATCTTGGATCGATACATATCCACTACTTGGGTAGATCATATGTTCTGATCTCTTGTATTGGCTTGGCCTTTGCAAACTTAGAGTCCGACGTGAGAAATTTGAGTGTTTACTTAGGGATCGAATTGAAGATTTTTTGAGATTTTTTGCTTTGTGTTTTCCTTCTTTTGCTTGGAGTCATATCCGAGACTTTTGTATGTCTGACCCAAGTTCACTTTCTTGGATTCAGACCCGAGATTTCTATGTGTCTTAGCCGAGTCTTCTTGGATCGATACTAATCTAACATTTTGGATCGGTCCGAATCAATTTTGGGTCACGCTTGGAGTTTTTGCTTGGATTGTTTTGGGTCGTGCTTGGAGTTTTTCCAAGGCGTTCTTACTACGAGTCTGACCTAAGGATTTTGTGGGTTTACTCTGAGTCGGCTCTTCCAAAAACTTGAACTTCCAAAATTTTAACATTTTTCGCTCATTTTTTATACTTCTTTTTTCTTTCCTTTTTTGGATATTCCAAAAGTCCTTGGGTCATTTCTCCATCGTTCGCTTGTCTGATTATACTGTTTAAGTCTGTTCAAAAAGCATGGCAAATTCAGCTATAACACTTACCTCCAAAGCATGCCTTTTGAATAGAAGGTGTGCTTTTTTCAAGGACAAATATTGAAGTAGACGAGTCATAAGTAGTTGAATATTTTGGCTATTAAATGGTCAAACCACGGTGAATCTTTTGGTTCTTTCGGAATCATCTGTAAATCAAAAGGTCATTCCAGACCATGATAGCTATGGATTCGAGTCCTTGCTTGAGTGTAAGTCATAGGCAACGATTCCGTATTCTCATGGAATCGATAAGCCGTTGGATGTATCATGAATCAGGATCATCCCATGTTAATCCGGTGCTATCAGTTACATGTTGAAATCAATGGCTGAAATTTTCGTCGTCAAAAGGCCTAGGTTTATTGTTCCATTACAAACTGATATTGTCTCCTAGCTCAACCACCCTACTTTAAGGTGAGGATTTTTTTGGCTAGCTTCATTTTTAAGGTTCAGTGGTGTCCAAAACAAAAGTCTGGATTTTGATGTCTCCGGGTCATGCATTCAATGACCAATTCATTTCATGATCGCTCCAGATCATTAGTTGAAAGCTCGATCCCTCTGGATTTTTAGTTGAAATTTCGATCTCTTCATATCATTAGTGGAATCTATGGCTATCCCAAGCCAATAGTTAAGTCCACGATCTCTCCAGATCGTTAATTGAATCATTGGTCATTGAAGGCCAATAACTAAATATACGATCTCTTCGGATCATCAATTGAATCATAGTCATTCAAGACCGATAAATAAATTCACGACTCTCCGAATCGTTAATCAAATCGATGGTTGTTGTCCTTTTTCTCGAATCGCTTTTATGAAGAGTTATATCTCTTATTATTCGTCGTGATGCTTTACCAGCGCTTGGCATTTTAAAATTAGAGTGTGCTCTCATGAACTATCATTTCGAGCTCAGTAATTTTGTGTTGTTTCATTTTTTGGATTTTTTTGGTTTGAGTTTGATTTCTTTGGACTCTAGTCATTACGTGTAAATAAAACTTGTACTTTTCTTTCCTTTTATTTCGAATGTGAATACAAAGACTTTTGTTTCGTCCAATCATTGTGTGAAATTGTTCAAGTATTTGCGACATGCGCTTTTTGTTCGATGAACTCATGATCCTTTTCTCATCATCGTCGGTTTCAGAGCAAATTATCAGCCCGTTTTGTCATTTGGGGGACTTTGGTCGCTTTGTCGAACGTAAAGCTATTTTTGTGTGCTAATCTTTGGGCGCCCATATGTGACCATCCCAATCATGGAACTTGATTGGACTTCGATCACCTGGGTAGGTGATTTAAAAGTTTCTTCTAAGGGAACTTTAAATGTGATCGTACCTATCGTTGAACGTCGGTCGAAGTAGGCTGCCTTGAATCAAGAAGTCAGGCATCCTTCACCGTGATGCATGTTTCAACGGTGCCAAATCCTGGGCACTAGCCAGGGCTAACCACTTAAGATTGTAGTTTAGATAGCTTTTTCCAAGATAGTAACCTTTTATTGTGCCAAACACTGGGTATCGATCGATGTTCGAATGGGATCTCCCTTGACTCTAGGCGTCAATCTTTGGCCACGCCATCCTTTGGACAAGGCATCAATATTCTCATTTTTGGACCGTGCCTAACTTCTGGCATTGGTCAAAGCTGACCACTTAAGGCCGTGGTTGAGACATCCTCATCTAGGATCTTTTCTTCTGATCTTTCCCAACTTCAGGTGTCTATTGAAGTTTGAATGAGATCTCATCATTCGTCGGGTATGGACCTTTTCTCTCGCCTTTTCCGGGAAAGACATTGATGCTTCACCAAATTCTGGGCATGAGCCGAGTGATGGATGGTCGAGTCATGTCCATTTTGGTTTATAATCCTTCCCCCTCATCAAGGGAAAGAGTTACTTTTTGGTTTATTCTATCGGCCTTGCTTCATGGACAAGAGTTAGCAGATGGACGGTCAAATCACATCCTTCTTGGTTCATACTCATGGCCCCGCTTCAAGGACAAGAGTTAGCAGATGGATGGTCAAGTCACATCCTTTTGGTTTATACTCTTGCCCTCACTTCAATGATAAGATTTAGTGGATGGACGGTCAAGTCACATCCTTTTTGGTTTATGATCGTTCCCCTGCTTCAAGGACAAGAGTTAGTGGATGGACAGTAAAGTCATGTCCTTTTTCGTTTATACTCTTGCCCTGACATCAAGGGCACGAGTTATCTGACGGACGATTAAGTCACATCCATTTTTGTTTACACTCCTATCCCCATATTAAAGTCAAGAGTTGGCTAATGGATAGTCAGGTCACATCCATTTTAGTTTATACTCCTACGCCCACATTCAAAGGCAAGAGTTAGTTGGCATCCATCTTCGAATGCCAAGAATGGTTAAACTCCAAGGGTCCAAACATGGACCAGAGAAGTTTTGTTGGCACCTAACTCCGGGCGTCTGCATACCCGCATTATACACATTCAGATTCATCTGAGTTGGTCATATTTCATAACTCCCAAGTTATATGGTTACAGAATGACAGAGTAACATGCTCTTCCTTATTGCATGGCTCTAATCAATTATTATAAATTTATTTTCAAGTCAAATAGCATCGCAATTGTTCGCTATTCCACACCCTCTGGAGTATGAGCATGTCTACCGTTGCTAGCTTTAAAGCGCCATCCATAAGCTTTTATTCTATAGCATACAGACCTTCTCAAGTCGAGCCCAAGTTTCCAGGGCCTGGAAAGATTTGTTTGAGAACAAAGTCGCCGATCTCACAGGTTTGATTACTGACTTTGGTGCTGTAATATCGGGGGACTCGATTTTGGTATGCAGATGCTTTCAAGTCAGCTTCATAGCGCATTTCATCGATCATATCAAAAGACTCTAATAAGAACTTCTCATTCGTCTACGGATTGTAGTGAGTTACCCGATGAGAAGGTACTTCCAGTTTCTTGGTGATTCTGAGTCCTGCAATCAATGTTTCATACTCCACTTCATTATTCTTCATAGGAAAGTCGACTATTAGGGCATAATTGATCAAACGTTCCTCAAGAGTGCCTAGTACAACTCCAGCGCCAAAACAACGTTCATTTGATGCACCATCTGTGTACATCTTCCACCTAGCATTTCGCTCCCCATTGCTCTCCGGAGTATTGCCTCACGCAGCGTATTCCGTTATGAAATCCACCAAAGCTTGACCCTGAATAGCTCTTCGAGGTTGATTGGTTATGTCGTATTAGCTCAAATCAGTATTCCATTTCAACAGCCTTCCAGTAGTCTTAGGTCGCTGCAAGACTTGTCGCAAAGGCTGGTTGGTTGGAACATTGTTTGGATAAGCCTGAAAGTAGGGCAGAGCTTCCTTTTTCCCTTCTTTATTATGTCAAAGAAAAGGATGCATGTATCTGTTGCTCTGGAGATGAATTGACTCAGGGCAACGACCTTCCCAACACGACTGGGGCAACATTGGTTCTTAGAAGGTTAGTGGTCGAATGAGACTGTTGATCTGGCGGTTTGGACCTTTCTGACATTGTCGGAGCAAACTAGTTCTCAAAAGTTTAGGAGTAAAATGTGACCGTTGACCCAGCGGTTTAGACCTTTCTGATGTTGCCAAAGCAACGCTGGTTCTTAGAAGGTTAAGGGTCGAATGTAATCATCGATATGGGGGTTTGCGATTCAACATTCCTTGTCATCATTCAAGGATAAAGGAGCAGTTCCTCGGTTGTATTGATGGTTTTACGACATAGAATTTTTTGCTTACAAGAATATGGTTCCTTTGGCTCAAGAAGCAGACTTTACTAATGAGTAGAAGAAATGGCATGTCCTGCCAAATTACAATGCCCTAGTGTCCCTAGGAGGCTTATTTGCGAAAGGAAATAACGAGAGAGCATCGTCATAGGTTGCTACTTCATCCTTAAGTGACCGGCTAATTGTTGACCAGTCTTTCATCATCTCGTCTCAGCCCATGTCTATTGGGCCCTGGCGGTTCTCCTAGAGCAGGTAGACCGTGGGGTCTTGTAGGTTCCTTACCGTCGGTGTCTTAACGTACTGCTGGAGCTTATTATTCCTTATCAGCTCCTCAATCGAATTTTTTTAATGTCGACACTCATTTGTGTAATGTTCGTGAGTTTCATGGAAGCAATAATACTTTCCTTGAGCGCTTATGTTCAATAGTCGCCTGTCTCCAGGGCGGATTGTTGTATTATTCCATCCTTATGTGGCAAGTTAGATGTTTTCCAATGTATTTTCCAGAGGTGTATATTCTTTAGATCTCAGTTCCTCGAGCGCTTTTTGTCATCATGCGTTAGCTACCTGGAGCTTGATTTCTCTTCCTTTGGTTATTAGAATCCTCGGTATTAACTGCTGCATTCGCAGAGTTGCCTCTGGCCTGCTTGATTACAACATTACTCTGCATCACCTCAACTGAACATTTAGCATCATATCTTCAAGAGCAAGTGCTTGCCTTTTCCAAGTGCGAGAACTGGTTAGCTTTTCTATAGAAAATATGCATCGTTGACGAGGGTATCATTTCCAACCATCTCTTGAAATCAGTCTTGGGA
The DNA here is from genome assembly GCA_030765085.1 of Allium cepa. Lineage (NCBI taxonomy): Eukaryota > Viridiplantae > Streptophyta > Magnoliopsida > Asparagales > Amaryllidaceae > Allium > Allium cepa. Next base: position 91,461,519 of record CM060946.1, on the reverse strand, counting down.
TAAATCCACCTAATCAATGCCATTAACACTATGTCATCGTTGGGATTTTCTACTTCTTCTATAGCTGTATGGAAATGATTCTAGAAATCCTTTTACGATTCTTTCGCTCCTTGGAAGAGGTTTGATAATGACATCACATCTTTGGATGTGTAGTGTTTAAACTGAAGTACGCCATAAATTTTTATGACAACTCAGCAAAAGACGATATGGATCTTGGTGGGAGCTGAGAGAACCGCATCGTTGTTACTCCTTCTAGGAAAACTGGAAACCAATGACATCTTACATCATCAAGCACTCTTGGAAAATCCATATGTCAATCGTACCTTATCAAGTGCTGCCTTGGATATGTCTTTCCACCGTACAGTGGCATTGTTAGCATTGCAAACCTCCATGGATACTTTACGTGCGAAATGTCCTCAGTAACAGATTCTGACTAGGAGAAGTACCCCATTCATCATTGCTTCTAAATCGGTTTTCATTTATTAGTCTCTTGACCATGTCTTCCAAGTACTTCGGTTCTATAGGTTTAGCTAAACGGCGGTGATTGAGATCTGTTCTGAGTGTTCAGCCAAGCAAACGCTCTCGAGCATATTCTCGATACTTGGGTTCTCCAGACTTCGAGAGATCCATTCGTTTAGTAGTACCTCCTATTTGATTCATGTGCATTATTTCAGTAACAGCAGCTCGATATTTAGCATTCCAATTTTCTACAGCATGGACAAAAGTCAGATCTATGCCGCCATTTTAAAGGCGAGCTCTGGGCCCACCATCGGGTTGATTGGTACCGATCCGTCCATTTAGATCGGTATCGGTCCACAAACCCGAGCCATGGATTGTTCTTCTTTCTCGATATGATGTCCCAGCAGTATTTTGAGTCTTTTCCTTCTTTCTATCCCTCTGTCTCTGGTCGGATGAAGAGGAACTTTCAGATTTTGAACTTGAATACATCTTGCTTCTCCTTTGGCTATTCTACATTAATTCATTCAATAACCTTGAGCTCTGCTGCATCTGATAGTTAATCTAGTTATGACTCTCCTAAAATTTGTCCTCCATCTGTTTCATCATCCGATCCATTTCCACTATGGTTACGGTATCAGCTAGATTCTGGATCTCTGGTTGTTCTGTTTAGGCAGCTCCATCCACATGGCGAATGCCTTGACTCTCAGAATCATTAGCAGCTCTGGAAATTGTAGCACGTTCTCTCCTTGATGGGGCCGTGGTGAATAACTTCTCTTAGATTATTGAAAATCTGAATTGTAGAACTATAAGGTTGGAAAACTGGATCTATCTCTTGGATCTATGAAACCCAATAGTAGATGATGGATCCAAGTAGACTGAGTTCAATTCTCAGTAGGATATCGCAGAGAGAATAAAAAATGAAGAAAATAAATAAAAATGAGCAAAGAAAGAACATATAGTATTTATAGTGGTTTGGCTATTCTTGGCCTACATCCACTTAGTGATTTTATTGCTTAGATCATTTGACTACAAACAGGATTTTTTACGGATCGGTATAAATTTATTATGGATCGGTACAAATCCACGAGTGATTATAAGAAATTAGAGTAAGAGAAAGTAAGAGCCAAATGATCCGTAAAAATGAGCCATGCCCTCGTATATATAGAGGTAGAAAGCCTAAAATATAGCCTTCATGATCTCCACTATGTTTCCCACACTATAGACCAATTTTAAAGAAGATAGGTGGACACCTCAACTACTTGCATGGATCGACACCTATCTATAGGCTTGGATTAGCACCGATCCATTGGCTTTGATCTGCACCGATCCATGGGCTTGGATCAGTATCGATCCACGAGATGGTCAAATTGGCTCTCTTGAACCTCTTGTTTAAGCTCGATCGTGGTTAGCTTCATGATTCTAAACTTGTTTGCATCATTATTAGCTTATTTTTGAGTCCAAATGATGTATCAATGGAGAAGCAGAGTTACTGATTTCAAATGCTCGTGGAGATCAATAGAATATTGCATTGAATCAATGATATAGGATTTGAAATAGGCTCTGAGATCATCACAAGCATGTAGGAGCAGTTGGGGCAAGTTTGGAGGAAAAATGCTGGATCGGTACCAATCCAAGATGCTGGATCGGTACCGACCCACCACTTAGGTGGATCTTGTCATCTGATCTGTTATGTTGGCTTGGTCTTTGTTAACTTGAACTAACTTGGAGATCGACACAAAAAATTTGAACATTTTTTAGGGCTCGACCTGAAGATTTTTTGATTTTTTTCGCTTTGAGTTTTCCTTCGTTTGCTTAGAGTCAGACCCCAGGCTTTTGTACGTTGGACCCGAGACTTCTATATGTCCGACCTGAGTTCACTTTCTTGGAGTCAGACCCTAGATTTCTATGAGTCCAACCTGAGTCTTCTTGGATCTTATCGACCTAACCTTTTGGATCGGTACCTAACCAGCTTTAGGTCGCACTTAGGGTTTCTACATGGATTGCTTTGGGTCGCACTATGAGTATTTCCAAGACTATCCTGCTTTGAGTCTAATCTAAGGATTTTGTGGGTTTACTCTGAGTCGGCTCTTCCAAAAACTTGAACTTCCAAATTTTCAACTTTTTTCGCTCATTTTTTGATATTTAATTTTTTATTTCTTTTTAATGATATTTCCAAAGTCCTTGGGTTATTTCTCCATCGATCGCTTGTCTGATTCTACTCTTTAAGTATGTTCGAAGTCTATGGCAAATTCAGTCGTAATGCGCTTAAAGACACATTTGCAGCTAATAGATCATATCCCTTTGGATACAACTATTAAAATCATATTTTAGTAATGTACTTGGAATACATTTTGGATTTGCGATCGTACCAAATCATAGAGTCAATACTCTTAATGGTTAATTAAACAACCAATTATTATTTATTCTTGACATTGGTACAAAATTCGCAGTTTCTCTTAATGTACAAGAATACTCATTAGACTTTCTAATGTGTTTATGTTTATTAAGGTTTAAACAATCCCTTGCAGTTTTACCATTGCATAATATCTAATTTCATTTTATACCAATAATTTCTTAAAGAAATTCCTTCGCTATGAAGTTGATATTTCTGGAAGCAATAGTTGTTTCTCAGTGCAATAGAACGGGCATTTATAAGCATTTTACTAATTTCCTTTTATAAAACTAATTTTGCATTAGTTCATAATATATTTATGTTCACGAGATATATTGGGTCATCTAAGGACTATCGTTCCCAAAACTCTCTTAGGATGATTCATATAAGATCCCTTATGTACAATCATTACATTTAGTCTTTCGACTCACACAACCTACAAATTCCTTGACCTAGGATATGTAGGGGTTTCTTATAAACAATTTTTGAAAGGCAATTGGTTTTGAGTTGTCTGACAACGTTTATTAATAGCGATAAAATAGGTGCTTGGTAGAGATACCAAAGCAGTTACAACTCACACAAGGCTATAAGACCATATAAATAACCTTAAGAAACTATGAAGTACAAAGTGCTACTCTAACATACCTAAATCTTAGAGTTACAAAATGACTAATACTACTACCAGCATGGATAATTATGACTTCATGTCCTCACAATGTTGAATATATACATACATAATAGTGAACGGAAATTGAAATAATTAAATAAGTAGATAGGTGGAAGCATCTAGCTCATCTCTATAAGCTTGAGGCATCCAACTAAACGTACTTTACTCAAGCTACTCAAAAGATTATTTGAGTTGGGAAAACAAATATCACATGTCAGACATAAGTCTAGTATAAGAAACTTAGAAATGCGTTAAACACATAACAATACTTTCGAGGCCAACCGAATCATCAGATGGGTTTTCCCCTCAAAAGGACTCAACTCAATTGATATTTACATTAGGTGATATTATAGATAATGTCTAAGGTGTGAATATACATCAAAAAATAGCTGTAATGCTTGCGTTGGTCACACTAAGACATATTAGGGTACATTTAAATCCACTAAAGTACGTTCATATGCATGGATTTTCAACGAAGACTTCCTTAGTAAACTGAGATTGTTCTCGTATGACAAGGGTCAGAAGTTACCTCTCGAGTGTCGTATATCTCTAGATAAAATGCACCATAAGGCAAACACAACTAGCCCAACATCCAAACACTTTAAGGAACAATGCGAACCAAGTATCAACAACTCCTGCTGGCAACATCTATAAGCATACTCTATATAATGGAGTTGATATACCCCCTTGGTTTAGCTAAACCTAGGATCGTGCATTCTACTCTGTCTTTAGTCATTTTTCTAATGTCGAGGTTACATTTGGAATCTTTCATAGGAGCCTTCATTACTCAAATAGAATAGCCCATTTGATAATTGCTAACACTGACCTCTCCCTTGGACTTAACTGTAGGATATGACAATGCAACTGTATAACATTTATCCGAAGTCTTAACTCTGACCTCTTACTTGGACTTAACCTTAGGATACGACAGTGCAATTTTATAGCATTTATCCGAAGTGTTAAAGCTGAACTCTCCCATGGCCTTAACCTTAGAATATGACAGTGCAACTCTATAACACTTCACTTCGATAACCTCTTCCAAAACTGACCCATATACAATTTTGAAGTGGTATTTGGTAAGTAAAACACTTACCAATTCTGGACTCACCAAAATAAATGGATGAATTTCTAGTTAACTTAATTTCGATTCTTTAAAAGTAGGTGAAAGCTAAAGACATTTCATATGAATGCTTCTACCTAGCGGTTCTCAAGCATATGAAGCTTTTTTTACTTCTCAAATTAATTTGGACGAGTTCGATAGTCGACTAATCGACTATTGAATTCAAGCAGTTGCTTATGGAAATCAAGGTTCATACACTTAATGCGTTTCTAGCATTCCAACTTAACTATTTCTCGATCAAGAAGGAAGTCAATAAGTTAGAGCAATATTGCTCCATCCCTACTCGAACATCAATCTTAACTCTCACAAATAGAGAAGTCTACCTCGCTCAACTATTAGTGTTAAACATAGTAGTACTAACATTTCATTTGCAAATTTAACAACACATTCATGTTCACAATGTAACTTCTCATCACTTCTCTTAAAGTTTATAGTTTTATAAAATAAGTTAGAAATGGTTAAAAATGATATATAAATCTATAATAGGTTATTTATAAAGTTTCTATATTTAATAGAATTAAAAATAAGCTAAAAGAAGAAATGTAAAAAAACCCTTTATACTTTAGTAAAATATCAAACTAGTTTTATAAAGTTTATATATGAATAAAATACCTTTTAAAACAATTATAAATAAGTTATAAATAGTTATAGAAAATATTACTTTAAAAATTATTACTTAAGATTGATTCGAAAACATTTATTACATTAACAAAATAAACAAGTTTTGTGTATATAATAACAAAACCTTTGCTTTAAGAGCATCTCCAACAAGTTGACTATTCTCGAATCTGCACTCTCCAAGCCCTCCAATAGGGCTCCGGAATATGTGATAGTACAGAAAGGGGGGCTGTGGTATGGGAAAGGCGGATTCAGTGAAGCGCCTGTTCAACACCTGGTTCCAGACGCCTGTTTAACAGGCGCCCACTTATTCCCCCTCCAACGGTCGCCCTCCCAACGGCCATATTTCCCCTTCAAATACGACCCCCCCTCTTCTTCCCTTTACAACCGATTTCCTTCCTCCATCACAATTTTTTACTACCACTAATCTCAACTGAAAATGTACTCCGATTTCGACATCGATGCTACAAGGTCCATTTTGAAGACTATGAATTACAAGACGTTACAGTTTCGATTGGGGAGAAGTAACTGATGCAAGTTGGAGCGCTGCGGAAGACTATAATCTTTGCTACATTTACTATGCACTCTCAGTCGATCCTATTCGAGGGACCTATCAAAGTAGTGAGATTTTTTTGGGCAAAATTACTAATTGCTGCAATCGGAAGAACATCGATCGGAAAAGAACGCTATCTTCAGTCAAAGGTCATTATGGAAAAATAAATCGTCAAACACAAACGTTCGATTCTCAAATTTTCTAGCTAAAGCAACCGAATCCTAGTGGATTTGGAAATGAAACACATTTGGTAAGCTTTAATATAATTTCATTATTCTACTTTTTATCACAGTTTTCTAATTATACCAGTGTTTTTTAACATAGAATGGCCGCAAACAAGTTGTTCAAACAAATCTATAAACCTGATAGTAAACAAGCACCACATTTTATCAGTTCATGCATGTTTATGACATGTTGGTCGAGCACGTTAAATGGAAATCATCGCTTTAGGAAACCGTTCAACAAGTTCAATCAAACAGTGGTCGGGGTAAAATGCCTAGAGTTGGAGAAAGCTCTAGTCCTAGGGAATCGCAAGGAAGCTATGGTTTAGGATCAGAAGAAGACCCAACCCTAATCGAAGATCATTTTGTTAGGCCATAGGGAGTAAAAGCAGCCAAAAAGAAGCAGACTGCTGGAGCGGATCAAGTAGAAATTAAAGAACTCCTACATGAATCTGAAGATAGATTTGACCGGGCAATGGAAACTCAAGCAATTCAACACCAAGAAAAGTTATGAAGAATGTATCGACTTCTTGTTAGAAACCGGCAAAGAGATGAAGATGCAATAATGTTCGTGGATACGTCACACATGTCTGCAGAACAACTGGAATATACGGAGCAAAGAAGGAGAGAAATTACGAGGCATAGACTTGAAGAGGGCTATTAAATGAATTACCGTTTCTACAACATTTGTATCTTTTAATTACTCTTATTTGTACTGTGATCTGAACGTAAGCAATTATTAATATAAGTATTTTCATTGAAATTGCATTACATTGAAAAAAGATTATAACGTTACGTTAATTAAACATAAATAGATTCCAATAACAATAATAAGTAACAGCAACATAAACAACGGCAGGAAAAGTAACAACAGCAATATAGTTTCACTGATTTCCAGAAAACCTCCAAAGATGAGCTATGAGATCATTTTGCAGTCTTCGATGCAGTTGAACACTACGGTAGGACATTTGGCTTTCTACATGAAACTCGAGTTCTAGTGTGCTTCCAATCATATCGTTGCGCCAAACAGGCGGTGGTGTTGGAGCACCCTCGTAAAAGTAATCTTCTTCCATGTCTCTTTCATCCTCTATAATCATATTATGTAAAATAATACAAGTGTATATTATTTTGGTCAATTTAACTGGTGTCCAAAGTCTGCATGGATTATTGACTATGGAAAATCTAGATGAAGAACCTCAAATGTTCTTTCAACTTCCTTCCTCTGGCCTTCTTGCATCGCTGCAAACTTTGATTGTTTATTGTTTTGTGGGTTAGGAATTGTCTTGACAATGGTACTCCATTTAGGATATGTACCATTGCCAAGATAATATCCATGATCGTACGTGTTACCTCCTAAAGTAAAGGTATAAGGAGTTGATCTACCATTTTCTAAATCGTTGAACAACGTAGATCATTCGACTACGTTAAGATCATTGTTCGAACCCGGCATTCCAAAAAATGTATGCCATATCCATAAGTCATACGGCGCTACGGCTTTAAGAATAATAGAGGACCTACGAGACTTACCTTGATAAGCTCCAGCATACGCCTTTGGACAATTCTTCCACTCCTAATGCATGCAGTCTATGCTGCCTAACATTCCAGGCCAACCTCTACTACCATGCATATTTAATAACATTACTATATCTGCCTTGTTCGGTCTGCGTAAGTATTGATCACCGTAAATGTCCACGATAGCTTGACGGAAATGCTCTAAACACTCTAATACCGTGCTTTCCGCTACTTTCAAATTTTCATCAAGCGTGTCCGCTGGTCCTACATATGCAAGTATTCTTAGTGCAGCTGTCATTTTTGGAATTCCAGTCAATCCCATTGTATGAGATGCATTGGGTTTGAAGATAAAATATTTGTCATGCTGCTTGATACATTGCAGGATTCTAAGAAATAGAGGACACCGCATGCGGAATCTTCTTCTAAAATCAGCATCTATGTAAGTAGGATTTAAAATAAAGTAGTCTTCAATCTGTCTGTCGTTGGACCATGAATGCCTACGATTTTTATACCGACGGCCAACAACTGATCCACTATGTTTCCTGCTCGATTGACCAACCTGTAGTGCATCCATACTTATTAGTTCCTTTTCGTGACGAAAATTATCTTCCATCATTTCATCAAATTCGTCGTCGCTATCATCAAAAAATATATAATCTTCGGTCTCCATTTGTTATATTTGAAATTGTATGAAATAAGAATGAGCAATAATACTTCTCAGCATCTAACAAGCTTTTATAGCTTAAATAACATGTTGGCTTTCATAACAAAACAAACAATCACATGCGGGTAGCATTAATTAAATTCAACCACCATCTATAAAGTAGATTCCATTTATGCCATGGCTGCAGTGTCTCATCCCATCTAAACACTATTGACTGTTGATGCAGTGTCTTGTCCCATCATACAACCGTTGCCATGTTCTTAACATACACTATTAACTGTTGATGCAGTGTCTTGTCTGCAGTGTCACGGCTGCACTATCTTGTCCCCTCCATACACTATTGACTATTGATGCGGTGTCTCATCCCATTATACAACTGTAGCCACGTTCTTAATGCAATAATACAGAAAGAAACAAGACAATGTACCTGAAACACCCAAACAATAATACAGTCAACGACAATATAGACACAAACAATAGTACACTCCATAATAATATACTCAACAATAATACAACCAACAAAAATACCCCGACTAGGACTTAGAACTGATACTAAGAAACTACCAGTTACAGTCAATATTGTGAGTTGTGCACGACATTTCGGAGACATCTTATTTCTCGTTCCAGCTCGTTGGCATATGTTATGGCCCTTGGGCATAGCCGTTCATTAACCCATTCTGCATAATTGCACCCTTCAATCTCCTCATCGTCTCCACTATCGTCGTCACTATCATCGTTGACGTCATCAAAGTTGTGAGGCTCAGGTCCGACATGGAGCTACTCCTGAAGCTGCTGAATCTGGATCTGTAATCCCTATATCTGCACATCATACCGAGTCTGCTGCTGCTGGACCGCAGTCTAGTAACTTTGAAACATCATATATGTATAATCGAGTGTCATACGCTCAAATGCAGCAATCATCCGTCTATCATAATCCATGTACTGAGAATACTGATATGTGCACAAGAAAAATTATACATACGTGGAGAATATAATAACAAGTAATTTAAAGAACAGCTAAAACTCGTACATCTGTAATACCGTCATCTGTAGGATACTACAAGGGATACTCCACCACCTGACCATGTACATCATACGCACTAAAGGAATGAGGAGGGGGGTCGAAAGTAGGAGGTTGTGTATACTGAGATGATGTAGGCTCAAAGGTGGCAGGCGGTAGTGGAACTCTACCGAAAGAGGTACGCAGACCAATATGATCGAAGTTCAAACCCTGAATATAATCAGGCAACACGTAAGTACGTGGGGCTAATCGAGCTCAATATGAATCAAAATCTCCAAGACATGTAAAAGGCTCACCATCTACCCATCTTGCACCCCTCATCGTAAGAATATAAGCTGGTCCAACTCAAATATCACCATACATATCATCCATGGTAGCGGATCTGATGGAATGTGAACTATACCATACAACTGTAGCCAAAACCGCTCCCCTAAATACCATATGAATGGACATGTAGGAACCCGAAAACAAATCCTGCGTCGCGACATGGAAAACTGAAATGTGAGTGGATGATTAGGACCAGGCTCTAGGAACTGTAAGTACTGATCCCATGGACGAACGATAATGTTACCACGCCACCTCATATCCATCTGCTGTCAAGCCTCCATCAACTCATTGTGCACCCCTTGTGCAACACGGGGCAAATTCATACCCCAATGATGTAATCTAGGAAAGTAAATATAAGGTGTGGCATTCACCTCAACAATAAGTCGAGGGTGCATATTGGAAGTATACTCGTAGTACCAAAATGGAAGAATGTACCAAAATCCATACATCTGTCTTGACTGTTTAAGCGCATAAGTATCTAATGCTACATACAAATAACCAATAATAGCAGTATCATAATCATATATATGTAGTCCATCCACATCTACTAAACCATCCAAAAAACCAAGCCTAATAGTACCCTTATTGTTACTAAAAAATATAGACCCAAAAAGGTATAATATAAAGGCATGGATAACCAGAGTGTGCATATCCTCAACGACCATGTACTCTACTATATACTGCTGCAAACAAGGGAGAGTCACAGCTCCTCCTCTAACCTCCTCATTGGCTAAAGTCCGTAAATAAGCTAAATATGACTCGAACTCCTCAAATGAACTATCAAATGCAACAGAGAGATGGTCCGGTCGACCAACCTCTATGCCAGTGAGCATGTAAAAATCTAAAGGAGTCAGTCCTAGCTCAAAATCAGGGAAATGAAATGTTTGAGTGGTTGGTCACCATCCCTCGGTAGGGCCTCTACAAGGCAACGATCTACATGTGCTAATCTAGGTAAATCTAGAAATTCACCAAAAGGTGACGCATGTAGCCTATCCAAAATCGGCTGCGGTAACTGATCAAAATACTCAGACATACACCTATACCAACTACCTCGCATCGCTATGTGACGAACCTAAATATATGATTATTTAATGTTAAAATAAACAAAGAATTATCATACATATATAGTTATACGGTTGTTCATCAAGTAATAAAGAAATAAACGTATACCTGTTGCGTCGCTATAGCTATAGTAATTTGATGTGAAATAGTAGGAGGCAAGTCGTGCAAGGATCGAAGATCGTTTGGAGTCATGGTAGCATCAGGAGGGACATGAGCAGGTCCGATATTAGCATCGATCGTACATCGAACGATGCATCTACCGGTTTTGACCGGACGGGGCAGCATTTGGACTCAAAGTAAAATAAAAAAAATTAACTGAAAAGATGGAAGAGGTAGAGATGAGGGGAAGAGGGGAGAAAGCGCCTCATATAGGCGCGATCACCATGTGCCTATTGAACAGGCGCTTGGGCTTCAAGCGCCTGTTCAACAGGCTCCCGATGTTTTAAAAACACGGGCGCCTACTGAACAGGCGCCTGAAGCCTAGGCGCCTGTTCAACAGGTGCCTACCCTTGTTTCCATTGCAGAAATGAGGGCTCCAACATTTCTGAGTGCGGAAAATCGAATTTTTGCACTCTGAACTGTTGGAGATGCTCTAAAAATTCTAAATAAGTTATTTTAAAATATATTTAAATTCAAACTTCTTTTGAAATACTTGTATATCTTTTATAAAACTCCATTGAAAATATTTTATAAAATAACCAAAGTAATCACATTTTAGACTTTATTAAATTTTATTTCCAAAGTGCATCCGTAGCGACTATCGCTATATGGACCATACCTTTTGTAACTTTGTTTTATAAATCAAATAGCTTTTAAACTCCATTTCTTACTATCTTTTATATTATTATTAGTATAGAAAACATTTCTTTCAAAAATATTCAAAAGATAGAGTTTTAAAAAGTAAGATAGAAGAGAAGGATTAAAAATGCATCTATAGCGACCATCGCTATATGGACAGTTCCACATTACATTTAAATTCAAACTCCATTCAATCTCATATACAAAATGATTCTCAAGTTCAAATCACATTACAAAGAAGCATGGAATAATATATATGCAACATATATAAGCAAGAAAACAAGTAGAAAGCAAGTAAATGCAACAACATCAAATTGCTTCTATAGTGACTATCGCTATAAAGGTAATAACAAATCTACTCTATTACATATACACAATATTACAAGTCCAAGTCCTTGTCCACATCCATTACATATACACAAATAACAAGTCCAAAGTGCAAGTCCAAATTCCAACTACATATGCTCAAACAATCAACATAAATCAAGGCCTTCCAAGGCACTACAAATATACACAATCAAATTCTTTTCAAAGCACACAAATATAGGTTTCTACTTTTAATTAGTTAGGGAATATTATTATAGTTTATAGCAAACAAATTATCAAGTTATAGTATTCATTCAAGGATGAGATAACTCACTTTTCAACTAATCCAAGCTAGCTCTTCCTACCCCAACCTTGCAACAACACAACTTCCTACCTTCAACCTTTAAGCATGCGAATAAGGCTAGGTTAAACCTTAATAAGCACGACCAAGAAAATATGAAGCCTAGAAGTGCACAGCCTAGGCAATATTGCCCATAAATCAGTACGACCTTGGTGATTTCCTAGGGAAATGCTCCAAACTCCTTAGCTCTAAGATAATGGAATGATGTTATATGCTATATAATGATGATAGCATGAGTTTGAAGATGTTTTTGCTTGTTTGGAGTTGCTTTGATCAAAGAATATTGTGAAGAGATAAGAGTGTAAGATTGGTTGCTTTTCATTTGTAAATTAGCAACAAAATAAAGAGAACCCCTCCCACTTATTTATACGCTTGAAAATGAAGTACCAAATGACTACAAACCCCCCCTTTGTGGTTGGCCTCTCCCTTGCTTGCCCATGCCTCACTCACTTCAAAACATGCTTGATAAAGTCTTCTCTTAAATCACTCCATGAAACCCTCCTTCTTGTCCCCTTCCAGAAGCAATTAGTTTAATTAATTTTCTCCTACGAAGATGGATGATTTTGTAATATCCCGGAATTTTGGGCAATTTAAATTTAATAATCTGTGTTTAAATTTAAATTGAATTGATAATTATTATTAATAAATTTGATTTGATTTAATAATCTTCTTTATTTAAATATTTAATTTATGAAATTATTTTTAATGAACTAATGAATTTATTTTCTATTTAATAATATATATGTATTTATATATATTTTAAATAGATAAGTTGTTAAATTAGTATAGCATAATTCTAATGTTTTGGAATTAGAAGTTGTGATTTATTTTTGGATTTAAGTTTTTCAAAAATATTTAATAAAATACTATATGATTTTAAATATATGTAAGATAAATGTTTTATTGGTCTAAAATTCATTTTTACTTAAGTATGTATATTAAAATAAGTTACAAAAATGTTGTGTTATTCTTTTTAAATTATTAATTTATAAAATGTGATTTGTAAATTTAATTTGAAGTTTAAAATACATTTTAAAATAAGAAACATGTATTCATTTAAATTTCAAGTAAGTTATAACCTCCTTTATAAATTTATTTTAATTATTTAAAAGTATTTTTTTTTTCAAATGATTTATTTGTATGTTGTTTTATTTATAAGAACACTTTGCTTTATTCATTAGAAATCAATTATACATAGCTAGGTGATAATAGAACTAATTAATTAAGTTTAAAACATTTATTAACACTTAATTTAAATAATAAATTACTTAAAGATACATGTGTATGTAATTTAGAAGATAAGTTAACATGTGTTAAATATTTAAGTGAGCAAATTAACAAGTGTTAACAATATAAGCCAAGTGTCAAGTTTAATTTTTATTTTCTTTGATTTCTAATTTATCATAAAATAAGTTATATAAACTCATACTTCTTCCTTTCCTATTCTTTTTCTCATTTTCATTTCTTAACTAAAGAAAAATATTCTCAGCTGAGAACATTCACTTCAAAACAATCTTCAGTTCATTCCTCAAATCAGTAACCACTTAAAATTTTACCCGTAGTTCATTTTCAAATAAAAATCAAAAAACTGCAAGTCATTACCCTGTAACTCCTCAAACTCAAAATACAAATCTGCAACCATGAAAGCAAGCAAAGGCCTGCATTTAATTCTTTTTTTCAAAACTCTGGAACATGCAAATTAAATCAAATTGAAGCCTGCATTTCAATTTTAAGCATGAAGGTCTGCATTCATGTTTTTAAAGAAAAACAATCTGGATCTGAAACTACAAATACAAGTTGCACCTGCATTCAAGCAACCTGCATTTTTCTGGAACAGGCAATTGAATCTGGACTCTGCATAATTAGGTGAGTAACTCCTCTTTTCAAAAATTAAGTAGGTTGATTGCATGTTTTAATCTGAAATGGATATATTTTATGAAATTTGCAGTGAACATTGATATTTATGAATATATATGTGTGCGTGCAGTTTTCCTGTACAATGCTGTTTTTATTTAATTTTCAAGTTGCTGTTGTCTCTGGATTAAATCTTGGTTTATATTTAAGAATTAAACAAGATATGTCTATTTCCCCATAAACTATAATTTGAAAACTTACTTAAGTAAAAACAACTCTGTATTAACTCTGGAATTTGCTAACAGATGATCAATCAATAAATTAGTGAAATTTCAAGTTTAGAAATTTATGAATTCAGAATTATAAATCAAATCCTCATACTAAGTTATGATTTTTAAAAAGAAAATTACAAATTTTAATGCTTTATACAAAATGCAGTTTTAAAATTACTGTATTTTACATATTAGCTAAGTACAGATGATGCATGCAATTGAATTGGTTGAATTTGTTTTTGGAGACAGAGTATCTATTATAGATTATAGGAAAATTATTGAATTGTATTGCAATTCAAATTTGAGATTGGAATTTGGGATTTTTATTTATGAACCCTAGTTTATTTGGGTCACTGATTTTGTTCGATTGCGGCTTCATCATTGGATCGAGTTCAAACATTTTTGGCATATTGGTAGATGATGTATTAATGGAGTCATCGCTGGAGTTTGGAGTGTGATAGTGGCCGGAGTTGGGTAATATCGCCGTTGACAGGTTTTAGGTGGAGGTGGTTCGGCTGTTCCAGGTTTCAGTTTTAAACTTGAATTTAAATTCGAGTGGAATTTTGGGGATCTGAGGTTTGAAGGGAGTTGTGGGTTTACTGGCCCATGGGGGATGGCCACTGACGATGGTCAGAGGTGGCCGGAGTTGGATTATGGATGCACAGGGGTGTGTGTACATAGTAGTGTTGTTTTGGGTTTGCAGGGTTTTAAAACCCATGATGGTATCGAGTTATTTGTGAAGTGACTCAAAGCAGGAGGTGATTTTACTCGAAGTGAACTAAGGAGGAGCTCGGGTTTGTGTAGTATAGCAGGTTTTAGGTATTTGAGCAGAAACCTGTTTTCCAGGTTCATAAATTTTTAGTGAAAGTAGAAATGCAAACAAAATCTGGAAATAAGTTTGAATCTAGAATTGAATTTGAAATTCAATAATTTTAAATTTTAGACCTTTGAAATAAATTTGAAATGCTTTTAAAGTTCAAGTTTGGTTTTAAACTAAAATCAGAAAAACTGTCTTTCTATTTTAATTTTTTTTAAAAGTATAGCTTCAAATTGAAGATGGAGTTCAAACTGTAATGTTTTAACTTGAAACTTAAATTTGAATACAATAATTTAAATCTGAGATTTGAAATCATTTTGAATTCAAATTTAAGATGTTAAACTAAAACAGGAAACTGTTTTCTGTTTTTCTGTTTTAAATTGAAAAGCAAATTTTAAAAATGCAACTGAAAAATTTAAAACAAGTTTAAATTCTGGGAACAGAATTTGGAAGCTCAAGTTTGAATTTAATTTAAATCTGGAAAGTTTGATTTAGATTTTTAAATTTTTACAGTATAAAGAACATTGTTTGAATTTAAAAACTATAAGTCTTAATGTATGAAATAAAGTTTAAACTAAGTTTAAATTTGGTTTTAAAACCTGAGATTTGACTTTAATATCAGTTTTTAAAATTATGTAAGTTTTTAAATTTAAATTTGTTTTAACTATTTTAGAAGGTTTAAATAATTTGAATTTAAAAATGAAGATGGAAGTGTAAGTAAAGTATTAATTTTTAAGTTGAATCTGGAATGAAAATTTAAATTGTGTTTCAGTTTGAAATTTAAAAGGAAAATTTTAAATTTGAAATTTATTTGAAACAAATTGTTTAAAAATACTTTGTATAAGAAGAATGTTTCTTAATTTAAAACTTAATAAATTAGCTTCATTTAAATTATTAATTTAATTTAAATGGGTAATTAATTATTTAATTAATTAAAAATGTGGATGTTTAATTAAGTAATTAATAATTTTTAAGTTAATTAATTAGATTTGAGATTAATTAATTAAGGTTAATTAATCTATAATTAAGGATGGCTAATTAAATTTCAATTAATAATTAAGATTTATTTAATCAAGTGATAAAAGTAATTAAGATTTTAATTAACACTTAATTAATTAATAATTAGAGATTAATTAAATGATAATTAAATATTAATTAATTAATAATTAATAATGATTAATTAAGAAAGGTTAATGAAGGTCATTAACTTAAGATTATTTTAACAATTAGTTAATGTGATTTATTTTTGATAATTAATTTAATTGATTTATTAATAATAATCAATTGTTTAATTACATAATGAAAGTAATTAAGAAATTAATTACTTAGTGTAATTAATTTGATTTATGTGATTTGTTTAGATTAATTAAGATAAATTAATTTAAACATTTTTGGATTGATTGATAATTATTTATGTAATTTATGGATTTGTAATTACTTAAGGAAGTAATTAATTAATAATTACTGAATGTAATTAAAGATATTTATTATAGAAGTAATTTAAATTTAAATTACTTTGAAAATTAATCAAGTGATTAATGAAGATAATTAATTAAGAGTAATTAATTTATGGGATGAGTAGTTAAAGTAGTTAATTACTGAATGGTTATTAATCATGGGTGATTAATATTTATAGGTGGATTAATTTCAGATTAATTACTTATGCAATTAATTTATATTTAGAGATTGATTAAATGTAGTTAGAAATCATTAATTAATTAATTAATGATGTAATTTGGATTTGATTAATGAAGGAATAATTAATAATGAATAAATGATTAATGTAATTAATTTTAGCTAATTAATTAATTAAGCAATTACAGGTTAATTATTTGCAAAGGGTTTAAGTAATTAACTTGTGTAATTAAAATTAAATGCTAATTACTTATTGTAATTAGAGATGGTTAATCAATAATGATTAATTGAAATGGATATTGAGATGGTGGTTATTTAATTGATTTGTAATCAATTGAAGGTTAAGTTAAGCAGGATTTTAATGATGAAGTAATTAATTTAATTTATTTTAAATTAATTAGAGTCTAGGTAATTAATTTAATTCATTTTAAATTAATTATAAATGTTGTGATAATTAGATAGTTGCTTATGTTTGATGATTGGTATTGGTTGCTTGGTATGGTTTGTAATCTCAGTTATGAGATGAGTAGTGTATGTGATATGGATGCATTGGTTGCTTTTGGATGATAATATGGATTATCTGATTATGATATGAATTATCTGTTGATAATGATGATGTTGATTATCTATTGTGTTGTGAATTATCTATCTGTGTATATTTAGATAATTAAATTGAATTGTTTTAAACCTTAAAACAACTTGGACCTTAAAAGACACGCTTTGGATTTCGATGAGACCGGGATCGGGTTTCCATATTTGGGATCCGAAAACCACATCGGTCCAAATTAACGTTAGGTCGTTAATCCAAGTGGAGCGAGTGAAGACTCGAGGTGTAAGGGCTATACGTCAGTATAACTCTGTGGGTGATTCCGTAATGAGTTTGACGGAATAGTACTTATGGATTCGAGATGGTGAATCAGAGTGCAAGGGTTATTGTCGTTAACTCTAAGGGTGATTCCAATACGAGTGTAACGAGATAATGCCTTCGGTTTCGTTCGAACCCGGAACGAACTTGTATGGATTGAATGCTTTCATAACATCGTCAGGTGGACGATGAGCATTCTAAGTGATATGTCCTATAAAGGTAATCGTAGCCTCAAGCCTCATCAACCGGGAATGGCTAAAACAGGGGAGGTGCAGCAAAGCTTCGTGGGTAGCCCCCACTTGAGAGCAAGATTTATCCCTGTCTAGAGGTCCCTTTATTTCGGCTTAGTGGTGCGGTTGCTGATCACAATTGCGGGGTTGTCTTGTTTGGAACTGTTCAATAAGGAACGGGTCCGGCTTTGTGTTGCAGGGGAGTTAGGGTGGCTCCTCGGTACGGTGATCTAGGCCACGTACTGTGACGGGCGGTACCCCAGTAGCCCAGCCATTGTATAGAATCCAAAATCCAATAAGTGCCAATGGTTTTGATTGTATTACCCACTTTTGTGGCTAGTAGCTGGAATTTAATCATGTAACAATTTCGGCTATTTCTTATTTACTTGAAAACCCTAGACACTATTATAATATCATCAGATTTCCTATCAAATGTTTTGGTTAGCGTAAGGTAAAAACTTTTCCATGTTTATGTGTGGGAAGTCTTACGTGATACCTTTTCTTTTCAAAGGTTTTTCAAAGTTAAGCAACTTTAACCTGTTACTCACACCAGACCCATGTCTGACCCGGAGTTATTTCTGTTTTTCTTTAACTCTTGGGTACTCAAATTTTTATGAGTAGTCAAGGGAATTCAGGTTAGGATTCAGGTTATCTTTGACGAATTGTGGAGGAGCATATGGAGCAGGAGGCTTCTACGTATAGTTATATAGTTTTCCGCTGTGTTGGTATCTCTGAGAGTCATCTGATATGTATTGAGTTGTAATAACTAGACAGGTGTTTATAACTGTCTAGTATGTGTTGTATTGTCTGTGTAACTCTGATATTTGATGTATACTATGAAATACTTATGTTATTAATATAATTTATTCATTCCGCTGTTGAGATTCTTGTGTTGGTTCTTCTTTCTCTTCTTTCTTTTCTCTTTTCTATCCCTTTCTTCCTTAAGGATGATACGACTTTTTATGGAGAAAAAGTCGGGTCGTCTCAGATTTAATGTTGTTAATGTGTTCATGTGTTTATTTTCCAAAAAAATAAATAACTTTTCTAAATAAAAAGTTGATTCTTGATAAAACGTTTTTCAGTCGCATTTTTTATATTCTTCAAAGTATATTTTTTTCTACAGACATTTCAAAAATAATTTTTCAATAATTAGTTATTAATTAAAAAGTTTTTATTAAAGTTATAAGATCACATTTTTAATACTTAACTATGTTTCAGAAATTGAGATATTCGAAGATGAAGTATTCGAAATTACGGTTTATTACACATAATATCGATGTAAAAGTAATCATTTACTATAATAGTTGAAGATACAATATCCGCCACCTGCATAGTTATTATTATGACATTATATTGTTGAGAGTTTATTTTTTTACTTTTCTAAATACCATTTCTTTTAGTTCATGATAGGTGCAACATTTTTTGACCTTCAAACATTTCTATTTACCTACAACAAACTTTGGTGTATTATTATTTTACCTATGAACTTTCCATCAAAGTAGTAAATAATAGGTTTGAAATTACATATATTTCCATAAAGTAAGTTATCATATATTTTAGAAAATATATCATATTTCAACCTTTACATGCTAAAACATGTAAAACAATATTCGATTAGCAAACTGTAAAAATGAAATAACTTAATACAAGTCATACATAATGATAGTGACAAATTATTCAAAAAGTAGATATATTAATACCATAAATTATCAAAGACCACTAGCTTAAGTAGTAAGTGGTAAGATGCTAGAACAAAGTTTTAGAGAAATTTGGCTTAATTGGCAATAATTTGTTGAATAAAAGAACCTAATTGCCAATTTATGTATACTTTGTGTTTTAGAATGAATTTTGAAGAGATTTTATTTGATTGAAGAGAGTTTGAAACTAAGGTTTTTCTCACGGATTTGGATTTGGGGTGAATGATGGACAATAGCTAACACATTAATGTTTTCTCTAAATATATATAGGTGCGATTGGCAATTGCATTTGAGAAATAATTTATACTGATGCAACTACAATCTGCACCTAACACATTTAAAGGAATTTTGTTTAAAGGATAAATTATACAAAATTTTAATACCTAAGTCAGCGCCTTTAGCCATAAAGACAAGAAAAATTCATCTCTCCAAATCACATTCCCCAAAATGTCGATACCCACCACTATAAACGCATGCTAATAGTTGGCACTTCACTTGCACTCAATCCATCTTACCCTCGCCATCAATTGCTACCACTGATCACTTCCTCGATCACCTAAAGTTGGCATACCCGGCCTTTTCAAACCATAACCCTAGCAAACAAACTACTGCCTCTCAAGACCACCTACCACACCGCCTATATCTTCTCTAGCACACCACGATATCAATTTCCATCTTTACTTTCTCATTAGTCAACAATTGTAGGGAAAATAACATCAGGTATAAACTTATAATATACAGTATCATTATATGAAAAAATTATGTAAAAATAATAATAACTACAAAATTCTACTATGTCATGCCGTTTAAACATAAGATACTACTACAATATAAGATCACAAAATAATGTTATTTTTTAATTATATATACAAAATGTTATTATGTAATAAAATTTAAATATGAAATGCTACTAGAAGGTGTAATGAAAAATTGTTATAATACCTGAAATAATAAATTAAATTTTTAAATAAAAAGATGCTACAATGTAATATAAAATAATAATGTTATTTTTAGGTGTGTAGATACAAAATCTACTATGCAGTAGCATTTAAACATGAATTTCTACTAGAAGGTAAAAGTAAATACTACATTTTTGACTCAACAAATAAATGATGCTACTAAATACTTATGATATTACAAAATGATATTACATTTATGATATTACACAATAACATTCTAATATAAGATTACACACTTTATTTACAAATTGATATTACATTTAATAAAATACTAATAAAAATAAAAAATGCTAACGTAGTTCATAAATACTACTATAAGATAACATTGTAAGCTTAAATAAATACTTTATCTAAAAATGATGCTACTAATTATAAACTACTACCTATGTTCAAAAACAGTTATTAAATTCATAATCTACTACAATTCATAAACTGCTACCACAAAATAGTAGGGTGAGATAAATTACACATATTTTATCAACAAACGTTATTCCAATTAACATAATACTACTGCAAAATTACTTATATACATATTTTATCTACAAATGTTATTCCAATTAACATAATACTACTACAAATAACTTATAAGAAGAAATTTACATAATTATTATAATATATGTAAATTGTAAAGGGTGAATATGCTAAAAGCTACATGGGCATTATTATATTCTTCATTTTCTATGACAAGTTTATAAATAGAGCTCTATTATATTATTCCTGGACGCATGTAGTGAATAAAATATCTCATCTCTTCTTATATTTTATTATATGTTATTGCCATGATCTCTAAATAAAAATTATATATATAGAGTTGTGATGATTAAGTAGATTAGGTCCATCATATTTCATTTGGATCTATCTCTTTTTTTAACCAATTAATGAAATCAAGCATGATTTATGAAATTTTTTATTTTACATTTATTCTGCAGGAAATCAATATTGTTTATTATAAATTAATATTTGAATAATGGTTCATTTTTAATTGATTCAAACTACTATCAAGTGGTGTTAGAGCCCCTCATCATTGATTACATTGGGAGTTTTTAATTTTTTTTGTAGTTGAGTAAATTTTGAATTAAACTTCATTTAAATTTTGAACTGAACTTCATTTGTAATTCATTGAATTCATGAAAGATCTTACTCAAATTATATATCTACTTGATCAATGTATGGATGATTTTTTCGCAATAATTTTGGATTTGGTCTAGCACCAAAGTTGTTTTTCCTAAATCAATGGTCGAAAAACCGTTTTTATGAAGAAATATAGATCGAAATGATTTATACATGGTTTATGAAATAAAATAAAATTTTGAAATGATGTTATTTTTAGGGAGTAACCATGATTCCCTAAATTTGGAAAATAGCTTACATTGATTTAAAGATCTACATGTTTGTTTTGACATATTTTATAAAGAATCACATAGTTAATTTTTTAGGAGATAATTGGATCCGAGGTATATAGTTTTATGAATGGTATGAACTGATTTACATAATTTAGAACCATTTTGTAAGAGAATATAAAATCCTAGTTCTAATGATTCATATATTTTCAATGAAATCATTTTGTTGTGATAATTGTTTATATTTTAGAGCACGAAATGGTTAACTGCATTTTTTTTATAATAAATGCATTAAATGTGGTCGTTATGATAACAAATTAATTAATTATCATGAATGCACTAATCGCGTCATTATAGTAAATTAGATGATGTTTGTTTAGAATATGAAAAGACATATGATTTATTATTTGATTTATTTTGGCAAGTAATGTCTGATATAATGGAAGAAATAACTTGAACAACAAGTTGAAGTTGTGTAGAGAAAATTTTTAAACCAAAAATTTCTTAACTTAAAGTCTAGGACTTGAAGTCTTAAATGATGAAAAGATTTTTTAATAAGTTTATGAATTTGAAATCTTATCAGTATATTTTGTTTAATCAATCAAAATGTATGATTTTCTAAATTAGAAATTTGCAAATATTTTGAGAAATTGAAGTTTAACATAAATTAATGAACTTGAAGTTTTCATGAACGAGAAACATGAAGCTTTCTTGAAATTATGTGAATTGATAAGATTGTACTTTGAGGAAGTTAAAAGGGATAAACATATCTTCATATAAGATTATGATAGTGCATTCAATAGATATCAAAAATACCCAATAGAGTTATATCTTACTTTACATCTTTATATTTACAATTTATATTAATCAAATATCCAGAAGATAAAGTGTCATGACATTTCAAACATACCCCTGATTGAAAATTAATTATTAATTTAGCCTCGAAAAGAGATATTGATTGTAACGACGAGGATTTTTGAATGGTTTATAATTAAATATTGAAATTATTTAAATATTTAAATCTTGGATTTAATATGAATAATAATGATTCCAAAAGCTTACTTAAATTTTGTTAAAGTAAGACTGAAGATAGTAAGTTTTCAATTTGGTATTAAAAGAGATTAAAATCGTTTTGAGAATAATTCATTTTAGATAACCTGTGAAATTATCATTCTCGGGCACTGTCTCGAATTTTGATGAAATTAGTGCCATTGGATCTGGAATAATGAATTATTATATGTTGTTGGATTTTGGGATGATCAGATGAACTATGTGGTCATGCGATCTCGAAACGCATAGCGATTAATTTCAGGAATTAAAATATAGTATAATTTGATTGTAAAAGATAACTTCTATATATGACGAAATTTGGTTCCGATACTAGCTCCACCGTTGATGAAACATTTACCAGCTCGCAATCGACTCATCCCCGCAACAACTACGCGACTCACCCCCAAACTCTACCGACTCATCACCTTCCAAACCCTAAGTCGCGATACGCGACTCATGCCCAAATCACTGCGACTCATCCAAACCATCTCACGCGACTCACGAGTCAAAGTCCCAACGACTCATCATTACATTCCCCTCCACTCGACCCAAATCACTCGACACATCCAAACCTCACCACGACTCAATACCCTGCCGACTCATCATCTCACGAGACATCAATCTTCCCACAAACCATGACTCATTCCCATCCACTTCCCCACGACTTATCTCCATTACCGACTCACGACCTTCCTACCTCGATCCCCATATGTCGCAAACGACTCAACTAACTATTCCTTGAGTCGCGAACGAGTTATGAAAGTCGCGAATCAAATGAAGCGGAAGCCTAAGTTGTTACCGAGACATGCTTGAGTCGCGAAGAAAAGGAATGACGTTTATTTTAAGTCGCTGGTAAAGTCATGTGTCGCAAACGACTCATAGTTGAGTCGCTGAAGCTAATGCCACGAGTTATTAAGTCGCTACCCAGTTATGTTGAGTTGTAATCCAATTGTGTTGTAATTTTGAGACATGTATTAAGTTGTACGCCTATAAATAGGCATGTTGTGACATTGTAAAGTTGTTGACATTTTGAATAAAATTCTCTTTTGTTAGCTTTGTGCTTTCATTAAATTGGTAGTCGAGTGTGATCTCCTATCTCCACTTACGTCTTTCGAGTGCGCTCGAAACATCGTTTGTTGAAGCCGATTCACGGAATCAAGTGCGCTTGATCAACGTCGAAGAATCGTAGATCTTCTTTCTCGGCATCGTGCGCGATCAACGAGACGAAGATAGCTAGAATCCGGTATCATTGGATCAACGGATTTGGGCCTTTCAGTATTCATCAATCCATCGATTGCTACTTTCATCGATTATCGAATTTTCTGTTAATTCCGCTGCGTCAGTTTTGGTATCAGAGCTGGGTTGCAAGGAGTTTGCATCATTTGGAGACTTGGGTTTCAAGAAATTGAAGTTTGAAGATCGGATTTGCCATTGTTGAAGAATTTGGTGTTCATCGTGTTCATCGTGAAATTACGACAAGTTGGAAGTTTCGATCTATTTTACTTTGGATCAGAGTTCGAAAGGTGTTTGAAAATTTATTTTTTTGAAGTTTGTTTGAAATCTAATCATGCCTCCGAGACGAGCTCAACGACATCGCAATATTAATGCCTTGTATGGAAGAGAAGAGGCTGACGAAATGGAGCAACGAATTAACGAGAGTTTCACTGAAAAGTTGAATGATGGAATTGGTCGATTAGAGAGAATGATGCTTGAAATGAATCAAAATCGAAGAAGAGTTTCGCCAGAATCAGACCATGGGGGAAGTAGAGCTTCGATCCATTCAGATCGAGAGAGAAGAGCAAGATCATCGAAGTGTTGACAACCGTAATAGAAATGTTGAACGACGGAATGGTAGTAGAGATGTTGGAGGACGAGATCGACAACATTATATATCAGACTTTGATGAGGAGTTTGATGGTGAAAGAGGAGGTGTTCATTTCAGAGATAGAGATCAGGGACAACGTCAATATCGGGTTATTGATAATGATCGACGATGGGAATCGGGAATGAAGATGGAGATTCCAGAATTTAAAGGCGGAATGGTTGCAGAAGAATTCTTGGATTGGTTATCTAATGTTGAAGAAATCTTTGATTTCAAGGAAGTGCCAGAGAATCGTCGAGTAAAGTTAGTTGCTACTAGGTTGAGAGGGAGAGCTTTGGCGTGGTGGCAGCAAACCAAACTTACACGAGAACGGATGGGAAAGTCAAAGATTGAGTCTTGGGAGAAGATGAAGAAATTGATGAGAGCTACATTTTTACCATACAACTATCAATCTCTTATGTACCAAAGGTTGCAGAATCTACGGCAGGGGACGAAATCAGTAAATGACTATGCTGATGAATTCTATCAACTGATTGCTCGAAATGACATTATGGAGACAGATGAACAGTTGACTGCTAGGTTTGTTGGAGGATTGCGAATGCAGATCCAGGATATGGTTAATATGTTTGATCCGAGATCTGTGGCTGAAGCGCACCAGAAAGCGTTGGCTTGGGAGAAGCAGGGAAGACGAGGAGGTGGTGTGTTTACAAATTCCAATATTCAAAGCAGAGGTGTTAATGGGAGTTCCAGTGTGTCTAAAACTGTCAGTAAACCAGTTGTGAAGGAGAATGAAAAGGCGAAGGTCAACAGCAGTTTCAAATGTTACAATTGCCAGGAAGTGGGCCACAAGAGCAACGAATGTCCAAAACCAAAGAAGCGAACTATGATTGCTGAGATTGAAGATGAGGATGTGGGTGAAGATGATTCTAGTCCAGTTGAGGAGAATGAACAGGATATCGCATCGGGAGACGAAGGCTGTAATCTAATGATGAGG
This sequence comes from Allium cepa, assembly GCA_030765085.1. NCBI lineage: Eukaryota > Viridiplantae > Streptophyta > Magnoliopsida > Asparagales > Amaryllidaceae > Allium > Allium cepa. The sequence continues at coordinate 91,435,903 of CM060946.1, read as the reverse complement.
AGGTCTTGTTTAACACCAAAGCAAGAGGATGAAGCTAGTTGGTTGAGAAGTAACATTTTTCAGTCGACATGCACTATATTGGGGAAAGTATGTAAGTTTGTGATAGATGCAGGAAGCTGTGACAATATTATTTCAACTGAAGCAGTGAGGAAACTGAAATTGAAGACGGAGAGACACCCTAATCCTTATAAATTAGCGTGGCTGAGAAAAGGAGGAGAAGTGAAGGTTGATAAACGAGTTCGAGTACCCTTTTCTATTGGGAAGAAATATAAAGACGAGATTTGGTGTGATGTAGTTGAGATGGATGTTTGTCATTTGCTTTTGGGTAGACCGTGGCAGTATGATCGAGCAGTGCAGCATGACGGTCGGACCAATAGTTACAGTTTTATGTTCGAAGGTGTTAAAATCATTTTAGTGCCAAAGAAGAGACAGCACGGAGAAAACAAATCTGAGGAGATTGAGGAGTTGAAAACGTTATTGACATTGAAAGAATTCGTTGAAGAAGTAGAAGAGAGTCCTGAAGTGTTTTTGTTAATTGGACATGAAACTACTGAATCCGTGGAAATTCCAGAAGAAGTGAAGCCGTTATTGGAAGAATTCAGTGATGTGTTTCCTGAAGAGCTACCAAAGGAATTGCCACCGTTGAGAGACATACAACATCAAATTGATCTAGTGCCAGGTGCTGTTTTACCGCATAGGCCACATTATCGTATGAGTCCGAAAGAACACGAGGAGTTGAGAAGGCAAGTGGAAGAGTTGTTAGAGCAAGGACGTGTACAGGAAAGTTTAAGTCCATGTGCTGTGCCAGCATTGTTAGTACCAAAGAAGGACGGGACGTGGAGGATGTGCACTGATAGTCGAGCCTTGAATAAGATTACTGTAAGATATAGATTTCCTATGCCAAGGTTTGATGATTTGATTGACCAGTTGAGTGGAGCTGTTGTGTTTTCCAAGATTGACCTGAAGAGTGGATACCATCAGATTCGTATTAGACCGGGTGATGAGTGGAAAACTGCTTTTAAAACCAGGGAAGGTTTATACGAATGGTTGGTTATGCCGTTTGGCTTGTCAAACGCTCCTAGTACGTTTATGAGAGTGATGAACCAGATTTTTAGACCATTTGTTGGGAAGTTCGTGGTTGTTTATTTTGATGATATTCTGATTTATAGTGGGAATATGGAAGAGCACATCCAGCATTTGCGAGAAGTGTTGATAATTCTACGACGAGAGCAGTTTTATGCAGCAACAAAGAAGTGTGTGTTTATGACGAGCAGTGTTTTGTTCTTGGGGTATGTTTCTGTCAAAGGAAGGTATTCAAGTGGATGAGAATAAAATAGAAGCTGTCAGAAGTTGGCCACAACCGAAGACAATTACTGAAGTTCGAAGTTTTCATGGATTGGTTTCATTTTATCGAAGATTCATTCCACATTTTAGCAGTGTTATGGCACCAGTAACCGATTGTATGAAAGGAAAGAAGTTTATATGGTCAGAGGAAGCAGGAGTTGCTTTTGAGAAGATTAAGACACTCTTGACGACAGCACCGATTCTAGTACTGCCGAATTTTCAGTTGTTATTTGAATTGCATACTGATGCTTCGAAAGTGGGAATTGGTGGAGTATTGAGCCAGAGTGGGAGACCAGTCGCTTATTTCAGTGAGAAGTTATCAGGAGCAAAGTTGAGATACAGTACATATGACGTTGAATTCTATGCTGTTGTACAAGCTGTTAAACATTGGAGACACTATCTATTTCAGAAAGAATTTGTTCTATACACTGATCATGAGGCGTTGAAGCATTTACAAGGACAAGACAAGATTTCAGCGAGACATGCATCTTGGATTGCTTATTTACAGCAGTTTACTTTTGTTGTCAAACATAAGTCAGGGGTGACGAATCGGGTAGCTGATGCTTTGAGTAGGAGGAGTCACTTATTGACGACTATGAAGGTTGAAGTGACAGGGTTTGAATTATTACCAGAACTGATTGAGGAAGATCCTTACTTTAAGAAATTTGTTGAACAAGTTAAGGAAGGGAGTGCTGATGAATTCATGTTGATAGATGGTTTTCTGTTTAAGGGAAATCGTTTATGTATTCCAGATTGTAGTCTGAGGTTGAAGATTATTAAAGAGTTGCACGAGGAAGGTCATGTGGGCCGTGATCGTACTTTGCAGTTGATTTCACATTCTTACTTTTGGCCGTCAATGAGGAAAGAGGTCGAGAGATTTGTGGAGAGATGTCATACTTGTCAAGTTTCGAAAGGAACAGCGACCAATGCGGGGTTGTATATGCCATTACCTGTACCGACTAAGCCTTGGGTTGATTTGAGTATGGATTTTGTTTTGGGGTTACCTAGAACTCAAAGGGGAAATGATTCCATTTATGTAGTGGTTGATCGATTTTCAAAAATGGCACACTTTATAGCCTGTAAGAAGACAGCGGATGCAGTTCGAGTTGCTCAGTTATTTTTCAAAGAAATCTATCGACTTCATGGGTTACCAGAGTCTATTGTGTCGGATAGAGATACTCGATTTCTGAGTCACTTTTGGCTGAGTCTGTGGAAAATGGTCGGAACGAAGCTGAATTTTAGTAGCGCGTACCACCCGCAGTCAGATGGACAGACGGAAGTGGTTAACCGATCATTGGGAAACTTACTGAGATGTCTTGTGAAAGATAATCTGAAGAGTTGGGATATGAAGTTGAGCCAAGCTGAATTTGCTCACAATCATGCAAATAACCGAAGTACAGGTTTCAGTCCATTTCAGATTGTATATTCGAATTTACCAAAGGGACCGTTGGATTTGGCAGTAGTACCATATCAGAAGCGAGTTGTTAAACGGGCTGTTGATTTTGTTGATGGGTTGACAGAATGCCATAGAATCGTTCAGGAACGATTAGAGAAGTCAAATGAGAGGTATAAACAAATGGCGGATAAGAAACGAAGAAGTGTAGTCTTCAAAGAAGGTGATTTTGTTTACGCGGTTTTAACGAAAGAACGTTTTCCAGTTGGAACTTACAATAAGTTGAAAGCACGGAAGATTGGTCCAGTAGAAATCTTGAAGAGGATCAATGATAATGCATATCGGTTAAAGCTACCGGAAAATGTTCATACTTCTGATGTGTTCAATGTCAAATATCTAATTCCGTATTATGCAGAGGAACTGGACGAAGATGACGAGAATGTGAATTCGAGGACGAATTCTTTCCAACAAGGGGAGGATGATGAAACATTTACCAGCTCGCAATCGACTCATCCCCGCAACAACTACGCGACTCACCCCCAAACTCTACCGACTCATCACCTTCCAAACCCTAAGTTGCGATACACGACTCATGCCCAAATCACTGCGACTCATCCAAACCATCTCACGCGACTCACGAGTCAAAGTCCCAACGACTCATCATTACATTCCCCTCCACTCGACCCAAATCACTCGACACATCCAAACCTCACCACGACTCAATACCCTGCCGACTCATCGTCTCACGAGACATCAATCTTCCCACAAACCATGACTCATTCCCATCCACTTCCCCACGACTTATCTCCATTACCGACTCACGACCTTCCTACCTCGATCCCCATATGTCGCAAACGACTCAACTAACTATTCCTTGAGTCGCGAACGAGTTATGAAAGTCGCGAATCAAATGAAGCGGAAGCCTAAGTTGTTACCGAGACATGCTTGAGTCACGAAGAAAAGGAATGACGTTTATTTTAAGTCGCTGGTAAAGTCATGTGTCGCAAACGACTCATAGTTGAGTCGCTGAAGCTAATGCCACGAGTTATTAAGTCGCTACCCAGTTATGTTGAGTTGTAATCCAATTGTGTTGTAATTTTGAGACATGTATTAAGTTGTACGCCTATAAATAGGCATGTTGTGACATTGTAAAGTTGTTGACATTTTGAATAAAATTCTCTTTTGTTAGCTTTGTGCTTTCATTAAATTGGTAGTCGAGTGTGATCTCCTATCTCCACTTACGTCTTTCGAGTGCGCTCGAAACATCGTTTGTTGAAGCCGATTCACGGAATCAAGTGCGCTTGATCAACGTCGAAGAATCGTAGATCTTCTTTCTCGGCATCGTGCGCGATCAACGAGACGAAGATAGCTAGAATCCGGTATCATTGGATCAACGGATTTGGGCCTTTCAGTATTCATCAATCCATCGATTGCTACTTTCATCGATTATCGAATTTTCTGTTAATTCCGCTGCGTCAACCGTGTTCGAAATGGTGGTAATTAACTAGAAATGCCAGTGAACGCGCCTAGTTTGGAGTTTGAGATTTTAGGGGGAGAATAGTGTCGTAGATTTTTCTATAAAGGGACTTACTTTTCTTTTATTTCTAGAAGCTAAAACCCTAAACCTAAACTAGCCTCCCCATCCAATAGCCAAGGATCATCGACACCGCTAGATGCCGATCTACGCTTGGGTGTCAACTAGAAAAATATATGGATGTTATGATGTAGGAGATGGACGGTTAGATTGTGGTTGATCGAGGTGAGGCGGGGGCGTTTAGAGATAAACGACGGCAGCTATGGTTGACTTTTGCGGCATCGACGTTGATCGATAGCAAGCGGCCTTGGAGCAAAGTGGTAGAGGTTGGCATAGGCAACGTGCTAGTAGAGCTTGGTGGTTTATGGACGACGGGGGTGGTACGAAATCAAAGTTGAAAGGCGAGGTTCCTCAAGCTCATTCACGAGCTGCGGTCATCGTGGGACCGATGTCATTGAGTTGCGGAGGTTCGGCGTGTTTGACGGCGATGGTGCGGCTGCGGCTAGTGCAGCGAGACGGCGATGGTGATTGCTGAAAGTCACGACGTGGGTATGGCTTCATGCGGCCTAGGTTATAGATAAGGTAATAGAAGTTTAATTACAAAGTCAATTAGGTTAATTATTAATTTAATTAATCTCGTGATATTCACTAATCCGTATCTTGTTCATACAAGGTCGGATTTACACACGGTTAGTTACAATTCACTTGTATCGATGACATCTATGCATTACAGTTGGATTCGTTGAGATTGGAGCTAATGGGAATTTTGGTCAAAATTGAACAGCGTTCGATTTTGGACTAGGAAATGCAAAAGTGTTGGGTGCAACTTTGGTGAGTTTTACTCATCAGTTGATTGTATTATTATTGTGTATATAATTATTGTTGTATTGAAAAAATAAACTGTATAATGAACAATACAAGTTATTGCTTTTGGACCCCGTCTTGTTTTGTAGAACAAGTGATAATGGTATTATGGAGCATAATCTCTATTTGATCATTTATAACAAGTATCGTGGCCGAGACTATTTGTAACGAACCAAAAGTTTCAACCTTTGAAAATCAACACTAATACCTCCACTATATTGCATGCCCAGCATTTAAGTGCCAGAAAGATCGATATTTATGGGAAATAAAGAATATATAAGATAAGAAGAAAACAACATAGAATCTCTCAACACAATGGAATAATTTATATTAGTCAATATAATACTTTACAAAGTCATTTCCAAAATGATACATTAGAGTCATACTAATACAAATTCTACCATAGGATAGTTATAACAGCCTGTCCCTACCTAACTGATACAGTTATGTATAATACCACGAAAATAAGGTAATACTAGCTATCAATGAAGCCTCCTGCTCCAAGCTCCTCAAGAATGCATACTGAGAAACCCGAACTACTTGGCTACTCGTTCAAATTTGGGCATCTAAGAGATTTAGGGAAAGAAAATAAAACTCCGGGTCAGACATTGCTTTGGTGTGAGTAAACTCAAACAACTAAATTATTCCTTTAAAACACTTTTAAAATCATGGATATCTCATAAGACCACGCTGCACATAAACACAGATAGGTTTTTACCTTACGATAAGTAAACCCTTTTACAGAAAATCCAATGATATTATCGTAATGTCTAGAGTTTTCAAGTAAACATATAACATAGCCGAAATTGTTACATTATTAAATTCCATCATAATAGGTATAAAATTAAAATTAATGGCACTTATAGAAATTTGGGTTTCCACACAATGATTGGGCTACTAGGGTATCGCCCCTATAGTGCATCTCTAGATAAACACACCGAGAACCTCGCCTAGATTCCTTACCAACATTGGATTGGCCTACCTCTTGCTAGATAGTACCAAATACGTCACCACCATGGTGGGATCAACAATCGTACCGAAGCATACAAAAATGGGTGAAATATCAATTCTAGATTTGGTGATGACATACCCTAATGGGTGTGACCCACGTGGCCCTGTTGCATCTCCCTTGTTTTAGTCATTCTTAGTTGATGAGGCCTGAGGCTACATTTTACCTTTCATATAGCACTGCTCACTTGGAATGCTAACATTGACACAATGTCAGCATTCGTCCATAAAAGTCATTCAAGTGATGAATGAGCCAAAGGCACTACCTCCACTACAACGTTTTGGAATTACACTTAGGGTTAGTAGCAAGTAGCCTTCGCACTTCTAAGTCTCCATCTTTGATTCCATACCGTTTAAGATGTCTTCAGTACGAAGCGCTTGAGTTGGATCGAAGTATAACATAACCGATCCTGGTCTCTGTGAAACAACTTTCGATAATTTTCGGTAAACTCAACCCGGTTTCTTTAGGAAATAAGCACACAAAAGATAAGAGCGGAGTTCGCCTCTTAACCGTTTGTGGACGGATTTCCTTATCATTTACCCAAGAAGAATGAAACGAGATTTATATGCATAGTACAACATCATTGGGGATGGCGGTGCCATATAACTCATATGTTTCTCCTAGATATTTCCAAAGTTATGTTTAGGTCCAGATTTTTATAATCAGTTATTTAACTATCAAATGAACAATCATTCAAACATTGATTCAATTCCATATGGGATCCACTATGTGACGACCCATATTTCGGAAGGTTTAAATCGACAATAATCCACACATATCCAAATTAAACAATCCGAAACATAGATAATCAATGAGATTAAATAAGAGAAATAAGAAGAGAAGAAGAAAACAAAACATAGAATCTCACAGTGGAAACGATAAAATATAATAATCATATAAACAATTCATGAAGTTGTTTACTATACATATGATTTTAATCTTTACACATTTATCAGAGTTATATATACACATCAGGGATAAATAATCCATATAGTAGAATAACATGATGCAGGGGATAATAACAATAGTAATATACTAAATCTCCATCTTCATCCTCCAGAGAATAGTCTTCAATATGCTGAAAAAAACTCAGGATTGACCCGAGAGTAATGAAAAGACAAAACACTCAAGTCAGGACTAAAATAACTTAAGAGATGTTACGAGATTTTCCATCTCCTAAGGATCTGTTAAACTATTTATATATAGTAGTATATGCTATAATAGATAATGTCTATCAGTAAAATAAATATCAAAATAGCGTTAAGGCTTTACATTGATCCACCTTAACCCATTTTTACAGTTTCAAACCAAAGTCGTAATGGGCTCGTACAGGCATAAATATGACAAGGCACGTGAGGCAATGCCCAAGGTAGGAATGTACCAGTTTACCCTTTCTGGCTGGTAGTAATCCATCCATGGCCGACCGTGACAATCAATCCAAACGACAAAAAAGTGCACCCATCGAATACATATTTTTGATCAACAAGAATTCGGCACTTTTAATTAACTTGATCGTAAGGAATTTCTGGATCTAGAAATTCATTTCATATAATTGAACCTTTTCAAACTGTTTCTTTTTAAGAACCAAAAAAATTTGTGCCAAAATAACAGATGCCAAGAAGAACAAAAGGCCTTGGACGCGTAATGGACCTTGAAGCACTATTTCTACATCTCACTAACCAAATGTTCACGCAAATCTGAAGAAGTTATCACGGACGAGCCACATGCGGGGAAACTTGCACGTGTGGTTCTGGCCCCTTTCGGTATCTAATAACCTTGCTTCTGCTCGCCGCTGGCGCACCTCTCCTAACTATTTCCCATTTATTTTGGAATCATTTTTTGAGGAGGGACAATTTTACATATTTCTTCCAAATCCTTCCATTATTAAGTACGGCAGGTACTATTTCAATGTGTTTTGATTTTTCCAAACAAGAGAGGTTTGATGCTTTTGAATCCATTGTAAAAGCCAAAATGATTCGATTCCAAAATTTCCGATCCAAATCAATTACCATTTCCATTTTCAAGTTAATTTAAATTCCAATTTCAAAATTTTAAACCATTTCGATTTATACCAATTCGAGCTCGATTCCAAACTATCAGTTCAAAACACTTAAATCAAATTTTCCCACAATATCCAATTTAAAATCCAAACCTTCAAATATAATTAAATTTCGAGCTCAATTTCGAAATATCATTTTATATCACTTTACGTAACAAAATTCAGAGTTCAGAATAAAGTCCAATCTTTTAAGACAAATCAATTTCTGAATTTCGCGTCATATTTCAATTATATCTTCCAAAATCTTAACTTCAATTATTTAAACAATTTTTTTTACCAAATTTAAATTTCAACATTCCAAGTTCCAATTCGAAAATAATTCGATTTCCATAAATTTGATTTTTATTTCTTAAAACCAAATAATTTAAATAATTTCAAATCAAATTTCAAAATCATTTAATTTAACTAATCCGGCGTCCGTATATAATTCTCTACCCTATAGCCAAGTGAATCAATTGTTTAATTTAATTCTAAGGATGGATATATATCATTTCAATCCAAATAAATGTCATAGGTATATTTCACTTCAACCTATTTCTCAATTTAATCGAAATGATTCAATTTACAGTTTTACACACTATAAATACCATACAAGGGGATAATTGGATATATTAAACATAAATAAACATCCAAACATCCAAAATATCAATCAAATGCATCCATCACGATCAATCATTCAAACAGTCAATAAAATTCACAACAATTTCGTAATTATCAATATCGGGTATTTTACGGGTAACTAAATTCTAATTAAATTTAACTATCAATCAATTTCTATAAATTAATTCAGATTCAAGTTAAATGTCAATTAAACTTATCAAACAACAATAAATAAATTCCAATCGTTTCACGATATAATTTAACTAATATAAAAGTTATTTCAGTCAATTGTGAGCATATAAACACTCACCTTTATATTCGAAACTGAAAATTCTTTAGAGTCAATTAAATTTCCACCCAATCACATGTTGTAGGCGACATCGATACTATTCCGGTGCAAAAGACGACACTCAAATCCGACCTACGAGCCACGTACGATTTTTTTAACCATAACGGTAAAATTGAAATAAAATTAACTAAATAAATAAAACAAACCTCCCCTCTTTCACGCGATTCAGGCAACTCCAGACACGTAAAGCTCAAATGCGCATGCGATTTTTTTTTTCCACGAACGTACACCTCCTCCGCCTCGCCCTAGGCCATGCGCCGACTGCAGCACCGCCTTGTCATGTCGCCATCCTCTAACAGATTTCTACGTGCACGAATGATGAGAAAACCGCGACCTCGCCATCCCCCTCTCAAATCTTGACTGTGCGTCCACGCCTTCCACTCACACACTCGTGCTAACCGCAGCCTTAGAACCTAAGATACGACAACAATTTGACAGCCTCCATCAGCCTGTATCAACCCAAAATGAACCAAAGTCACACCTTCCCCTTTCGTGCATCATGAAGCCTTGCTACGCCATCGCCTGGCCTCTTGCGCAACAAGCGTCTCCTCCCCTAGATCGAGCGACTCGCGACTTCGTTCTATATTTTTTTTCCTTGAGCAGCTGTTTTTTTATAGTTCGAGATTTGAATTAAAGAGAGAACAAAGAGTTGGGGTTACGATGACAAGAAAGTAGGCGGTTTGCACGATAATTTTGGGAAAGGTTGTAGATATTTATATTATTATTTAATTTGAAAATATCTGACATTTAACGTCTGAAATTTTTCGAGCTCCAAACAAAGCGTGCCGCCTGGCGTTTATAATGTTTTACCCCTATTCCGAACGCAATGGAACTAGTTTCGAGACCTAATTTGGTCGTATACAGAAAATAGCTATTCGAAACGAATTATTTACTTAAATTATGAATTTAAATTCTATGCGTTACAAGCTCGCACGGCCAAACGATAATTCCGAACGCTATGAAACTTGAAATCCTACAATAATTCGCTATTACGGATCCGATGAAAATGGTTTTGTCGAAATTCGAAACAGTGGCCAAAATGGCTATATTTAGTCGTCAATTAAAATATAAAATATAAAATTTTAAATTATTCATATTTCAAATCGAATTTCAGATGTTAACCATCTTCATTCATGTATATATAAAACTTGAATCAATTTTTGATACCATTTTTAATCCTATTAAACCTATAATTCAATTATTCTACTAATCACCTATATTAAATTTAAACAATTTAAATTATCCAATAAATTAATATTAACAAATCATTATATTTTTACCCATATTCATCCAATAATTTCATTATACTTAATAACTTACAATAGTCAAAATTGCAGGTCGTTGCACACGCCTTTATTAATTAATCTTTAATTAATAAAATTACGTTATAAAACTCAATCAAAAGATCTTTCCACAACACTATTTCCAAAACCCTTACTTCCCCTTTTTACTTGGAAAATATTTATACTTATCTTAGGGGGAATAAGTATATGATCAAAACATTAGGAAAATTCATCCTCTCAAATTCCTTTTTGAAAGCATTACTTGCTATAAACCGATCTACTTATCCTTTATAAACAGTTCCCTTTTAGAAACTCACTTCACTTCTGAAAACCTTTATAAATTTACAAAATCAATTTTAAAACACTTTTATAAATTTACAAGTCAATTTACAAAACCTCTTTACAAACCTCTAAAATCATTTATAAAACATATCTTTATTTAAAACTCCTTTTTTGAATCTTCTTTAAGAAAAATCCTTTACAAAATATCTTTTACAATCATCCTTTTAAATCATTTTAAATAAACCTTTTTAGTAAAAATCATTTTATAAACAATTTATTATTTATAAATACATTTATAAAATAATAATATAAATTGAAAAATCATTTATAAACCTTAACCCCAAGTTGATTAAAAAATCGAAGTTAATTCAAAACCATACTTTATAATTTCAAAAGGAGTCTCAGCAATCTTAATGGTAGTAATTTAAGTTACCATTTAACATCAATTTCGCTTTCAAGTCATTTAACCATTTATTTACATAAGTCAACACATATGTAAATGCAATTCATATCCAAATCAGGGAATAACATGTCAATACAACTCAACAAGCATATACATGTCCAAATAACGTAATAGTATGATGGTGATTTATCCTGCTAAATAGATGTCCAAACAATTCGCTACTTATAGCAAAATGGAAATTTATTCTATTGAACATATGTCCACATAATGAACAATTACATTATAGCAGAATGGGAATTTTTTCTACGATCACATGTCCAAACAATCTACAATCAACTTATAGCAGAACGAGGATTTATTCTGCTAAAACATTTCCACACAATCAAGCCATTTACATAACTCAATCACAATTGTCTGTCTACTTAATGGTATCGCCATTTGAATCCCTTATGTTCAAAACCACTTGAAAAAGAAACACCTTTAAAACAATTTGATTCTTGGAAAGCAAGGATTAAAACTTTAAAAGCCTTTAGAATAATTAATTACAAGTTAAACCCTTTAATAAACAATAATTAAACTTAATTAATCTTAACTTAACTTAATTAATAATAAAAAATAATAAACCTTAAATAAATAAATAATTATAAATTTAAAACCCTTAATTACTTTATAATTAAAAATAAATCAAAATAATTTACCCAATAATTAATAATTAATTAAAATAAATCATATACTTAACCCATAATAAAGATTAATTTTTCTTAAACAAAAATTTATTTAAAATAAATCTTACTTTTAAAAGATAATTAACTAGTACTAATCTTTAATTAATTAAAATTAACAAACCTTGTTTAATACTTAGTTAATTATAAATTATCAAAACTAATTAATTAATAATTAATTATTAAATTTGTAATTAACTTTCCTTAATCATTATTATTGATTTTTTAAAATATTTCAAAATACTTTAAAATATATAAACTTAACATTTCAAAAATTGGATTTTTTCTTGAAGTGCATCCAGAGCGACTATCGCTATGTATACCATAACTTTCGAACTTGCTTAGCTGGCTAACTTGACAAATCAAGTTCACCGCTAACATTACTCACTAGTTTAGTTAACTAACCTTACTAACTACTATTGTTCACTCACAACGCTAACTAATTAGTTCACTAACCTTTAGCTTACCAACCTTTAACTTACTAGTTGCTTACTAACTTAACTTCTCAAGTTTAGTTTCTAACTTACTAATTAGTTTACTTCTCACTTGCTAATTAGTTTCCATTTGCTAACTAGTTTATTAAGTAACTTTCCACATCACTTCCAAACACAAAATAAAGATCGCAACTCTAACATCTCTTAAACCATCGATTCCAAATCTAATGCTAAATTACAAATTAGCACATACATATACATCCAAACCATACCATAATGCAAACAACAACATCATATATACAACCATGCAACAATTATACATATATAGGTAAATTCTTTCCAAAAAATTAGAAGTCTACTCATTGGAACTTACTAACTAGAAGCAAACTCTTTTGAAAACTTTAAATACTTAAGAACGAGCAAAGCTTGGAAAACCACAAAAAACAACTCGAAAATAGGTCATATTCTCCAAAAAAAATTAGCCACGTTACTCTCGAAATTTGGAAATATGGTCAAAATAAAAGTTCTTGGAAATTAATTTTTTTACAATTTTAATAAAATAATCTCAATTTTGATTTTTTGAAAGAGATATGGTCAAAAGAAGAAGGGCTATTTTTGGACATGAAAATATAAGTCTGAAAACGAGTTGGAAAGAAATGTATTTTTGACCAACAATATTCAAAATTTGTAAAGGTTGTGTAAATGAGAATTATAGCCATCTAATTCATTAATTTCTTGATTTGGTGTAGTTTAGAGGAAGTTTTAGTCGGATGAAGTGTGAGTAAAAATGGAGTAAGTGGAGTACTGAAATGGAAGAAGGAGATATTCAAAACAAGTTTGAAAACATTTTATAATATAAAATTTTGAATTTAAACTTTAGAATTTTAAAGAGAAGCTATTAAGGAGTATTAGAAAGCTCTGGAAAAGAAAGTGCAAAGTTAGGAAGTGGGAAAATGAATGGTAAACGGAAAAAGAAGATGTACAAAAGGTTTTATATAAAATGTAATTAGGAAATTACCCAAAAGTCCTTCTCTTACATAACCTGCACTACATGGTTGCCACATCGCCCCTTATCCACCAACTCACCCATTTCCGCCCACGCCTAGCCACCCTCCCATCACATTAAGCCACCATGCCATCATGTCAAAGCAAGCATCCATTTAAAGCCTTAGTTATTTATGTCTTAAAAGGCATCTTTATATTATAATATAAACTTTCACAAAATAAATCTTATCTTACTTAAATTTATCATACTTAAATGTTTGTGTGTGTGTGTGTGTGTGTGTGTGTGTATATATATATACTTATGCATATTCCATGCTTACTTATTTGTGTGTGTATGCATACATAAAATTGTTGCGATAAATTCGATAACTTAACCGATGAAAAATCAAAAATTCGAAAAATGAATTCCGATCACATCATCTATTTTTCATCGAACTATATATACTTTTGTAATAAAATTTGAAAACTATTTCACCATCAATAGCTATTATTGAAAAGATTTTTATTTTCATTATAAGCCTATTATTTGAATATTTAAAATTCATTAAATATTCGCAAATCAAAACAGCAAAATTTTGGGTCGTTACACTTTTCGTTTACATGTTTGATATTGCTTTGTGAAAAGCGATTGTACATTATAAGTGTTTGAAGCGATATAGTAGTTATATAAGTGCATTGAAATCCATGATATTTTACATATGTTAAGTTGGAAAAATTATAGTATATTGTGAACACACACACATATATATATATATATAGGGTTGTTCTACACACGTTATGGCGTGTTTAACATAAAGGAATCATTTTGGACATTTCTAGAAATCGAAATTGGAAGTTGAGAATGTTAGAGACGAAAGTGTCGTTATTGATGCATTTTGAAATCACTATGATCGACGATTTCAAAGTTAACTTTGGAAGACATCCTAGGGCTTCTTCGTGTTTTGATTATTGTTAGCGTGCTTATTTTAAAGAAATAACAAGGTTTAAATATATTTATGAAAATCATTTATGGATTTATAAAGTGTTGGTTTTAAATTATAAAACAGGTTTTCAAATGGGTTTTAAAATATGTACAAGTATTTTTAAAAGTATATTTTTAATATATATACGTTTTTAAAAGTTATTGATGATTTATTTGATAAATAAAATGATTTTATATTATAATATTTTACAAATGGTTTATAGTAATTTATTAAACATCTTTTTTTATAAATAAACTAGTATATGTAAATATCTACCTTTTTAAAGGTATTTTAGTATATTTAAAAGTTTAAAAAAGGAATTATAATATTCTGTAAGGGGATTTAAAAGGAGTTTTTAAATTATAACACTTATGCAATAATGGATTGTTTTATAAATTAGTTAAAAAAGTATATTACCATGTTTAACAAGTGAAGCTATACTTAAGACTTTAAATGGATATTTTAAAGTAAATGGCAAGTATAAAAGTAATTTTGGGTTTATAGTAATGGTGTTTGCGCAGCATTTGTTTTAACCCATTTAACTATACTTCTGAAAAGTAATTGGTTCTTTAAAATGGAGTTTTAAAGTTAATCGAATAATGGAATGGTTTTGGTGTGACGACCCGAAATTTCTGGATATTTGAAATTGAAATATTTAACTAATTTTGAATATTTGAAAGTTAGTTCAACTTGAATTTCAAATTCACTGTTTATTTGGCAATTAAATTATTGAATTTAATAATTAGAGATTAGGTAAAATATTAAATCCTGAGTTTTAGGCTTGTTAAAAATATTTAAATGGCTTACAAAATTTATATTAATAGTACTGAGGATAATGGAAGCTTTAAAATTGAATTTGGAAGTGTTTTGTTATGTTTTGAAAATATACCGTTTAAATTGATATAAAAATAGCCTTCCGAGGCATAGTCTCAGATTTCGATGAAACCAGTTTCGTTGGATTCATAATAGTGTATTATTATCGAATTTCAATTTTCGTAGTGTTTGGAGTTTTCCTGTGAGCGTATGGAATATAAACGTGCTAAAATCTATATCAAAAATTCAATATAATAACTGGTCCAAAAAGCTATCTTCTCCATACGATCGAATTAGGCTTTGAAACGTTTTCCATTGCGTTCGAAATAGGGGTATAACATTATGAACGCCTACCAGCACGCCTCGAAAG
Organism: Allium cepa; assembly: GCA_030765085.1. NCBI lineage: Eukaryota > Viridiplantae > Streptophyta > Magnoliopsida > Asparagales > Amaryllidaceae > Allium > Allium cepa. The sequence continues at coordinate 91,420,477 of CM060946.1, read as the reverse complement.
GAGATCGAGATTATGAGTTGCGGTAATCGAGACGATTTAAATTTAAATTTAAATAATATTTTTGCATTAAAATACTGTGTCAAGCCCTTGCATACACGTATAGAATTTTTAAGCACGTGTCCTTCCAATCATATATGCGTCTCCTTCTTCCTTTAATTATTTTTGTCGTGTATTTTTATAAAAAAAAATATGCAAATAAAAAAAAAGAAATCAAATTCGTAGAGAAAAGAAAAAAAATGGCCGCTTCCTATTCGAAATCAAAATCGCGTTTCCTCCTCCATGCCTTTTCTTTTCAAATCAGAGCTATTCGCTTTAGGGCCACGAGTTTCCCCTTCTTTCTGTAATCTTAATTGGTTCGAATGGAGTTCACGCCCAAATCGAGTAGCCTCATGTCTTGGTTTCGAATCCAACGAAGTTGAGGCGCTCGTACGGAGGGGTTGGCGAAGCAGTGCAGGGGCTGTTCGATTGAATTAGTGGCGGTGTGCTTTGGTACGATCGATGTGAGGTTGAAGTCACGGCATGTTCTAGTGGGAAGTTCGACGAGGCTTGGTGATGGGTCGTGTGTCGATCTTGTACTCGTTAGAGAAGCGTGATGGGGAGGTCGCAAGGGCAAGGAGTTTGGCGGCGCGTCAAGGTCGAGGTGAGGTTTTTCCTGATCGTTCTTCGATGTAAATTTATTCAACAAATACATATATGATTTTTCTTTTCAATTTAAATACATGCAGAAAAAAATTATAATAAATTGCAGTAAGTTTTACAAGAACAGTGATATATATATATATATGTACGTATGTATGTATACATATCTCTACTGCTAATAATGAGAATTCACTTCACTCATTTACTCGGTGTCTTTTTGAAATACCAATAGTGCCCTCGGTCCTACTTCCATTTTACATCCATACGGCTTCTCCGTTTACCGTTTTCCATTACGCAAAATACCCTTTGCTCTGAAACAATCCAAAATTTTTGAAAATGCATCTCAAAGCCCTAATTCGTTCCTCAAATCGCCACCAAGCATCTTCGTAATTGCGTCCATCTTGGTCGTTGCTCTGCTCCGGCGTCTTCGGCAGCTCTTTCTTCCTCGCGATTTTGTTGTTCGCCACATCCACTTTGTTTCAAGCTATCGATCTTCGAAAATTGATTTTTGGCTCGATCGACTTTACCTACTGCTTTTGGTCTTCTCTACAGGTCCTATGGAGTTCAAGGTTATTATTGATTCACTTAATATTCTAAGTTTCTATTTTGTCCTTTATTAATTTCAAGTTGAATATAAAATGGATTGATTCTTTTTAACTTTGTATACACTGGATGGTAATGCAATAAAGAATTTGTAAACAATGTTGCAATATTTAGTCCTAAAATATCCATGAGTTTTCCATTTTAGTAAAAAGTAGTTACAGTTCCATATACGATGTAAATAGGGGTTCAACGATTTTAGAGCTATTCTTAGGAAAGGAGGAATTACCTTAGTACATAATAAAGTTCAAGCTTGAACCATTTAGTTTTTGACTGTAGGATGTGTGAAATGTAAAAATATGTTTTGTTACTTGCTTATTTTTTATTATTTGTATGATATTTTGATTGATTTTGAATAAAAAATTCTAAATTAATTACGTATGAACTTCAAAATTTTGGAGTTTAAGAATATGTAGAATATTATTAATGAATGTGCGAGAACCTATAACTATTTAGACATACAAAAATGCATATGTGTGTCAGTTTGACTGAAATTAGCTATATAACTATTGTACATGACTTGATGTAGGCAAGAATCATGTTTTTTGCATGTAAAATCATTTGAAAAATTGCAGGACTGCATTTTATTTTAAAAATTACAAGAGACATTATCAAAGAACAATGTAACGGAAGCATATTTGTCACCTCAGTGGGCAATATATTACTGACTATAATGAAAAACATACTTTCCAACTCAAATTGCTATCAAAATGATTTACCTACCACTTTTTGTCAAAAAGATTTTTATTGGTTTTCCATGGTGCAAATAGCGTCATTCCTAGAAACATTTTCGGACCCTGTAGGTTGGCAAAGGCAGCATGCCAGGGCTGGCCCTGCCTCTTAGTTTTTTAATACTGATACAAGCAGTCGCCTTTACCAAAAACAATAATGTTGAATTAGTTTTACTAGATGACATGATAATCATTTATATTTTATAGTCTTCTTCAAATCACTTAGACTGATGCATATGATATAAATATGATTTATCATTCAGAGATTGTCATAAGCACCATATATTTGATTAACTCCATTTCTGTGCTTGGGATTCCCATTACTGTAGTAGTTAATTTATGTAGTAGTTGGTAGATATTTATGGTCAGTTATTTGATTAACACCATTTCTATGCTTGGGATTCCAGTATGAAGTTTGCTCTTCTACAATTTTAAACTACTATCAGTATTCCCAGGTTGAGTCGCCCATAGCAATCTGTAGTCAACATATAAATATCATATGTTGAACTTTATTACTTCATAAGTTTCAATCTGCGTAGTTTATTCCCATTAATTTAGTAATTAATTTGATTAGTAATTAGTAAAAATTTATGGTCAGAATTACAATTAAAATAGCAGTTAAATCTTCTAAACAAATTTCCATGTTAGAAATAATAATTAGTTTTAAAGCACCCATGATCATCCATTTAATATTAGTCATACTGCAAAAGATGTATGTTGCACAATAAATATATACACTTAGACAACCTTTGTGCTTCAATTTAGGCCTTTTAGATCTATTTTCTTTTATATTATATATTCAGGTCAAAGGTATTTAATTGGAAAATATTAGCACTCATGAGACGTATGACTGTTCTATGATTTTTCTAAATAAATATATCGAGGTGTTTGGATATTAGTTGCTAACATGTTACAAAAGTGAACTTAAATTTTCCCCAATATGTATAACATGCACTTCCTCCATACAGTTATTTTATTTGATTAATCTGTAGCATACCTACTATTTCTAAATCTATCACAACTACTAAGTTTGAATCTTTTTCTACAGAGCTAACGGATGATCTAGACCTAAGTAGTGTGTACTGCATAGATTTTTTTTGCGCTTGCTAAGAATTTGAGGATCATTCAGGTTTACTCTACAGCAGAGGTAAATAATATATTTTTTCCTTGGCGTAGTTCACTTTCCTGAATATTTACTTTCCCAAATTAACTTTAGTTGTGGGCATTTCCCAACATGTCCTAATTTTCTTCAAATAGTTGCACATTTTCTATTCCAACTTTATTATTGTTGTTATTATGCTTTAATGACTAATTTGTAATGCGTATTTTTTTAATGGCATGGTGTTTCTTAAAATCAGTATGATGGTGCTGAATTTTTTCAAACTACACTTTCAATAAAAACGTCCTTAACAAATTTACATAAATTGTTTTTTATTGCAGCATCGGAACGGCTTTGTATGTTATGCTATTATTTGTATTTTCATGCTTCTCCATGTTAGGTTGATAAAAGCTTTTATATAATGGATGATTGGTACAGCTTGATGATATTTTATTCACTGTTAATGAGCCAAACCAATTTTTAGTTTAATTTTATTTTTCTTACGGTAGTTATTTTTCCCCATTTGCAATATGTATTTTCCTTGATATAGTGTGACATGACGTATGCATTTTGTGCTTTCCAGAGTAAGCAAGTTTGTCAAAATGAGAAAAGTATCATATTACATTGATTTCGTAGTAAGCAAGTTTGTAGACCAAAGTATCTTTGAAAATATAACAGGCTAGAAAAAAAACTTGAATAAGGATAATCAACATATGAATACCAACCATAATTTTTTTCCACATATGAAAAAAAATAGGAATGTATATAATTTTATAGTAAAGATTGGAATAGTACCTTAATTTGTTTCCACCGTAGCATAAGGATAATCAACATATGAATACCAACCAGATTATCACCCATTTTATCTACCCATATAAGCTTATTCTCAGGACTTACGGCACTACTAAGCCCATTTTATCGATCCATAAAATCCTCGAACATTCCTCCAATCTTTCCCTTCCATTACATATTATAAAGTATTTTTATGGATACAAGTTTTAGTACTTTGAAGATTGAATACATGTATTTAATTTAGGAATTCGGTGCGTTATTATTTATGGCTAAATGTTGGAAAGATAAATATATTTTTTTAGTTAGGTTTATATATTATTTCATATAAATAAACAATATTAAGACAGGTTCTAAATTTCAGTGGATTTTCGATAGAACCCGAGAATAATTTTTTGAATGTTGAGGAAGTTTTTTATAGTTACTCGGTGGAAAGCACAGGCTGATATGGTAATGTGAAATGCAAAGACCATGGATTAGTATTAAACTGTGTAGTATTTTACAGAACTTTTACTTACCCTTTTCCTTATTAGTACAAGAAGATGTGCAAAAAAATTGAGAACCATAAAAAAAAGTGTTATCAATACTCTTATGCTCATGTTCTTTAATCTAGAGTCCATAGAATTGGTTTGGTTAATTAGCATGCATTTACTTTCTGTATGAGTTATCAATACTATTGAATCGGTTTTAAATTAGTGTCATTGGATTTGGTTAATTGGTATGCATTTACTCTTTGTAGGTATTATCAGTACTATAGTGACATGGTCTTAATTTTCTTTTTCTTTATTATTTAAAGCTTTTATTAGTTGCAAAAAATATGGAAGAACCACCTTCAAATTATATTCATCCAAGAAGAGGCTAGGCATCAGATAGGCACAGTTTAGCTGAGAAAGTACTTTTATTTCACATTTTCATTTAATAGATTTTTTTAATATATAATCAATGTTAAAACCTCGACACGCATATTTAAATTATTCGATTTGATTAGTTATAAGGGAGAGGATCAGTAAGAGGATGAAAAAACTGTAAGATTTTTGTGCCAGGAGGTGATAATGATTCATATAGTTGATTCCTTGACATGTTTGGTGATGTGGCTAGATCATTGGTTTCACATATAGTTTGCACTTTCCCTATGTAAACGGAAAGCAGGGGCATTTTTGGAATTTTAAAAAGACAACGAGTAAATTAGTTCAACGAGTAAAAAGTTCACGAGGTTTGGGCGGTGACTGGCTTCGGTTGTGGCTGAAGATTGGGCAGTGATGTGTTCTATTGATGAAGTGTGATGGTGCAGTGATTTAAGTTGAACATAGGCAAAAGGGATGCTGGTGGTGACAGATGTGTATGTGACGTTTTGGCGGTGGAATGGTGGAGCGCTGATGAGGCACTAATGATGCAGGGAAGTTGATGAAGCTTTGGAGAGGATGTATGGTAATGTACACTGTGATTTGCACTGTTGTTCAGTGAATTGTATGGAGGTGGTTGTTTGTGTATTGGCAGCAGCGTGAAGCAGAGGCGGGTTGGTGAGAAAATGGAAGCTATTTGGGTTGGTTGCATATTTAAGGGAAGTGTTGATTGTATGTGTATGTGTTATGGGAGGTTATGGAAGGTTGCGGAATGGTACAGGTTGAAGTAATGTAGGGAGAAGGAAAAAGCAATGTAGAGAGATGTCTATATGGTAAGCAGTGTGTTATGGCATAGGTGTGAAGGTGATGCAGGAGATGAGTTTAGTTGAAGTTGCAGGGGGAGTGGAATGTGCAAAGTGCTGAAGTGTTTGCAGTAGATGAAAGTTGAAGGTGGAGTTGTGCAGTGATATTCTTTGTCAATATTCTTTTTCAGTTTGGGTTTTCGCTAAGGGAATTTCATTCACAAGGTTTTGATATCGAGAAACTATAATTTCATGGCATTTTCATGTGACTTGAGATCTTTATTCTAGATTTTAAAGAAAGAAAACAAGTTGAAACTTCCCATACCCCTGTACAATCATATAATTAGGTTATGTACTGAAGGAGCCTGAGGACACATGCTTTTGATGTAATTGACAGATTCATCCATGCACGAAATACAATCTTGAGCTGAGATATCAAACATGCAGCGCCAATTACCAAAGACACTAGGGGGATTCAATTTTACTGCATAGCTATATTCTGGTGCTGATGCAGTTGCAATGCGCATGCTTTCAAGCACGATCAATATGTTTGCTTCAGAGCCACTGCCAGGTACATATTTATTTGGATTGCAAATTAGATTTCCTGTAATGGTTAGAGCCATTAGTACTAAGGCTGTCACCAGTATTACCTTTGATGTTACATGATCCATATTTCAATGTTGATTTTTCCTCTCAACAATGCTGCTTTGAGTCTTATGGATGTTAATGATGTTGTACCTGGTTCATTACTGAGCTTCCAATGCTTGATAATTGTCTGATTCTCTGTCCGATGAAACAAATAAAAGGTCACTATCTGGATCATTCGGATCAAAATTAAAACCACATAACTGTAGTAATTATCAAATTCCTTTGCCTTTTGCAATTCTCATAGACTAGATAAGTTGAAAACAGTTTGGATGTTGATTATTACTGTATTGTTGGTACGTTGAATTTGTGGTTTTGTTTCATTAAGTTGTTGAGACTATGTACGTTGGCATGCATGTCGTATTTGTTAAGAATTTGTATCATTTCTATTTCCGAGTGATATAGTGGTTCCAAACTTATCTGGCAAGTACAAATCATTTTGATGTCAATAAGACAAATTTATTTTTGAGATATTAATGTACTTATATCCCACGTTAAAAGATGAACATCATCACATACTACCACTACACTTCAAATTTAAAAGCTACATAGAGAACTAGCTATAGAATTTAAAGCTATCAACATATAGAGATGTACATTGGTACAAAAATTAAATGAACTAATGAGCTAAATGCCCAACTTATGTGATAAGTAATGTTAAAAGGTGTATAAAACCTGCCAAAGATGCCAACAATAATTTTCAATAGTTAGTAGCAAAGCCACAAGACGTTCCAAGATGGAAAAAAAACTTAATAGGAAAATAAAATTCATTTTGTACGACGTTGGAGTTCCATTTTCTTGAGAAAGAATTAGCCAGGCAAATAAAATTTAACTTTCTAACCTTATGCAAATTATGGTATCATAAGGTTAAAGTAAAAACATTTTTGATTCAAACGTTGAATTTTTTTAATCATCTAACGTGTATTTTTTCACAATCACAAATTTAACAAAAATATTAACGAGTATATTCAACAAAATGTGAATTTAAAAAAGAAAAAATACAACGTAAATGATATATGAGTGACTACTGACCATGGAGCACTAAAAAGGACATAACAAGTAATCTAGCCATAAGACATTGTGATTAGATGCAGGCCCACCTGGGCGTGCATATATACTCGTATATATAGGGCATTTCACCAAAAGGACAAACTTTGCAGTCTAATTAGTTTTTAGGACACACATTCAAAAATAATAATTTTAAGGCCAAAATCAGCAGAATAATTACTTTCAAGGATAGTCAACAGTCCAATTAGTTTCAAGGACATAATTTCATAGGTTTTTAGGCCCTAGAAACTAATTATTTTGTGTTTTGTCCTTGAAAGTAATTATTTAGTTGTGTGTCCTAGAAACTAATTCCACTTGCTAAAGAGGCCCTTGTGGCTAATTTCCACTATATATATATAGTATAATAAACTCCTATTGTCATTAGAGAAAAGGAGAAAACAGATATTTATATACAAATATATGTGAAAATACACATGCATGTTTAATATACCGAGATAAACAGAAAATTTTACGCAGATAAGATTTTAAATATATACATATATGTGTGTGTGGAAATTTTAAATATTGAAAGTTTATGTAAAAATTAGATTTTTAAATCGTTATAAATTAAGTTTCTAAGTATATGTAGTTAGGATGATTAATTCGTCTAATAAACCTATTTAATTATGTGTCACTAAAAATGATTTTATTAAAAGAAAATAGTTTAAATTAAATTATTGGTTAATTAAATCTATTAAATGATAATTAATCATTAAATTATTCAAACTATTAATAGAATAATATAATTTTTGTACAAGGTTTAAAATCATGGAGAAACAAGTCGAGATGGATCGGATTACTAATTTAAAAAGCAAAGGTGAGTTAATCTCACTCATTTGGATTACCATTAAATTTTAATAGTTAAAACTTAAATTATGGATTGATTGCTTGAATTGATGATTTATTATCATTCTAGATGCGGTATATTATATATATTGTGTGTGTATATATTAGAGTGATTGATTACCACATTATATAGTGGATGAGACCCTATGTGCCCCGTATAATAGCGGATGACCCCTTATACCGCGATATCCCGCCTTGAAGTGGGATTGGCATTTAATATTGTGCTAACATCTATGGATGCAGGGAAACAGGTTGGAGGGATCCAATTGGATTCCTCAAAATGTTGAATTTATTTCATATTCTGTGATATGATTATTTGATAATCTATGATAGATTTTATTGAGTTCTTGAATGCTATGTTTGGCTGAATATATTTTGGTATTTGAAGACATTGAAATTTTTAAGGAAAATAAAAGAGAGAATTTTTAAGTAAAATAATTATAGTGAATTCAAATAAATTAAAAGAATGAATTTGGGAAAGAGATAAAGGTTTGATTTTAAATCATATATGATATATTCAAGGATGGGAAAAATGGGGATTTTGAATAAAGGGAAAAAAGATTTTATTTAAAATAAGGACTTAAGCAATATTGTTTTGTAAGCATGAAGGAATATATTCTTTAAAATTCAAGATTTGATTGAGATTGGGAAAATAAAAGGAGAATTTTGAAATAAAGTATGAAATTTATATCTTCAGTTTCAAATAAGATTTTAAATCATAATTAAGGAGTGAATCTAGAATTAATAGATTTTGAAATAAGCTTTGAATAAATCAAGAAATAAATTCTATAGGAAATTTAATTTAGAGAATCTATTTTAAAATCAATTTAGTAATTTAAAACTGTATTTCCAAAGAGAATGCTATTATGGAATTTATAAACAGGGTTTATAAATAAAGTGAAATATTTATCAGAGGATAATTTGGAAGTATAAATCCAGGATGGGAATTTATAAAGGAATGAGTAATTTGTTTTAAAAATAAATAGTGGTTTATTTTCAAAGATGCGGAAAGGAAAGTGTATTTCCCTAAAAAGCTAAGTATATTTTCAAAGGAAGATTTCCAAGTACAAGTTAGAGGTTTTAAAGTGGTTTCAAAAGAATATTTTAGAAAATTATTATTTAGTGGTTTTAAAATTTTAAAAGTAAATATTTATAAAGTTAATTATATAAGTAAATTATTTTAAAAGTTTTAACTAGTTTTATTAATTAAAGATAATTATTTAATATTTATACCTTATAGAATAACTTTTAATTTTAAATTTGTTTTGGCTTAAGTTTTACATGGAATTTTTTTATTAAATTTCATAAATAGTATTTTAAATAAGTGTTTTAAATAGTTTTATTTTAAGTGTTTTAAAATATATATTTTTGGATAAGGTGATTTAAATTATTTTAAAATCTAAAGTATTTAGTCCTGGTGATTTTTAGTGGAAATAATCGATATTTGGAGATTTATTCCACGAGAGAAAAAGTGATTTGAAAACTATTTACAAAAGGGTGATGTGTTGAAAAATATCTTGCGAAGATATTTTGAAATAAATAATTTAGGAAATTATTAAGGTTGATGGTTGTTTGTGGATGTTATTTGATAGTTAAATCACCGACTATCAATATTGGCCAATGCGCTGATCGTTTCGAAGTGACCGGGATTAGGATTAATTTCCCGAAAACCACTTCGATCTGGTTTGAACGTTTTTGTGTGGAAGACAAGATCTTGGAGTCAAAGATGGAGTAGTGAAGTGCATGGGCTAATCGCTACTAATTATGAGGGTGATTCCAAAATGGATGTAGTAGGAGTAGTGCCTTCGGTTCTGTTCGGACCCATAACGGACTTGTATAAATGAATGTTGTCAAAACATCATCAGGAGGATGATGAGCATTCTAAGTGAGATGTGTTCTAAAAAGGCAACGCATAGCCTCGAGCCTCATCAGTCGAGAATGGCAAAAACAGGGAAGGTGCACGCAAGGCTAAGTGGCTAGCAACCAATTAGGGTAAGGTCATCCCTGTCTGTGTAGTTAATGCCCCGCTATTACTCCGCTACAACCCCGTTATATCTCATAGCGGATTTCTACCACTATGATTTCTCCATATAGCCCCAGAATATAGCCTTTCCGCTTTAATCCCCGCTATTTTCGCTATATCTCGTTATTTCCGCTATATTCCGCTATTCCCGCTATATCTTTTTTAATAAAATGAATTGAAAAATTGCATTTATACATTATAAAATTATGAAACTAATTTATTTGATTTAATTTTTAATATATTTTCAGAAATGAAAATAATCTAATATTCTACCAAATTCAATTATGTTATATAACAGCTTTTCATTTATTTAAAGTATATTCACATATGTTTTCATTTAAAATTATTTATATATTATTTATAATTCAATTGAATGATAATTTTTCATTTAATTACCATTTATATATTTGTAAAAACATGAAGTACGAGTTTTATATGTTATTTTAGGGCCATCCGCTATATCCTCGCTGTATCCCCGCTATGACTTTTTGCACCTCCACCGCTTTGAATCTACCGAGCGCATTAACTGCACAGATCCCTGTCTAGAGGTCCCTTTTATTCGTCTGTGTGTGCGGCTATTGATGCCAACGCGGGGTGATCTTATTCGGGCTATCCAGTATGGAGTAGCTCCGGTCTTGTATTGTAGGTGATCAGGGTGGATCCTCGGTACGGTGATCTAGACCACGTACTATGAAGGGGGTACCTCGGTATCCTTGCCATTGTATGGAATCCAATCTTCAATAAGCGCCTGTACGGTTTTGATCGTGACCAACTATGCTGAAACGTGAGATGCAAACATTTCAGCTATATTCTATTTTACTTTCTATAGACACTATTATAATATCAGACGAATTTGTTAAAAATATTTTGGTTATCGTAAGGTAAAAACCCGACCTGTTTATTTATGGCGTGATCTTACGAAATACCTTTGATTTCAAAAAGGATTTTGAAAACATTAATAATCCAATTGAGTGTATTTTCTCACGCTGGTTTCCAGACTGACTCGGGTGTTATTTAACTATAATGCTCGGGTCAGACCGAGTATTATAGAGTACAGATTCTGGATGAACTGCTGTGGAGCTCAGGAGACGAGCTGGATGGCGAGACGTATCATGCGTACTTGATGTATATTCCGCTATGCAGTATAAGTGGTGTATTCAGTTGTGTGGAGACAAGTTAATATAATTGTTCAGTATTTTGCTATTGATTGTGTTGTACTCTGATGATGTAATGTATAAAACAGATATAGTTCTTTTTGTATAAAGATCAGTCATTTATCTATTATATATTGTTCCGCTGCGTTTGTGAGATTCTGATGTTATTTTCCATTTCTTCTTCTACCTCCTTCTTCTTTAACCCTAATGGTTTGGTTTTTCCGGCATTTGATTATTCGGCATTTGATACAGTAGACCTTATTGATGTCAATTTTCGGGCGTCGAAAAATCGGGTCGTTACACTTGGTATCAGAGCTTAGGTTGGCGAGAACCTTAGCTCTGGTGGGGATTACTCATGAGAAATAGAGTCCGTGGTACTCTAGAATGAGTTTGAGAGTATTGATAGATATGATCACGTATTTGTTAGTGTATATAAAAATTGTTTTTGTATTGTGTTGACTTATCGGTTGAGTGTTTATGGATTCTGGTCGATATGTGGGAGCCATGTCATCGATAAGGGTTTCTAAACTCTTAAACAAGATAAACCGACACAATATTGTTTTAAAATAGGGTAAATGAAATAATTTTACCCAAATTATTTTTGTATATAGAAGAAATAATTTTCCATAAATTATTATAGTTATATATGGTTTCTTATTTGTTAGAAAGTGATAATATTAAAATATTATCATTGTTGTGTGGAAATTGAAAATAATGTTATAACCAAAGCTAAGGAATAAATTATATAACATAATGGAATTCGAAATGTGAATTATAAATATGGTTTATAATTGGAAATGAAACAAAAAAAAATTCAGAGTAATTTTTGAATATGAATTGAAGGGATCTGGAATTCAAAGTTTTGGAAATTAAAATTCCTTTGAGTTTGAAAATGATTTTCATAGTTTTTGGAGAAATAATGGTGATATTATTTGGGAAATATTTTTGAATTGGATATGAAATCTGGTGGGATTTGGAATCCAAAATATTTTAAAATGTTTTTGGAAAGAATAAAAGCATCGAACTCTTTTTGGTCGTTGGAAAATAATTTCGATGATGATTGCAGCATCATCGAGGTTCATTTTCGAGTTTCCAAAGGAGGAATTGCTACCAAAATGTTTTAAATTGGAGTTGCTTGCAAAACTGGGTTGGTTTTAAAATTCAAAGGATAATTTGATATGCAAATGAATTACGTACATAATTGATTTCAAAAATGATTTTGAAAGATTGAAGTTTTGGCTTGGTAAAACCGTTTTGATTTTTGAAATACAAAGGAATATTTGATATACTAAAGGATTATGGGATACACTTGATTTCAAAATTGTTTTGAAATACTTATGTAATTGTTTAAAGACTCTGGAAGTAAATTAGAAATGTTTATGGAATATAAATAAGTATGATAACTTATGAGATTTGAAATTGGTTAGAATAGAAAAATTTAACTTAAAAAGAGTTAAATTAAAACAAGTTTACGAAATAAGTTAGAAAAGTAAGCCAATTAGATGAAGTAATTTAAAAAGATTATTGAATCGGAGGGTAATTAAATCAAGTTAAATAAAAGGTCTTAGTAGATTAAATGAAATGGCTGTTGAAATAGATGTTGGAATGGAACAAACTAATTTAAATTGTAAGTAAATGAAATTCGAACTGAATATTTGAAATTCAATTTGTTTTATTTAAGTATGAAAAATATAGTTGAGTTAGACTAAAGAAAACAAAAGATTAAAAATAAAATTTAGTAAGTAAACTAATTGATTAAGTGGGTAAGCAAATGAGTTGGAATTGGATATGGGAATGTTATTTAAACTGTGTAAAGCAAAGTGAAATTGGAGAATTTGTTCAAAAGAAATAACAGAAGTAAAAAAGTTCGGAAATAAAACTTTTATTTAGATTTGAAATTAAATTTGAAAATGAAGTGATAAATAAACTAGTAAGTTAAACAGATTTGAAATTGAATTTGATTAGAAACGAATTAGTTAATGGAATTAATTTAAGAAATGGTTAATTATGGTTTGAAATGAATCGAATTAGATATTTAAAAATGAAAGGTAAATTGAATTCAGAATGGAATTACAAATTTAATTTCGATGAAAATAGATATAAAAGCTTAAGTGGTGAAGTGAAAATAAATATAGGAAGTGTATAAAATATTTATATTGAACTTAAGAAATGGATGGTAAAATTCTAAAGTAAATTTGGAATTGGGAAATATTCTAAGTTAATGAATGAAGGTTGAATAAGGGTGTGTGAAATGATAACTATGGGTAAGTGAATAGAAATCGAAATAAATGTGAATAAAAGAGAATTGATAGAAGTAACAATCAATTGGAAATTTATACGTAGGGTGTACGTATATTATTTTATTTGCATAACGGTTTGATCCAGATTTGAGCATAGAATTTCGAGATAGTTATATCGTTTCGAGTTGGGATTTTTCGCTCGATTTTCAACGACGAACCTGGATATGGATTTTTTATGGATTCTAGAAATTCTCTATCATAGTTTGCAACTATGCAAGGAGAATGACTGTTTCTTATTAAGAAACCTAATCTGAGTCCACACAAGGAAGTCAGGTGGACAATACTTGTTTGGAAGAAAAATTGTGTAATCGAATGAGCGATCGAATTCGATATTGCGTACGGATGATATGTGTACATCGTACGGCTTAAGCAAGGAAAATATTGAAAATTTTGTAAAGAAATGAGTAAAATGATTTTGAATTCTGTAATTGGATATTGTTACTGAGTAGGGTGCAGGTAATTAATAGCAAAGGATAAATTGATGATGTTTTCAAATCAGATGATAAATTGAATTGCCCGACAAAAGGTAGGTATTTAAATTTCTGTATGAAATTTGATGGTTTTTTGATCCAGCCACTTGACATTTTGTTTTCTTTTGGAATTTGGGGTCCCGTAGAGGCATTTTGTAGTTATACTGATCTAGCTGCGCAAAGGACGCTGACAAAAAATTTCAAAAAATTACGAAGTTAGAAAATTTTTGAGAAATTTTGATGATTTAAAATTTGGACTTAAATTTAAATTTTAATTGTTGAGTAAATAATGCTGTTTGGAAATTATGGAAGATTTTGGGAAATTTAGCAAAGGTGATAGGATGACTTTAATAAAAAGATTGTAATGGGAAGATGTTTAGGAACCGTGGGTTTTGGAAAAATAATGAATAGGTCGTAGACCATTCCCCTTAACTAGTAATTTCGGGGACCAAATTCTTTTAAGGGGGGAGGAATGTGACGACCCAAAATTTATGGATATTTGAAATTAAAATATTTAATTGACTTTAAATATTTGAAAGTTAGTTTAACTTGAATTTCAAATATCACTATTTATTTATCAATTAAATTATTGAATTTAATAATTAAAGATTGGGTAAAATATTAAATCCCGAGTTTTAGGCTTGTTAAAAATATTTAAATGGCTTAAATTTTTTATCTTAATAGCATTGAGGATAATGGAAGCTTTAAAATTGAATTTGGAAGTGTTTCTTTATGTTTTGAAAATATACCGTTTAAATTGATATTAAAATAGTCTCTGTGTAGTTAATGCGCTCGGTAGATTCAAAGCGGTGGAGGTGCAAAAAGTCATAGCGAGGATACAACGAGAATATAGCGGGATATAGCAGATGGCTCTAAAATAGCATATAAAACTCGTACTTAATGTTTTTACAAATACATAAATGGTAATTAAATGAAAAATTATCATTCAATTGAATATAAATAATACATAAATAATTTTAGATAAAAACATATGCGAATATACTTTAAATAAATGAAAAACTGTTATATAACATAATTGAATTTGGTAGAATATTATAGTATTTTCATTTCTGAAAATATATTAAAAATTAAATCAAATAAATTAAGAAAATTTCAACTCCTCTTATTCTAATCATTGTTAGATTAGGGTATTTAAACAAAATATGTTTGTTTAAGATTAAATTATGATAAAATAATATTTTTAAGTTTAATAAATAAAAATATTGTCTAGAAAAATGGAAAAAGGACAGAGGAACTGCAGTTTTGTTAAAAATCAAGTACATTGATTTGTTAATTTACATATATAGTCTGAATCCTCTTTTCAAAACTTGATTTTTAAAACTAAAATCTTGAATTTTAATTAAGTTTTAGATTTGCATTTCTGAGATGAACAGAAATGGAAGATGGGTCAAATTTTCGGCGACTTGATGATCTATCGACCTCGGGATTTTTGTCGAGGATGCGTGTCATCAGGAGTGTTGGGGAAAAATGGTAACGGTGGCGATCGTTCGCCGTGGCGTCGGCGATAGGCAAATAATTTTTAAAACCCTAGTTTATCTGGGTTTGAAGAATTGGTCGCAGTGGATTTTTCGTTGCATCGAGCTTGGCCAGTTTTGGAGGGGAAGTACCTAAGACGTAGACGAAGGTGTAGGCGAAGGCCCTGCGACTCTAGCGGTCGGGTTTACTCTAGTGAGGCAATTTCAGATGAAGTCGTGAGTTCCAGTTTCGACTGGAAAACCCAATTTAGTTTTAGGCTTCACGTGTTGGTTCGAAGGCTGGGTTCAAATGTTTAGTCGATCGCCGATGTGTGGAGCGAGTCGCCGGAGGTAGCGACGCCGTTAATGGCCTGTGCACATGCATGGCATCAGTTTGTGTCAGAGTGATTGAGTTCGTATGCAACTCGAAGTGATGCTCGAGTGGGATTGGTTTAAGCTCGAGTCTGTATTCGAGACGTATTCGTGAGTTACCCTTTCCCGTTTTGTTTAAGCCTAAGCTAAATTAAAACTATTATTTTTTTTAAAAAAAAGGGAGACGAAGGAAGAAACTCGAGTCTGATCTCGAGTTTGGGTCCGGTCGAACCCGAAGTAAGTTGGGTATTTAAAAAAAAAAGGGTTTTCAAAACTAATAGTAGAATTTAAATTTAAAAATGGTTTAAACTTCTTTTTGATAAATGTTTTAAACTTTTTGATTTTAAGAAGTTTATACTTTATTAACTAAAATTTGAGATGCTTAAGTATTCTTTTAAATTTAATTTTTTAAAAGTAATTAAGTATAAATAAAGATGAAATGTTTTAAACATGTATTGATCTTAAGTAATTAATAAAATTGTTTTATTTTGAAAATTAGTTAAGTTTTTATAATTAAAGATTGCTTTAATTAATAAGGTAATTAAAGTTAAATTAATTAATAATTTTGGATTAATTAATTAATAAAGGTTTAGTTAATTAATTATGAATTAAATAATTGATAATTAATTATTAATTTAATTAAGTAATTATAGATAAATTTAATTGTAATTAATAGTTAATTAATTAAATAATTAAAGATTAATTAATCAATGATTAGTAATTAATTAATTAAGTGATTAATTAATTAATAATTAGGAATTAATTAATCAAGTAATTTGGGTTAATTAATTAAGTAATTAAACATTAAATAATTTATAATTAATATTTAATTAATTAATAATTAAGAATTAATTAATCAAGTGATTATGGTTAATTAATTATGGATAATTAATTAAGTAATTAAGATAAATTAATTTATAATTTGAAGTTAATTGATTATGTAATTAAGAATTATTTAATTATTAATTAAGAATTAATTAATTTTTAATTAAGGATTAATAACCAGTAACTAAGAATTGATTAATTTATAATTAAGTTTTATTAATTAATAATTAAGGTTATTAATTAATAGTTAAAGGATAATTAATTAATTAACCAAAGATTAATTAATTGATTATAAGATTAATTAAGAAGTGATTAATTAATTAAATGATTGTAATTAATTAATGAATGATTGGTTAAGCAAGGTAAAGTGGTTAATTCTTAAGCAATTAATTTAATTTGAATTAATTAAATTAATTATTATATGGATTAAAGATATGCTTGCTTATGGATGATTGTTTTGAGTAAAATGTCTGGATTTGGTTGATTTCTATCAGATGATAATTTCTGATATTCTATAATGAGATGTTGAATATATCTGTGATAGATGTATGTAATTATCTGTGGATAATGTTGTGAGAATTCAATGTTTAAATTGAATTGAATTTTTTAAATCTTTAAACAACTTGACCTTTAAGATGGCGTTTGGATTTCGATGAGATCGGGATCGGAAATCAAGTTTGATTATTCGAAAACCACATCGATCAAAGTTAAACGTTAGGTCGTGACATCTCAAGTGAAGATCGAGATAGAGTTTCAGAGTGCAAGGGTTATTGTCATTAACTCTGAGGGTGATTCCAAAATGAGTGTAACTAGATAATGCCTTCGTTTTCGTTCGAACCGGAACGAACTTGTATGGATTGAATGCTTTCAGAACATCGTCAGGTGGACGATGAGCATTCTAAGATAGATGTGTTCTATAAAGGTAATCATAGCCCCAAGCCTCATCAACTGAGAATGGCTAAAACAGGGGAGGTGCAGCAAGGTTAAGTGGGTAGCACCCAAGTAGGACAAGATTTACCCCTGTCTAGAAGTCCCTTATTATTTCGGCTGTATGGACAGTTGTTGGCCACAACTGCGGGGTTGTCTTGTTCGGACTGTCCAGTAAGGGATGGTTCCGGCCTTATGTTGTAGGGGATTTAGGGTTGATCCTCGGTACGGTGATCTAGTCCCCGTACTGTGACAGGCGGTACCCCAGTAGCCCTGCCATTGATGGAAACCCATTCTTCTTACGTGCCCTTTACGGCTTTGATTGTATAACTCACTTTGTGGCTAGTATGCTGGAATTTAATGAATGTAACAATTCAACTATGTGAATATTTATTTGAAAACCCTAGACCCTATAATAATAACATTGGATTTCCTATCAAATGATTTGGTTAGCGTAAGGTAGAAACTTACCCATGTTTATCTGTGGGGAGTCTTACGTGATACCTTTTGTTTTCAAATGATTTTTGAAGGTTAAACAACTTTAACCTGTTTACTCACACTAGACCCATGTTTGACCCAGAGTTTATTTTGTTTTTCTTAAACTCTTGGGTACTCAAATTTTTATGAGTAGCCAAGTGATCAGGTTAGGATTGTCAAATGTTTTGGAAGCTGGAGTCCGGACATATCACTCAATCTATCTTTCCGTTGTGTTATGACTTTTTGATGTTGTATTTTAGATGTAATGGTTAGGCAAACTCTTATAACTGTCTAATGTAATGAAGTCGTATTTTTTTATGTACTCTGATATGTAAAACTATGTAATGGATATGTGCAATATATTATTTTTTGTTCCGTTTCCGCTGTGAGATTCTGATGTTGTTGTTATTTTTTTCTATCTTTTCTATTTCTATCTCTTTCTTTTCTTATTGATGATACGTCTTTCTGTGGAATGAAAGACGGGTTGTCATTTGGTATCAAAGCATAGGTTGAGAAATACCTAGGCTCTGGAGTAGTATCTATCTTAACAGTGCGTATTTGTAATTTATATATATATATATATATATATATATATATATATATATAACTATATCCCTATCTAAATTGGTTGGGTTACCTGTCCATGTAGCCAAAATGAGTTCAAGAGGCAGAAGGGGCAGAGTAGTAGGAAACACATTAACCAATGATAGAAGATGTCAGACTGATAATGGGCTGATAATCCAGCACTGCCTCAGTCAGTTTTGCTGCCTTATGCAAAGACTTCACCAACCTTGGAGGTAAACCATTTAAAGGATCGAAGACTATAATTGAGGTCCAAGCTTGGCTATGCTCTTGCGAGCGTATCTTTAAGAGTATGAAATTGTCTGACGAGCAGAGGAGGGTAATGGCTTCGGCAATTGCAAGAAGGTACTGTCGCCTGGTGGGATGGAGTGACAGCAAATGTCTCCGAGGACGACATTTCTTGGGGAAGATTTAAGGAATTGTTTGAAGAGAAATTCATGCCAACGGCAGGAAAAACTCATCTGTACCAGGATTTTTTGAATTTGAAGCAAGGAAGAATGACTATAGCGGAGTATGAGACCAAATTCAATGAACTATCTTGTTATGGACCAGGACTCATAGACACTCCTCTCAAAAAGAACGAAATGTTTGTGCAAGGGTTAAGGCCAGAATTTCACGAAAAGATGACAGCACATTTGAAAGGATCTTTTGTGGAGTTAATTGATATGGCTCTGACATATGAGGATTTGATGAATAAGAGATCAGTGGCACCAGTTGCAGCATCTAGAGGGAATTCTTCCAACCCAAATAAGAGAAAGTTCAATCCTAATTGGAAGAAGCAGAACAAGAAGAAGCCTGGAAGCAACAGCGGACCTCGCAAGTGCTATAACTATCAGGAAGTTGGGCATTTGGCTAATCAGTGTCCTCAACGGAGAAAACAACAGCAGCAGCAGTCGCATCAAAGTGGACCGAGTTCAGCTTTGGTTCAGAAATCTCTGTGTTTCAACTGCACCAACCGGGTCATATGATCAAGGATTGCCTGTTATTTCATAAAGCTCCGCATAATAAAGTGTTTGCTTTGGAGGGTGCACCATCAACTTCATCTAAAGGCAAAGGAGTATTGGAAGGTACATTACTTACATTACTTTTTGATGGCAAGTATATTGTTTGATTCGGGTGCCTCTTTGAGTGTTATTTCTTTGGAATCAGTAGAGAAGTTCCTTCTTACCCCTATTACTGTAGATCGTCCCATCTTTGTATCTAATCCTATATGAGTGGTAACCAAATTAGATATGATCTGTAAGGATTTGAGAATTTCCTATCTATCCCATAGTTTTTCTTGTGACCCTTATGCATTGGATTTTAAGGGATTTGATCTTATATTGGGGATGGATTGGCTTGATAAGTATAAGACTGTCCTGAATTGTGATGAGAGAACAGTTTCGTTGGAAACTGATATAGGTAGAATTGCTAGAGTGATGTGTGATAATTCTGGAATTCACTTGAGTAGTCTTCTACATGAAGTTTAGACTTATCAAGAGGAGGTTGAAGATATCGATGTGGTCCAAGATTTCCCAGATGTATTCGAGGAAGTCAAGTGTTTACCTCCACATAGAGAGATAGAGTTTCACATTGATTTGGTTCCAGCAGCAGTACTAGTGATTCAGCCTAGTAGGAGGATGGCTCCTAGAGAGAGGGAGGAGTTAGTTAAGCAAACTCAGGATCTTTTGGAGAAGGGATTGATTGGGCCTAGTTTTTCATGTTGGGATTCTGCTGTGGTGTTTGTCACCAAGTCGGATGGGTTGCTAATGTTTTGTGTTGACTATCGAGAGTTGAACAAAGTGACCATTCGAAATAAGTATCCTCTTCCTCGTATTGATGATCTCTTGACCAGCTGCATGGAGCTTCTGTCTTTTCCCAAATGGACTTAGCATTGGGTTTTCATCAGTTAAGGGTAGCTGAGGACAGTATTCCCTTAATTGCATTTAAGGGACCCAATTGTTTCTATGAGTGGTTGGTTATGCCTTTCGGATTGACCAACGCTCCTGCCTACTTTGTCTATCTAATGAACTGAATTTTTAGAGATGTGTTGAATATTTTTGTTTTGGTGTTCATCGATGATATCCTGGTCTACTCTAAGTCTGAAGAAGAGCACAAGCAGCATTTGGGAACAGTGTTAGAGACTCTGAGAAGGCATGTTCTAAAGGCAAAGTTCACTAAGTGCCATTTTTGGAAATCGGAGGTCAAATTTTTGGGGCACATTGTTTCTAGAGAAGGTATTTCAGTGGACCCAGCTAAGGTTGAGACTATTCTAGAGTGGAAGCAGCCGCAGACATCGACCGAAGTTCGTAGTTTTTTGGGATTGGCTGGCTACTACAGGAAGTTTATCAAGGATTATTCCAAGATCTCTTCGCACCTAACTAAGCTGAAAAGGAAAGGAGCAAAATTCAATTGGACCCCTGAATGTGAGGAAGCTTTCCAAAATCTAAAGGCAAAGTTGACAAGTGCTCCTATGTTGGCTATTCCAGATGGAAAGAGCAAGTTTGAGGTTTATATGGATGCCTGTATAGTTGGATTAGGAGCAGTTCTGAGGCAAAATGGAAGAGTTATTGAATATGCAAGTCGGCAATAGAAGCCTCATGAAAGGAACTACGCTACGCATGATCTAGAGTTGTTAGCCATTGTTTTTGCTTTAAAGATCTGGAGGCACTATCTTTTGGGAGAGAAGTTTGAGCTATTCATGGATCACAAACCATTAAAGTACCACTTCTCTCAAAAGGATCTTAATCTAAGGCAGCAGCGATGGGTTGAGTTTTTGGCATCGTATGATTTGGATATCCTGTATACCTCGAGGAAGGCAAATGTTGTGGCAGATGCTCTTAGCAGGAACGCAGTTTTGTCCCTTTTGGAAGTGGTTCCATCTCTTCTGGAAAGGATTTCGAGCAAGCAAGAATCAGATAGTAGATTGAGAGGAATCATCGGGAGAAGTCAAAAAGGGTCAGTGTTTCAGTTTTAAGATTGATGGCCAAGGGACATTGAGGATCAACGGAAGGATTTGTGTTCCGAATTTCAAGGAATTGAAGCAAGAGGTCTTATTCGAAAATCATCGCTCCAGACCTGTGTAGTTAATGCCCCGCTATTACCTCGCTATGACTCCTCTATATCTCATAGTGGATTCCCACCGCTACGTTTTTTCCATGTAGCACCAAAATATAGCCTTTCCGCTTTAAGCCCCGCTATTTCCGCTATATCCCGTTATTCCCACTATATTCCGTTATTTCCACTATATCTTCTTTAATAAAATGAATTGAAAAATTGCATTTATACATTATAAAAATTATGAAAATAATTTATTTGATTTAATTTTTAATATATATTCAGAAATGAAAATACTCTAATATTTTACTAAATTCTATTATGTTATATAATAGTTTTACGTTTATTTAAAGTATATTCGCACATGTTTTTATTTAAAATATTTATTATAATTCAATTGAATGATAATTTTTCATTTAATTACCATTTATATATTTGAAAAAACATTAAGTACGAGTTTTATATGCTATTTTAGAGCCATCAGCTATATCCCGCTATATCCTCGTTGTATCCCCGCTATGACTTTTTGCACCTCCACAGCTTTGAATCTGTCGAGCGCATTAACTGCACGGCTCCAGACTGAATATCCACTCAGGAATATCACAGATGTATAAGTATATGAAAAGAGTCTACTGGTCGAAGGGCATGATGGAGGATATAGTTGCCTTTGTCAATAGTTGTGCTATCTGCCAGCAAGTTAAAGGAGATCAACAGAAGTCAGCCGGATTTTTGCAACCTTTGGAAGTCCAATGTGGAAATGGGAAATGATTTTGTTGAATTTCATCGATGATTTGCCTAGAACCAAGAAGGGAAACGAAGGATATGGGTGATTGTGGATCGTCTAAACAAAAGTTCCCATTTTATTCCAGTTAAGGCAACCCATACTGCAACTTCTCTGGCAGAGATTTTCTTGAGAGAGATAGTCAAGTTGCATGGTGTTCCCGTCAGTATAGTAAGTGATCGAGATCCTATCTTCACCAGCAAGTTCTAGGAGGCTTTGCAATCAGCTATGGGTACAAGTTTGAGATTGAGTACAGCATACCATCCCCAGACTGATGGGCAGACGGAGAGGCTTAACCGAATTCTAGAAGATATGCTGAGAGCTTGTGTATTGGATTTTGGTGGATCGTGGGAAGACCGTCTACATCTAGTGGAATTCTCTTACAATAACAGTTACCAAGCAAGTATTAAGATGGCTCCCTATGAAGCTCTGTATGGAAGACCGTGTAGATCCCCATCTTGTTGGATAGAGTCGAGAGATCGTCTTGTGCTTGGACCAGATCTGATCCGTGAAGCATCTGTGAAAGTTGAACTCATTAAGAAGAGGATGAGAGCTGCTCAGGACCGTCAAAAGAAGTATGCAGATAAAAGACGAAGACAATTGGCATTCGAGATTTGAGATTTAGTCTTTGTCAAAGTTTCCTTGATAAAAGGAGCAATAAGATTTGGAAAGACAAGAAAACTCGCTCCAAGATATATTGGTCCATTTCGAGCGCTCGAGAGGATTGGTGCCGTAGCTTACAAGATTGAATTGCCAGTTCGGATGGCTGGAATTCACAATGTTTTTCACATATCTCATCTGTGGAAATACGTGCACAATCCATCTCTTACTATGGAGCCAGCTATGCAAGAAGACTTAGAGGTTGAGCTAGACTTATCGATTATCAGACTTCCTGTTCAGATTGTTGATCAAGACGAGAGGCAACTCAGGAGCAAGATAGTGAAGCTCGTCAAAGTCTAGTGGAGTGAGGATCCCAGAGACTATACCTGGGAAACTCCAGATAGTTTTAGGAAGGCTTATTCGTATTTGTGTCCGGATAGCTAGTGATGTTTGTTTGAATGTACTGCTATTTGGATGATTTGTTTGTTGGTTGCTATTTTATGGATGATATGTATGCTTGAATTGTTGAAATAAAATGAAAGTTTTGGATTATCTTTTGTTTAAATTTTGGGGACGAAATTCTTTTAAGGGGGAAGGAATGTGATATCCCGGAATTTCAAACCAAATTTAAATGTGATAATCTCCATTATAAATTAATTAAAATTGATAAAATTGTTATTTTAAAGCAATAATAATAAATTGTGTTGTATATATAGATTTTAAATAGAATTAATATATACAAATAGAATTAGATCTGTTAAAATTATATGTATATATCAAATTTGATTTTTAAATTGATTTTGAAATTTAATTTGAATTTGAATATTTGAATTGAAATTCAAAAGATATTTATTTATATCTTAAATCATACTTTGGTTTTAAAATGTATTTTCATGATTTTATTTAGAACATAAAATTGTTTTATACTAATTTCGTTTTAAAGAGATTTATTTATATAAATTAAATATGTATTTATAAATTGGAAAATTAATTTTAAAAGCTTTTAAAAATTTAATTTTGCATGAAGAATACATGTGTTAACATGTAATCACCCCTAATAACATGTGTTAAGAAATTAAATGAGTTTAGTGACAAGTGTCACATTTTTATTTTCTTTAATTTTAATAGATCAAAAATTAAATCTATATAGCATTACTTCATATTCTTCATTCATTTTTTTCCCATCTCATTTTCTAATTGCAAAAGAAATAAGTCATTAATTTACAAATATGAAAATTTTATAAATTTCCACCTATTCAACATAGAATCAAGTTCATTTCAAAATTTTCAAATCCACAAACAAATTACCAAAGCCTATAAGTCAAGACTTCAGTAAAATTTAAGCTACCTTCTTTGCAAAAATTCAAAGTTCAAAAGCAAAAGATCAAATCTTCTAGCCATGTAATTCCAAAGCTGAAATCTACAACAAGTCTTCACGAATTAGGCAAAAATCATCAGGGAACTTTCTCAAATTTTAAAGCAAATAAAGCAACTAAACAGTCAGGCATTTCCAGTTTTAAGAATCTACAGTTCAAAGTTTTCCAGATTGCAAAATTTTTGAATCTCTACTTTAAAATAGTATCTGGTGAGTAAACTCTACTTGTTTTAATTTAAATCTGGATGCATGAATTGAACTTAGAAGCTTGATGAAAATTTGTTTGCATGCAGTTGAATTGAATATATTTGAATGTAAATTTGGTGCTTGTGTTAAAATATCAAATGCTTATCTCTGTTTAAAAAGTACAGAGTACAAATTTAAGAAAATTTCAACTCCTCTTATTCTAATCATTATTAGGGTAGGGTATTTAAACAAAATATGTTTGTTTAAGATTAAATTAAAGCAGTCAAATTTTCTAAATGGGATAATGAAAAACTTTTTATAATGGGCACCAGGCGATTCCCTGTGGTCGCGTTTCTTTCTTCTTCGCCTCCGTGAATTAATTCCTCTCTCCGATTCTCCCGCCCCCTTCATGTCCTCATCCCCTCCCTTTCTCTTTTCTCAGCGTCTCCCCTCCCCCTCATCTACTCGCTCTGGCCGTTGTTATAGATCCATGGATGTTGATGATGCCGCTCGACCTGGCCTTCACTCATCCAAAGAATTTCCTCCCTTCCGTGCTAACAATCTGTCCCCCCTGGTTCTATCTACCAGCCCTTTCTCGAGTGATGCTATAGCTGATGTAGCCAGTTTATCTGCAGGGAATACGACTTCGTCAATATCAGGTATATCGCTAATCCTCCCAATGTCTGGATCCAATGCGTGTGTCGGTGATAAGCCTAGCTGCGTTTTGGGACATCAAGTTTCGGATTCATTGGTTAAGGACCGTGTATCTGGTGGTATGTTTGGTGATGTCTCTGGCTTGGGTGAGTCTGTTGAGTCAGAATGTTGCAAGTCAAGTGTTTGTATCAATGCAGCAGTGGGATCTGAACCTATAATCAGTGCTAAATGTTTGGTTTCCCCTTTGTGTGACGCAACTCCTGATCTACCTTCTGTAGAGGCTAGTCCTAGGCATCATTTGGATATGCCTGATTGCTCCAAATTTGGTTCAGCTAGTGGTACTCCATCTGTTCGGCATAATGTCAATACCAATGTAGTCCCTGTGCTCAATGAATTAACTCCTGGTGATATCATGCACATGGTCTCTTCTCTCATTGTTGCACAGTGCCCCAATCTTGAGGCCTTTCCAGGTGTTGAGGAGTGTCGACCTGCTGATCCTTGCCCATCAGTACCCAAATCTTGGTCTTCCCTTTTTACATCAATGCCCCGTAACGCAGGAGTTTATGAACCAGTTGATTTTGAAATCGTTGAGGAAAACGGAGTGAAGATCCCTCCCCCCAGTGTAATGCAAGCCGGTTTGGACTTTTGGTCAGGATACGTAGTTGGTTTCTTTTTGGACCCTAAACATCGACTTCATGATGCGGCTACTGTTTGTCGTAGGGCCTGGAGACTATAAGGTGGTCTTAGAGTTAAGTTGGTTGATTCCTTGTACTACATTTTGTTCTCCTCCCCTGAGGAACGTAGTCGTGTTCTTGAGTCTGAGCCAACCTTCATTGATGGTCAGCCTTTTATTTTTACCCCCTGGACTTCGACGGTTGCTAGTGCTCGTGAACAAGTATTATCTGTCCCTGTTTGGGTTTATTTATCTCAAATCCCATCTGCTCTTCAACCTCTGCTTGGTTTGAATTGGCTTGCATGCAATGTTGGTAAATTGATTTGTTTTGACTCTAATACAGTTGCGCGTGATAAGCTAGTTTATGCCAAGGCTCTGATTGAGATTTCTCCCCTTAAGCTGCTTCCAACCTCTATTCCTGTACAGCTAGCTGTTGGTCACGTGGTGGATGTTCGTGTTCGTTATGGATGGGTCCCCGGCATTTGTTCCTCCTGTCACTCTTTTGGCCATGTTGCATCTGCTTGCTTGCACTTTGTTGTATCTGCAGCTGCGCCTAAGATTCCTCCACCTCGGCCTCCACTTAGGAAATGGGTTCCCAAAGTCTCTCTGGATGCTCCTGCCCCTGGTCCTTCTCTTACCTTAGTGCGGCCTGCATCCCCAGTTCCTGCATTTGTTCCTTCTGTTCTGTCTGTTGAGCCGGATCTCTCTCCGCCTCTCGTTGTTTGGGCCGAGACTGAACATTCTTGGGTTGATCGTCATTCAGCCATGAGATTCAACCCTGTGGATGACTCCTACTTTAGATATGTATCTGATGATCTATTGGACCTTCGATGCCTCTGTTATAGAATTTCTGGTGATTTCTTGGTTCTTGATTTGGATGGTTCGTATGCTGAAATAAATTATGTTATCCTAGCTGACACTGCCTGGGATCGATCTTTCATTTACTCCTCTGACGTTGACAGTTATGTTCGTTCTCTTGCTACTCGTTTCCGCCCCTTCTTTGGTCTTCAGGGGTGTGGTCCTCTGGATTCTTCACGAGTTGATGAGGTTGTTGGTGATTCTTCCTCTGCGGAGGAGAACTAGTCTAGTTATTTATATCGTGTAGCTGTGACATGACTGTCACACTCCTGTGCTGTATTTTTTATTTCTATCTATCATTGTAGCTAAGGTGTCTCTACCTTACTCCTGTTCTTCAACTTTATTACGTTCGTAATAAAAGTGGTCGGTCCACTATAAAACCGTCGGCCATGCCAAAAAAAAAATTATGATAAAAAATATTTCAAGTTTAATAAATAAAAATATTGTTTGGAAAAATGAAAAAAGGACAGAGGAACTACAATTTTGTTAAAAATCAAGTATACTAATTTGCTAATTTACATATATAGTTTGAATCCACTTTGCAAAACTTGATTTTTAAAATTAAAATCTCAAATTTTAGTTAAGTTTTAGATTTGCATTTCTGATATGAACAGAAATGGAAGATGGTCAATTTTCGGCAATTTGTTGATCTATTGACCTTGGGATTTTTGTCGAGGATGCGTTGTCGTCAGGAGTGTTGGGGAAAAATGGTAATGGTGGCGATCATTTGTCGTGGAGTCGGCGATAGGCAAATTAGTTTTAAAACCCTAGTTTTGTCTGGGTTTGAAGAATTGATCGCAGTGGATTCTTCGTTGCAGCGAGCTTGGCCAGTTTTGGAAGGGAAGTACCTGAGACAGAGACGAAGGTGTGGGCGAAGGCGCCGCGATTCTGGTGGTCGGGTTTGCTCTGGCGAGGCGATTTCCGATGAAGTCGTGAGTTCCAGTTTCGACTGGAAAACCCAATTCATTTTAGGCTTCACGATGTTGGTTCGAAGGATGTGTTCGAATGTTTGGTCGATCGTCGATGTGTAGAGTAAGTCACTAGAGGTAGCGACACCCTTGAAGGCCTGTGCACGTGCTCGACATCAGTTTGTGTCAGGGAGATTGAGTTCGTGTGCAACTCGAAGTGACGCTCGAGTGGGATTGGTTTTAGCTCGAGTCTGTACTCGAGACGTTTCGTGAGTTACCCTTTCCAGTTTTGTTTAAGCCTAAGCAAAATTAAAACTAATTTTTAAAAAAAAAGGAGATGAAGGAAGAAACTCGAGTCTGATCTCGAGTTTGTGTCTGGTCGAACCCGAAGTAAGTTGGGTATTTTAAAAAAAAAGGTTTCCAAAACTAATTTTAAAATTTAAATTCAAAAATGGTTTAAACTTCTTTTAGATAAATGTTTTAAACTATTTGATTTTAAGAAATTTATACATTGTTAACTAAAATTTGAGATGCTTAAGTATTCTTTTAAATTTAATTTCTAAAAAGTAATCATGTATAAATAAAGATGAAAAGTTTTAAACATGTATTAATTTTAAGTAATTAATGAAATTGTTTTATTTTGAAAGTTAGTTAAGTTTTTATAATTAAAGAATACTTTAATTAATATGGTAATTAAAGTTAAATTAATTAATAATTTTGGATTAATTAATTTATAAAGGTTTAGTTAATTAATTATGAATTAATTAATTGATAATTAATTTAATTAAGTAATTAAGGATATATTAAATTGTAATTAATAGTTAATTAATTAAATAATTAAGGATTAATTAATCAATGATTAGTGATTAATTAATTAAGTGATTAATTAATTAATAATTAGGAATTAATTAATCAAGTAATTAGGGTTAATTAATTAAGTAATTAAACATTAATTAATTTATAATTAATAGTTAATTAATTAATAATTAAGAATTAATTAATCAAGTGATTAAGGTTAATTAATTATGGATAATTAATTAAGTAATTAAGATAAATTAATTTATAATTTAATGTTAATTAATTAAAAATTATTTAATTATTAATTAAGAATTAACTAATTGTTAGTTAAGGATTAATTAACCAGTAATTAAGAATTGATTAATTTATAATTAAGCTTTGTTAATTAATAATTAAGGTTATTAATTATTAGTTAAAGGATAATTAATTAATTAATTAAAGATTAATTAATGGATTATAAGGTTAATTAAGAAGTGAGTAATTAACTAAATGATTGTAATTAATTAATTGATGATTGATTAAACAAGGTAAAGTAGTTAATTCTTAAGCAATTAATTTAATTTGAATTAATTAAATTAATTATTATATGGATTAAAGATATGCTTGCTTATGGATGATTGTTTTGATTAGAATGTCTGGATTTGGTTGATATCTAATGGATGATAATCTGTGATGAGATGTTGAATATATCAGTGATTGATGTATGTAATTTTCTATGGATAATGTTGTGAGAATTCAATGTTTAAATTGAATTGAATTGTTTAAATCTTTAAATAACTTGACCTTTAAGATGGCATTTGGATTTCGATGAGACCGGGATCGGAAATTAAGTTTGATTTTCCGAAAACCACATCGATCTAGTTAAACGTTAGGTCGCGACATCTCAAAGTGAAGATTGAGATGGAGTTTCAAAGTGCAAGGGTTATTGTCGTTAACTCTTAGGGTGATTCCAAAATGAGTGTAACGAGATAATGCCTTCGGTTTCTTTCTAACCCGGAACGAACTTGTATGGATTGAATGCTTTCAAAACATCGTCAGGTGGACGATGAGCGTTCTAAGATAGATGTGTTCTATAAAGGTAATCGTAGCCTCAAGCCTTATCAACCGAAAATGGCTAAAACAGAGGAGATGCAGCAAGGTTAAGTGGGTAGCACCCAAGTAGGACAAGATTTACCCCTGTCTAGAAGTCCCTTATTATTTTGGCTGTGTGGGAAGTTGTTGGCTACAACTGTGGGGTTGTCTTGTTCGGGACTGTCCAGTAAGGGGTGGTTTCGGCCTTGTGTTGCAGGGGATTTAAGGTGGATCCTCGGTACGGTGGTCTAGTCCCCGTACTGTGACGGGCGGTACCCCAGTAGCCCTGCCATTGATGGAAACCCATTCTTCCTACGTGCCCTTTACAGTTTTGATTGTATAACCCACTTTGTGGCTAGTATGCTGGTATTTAATGAATGTAACAATTTCAGCTATGTGAATATTTATTTGAAAACCCTAGACCCTATTATAATATCATTGGATTTCCTATCAAATGTGTGCGCGGAGTTTTACGTGATACCTTTTTTTTCATATGATTTTTGAAAGTTAAACAACTTCAACCTGTTTACTCACACCAGACCCATAACTGAACTGGAGTTTATTTTGTTTTTATTAAACTCTTAGGCACTCAAATTTTTATGAGTAGCCAAGTGATTAGGTTAGGATTGTCAAATGTTTTGGAAGCTGGAACCTGGAACCTGGAAGTTGGAGTCCAGACATATCTCTCTATCTATCTTTCCGCCGTGTTATGACTTTTTAATGTTGTATTTTGGATGTAATGGTTAGGCAGCCGCTTATAACTTTCTAATGTAATGAAGTCGTATTTTTTGTGTACTCTGATATGCAAAACTATGTAATGGATATGTGTAATATATTAATGAAGTCGTACTTTTTTGTGTACTCTGATATGCGAAACTATGTAATGGATATGTGTAATATATTATATTTTGTTCCGTTTCCGCTGTGAGATTCTGATGTTGTTGTTCTTTCTTTCTATCTTTTCTATTTCTATCTCTTTCTTTTCTCATTGATGATACGTCTTTCTGTGGAATGAAAGACGGGTTGTCACACCTTTTCCATTGCATTCGGAATAGGGGTATAAAATTATGAACGCCTAGCGGCATGTCTCGATAGGAGATCGAGATTATGAGTTGCGGTAATCGAGACGATTTAAATTTAAATTTAAATAATATTGTTGCATTAAAATACCGTGTCAAGCCCTTGCATACACGTATAGAATTTTTGAGCACGTGTCCTTCCAATCATACATGTGTCTCCTTCTTATGTTAATTATCTTTGCCATGTATTTTTATAAAATAAATATATACAAATCATAAAGAAAAGAAATCAACTTCGCAGAGAAAAGAAAAAAAATAGCCGCTTCCTAT
This sequence comes from Allium cepa, assembly GCA_030765085.1. Classification (NCBI taxonomy): domain Eukaryota; kingdom Viridiplantae; phylum Streptophyta; class Magnoliopsida; order Asparagales; family Amaryllidaceae; genus Allium; species Allium cepa. Next base: position 91,389,542 of record CM060946.1, on the reverse strand, counting down.
TCGAAATCAAAATCGCGTTTCCTCCTCCATGCCTTTTCTTTTCAAATCATAGATGTTCGATTTTGAGGCCACGAGTTTCCCCTTCTTTCTATAATCTTAATTGGTTCGAATGGAGTTCATACCCAAATCGAGTAGCAGCCTGTCTTCGGGTTCAAATCCAACGAAGTCGACGTGCTCGTACGGATTTGTTGGCGAAGCAGTGTAGGGGCTGTTCGATTAAATCAGTGGCGGCATCGATGTAAGGTCGAAGTCATGGCATGTTCTGGTGGGCAGTTCGACGAGGCTTGGTGATGGGTCGTGTGTCGATCTCGTACTCGTTGGAGAAGCACAACGGGGAGGTCGCAAGGGCAAGGAGTTCGACGGCGTATCAAGGTCGAGGTGAGGTTTTTGCTGATCATTCTTCGATGTAAATTTGTTCAACAAATATATATATATATATATATATATATATATATATATATATATATATATATAATTTTTTCTTTTCAATTTAAATACGTGCAGGAAAAAATTATAATAAATTGCAGTAAGTTTTACAAGAACAATGATTTATACACACACACACATATGTATATATAGAGTATAATAAACTGCTATTGTCGTTAGAGAAAAGGAGAAAACAGATTTTTATATACAAATATATGTGAAAATACACATGCATGTTTAATATACTGAGATAAACGGAAAATTTTCATATGGATAAAATTTTAAAGATATATATATATATATATATATATATATATATATATGGAAATTTTAAATATTGAAAGTTTATGTAAAAGTTAGATTTTTAAACCATCATAAATTAATTTTCTAAGTATATGTAGTTAGGATGATTAATTTGTCTAATAAACCTATTTAATTATGTGTTACTAAAAATAATTCTATTAAAAGAAAATAGTTTAAATTAAATTATTGGTTAATAAAATCTATTAAATGATAATTAATCATTCAATTATTCTAACTGTTAATAAAATTATAAACTTTTTGTACAAGGTATAAAATCGTGGAGAAACGAGTAGAGATGGATTGGATTGCTAATTTAAAAAGAAAAGGTGAGTTAATCTCACTCATTTGGATTACCATTAAATTTTAATAGTTAAAACTTAAATTATAGATTGATTGCTTGAATTGATGATTTATTATCAGTCTGGATGTGGTATATTATACATAGTGTGTGTGTGTGTGTGTGTATTGGAGTGATTGATTTCCCACATTATATAGCGGATGAGACCCTATTCGCCTCGCATAATAGCGGATGACGCCTTATACCGCGATATCCCACCTTGAAGCGAGATTGGTATTTAATATTGTGCTAATATCTATGGATGCTGGGAAACAGGTTGGAGGGATCCAACTGGATTCCTAAAAATGTTGAATTTATCTCATATTCTGTGATATGATTATTTCATAATCTGTAATAGATTTTATTAATAATTGGAATTATTGAATGCTATGTTTGGCTGAGTATATTTTGGTATTTTAAGATATAGAAATTTTTATGGAAAATAAATGAGAGAATTTTTAAGTAAAATAATTATAGTGAATTCAAATAAATTAAAAGAATTAATTTGGGAAAGAGATAAAGGTTTGATTTTAAATCATATATAATAAACAAGGATGGGAAAAATAAGGATTTTGAATAAAGGGAAAAAAGATTTTATTTAAAATAAGGACTTAAGCAATATTGTTTTGTAAGCACGAAGGAATATATTCTTTAAAATTCAAGATTTGAATGATTTTGGGAAAATAAAAGGAGAATTTTGAAATAAAGTATGAAATTTATAACTACAGTTTTAAATAAGATTTTAAATCATAATTAAGGAGTGAATCTAGAATTAATAGATTTTGAAATAAGCTTTGAATAAATAAGGAAATAAATTCTGTGGGAAATTCAATTTAGAGAATCTATTTTAAAATCAATTTAGTGATTTAAAATAGTATTTCCAAAGATAATGTGATTATGGAATTTGTAAACAGGGTTTATAAATAAAGTGAAATATTTATCAGAGGATAATTTGGAAGTAAAAATTCAGGACGGGAATTTATAAAGGAATGGGTAATTTGTTTTAAAAATAATATTGATTTATTTTTAAAAATGTGGAAAGGAAAGTGTATTTCCCTGAAAGGCAAAGTATATTTTCAAAGGAAGATTTCCAAGTACAAGTTAGAGGTTTTAAAGTGGCTTCAAAAGAATATTTTAGAAAATTATTATTTAGTGGTTTTAAATTTTTAAAAGCAAATATTTATGAAGTTAATTATATAAGTAAATTATTTTAAAAGTTTTAACAAGTATTGTTAATTAAAGATAATTATTTAATATTTATACCTTATAGAATAACTTTTAATTTTAAATTTGTTTTGGCTTAAATTTTACATGGAAATTATTTAATAAATTTCATAACTAGTATTTTAAATAAGTATTTTAAATAGTTTTATTTTAAGTGTATTAAAATATATATTTTTGGATGGAATGATTTAAATTATTTTAAAATCTAAAGTATTTAGTCTTGGTGATTTTCAGTGGAAATAATCAATATTTGGAAATTTATTCCACGAGAGAAAAAGTGATTTGAAAACTATTTTCAAAAGGGTGAAGTATGGAAAAATATCTTGCGAAGATATTTTGAAATAAATAATTTGGGAAATTATTAAGGCTGAAGGTTGTTTGTGGATCTTATTAGATAGTTAAATAACCGACTATCAATATTGGCCTATCAATATTGGCCTATCAATATTGGTCAATGCGCTGATCATTTTGAAGAGACCACGATCGAGATTAATTTTTCGAAAACCACTTCGTTCCCGTTTGAACGTTTTTGTGTGGAAGTCAAGAGCTTGGATTCGAAGATGGAGCAGTTAAGTGCAAGGGCTAATCACTACTAATCCTGAGGGTGATTCCAAAATGGATGTAGTAGGAGTAGTGCCTTCGGTTCCGTTCGGACCCGAAACGGACTTGTATGGATGAATGCTATCAGAACATCGTTAGGAGGACGATGAGCATTATAAGTGAGATGTATTCTAAAAAGGTAATGCATAGCCTCGAGCCTCATCAACCGGGAATGGCTAAAAAATGGAAGGTGCACGCAAGGCTAAGTGGATGGCAACCAATTAAGGTAAGGTCATCCCTGTCTAGAGGTCCCTTTTATTCGACTGTGTGGGTGGTTAGTGATTCCAACCGTGGAGTGATCTTATTCGGACTATCCAGTAATGGGTAGCTCCGGTCTTGTGTTGTAGGGGATCAAGGTGGATCTTTGGTATAGTGATCTAGACTAAGTACTGACGGGTGGCACCCCAATAGCCCTGCCATTTTATGGAATTCAATCTCCAATAAGTGCTTGTATGATTTTAATTGTGCCCAACTATGCTGAAACGTGAGATGCAAGCATTTCAGCTAGTTCTATTTTACTTTCTATAGACACTATTATAATATCAGACGAATTTGATAAAAATGTTCTGGTTATCGTAAGGTAAAAACCCGACATGTTTATTTGTGGCGTGGTCTTACGAAATACCTTTGATTTCAAAAAGGATTTTGAAAACTTTAATAATCCAACTGAGTGTCTTTTCTCACGCTAGTTTTCAAGACCAACTCGGGTGTTATTTAACTATAATGCTCGAGTTAAACCGAGTATTATAAAGTACAGATTCTCGATGGATTGCTGTGGAGCTCAAGAGACGAACTGGATGGCGAGACGTATCACACGTACTTGATGTATATTCCGCTATGCAGTATAAGCGGCGTATTCAGTTATGTGGGGACAAGTTAATATAATTGTTCAGTATTTTGCTATTGATTGTGTTGTACCCTGATGATGTAATGTATAAAACAGATATAGTTCTTTTTGCATAAAGATCTGTCATTTACCTATTATATATTATTCCGTTGCATTCGTGAGATTCTGATGTTGTTTTCTATTTCTTCTTCTACCTCCTTCTTCTTTAACCCTAATGGTTTGGTTTTTCCGGCATTCGATTGCTTGGCATTTGATATAGTGGACCGTATTGATGTCGATTTTCGGGCGTTGAAAAATCGAGTCGTTACATTTGGGTTTTGTCGTAAACAATGTTTTAGTAACATTAGGTTTTTAACCCGTGGATAATATTTTAAAGTGGTAAAATATTGTTAAATGATTTTGGAAAATACTTAGATCTTTAATAATGGAATTTTAAAGAGAATAACAAGTATGAATTTGTTTTGGGTTTGTTGTGGCAATGTGTTAGTACATCCGCCTTTAACCCATTTTGATTATTCTTATGAATGTAGATCAATCTTTAAGAAGAATGTTGTAAAGATAATCATAAATGAAATGGTTTTGCATTTATAGTGAGGATGTTTGAGTAACATTTGTCATAAGCCCTTTGAAATTGATTTGTGAATATACTTATACGATTGGGATATACATATGAATACTTTTGGGAAGTATTGAAATGTGTTGAAAATGAACAGTGTTGTTTTAATTAAATAGCGAATTTTAATTAACAAATAGAGTTTCATTTATAAAGAAGTTTATTAAGTAAAAATGAATTTTACTAATAATAGAGGTTTTTAATTAATAAAGGAAGATTAATTAAAAAAGGGATTAGAGGTCGTTTGTATGACTTAATCGTGCTTGTTTCATTTGATCGTGCTTTGTGTGTTTCTTTCTTATGGATAGTATACGGGAGCTAGTTTCCTATATGTGATTATTCTTATTGTTATTTAATTTGACCAAATATACTCTGGAAATATCTCGAATAAAAGTGGGAATTACATGGTACAGTTATTTTCAGTGATGCCATAGTGTACGTATAAACTCGTTTTGCTCTTCTATGACAAATGATAAGGAAATCCATCTGCATAAACAATTAGGAGGTGATCTCTGGTCTTATGTATTGTCTATTTATTTCCCACAGAACCGAGGTTGAGATTCCCGGGAAATAGATCGATTAGTTTTGGAGCACTCAGTAAGTGGGGGGAGTGTACTTATATGAGATGACTTGAAACCGTGACCACTCCAAAACCATATATGTGTTCTATGGTTTGGAAAAGGTTTATGATTGCTTCATGATTTCTTCATGATGGCTTCGTGATAGGTTCGTGATGTTGGAATCTATATGAAGATTCGAGATCTGTTAGAGATGCTCGAACACATATAGTTGTTCGTGATATGTTCATGATGTAGGAATCTATGTGTGATTCCTAGATCTTTTGATGTATGAGAATCCATGCGTGATTCTGGGATCTATGGAGGAATCCATATGTGGTTCCGAGATCTTTTGAAATATGGAAATTCATGTGTGGTTTTGTGACCTATTCAATTTGGAGCGCGTATGGAAGACCTCTCAAGTCTGACTCGTCCGTTGGGATGCTGAACATGAGTTTACCGTCTCTAATGATAGAAAACAGTTAGGAGACACAGCCTATGGAGTTTAGCTACCTTAAAAGGTGCAGGTACTCCAATCTAGTGTTACTTATGGATATGCATGTACGAGTGATGTGATCCGGTGCCACATGTTTGGTTATTGTAAGGTAAAAACTCATCCGTGTTTATTGACGGCGTGGTTTTATGAGATACTCATATTTTGAAGGGTTTTAAGATATGGTAAATCTATATGATTTGAGTTTCTCATGCTGGTTTACCAGATTGATCCAGGTGTTATTTTCTAAGTACTCGGGTCAGCTCTAGTACATTTTCAGATTTAGTTGTTGTTCACTTGAGCTCTTGGTGAGAAGCTGGATCATTTCTTACCATACTTTATTTCCACTGCATTACTTGACTTGTTTCTATCAGTATTTGTTAGGAAATGATGTTATAACTGTCCAGGCTAGTGAAAGGTTAGTTTTCTCTAATTGATGCATGTATGTCAAAGCTCTTTTTTAGTAAAGACCTTTTGAGATATTTTATATTATCGTTCCTACGTTGGACTTCGTGCATGTGATAAGGGATTCTCACACTGGTGAACATGTGACGAAGCTTTGCCTCTTATTCCTATATGTCCCTTTATGGGTTGGTTATATGAAATCGAGAGGCTGGCCATAAAATTAGTAACGAGGTTACCATTTGTAGTCACCCTCAAAAAAGTGGATATTCGTTACACTTGATATTAGAGCAGAAGGTTAAGTGAGAACCTTAGCATTGGTGGGTATAACTTATTTAGAGATATGATAATGGAATGCCTTATTATGAGTTGAGTGTGTATATACGAGGGTGCATATATGTTATTGGTATAAATATGTTTTGTTTTGTATTGATTGGTTGTAGAATGGCTTATGGATTTTGATCAACAAGAGTTGCTGTTGTTATTGACAGAGGTCTCTAAACACTTAATAAGGCAAACCGACACAGTATTATTTTGAAATTGGTAAATCAAATAATTTTACCTAGGATTATACTTTATATATAAAAGGATAATTTTCATAAATTGATATAGTAATTTATGATATGTTTGTTTGTAAAAAAATGATTGTACGACCTAGTGTATTGAATCATTCGCATCCACACATGTCGGACTTGAATTTATCAAAACAACAGATTGTTAATTTATAATTGGCAAAACTTAGCATATACAGTAAATAAATCAATCACAGAATCACAGACATAGAGTAATATAACAATAAGAAGCGGAAATAGATAAATAGTAGTTCATGAAGCTACTATATAAACTACAGAGTTTAAAGTAAAATACAACAGATCACGAATACATAAAAGTTACTAATACAAAAGCCAATGAAAAGTCTGAACAAAACAACTGGAATAAATTGAAGTTACTGGCAAGCTGAATAGACAAGGACCAATCTTCAAGCGACGCTCCAACTCCAAAGGTGAGTTTCAAATACTACGACACTCAGTCTGACCCGAGCATAAAGCAAACACAAAACACTCGAGTCAGGATTAACATTCTTATATCGATAAATTTAACTCAAGTGAAATTTCAACTGAAATACGAGTAACTTAAAGGATGTTTGGGATACCCATCCTCTAAGGATCCATGGAACTATCTGATATGTAGTAATATATGCTATTGTAATATGTCTACCAATAAAGTATTAAAATAGCATTAAGGCGTTACCCATACCCCTTTAACTCATTTTATATAATGCCATAGTTTATACAGTACTGTAAACTCCACCAAACAGGTGGGCTATCAGGGAGCACTCCATAGGTACGATACAAACCAAAATCATAGTGGGCTCGATAAGGTAGATGACAAGGCATGCGAGGCTATACCCTTGGTAGGATTCTACCAATTTACACTTCCGGGATGGTGGTAACGCATAGCTGCAGCTACCACCCACCTCGTACAACACTCCCAAAATCAAAGGTGCATCCAATCAAATCACGAAGTAATAGAATGGTATCGAAGAAGTGTGTCCGATCGGGAGAGCTACCTCACTTGGCCTGTCAATTTCTCCTGTTTTAGTCATCTAATCTAGGGCCCATTTCATACCTCAATACAACAACGTCGTCAAACGATCCTACTTCGTTCTGGATTCACCACCACGTACATAATTGTTAAAGTGGTTTTCGGTATTGGCAGAGAGTGTGACAATATCCGATCCTGGTCTCTTTAACAACCAGACGCTTATTTCACACCGTGGTCATTTCATTTCAAATAGTTCATATTTAATATCAAAACATCATATTCATTTCCAAAATCATAACACTTCTAAGATTATAACACTTTCGAAATCATAGCACTTTTAAAATCATAACACTTTTGAAATCGTAACACTTTTAAAACCATAACACTTTTGAAATCGTGAGTGATTGCTCACCTTTCGAGGCTAGAGAACGATGATGGTGAAGGATATGGAATAGACATGTACACGGATACAAACACAGTTACGACTAGCGGGACAGCGACAAGCTATGAATTGCTACAGTAAATTCGATATTGATGATGTAAGTCAAGACGGACTAGAGATCGATGAAACCAATATATATAGCAATATATTTCAAAGTCAAAATTTGAACACGTATTAAAAATAAAATCTTTATAATATATATATATATATATATATATATATATCGAAAATCAATATTAAATTTAAACATATATACCTATGTCAAAAATCAAAATCTATATAATTCAAGATCGTTATTAATTTTAGCACATATATTTAAAATATAATCTTTATATATTTCCAACCATATTTAATTTTAAACACATATAAAATAAGATCTCCATTTACATATCTAAAAATCAAACCGACATATCCTTACATATATACAAATATATTAACATATATATATACACATACTTACATACATATTTTATTTAAAAATCAATACTATAAAACCAATACAAACTTGATAATTATTATATATATATATAAGCTCAAACCGATCATATAAACTCATATTTACTTATGTTTACAAATAACAAGTTTTATATTACTTACATAAACTAATGTATTATATAACTTACTTAACTTACATACATAAACGGGCATATATATACATACATATAAATATATATGACTTACATAAAACAACATATATAAACTGACATATACATTAGATCTATATGTATATAAAAATTTAAAATCAATATTTTATAAAACAATTAATTACCATTTAAAACTTCTCATGTATATGCACGTACATAACTTTATATATATATATATATATGTCTATATATATATATAGATCTTATGGTTTACACTTCATATAACAATATACATTGTAAAACAATATATCAGCTATATAAGCTAATAAAACAATATATATTATTATATACGCTATATAACAATGTAATAACATATCAACAATATATACAAACAGAATTATATACTATAAAAGAATATATATAAAAGCATGGAACAAACCAAAGCAGGGTGGAAGAAAGCCGAATTAAATTTGCGGCAAGGCAGGAATCGAGCAAGAGAGAGACGAAGCATTGTAGGGTGAAGGCGATCTCAGCTGTAAGGAAAATTAGCCTGGGCTATGTTCAGGTTTAAGTGGGGCGTCTGTTAGCTTCGGCAGTCGAGCAAGCTGACAGCGGAATCAGAGCTGAGGAGGAGGAGGGATTCAAGGCGGAGGCTGCTCAGTGGTTGTGGGTGAGGAGGCTCGATGGGTGCTTTGGTTTTGTGAGTGGAAAAGGTGGCAGAGGCAAAGGAATGCAGTGGGTTTGTGATATCCCAAAATTTTAGGCAAATAGATAATGTAATAATCTTCTTTTATAATCTAGAATCTATTCATTTCCTAAGAAAATACAATAAGTATTAATTTGAAATAGATTTTAAAAGAGAATTTGGATTTGAAATTTAAATATAAACATCTTAGAAATAAATTGGATTTAAAAATTTAAATAAAGACATGAATAAATATAAAACTAAATTTAAAATATAATATAAATATATATTAAAAACATATTAATACTTCGAATTACAAATGTAAGAAATATGTATACATAACTACAAATGTAAGCCTAAAAATATATCTAATGACAGGTGTAATTAATTTACTCTACTATTTAATAAGTGTTCCTATTTCGTTTTCTTTTTAAAAAGATAATTAATAGGTGAGAAAACCAAGTTATACAAACATCTCATTTTCTCTCTTTCATTTCTTTTATCTGTTTAAATTCAAATCAAAGAGGAAAAAAAATCTTGTAACCTGAAACCTGGTTTCATTTCCTTCTCAACTTGGAAAGGAAATAAAATCAAAACAACTAGTGCAAACTTGATCAAGCAAAGCAAGGATTAAATCTTCAAACAAGCAAATTCAAACTCAATTCAAGATCAACTATGAAGATCTAGATTTAAAAATCAAGGAAGCCCGTTCCTCTGTAATTCTCAAAAACAGGCGAGTAAAACTTTAAATTATTTAAGATTTAACCCATCATGATTACTTGTGAAACGATAAATAAAGATAGAAATATGGTTTGTATAGATTTATAAAAGCATTTTTTCCTAGAAACTACAATATAATTGCTGATGATCAACTGCATGTCTGTATAAATATATATAGCCTCTGTTATTAATTCTCAAAATTCAATTTAAAAAAAATCAGTTTCCTTTGCTTCAATGTCTTATAGATCATGATCATTAAATGGAAACTGATTGTATTAACCAAATTTTGTTTTTAAAAATGTTTATAAGTATAATTTATAGGTGATTAACAAGGAAATAGAAATTTACAGTGGAAAAATCAATTCAAAACTTGATTATTAAATTTTCAAATCTTGATTGTATAATTGGATTTGTGATATAAAATCATGATTTTTAATATAGAATTTGAGATTTTTAAGTAGTTTAATATCGAGAAATTTTGGGTTGAACGCAAATGGGGTTTCGACCAAATTTCGGCAACCGGCGTTATGATAGTGGTCGTGTTCATTGCTGAAGGAGGTTTGAGTGGCGGGGATCATGGGAAAAATAGTCAGGTATTTTACTGATCGACGGAGCGATCTGTCGATGACATTTTAGGGTTTAATGGGCCATCTTGGTCGACGAAGTTTAATAAAGGAATTTGCCGTCGATGGAGGATCGGACTTGACCGGTCCAAGGGGATTCGATGCATGATTGGTTGGGGTAGCTATGGCCGGAATCGCGGGGTCCCTGACATCTTGTGGGCAGAAATTCGAGGTGGTTTCCGATGAGCGATAGGCCCCTGTGGGTACTCGAATAGCACGATTTCAGGTTCGATGTTGTTTCAGGTTTTCTGGGTGGTCTGAGGGTTTGTGGTGGTCATCGGTGATCTAACGGAGTTCTCGGCAATGATCGGAGGGCTCTGCACCATTGGTGCATGTGCACTATGGGTTTGGGTGTCATTGGTTTTGGTTTGGGTTGCTGTGTTTTGGGATGAAGCAGTTGTCTCGGGTTTTGTCTCGAGGAATTAGTGTTTTGGCTCAGGTTCATCTTCGTGTTTGTACGCAAGGAATTAGCATGTAACAGGTAAAGTTTTAACAAATTTTAAAAATTTAAACTAAGTTTTAAAAAGAAAGAGAAGAGGAAGCTTGGGAAAAAAAGTTGAGAAACTCGGGTATCTGATCGAGTAACCCAGAATTTCCTCAGGTAAATGTTTTTATACTCAAAGTTTTTAAGTTTAACCAAGTCAAGTTTAAAAATAATTATCTTAAAACTATTTTAAATAATAATTTACTAATTAATGTTTGTTAATTTAAGTTAAGAAATTTATTAATTAAGTTAATCCTCATTTGTCTTTAAACTTAATTAATCATGTAATTAAATAGTTAATTAATTAAGATAAGTGTTTTAATTACTAATTTAACTTAAAGTTTAAATTAATCAATAGTTAATGATAAATTTGATTCCAAGGTTATTAAGTGAGATTTTAAACGATAATTAAAAAGATAATTAAGATAAATGATTTATTATTTAATTAATAATCAAGGAATAATTAATTAATAATTAAGAGACATAAGTTAATAAATTAGAGATTAATTAATTTGCAATTAAAGATTATTAATTAAATAATTAGAGGTTATTAATTAATGATTAGAGATTATTTAATTAAGTTATAATCAAGCCTTTATTTATTTAACTAATTAGAGATTAATCAATTGGTAATTAAGAATTGATTAACTAGTAATTAAGAATTAATTAATTAATAACTAAAGAGTAAATGTTTTATAGCTAAAAGATAATTAATTAACGATTAATTAATTTAGATTAATTATTCAAAGTAATTAATTAAGGTTAATTGATCAAGGATGATTAATTAAGATAAATGATTAAGGAATGATTAACTAATTAGGTTATATTAATTAATATTAAGTATGTAGGGTTAAGAAAATCCAAGTGAATAAAGTTGGTGATTAAATTAATTGGAAATTAGTTAAATTTATTATCTAATAAATCTTGTGTATGGATGGTTGAATGATTTTGGATGATTTGGATAGTCGTTGTCTCTGATGAGCGATTGAGATGTGTTGTGATATGAATGGGTTGAACTGTGATAATATGGGTTATCTATCTGAGTTAAATTGTTGTGTGGTATGATATCCTGAATATGAATTGAATTATTTTAAAACTTAACAAATTGGGTTAGGGATGATATTGGATTCGAAGAGACCGTGGTTGGGTATCAGTAATATCCGAAACCACTTTGATTAGTAAAATAAATTCTTTTTAAATTGGATACGTGAAATTATACAGGCTGGTATGGAATGAATTGCGTAACATGGGCATTTAACCTAAAATTGTTGGGTGTGATAAATGATTGACTATAAGAACTCGTATAGTGTACGAGTTACTCTGATATTCACATATGTTATAGCTTGGTATTTCATAATATATAGGTATACTCACGTTGGTTTCCAGCCTAACCCGGGTGTTACTTTGATGTAATGCTCAGGTCAGACCGAGTATTACAGATTTTCAGGTAAAGACGTTCTGGAGCTCAAGAGGCGAGCTGGATGACAGGAACGTATAGAGCGTATTCCACTGTGATATATTGTAATTTATCTGGGACATGTTGATTTTAACTGTCCAGGGTTTTGTGTAAATATTGTAACTCTGATGTGTTGATATAAATTAATTGATACAGTTTTCCTTTGTATAATTGCTATTTTATTTGATATTATATTTCGATCTGCTGCGAATGTGAGAATCTTTGCTTTTGTGTTTCTATTTCTTCTTCTTCTATCTCTTTTCTTCTTTTCCTAACTATCTGAAATTTTTGGGATCGAACATTTTGGGAGTTACAGGGTTTTCGGTGATGCTCGCTGTGGCTGGTGAGAAGAGTATTGGAAGAAGATGGGGATGTGCATGGTTTGGCTGCTGTCCAATGGTGAAGGGAAGAGTTGAGGCGGGTGACGAGGCGAGTGAGGAGGTGGTCGTGGGTTTTGGTGGTTGACATGGTAGGGTTTGCTCGGAGAAAGAGGGGGGATATCAAGGTCGACGAGCACAACAAATTTCACAGAAAAATCAAGAGGAGCCGGTAAACTTTTTTCTTATTCTCAAATGCATATTAAAAGTAGGGAAGAGAGACAGGAAATAGAAGGATGAACCGGAATATACTAACGTTGGAAAATAAAAAGTCGTTGAATTCTAGAATTTATTAATAGCGAGTGGCTATTTGGTCTACACAATAGACAATGGGAAGACACAAGAACAAAAGGTTAGAAACGATTACCAGTACGACTACCGTTCGTCGGTTTCAGCGCGTACCGGACACCGAAACACCCAAACAAATATACTATGGAGATCAGCACAACAAGATGAACAAAATGGTACACATATATCAGTGATATGATTATCCTATCAAAATTCAATTTTCTGTTACCAAAGTGTTGCTAAAACGCTGAAAATAAGATAAACGGAGCTAGAGCATTCCAAATTTGACAAAATAGATTATGACGTCTCATTCATAAAATAGTATACATTTTTATTATGTAAAAATATTCAGATTTTGAAAATATTTTATTTTCGTCAATTTAACTGATTTAAATTGAAATTGAAATTACACAACAAAACTAGCTTCCATATTTTCCAATAAAAATTACCAATTTCTATGTTTAAACAGACGTATTCCAAATATTAAACTTCCGTAACCAAATTTTATTATTTAATTTCTAGCAAAATGTCAGTTAATTACGTTATAAAAATCGTTAAAATTTCCTGGTCGTTACACTCTTCCCCACTTAACTTTTCATCCCTGAAAAGGAACGAGAGAGGAGAATAAAACAAACCAAAGGAGAGATAGATTCAAAATTCAAAATACAATAATTAATTCAAAACCATATATATTTTCATTAGTTTTTAAACTGATTAATATTCAACAAATTTGCTTTCAAGTCATTTTATTCAATCAAATTGTATTCATATTTGATTGATTTTAATTCATTGTATTTTCATTCAATTGATTTGATTCGAATTTATTATCATTTGTTACAAAATTCTTTCAAAAACATAGCCTAGTTTGTTTTACATATTTATTTAGTCTATTATCCTTAATTAAGTTGATTTCACTTAAAAGAAATCCAATTTCAACTATCCTTATGTTCATATTTATTTATCTAAACAGCATTCTCTCTTTATTATTCAATTTATTCCACTTAACATATCTTATACATATAATAATAGTTAATGATTTAAGAATGTTGACAAAACAATAAATGAAAATCTAGTATTATCATTTCTAACACTAATTCATTTAACTATCAAATTTTCAGAAAATTATACTTTGTATATATAAAATATAAAATTATTTCATTTATCAGTTTCGAAAAAAGTATTGTGTTAGTTTGCTCTGTTCAAGAGTTTTCGAATTACCATCGATAGCGTTGGCTAGACGAATCGATCGAAACTCAAAATCAAACTTAATAACTCAAACAACACAATATAAAACATTTTATATTAATTACAATACGATCTTTCACAGGATAATTCAGGAATGGTTTTCAAAACATAAAAGAGATTCAAATTTAGATGAACCCTGGTCAAAGAAAATTATAACTACAAAGGTAGACTCGAAAGGAAGATAAAAGAATTAGATTACAAAAGTGGAAAGATGAATAGACTTGATTTATTCATGGCGACCTTAATTGGGTCAACCTAGACTTAGAATAGTCGAGAATATCGTTGACGAATATGGTGACAACTTATTAAGAACATAAAACGCGATTCCTGAGTTCAATGAAGAAGGCAGGAGCATTGGTTAATCCAAAAGGAATGACTAATAATTCGTAGAAACCATTCGTCTAGGAGGAAGGACAACTGGTTGAGCTCCAGGAATCAGATTGAGGCATAATTCAATTTCTCGCTTAAATGGGAGAGATGCGACTTCACCAAAACATTAGGATATTCCTGGATTATCAGGGTATAGTCGAGATCACTAAGCTGAGTATCGAACGAAAGGTAGAACTGCTAGAAAATCCTGAGGCAATCGACATCTGATCACAAAAGAATTTCCTTGGTCGTCTACTAGAGAGACGGTTCAAGCTTTGCAAGAAATAAAAGCATCATAACCGAGGACATAGAAATCTCAAGTGAATCAATACCTATTGTAAAAGAATTTCACCCCTTTACAAATCATACAGAGGTTGGCGAGACCGTCGATGTTATTAGTCATAACTAAAGATGAGGTTGACGGTTGAGGTTGAAGCTATGGGATGCTCCGGTATCAAAAGTACATGAACATGCAAGTCAAGGATGAACTTCACAACAAGGGATGTTCCAAAATCCCCAAAAAAATCCAAATCAAGGAGAATTCAAACCAAGGATTTCAAGGTCGAACGAAGATGATTCTATAATTAATTTGACTCATTCCAGGGTATCAATACCCTATCTCAAAAGAGCTTTTACTCCAAACGCTAAGTTTTGCCTAAACCATAGCTCTGATACGAACTGTAACGACCTGGAATTTTGAACCGTTCACATCTGCACATGTCGGACTTGAATTGCTCAAAACAACAGATTGTTAATTTATAATTGGCAAAACTTAGCATGTGTAGTAAATAAATCAATCACAAAATCACAGACACATAGCAATATAACAATAAGCAACGAAAATAGATAAATAGTAGTTCATGAAGCTGCTATATAAACAACAGAGTTTAAAGAAAAATACAACAGATATCGAATACACATAAGTTACTAATACAAATGCCAATGAAAAATCTAACAAAACAACTGGAATAAACTAAAGTAACTAGCAAGCTGAATAGACAAGGACCGATTTTCAAGCGAAGCTCCAACTCTAAAGGTAGGTTTCAAATACTACGACACTCAGTTCGACCCAAGCATAAAGGAAAAACAAAACACTCTAGTCAGGATTAACATTCTTATATCAGTAAATTTAACTCAAGTGAAATGTTCTGAAATACAAGTAACTTAAAGGATGTTTGGGATACCCATCCTCTAAGGATCCGTGGAACTATCTACTATGTAGTAATATATGCTATTATAATATGTCTATAAGTAAAGTATTAAAATAGCGTTATGGCATTACCCATATCCCATTTAACACGTTTTATATAATGTCGTAGTCTACACAGTACTATAAACTCCACTAAACCGGTAGGCTATCAGAGAGCACTCCACTGGTACGACACAAATCAAAATCATAGTGGGCTCGATAAAGTAAATGACAAGGCACGCGAGGCTATACCCTAGGTAGGATTATACCAATTTACACTTTCGGGCTAGTGGTAACACATAGCCGCAGCTACTGCCTACCTCGTACAACACTCCCAAAATAAAAGGTGCACCCAATCAAATCACAAAGTAATAGAATGGTATTGAAGAAGTGTCTCTGATCGGAGGAGCTACCTCACTTGGCCCGTCAATTGCTCCTATTTTAGTCATCTTATTTAGGTCTCGTTTCATACCTCAATACAACAATGTCGTCAAACCATCCTACTTCGTTCTCGATTCACCACCACGTACACAGTTGTTAAAGTGGTTTTCGGTATTGACAGAGAGTATGACAATATCCGATCCCGGTCTTTTTAACAACAAAACGCTAATTTCACACTGTGGTCATTTCATTTCAAATAGTTCATGCTTCATATCAAAATGTCATATTCATTTCCAGAATCGTAGCACTTTCAATATTATAACACTTTTGAAATCATAACACTTTTGAAATCATAACACTTCTTAAATCGTGAGTGATTGCTCACCTTTCGAGGCTAGAGAACGATGATGGTGAAGGAGATGACACAAACACACACACGGATACAGAAACAGTTACGACTAGCGGGACAACGACAAGCTAGGAATTGCTGCGGTAAATTCGATATTGAGGATGTAAGTCAAGATGGACTTGAGATCGATGAAACCAATATAAATAGCTATATATTTCAAAGTCAAAATTTAAACACGTATTAAAAATAAAATCTTTATAATATAAATGTGTGCGTGTGTGCGCGCGTAAATATGTATAGAAAATCAATATTAAATTTAAACATATATACCTATGTAAAAAATCAAAATCAAAATATTTCAAGATCGTTATTAATTTTAACACATATATTTAAAATATAATCTTTATATATTTCCAACCATATTTAATTTTAAACATATATAAAATAAGATATCTATTTACATATCTGAAATGCAAACCTATATATCCTTATATATATACTTACATACATATTTTATTTAAAAATCAATACTATAAAACCAATACAAACTTCATCATTATCATATCTATAAGCTCAAACCGATCATGTATAAACTCATATTTATTTATGTTTACAAACAACAAGTTTTATATTACTTACATAAACTTATGTATATAAACTAACATATCATATAACTTACTTAACTTATATACATAAACTGGCACACACACACACACACATATATATACACACACACATACACACGACATACATAGAACACCTTATATAAACTAACATATATATTAGATCTATACGTATATAATAATTTAAAATCAATATTTTATAAAACAATTATATTACCATTTAAAACTTCTCATGTATATGCATGTGCGTAACTTTATACATACATACATACATACATACATACATATATATATATAGATCTTATGCTTTATACTTCATATAACAATATACATTGTAAAACAATATATCAACTATATAAGCTAATGAAACAAATATATATTATTATATACATTATATAACAATATAATAACATATCAACAATATATACAAACAGATTTATATACTATAAAACAATATATATAAAAGCACGGAACAAACCAAAGCAGGGTGGAGGAAAGCCGAGTTAAATCTGTGGTAAGGCGGGAAACGAGCAAGAGAGAGAGGAAGGGTTATCGGGTGAAGGTGATACCAGTTGTAAGGAAAAGTAGCCTGGGCTGTGTTCGGATTTAAGTGGGGCAGCTGTTACCTTCGGTACTCGAGCAGGTTGACAACGGGATCAGGGCTGAGGAGGAGGAGGGATTCAAGGCAAAGGCTGCTCAGTGGTTATAGGTGAGGAGGCTCGACAGGCACTTGGGTTGTGTGAGTGGAAAAGGTGGCGGTGGCAAAGGAATGCAGTGGGTTTTCGGTGATGTTTGTTATGGTTGGTGAGATGAGTCTTGGAAGAAGATGGGGACGTGCATGGTTTGGCTGCTGTCCAATGGTGAAGAGAAGGGTCGAGGCGGGTGACGAGGCAAGTGAGGAGGTGGTCGTGGGTTTCGATGGTTGACGTGGTAGGGTTTGCTCGGCTAAAGAAACAAGGGGGATATCAAGGTCGACGAGCACGGCGAAATTCATAGAAAAATGGAGAGCAGCAGGTAAACTTTGGGTTATATTATATTATATTTTCTTATTCTCAGATGCATATGAAAAGTAGGGAAGAGACACTGGAAATAGAAGGACGAACCAGAATATAATAACGTTGGAAAATAAAAAGTCATTGAATTTTAGAATTTATTAATAGCTAATGGCTATTGGGCCTACACAGTGGACAATGGAAAGACACGAGAACAAAAGGTTAGAAACGATTACCGGTACGGCTACCGTTTGTCGGTTTCGCCGTGTACTGGATACCGAAACATAAAAACAAATATATTTTGGAGATCAGCACAACATGACGAATAGAATGGTACACAGATATCAGCGATACGATTATCCTATCAAATGTAGATTTTTTGTTACAAAAGTGCTGCTAAAACGCTGAAAATAAGATAAATGGAGCTAGAGCAATCAAATTTGACGAAACAGATTATGACATCTCATTTAGAAAATAGTTCACATTTTTATTATATAAAAATATTCAGATTTTGAAAATGTTTTATTTTTATCCATTGAACCGATTTAAATTCAAATTGAAATCACACAACAAAACTAGCTTCCATATTTTCCAATAAAAATTCACCGATTGTTATGTTTAAATAGACGTATTCCAAATATCAAATTTCTATAACCAAATTTTATTGTTTAATTTCTAGGAAAATTCCAGTTAATTACGTTATAAAAATCATTAAAATTTTCGAGTTTACAATGATAATTTTTATATTATTATTTGTTGTTAATTTATGGTACTCGACCAGTTTATGAATAGTTTTACCTTTTCAATACATGGGTTGGGTAGATAGTAACTTATAGAAACATTGAAACGAACACCTTGTGGATTATTTTCATAAACTATAAGGCATTCGGTGATAATGTTGGATTAAAATTTTAATTTAAGTGAAGGTTGTTTATTATAATCTAAACAAAGATACTTTGGAAATAAACACTTATGTGATAGTTATATATATAAGAAAGTGACTTATATAATAAAAATATGGAAAGGATTTGAACTGAGAATTGAGGACCTAAATCCCAGTGTTTTAGAAATTGGTTTTCTAAGATTTTGGAAAATAATGCTAGTATTATGATGTGAATATTCGAGAGTTGGTTTATGGAATTGATGTCATGGTACTTAGTACTATTTACGAAGCATTTGATGTCATTTTGAAAATGATTTTGGTTAT
The DNA here is from genome assembly GCA_030765085.1 of Allium cepa. Classification (NCBI taxonomy): domain Eukaryota; kingdom Viridiplantae; phylum Streptophyta; class Magnoliopsida; order Asparagales; family Amaryllidaceae; genus Allium; species Allium cepa. Next base: position 91,370,181 of record CM060946.1, on the reverse strand, counting down.
GTCTGAAAGGCATGGTTTGGATATACTGAACTCACTTCTTTCGCTGGAAGATTATTTTGGTGATGATAATAGCGTCATCGGCGCTTATTCTCGAGTTTCAAAGCGGGGGATGCTACAATAGCAGTTTGCTACAAAGTTGTTTTGGTAAAATAGATTCTGATTAAAATCCCAGAAGTGTGATTTGGAATACAAAAGTTATAAGTATATATATTTCAAATGATTTGAAATAAGATCAAGTGTTAAGTTCTTAAATTTTTGGTTAAGATATTTTATGGACCCTTGTCTCCTATGCATTATGGTTTGGTTATGTAGTTTGTTTGCTCTGTTGATCAGTAATTTTTATTTGTTAAAATGAAATGGAGTTCTCGATGATTTTGGATAGTCGAAACTTTGGATTTTGTATAAAAGGAAATTTGAAAATGAGTATTTTGTGAAAATATAAAGATAAGTTTATATAGCACTTAAGCTTAGAAGATGATTAAATTTAAATAAGTTTTAAACCGGTTGAATATTCATGTTGATTAAAAATGAATTGGATGTTTTTGTATATACTGTGATGATATAGTGGAATATTATATGAATATGAACTTAAGTTATTTAATGTTTAATAACTTAAAGTAAATTTTATGAAATAATTCAAGTTATTTTAGTATTAAACGAGAAATACTATAAGTGATAAACGAATGTGAAATAAAATGAAAAGAAATTGGTGTAGTTAAGAAACCAATTAGAATAGAGAGTGTAAGTTGTATGTAGATCATTTTATTCACTTGGTAGTTCCTGAACTAGGATTCGATTACACGATTTTGAGGAGATTCACACTGGTTTGAGTTGGGATTTTTCACTCGATTCTCGATAGCAAACACTTGATATGGATTTTTAATATAATTCTGAAGTTTTCTATCATAATATATAGCCATTCAAGGAGAACAGAGGTTTCTAATCAAGGAATCGGATCGATGTTCGCACCAGAGAGGTCAAGTGAGATATACTAGTTCGAAAGTGAAATTTATGTGATCGAACTAGTGATTGGATTTGATATTGCGTATGGAGGATATATGTATGTCGTATGGGCTTAAAAAATAGTTGTGTGCTATGTATGTTGGCTTGTGGAGATTTTGGGGAATAACTCTTCGAATTGCTTGGGGTAGCATGAGTGGTCGACGACTGGGTAATGCCTAGGGCTATTGAGCATAAGGGAATGCCTTATGGATTGGTTGTCATTCTTGTATGACGAGAGGTTTCTGAACCTGGGCAAACCATGAGTTTTGGTTGCTAGTGATTGCAGTACCATATAGTATTATTATTTGATTGTTCCTATGGTTGCCAGTGATTAAGATACCATTAGGTATTGATCTGTAATTGTCACTCTGTTGCATGTGTTGGAATTTTGAGGGGGAAATTTTTATAATGGGAAGAATCTAACGAACCGGATTTTAGAACGATTTATAATTAAATATTAGAATTATTTAAATCTTTAAATCTTGATTTATTGTGAATAATAATGATTTCAAAAGCTTAATTAAATTCTATTTATAAGAATAAAGATAGTAAGCTTTTAATTTGGAATTAAAAGTGATTAAAACCATTTTAAAAATAATTTGTTTTAATTAACGTGTGAAATTATCATTCCGGGACACTATCTTTGATTTTGATGAAACTAGTGCCATTGGATCCAGAATAATGCATTGTTATGCGCTGTTAGATTTCGTGACGATCGTACGTACTGTGTTGTCGTGCGAGCTCGAAATGCATAGAAATTAATTCCAGGAATTAAAATATCTTATAACTTGATTGGAGAAACTAACTTCTGTATATGATGGAATTTGGTCGCGATACTTGTTTCATTGTGTTTGGAATTGGGGTAATTAGCTAGGAACGCCAGTGAGCATGCCTCATTTGAAGTTCAGGATTTTGAAGGGTGAATGGTACAGAGATTTTTCTGTAAAAGGGCCTCGCTTTTCTTTCATTTCTAGAAACTAAAATGCTAAACCTAAACTAGCTTCTCCATCCAATGGCCAAGGATCATCGACGCCACTAGATGTCGATCTAGGCTTGGGTGTCAACTAGAAAATGGTGTAGGATGGTGTAATGTAGCAGACGAACGGTCATATTATGGTGGGTCGAGGCGGGGCAACGTATTTGGAGATAAACGGCAGCGGCTATGGTTGACTTTTGTAGTGTCAATGTTGGTCGATAGCTTACACCCGTGAATCAAAGTGGTAGAGGTTGGCGTGGGTTACATGCTACTGGATTTTGTCTGTTTATGGACGTCAACGGCGGTGGGAAATAAAAAGTGAAAGGCGTGGTTCCTCGAGCTCGATCTCAAGCTATGGTCATCGTGGGGTGGTGGGACTAGTGTCGTTTAGTTTACGGAGGGTTAGGGTGTTCGAAGGCGACGATGCGACGACGGCTAATGCAACAAGGCAGCGACAGTGATTGATGAAAGTCGCAACATGAGTATGGGTTCATGCGGCCTTGGTTATAGAGAAGGTAACTAAAGTTTAACTAAGTTAATTAGGTTAATTATTAATTTAATTAATCATGTGATGTTTACTAATTCATATACTGTTCATATGAGGTCGGATTTGAACGCGATCAGTTACGTTGCGCTTGTATTGATGATATCTATGCATTGGAGTAGGATTTGTCAAGATTGGAGCTAGTGGGAATTTTGGTCAAAATCGAACGACCATACATTTTAGGCTATTTGGAAACAGGAAAGCATTGGCCAGAACTTGGGTGATTTGACTCACCAGTTGATTGTACAACTATTGTGTAGATAATTGTTGTTGTACTAAAAATATAAACTGTATAATAAACAATACAAATTATTACTTTTGGACCCTGTCTTATTTTGTAAAACAAGTGATAATAGTATTATGGAGCATAATCTCTATTTGATTATCTACAACAGTATCGTGGCCCAATCTATTTATTTACATGTTTGATATTGCTTTCTGAAAAGTGATAGTACATTATAAGTGTTTTAAGCGGTATAGTAGTTATAAACGTGATTTGCAATCCCTAATATTTGACATATGTTAAATTACATAAACTACGGATATTGTGAAAATATATATGCATATATCTTGGGTTGTTTCACACATGTTTTGGTGTGTTTAACATAAAGGAATTGCTTTGAATATTTGTGGAAATTGGAATTGGAAGTTGAGAATGTTGGAAGTGAAATAGTCGCTATGGATGCACTTTGAAATTGCTATAATCGGCAATTTTAAAGTTAACTTTGGAAGACATCCTAGGCTTCTTCATATTTTTAATAAGTACTGCTAACGTGCTTATTATCGGGAAAATACAAGGTTTAAATTTAATTCTGAAAATCATTTATGGATTTATAAATTGATGGTTTTAAATTATAAAACGGGTTTTTTAATGGGTTTTAAATAAAGGTTTTAAAATATGTACAAGTATTTTTAAAAGTATATTTTTAGTATATATACGTTTTTAGAAGTTATTGATTTATTTAATAAATAAAAGGATTTTATATTATAATATTTTACAAATGGTTTATAGTATTTTATTTAATATCTCTGTTTTATAAATATATTAGTGTATGTAAATATCTATCTTTTTAACGGTATTTCAGTATATTTAAAAGTATTTAAAAAACGTAGTTTAATATTATGTAAAAGGATTTAAAAGAATTTTTTAGATTATAACACTTATGTTATAATGGGTTGTTTTATAAATTTATTAAAAAGTATATTACATTGCTTAACAAGTGAAGCTATACTTTAAACTTTAAATGGATATTTTAAAGTAAATGGCAGGTATAAAAGTGATTTTGGGTTTATAGTAACGGTGTTTGTGCAACATTTGTTTTAACCATTTAACTATACTTTCTAAAATTAATTGAATCTTTAAAATGGGTTTTTAAAGATAAAGGAATAATGGAATGGTTTTGGGCTTTGTCGTAAACAATGTTTTAGTAACATTTGTTTTTAAACCCTTGGATAATATTTTTAAGTGGTAAAATATTGTTAAATGAGTTTGGAAAATACTTAGATCTTTAATAATGGAATTTTAAAGAGAATAACAAGTATGAATTGGTTTTGGGTTTGTTATGGCAATGTGTTGGTAAATTCGCCTTTAACCCGCTTTGATTATACTTACGGAAGTAAATCAATTTTTAAAAAGAATGTTGTAAAGAGAATCATAAATGAAATGGTTTTGGGTTTGTAGTGATAACGTTTGAGCAACATTTTTCATAAGCCCTTCGAAATTGATTTGTGAATATACTTATATGGTTAAGATAAGTATATGAATACTTTTGAGAAGTTTTGAAATGTGTTGGAAATGAATAGTAATGTTTTAATTAAATGGTATAATTAAAAAATGGAGTTTCATTTATAAGGAATTTTATTAAGTAAAAAGGAGTTTTAGTAATTAAAGAGGTTTTTAATTAAGAAAGGAAGATTAATTATAAAAGGATTGAAAGTCGTTTATATGACTTAATCGTGCATGTTTGTTTTGATCGTGCTTTGTGTGTTACTTTTTTATCGATAGTATACGGAAACTAGTTTCCCATACGTGATTATTCTCATTGTTATTTGATGTGACCAATGATACTCTGAAAATATCTAGAAGAAACGTGAAAATTATATAGTACAGTTAACTTCAGTGATATCATGTTGTACTTATAAACTCATTTTGCTCTTCTAGGACAAATGATAAGGAAATTTGTTTGCTTAAATGGTTAGGAGGTAATCTCTGATCTTATGTATTGTTTGTTTACTTCCCACAGAACCAGCGTTGAGAATCCCAAGATATCAATCGATTAGTTTTGGAGCAACCAGTAAGCGGAGGAGTGTACTTATATGAGATGACTTGAAACCGCAACCATTCCAAAACCATTTACATTTTCTATGCTTTGGAAGAGGTTCATGATTAGTTTGTAATTGCTCCATGATGGCTTCGTGATGGGTTCGTGATGCTGGAATCTATGTGAAGATTCGAGATCTATTTGAGATGCTCGAACACATGTAGTTGTTCGTGATCCGTTCAGGATGTAGGAATCTATATATGATTCCAAGACCCATTGAGGTATGGGAACCCATGTGTGATTCTATGATCTATGGAGGAATCCATGTGTGGTTCCAAGATCCGTTGAAATATAGGAATCCATGTGTAGTTCTATGATCTATTTGAGTTGGAGCTTGTATGAAAGATCTATTCGAGTGTGGCTCATGTGTTGGGATGTTGAACGCAACTTCACCATCGGTAATGATAGAACCCAGAGATAGGAGACATAGGTTATGGAGTTTACCTAACTTAAAAGGTGCAGGCACTCCAGTCTAGTGTTACTTACGGATATGCATGCAGGAGTGATGTGATCCGGTGCCACATGTTCGGGCATGGACCGGCTATGTTTTGCTTTAGTATATTTGAGATATACGATGCTTGGAAGGATTCTCCAATCTTTCTGCTGTAGTTGAGATTGGCTTTCCTGAAAAGATCTATATGGAAATCCTATACAAATAGCGAATGCACCTTAGCGGTTATAAGTATACACACCATTGTTGTGATGTATACTCACTTGCATCGCAGCTATGTGATTATTTATATTTCACACCTTGGACATTACTATATTATCACTGGGTTTATAATAAAAATGGTTTGGTTATCGTAAGGTAAAAGCCCGTCCGTGTTTATTGGGGGTCGGTCGTACGAGATACCCTTATTTTGAAAGATTTTAAGATATAGTAAATTTATATGATTTGAGTTTCTCACGTTGGTCTACCAGACTAATCCTAATGTTATTTTCTTAATGCTCAGGTTAGCTCGTGTATGTTTGCAAATTTAGTTGTTGTTCATTAGAGCTATTGGAGAGGAACTGGATGATTTTTCGCTATATTTTATTTCCGTTGCATTACTTAACTTGTTTCCATCATCATTTGTGAGGACAGGATGTTATGACTGTCCAGGCTGGTGATAGGTTAGTTTTCTCTGATTGAGGTATGTATATTAAAGTTTTCTTTTTGATAAAGACCTTTTGAGATATTATATATTATCGTTCCACATGTGATACTATGTTATTCTTTCTTGTTCTATTTTTTTATTTTTTTATTTTACCGTAACAATTCTTCTTTCTGGCACTTAGATGCTCGACATATGGATACCATGGATGTATTAGTGTTGATACATAGGGGTCGAAAAGGCGGATCCTTACATTCGTTATTTATAAAATATGAGTTAAAATTACGTTTTAACTCATATTTCTTCAATTTCATTTCAATTTGTATGTTTTAGTTAGTTTAAAATTTGTTTCTCTATTATTTATTCAAATTATGAAAGTACGACCAATTTATAGATTTTTGTATGGTACAAAGTCTAATTTCATTTCTATATGTGTAACTTTGATACGCTTTCTTATTGATATATCTAATTAACTCAAAGTTGAAGTTTGAGTGAGTACAATAAAAAAATAGCCGATTTTTAATAATCACAATATGTTATAAAACCTTAAGTTTTGATAAATCATTTTTATGAGTATATGCCTATCTATTTTGTTAAAGAAATATATTTTAATATTCTCTAGAAGAGATAATCCATATGACATATTAGTTATGTTTATGAATGGGTGAATATATATTTATCTCTTGAATAAATGTTTTAAAATTTTATTTATATTTATATTGCAAAGCCAACATCCTAGAAGATATGTCATAGAAATTTATTATTATTTTTGTTAAATTACGATTCCTTAAAAAGTAATGCTATGTCCGCTAAAAAATATCATATAAAACTTGATAAGTGGTGACAATAATTTACCTCCATTAAAGATATTATATAGCAATATTGCACTCCATATTGCTTTATTTCTCATATCTAAATTTTTTTAGTACACCTAATTTTACTGCTAATTTAGAATTTAATAAGCCATTTTAGAATAAGTAATAGTAAACATGTCTAGAAGAGATATTTTATGCCACTCTGAAAGTAGTAATTATGTAATTTATATAGAAATGGATATTGTATATTAATATGACATTCTAAAAGTAGTGCATATAAAGTATCTATAGAAGAGATATATGGCACTTCAGAAGTGGTGATAGTAAAATATCTTTAGAAGAGATATATAAAATGTCCCTAAAAGAGAAAATATGTATTATTATAGTACTCCACAAGTAGATTGTTGACATAATAATTGTTAGGGAAGTATTTCATCTTCACCACACTCAACTAGATCATGAAGAAATCTTAGACGCCAATTTGCTTCAATGATTTTGAATCAACGGATTTAAGCCGCGTTAAATTTGTCTTGGAGAAGCAGCCATGTCGCTGGATGCTTACATAACCTTGTAGCCGTACTTCAACTGTTTGTTGAAATGTCGAAGTGATTTTTGTAAATAAATGGAAATCAAAATCACATAGCAGAACAATAAATGACATAAATTTTTTTGTGGTTCGAATTATAGTCAATCCTACGTCCATGGGATAATCCACTAGATATTTGTCCTTTTGATACAAATTATAATGGCCCAGTGGCATACAATATTTTGGACTTTCCTTATTTCTGGAAAAAAGAAGATCCCTCTTTCTTCGTCCTCTAGTGTTTCCATTTACAATATAAAAAGTGCATTCCTGGTTGTTGTGATCATCTTTGACTTTTCTCTTCAATCTCCGCCTTCATATTTTGCCACTTGTCATTCATCTACAATGCCTATTCGTTGTGCCTAGATTGATAATGTGTTTTTGATGGGAAATCATGACTTTGGGGAGATCTTAGACTTTCGAAGTAGGATGCCTGAAAATTGGGGTGGGAAGCCCAAGTTTGTATGGGTCGGTCTCCTCTCTCTTAGAATGGCAAATGTCTTGAGAGGAATGGTAGGAGACCACCCTATAGGTTCGCTATGCTGTCGATGCATATGAAGAGGTGTAGTGGTGAATATTTCCTAATGTTCAGGTCCCACTACCTTACCGGAACTTTTTCATTCTATGCTTGACCAAATAAAACGTGTCTGTTCAGAATCGAGTAGCATTTTCTCATTCTGCTTTGAGGGTTGACTTGGCCTATGCTGGAACATGCCTGAGGCTATTCATGATTTAACTCGCCCTCTGAGCAAGTATGATTTGACTACTAATGAGGGAGAAGGAACTTCACACCTGTCATTTTCCTGTAAGTTTGGTTCTACGTTGAGGGATATTCCTAGTGGCCTTGTATACAGCCCCTTTGAAGTTCTTTTGGCTCTGTGTGACACTGTTTAGATTGCCCTCGGTATGTGCTGGAGCAGACCCGTTCCTACAGGCGTTGATAAAATGTGTGCTTTAGAAGTTTGGTTACCTTAGCACATCTGGTACTACTTCTTACACCTTGGTTCACTTTATGTCTTAGATTTTGGATATGGCCACTATGGCCTACCCTTGTTTCCTGATGTGTGCAATATTTTTATTTTTCCACGGTCTCTTGGTTGCGAGGCTCGGGTCGAGATTGATGTTGTGACTTCAAACAAGTTCCCTATTCAATGCAAACTTATTTGATTCTCTTTCATTTTCTTTTCCTCCAATCTTCTTGACACGAGGGTAGCTTCCCTATTTTATATTTTGCCCAATTTCCTTTTGTTGCAGTTCATGGTAAGAATGGGTGTAACACTTGCCCTTAAGTTTGTGACGACTGTAGGTCGGGATAGACTTGTTGTCTTAAATACCCAGTCTATGCGTCTAATCAAAACTGTCTAATCTATCTCTTTAGCACTGGGAAAAAGTCTATTCAGCTATACTCGCATTTAATGCTCTTGTATACATGTCATTCCATTACTGGGCCATCTTCAAATAGTTACCTAATCTGGCTATTCATTTTTCAAGGCGGATTTTTATCAATCTTTGCACTCAATACTTCATAAAATCTTTGATCACTTCAATTATGTGGCCTTTATTAAGATTAAGGTACATACATTCTTTCTTCATCTTCCTCAAACTTTCTTTTGTCTTTTTATATCATTTTATTTGAAAGGAACTGCTATTAGGCTAGTTTCTAAATTTGGGGATATTTTGGTGGATTGACCATAAGAGAAATTATGTCGATCCTTCCAAATATATCTTAGGCAGTTTGGGTTTTCTATCTATGCGTTTATGGTTCCAGAGTTTCAAGAATGCATTAAAACACTGCCGAAGGGATACTTCCAAATATATCCACTATGGGTTGTATCTTCCTATGCGTTTGATTATCCGTCAATGGCATGCTACAATACATGTTGCTCTAGTTTAACTTTCCCCTCATTTATATATCATTTTCATAGCTACCTTTGTTCTTTATGCTGAAAATGGCATCAATCTCACTAGTAAGGAACTTTGGTTTCTTTTTGAAATTAGGAAGAATCCTGTAAAGGGAGGCGATGGCTTCTTTTATATCCAATCTAGAGAATCGATTTTTCCTGATGTCCTAAGTAGGACTGGAAAATGGGCCGAATTATATTTCTTTATTTCAAATTTTGACAAATTTCCTTCTTTCACTTGTCATCATTCTATTTATACCATCTCTTCAGAGAAAAATGAGCAGTTGTCTAATTCTCATAGGTAACAGATATTTGGATTAGCAGAAAAGGATAGAAAAATAAATAAATTTTTTCAATTAACCGAAGATGACTGAGCATCGTTTACTGCATCGTCATCATACACTCTCTCGTAGCATATTTAAGCTAGCTTCTTCCTCCATTGAATTCAAGGGTATCAATTGCATGTAATAGATTTTGGAAATTGTCATATCTATGAGTTTTAATTTTATTATCTTTCTTCTTATGTAGATACTATGGACGCCGAGGCTGCTGCTAAACTTCATGCTTCCTTGACGTGGACGAAGAAGAGGAAAAACTCGAAGAGGAAAACTAAGGGATTCGATGATTCTCTCATTACTTTGAAAAGATTAAATGATTGTTCTTCTGCTTCAAATATTCCACCCCTTCCGGACGTAGAGAATCTTCCCCCTCTAATTTCCACATCTATAAGACCGACTGCTTCTTCCTTGCCTAGCGGTCCTGCCCCCAATGCGGGGGGATTGACCACATTTGGAGTTTCCATCTTTTCTTTAATAGAGACAATAGAAAGAACTACACAAGTTCCCTCTCTTTTGTACTCTGGCTTTTGAGATGTCTCCTTCTGTTATCCTATCTGAATTGAGAAGCTCTGGTCTTATGTGAGTGATCATATTTTCTCCATTTTTCTTCTTTAAGTTTCTTTTATACTTATATTATTCATACCTCACTTTCTTGTGGACCACGACTTTGATGGCGAAGGCACGTGAGACGGAATGTGCCCAAACCTTGCTTTTGAGTCGAATGGCCAAACTTGAAGCTGACCTTGGTTTAGCTAATATTGAGAAGGCCACACAGGATTTTTCTAGGGCCAAGGCCAAAGAAGAGGTTAAGGTGCTTCAAGAGAAGGTCATGATGGTTGAGAAAGATGCCAAAGTTGTTGAGGATGCTCAGGTTTCTAAAGCACATGAGTTGAAGGAGAAGGATGAGTCACTTAACAAGGTTGGGATGGAATTAAAGGTAGTAAAGGAATAATTATCCCAATCGAAGAAAGAACTTGACACGGTCATTGCTAATGTGACCTATGGTTTTTGTGCTTCATCCAAGTATAATTTTTGGGTAGATGTCAAGCCTGATTTCTTGGAGGTTCACTCTATGGCTGCTTCAATTTTTGAGTATTTCTAGGGTATGTTGAAGGAAGAAGAGGTTGAGCAAAATGTTGACCCAAACTGTTCCAGACGCCTTTTTGAGGAGGACACTATTGAAGTTGATAGAGGTCGGGGGAACTTGCAATCTATGGATAAGGTCGCAACATCTACAAGCAAGGTTAATCCACATTCTTCCATAGAATTAGATGACTAATCCCGAATTTCTTCTGTCTGCTCTTGTATTAAGACTTTGGAGTTCGTTCCAATGTTCGTAGTGAAATATAGTACTCGTTATATTCTTCTTGCGAATAATCGCGTTTTCTTCATTATTTTGTTTAGCATTCTGAAAAGAATGTGTTCCTAAAACTATTGAGGAGATTGAGGGAAGGTTTGGAAAAAAAACTTTAGACCGTCTTGGATTAAGTGAAGCGGCTATGTGCAAGCGCGAAAAAGAGGTAGACGAAATGTTCACAGAGCTTAAGGATAAGATACAAGGATTATTATCCCAAATTGACCAATTAGTTTGGGAGAAAGAGGCTCTTAGTGATTTTATGTTATGCCTATGGCGATATACGTTAGAACATGGTTCATTTCTACTTGATAGTCCTTACCTAGATTGGTTTAAGCTTAAGCTTAGAACTTTGATTAACGCATGACCTTTCCATGTCTTTTTTAATTTACATATGATTTTCAAGTCTGTGGACAAGTAGAGATGACGGAAAAGTAATGGATGTTTTAGTGTTGAAACTTAGTCTGTTATGATTATGTAACTAAATTGTATTCGAATAGTGATTTGAATTGGTTCTTTTTGTGTTATGTTCAACACTAATTGTGTTTTTTGCTAGGATGTTTCTGAAGATGAAGTTACCCGATTCAGATATGAAATTGAGAGGCTAGAAATAGTCCTAAATCTTAATCATGAAGAGCTTTCAAATGCCAAGAGCGTGCTCGAATGTTAGCATGATTATAATAGGAGACTGCCCTTATGATTAGGGGACGCTACATCAGAGTTGGAAGGGATAAAGCAAACCATAAATTTTGTTGAAGACCTCTATGGTATTGTTTATAGATTAAAGATTGCACAATACAAGAAACAAGTAGAGGACATGTCTGTAGAGATTGCTAGATTTTTTAGTGAGCAAGAGGCTACATAGTATGGAAGTATGATTCTGGTGCCCCACTTGGCTACCACTTCTATTCCTCCTACGGGTTCTAAATCTTCTTATTTTTGTGATGATGGATGGAAGATTATTGCTAGCTGACTATATGGTGATTTTTCAGATGAGAATAGGAAAATAAAGTCTTAGTTAATTGAGATCCTAAATGATGCCAGGAGAAGGGCGGTAATAAAGTTGTGTGAGCTTGAGGACTCATTGCAAGTTTCTCAAAATAGGAGTGCGTCTTACTCGAATAAGCTTGAGAAAGAGAAAGTTAAAACCAAGAGGGCTGAGGCGTTACTACAATGGTCTCGAGACGTCCTAGACTTCTTCTACCCAACATTGGACCAATGTTTTCTTGTTGACAAGGAGGACATTGAAGTGTTAATTGGCCAACCTATGGATCATTAGCAAGGGGCACGCTATGACCCTCGTCTGACATTTGTTGTTAGCATGACCCTACCTCTTCCTCGTGCTCCTCTGGTGTCATTTTAATGCTTAACCACTATTGACTTAGGATAAGATTAATATTTTTTGCAACCTGACAATGTTTTTTCTTCATGATATAGAAGTTTGTTGACTAAATTTTCTTTACAAAAATTGCAAAATTCTGTTGGTTTTATTTTGCTTATTTATATTACAATTTATTTCTGATATGTATGGACTTATTTAACCATTTTTTCAGGTTGTCTTGTCTCAATTAGGGTTCAGAGGTAACCGCTCTCCCAAAGAAGTTAAATTCATCTCTGCTTAGAGTAGCATAACTAGAAGCCTATTAAAGAATATTGAGAGGATATACGGGGCTTTATATAAGGATGAAATCAAAAAGCTAAAGAGAAGGATCATAGAGATGGACAAAGAGATTGTATTGCGCATAAGCATAGAAAACGATCCTCTAACGATATCGGCTACCTACACCTCCCTCGGGTCGGATGCAATTCCTATGCTCCTGTTTGGAGCTGATCTGAACGAGATCCTTAAATGGAAGAACAATGTGAAGAATTGTTATGAGGTCAAAATTAAAGAATTGGATAATTATTATAAGAGAGAACTGGGGACACCAAATACTCGGGTTTCACCATCCAAATCTAACGAGGATGAGTTCTTTGGTCCTTTCACCAGGGATGTCGAAAAGACAAGAGAGCAACTCTTAGGCAAAATTGAGAGGTCCAGGAAAGTGATTATAAGGCGAGCGGATGCCTTAGAAAACAAAATATATAATTTAGAGTGCGAGGCCCGATAAGATTCTATGCAGCTTCTCAAGGTGAATGGATAGGGCATCTCTTCTGGAAGAGCTTCATAAAGAGAAAGTGAAGATAAAAATAGCAGAAATTGGTCGACAACGTGCAATTGACGTTTTTAAGTGTTTCTGGCCTAGACTTGATTTGTCCTTATATAATTGGGCTGATTATGAGTATAGGTCCTCAGACTATGAAAATGTCTTGGTTGTTGCTAATTATGATCCCCGCGTTTCGTATTACGGCTCTAGTTATGGTAGGGCTACCCATACTCAATCACGAGTTGTGGTTACTGAGTTGAAAAATTGATTTTCTACATTTCGTTTAGTAGATGGTTTTTCTAAGCTCGCAACATCATATTTCCTTAGATCGTAACGACATTGAATGGTTGTGCCCAATTTGTTTTCCAGGTATGGACTAGATTCGTAGTTTAATTTTTTATTAAGGAGAGTTATTTTTGTAATATGACATAGATTATAACCTTTTCTAGATTACATGCGGGTTTGTAAAAATAGATAACGTTATTTTTGGTAGGCATATAAGATTCATAACTAAGTGTTGATAACCCAGTTTTCTGATATATACCCGGTAAGCTTTAAGCAGCGTCTGGATTCATACCTACCTGATAGCTTTTTGGTACATTCTCTGTATTGTGCTTTCTTTCCATGCTTAGGGTAAGCTCTTGAAGTACATATGCTTCCCGGTCGTGACCTTATAGGCCATGGACTTTTCCTGTATATTGACGTGATCCGATCCTTTATCTGGGTGTAGCATCCTACGTAGGCCTGACCATGTCTGCAATATGACCAACCCTCTTGTTTGAGGTCATAATACTCCCTTCGGTCTAATTGTAGGTAGAATATGACTTGCCCCCTGTTTGGAGGCGTAATGTCCTTAGCCGTATATCGGGTGTAATCCACCCTTGTGTTTGGAGAGGCAAAATGCCCTTAGCTGCATGCTTGGTACGACCTGCCCACTTATTCGAGGGCGTACTGCCATACATATGTTGAACCACACTCTTCTCTAGCATTACCTTTCTCATTTGTAAGATTATTGTTGTTGTTCATAGATGGCATCATACTTTAAAACAATGGCGGCGAGCTATTAAGAGCAATTTGTTCATGCGTTTGGCATGGTACTCCCCGCATTTGGGGGAGAACTAAAGAGGATTTGACTAAGAAGTCAAGTCATGTATATACAATCCTTATCAGATGCGCATGGTTTTTTATACTAGTTCTGGCTGTCTGATTTCCATACGTCCCTTGTGGTATGTCTGGATTAACTAACATACAAGTTTATTATACTGCTTCAGGCAGTCCAATATCCGTATGACCGGTCTTTCTATGTTGTTGTTATTGGAATATTCATATTAGGCCGGGGCAGTTTAACATCTCGTCCGGTGTAGTATTTTAGCTGAAAAGCAGATTCGTGTTGATGCAAGTCCAAGTGTGTAGGGTCGGTATCACCATTCTCATTGTTGAGATTGTCGTTTTTTTACTAGTGACCTTGCTTTAAGCTTAATCATCGAATATTGGTTATGAACTATGAAGGTGTATTTAAAATTTTCAAACGAAAATAATACAAATTTTCTTATACTGGTTCGGGCTGTCTTTATCCCTACAACTGGTTTAGTACAACATTATACATACATTATATATATACACACACACACATTTGTTATTATGAGCCACTCTGGGTGAACTCTGGTGTCCTCAGTGCGGCTCTCACCTGAAATCTTCGACTCGTTTTAAAACTCAATCACCTTTGCATGTCGTTTGGGCTGGACAATAATTGATTTGAAGTCCTAGCAAATGAGTTCTTTATTCTTTGGGAAGGAATTGCAGATACTTCCATCGACCTGATTGCAGTAGCATTCTTCCAGATCCTTCAATTCCTTATCAGAGTTGTTGACAATACCAGCACATCACCATAAATTTGGGCGATCATTAGTTGGTTATGGAGGAGGACCGGAGGAAATGGAGGCGGTGATTAAGAAAGTTGAATAGCTTAAATGCGCTGGTATCCTGCTGCAATCATGTTTATTCCTTCCTTGTAGTTGAAGATTGATTGAGTCAGTCTAGCAAGTAGTTTATGGATGGTCTCGCCATTCTTATTTTCAAGAGTGCCATAATCATTTATCTACTGCATGAACCATGTAGCAGTTAAGCAAAGGCATTGAGCTGTAGATGATAGAGAAATGAAAGTTGGAATTGGAGGTTTGCTAGAGATTCAGGAAAGACAAATGGAGGTTTGAGGCCCTCATTCTAGTGCTAAAGATGTTAGTGAATTATTTCGTCTTCACCACACTCAACTAGATCATGATGAAATCTTATATGATAATTGACTTCCATGATTTTGAATCAACGAATTTAAGCTGCATTAAATCTGCCTTAGAGAAGCGGCCATGTCGCTGGATGCTTACATAGCATTATAGTTGCACTTCAAATGTTTGCTGAAATGTCAAAGTGATTTTTTGTAAATAAATGGCAATCAATATCATAAAGCAAAACAATAAAAATAAAGGACACAAATTTTTTTACGTGGTTCGGATTACAATCAATCCTACATTAGTGCTATAATCCACTATATATTTGTCGTTTTGATACAAATTATAACGGCTTAGTGGCATAAAATATTTTAGATTTTCCTTATTTTAGGAAGAAGAAAAAGCTTGAAAAAAGAAGATCCCCCTTTCTTCATCCTCTACTATTTCTTTTTATAGTATGAAAAGTGCATTGCTAGTTGTTCCGATTGTCTTTGATCTTTTCTATTCAATCTCCACCCTTTGATTTTTTCACTTATTATTCATATACAACACCTATTCATTGTGCCTGAATTGATGATGGGTTTTTGGCAGGAAATTGTGACTTTTGACAGGATCAAGGAAATTTGAAGCGGATGCCTAAAAAATTTGGGCGGGAAGCCCAAGTCTGTATGGGTCGGTTTCCTCTCTCTCGGACTGGAAAATGTCTTGAGAGGAATGGTGGGAGAACACCCTGTAGCTTCGCCACGTTGTTAATGTGTATGAAGAGGTGTAGTGGTGAAAATTGCCTAGTGTTTAGATCGCACTACCTTATTGATACTTTTGCTATCTTTGCTTGATTTAATAATGTGTCTGGTCGGAATGGAGTATCATTTTCTCATTCTACTTTGAGGGTTAACTTAGCCTATGCCTAGAGCATGCCTTAGGTTGTTCGTGATTCGAGCCGCCCTCTTAGGAAGTATGCTTTGACCGCTGATAAGGGAAAAGGAACTTCACACCAGTCCTTTCTCTGTAAGTTTGTTTCTATGTTGAGGCATATTCTGAGTAGCCCTGTATATAGCCCCTTTGGAGTGCTTTTGGCTTCGTATGTCACTATCTAGGTTACCCTCGGTATGTGTTAGAGTAGACCTATTCCTGTAGGCATTGGCAAAATGCGAGCTTTGGAAGTTTGGTTACATTAGTACTCTGGTACCGCTTCACATGCCTCGGTTCACTTTATGTCTTTGATTTTGGATATAGCCATTGTGGCCTGCCTTTGTTTCCTGATGTGTGTAGTATTTATCTTTTGTTGTTGTCCCTTGGCTATGAGGCTTAGGTCAGGATAGGTATTATGACTTAAAACCGGTTCCCTGTTCTATAGGAACTTAATTAGTTCACTTGCATTTTCTTTTCCTCTGATCTTCTTAACACGAGGGTGGGTTCCCTGATCTTATGTTTTCCCTCATTTTCCTTTATTGCAGTTCGTGGTAAGAATGGGTGTAACAGTAATTTTACTATTACACACCAAAGTGGTGTTTACAAAATATCCCTGAAGAGATATTATGTCCTGGTATAGCACTATAAAAGAATTGTCTATGGAATATTTTCAAATTTGATATTGCACTTCAAAAAAAAGGTGTGGCAATAAATAACCCAAAGAATTTGCAAATAAAAATAGAAATAGCAGCAATGCATAAAAAATACATTTACAAAATTCAATCTATCATTGTTACGGACCCATAGCTCCATTAGACAAATTTAAGAGTAATAGTGACCTGTGATCTATGACTTTTCAATACTTACTATGAATATCATATGCATAACTATTCTTGAAGAAATGTCTTTATGTATTATCCTTGATAAGTCAACTTGATGTATATGTATTTTCAAACCAGGCATTTTGAACACTATTATGTAGTATTTAAATTGACATCGACTGATAAACAAAAATTAATAGTTTGGATCCTTGGAATAGTTTGTTCTTAAATCACTAACTCAAATGGAAAAGAATATGCAAATCTATGATATGCATATATAATACATCGGCACACGTATACATCTATATGTGAAAATATTTAACTAACAACCTGAAGATTGTTTGACTAAGTAGATATGAGCTCATCTTATAGATTATTCATAGATATCATTTTGTGATTTAAATCAGGATAAATGTTAAACGACCTGAAGTCATGTGTGTATTCAAATGATCTACTTAATAACTAAATTCCTCTAGTTAGCGAGATCAATGAATGAGAAAAAACTTTAGAAGTAAGCAATATTACTCAAACACTATTAACCCACCTTTTTCCATACTGGTTGATTTAACTAAATGGATTTTGTGATTGTCAAGGCAGGAAGCTCGGAGGGATGATTATCAGGTTCAGAAATCAGATATAAGCAGGCTATGGATGATAGTCAAGCAGAGTCAGATGAATGGCATCCCAGAATTAGCTAAATATGGCTTGGTACTTCCTTTGGGCAGGTGATCAGATCGTAATCCTTCCCTTAGGCAGGGGATTGGATCGTAATACTTCCCCTAGGCAGGCGATCAGATCGTAATCCTTCCCGAAGGCAGGCGATCAGATCGTAATACTTCCCCTAGGTAGGCGATTGAATCGTAATCCTTCTTGTAGACAGGCGATCGGATCATAAAACTTCCCCTCGGCAGGCGATCAGATTGTAATCCTTCCCATAGGCAGCCAATCAGATCGTAATACGTCCTCTAGGCAGGCGATTAGATCGTAATCTTTCCCATAGGCAGTCTATCGGATCATAATACTTCCCACGGTTAGGAAATTGGATCGTAATCACTATGGCTATGGACCCTAAACGCAACAGTTCAAATCATCAAAGATTCATCGATATCTCCAAAAAACAATGTAGGCGACTATGCAAACAAACTTCAGAAACACGAAGCTAACATCAAGACGGACTTGTAGGAGCGACCGTAGGCTCCTACATAGCCATCTTGACTGATCGGTACCTATCGCTCACACTTGGGAGTTGGGACATGAAACTTTTCAAGTGACCTCATCTGCTCCATGTGATTCTACCTAAAAAATTTAGGAAGATATTCAGTCGTTTTCTTATATATATACAAGATCATTGGCTTAGGAAAATGGATCTTCTTCTTCCTTTTATTTCTTCTTCTCTTTGACTGTCTTATCTGTACTACACTTTGCCCTTTTTATTATTCAGATTCAAATCATTATAACTGTAATCAATAGTATAAATAAAATAAAATAAACATTTGGAGTGAACGTAGACCGGAGTATGCCAAACCATTATAAAATCTCGTGTTTGTTTACTTTTTTGCTATTTAATCTGTCATATGTGCATTTAATTCTCTGTTTTTGTGTTGGCGCCATTTTTGACGCTAAGAAATGCATTTTATCAAGAGATAAAAGAATTATTCTCCAATAACCAATATATATATATATATATATATATATGTGATGTATTTACTACTACCAACATCATAATGGATCGAAATGAGAATCCAAAGAAGATAATTTTTAAAATGGCGATGTTCATCAACAATGAGGGGGAGGATAAAGGGGATACAAGTTTATTTTGAGTATCAAGATTAAATATTTGTTAGCACACATAATTATGCAATATGTAAATTAAATAACTTTTTGATAATATCCCTAGTAAACTTACTTCAATAAAGTTGAAATCCTTGAAGGATCAAAATAGTATATATCCCATTTGAAGTATGGTAGAGAAGTCAGTTTGAAATATTTTTGGAGCAAGTAATAAAGATGCAAATAGAAGGTAAGTGTTCTTGAATAAATACCAAAGGGTCCTTTGGGAAAGACCCATGACATAATAATAAGTGACCCTAAAAGTAGTTTAGGTACCTAAAACTTGATAAATAAAGAGATCGCAATAAATTATGTTTAGAATAGAGAAGTAATCGTCATGCTAAATTTATAAATAATATGGCGCTTATGTTTGTGAATAAATTAAAGATCTTATATTAGAGAAAAACATGATTGGCCATCATGAAATCTTTCCTAAATGAGAAATATGGACCTGTAGTCGCAATATATAATTAGAAGCATATATATATATATATATATATATAAAGAGTGGGAAAGGCAAAATTACTTAAGCATATATCGTGTCAACAATATGTTCAGTGCCTTAGGCATGATAATTTTAGAAATAATTGAATTGTATAAAGTAGTGGAAGTGTTTGAAACACTTAAATACCCGAAGGCATTAATATTGGTAAAATCATACCAAATGATGAAAATATACAAGTTCCTGAAGAATATACATAACTTTGCTGGTTTTAAAGAATATAAAGTAGAAGGGCATAGTTACAATTTTCTTTTAAGTATTGTTGTACTGAAACTCTTGATATCCATGAAGAGGTAGTTGCAATATGCAAAACTTATTTAAAACACCAAAATGAAAGCACATGAAGTGTTTTTCATAAAAGTAGCATAGGAAGTGCATAAAATGCTAATCAAATTTGGAAGAAACAATCTTAGAAAACCAAATGTATCAAAGCATATACATATTTAAGAACAACGATGGTAATAAATGGTTCGATTAAGGAACTAAATATTCTTTTGATAGCAAAAATTGCTCGAAGCATGCAAATGCACATGAGATAGCTAAAATGTTATATATCAATTGTATTGTACTCTTTTTTTGTAATGAACAAGATTTTCAATGCTCGAAAATAAACATTAATACGTCCATTATATTGCATGTTGAGTAATCGAATGTCGAAAGGCCCAACCGTTAGGGGAAAGAAAGAAGAAAGAAGAAAACTAAACAATTCAGAATCTCATAACGTAGCGAATAATCTATAACATAAAACAGATCTTTACATAAATAAAAATTGTAATATACATACATCAGTCAGAGTACACTAACCTATTTCAGCTTGGACAGTTATAACAGCCCGTCCTTACAATTGCTGATAAATACAACTAATAGACAACATAGAAGAAAACAAAGAAATACTTGGATACGCCTTGGACCTCTAACTCATCTCTAGAGCTCCAATGCGTCCAATGCAATCTGCAAATATGCTCAGTCTAACTCGAGAATTGAAAGGAAAGAAATCCTAGACAAGTCTAGTAAACCAGCATGAGAAAACTCACCCAAATGAAATTTAATGTTTATAAATAACCATTCAAATAAAGGTATCTTGTAAGACCACGCAGCACGTAAACACGGAAAGGTTTTTTTACCTTATGATTACCAAAACATTTTCTATAGAAAATCCATTGATATTACAATAGTGTCTAAGGGTCAATGTAAAATATTAATATAAGCAAAATGCTTTCATCTCACGTTTCAGGATAGTTGGGAACTAGTAAGTCCATATGATGTTTATTGGTGAATGTATTCCATATAATGAATAGGCACCAAGGAATACACTAAAGACATTATATCGACTCTAGATAGGGATGATCATACCCCAATGGGAGCGACCCCCACTTACCCCTGTTGCATCTTTCTGTTTTAGTCATTTCTGGTTGATGAGGCTTGAGGCTACGTTTTACCTTTTATATAGCACTTCCCACTTGGAAAGCTAACACTGCCCTCCAGGAAGCAATGCAATGCTAGCATTCATCCATACAGGTTGTTTAGGATAGGCACTATTTCTACTACATCTATTTGTAATCACCCTCGGGATTAGTAACAAGCAGCCCTTACAGTTCAAAAAGCCCCATCTTCAAACTCCATCAACTTTAAGATGTCTTCGCTTGGAAATGCATTTGTTGGTTCAAAGTGGCTTTCGGACAATATATCTGATCCCGATCTCTTCGAATCAACAACCAATAATTTCCGGTTGACTCAATCTCGATTCTCTTGAAAGTAAGTATTTGAATCCTTATCGAAAAACTTAAATTTACAATCATACTTCCATAGTTAAAGCTGATCAGGTTCGATAGTCGGTTATTTAACTATCAAATAAACAAACATTCAATTCAGGGATTTATTTCCAAAGGGGAAAACCAACACATCGTTTAAGCAAATAAGCATCCACTTGCCTCTATAATTAATTATTTCTTTAATAAAAATCACTTTGCAAATTACTTGAATCAAAATACTTTTACAAAGATTTTTCCCTCAACCCTTTATACTCTTTTTAATACTTGGAAAATATCCATGTATTTATTTCAACGTTATAAGTATATTCACAGCCGAGAAAGATTACTTTTTATTCCATTCTAAAATCATTTATAAACTCCTTATATATCTCTAAAAACCCTTCGTAAACCATTTTATAAATCTCTGAAAATCATTTACACACTCTTTTATAAATTTCAATCAATTATAAATTCTTTTTATACATTTCAAAATATCCTTTACAAACTCATTGTAAACCCATAAAACTATTTATAAAACTCCTTTCATAAACTTATAAAGCCGTTTATTGAGTCCTTTTACAAATATCTAAGAACAATTATTTACTCTTTTATAAATCCATAAAAACCATTTATAAAACTATTTTATAAAACTCGAAACAATTATTAATAAATAATAATCATTCCCTTAAAAACACTATTATATAATAATTATTAATAATAGACATTATAAATAAATTATAATTATTAACTTTAAAACATTATTAATTTTCCAAAACATTATTAATAGATAATTATTATTAATTTCAAACCATATTAATTATTTAAATAATTAAATTTTCAAAATATAAAATAATGATAAACAACTTTAAGGCAATATTAAATATAAGTAAATAACTTTAAAACAATATTAAGTATAAATAAATAATCCTTTAAAAACATTTCTAAATGACTTAGAAAAGACAGATGATAAGGTTGGAGTAAAGTAGAAATTAAATCCCTTTTAAACGAAATATCTTTGAAAATCCCCAATTTAGATATATTTTTTTAAAAAATCATTCTCCATCTCAAAAACCAACTCTAACCCTAAGTGGTAATTTATAGCACTCCAAAATACTAATTAAGGCCAATAGCCACCCAATGCTTAACCAATATTGATATTGATTTCCTATTACTACAGGGTTTAAGTTTGAACATATAAAAATGTCATAACCCACAATGTCAACAATCAATATCGATTTTCAAAAATTCATGTAACAGGAATATTATTGAAAACATTTCAACAATGGCGAGGAATCCTGTTGGATCCCTCCAACCTGTCCCCCTACATCACAACTCATATATATCGACACACACACACAGAGACACACACACACACACAGACACACACACACACACACACACACATATATATATATATATATAAAATCAACGGTGGGGAGGAGTCCTGTTGGATCCCGAAAACCTGTCTCTATGCATCGCACACAGTATATAATCATATAATATGGGCATCCGCTACTAAGCGGGCATATAAAAGTCACCCGCTCCTGGGGCAAGAATAAATCCAATCCAATTGATAAAGCAGTAAATCATTAAGACATCCAATCAAAAAAATTTATCAACCATATAACGTACTGGTTAACCAAAAAGGTGAGCTTAGCTCACCGAAATTCCAGTTGTTGCTTGCGCGTTCTGGTTCCGTCTGAATCCGATGACGTTCAAACTTTGCATAAAATTTCACTATCTCCAATCTTTAACAATTCAATTCCATTATGAAACTTTTGTTATTACGAGTGCAATAAAAAAATCTACGTCTCAATTAGACCTCGTATGAGAGAGTTATGAATTTTATAAGTTATCAATTATAAACTTATAATTAAATACACTAATCGGATCATTATTTAATTAATTACCAACCAAACTCATCTTCCTCCTCAATTAATAACCCTCCCTGTACACGAGATGAACATAACACCATGGCCATGCATGACCAAGCAAGGATGTGGAGCTACGCTCCGCTAAACTCCATTTTGTCGATTCCGTTAAACTTCTCTTCGCGACCTCCTTCCATGGGATTCGACATTATCACTCCGCACACTTTATATAATATCCGACCTGCTACCCAACCTTGTGACTGCTAAGTGTTGTGCGAACCAAAACTTCTCTGATCCTTGCCAAAAACATCACCGAAATGCCAATTTCAACCGTGAATCCAAGTCTAATCACCAATTGCTGAAACGATGCCTTAAACGAGCCAATACCAAAACCTTAGTTCACATACAAGCTACGACTCCCACTACAAGAGTCGACCACCATCCCAAAACTTAGGCACTCAAAATTTCAAACTCCAACCGAAGCATGCCGACAGGCTTCTATGCTAAATACCCCTATTTTGAACTCAATGGAACTAGTATCGTGGCTCAATTCCATCATATGAAGAAGTTAGCTTTTCAAATCCAATTATAATATAATATTTCTCTAATTAACTTCTATGTGTTTCGACTCGCATGACCAAACGATACGTTCAATCGTTATAAATTCAATGGCATATAGTAATTCTCTATTCTGAATCTAATGGCATGGGTTTCATCAAAATCCGAGATACCGCCTCGGAATGATATTCTCACACATTAATTAAAACGATTATTGTTAAAACGATTTCAACCATTTTAAATTACTTTAAATTCAAAATTAAAATCCTACTATCATCATTCTTATTTATACTAAATTAAAATAAGATTTCTAAAACATTTTTATCCACATTAAATCAGAGATTCTATTTGCACCAAAAATGGTGACAAACCCCGAATATAATGAAAGCGCCGGTTTTACACACAAATCCGCAATATCTAGTCACAGATCACAGATCCAGATAATGTAGAGAGTAAAAATGAAGAAATAGTAAAATTTAAATGTAAGAAAGTAAGAAAAGGCACCGGATTTATAGTGGTTGGGCTATCTCCGACCTAGACCACTTTGAATTGAACCTTTTATTTCCTTTATATTGTGATTACAGTCACAATCCTTTAATTATTAATAATCAAAATGGCAGCATTTACCTAAATGAGAAGAAGATAAAGAGGAGCCGAGAGTAAAGAGTCCCTTTTAGTTGCCATGGAGGTGCTATTTATATGTGCGGAGCTAGAAATATCTACCTTAAATCTTGAAATACTCCTCAAGTTCAGATGAGCCCACATGATCGATCTGGATTCATTTAGGATCGATCCTTGATCGTTCCATAGTGAGTTCGTATCGATCATAAACTGCCCCAATTGAGCTACGATCGATCATGGATGTTCCATATGTGTTGTGCAACTTGCAGTGAAAATCTCATTACATTTGGAGTTGTAGATTATGAGATATGATCGATCCAAAATGGAGTTTGCAAGTTTAGGCTGATAATTTCATATCCATAGATTCGTATCCATCATTTCGTATCCATAGATAATGCACTCTTTAATTCTCATATCGATCCGAGTCTTGTGTTGTGATCCATGTTTTACGCTCCATCCCTTGACCGCTTCTTTCGTATCGATCGATACGAATGATCGATATGAAATATGCCTATGAATCCACCTCGTGCTCTATCCTTCGTACCGATCCCATGCTTGCTAGATTGATACGAAATATATAAGACGAAGTTTGATAGATCCAAATCAAAAGTGCAGTGCATTATCCAAACCCTATCCATCATGGAGTTACTAAATCGATATGAATTGTATCGATACAAGATGTATCGAATGAGCATCGATCGGTCGAAGCCAAATGCAAAGTGCACGTGTTAATCCAAATCCATATCCATAGTGATCGATACGAGAGTATCAACACGAGCTAGTTTTTCATGAGTATTGATCCATCCATAACTCGAGCATATGAACTCCGATCGACCTGAAATTCGAAGTGTAGCCTCACCGCGCCTTATTTATCATTCCCGATCACTCCTCCCTTGATTGGAGCTTGGTCCATTTTAGACGGTATTGATCATAGCCTTGTTTCTAATTGATCTCCAATCTTGATATCCATCCTTAAGCCAATTTGTTGATATCCCGGCCTTGACCAATAGGCGGGGTAACATTTGCCCCACAAAACATGCCTTGCGGTAGGAAGGTGTGTTTTGAATAGCTTTAAATATGATATCCAAAATCCATACTCCTTTAATAGCCATATCATCTAATCCATAATTCAATCTATTACCGAGAAATTCCATCCAAGTCTTATAGCCAAATCCGCGACTATTCCGAGTCGGTATCCAAATTTGGGACCACTTCCGGTCCTTAGCCAAATCCTTTGTTGTCCGAAGCCACCATCCGAATCCATAACCACAACCAAATCCATGACCTCTCTGGGTCGTTAACCGAATCTAGGACTGCTCCGGGTCCATGTCCAATCTCATCCATTTGAAGCTGAATATCCATTTCACAACTTGGATGCCAATAACGGAATCCTACGATCTCTCTGGATCATTGACGACCTTCTCTGGACCCTTGCTAAGCTCGATTCAAACTTAACGATTGAATAGGCAGACCCTATCGTGCTTCGACGAAGCAACCTATCCCTTGCACTCCGGCCCCAGTGGGGGAATATAGCGATGTCCTGGTCCTCCTAGACTGATTATAGCCTCTTCAAGTTCTTGTTGGATCCCATCCTATCACTCTTCGGTGAAGGGGAAACAATGTCGAGCGAGTCGATCTTGTCACTTTCTTGCGAAGCGGCGTCACTCCATGCACTCCGATTCAGTATTCCTGAACATTAAGTGATGCCTTGGTATAAGTCCTAGGCCGATTATAGCCACTCTGGGCTCTTGTCGAACCCCGATCCATTCACTCTCTGGTGAATGGGGAATAACATCAAATGAGCTGATCCTGTCGCTCTTCAGCGAAGCGACTCACTTCTTGCGCTCCGTTCCCTGTCTCTCCGGACAGGGTCACAAAGCAATCAATTTCCAGCTGACTTTCGGTATCCATCCCTTAACTCTCCGATTAAGGATTCTTATCATAAAATCTAAATCCATTAATTAAATCCAAATTCCAAAAGTTTAATGAAAAAATAGAAAAAACTAAGTACTGCCTCTCTGGGCAGACCGGTCTATTGCCATCTCAGAGCATGCCTGGGAATCACTCTGGTTCCCTTACATGTGTAAGTGGAATAGACGCTTTATTTTTAGAAACAAAACCAGAAAGATTATTTGATGACCGAAGTTCAAATCCTGAACTCTTGGTGCAGAAGATAGCTGCACGGGTTCAGCTGTTGTTGTCCAGTTCCTCACATACCATATAAATCTGCCACTCCTGACATGTTCTTCCATCATGTCCTTCATGTGGAGACATTCATCTGTGGCATGCCCTTCCATCTCATGGAATGGGAAGTACCTCGGTCATCCATTTGACCAAAAATTGACGAAGGACCTCAGTCGTCCATTTCTAGGGTTTACGATCCAATGGTGTATCATCGACCGTTTGACGATCGGGAGGCGGTGTTGGGAAGAGGGGGTCGAGCAGGTCGTGGATTAGGTGTTTATTTGTGCTATAGGGTCTTAACTTCGCCAGAAATAGCCAAAGTCTATCGACGATGGGGTGATGGACTGGGGTGACAGGAGGGGCGGCGGTAGCAGGCGAAAGGGCGCGTTGATGAGTGCAGTCACATGGCGTTGCCTAATCTGGCTGGAAGTGCGTGTGGTGGTCGAAAAAATTGATGGAAGGCGACAGTTTCAGGTTGGTTCACATGCACGAGGTGATGAGTAAGAGTTTCGCTGATTGAAGGAGATAGGTGACGTGTTATTTTTTTATTGTTTTGTTTATTTTATAATTTAAATCATAGAATTCTAACTAGCATAATTTTCTTATACGAGCTCGGATTTATGCGTGGTTTTCTCCTTGCGATTGTATCAAAATTCCGGACATTATGGAACTAGTTTGGATGCATTCTGAGACTATAAATTTAGGGCTAATTTTGGATTTTAAATTGATGACAAATAAACGGTGAGTCTTTAACCCACTCACAACACTAAACCATCTTAAGTTCGTTAAATTAGATTTATGATGCGATTATAAATTGATTGATTATTGTTTGGTATATTTAAATTTCCATTCCAGTAAATTTTGATTTTATATTGAATTTAATTACTGTTTAATTTAATATTTAATTATAATTTGTTATTTGAATACGCGAGGATGATAGCAAGTTAATTTTTGTGAATTATTGGTTGATTTGAATGATGATTATGATGGATGCTTAAGTGTTGAAGTTTTGGATGATTGGATGTTATATTTATTTTATATGTTGTTATCCCACCGCAAGTCCTCTTAGTTACTATTAGGAAAATCACTATTGGATGAAATGATACATACTCGAATGGTCTTATAGATTTGAAAAAAATCGTTATGGGTTGAAATGATAAACTTGAGCAATTTTATGGATTTTGAAATATAACTCAGGATTGTGGGTTGAAATGACATATACCCGTAGATTTAAATTTTTGCAGATTGAAAAGATATATATCTGTATCACTTGACCATAAAGTAGAAAATTATATACAGACACCGGACTGGTTAAATTAAATGTTATTAAATCCTTGATCTTTTTAAATCCAATTAAATGATATTATGAAATAAAATTTGATTTATAAATGAAATTTGAATTTAAATTGAAATTTTAAAGTTGAATTTTGAAATATAAATGAAATTTATCAAAATTGAGTTACTGTAAAACGTTTGAATATCTAAAATTTGAAATCTATTGAATTTGAAGTGGTTTAGAATTTATAGTTCAAACATGGATTTGAAATTGATATAAATTGAAATGTTTTTAATGAGAATTTGAATTGAAAGATTTAAATTCGAGTTTTGTTGATTTAAAATCTAGATATGGTCCAGATTTGTTGAAATGAAAGAAATAGTTTGATTTGATACTATTTTCAAATTACATTATTTAATACAAACTGTTAAAAAATGTATTATTTTAAAATTTACATTATTTAGATTTTCGAAACTATTTACTATATAAACCATTTCCAATATCAAACTATTTTATATTAAACTATTTAACTGTTTTTAAAATCCTTAAACTATTTTAACTATTCTAATACTATTTTAACCATTAAGACTATTTTACACTATTAGGAACTATTTTAAACTATTTTAACTATTAAGACTATTTTAACTGTGGAAACCTACCACTCCTGACGCGTTCTTCCATCATGTCCTTCAAGTGGCGACATTCATCTATGGCTTGCCCTTCCAGCTCATGAAATAGGAAGTACCTCTCACTCCCGCTCTGTGGGATTCCTTCTGGGTGGTTTTCGATAGGGGAGTTCCCCATGTTTTCAAGTAAATTCGTTCTAGTTTCTCTGTCAAGTTTGTGTATGTGGTGAACTTGGGTTCCTGATCTCTCCTCCATTTGTTAGAACCATCATATCCATCATCCTGCTTTTGCTTTACTTTATCGATCCCATGTCCTTCTCCAAACGTTTCGTCGCCTTGCTCGGCATTCACCTTCTTCCTTTCGGTGCATGCATCCTCTAATCGTGTAAACCTTTCTACCTCGTGGTAGAACTCTCTGAGATCCTGTGGGATATCCCATGCCAATGAATCTTTGAACTCATATCCTTCTGCAATTCCCGCTACCGTCGCCATCAAATCATTGATGGATCCGGGTGATCCACCGAAGCCACGGCTGCATTGAACCGCATTAGGAAATTTCTTATGGACTCTCTTGTCCTCTACTTCATTGATGTTAATGTCATTGCGTTATTGGGTCGTGTAATGTGGACCCTGAATTGTTTCATGAAGCGTTTCACTAGTTCGCCCCATGTCCTGATCGATCCACTCTCCAGCTGCCTAAACTAGATCGCAGCTAAATCCGTCAAGTACATCAAGAAGCATCTTGCCATAATTTCTTCGGATGCCTCCAGCACTTCCATATGTATGATGTACCTAGTTACGTGCATAGTTAGGTCTGACTTCCCATCATAGGCCTCCAGCAATGGTAGTTTGAATTCTAGAGGGTTCCTTGCGTTTCTAATAATTGGATTGAATGGACTCCAACTAACTTCCTCCAAGCCTCCATTTGGTAAGCCTCCTCTCATAATCCTACTTATTAATCCAGCCATAAGCTCATCTCCATCCAGGGGTGGCCTCCTATATGCATTTCCATCCTACCCCCATGTCCTGGAGGTATTCTGGGTAGTACTCTTCATGTTGCTCATTCACGTTTGTGTTGGCCCCAGCTTGTTGAGCTTCTTTCACAGGCCTTCCAATATCCGACCCCGAGGGTTTGGCCCCAGGCCTTTGCTAATTCTCTTCATGTTCTCCATTCTGGTTCTTGATCTGGCCTCTAGATATTTCTGCAGCTCCGACACCTTGTTCTACATTGCTAGTAGCTGCGGTTACTCCATTTCCTGGGTTCTAGGTTCTAGCTATTCCCATTTACCTGAAGAGATTCTGCATCATCTCTTGTTGGCTCTTTAATAATATTTCCTGCATTGAATCCATCATTGTCCACATCTCATTCCTTATGATATAAATGGATGCCTGATCTGCTCCAGCTCCAAAGGAAGCCCCTTGACTTTCCTCCTGATTGCTACTTTCTGGTAATGTCCTTCTAGCCGATTGCCTAACCATAGCTTCAGATCCAATCCTTTACCAAGATAGCGGGCGCAAGAGTTCTCAATGAAAGCACCAAAGTGTTTGCGACAAAAATGGTCAAAAACCCTGAATGTAATGAAACCACTAGTGTTTACACATAGATCTTCAATATCCATTCATAGATCACAGTTCCAGAACATGTAGAGAGTAAAAATGAAATAGTATCTTGTGATGCGATCCATGTTTTGCGCTCCATCCCTTGACCGCTTCATTTGTATCGATCGATACGAATGATCGATATGACATATGCCTCCGAATCCACCCAGTGCCCAATCCTTCGTATCGATCCCATGCTTGCTCGATCGATACCAAATGTATCGAGACGAAGTTTGATCGATCCAAACCAAAAGCAAGTGCATTTTCCAAACCATATCCATCCTGGAGTTGCCAGATCGATATGAATTTTACAGATATGAATATCGTTCGATCCAAACCAAATGTAAAGCGCATGTGTTAATCCAAATCTGCATCCATAGTGATCGATACGAGACTATCGATACGAGCCAGTTTTTCAAGAATATTGATCCATCCATAACACGAGCATACGAACTTCGATTGACCTGAAATTCGAAGTGTAGCTGCACCGAGCCTTGTTTATCATTTCCGATCGATCCCACCTTGATTGGAGCTTGGTCTAATTTTGACAACATCGATCATAGCCTTGTTTCCAATCGATCTCCAATATGGATATCCATCCTTTTAAGCCAATTTGTAGATATCCCGGGCTTGACCAAAAGGCGAAGTGAGAGATTCTATTATTTAAATATTTCAATTATTTTAAATTCTCTATCCAAATAAATCATTATATTTCAAATTTAAGCTATTTGGCTTACAAAACTAATATTTCAATATTTAAAATTAATTAGATATTTTAAATTCGAATATTTTAAATTCTAGGGGTTACATTTTTCCTTCACTAAGATTTTTCTCATTGAGTTTTTCTTAGTAAGGTTTGGTGAGGCATAACAATGATCTAGAAGTATTAAACTTCCTTTGACGCAATAAAATATTAAAATATAACATGTTATATTGTGCTAATTTTCCTTTGCTAAGATTTTTCCTACATGGTTGTTCTTATTAAGGTTTTAACGAGGCATTATCCTGATCCAGAAGTATCAAACTTCTTATGATAAAATAAGATATTAAAATATGTCGTTTTTCACTTTTTCTTTCAGTAAGATTTTTCCCAATTTTTCTTAGAAGGTTTTGGTGAGACATTATTTTAATCTCAAATAATCAAACTCTTTAGAAGGAATATCATTTCTAATATGATATCTACGATTTTACAAGTTGCACTCTTTTTCTCCTTCAAGGCTTTTTCCATTAGGTTTTCCTAACAAAGGTTTTTAATAAGGCAATAAACAGTATCTATATCGATTTTCCATAACAGCATCCAAGATTTTAAAAATGCAAATTCAAGAGGGAAAGTTATAATATATGCAAGTTATAAGGGGCGAATATGCTATATTACATTGGCATTATTGTAATCTTCATTTTCTGTGATAAGTCTGTAAATAGAGCTCCATTGTATTGTACGTGGACACCTGATAGTGAATAAAATATCTGCTCTCTCTTTTTGTAATGGCATCTTGTCTTCTTATAGTTTACAACAAAAACTATTTTTTTTTTAAAAATGGATGTATAAAAATGATATTGGATGGTGTATTTACTTTAGTTATTTCTTCTTTCCTAATCTGAAACTACTTCTCCTTAACTGTAACGACCCGTAATTTTCGATAACTAAAAATATTAAATTAAATAAGATTTTAGAATTTAATATTGTGAAAATTTGAAATTTATGACTTATTAATGAGAAAAATAACTAGAACATAATTGAATAATGTTGATTCAATGAATAATTATTTTAATGTAATTTCAATCAAGTGAAAATATTGTAATTTTAATTAGGTTAGAAATTGTAAATAAATAATAAATTCAATGTTATATTAATAATAAAATTGTATGTTATTTCATTTAATTGGTTTCAGTGTATAATGTGAAATCGATTATTTGTATGTAAATTTAAAATCTTGTTTTAAACAATAAACTTATAAATGTGATTAAATTACTTAAAGGTAACAATGGTTTATTTACCGTCTCATTATTTAATATGTTGGAAATAATTTGGAAATTAATGCGAATTAGTGTAATCTGATATTACAGTTAACTGAAAATAAGATGATAATTTTAAAATAATGAATGTAATAAAATGTAAACCGTGTTACTAAATTTATAGGGTATTGTTGATTGAAGCATAAAAAGGTGAATCAAATTAAATGAATTTATTAGAATTTAAATTTTTTATTTATGAATTAATTATAGTTGTAATTGAACGTTGTAATTTGTGAAATATTTAAATATTGAATTTGACATGTAAAGTTTTATTTTAAAGATTATAAATTTGTATGTAATCTATAATGAAAAAATTGTTAACATTTAAATTTGAATTTAAAGGTGATTAAATTAATTCAATAACAATATAATTAATTAAGGTGAAATAGCCATTTTGGTCACTCTCTTGGATTTTGAAAAAACATGTTTCATCGGTTCCGTAGCTGTGAATTATTATAAGATTTCATGTTTCGTGGCGATCAGACTTGTCGTTTGATCATGCGGGCTCGAAACGCTAGAAATCAATTTAATGAATTCAATTTAAAATAAGCTGATTTTAAAAGCTAAATTCCGCATACAATGGGCATGAAATTTGTTCTATTGAGTTTAAAAAATGTCAACAACATCTAATTTGATATACGTGATGACCTACTTCCATTTCGGAAGCGGAATAGGCTTTTCGGGTTCACGTAATCGTTTCGATCGATAAAATTTATCCATTCATTTCTTATCTATCTTCAACCATATAAATAGATTTTGTTTCTCAAATCCTAGCATCCTTTCAATTCATTCTGCACGTATATTCTTATATGTTCCTTCTTATGATGGCAGAAACCTAGTTTCAATTACAAACCTTAATTTCAAAATCAAAATCAATTTCAAATTTTCAACCTCTCCAAATTATATCGAATTATATATCATTAGAAAGCTCTCGACGAGCGCAATCTACTGCAGCAATTCATTTTTCATCTACATGCATCATTTGACCAGAAATTAACGAAGAACATCGGTCGTCCATTTCCAAGGTTCACGATCCAACGGTAAATCGTCGACCGTTTAACGATCGAGAGGCGGCGTTGGTAAGAGGGGGTCGAGCAGGTCATGGATTAGGCGTTTGTTCGTGCTATAGGTCTTAACTTCGCCAGAAATGGCCAAAGTCTATCGACGGCGGTGTGATGGCCTGGAGCAACTGGAGGGGCGGTGGCGACAGGTGAAAGGGCGTGTGGATGAGGGCAGTCGCACGGCATCGCCTAATCAGGGTGGAAGTGCAGGTGGTGGTCGGAAAAATTGATGGAAGGCGATGACTTCATGTTGGTTCGCATGCACGAGGTGATGAGTAAGGGTTTCGCTGATTGAAGGAGATATGTGACGTGTTATTTTTGTATTATTGTTTTATTTACTTTATAATTTAAATCGTAGAACTTCTAACTAGCATAACTTTCTCATACGAGCTCATATTTATGCGTGGTTTTCTCCTTGCAATTGTATCAAAATTCCGTACATTATGGAACTGGTTTGGCTGCATTCTGAGACTGTTAAATTTCTAGGCTAATTTTGGATTTTAAATCAACAATAAATAAAAGGTGAGTGTTTAACCCACTCACAACTACTAAACCATCTTATGTTAGTTAAATTAGATTTATGATGTGATTAGAAATCGACTGACTTTTGTTTGGTATATTTAAATTTTCATTCCAGTTAAATTTGAATTTATATTGAATTGAATTGCTGTTTAATTTAATATTGAATTTTAATTTTTTAATTGAATACCTGATGATGATAGCCAGTTAATTTATGTGAATTATTGGTTAATTTGACTAATGATTGTGATGGATGCTTAAGTGTCGACATTTTGGATGATTGGATATTATATTTATTTTATATGTTGTTATCTCACTGCAAGTTCTCTTAGTTATTGTTCGAAAACCACTATGGGATCATGTATCATGGCGACATCTGTTGCGCCATTGATTTTGCTCCTTTCGATTTAGCTTCCGTTCGCGTCCTGCTCCGTCGCAATCATGCCTTCCTCTCCTCACCTACCCCTCCTCCCCAATCCCCCGACCCCTATGTCTTCTTCCACCAGATCTGGTAGAATTGTTAAGGTCTTGCCTCCAACGTCTTCTTGCCTAGTGCCTTCTCTACTTGACGATGCAGTTTTTCCTCCTCTGCCCTCACCTCCTACTTTCGTTGCTGCTGTGCCTTGCTATTGCCCGCTAACTGTGCAATCGTTCCCTATTTCTGATGAGGTTTGTCTATCTGATACTGATGGTTTGCTGCCACGTATAGCTGTGGTTGTTGACTCTTGTGTTAATGGTCTGGTGTATGGATTGTCTAGCCGTGAATTGCATGCAGCTGCTATTGAAAGTTCGTGTCTTACTCGATGCACTCCTTGTGTTCGACTTAATGTTGATGAGAATTGTGCTCCCAATCTCTTTGATATGTGTTCTGTTGAATCTAACCAAGCTGCCACTACTGATAATCCCAATGACTTTGTTGCTTCTACTGATCGTTCGTGCTTTGCTCCATGCTCCACTAGTGCTCGACCAAATGCCGATGAGAATAGTGCACCCATTCTTATAGATAAGATTTCTACTGAATTAACCATGGCTATTGCTGCTGAAAATCCCATGGCTAAGGAGCCTCCCGGTGCCATTGCTCCTTCCCAGGCCTGTACGAAATCTTAGTCTTCGCTTTTCTCTTCATTGCCCCGTAATGCGGGAGATTACTATCCGATTGAGTTTGAAATTGAAGAGGAAAATGGAGTGATGGTCCCTCCTCCTATTATTATCCAAGCTGGTATGGACTATTGGTTAGAATACTTGGTTGGTTTCTTTCTTGATCCTTCTCATCGCTTGCACGATGCGGCTTCGGTTTGTCGTCGGGCTTGGAGGCTTCGTGGCATGTTGCGTGTTAGGCTGGTTGACTCCATGTACTTCCTCTTGTTCTCCTCCGCCGAAGATCGCTGTCGAGTTCTTGATGCCGAGCCTTCCTTTTTTGGTGGTCAACTTTTTATTATTACTCCTTGGTCTCCTACTGTTGCTTGTGCTCGTGAGCAAGTCCTCTCTATCCCCGTTTGGGTTTACTTTTCCAATATTCCCTCCGCTCTTCAACCATTGCTTGGTTTGAATTGGCTAGCTTTTAATGTAGGTAAATTGAAATGTTTTGACTCTAATACGGTTGCACGTGAAAAACTGATGTTTGCTAAGGCTCTGATTGAGATATCCCCTACTAAGCCTCTTCCCTCATCTATTCCAGTTCAACTTGCTGTTGGCCACGTTGTGGAAGTCCGTGTTCGCTACGGTTGGGTTTCAGATATATGCTCCTCCTGTCATTCCTTTGGCCATCAGGCTATCACCTGCTCGCATTCTGATATTTCCACGGCTGCTCCTAAGATCCCTCTTCCTTGGCCTCCGCCCAGGAAATGGGTTCCTAAGGTATCTTCTCAGGTTGCTCCTCCTCTTACGGCTCCTATTTCCGTCCCGGATCCGTCTATTTGTACTGATGATCGGACTGCCTTTTCGCCTGATCGGCCTACATCCCCTACCGTTTCTGTGGTCCCTAGTGTTGTTTCTGCAGTCCCTGTTGCTGTTCCGGTTTAGCCTCGTGGTGCTGCACCTGTTTCTGGTCTGCCTTGTCCCTCTATTGTTTGGGATGATGATGAGAGGTGTTGGGTTGATCACATTTCTGACATGAGATTTAACCCCTTGGACGATTCTTTCTTTAGATTTGTTTCTGATAATCATCTAGACCTTAGATGCCTTTATGATAGACCGTCTGGTGACTCATTAGCTCTTGTTTTGGACGGTTATTTTTCGAGATCGAATTCTATCTTGCTTGCTGATTCATCCTGGGATCGTTCCTTTGTGTACTCTTCTGATTCTGTTGCTTATGATCCTTGTCTTGCTTCCCATTTCCGCCCCTATACTGGTCTGTTGGGGAATGTCCCTTTGGAGTCTTCTCTGGATTTAGTGGATGATGGTGATGCTACCTCTTCGGAGGAGTAGTTGTTTTCGATATTCATTTTGTAGTTGTGATATGTCTATCACACTCCTGTGCTGTATTCTTTCTTTTCATAGTAGTTAAGGTGCTTTAACCTTTCTCTCGTACTTTAAATTTTTATTACGTTCGTAATAAAAAGTGGACGGCCCACTATAAATCTGGCTGGCCTTGCCAAAAAAAAAATCACTATGAGATGAAATGGTACATACCTGAATGGTCTTATAGATTTGGGAAAAATTGTTATGGGTTGAAATGATAAACTCGAGCAATTTTATGGATTTTGAAATATCACTCAGGATTGCAGGTTGAAAAGACATATACCCGTAAATTTGAATTATTGCGGATTGAAATGATATATATCCATATCACTTGACCATAGTGTCAAAAATTATGTACGGATATTGGATTGGTTAAATTAAATGATTTTGAATCCTTGATTTTTTGAATCCAGTTAAATGATATTATGAAATAAAATTTGATTTATATGAATTTAATTATTTTATAATTCAAGCTTGTAAAATGTTGAAATTGAAATTGGTTTAAACGAATTGTTTGCTTAATTTAAACTGAAATTTTAAAGTTGAGTTTTGAAATATAAATGAAATTTATCAAAATTGAGTTATTTAAACGTTTAAACATCTAAACTTTGAAATCTATTGAATTTGAAGTAGTTTAGAATCTGAAATTCAAACATGGATTTGAAATTGATATAAATTGAAATGTTTTTAATGATAATTCGAATTGAAAGACTTAAATTTGAGTTTTGTTGATTGAAATCTAGATATGGTCCAGATTTTTTGAAATGAAAGAAATAGTTTGATTTGATGCTATTTTCAAATTACATTATTTAATACAAACTGTTAAAAAAGTATATTATTTTAAAATTTAGATTATTTAGATTTTCAAAACTATTTACTATATAAACCATTTCCAATAATCATACTATTTTATATTTAACTGTTTTTAAAATCCTTAAACTATTTTAAACTATTTTTACTATTTTAAACAATTTTAACTATGAAGACTATTCAAAAACTATTTTAAAACTATTTAAAACTATTTATGACTATCTAAACTATTTCCTAAAATTCAAACAGTGCAAGGTTGAATTGTTTACATTTAAATCCTTGATTTAAAAGCGAATATGGTTAAATGAAGTTATAACCTCGTTGGAATTTAACATGATATTTTTCTAGTGAAATGACATATTTTGAGTAAATGCTATAATTTTTAAATGAGGGTTTAACCTATTTTGTGTACGATTTCGAAAGTGAATATGATTTAAAGTGATATGATTTTGAGAA
Source organism: Allium cepa (assembly GCA_030765085.1). Taxonomy (NCBI): domain Eukaryota; kingdom Viridiplantae; phylum Streptophyta; class Magnoliopsida; order Asparagales; family Amaryllidaceae; genus Allium; species Allium cepa. The sequence continues at coordinate 91,333,008 of CM060946.1, read as the reverse complement.
TATGATATTTTGATATCAATTATGAATTGGTTTCGGAAATGTAAAAGAACCAACCGGTGTGAAATAAGTGTTTGGTTGTTAAAGAGACCGAGATTGGATATTATCATACTCTTTGCCAATGCTGAAAACCACTTTCACTACTGTGCACGTGATGGAGAATCCAGAATGAAATAGGATGATTTGGCAAACGTTACTGTATGAGGTATGAATGCCCCCCTCGGGTCAGCTTGATGTGACTAAAACAAGAGCCACGCCGGGCCAAGTGAGGTCGCACTTCCGATCGAACATGCTTCTTTGATACCATATTTATAACTTTATGATTAATTGTGTAGCCACCCCTCAATTTAATTTTGGGAGTGTGTTTCGAGATGGACGGTAGTAGCTACTATGCGTTACCACTAGTCTGGATCGGCAAAATGGTAGTATCCTACCCTGGGCATTGCCTCACGTGCCTTGTCATATGCCATCGCGCTCACTACGAGTTTGGTTTGCGTAAAACCTATAGAGTGCTCCCTGATAGCCCACCAGTTTACAGTGAAGTTTACAGTACTGTATAGACTACGACATTTATATAAAATGTGTTAAGGGGGATATGGGTAACGCCTTAATGCTATTTTAAAACTTTAATTTACTGTAGACATATTATAATAGCATACTGTACTACGTATGTAGTTAGTTTAACAGATCCTTAGGAGATGGAATCCCGAACATCTCTTAATTTATTTCACGCATGTCAGACACTGGATAGAAGATGCAAATTCCCATAAACATCTCTGAAGCCAATACACTCATATTTATTTACTGTTTATTTAACTTACATAAGATCTTTTTGTTCTAAGTCGAGTGTTTTGTCTTTTTATTACGCTCGGGTCAGTCTGAGCTTTTCAATGTATTGAAGACTTTATTTCTGGAGGATGAAGACAGAGATTTGTATAATATATTATTTCATATATGTTCCGCTGCATCATGTTGTTTCGTTGCGTGTGTTATTTATTCCTGTTGTATGTATAACTCTTATCTATATTGTAAAAGTGTAACTAAATATTACTTGTAAGACAGCTTCATGAATTGTTTATTTGATTATTATATTTTGTCATTCCACTGTGAGATTCCATGTTTTGTTATTTTCTTTCTTTTCTCTTCCTTTTCTTATTTACCTCATAACAATCCTCCATTTTGAATGGTTTGAGTCCGACGTGTGTGGTTTGTTGTCGATTTAAACCGTCCAAAAAGGCAGGTCGTTACATTAACCACCATTACCCCCATCATCTTCGAAACATAGTCGACCTCTCCATTTTCATCTCCATCACCACTGCACTCCAATCTCAAAACCATCATCATCGTCTAACTCTAAAACCCTAGTCGTCCTTTTCTAATCCATCTCCACCACCATAATAGTGCTATCCATCTCCAAGCTTCTCTCTACTATCCAACGGCATGGCATGAAGCCCTAAATTATTTTTAAACACTGTTGAATTCTCCTATTGACCGCCGTGCCTTCCTATTTTATGCTATAATTTTGGTGTGTTAACCTTTTTAAGACAAAGAAATAAGCGGGTTATCCCTATGGTTGGAAAAGTGCTCAAGTTTGTCCTTTAAATTATTTTATCTGCTTTTTTCTAAAGAAAAATGAAAACGTTGGTCCACTTATGAATGATCAAAAACTTATCCAAATTTAGGAAATAGTCTAAAATAAAGTCAATAACCTATTTTAAAAAGGACTATTTTAATTAAAGGACAAACTTATACTGAAAATTAAACTCAAAGCCATCGCTATTAGAAATTAACCATAAAGACAAAACTAAAGAAAATATAATTTTCTATCTTCAAATCACCTTTTTCAAAACATCGGTACTCACTATGATAATCACATGCTAACTACTGGCACTCCACCTATAGTTGGCCAACCCTACTGCCATTATCGCTCTAACCACTTCCCCAACCACATACAGTCAGCACATTCTACCTTTTCAAACCATAACCCTAGAAAATAAACCCATGCCTCTTTCCACCACCTATTGTGCCATTTAGATCCTTTAATACACCATGATATCATTTTCCATCCCATCTTGCTCATCAATCATCAATTACAGGAAATAAATAACAAGTTCAATCTGAAACACAAAGTACCATTATATAAAAAAGTTATGTAAAAAAAAATTAAGTACAAAATGCTATTATGTCTAGTTGCTAGTACAATTTAAGATAAAAATGATTTTTTTAATCTAGTAAACACAAAAAGCTAATATGCAATATCATTTAAATATGAAATGCTACGTAGCCGTAGCATTTAAACATAAAATGATGCTACAATGAAATATAAAAAATAGTATTATTTTTTAAGTAAGTAAATACAAAATGCTAATATGCAGTACTAGAAGATAAAATAAAAGTAAATGTAATATTTTTTATTCAACAAATAAAATATGTTATTAAATACTTGTGATACTACAATTCGATACCAAGTAATATCATTTAAACACTTACAAAATGATGCCATATGGTATCACTGTATAAAAAATGGTGTAAAATATATCAAGTGCAAAATGCTACTATGCCATAATATTTAAACATAAAATACAACCATAAAGTAGCGTTCCAATATAAGGTTGCATGCTTCATTTATAAAATAGTATTACAATTCATAAAATACTACAAATCAAAAACTACTGCTGCAATTCATATTAAAAAATAGTATTATGAGCTAGAATAAACACTTCATCTAAAAATGTTACTACTGTTTATAAACCGCTACTAGTATTTAAAAAATGCTACTACAATTTCTAATCTGCTATTATAATTCATAAACTTTTGTTATAAAATAACATTATGAGCTAAATTATACTTGTTTTATCTACGAATGCTATTACAATTAACATAATACTACTACAAAATAACACTATGAGTAGAAATTTACATTTTTTTCAAAATAAAAGACATATAAAAATGACATCGGACAATATCGTTACTCATATTTTTTTTTTTAGTTTAAACCTTATCCCTATTAACCACATAACCATCATCATCACATCGTCTTCTAACCAAAACCGACATCGTGATGACCCAGATTTTCGGACCAGTCAAACCGCCGAAATATACGTTGGCTCTTAGACTACGAATGAAAACTAACAACATAATACATAATATTTGATAAATATTCAACACTATTAAATGTATAGGATACGATTTACACTGTACAAGTTATCAGAGTAATCAAATTAATCTACTAGGTGTACATTAATACATACCAAATATGAAAAAAAATATCTAATGCTGCACAACTCTAATAAGAGAGACAACAATAGTCACTCCTACAAACTCAATAAACATGTTAAATGTGGAATAAAATAGTAAGTAGGAAAGATACAACAACACAAGACAATTAGCAAACAATAAAAGGAAAAAAGATATATTATTACTGGGGCTGTCTCACTTCCACTTGTTACCGGCTATGTACACATATCTAACTGAGTACCTAATTAGATAAAGGATCAAGCCAAAAGAGTTCTCCCATTCTTAAATAGGACTCAAGGAGTCTATGATGCACAATCAAATAAATAAGCAATTCCCAAATTACCCTTTTGGTTCAATCTTTACATTTAGATTTCTGAAATCTGATTAACTTTATTACTTTCAAAAATAACCGCTTTTGAAAATACTTATTAAAAATTACCTCTTTGAACTAAATTCTCAGTTTCATTTCAAATCCTTTAAAAGTAATAATATATACATTTTTATATCAAATCATACTTTCTTTGAGATTTAAGTCAAAAAATTTCAAAACCGGTATCAATTACTTTGTATAATAATACAGTGTTATATTTGATATATTTATTTGAAAATCAAAGAATACACTACTATAAAAGCACACCAAAACATATGCAACCAGATCAGGAGGTTTCTCCTAATAACAAGGCCATTGGGTCCTAGCCTTCACAAGATAAATAAACACGGTAAATCCCTCTATATAAGAGTTGACTATACATAGGGTTACATAAACCCTCCTTCCCACCTTTTAGTTATCGGTTACCCAATTCATCGATAATATAACAAATCATTTTTTTCTCGAAGTAACAAATCATTTTGCACTAATAATCATAAATACTTTTAAACACAATATTGTTTATTTCCTCAAAATCTTTGGAAAGCTATTCTAAAACCACCGGGATTTAAGTTCTCGAAATTTATAAAATAAATTTTATAAACAGCTTTATATAAATTATTTCAAAATATTCACTCACTTTAAAAATATTTATTTTCAAATATTATATAAAGGAGCTTCATATAAAATCACTTCAAAGTATTTAGTTTCAAATATTTCTATTTCTCTTTTTAAATAATCTAGTTCATTTAAAAGATAAACATCTTTAAAATTATAATAAACTTTTTTTATTATAACAATTACTTAATCAAATATTTTTATCTAACATCTTATATTAAACTTTGAAATTCTAATCACAAGGTGTTCGTTTCTACCCAAACCATGCATATATATTTTAATTGTTCATAAACTAACAGAGCGCAATTCAAACAGTCAAACAAACAATAATAATAATACATTATTGTCAACAAATTCAAAAAATTGAATAATAACACATAAATTAAAATTAATTGGTATATATAAATAAATGTCCAAATTCATATAATAGCAGAACGAGGATTTATTCTGCTAAATTGATGACATTAATGAAGTATACTTAAGTTGTTTCCGATATTTCAACTTATACTATTCCTTGCCCTAGAGTGAAGCCAGGTAAGTTAGAGCACTGGTTACGTCAATACCTTTCCTAGACACTTCATTCTTGAATCTTATAAATAGATAAGTCTACTTGTTGGCTTTTAGCATTAAGCAAAGCTAATTACCTTTTTTCAAAAGTTATAAAATTATTTAAACATTAAACTTTTAAAACACTCCAATATAAGTTAGAAAACAACTCTAAAAATATTAGAGAAAAATAAACAATTTAAATATCATTTTTAAACATTTTTTGTTCGAGATAGAAAGGTGGCATTTATAGAAGTGACATCTAAAGTTTTGTTTCCATTGTCAACATTGTTTTGCTACAACTTTGAGCCCAGATTTCAATGATTAAACAAATGATTTTTGACCCACTCTTCTTACATTTGTTATTCTACTTTTGATACTTGGAAAACATGAAGAAACATCCCAAAGAATTGCTTCCAATTATTTTAGAGAATTTTCCGAAAAGAGGGTACTTTATTGAACTATACTTATAACGACTATTTCACTATAACATTTTGCATTATGTTCAACTAGCCATCAAACAAACTATGCTTCAAAAATTTACCAGCAAGAATAATATATTATTTACTCCTTAAATATCAAAAGAAAGTTCCATAGAAGTTCATAGAAAAATATCGTTATTTCGCTAGATAAAAAGAATCATTATAGCGACCTTTTTACTTTAATATTTTGTTACTTTGATTTATCCATAAAATAAAAATAAATTTAAAATGGCATCAACTTCTTGTTCCCGATCTCAAATCTTTCCTCCTTCACCTCTAAAAAATCCTCATTTGCAAGCGGATTTTATGGCTAGTGATTCAGCTTTGATTCACCGTCGCTCTTATGCCCAAGTGGTTAAAGACCGATTGCCATTACATAATTTTCGAGTTTCGCGGCCACAAGTTTCGATCAAAGGATGGATTGATTCCAAAGTAAACAAGTTTTATTGTTTTAGATGTGGTGACAGTAATCATTTTGCGTCTCATTGCCATGATCCTATTAGATGTTTTAATTGCGACAATTTTGGTCACAAGAGCAACAAGTGTTCGTCCTTTTCTAGTTTCTCGGTTCCTTCTGCTTTCTTGGTCGAAAATGGATTCCAGTTCGTGTTAAAGATAAAGCTCTTGAAAGGGATTATGATCGATCATTTGTGCTAGTATCGATCTGAATGTTTTAACTATCTAGAAGAATTGCTTTTCCACTTTAATTTTGTCAATGCCCCGAATATTGGCAAGGGTTATAAAGCTAGATTTGGAGATCCTGAACTTTATTTTGGTAAATTTGATTCTTCTTCGAACTCATCCAGTTCTTCAGATCTTTTAGTGAATCATGGTTTCCTTTTCATCTTAAAATTCATCCATTTGAGAGGAATTTTAGTCAGCAATCTCGGGCTCAAAAGAACTGAAGGTTTGCAGTTTCTTGGTGATCTCTTATTTCATTTTAATAATGTTAATTCTCCAAACATTGCCAAAGTTGATCAAGTTAATATCGGGGATTCATAGTTGCTTGTTGATAATTTTGATATCGGTCATTTTTGAGCAAAATCTGGTTTGTTCGACTGTTGATGTCAATGTTCTTCTCGTAAATTCTAGAAGTGAAGAATCTGTTATTTTGGATTCCATTATGCTTGATCCAGATGTTGTTCGCTGTAGGCCTAATTTAGAGACCATGGATAATTCGAATAGTGTTTTATACATCTAAAGATTAAAAAAGGTGTGCCTTTTTCTCGAAAATTGGATTCTTTCAAGATTTCTACATACAGCAAATTCGCTAGCCTCGATTCAGAGTTCGCTTCAGAATGTTCAGTATTTTCTGATGTTTGCGATCTATCCTCCGTCAATTCTTTATGCCTGATTTAGCGTTTTCTCCTGTTCGCTCCTATGATGATAGCGATCATTCTAATGTGGTAGCAGTTCATTCCTCAGTTGATTATTTGGATAGAAACTTCTTAGATTGCAATGCTTCTGCTAGTTACTCGGTTATTGAACTTCAGTCCCCTATTCTAGAGTGCGACTTTAATTTCCATAACGTCGTTGATTGTTTCTATAAGTTTGATGATTTGGACAGGAGGCAGTTAGATGAATTGCCTTTGGTTATTGATTCTCTGATTAATTTAGATTTTATTGATAGCTGTTGTTGGGTAGATGAGATTTTAAAAGGGGTTGAAGATTCTTTATCTACTGAGTTTTCTTATTTTGATGAGGTCTTTCTGCTGCGACATTCTGGGGTTTCTCTTGATTGGATTTTAATGGAAGACTCTCTTTTAGATGATAAGTTGGTTTCTGTTGTTGAAGATTTTTTGGATTTTGATGAGCTTTTAACTGGTAGGGATTATGTGTCTGTTGTGCATGGTGCACACATCTTATTGGAGCACGATGATTTTAATGTTGAATCGGAGAATAATGCTGTTGATGGTTGCTCTAATTTGCTAAACCCCTCTGCTATGGTTATGCTCACTGGCTCAGTTAGGTTTAAAGCTCGGGATCAGATTTTACTTGATGATAATATCTCTTCTCTTGCTTCTCTGAGTTTGATTAATCAACCAGTGGATAATTTCCATAGTGATAATGTTGTGGCTCATATGAATTCTGGTGTTTCTCTTGATTCGGGTGCTTTGGATAGGAGTTCTGGTAGACAATTGTCTGTTCTGAGTTGTGAGGCCAGTGGTGTTTCAATGCCTTCTATTTCTTCTTCGAAGAGAGGTAGACGTAGAAAGCATTCAGCTTCGAGTGGGTTGGTTCGTCGTAGTGTCAGGATTAGAGGCATTCGCTCTCAGTCGTTGGGAGAGTTTCTTGATTCGAACATTGCAAGCGGTGTTACGGAATCAGGCTCAGGTACGCATTTTGATTTGGGTAGCATTTATTTGTCTTATGCTCTGGGTGACTTATCAGCTTCTGAATTTAGTCAGTTAGCTAGTGACTCTGCTTTCATTTTTTCTGATATTGAGTTAGACCGTGAGTTTATTAGAAGTAAGGAACTTGATAGGGTAAGATCTATGGGTTTATGAGAGTCATTAGTTGGAACATTAGAGGTTTGAAAGACCTAAATAAATGAGATAAAGTTAGAATCTTTTTTAAAGACTTCTCTATTGACATTGCTCTTTTACAAGAAACTAAAATCGAGTGTCCCGATTTTCGTTTTTTTAGAAGATTAGGAGGCTTTCCTTTTAGTAAATGGGTTTTCCTTCCTTCAATGGGCTCTTCTGGAGGTCTAATGATTGGTTGGAGAGATAATATCTTTAAATTACTCCAGTGTATTCAAAAGCAGCATTCTTTACACATTATTTTAATTAATCTAACCGATAATTCTATTTTAAACATTTCTAATGTTTATGGGCCTGATTCTAAAATTGATAGGTGGATCCTTTGGAATGAATGCCTTAAGTTTAGATCTTTGGCCCCCGGATCTTGGATATTGGGGGGTGATTTTAATGTTACTCGTTTTATCGGAGAGCGTTCTCCCCGAGAAGGAGATTATTCAGCCATGGAGGTATTCGATCACTTTATTACTCTTTCTAATTTGATTGAAATTCCTCTATCTAATAGAGATTTTACTTGGAGTAATAATAGGGATTATCCCTCCTTGTCTCTTTTAGATAGGTTTTTCGTTAGTGATGAAATCGAGGATAAATATCCCATCTGTAAAGTGTCTGGTCTACCTTTCACCCTTTTAGATCATTGTCCCATTATTCTATCTTACGATCATCATAGAATTATTTGTAGATCCTTTAAATTTGAAAAAATATGGCTTCTTGAACCATATTTTTCAAATTTAATTGTTAATAAATGGTCGTCTATGAGTTAATATAATTTTAAGTATAGTGATAATTCAGTTAAAGCTTTTGTGCTCAAACTTAGAAATCTCAGGATTTTTCTTAAAAACTGGAATAAAAACATTTTTGGTAATATCAAAATTAAAAAAGAGAATATTCTTAATGAGTTTCTTAAGCTAAATAAGATTGAAGAATCTAGACATTTAAGTTTAGGTGAGAGAAATGCTCTTAATAACTTAAAAGATGAACTTAATTCTATTCTTGAAAAAGAGGAAGTTATGTGGAAACAAAGATCAAAAACTCAATGGATCAATGAAGGTATAATAATAATAATAATTTTTTTCATAATATAGCTAATAGTAGAAAACGTAGTAACACAATTAATTCCATTTTAGGTAATAATATGGAATTAGTTGATCAACGAGATCTTAATAATGCTTTCACTGAATATTATAAAGATATCTTTGGCAATAAAAATAAGCATAGAGTTAATGTTAGATGTAATGATCTTTATCCGTCCGTCTCTAATATTAATCTTTCTGATTTAGATGTTCCTTTTACTGAAGAGGAAATCCGTAAAGCCATTTTTGATTTACCGGGAGATAAATCACCGGGTCTGGATGGATTTCCTATTTTCTTTTATAAAACTTTTTGGGAGGTCTTAAAGTTAGACTTAATTAATATGTTTAATGAATTTTATAATGGAAATTTTCAATTAGGTAGATTTAATTTTGCTAATGTTATTTTATTACATAAAAAAGTTGGTGCTAATACTTTAAAAGATTTTAGACCCATTTCATTGATTAATTGCTCTGTTAAAATTATTTCTAAAGTTTTAGCCAATAGACTTAGTTTAAAAATGAATGATTTAATTGACTGTTCTCAATCAGCTTTCATTAAAGGAAGAAATATCACTGATGGTGTAGCAGTTGTTCAAGAATACATTAATCTTTGTTGTAAAAATAATATAACTTGTGCTATTTTAAAATTAGATTTTGCTAAGGCTTTTGACTCGGGTGATTGGGATTTCCTTATCGACATTTTCCTTGCCAGAGGCTTTAGTAATAGATGGATTAACTGGATCATTAACTTGCTTAAAACTGGAAACTCATGTATAATGGTTAATGGTATTTTGGGTAATAAAATTCAATCCAAGAGAGGATTGAGGCAAGGGGATCCTTTATCGCCCCTTATGTTTAATTTAGCGGCTGATGTTTTTTCTAAGATTATTAAGAATGCTGTTAATAATAATCTCTTGGGTTTTATTGGTAATGATATTTCAAGTTTCTGTTTGTCTATCCTTCAATTTGCTGATGATACTTTGCTTTTTTCCTCTCATTTTCCTAGGCACATCATTGCTCTAAAGTTTATTCTTTATAGTTTTGAACTTTTATCAGGTTTAAAAATAAACTTTGATAAAAGCTCCATTTTAGTTTTAAACGATTTTGATAAAGTTGAAAATTTAGTTGCTAATACTTTAAATTGTAAAACTATGAGTTTTCCATTTGACTATCTTGGTTTTGTTATCAGACCTTTAAAACTTAAGCAAGAAGATTGGTTATTAATCATTGATAAAATTAAAAATATGATTACTAATTGGAATGGAAGATTCTTATCTAGAGCTGGTAGACAAGTTTTGATTAACTCTGTTTTATCAGATCTCCCTATCTATTGGATGTCTATGCACTTCTTTCCTGATTGGGTGATAGATAAAATAGATAAAATAAGAAGAGATTTTCTTTGGAGTGGTGAAAATCCAAACAGTAGCATTAAATGTTTAGTTAATTGGGATACTGTCTGTAAGTCCAAAAAAGAGGGTGGTTTGGGTGTCATTAATTTATGTAATATGAACTTATCTCTTCTTAGTAAATGGTTATGGAAATTTAGAGACACTAGTGATAATGCCATTTGGAAGGAGATTATATCTAGATATTACTACAATGGTAGTTATAATCTCTATCACATTAGTCCTTCGATTTATCATAAACTTTTCATATTTTTGGAAATCCATCTTAAAATGTAGTGATATTTTCAACTTAGGTGTAAATATTATTGTTCATTTTGGTAATAACACATCTATTTGGCACGATAGTTGGATTTCCGCTACTCCTCTAAAGATTGAGTTTAAAGATTTATATGATATTTGTAACTTTAAATTTGCATTTATTTCTGATGTTTTTAACTCTGAAAGTGACCCTCCTTGGATTTTCACTTTTAATAGTATTTTAGTAGGCTCAACCCTTAGACAGCTTTATTTGCTTTATGCTAAGCTAAATCTCTATAATATTGACAACGATAATGATTATATTAGTTGGGAGTGGGATAAGAGTAAGAAATATTCTTCTAATTCCTTTTACAAATTTATTAACATTTCGGGTGTTTCTGTGAGTTGTTTTAAATTTATTTGGAAGTCAAAAGCTCCTCCAAAATCTAAGATCCACATGTGGCTCATCATTCATGGTAAATTGAACACTATTGAATTTTTACAAAAGAAAAATATTAACATTGATAATGAATGTTATTTTTGTAACACATACTCTGAAGATATTAGTCATATTTATTACGAATGCATGGATACTCATTTTATTCTTATAAAGACCCTTAATATTTTAGAGTTTAATATTAGTTCTAGAGTTACTGATTGTTTCTTCTATTGGAACTCTTTTAGATTTAAGTTCAATAAGGATATTAGATACTTGCTTGATACTATATTCACAATTTCTTATTGGTACATTTGGTTTGAGAGAAATCAAAGGAATATCTTAACAAGGTTAGAATTAATATTAACATATTCAAACTTAACTTTAATAATTTTGTCTCTCATAATTTTTATATTAATTCCTTTTCTAATTTAAATAATGTTCACATGATGCATTATAATTTTCTTCCTATTATAGGCCCTTAAAGTAGTTTCTTGTATTGTTTTTATTTCTGTTTTTATTTCTTACTTTTTGGTCCTTGTTTTTCTTATTTGTTTTCCTTGCTTTATTTTTCACTTTGGTTTTTATTCTCACATATATGTATATAAATTCTATTTATACACATATCTGTGATTCATTCTAACTTGGTATCCTAGTTTTGTTACAGGTTGGGTTTAGACAGGTTGTTAATTTTTCTCTTGACTGGTTTACAGGATAGCTTGCAGCTTTGTACAGGTTGGCAGGATAGCTTTCCTAGGGATTCCGATCGCGTCTGGCATTTCTTTGTGGCTACTCAGTGTCTTCAGAGTGGAGTTCTTCATTTTAGTTCACCTCTTGGAGTTCTTCTTTATGGATCTTCTCTTATTAGAGATTAGTTTTCTCTTCTGTGGCGGTTTCTTAGTGTCATTTTTGTTGGTGTTGTATTTTAGTTTCTCTGGTTTTAGATACCTCTAACACTCTATTATCGGGCGGTGGCCTTGCCGGAGCTCGGTATTAGGGTTTATTGGGCGGTGGCTTTGCCGGAGCTCATTTGAGGGGTATATTCTAGTTGATAGACTTGTCACCTGCCAGGCATGTTGGCAGCTCCATTTTATTTGTTATATATATAGCTCCATGTGTGCTCTCCTCGTTTTTTAGAGGATCACACATTTTTCTCAAAAAAAAATTCTTCTAAAACTTTCCAAAACATATTCTTTTCTTTTCCAAACACTTATGGAAGTGTAAATAATAACCAATCAAGTTATTATTAAGATATGTCATTAAATCTTCATTTTCATATGTTATAATTCAAGGGATTCAAAGTGCGCTTATAACGACTATCGCTACACGGACAATTCCGTATTCAATTCAATTTTAAGTGTCATTTTATTTTATACACATATATGATTCCAAATTCAAACCATATAACTACAAAACATGCATTGACATATGTACTAATAATCATGTCCATTTTAGATGTTTAAATGTGCTTAATGTAAACAACATAATCCCATTCTCCTTAAGGCAACTACTTTAACAAATATATCCTTTTCGAAGCATATAATGAAAGGTTGTATCTTTAAGTAGTTAGTATCTATTATTATATATAATAGCAAGCATAATAACATGTGATTGACAAGCAATTATCAAGAGATTAAGCAAGCAAATATCAAGCAATATTTCAAGATAACTTTCTACCAATTTATCGTAGTCAAAGTGAGATTAACTCACTTTTATCAATCCATATCTCTTCCTACCAACATCTATATAAAACCACACTTCTCTATATATTCAACCAAAACATCACCTGAAACCCTTCCTTATCTTCCCTTAACCTGCGACCATCATCTCTAATTTCCTTGAACTCACAGCCTTGACATGGAGGAGGGGGTTTTGCTCCCTTTCTTCCAACTTTGACTTGTTAAGAGGTGATGTAATATTGTGCTGAGGATATAGGAAAAGTTTGGAGGAGAAAGGAATTGGTTTGATATGATTTCTATAAAGTTAGAGAGGAGGAAGAAGAAGATGTAGACATTATTTAGAAGTGGATTTGTGTGAAATGAAGTGAATGTCTATGTGTAATTATAAAGTTAGGATATGTGTGGAAAAGATCTCAAAATCCCTTCCTTAATCATGAAGCAAAAGGACTTTCAACATGACGAAGCCATACTCTCACATAAACTTACCTTTCTTAAATCGCCCCTTGATTTAAGGCTTGGTTTAGGGGTCCTTTTGTCTTTTTAATTAAATCCTCGTACTTAATTAATTTTCTTAGGAACTAAGGTGATGAAATACTTGATAAAGTGTTACATGATAACATATTAGTGTACAAATATTCGAACGACTTTTATGTAACAAAAATGTTGATTTTTAACAAAACGTTTTCCGATCACATTTTTAGTATTTATCCAAAGTGTATATTTTTGTAAACACATTTCAAAAATAAGTTTTCAAACATTAGTTATTAATTGAAAAGTGTTTAATAAGGTTATAAAGTCATGTTTAATCATATTAAATATTATTAATAAATATTTAAATAATTTAGAAATTTAAATACAGCGTGTTTGAAATTCCGGGTTGTTGCATTCTATCTCCCTTAAAAAAAATTAGTCCCCGAAATTCCAAGGACAGAAAAATATAATGAAAACTAAACAATTAACAAAAGCTAAGCACACCCATAATATCATCCATAACCCCGGTAGAAGGTACGGTGTGTTATCCTATCCATTTTTTTTAATCAAATTAAGCTAGTTTCATTTTAAAATTCCTAGGTTGACTTACTAACTCTAGATGATTTTAACTTAGGCACCTAACTTAAGCTCTAACACCAGTTATGACGATCCAGAATTTTGGACCAGTCAAAACGCCGAAAAATCCGTTCTTTCTAAAACTATGAATGAAAACTACCAACATAATACAGAATATTTACTAAATATTCAACGCTATTAAATGTATAGGATACAATTTCAATTGTATAAGTTATCAAAGTAATCAATTTAATCTACTAGGTGTACTTTAACACATACCAAATACAAATACAAATATCTAACCCTGCACAACTCCGATGAGAGAGGTAGCAATAGTCATTCCTGCAAACTCAATAAACATGTTAAATGTGGATTAAAATAGTAAGCATGAAAGATACAAAAACACAAGACAATTAGCAAACAATAGTAGAAAAAATGATATATTATTACTGGGGCTGTGTCACTACCACTTGTGACTGCCTGCGTACCCTTATCTAACTAGGTATCCAATTAGATATAGGATCAAGCTAACGTAGTTCTCCTATTCATAAATACGACTCAAGAGCCTACGATGCACAATCAAACAAATATGCAATTCCCAAACTACCCCTTTGGTTTAATCTTTACATTTAGATTTATGATATCTGATTAATTTTATTGTTTTCAAAAATAATCTCTTTTGAAAATTCCTATACAAAAAAACCTCTTCGAACTAAATTTCTAATTTAATTTCAAATCCTTTTGAAACAATAATATATATCTTTTATATCAAATCATACTTTTCTTCAGGATTTAAGTCAAAACCTTTTGCTCTATTTATATTTATTTATTAACTAATCAAATATTGATGGTGTATTTGATATATTTATTCGAAAATCCTAAAATACTCTACTATAAAAGCATATCAAAATATATGCAACCAGATCGAGATATTTCTCCCAATAACAAGGCAACTGGGTCCCAGCCTTCACAAGATAAATAAACAAAGTATATCCCTCTATACAAGAGTGGACTATACTTAGGGTTACATGAACCCTCCAGCCCACTTTTTAGTTATGGGTTACCCGAATCATCGGTAATATAATAAATCATTTTGTTTCCCAAAGTAACAAATCATTATGCACTAATAATCACAAATACTTTTAGACACAATATTGTTTATTTCCTTAAAATATTTGCAAAGCTATTTTAAAACCACCGGATTTTAAGTTCTTTAAATTTGTAAAATAAATTTTATAAATATCTTTATATAAATTATTTCAAAGTATACTCACTTCAAAAATATTTATTTCCAAATATTATATAAACACCTTTATATAAAATCACTTCAAAGTATTTAGTTTCAAATATTTCTATTTCTCTTTTCAAACAATCCATTTCATTTAAAAGATAAACATCTTTAAAATTATAATAAACTTATTTTATTTTAACAATTACTTAATCAAATATTTTTATCAAATACCTTATGTCAAACTGTGAAATTCTACTCACAAGGTGTTCGTATCTACCCAACCCATCCCATGCATATAGATTTTAATTGCTCATAAATTGGTGGTGCGCAATTCAAACAGTTAAACAAAAAATAATAACATTACATTATTATCAAAAATTCAACAAATGAATAATAGCACTTAAATAGAATTAATTGGTGTACATAAATAAATTGTCCAAATTCACATAATAGCATAACGGGGATTTATTCTGCTAAATTGATGACATTAATGAAGTATACTTAACTTGTTTTCGATATTTCAACTTATATTATTCCTTAGCCATGAGTGAAGCCAGGTTAGTTAGATAACTGATTGCATCAAAACCTTTCCTAGACATTTTATTCTTGATTCCCACAAATATATAAGTCTACTTGTTGACTTTTAGCGTTAAGCAAAGTTAATTACCTTTTTTCAAAACTTATATAATTATTTAAACATTAAACTAGTTTTAAAACACTCCAATATATGTCAGAAAACAACCCTAAAAAGATTAGAGAAAAATACATAATTTAAATATCATTTTTAACAATTTTTAGTTCAGGACAGAAAGGCTAGCATTTATAGAGTGCTATCTAAAGTTTTGTTACCATTGTCAACATTATTTTGCTACAACTTTGAACCTAGATTTCAACACTTAAACAAATGATTTTTGATTAATTCTTTCTAAATTAGTTATTATATTTTGAATACTTGGAAACCATGAAGAAAAAAATCAAAGAATTACTACCAATTATTTTAGAGAATTTCCCAAAAACATGATATTTTACCAAACTACACTGATAGCGACAATTTCGCTGTAAAATTTGGCATTTCATTCAACTATCTATCAAACGAATTAAGCATTAAAAACTTCCTAACAACAATAATATGTTATTTACTCCTTAAATATAAAAATAAACCTTCAAAGAAGTTTGAAGAAAAATATTGTTATTTCGCTAATAAAAAGAATCGTTATAGCGACCTTTTTACTTCAATATTTTGTTACTTTGATTTACTTCTTCTATAACTCTTCAAAACATATTCTTTGATTTTCTAAACACTTATAGAAGTGTAAATAAAAACTAAATAAGTTATTATTAAGATATGTCATTAAATCTCCATTTTCATAAGTTATAGTTCAAGGGATTTAAAGTGCGCTTATAGCGATTATCGTTATACGGACAATTCCGTATTAAATTCAATATGAAGTGTCATTCTTTTTTATACACATATATGTTTCCAGATTCAAATTAAACTATATCCTATAAAACATGTGTTAACTTGTGTACTAATAATCATGTCCATTTTAGATGTTTTTATGTGCTTAATTTAAAAACCATAATCTCATTCTTCTTAAGGCAACTACTTTAACAAATCATATGCTTTTGGGAGTACATAATAAAAAGTTATAACTTTAAGTATTTAGTATATATTATTATATGAATAGCAAGCATACTAACATGTGATTAACAAGAAATTATCAAGAGATTAAGCAAGCAAATATCAAGCAATATTTCAAGATAACTTTCAACCAATTTATTATAATAAGTGAGATTAACTCATTTTTATCAATCAATATCTCTTACTACCAACATCCATATATAACAACACTTCACTATCATTTTCTACTCAACCAAAACATCACCTAAAACCCTTCCTTATCTTCCCTTAACCCATGACCATCATCTCTCCTCTCCTTGAACTCACAGCTATGACATGGAGGAGGGGGTTTTGCTCCCTTTCTTCCATCATTGACTTGTTAAGAGGTGATGTAATATTGTACTGAGGATATATGAATAGTTTGGAGGAGGAAAGGAGTTGGTTTGATATGATTTCTACAAAGTTATAGAGGAGGAGGAAGAAGACGAAGACAATTTAAAAGTTGATTTGTGTAGAAATGAAGTGAATGTGTGTTTGTATTTGTAAAGTTAGGAAATGTGTGGAAAAGATCTCAAAACCCCTTCCTTGACCATGAAGCAAAAAGACTTTCAACATGACAAAGCCATACTCTTACACAAACATACCTTCCTTAAATCACTCCTTGATTAAGGCTTGATTTAGGGGTCCTTTTTTCTCCTAAATTAAATCCTCTTACTTAATTAATTTGCTTAGGAACTAAGGTGATTTAATACTTGATAACGTGTTACGTATAACATAGTAGTGTATAAATATTCGAACAACTTTTATTTAGCAAAAAAATTGATTTTTAACAGAACGTTTTCCAATCACATTTTCAGTATTCATCCAAAGTGTATATTTTTTAAACACATTTTGAAAATAAGTTTTCTAAAATGATTTATTAATTAAAAAGTGTTTCACAAGGTTATAAACTCATATTTAATCATATTAAATATTATACAGAAATATTTAAATAATTATGATATTTAAATACGAAGTGTTTGAAATTTCGAGTTATTACAGACGTCTTCATTGCCTACGACCTTGAAATTATCGTCTTCGTCCAAATCTAAAACCCCTAACTGGCCTTTTCTGATCCATCTCCATCGCTATAGCAGCTACTATCTATCTCTAAGCTTACTAGCTGGCGATATGGGTTAAGCCCTAATTTTTTGTTGACACTATCGTGTCATCCTATTTAACCACCATGCTCTCCTATTTCATGCAATTATTTTTCCTGTAAACTTTTTTATGAGAGAAAGAAAAATGCGAGCACTGCTTGTACAAAAAAACATCAATTTTGTCTTTTCAAACAACTTACTTGTTTTAGAAATACACATATTTAACCATTTATCCATATATATGTCAGTGACCTCTAGCTTAAGTGGTTAGAAGTTTGGCGCTTTAGACAAAGGTACTAAAGGTCATGGGATCGAGCATCTGAGACATTACAATGAGTGCTCTGTTTGAATAGATTATCACTCTTGTTATGAAATTTTTTTTAGCTATATATATAATAAAGAAAATTCGATGAATAGACTTTCCACCGTGACTTTTTGAAATTTCAAAAATACCCTACCATTTATCAATAGAATCTCAACAATGGTTTCAAACCCCAGCATCAACCCCTTTTCGACAATCCATCAATGGAATTTCACTATAAATTTGCATCCAATACCACCAACAAAACTTCTTGAAATAAAGATGTTGTAACCACTAGAGCTTTTGCAACACATCCTTTCATTAATTTTTATTAAATAAAAAGTAATTTTCTCTTGCTACTAGATGCACCTATGTGCAATTTATACTAAACTATGATAGTACTAATGGACTAGGCCCGACGTACCAATGGCTCACTATTTTATTCTTTACAAATAGGTTCCAAGGTGAGAATAATCCTAAGGTTGGTTTTATTCTCACTACACTTTCCTCCGTTCATATCCCCATTTAGTTTGAAATAATTATATGTAATGACCTAATTTTTCAACGCCCGAAAATCGACATCAATATGTCCGCTGTATCAAATGCGGAATAATCGAATGCTGGAAAACGGAACCGTTGGGGTTAAAGAAGAAGAAGATGGAAGAAGAAATAGAAAACAATATCAGAATCTTACAATTGCAGTGGAATAATATATAATAGATAAATGAACAATCTTTAAAAAAAGAACTATATCAGTTTATACATTACATCATCAGAGTATAACATCAACAAAACATAACACTGGACAGTTATGATAACTTGTCCACATGGAAGTTGAATTTGCAGCGACCCATACGCAGCGCATACTACATAATATAAGTGATACGTCACACCATCCAGCTTGTCTCCTAATATCCACATCACACTCTCCTGATTTCGCTCCAGAACAACTATAACCTGACTCTAGACTGCCCGTGTAGAAAATTAGGGGCACCCAGAGTTTAGAAAGGGAACAATAAACTCCAGGTCAGTCATGAGACTGGTGTGAGATCTAAAAACAATTATTTGCATAAAAGAAATAAAAAGAAATCTGCTATGTTTTTTGGAAAATGAAACTACCATAAGGTCTTCCGGCACACACACAATGCAATCGCACACTTGGGGGAGATTTCTCCTTATGATAGTCAAACATGCTTGATACACGAAAATACTTTTGATATTATTATTAGTGCATAGTGTGGAAAACATTTTAAAAGTATAATATTAATCTTAGGCAGCATAGGTACCATTATATTATGCCTACTATAGCTACCACCTGACGTGGCAGGTTATACAACTGCAATCGTAAAGGGCTCGTATTGTTTTGTTTGGATTTCCAACAAATGGTCAAGGCTAAGGAACTTCCTTTTCGAATGAGTACGCCACTGGAGGTACGGACCGAGAACCTAACTGGATTTCTGCCAACACAAGGCCGGGTTACCTCTGTAACTAGGTAATTAACTATCACGAGTATGTTATCCCCTGGTCGTAACCAACCTTTATCCAAGACGCCTCAACAACCATAACCACATAAGTAAATAATCTAGGCTCCATACCAAAATACCACTTTTTTCCACTCAAGTCAAATATCTGGGCTCCATACCAGTTACCACTTTTTATCTAGAAGGAAATGCACATACCTTGAGGGGTACGACCCCCATAACCTTGTCGCATCCTTCCTGTTTCGACCATTTTCGAGGTGTGAGGTTCGAGGAAGTCTCGTCCCACGAAGCTACGCTTTTCACAAAAGTCATGCTTCGATCAACCAATGATCAACACTTCTCATGCCATATTACCAAATTAGGAATATATCACTAGTAATAATCAACTACATAAACTCTAATCTCGTATGCCTCAGAGAAGGGTGTTAAGCTAAGAGAATAAATTCTCCGCTACCAACAGAAATGTATTTGATAGAAACCAGCTTTATATCTCAAAGTGTAATGTCAGACATACATCCATACAAGTCCATTCTGGGTCTGAATGGAGCCGAAGGCACTTCGTCCAATCAAGGAAAAAGTCCTTGCAAATCCGAATATTCCCTAATCACGTCCGGACTCCCCATCACATAGGGTAATACAAATCTCTATACCGGAGCAACTCGGTGCAGAGATATTCGATAGGTAATCTTTTCGTTTTCGAAAATACCCGGCCTTCAACCACCTTCTTCAAATGCAATCCCATTTCATCGTATAATTATTTGAAATGGGTTTTATGACTCAATGTCCTCTCCCGACTAATATGAATAATGAGCACTTATTTTAAAAACAAGTGGATACATTCAAATCAAAATTAAGTCACAACAAATTTCCACTTTGAATATTTTAAACAAAAGATCCACTTTTAAGATTCGATGTGGTTTTCAGATAACCATTTGAAATCCGACCTTCGGTCACATCGAAATTCAAATGCCGTTTAAAGGCCAATATTGATAGTCGATTATTAACTATCAAACAACATTTACAACAACCATCAGATTTAAATAATTTTCCCTAATTATTTATTTTCAAAATATCTTCACAAGATATATTTTCACCCTTCAACCCTTCGAAAACAATTTTCAATCACTTTCCTCTCGTGAAATAAATTTCTAAACATTGTTCATTTTCCACTGAAAATTTGCCAAGACTAAATGCTTTGGATTTTTTAAATAATTTAAATCACTTTATCTAAAAATATATACTTTAAAATACTTAAAACAAAAACTATTTAAAACACTTTATTTAAAATACTAGTTATGAAATTTAATAATAATTATTCTTGAGAACTTAAGCCAAAATAATTTTAAAAATAAAGTTATAGAATTCTATACGAGTTTTCCAAATAAAAACTTTAGCCGAACTATATTTAAAATACAACTACTTTATAAATAATAATTATCTTTTTAAAATCATAATACCAATTAGCCTTTTAAAATTATTACTACTATAACTAATTTAATAAAATATTTACCTTTAATATTTCAAACAAATTAATTAATAATTTCCCAAAGAAACATCCTTTAAAAACAACTTTAAAAACTTTTAACTTTTACTTAAAAATCTGCTTGCAATCATACTTGGCTTATCAGGAAAAATACACTTTCCATTCCAAAATAGTCCATTTAAATCAATTAATAAATCCTTCACGATATATCTCAATTTACATCCCAAATTCAAAAAAATTTCTATCCACGCTTTTAAAAATAAACCAATATTTATTTTTAAAACAAATTACACGTTCCTTTATAAATTCCATCATAAATTTATATTTTCAAATATCCACTGGTGTACAATTTTCAAATCGATTTCCAAAAAATTTGTTTTCAAACACCAAATCAATTTCTGAACTGATTTCCAAAATTTATTTTCAAAACACCAAATAAAATTTTCAAATCAACTTTTTAAAACTAATTCCATTTTTAAAATAAATTCCTTTATTTTTCCCAAACCATTTAAAATCCGAATTTTAAAAAAATTCTTCAACTTTTAAACAATACTGCTCAAAATCCATTTATTACCATTTAATAAAATCTTTTCCCCATACTTGAAATTTATTCGATAGGATTTCAAAATCAACTTTTATCCTTTTCCAAAACCTTTCTTTTAATTTATCCGATTTTCTAAAATCATTTCACTTAAAATTCTCTATTTTAATTTCCTTCCACAAATCCAATTTTTATATTTTAGGTATTTTAAAATACCAAAATATATATGGCCAAACAATAGCATTCGGTAATTTTGATTATCAATGGAATCAATCACAGATTATCACTAAATCAGATCATAACATATGAAATAAATTCAATCAATTTGTGGAATCCAGTTGGATCCCTCCAACATGTTTCCCTGCATCCACAGATGTTAGCACAACAATTAAATACCCATCCCGCTTCTAGGTGAGATATCGCGGTATATGGGGTCATCCGTAGTTATGCGTGGCGCATAGGGTCTCATCCGCTATATAATGCGGGAAATCAATCACTCCAATACACACACACACACACACACACACACACACTACTATATATAATATCACCCAACAGATAAATTATCAAATTCATCCAAGCACATACAACAATATAAATTTAACTATTTAAATTAAACAAAGCAATTCGATTAAGTGAGAAGACCTCACCTTTGCCCTTTTTTTGCAATCCATTCTATTCCAGGTTGTTTTCACGATTTTTGACCTTGTATAAACATTTATACAATTTATTAATATTTGAAAAATTGGAAAAATTAGTTTTCCATTTAATTTTTTTATTTTATTTAATAATTTAATTTCAAAATAATTTTTTTAATAAAATATTTTAGCGACTAAAATAATTATATAAGTTCATTAGATAAATTTATCTCCATACTACATCATTTTGAAAATAACCCAGTAGATTTAAAATGTGTATATCTATTTTTCATTTGAAACCATATACTTATAAAAACATCCTGTATCTTTCTTCTGACAAAAAGAAAAGATCTTTTTCTATTTTTAAACTTTTATATATAAGTTTTTTCAATCTGTACAACAACAGCAAATCATTTCTTCAGTAGAATATATATATATATGTAACAACCCTGTATTTTGTGATTATTTCAGTTGTATATTTCAATTATTTTAAATTGAATTCCTGATTTAAAAAAATTTATTTATTAAAATGAATATATTTTGTTTTTTAATATAAATTTTATTTTTATGTGAATTTTAATTCCAAACATGAATAAATAGAATATTTTCCAAAAATGTGAATTTTGTAAAAATAGTCAAACTTTGAATTTTAAATTTAAAAGTTAAATATTTAATTTTTTAATTTTATCTTTTATTATGAAAATAAATTAAATTTCAAGAATAGTGCTTTTCGTTTCGTTGAAATTCGATTTGTATTGTGAAAGTTATGCGTTTTACAATATTGTGTGTAAATTGTTTATTTAAAATTTATATAAATATTATTTTTGTTTGTCATATCATGTTTTAATTTATGTAACATGATATGTTATGCATATATTTTATTTTTAAAACATTTTATAAGTATAGTTATAATTTTCAAATGTTATTTGTATATTGTTTACAATTTTTAAATTCAAGTTTCAATTATTAAACTATTTCTTTATTTATTTTCTACTTTTCTTTAAATTATTTATTTATTTTTTCATTTTATTTTGTTCATCTTTTTATTCTTATTTACTAAAATTTTAATTTTTTATTTTAGTTTAAAAGAAATAGAAATACAAAGAGACAAGGACCTTTCATTTTCTATGTCCTTTCATTAAGTTTGCCTTTTCATTTTCATTTACCTTTTCACCTCCTTTCTTTTGGTCGTACACTTCTTCCTTGTAGCCATATGTTTTCTCATTGCAATTCACGTGAAAAACATATTCCTCATTTTCTAAAACTCACGGCAAAAATAGGTAATGGCTTCTTCCACTTTTTCTACTTTTTCTCTTCACTTTTCTTCTTGTTTTCATTGACTTTTGACTTGATCTTCCTTGTGCTTTGCTAGGCCACTACCACCTTCATCTCCACTATCCTCTCCACCATCACCAACTGCAGCAAAAATCTCCTCCTCCTCTGACCAAGACAAGCCGTGCCCATCCTTTGAAGTCAGCACCATAAAAATAACGCAAACTCCACCAAAAATGCATAACCAAGCCATGTTTCCACAATCCCCTTCATATGAACTTCGGCCACCACCATAGCCACCACCATCTATAGAAGCACCACCTCTGAACATCAACATCAGCCATCACCTGACCTGTACATGGCTCTGGCCGAGCCAATCATGACCAAGCCGAGCCACATGTTGACCAAACTTGCCTCTTTTTGCCTTATCTCTTTGTATACCCATGTTGTACCTCTTCTACCATCTTCCCCACTTCATAGCCGTGCATCTGTGATGCCATACCCGAGCCTCGCATCATCATGGCTGATTATATGTTCCACCTAGGCCATGCATTTGAGTGATAAGACAAGGTCAAGTCACTTTGTCTTTGTTGCTTTTATTTTTCATTTTGTTTCTATATTGCTTTGTGTTGTATATTTATGTTATATTGTCTCCTTTTGGGTTGTTTACAAGATAATTATCTTGGCTCTCTCCACTCACTTGAATACAAAGTCATGCTGTGTCGTGCCATATCATGCTTTTTGGAATTCATTTGTGTAGTTTGATTTGCTAACTCCATCTTGAAAAGGCGAGTCCTTCTCACTCTGGCATGTTTACTTATGAAATCGTAAATTGATGTCAAGTGTTTAGTAATTAAAAATGTTTATGCAAGTTAATGATGATTATATGATATGCTATGCCATGTTATTACCATGTTTACTTTGTTAATTATCACCTGACATCTGATATATGACATTATATTGTGGCATTGACATTGTTTATATTGTTTATGCATATATCCACACTCCAAGTTCCCTGTTAGAATAGAATCACTATGGGTTGAAATGATACATACCCGAACGGACATTAGAATATGGAAAAATCATTATGGGCTGAAATGATAGGCCTGAGTGATTTTTTATTTATTTTTATCTACTTGGGATTGCACGTTTGAAATAATAGAACCCGGGTTTTCTTTTAAAACTGCGGATTGAAATGATATATATCTGTATCACTTGACCTAGGTTAGAAAATTATATACAGACCTCGTGGTATACTTTTAAATGATTTTAATATAGATATGTATTTTTTTAAACATATGAAATTTTGACTTAAAAATATATATTCATTGGTTTTGAGAAGGCTAAATATTAATTTTTTAATTTGTGAATTCAAGGATGTAAATTTGAAGTAAATGTGATTTTTTTAACTTTAAATTTTATTTTTAAAATGCAAGTGAATGATGGAAATTGAATTTAAAGTTTTGAAATGATATTTGAATTAAAATGTTAGTTTTATTTAATTTATAAGTTAAGAAAACAGTGAATTTTGACTTAACAAATGAATTGAATTTTTAATTGGATATTTAATTATAAAATTTTGTTGTGATAAATTTGTTGAGTCACAGCTTCTATGAAGATTTTGATTGCTGACAACAATATTAAAGCGATCGACAAATCAAGACCTACATATGGTACTCTAGATTATAGGTTGATTATTTGATGTTATAATAGTAATAAAATTGTCAAAATCTATCCTCAAATAATCATGCATAAAATATAATATATATATATACACACATTTATATAGGTTGTGCACTTTATTGTGCAATTTAACAGAGACCGGTCGACCGGTCCAAATATAGGCGGTCGACCGTTCCTGTTGGATGTGCACAATAAACGTGCACACATGCACATAACGACTATATTTTTAAAAACCTGTCTACCGGTTAGTTTTTGACCTGTCGACCGTTTTTAAACAGAGAGCAACTTCTTCCAAAAGACACATCCTTCTTCAATGGTTGCGTCTCTTCTTCTTCATCAATAATCATAACTTTTGACTGCAACTTTTCACCAAGGGTTATAACTATTTTCTCTCTATAAATACACATCAATATCATTGATTAAAACAACAAGTTTTATTAAAATTATATATGCTTTCTATCTATTCTCTGAATTCACTTGCATTCAAAAAGCTCTAAACTACTTTCATTCCTTATTGAATCATTGACACTATCTCAATATATTTTGATTCAATAAGCAATATAAATTCCATAATCTTCACAAACATCATTCACAATTTGAGGATAAGATTGTAGGAAGAGTGTACTACAAGTGACAAATCCGTGTTTACAAGAGCACAAGTTGTCAACAACAATTGTAATTGTTTTTGTTGAAGTCCTCGGTGTTATAAGAGGCAAGTGTTGAAGTCCTCAGTGTTGTAAGAGGCAAGTGTTGAAGTCCTCAGTATATTAGAGGCGTGAAATCCCGTTCGGCTGTTCGGGTATTGTAAACCTGTTCCTCCGGGTGAAGCGAGGTAGTTAATAGTGAAAATCCAGATAGGAGTCTGGGACTGGACGTAGGACGGTGCTCCGAACCAGTATAAAAATCTCTGGTGTGATTTTTCTATTTTTATTTACTATGCTATTATCATCTATTTCCGCATTTATATTATAGTCCATATTACACGATCCGTGTGTACTATATTAGCACATATAATCGTATACACACCGCACTTTCATTTGGTATCAGAGCAGGTCATCATATAACCGTAACACAGTTATTTGATATATTCTTGTAATATGGCAAATAACGCAAGTACTAGCTCTCAAAACACCACTTACACAGAAGGGCAATCGACACAAAGACCTCCATTTTTCAATGGTCTTAACTACAGTTATTGGGCAACACGTATGTCATTCTTTATGCAATCAAGTAGCTATGATGCTTGGAATGCTACTCAAAGAGAAATAGTAAATCCAACAACTGATTATTCAGAATGGACTGTGGCTGAGAAAACGGCAGCAGCCGTAAATGCAAGAGCAATAAATATGTTGTTCTGTGCATTAGACCAAAATGAATATAACCGTGTTAGTATCTGCACTACTACATATCAAATTTGGCAAACGCTAAAAATCACTCATGAAGGTACTAACAAGGTTAAACAAGCCAAAATAGCCATGCTGAAAAGTCAATTTCAAAATTTCAAAATGAAACCAAATGAAACAATCAATGACATGTATTCACGGTTTCAAACTATTCACCATGCACTTATTGGGTTAGGACAAAAGTATTCTGATTTTGATGTTGTTTCAATAGTCCTACATTCTCTGACTAATGAATGGGAAGGAAAAGTATTAGCAATTGAAGAAGCTAATGATCTTTCCGTCATGAAGCCAGATGAATTGATAGGAAATTTAATGTCCTATGAAGCAAATTTGCAGGCTAGAAAAGAACAGAAAGAAGAAAAGAAAAATGTAGCATTTCATGTTGAGAAAGATGAGAATGAATCAGATTCTGAAGATGAAGATTTGGCGTTCATTGCTAAAGGTTTCAAAAAATTCCTAAAATATCGAAAAGCCAGTCGCTACAATAAAAGGAAACCTGGATCAAGTAAACCATCTTCATCTGCTATAGAATGTTTCAACTGCCATAAAAAGGGACACATGCAGAAGGATTGTCCAGAACAAAATAAAAAGTCAGAAAATGACAAATTCAAATATAAGAAGGACAAATCAAAGAAACGAGCCTTCTCAGTAACATGGGATGATTCAGAGTCATCTTCATCAGAAAGTGAAAGTGATTCGGAGAATGAACAAGCCAATGTTTGCTTTATGGCAACAGAAGATGAGGTACAAATTCCTACATTTGATGAATTACTTGATATTAATGCTGAATTGATAGTCAAATATAAAGACTTAAAACGTCAATTAAAAGTAGTCAAAGCAGATTTAAGTAGAGCAGAGTTTGAACGAGATATGTTAAAAGATGAGAAGAAAATATTAGAAGAAGAACTTGAAAATATTCAAGAATCATCATCTAATGTTGACTCTCAAATATCTCTTTTGAGTCAAGAAATAGAAGCTCAAAAAGAGAAAAATAATGCTCTCACTACTGAAAATCATGAACTTAAAGCAAAAGTCAAAATTCTAGACCTAGAAAAAGCTAGTTTACAAACAAAGTTTGATGACATTACTCAAAATGTTTCTAACTTTAACAAAGGTCGAGAAAATTTGACTAAAATCATTGAAAGTTCACAATCTATTTCAGATAAACAAGGTTTGGGATATAACAAACATGAAACTAAGAAACATCTTAGAAATAAAAGGAAGAAGAAAATACAAAAAACTGAAGCTAAGAAAAATCTTAGTTTATTATATTTCAAACCAAAACCAGTTATGAAATTTCAAAAGAGAAATGTCAAGACTATCAAAATATGGGTTCCTAAAACAAATAATAATTTGATTAGGAACAAATGCATTCAGCAATTCATGAATAATGTACATTTTAATAACAATTATATATATAAAGGGGATACCGGACCCAAATGGGTTTGGACTCCTAAGACCTAACTCTTAGGACCCTATAAAAAGTGGGTACCATGAACTTAATTCTATTTTTTGCAGGTCCCACTGAAGAAAAGAGGAAAGTGGATATTGGACAGTGGTTGCTCAAAGCATATGACGGGAGACAAGAGCTTACTAACAAATATTAAATACTCAGATGGTGGCTCAGTCACTTTTGGAGACAATTCAAAAGGTTATATCATCGGCAAAGGCGATGTGAGCAATTGTGGTACATCTAACTTACCTCTTATTACTAATGTCATGCTAGTTAGAAATTTAAAACACAATTTACTTAGTATTAGTCAGTTATGTGACAAGGGTTTTATAATTTCCTTTTCAAATAATAAGTGTAGTATTTTAGATAAAGACCATAATTTGGTTTTTGAAGGTTATAGAGACAGAAATATATATATTCTAAATATGAATATTAATCATAATTCAGATATGTGTCTTATGGCTAATGACAATGATCCATGGCTATGGCACAAACGTTTCTGTCATATAAACTTCAGAACTATTGACAAGCTAGCCAAAAACAATCTAGTTAGAGGACTACCCAAAATGAGTTTTAAAGTTAACAACATTTGTGATGCATGTCAATTAGGAAAATTGACCAAATCATCGTTTAAATCCAAGAAAGTCATATCAACATTACAACCGCTTGAGTTACTGCACATGGATTTATTTGGACCTACTAGAGTTCAATCAATAAATCACAGTCAATATGTGCTTGTAATTGTTGATGATTTCTCTCGTTATACATGGACAATTTTCTTAAAAAACAAAAGTGATACTTTCGATCATTTCAAATCTTTCGTCAAAAGAATTCAAAAATCAAAAGGGATTAAAGTTAAAAATATAAGAAGTGATCATGGCAGAGAGTTTGAAAATAATGAATTTGAACATTTTTGTACAAAGAAAGGTATATATCATATTTTTCGTTTCCCAGAACTCCACAACAGAACGGAGTAGTAGAACGAAAGAACCGAACTTTACAAGAATGTGCAAGAACATTATTAAATGGAACCACCTTACCAAAACACTTCTGGGCAGAAGCTGTTGCAACTGCCTGTTATGTTTTAAATCGTGTGTCCATAAGACCTCTTACCAAGAATACTCCTTATGAATTGTTTAACAAAAGAAAGCCCAAAATCTCATACTTCAAAGTTTTTGGTTCTAAGTGCTTTATTTTAAATACGAAAGACCAGCTTGAAAAATTCGATCCAAAAGCCGATGAAGGAATATTTGTCGGTTATTCGGAACGAAGTAAGGCCTATCGGATATTTAATAAACGAACCAAAACTATTGAAGAATCACTTCATGTCTCTTTTGATGAAATTTATCAGCATCCTCACACAATATCAGATGATGACGAATCAATAGTCATTGATAATCAAATCATCTCAAATACTGATTCTGACTCAGAAATAATTATTGAGAATACTCCTCAAATATGTGAATTACAATCACCACCAAGAATATTAAGAGACCATCCGGCCCAAAATATAATAGGTGAAATAACATCACATGTCAGAACAAGGAGTCAACTCAATCAAATGGGTCATGTCGCTTTTCTCTCAAATATCGAACCCAAGAATCCAAAAGAAGCTGCTATAGATGATTACTGGATCATTGCCATGCAGGAAGAACTAAATCAGTTTGAGCGCAATGACGTTTGGGAACTTGTTCCAAGACCAACTGATCAGTCAGTAATTGGTACTAAATGGGTCTATAAAAATAAGGCTGACGAACAAGGAAATATCACCAAAAATAAAGCAAGATTAGTAGCACAAGGATACAATCAGGAAGAAGGTATCGATTATGAAGAAACTTTTGCACCAGTTGCTCGACTAGAAGCTATTAGAATTCTATTATCTTTTGCTTGTTATCATAATTTCAAACTTTATCAGATGGATGTCAAAAGTGCTTTTCTCAATGGATTTATCAAAGAGAATGTCTATGTCGAACAACCACCTTTATTCGTACATGAAAAATATCCTGACCATGTGTTCAAACTTAAGAAAGCTCTGTATGGTTTAAAACAAGCACCTCGTGCTTGGTATGAACGATTACGTAGCTATCTTATTAATTCAGGATTTGAAATAGGCAAAGTCGATCAAACTTTGTTTATTAAACATTCTCGAAAAGATATTCTGGTTATCCAAATATATGTAGACGATATCATCTTTGGTTCAACAAACGATAAACTCTGCAAGGAATTTGCAAGTATTATGACCAAAGAATTCGAAATGTCTCATATGGGAGAACTATCTTATTTTCTTGGACTTCAAATCAAACAACTTTCAAACGGTATTTTTATCAATCAAGAAAAATACTGTGAAAATCTTATCAAACGCTTCGGATTACAAAATACATCTGGTAAACCAACTCCTATGAGTACAACTACACATCTTGAAAAAGATGAAAGTGGTAAGAATGTTGACCAGAAATTATATCGAAGCATGATTGGTTCTCTTCTTTATCTTACAGCTAGTCGTCCAGATATATTAATGAGTGTTTGTTTATGTGCTCGTTTTCAAGCCGATCCAAAGGAATCACATTTACGAGCAGTGAAACGTATAATTCGTTATCTTAATAATACCAAAGATTTTGGTCTTTTCTATCCAAAAGAATGTCCATTTGAATTAGTATCATATAGTGATGCTGATTTTGGTGGCTCACGGACGGATAGAAAAAGTACAAGTGGTACGTGCCATTTTATTGGAAAATCACTTGTCTCTTGGTTTAGTAAGAAACAGAATTGTGTTTCACTATCAACATGTGAAGCTGAATATATATCAGCGGCTCTCGCTTGTACTCAAGTACCATATATGCAACAGACACTTCAAGATTTTGATATTCATTTATCAAATTCTATTATATACTGTGATAACACAAATGCTATAAATCTTTCTAAAAATCCAGTGAATCACTCTCGAACTAAACACATTGATATCCGTCATCATTTCCTTAGAGATAATATTGAAAAAGGTAATATACATCTTGAATATGTTCACACTGACAATCAAATAGCCGATATTTTCACTAAACCATTACTTGAATCTAGTTTTATTAAACTACGAAGAGAGCTTGGCTTAGTATCTCGGAAAGATCTAGAATAGAATAAGTAACCTTCAAACTTAGGCTATATATTTTTCAAATAATTCTTAAATTTCAGCCTATAACAAACTATACCTATTTTTATAACTTTTTTATGCATCATTGTTTTTGTTTACGGCTAATTATCTCTAACAAATCCTATCCTCAAGTTCATTGGCAAACTTTTTTTTTCTATATAAACGTTTGAAAAATACACTTTCATTCATTCACCTTCTTGCTGAAAATTATAAATCATCTTAAACAAGCTACCATGGCACACATTTGCGACAAATGCGCAGAGGAATCTCATATTTCTATCACAAGCTCGGAGTCGGAGGAACAATACTCTCCGACTACACCGAAACAAAGGCCGGAATTCCCTCACCATTGTTTTCACACACCTGGCCATACTCCAACATCTAAGCGTGCAAAGAAAGCACTATTTTTCTCTCCACGCACGAAGGCACAAATCGATGAGATACATCACTACCAAAAGCATCAAATCGACCTACAGAGACAATTGCATTATGGACAAAACCAACTCTATCATGAACCAATGCCATGCAGGCCATCGACTTCAACGACTCCAAACTCTTGGGATAGAAATTATAACGAAAACGAAGGAGCTCGAAATAAGTGGAGTCCGTGGGCTAAACGCATTGAAAACGACAAGAATTCTAATAACAACTCACCTTCTCATTAGAATTGCATAATGTATATTGTTTTGCTTTCATATATAATTCTTGTAATACAGTATATTTTTGCAATAATAACATAATATATAATATATTAATTCGACTCGTTTTCAAAATTTTTGCCAAATTCTGCATTTTTGCACACAGAGCCAAACCGGTCGACCCCCTGAAATATGACCGGTCGACCGTTTTGCTCTCGGGTTGAAAACGGTCGACCGGCCATATGCAGGCGGTCGACCGGTCGGCAGTTATTCCTTTTTTTATATACTTCACGTATATATTTTGCCACCAACCCTCTTTACTTTCTACTCTCTACTGAAAACTTTCCCATTTCCAAACCCTAGTTCATATTCTCAAGCTTCACAAACTCTCAAATTCTCTTCAATGGCTCCTCCTCAGAAGAAATCAAAGAAAAGAGCAACATCAGAAACTTCTTCTCTTACTCTCTCTGCTAGAAAATGGCTAGAATCTCCGGTTACAGTAACTAGATGGAATCAAATGACAAATTACAAGTTCCATCCGGGCTCATTCATCAAATTCGACGATTTCACTGCATACGGTATTCAAAGATTAGCAAATAGATCTCGTATCTCTCCTCTTATTGATTTTTCTGTAAATAGCGTACAAATTAATCATTTGATGATTAAGCTATTTTACGCAAATATGAATTTAGAGGAATATACTCCGGATAATCCAAATGGAGTTATTTGGTCAGTAGTATGTGGCAAACGAATCTATCTCACTTATGATAGAATTGCTTCTATTTTGGGAATACCGAATAGAGGTGAAGAGTTTTCATCGACATTTTGTGAAGTTTTCACCCGGAATAGTACGAGTCATAAATTTATAGAAGATGATAGTAACGGCACCAAATCGATTGGGCTACGACCGACTGCAAGGTTGTTACACCATGTCCTAATGCACTCTTTATTTCCTCGATTAGGAAACTATGATGCCGTTTACAAAGAGAATTTCAAGGCTCTTTATGCTATCTACTGTGATATCGAAATAAATTGGGTTCACATGATTTTCGATGAAATTCTTAAGGTAAATAACTCTACTCGTCCACATTTCTTCTATAACGAGTATATTATGCGTATGTTGCTTGCATGTGGAGTCACACCCCCGGATTCGGCATATTCTACACCAAAGTGTATTGACTCCACTACTATCAAACGGATGAAGCTTCCTCCTCCATATGTTCATATTATGCCTTTCGAACAATGGCAACAACGCGATACTCAAGAACAACAAGCTCCACCATCTCGTCGTCGTTCTGAAGATGTTAGATTATTGAAATCTAAATCATCTACAAGAGAATCTCTTGAAACCATCGCTCGGAATCAATTTTTACTTGAATCAAGACTAAAACGAATGGATTCGAAAATTGATAGACGATTCAATAAGGTAAAGTCATTCTTCGGCGCTATATGGGATGCTATATCATGTAGCACATCCGTCTCGACCCAACATCAAGACCCCGGAAAACGTCCGGCTCCTCCAACTTTTACTTGGTCGACATCCGAGGAATCCGGTGGTACAAGCGGACAAGGTCGTGGGGACAATGACGATGATGATGACGATGACGACGACGACGACGACGATGATGATGATGATGATGATGAGGAAGAGATTCAGTCGGAATGAAGTTAGTTTGTTTTTCTTTTCATTTCTTTAAAAAACATCTATGGCACTTGTACTAAATAGTGTCCATCTTTTTATTCGTAGTAGACTATGACTTGCATTGTACTTCATCAAAACATCCTGTGTTTGAATGTATGCATTGTTCTCTTTGGTTTATATTTTCTATTGTTTACTCCTTTTTGTCGATGACAAAGGGGGAGAAAGGTGCTAATAATTGTTTACAGGATGAAAGGAGCTAATAATTGTCTGCAGGAAATCACATATTCAGGGGGAGATTCTATACTTGAGTTTTTATATTGTCATCAATCAAAAAGGGGGAGAATGTTGAGTCACAGCTTCTATGAAGATTTTGATTGCTGACAACAATATTAAAGCGATCGACAAATCAAGACCTACATATGGTACTCTAGATTATAGGTTGATTATTTGATGTTATAATAGTAATAAAATTGTCAAAATCTATCCTCAAATAATCATGCATAAAATATAATATATATATATATATACACATTTATATAGGTTGTGCACTTTATTGTGCAATTTAACAGAGACCGGTCGACCGGTCCAAATATAGGCGGTCGACCGTTCCTGTTGGATGTGCACAATAAACGTGCACACATGCACATAACGACTATATTTTTAAAAACCTGTCTACCGGTTAGTTTTTGACCTGTCGACCGTTTTTAAACAGAGAGCAACTTCTTCCAAAAGACACATCCTTCTTCAATGGTTGCGTCTCTTCTTCTTCATCAATAATCATAACTTTTGACTGCAACTTTTCACCAAGGGTTATAACTATTTTCTCTCTATAAATACACATCAATATCATTGATTAAAACAACAAGTTTTATTAAAATTATATATGCTTTCTATCTATTCTCTGAATTCACTTGCATTCAAAAAGCTCTAAACTACTTTCATTCCTTATTGAATCATTGACACTATCTCAATATATTTTGATTCAATAAGCAATATAAATTCCATAATCTTCACAAACATCATTCACAATTTGAGGATAAGATTGTAGGAAGAGTGTACTACAAGTGACAAATCCGTGTTTACAAGAGCACAAGTTGTCAACAACAATTGTAATTGTTTTTGTTGAAGTCCTCGGTGTTATAAGAGGCAAGTGTTGAAGTCCTCAGTGTTGTAAGAGGCAAGTGTTGAAGTCCTCAGTATATTAGAGGCGTGAAATCCCGTTCGGCTGTTCGGGTATTGTAAACCCGTTCCTCCGGGTGAAGCGAGGTAGTTAATAGTGAAAATCCAGATAGGAGTCTGGGACTGGACGTAGGACGGTGCTCCGAACCAGTATAAAAATCTCTGGTGTGATTTTTCTATTTTTATTTACTATGCTATTATCATCTATTTCCGCATTTATATTATAGTCCATATTACACGATCCGTGTGTACTATATTAGCACATATAATCGTATACACACCGCACTTTCAAAATTATGTGTTCAAATTGATTTAAATGTGAAGTTTTGATGCTTAAAAATATGATTTTATAAATTTGAAATATAAAATTTTTGAAGTTTTAATGTTTCTGAATTTATAATAAAATCTGGAATTTTATTAACAACATTTTTAAATGTTGTTGTTTTTGAATTTAAATATGATGAAACAACTAAATATCTATTACGGAATTTTATAAATGTCATTGTTCTTAAACTAAAGTATTTTGGAAACTATAAGCTACGATAGCACTTTATAAATGCTGTCGTTGCTAAATTTGACAATGTTTTGAAATGTTACAGATTTTAGCACTGTTTGAGTTATATTTTAAAGTGTTAAACGATTTAACTTTTGGAATTGATTATTTGTGAAATTTTAGGATTTTTTAAAATATTTAATTTTTAAATTTTAATTTTTAAGAAATATAAATTGAATTTGAATTTAAATAAGGTTTACTTGGTTATGTGTTAAATGGAATAAAATGTAACGAGACAAATGAATTTTGAATGAAATTTTGAAATGTGTTTTGTAATGATATTTGACATAATAAATGAATGACTTATTTGACTTAAAAATGATATTTAAATTTAAATATTTGAATTTGAATTCAAATAATGATTTAATAATGAGGTTTTGAAAGGACATGATATTTTGATGATTGAAATGGTTTGGAAATGATTTGATCTTTATTTTGATAAAGAATATGAATTTTGAATGATATTTGATTTTTATAAATGAATATTTGAAGTTTATATTAGTATGAAAGGATATTTGGTTACTTCTAATTTGAGTTTATTTAGATAATATTGGATTTATGAAATGAATATTTCAAAACTAAGTAATAATGAAGTTAAATTTGAGATATATGAAATTAAAAAATTTCGTTTTGAAATATGGTATATTAAAGCTTGGAAATATATTAAAAATTGAATAGTTTGTTTTGTGGATCCAGTCTGTATTTGAAATTAATATGATTTGAAATGGTTTGTTGGGAAATTGAATTGAATTGAAACTGATGGTTTGAATTGAATTAAATTGGAAATTTGAAATTTGGGTTCAATTGAATACACTTGTAAAAAATATAAGGAATTAAAGGAATGTTTCATGATTTCAAATGTATAATTTCAAAATGTTATGATTTTCAAAGTGTAATGATTTCAAGTATTTTTGGTTTCGAAAGAGTTATAACTCTGAAAGTATTATGATTTTTGAAAAGTGAATATATGTTTGAAACGGAAATGATATCGTATTGGTTTGAATATATGTTTGAAATGGAAAGTATAAAATATTTTTGAAAGGTATATCGTTTTGAAATAAAATGATTTGATTTTTGAAGTATAAACTATTTTGAAATGACCACGGCGTTATAATAATGATTGGTTGTTAAAGAGAGCGGGATCGGAAGTTGTCATACTCTCTACCAACTCCAAAAACCACTTTAACAACTGTGTACGCGGTGGAGATTTCAGAATGAAGTAGGATGGTGGCGACGTCCTTGAGGTATATTACATGGATCCAACTCCCGTGAATTGGCATCTGGTGGCTAATACAGGAGCGATCTCAGGCCAAAAGGGGTAGCTCATCTAGTCGGACGCACTTCTTCGATACTATACTCTTATTTATGGTTGATTTGATGGCCATCCTCCGATTTTGGTTGGGTGTGTGTTCCGAGGTGGGCGTAGTGGCTACTACGTTACCGCCACCCCGAATGCGTAATTGGTATATCTACCCTGGCATTGCCTCGTGTGTCGTGTTACCTACCATACCGAGCCTTACTAGAGTTTCTATTTGTGTCGTAACTATGGAGTATCTTCTCATAGTCTCCCGATAAAGAGATATGCAGATACTATATAGACTATTGGCACTATTATGTGTTAAGGGCTTTATGGGTAACCCCTTAATGCTATTTTAAAGTAATTTTATTTTACTATAGACATTATTATAATAGACCAATATTACTGCATAGTAAATAGTTGAATGGATCCCTAATGGATGGACGATCCCAAGCATCCTTTAAGTTACTGACGCATTTTTGTTACTGTTCACTTGAGTTGATTTACAGTTCATAAATATTTATGTCCTGACTCGAGTGTTTTGTGTTTTGCTTTACGCTCGAGTCAGACTGAGTGATTCAGCATTCAAGACTCACCTTCGGAGTTGGATCTTTGCTTGATGATCCAGCCATCTATTTTGCTTTCAGTATCTAGTGATTTCAGTGATGTATTCTGATTTGTACCTGATGTATCTTGTCACTCTTCTATTGTATCTTGTTTAACTCTGATTTATCTTTTTTTTTTTGTATAGTAGTTTCACGAACTACTATCTCTTTTACTTCCGCTGCATTATTATTTACTCTGTATCTGTGATCTATGATTATTTATTTACTGTATATTTGAGATTTGCCAAATTTTATTTACAACGCGGTATTTTGAGCAATTCAAGTCTGACATGTGCGGATGCGAATGGTTGAAAATATCGGGTCGTTACATTTGGTATCAGAGCTTTGGTAGCTCTAGGCAAAACTCAGCATATATGGTAAATCTATTTACAAAATCACTTTCATTCAAGTTTTAACCTCTTCCTTTTTGACTCGATCCCTTTTAATTTTGGAACGTTCCCTACAGTTCCAAAATCCATTCGTGTCCCTCACTATTTGTCTTCTTTTGATTCTGGAGTATCCCATAACTCCACTTCGAATGAGTCGATCTTTATAACGGTCCCGCCAATATCAAATTGATTTGTAAAGGGGTGAGAATCCTTTACAATAGCATTGATACACCAAGGATTTTATATTCTCGTTTTAGATGCTATTATCTCTTATTATCCCAAACTCTATCTCTTGAAATCGAATGTTGATTTACCCTAGAAATCCACATCGATCTTATTCTTTAAGTCACGGTTGACCCGGTTAAAGTTGCCCGCGATTTACATAAGCTTATCCATCTTTCTATTCTGTTATTTAATCATCTCATCTGTGTTTCCAACATATCTTCAAATCATTCTTGAAGTGTATTTGTAAACTAATATTTAAAATGTTTTATATATTGTGTTGTTTGAGTTGTTGATGTTGATTTGGGTTTCTAATCGATTCGTCTGATCAATGCTATCGATAAGATTTCCAAAACACTTAAACAGAGCAAATTAACAAAATTTGTTTTTCAAATTTAGTAATGAAATAAATTTTGTAACAATATTATAACTTTTTTGGATTTCATTGAATTGGTTGTTAAGAAATAATAATTGATTTTATATATCATTATCTCTTGTTTCATATATAAATAATTGAATTATAAAACATGGTTATAAATTTATTTGGAAATTTAAAAATGAATTTAAAACAAGAATTTGAGAATTTAATTTCCGATGGATTTCAAACCTTGTGTTTAAAGTTTTAAAGGATATATTATTTTAAGTATTTTCGAATAGAAATTTGTTTCCAAAGAATTTTAAAGTTTAAAATTAGTGCTCTTCTCTTTGTCGCTGGAAAATAACTTTGGTGATGACTGCAACATCATCGATATTCATTCTCGAGTTTCAAAGTGAAGAGACCGTTTTGTAGTCTTGATACAGTTTTTGTTTTAGGGAATTTAATTGATTTGAATTTCTAAAATAAGACTGCATTTATAACATATGTTGATATATGATTTAAATTTGATATATATAGTATATGTGCATTTATTTTTCTCTAAATAGTTTGGAATTTATCAAAAATTTAATTCCTAAATTTTATCTTGAAGGATAATTCCAAGTATAATTTCAAGGTTTGGATAAATACTCAAGTTTGAAATGATTAAATTTGAAAGTTTTATTTGTATAATACACAATTTCATTCCAATATAACTTACCTAAACTATACAGAAGTTGAGTATGAAATTGGATAATATACAATATAAAAAGAGTTTATAAAAAAATTCGAGTGGTTATAATTTATGTTATACGCTTAAATTTTAGTTATAAAAGATTAACAGAGGTAAATAGAGAAAAGGGTAACGGAATAATTTACAACATAAAATGATTTTAAAGGAACTAAGAATAAATTAAGGCAGTTATAATAAGTATAAATATATTTAACATAGGTGATAAATATATTGAGAGGAATATATTTAATTTTAATTAGGAATAAAGAGGAATTAAATCTATTGAGTACATTTTTAGTATAATAAACGAGATTTTTTTCAAATCCATGATTTTAAGGTTGTTAATTCAAGATAATTTGATGATAAGATAATGAAATTAAGGATGGTTAAGATTTATTTAACTTATGTAAAATTAATTTTCAATTTAGGTTGAAATTTTCATGGTTTTAAATTTATTATCTTATTTTGTTCTCAAACTATCTTTTGGATGTCCTTATTTTCCTTATCTTGCTACAGAATGGGGAGGCTATTGCTTATACCAATCTGTTTAGAAATCTTTCTATAACCTTTCTATAATATTTGGTACTCATTTTGAATCTGAGCACTGTTGGCCAGCCATAGACCGTCGTTCAAATGGAAAGGGTGAATCAGACTCTAGAAGATCTTTTTCGTGCTTGTGTCCTTGATTCTGGAGGATCTTGGAAAGATCATCTCCATCTTGTTAAACGAACCTCTAACAATAGTTATCAGCTATAAATTTCAATATTTTTGTCATCTTGTCTTAATCCTATTTCATTCTATCTTTTCTGTGCTTTCCCGTACCTCATTCCCTTTTGGGGACGAAAAGTTTTAAGTGGGGGAGAGTATAACAACCCTGTATTTTGTGATTATTTCAATTGTATATTTTAATTATTTTAAATTAAATTTCTGATTTAAAAACTTTATTTTATTTATTAAAATGAATAAAAAAATTATTTTAAATATAAATTTTATTTTTGTGTGAATTATAATTCCAAACATAAATATATAGAATATTTTCCAAAAATGTGAATTTTGGTCAAAATAGTCAAACTTTGACTTTTAAATTTAAAATTTAAATTTTTGAATTTTTGAATTTTATCCTTTGTTATGAAAATAAATTAAATTTCAAGAATATTGCTTTTCATTTCGTTGAAATCCGATTTATATTGTGAAAGTTATGCTTTTTATAATATTGTGTGTAAATTGTTTTATTTAACAAAATTGTTTATTTAAAATTTATATAAATATTATTTTTGTTTGTCATATCATGTTTTAATTTGTGTAACATGACATGTTATGCATATATTTTACTTTTAAAACATTTTATAAGTATAGTTATAATTTTCAAATGTTATTTGTATATTGTTTACAATTTTTAAATTCTAGTTTCAATTATTAAACTATATCTTTATTTATTTTCTACTTTTCCTTAAATTATTTATTCATTTTATTTTCTTCAGCTTTTTATTTTTATTTACTGAAATTTTATTTGTTTATTTTAACTTAAAAGACATAGAAATACAAGGAGACAAGGACCTTTCATTTTCTATATCCTTTCATTACCTTTGCCTTTTCATTTTCATTTACCTTTTCACCCCCTTTCTTTTGGCCGTACACTTCTTCCTCGTAGCCATATGTTTTCTCATTACAATTCGCGTGAAAAATATTCTCCTCGTTTTCTAAAAATCATGGCAAAAAAAGGTAATGGCTTCTTCCACTTTTTCTACTTTTTCTCTTCACTTTTCTTCTTGTTTTCATTGACTTTTGACTTGATCTTCCTTGTGCTTTGCTAGGCCACTACCACCTTCATCTCCACTATCCTCTCCACCATCACCAACTGCAGCAAACATCTCCTCCTCCTCTGACCAAGACAAGTCGTGCCCATCCTTTGAAGTCAGCAACATAAAAACAATACAAACTCCACCAAAAATGCATAACCAAGCCATGTTTTCCACTATCCCCTTCATATGCACTTCGGCCACCACTATGGCCACCACCATCTACGGCAGCACCACCTTTGAACATCAACATCAGCCATCATCTGACTTGTACATGGTTCTGGCCGAGCCAATCATGACCAAGTCGAGCCACATGTTGACCAAACTTGCCTCCTTTTGCCTTATCTCTTTGTACACCTATGTTGTAACTCTTATACCATCTTCACCACTTCATAGCCGTGCATTTGTGATGCTATACCCGAGCCTAACATCATCATGGCTGATCATATGTTCCACCTAGGCCATGCATTTGAGTGATAAGGCAAGGTCAAGTCACTTTGTCTTTGTTGCTTTTATTTTTCAATTTGTTTCTATATTGCTTTGTGTTGTATATTTATGTTATATTGTCTTGTTTTGGGTTGTTTACAAGATAATT
Source organism: Allium cepa (assembly GCA_030765085.1). Classification (NCBI taxonomy): domain Eukaryota; kingdom Viridiplantae; phylum Streptophyta; class Magnoliopsida; order Asparagales; family Amaryllidaceae; genus Allium; species Allium cepa. Next base: position 91,291,948 of record CM060946.1, on the reverse strand, counting down.
ATCTTGGCTCTCTCCACTCACTTGAATCCAAAGTCGTGCTGTGTCGTGCCATATCGTGCTTTTTGGAATTCATTTGTGTAGTTTGATTTGCAAACTCTAGCTTGAAAATGCGAGTCCTTCTCACTCTGGCATGTTTACTTATGAAATCGTATATTGATGTCAAGTGTTTAGTAATTAAAAATGTTTATGCAAGTTAATGATGATTATATGGTATGCTATGCCATGTTATTACCATGTTTACTTTGTTAATCATCACCTGACATCTGATATATGACATTATAATGCGACATTGACATTGTTTATATTGTTTATGCATATATTCACATTGCAATTTCCCTGTTAGAATAGAATCACTATGGGTTAAAATGATACATACCCGAACGGACATTAGAATAGGGAAAAATCATTATGGGCTGAAAATGACAGGCCTAAGTGATTTTTTATTTATTTTTATAAACTTGGGATTGCGGGTTTGAAATGATAGAACCCGGGTTTTCTTTTTAAACTGCGGATTGAAATGATATATATCCGTATCACTTGACCTAGGTCAGAAAATAATATACAGGCCCCATTGGTATATTTTTAAATGATTTTTATATAGATATGTATTTTTTTTAAAGTATGAAATTTTGATTTTAAAATATATATTTATTGGTTTTGAGAAGGCTAAATATTAATTTTTGAATTTTTAAATTTAAGGATGTAAATTTGAAGTAAATATGATTTTCTTGACTTTAAATTTTATTTTTAAAATGTAAGTGAATAATGGAAATTAAATTTAAAGTTTTGAAATGATATTTGAAGTAAATATTAGTTTTATTTAATTTATAAGTTAAGAAAACAGTGAATTTTGACTTAACAAATGATTGAATTTTTAATTGGATATTTAATTATAAAATTTTGTTGTGATAAATCATGTGTTAAATTGATTTAAATGTGAAGTTTTGAAGCCTAAAAATATAATTTTATAAATTTAAAATATAAAAGTCTTGAAATTCTAATGTTTTTGAAGTTATAATAAAATCTAGAATTTTATTAACAGCATTTTTTAATGCTGTTGTTTTTGAATTTAATTATGTTGAAATAAATAAATATCTATTACGGCATTTTATAAATACCATTGTTTGGAAACTATAAGCTATGATAGCACTTTATAAATGTTGTCGTTGCTAAATTTGACAATGTTTTGAAATGTTATAGATTTTAACACTGTTTGAGTTATATTATAAAGTGTTAAACGATTTAACTTTTGGAATTGATTATTTGTGAAATTTTAGGAGTTTTGAAAATATTTAATATTTAGATTTGAATTTTTAAGGAATTTAAATTGAATTCAAATTTAAATAAGGTTTACTTGGTTATGTCTTAAACGGAATGAAATGTAATGAGATAAATGAATTAGAATGAAATTTTGAAATGTGTTTTGTAATGATATTTGGCATAATAAAAGAATGACTTATTTGACTTAAAAATGACATTTAAATTTAAATATTTGAATTTGAATTCAAATAATGATTTAATAATAAGGTTTTGAAAGGATATGATATTTTGATGAATAAATGGTTTGGAAATGATTTGATCTTTATTTTGATAAAAAATATGAATTCTAAATGATATTTGATTTTGATAAATGAATATTTGAAGTTTATATTAGTATAAAAGGATATTTGGTTGCTTGTAATTTGAGTTTATTTAAATAATATTGGATTTATGAAATGAATATTTCAAAACTAAGTAATAATGAAGATAAATTTGAGATATATGAAATTAAAAAATTTAGTTTTGAAATATTGCATATTAAAGCTTTGAAATATATTAAAAATTGAATAATTTGTTTTGTGGATCCAATCTATATTTGAAATTAATATGATTTGAAATGGTTAATTGGGAAATTGAATTGAATTGAAACTGATGGTTTGAATTAAATTAAATTGAAAATTTGAAATTTGGGTTTAATTGAATAAATTTGTAAAAAATTTAAAGAATTAAAGGAATGTTTTATGATTTCAAATGTATGATTTCAAATGTATGATTTTGAAATGTATTTTTTTTCAAAGTGTAATGATTTCAAGTATTTTTGGTTTCAAAAGAGTTATAACTTTGAAAGTATTATGATTTTTGAAAAGTAAATATATGTTTGAAATGGAAATGATATCGTATTGATTAGAATATATGTTTAAAATGGAAAGTATAAACTATTTTTGAAAGGGACATAGTTTTGAAATAAAATATTTGATTTTTGAAGTATAAACTATTTTGAAATGACCACGGCGTTATAATAACGATTGGTTGTTAAAGAGATCGGGATCGGAAGTTGTCATACTCTATGCCAACTCCGAAAACCACTTTAAAAACTGTGTACGCGGTGGAGATTCCTGAATGAAGTAGGATGGTGGCGACGTCCTTGAGGTATATTACGTGGACCCAACTTCCGTGAGTTGGCATAAGGTGGCTAAAACATGAGCGATCTCGGGCCAAAAGGGGTAGCTCCTCTGGTCGGATGCACTTCTTTGATACCATACTTTTACTTGTGGTTGATTTAATGGCCATCCTCCAATTTTGATTGGGAGTGTGTTTCGAGGTGGGCGTAGTGGCAGCTACGCTACTGTCAGCCCATGTGCATAATTGGTATATCTACCCTGGCATTACCTCGTGTGTCGTGTCACCTACCATAGCGAGCCTTACTACGAGTTTCTATTTGTTTCGTACCTATGGAGTATCTTCTCATAGTCTCCCGATCAGGAGATATGCAGGTACTGTATAGACTATTGGCACTATTATGTGTTAAGGGCTATATGGGTAACCCCTTAACTCTATTTTAAAGTAAGTTTATTTTATTGTAGACATTATTATAATAGCGCAATATTACTACATAGTAAATAGTTTAGCGGATCCTTAAAGGATGGGCGGTCCTAAGTATCCTTTAAGTTACTAACGCATTTTTGTTAATGTTCACTTGAGTTGATTTATAGTTCATAAGTATTTATGTCCTGGCTTGAGTGTTTTGTGTTTTGCTTTACGCTCGAGTCAGACTGAGTGATTCAGCATTCAAGACTCACCTTCGGAGTTGGAGCTTTGCTTGAAGATCCAGCCATCTATTTTGCTTTCAGTATCCAGTGATTTCAGTGATGTATTCTGATTTGTACCTGATGTATCTTGTTACTCTTCTGTTGTATCTTGTTTAACTCTGATGTATCTTATTTTTTTATACAGTAGCTTCATGAACTACTATCTCTTTTAATTCCACTGCATTATTATTTACTCTGTGTCTGTGATCTGTGATTAATATTTACTATATATTCAGAGATTTTCCAAATTTTATTTGCAACGCGGTATTTTGAGCAATTCAAGTCCGACATGTGCGGATGTGAATGGTTGAAAATATCGGGTCGTTACATTGTATGTATGTATGTATGTATATAATCGAATTTTTCAAACAAAATTGCTTTGCATTTTACTGTTTTCAAAAACATCATTTAAAAATTGATGTTAATATACATTACTGCAGATATATATTTTCTTTTTACTTCCATAATCAGAACAAAATGCAGGTGTTTATATATATATATATATATATATATATATATATATCCATAATTAAAACCAAAATAGGAGTTTACCTTACTGCCCTCATGACTATGAAAAGTCACAGACCACCACGCTTCGACCATCCCAAGATCCTAGCCCTCACGCAAGCTTCTCCATGCGATCGCAAGCCCAGCGACTCGTCATCGACGCCTCTTATATCTCACGCGACCACGAACCCAACGCGAGCCTCCCTGACACGAGCCTGCATTCGCGATCCACAATCAACGTCGTGGCCATCATTGCTCTGCCTACGTCGTGCTTGGATCGCTGCTTAAACCTAACTTGCTTCGCAACCGAACCATGAAACCCCCCAGCTCGCTCGAAACTGGCCGCGCTCACCCCTTCTTCGAATCGAAATCATTTTTTCGATTCGTCGATGAATGGAGTTAAGAAAGGATGGCACGCAGTCCTCTTTGATTTTTTTGATTAAATTCGATTCAAAAGAAAATGATGGATTCGTTTTTTTCTAGAGACAAGAAGGAAGGCATTAAATTGAAAAGCTCGGCTACTATATTGATTTGAACGAAAGAAATTGTTTCCTTTGTTTTTTTATTTTTTATTTTAAACGAACGCGTGTCTCAAAATCTTTGCATGCGTGACAAATGGTGAGAGCCAGAAGACAAGTGACTATGGTCTAATGTGAATTGTTTTTTCGACCAGTCAAACTATAGGTTATATTCAAATTTAAATTTAAATTTTAAATTTAAATTGTCTCAAATTACGCAACTCAAAATCTTGATTTCCTATCGAGGCGTGCCGCTAGGCGTTTATAAGGTTATACCCCTATTCCAAACACAATGGAAAAAGTTTCGAGTCCAAATTCGATCGTATGGAGAAAATAGTTTTTTGGACCCAGTTATTATATTAAATTTTCGATATCAATTCATCGCGTTTATCCACCGTACGGCCAAACGATCATTCCAAACATTACGAAAATTGGAATCCAGTAATAATACAATATTACGGATCCAATGGAACTAATTTCTTTAAAATCCGAGACTGTTCCCCGGAAGGCTATTTTTAATTATAGATTTTAAACAATATAAATTCAAATCTGAACAAAACATTTCCGAATTCAAATTTAAAACTTCTATTATCTCCAGTATTATAAATATAAATTTTATAAGACTTCAAATTATTTTTAACAAGCTCAAAACTGAAGATACAATATTTCAACCAATTTCTAATTATTAAATTTAATAATTTAATTGCCAAACAACAGGGATATTTGAAATTCAAGTTAGAATCTAACCTTTAAATATTTAAAATCAATTAAATATCCTATTTTCAAATGTCTAAAATTCTGGGTTGTCACATTCTTACCCCTTAAAAGAATTTCGTCCCGAAATTACTAGTTAAGTAGAATGATTCATACCCGTTTATCATTTTTGCAAAACCAAACAGTTTTATCAACTTGCCAAAACAATTCTTTTTATTAAAGACACTATCATTCTTACTAGCTTCCCATCCTCAACCATAAATTCCAACTAATATTATTTTTTCAACAATTTAAATTTAAATTCAAATTTTAAATTATCCAAACTTCTTAAAAAATTTCTAACTCCCTAAATTTTCGAAAAATTTCGCCAGCGTCTCCTTTGCGCGGTTAGCTCGGTAAGACTACAAAATACCACAATGGGCTCCCCGATTTCAAAAGAAAACAAAAAACCAAGTGGTTAAACCAGAAAATCATCAAATTTCATATAGAAATTTAAATACATACCTTGTCAAGCATTTCAAATTTATATCTGAAATCAAAAATCCCAATTTCCTTTTGCTTTTTAAACACATGTTTATGCTACTAGCAATAATGTCTGATTACAACATTCAAAAATCATTTTGCACATTTCTTTACAAAAGTTTATATAGATATTTCATTCAAGTCCGTACTATGCACATATATTATTCGTACGCAATACAAACCCTGATCGCTCATTCGATCACACAATTTCACTTTCGAACTAGTATCGTCCACCCGACTTCCTAGACTCAGATCTGGTTTCTTGATCAGAAACTATCATTCTCCTTGCATAGCCGTAAATTATGATATAGAATTTCTAGAATCAACCAAAAATCCATATCCAGAGTTCGCCGTAGCAAATCGAGTCGGCTCGATATAACTATCTTGAAATTCTGTGCTCGAGTCTGGATCAAATCGCTACGCGAATAAAATAACATACGTACATCCCACGTATTTATTTCTAATTGATTTTTAGCTACATCAATTCACTTTTATTCACATTTATATTGATTTCTATCCAAAATTTTCATTTCCCACACTGTTATTTACTCCATTCAATACTCACTTAGTATATTTTCCTAGTTCCAGATTTTACTTAAGAATTTCACCTTAAGTTCAATATAAGTATTTTATATACTTCTTATATTATTTCACTTCACCACTTGGTTTTTATCTACTTTTATTCAAATTGAATTCTAATTCCATATTATTCAATTTGCTTCAATCTATTAATTAATTTCAAATCTCAATACTTTTATTTTCAACTTTTATCCAAATTTTCATTTTCAATTCTACTTGAATTCAATTTATTTTCGAACTTTGAATATTGAATTTTACTTGTCTTATCTCAAACCATCTTTAATTAGTCCACTATTAATATATTCATATTTCAAATAAAAGTTCATTTCCAAACTTTTACTTCTTTTAGTTTCTTTGGACAAATTACACAATTTCACTCTATTAAACACCATTTTAAATTGATTCCAATATTCTATTCCAATTCCAGTTAAATTCGAAATGAATTTCAACATTTAGTTTTCAATTTCATTTACTTGTATTTCAATTTCATTTAAATCCATATCATCATTTTATTTGACTCAAGTTTTCAATCCCATTCTGAATTCAATTTTTTTCAATCTTCAATTCTTAATTTATTACCAAATCAAATTAAATATTGAATTCTATTCATCCTTTCTCAAAATCTTATAAGTTTTTAAACTTATAAATATTCCATAACCATTTTAAATAAGATTTCAGAGTTTAAATAACCTCTTGAGTATTTCAAAATTCATTTTTTTATCAATTATATCCAAAATCAAGCTATTTCAAAATCAAACTCAATTTCGTAAATATTCCCAATTCAAAACATTCGGGTAGCAATTTCTCCCTTGAAAACTCGAAAATGAACACTGATGATGTCGCGATCATCATCAGAATTATTTTCCAACGACCGAAAAGAGTTTAGTGCTTTTATCCCTTCAAAAACATTTTGCCATATATTTTTAAATTCCAAATCCACCAGATTTCATATCCAATTCAAAAAAATTTCTCAAATAATTTCACCATTAGTTTTCAAAAACTTTTGAAAATCATTTTCAAACTCAAAAGGAATTAAATTTCTCAAAATTTTAAATCCCAAATCCTTCAATTCATATTCGAATATTACTCTGAAATTTTCATTTCATTTTCAATTATAAATCATATTTAAAATTCACATTGACAAATCTCATTTTGTTATATGAATTTTTTTCTTAGCTGTTGGTTATAATTTCATTTCTTATTCAATTTCACACTTAAATGATAATAATTTAATATTATCACTTCCAAACAACCAAGCAATCATATATAACTATAATAATTTACGGAAAATTATTCCTTTTATATACAAAAATCATTTGGGTAAAATTATTTCGTTTATCCTATTTTAAAACAATACTACATCGGTTTATCTCATTTAAGAGTTTAGATATCCCTATCGATATAGTGGGCCAGACTGCACCGACCAGATTCTATAAACACTCAACCGATAAGTCAACACAATATAAAAACAATTTTTATACTCATTAACAAATACGCTCTCATATCTATTAATAGACTCAAACTCATTCTAGAGTACTACTAACTCAATCTCTAATGAGTAATTTCTCCACCAGAGCCAAGGTTATCGCCAACCTAAGCTCTGATACTACTCTGTAATGACCCGATTTTTCGACGTTCGAAAATCGACATCAATACGTCCATTGTATCAAATGCCGAACAATCTAATGCCGACAAACTGAACCATTAGGGTTAAAGAAGAAGAAGATGGAAGAAGAAATAGAAAACAATATCAGAATCTTACAGTCGCAACGGAACATTTATAATAGATAAATGAATAATCTTTAAAACAAAAGAACTATACCAGTTTATGCATTACATCATCAGAGTATGACATCAACAAAACATAACACTGGGCAGTTATGATAACTGTTCTACATTGAAATTGAATTTGCAGCAACCCATACGCAGCGGATACTACATAATATAAGTGATACGTCATGCCATCTAGTGTGTCTCCTGATCTCCACATCATACTCTCCTGACTTCGCTCCAGAACAACTATAACCTGACTTTATGTTCCCCATGTGAAAAATTAGGGGCACCCAGAGTTTAGAAAGGGAACAATAAACTCCAGGTCAAGCATGGGACTAGTGTGAGATTTAAAAACAATTATTTGCACAAAAGAAATAAAAAGAAATCTGTTATGCTTTTTGGAAAATGAAACTACCATAAGGCCTCCCCGCACACACACACAATGCAATCGCACACTTGGGGGAGATTTCTCATTATGATAGTCAAACATGCTTGATACGCGAAAATACTTTTGACATTATTATTAGTGCATAGTGTGGAAAACATTTCGAAAGTATAATATTAATCTTAGCCAGCATAGGTACTATTATATTATGCCTACTATAGCTACCACCTGAGGTGGTAGATTATACAACTGCAATCGTAAAGGGCTCGTACTATTTTGTTTGGATTTCCAACAAATGGTCAAGGCTAAGGAACTTCCTTTCCGAATGGGTTTGCCTCTAGAGGGACGCCCAAGAACCTAACTGGATCTCTGCCAACACAAGGCCGGGTTACCTCTGTAACTAGGTAACTAACTGTCATGAGTATGCCATCCCCCGGTCGTAACCAACGTTTATTCGAGGTGCCTCAATAACCAACGACCACATAAGTAAATAATCTGGGCTCCATACCATAATACTACTTTTTTTGTTCCAAACAAGTTAAATATCTGGGCTCCATACTAGATACCACTTTTTATCAAGAAGGAAATGCACATACCCTGAGGGGGGCGACCCCCATAACCTTGCCGCATCCTTCCTGTTTGGACCATTCTCGAGGTGTGAGGTTCAAAGAACTCTCGTCCTACAAAGCTATGCTTTTCACAAAATCCATGCTTTGATCAACCAATGATCAACACTTAGCATGCCACATTACCAAATTGGAAATATTTCACTAGTAATAATCAACTACATAACCTCTAAGCTCGTATGTCTCAGAGAAGGGTGTTAAGCTAAGAGAATAAATTCTCTGCCACCAACAGAAATGTATTTGAAAGAAACCAGCTTTATATCTCAAAGTGTAATGTCATACATACATCCAAACAAGTCCATCCTGGGTCTGAATGGAACGGAAGGCACTTTGTCCAATTAAGGAAAAAGTCCTTGCAAATCCGGATATTCCCTAATCACGTCTGGACTCCCTATCACATAGGGTAACGTAAATCTCTATACCAAAGCAACTCGATGCGGAGACATTCGAAAGGTAATCCTTTCATTTTTGAAAATACCCGGTCTTCAACCACGGTCTTCTATGCAATCCCATTTCGTCGTATCATTATTCGGAATGAGATTTATGACTCAATTCCTCTCCCGGCTAATCCGAATAATGAGCGCTTGTTTTAAAAACAAGTGTATACATTCAGATCAAAATTAAGTCAAAATAAATTTCCACTTTTAATCTTTTAAACAAAAGACCCGCTTTTAAGATTCGATGTGGTTTTCAGATAACCATTTGGAATCCGACCCCCGGTCGCATCGAAATTCAAATGCCGTTTAAAGGCCAATATTGATAGTCCATTACTTAACTATCAAACAACATTCACAACAACCATCAGATTTAAATAAAGTCCCCAAATTATTTATTTTCAAAATATCTTCACGAGATATATTTTCACCCTTCAACCCTTTGAAAATAATTTTCAATCACTTTCCACTCGTGAAACAAATTTCCAAACATTGTTCATTTTCCATTGAAAATTTGCCAAGACTAAATGCTTTGTATTTTTAAAATAATTTAAATCACTTTATCTAAAAATATGTACTATAAAATACTTAAACTATTTAAAATACTTTATTTAAGTACCGGTTATGAAATTTGATAATAATTTTTCATGAGAACTTAAGCCAAACATATTTTAAAAAATAAAGTTATGGAATTCTATATGAGTTTTCTAAATAAATACTTTAGCCAAACTATATTTAAAATAAAACTACCTTATAAATAATAATTATCTTTTTAAAATCATAATACCAATTAGCCTTTTAAAATTATTACTACTATAACTAATTTAATAAAATGTTTGCCTTTAACATTTTAAACAAATTAATTAATAATTTCTCAAAGAAACATCCTTTAAAAACAACTTTAAAAACTTTTAACTTTTACTTAAAAATCTGCTTGAAATCGTACTTGGCTAATCAAGAAAAATACACTTTCCATTCCAAAATAGTCCATTTAAATCAATTAATAAATCCTTCTCGATTTATCTCAACTTACATCCCAAATTCATATATTTTTCTTTCCAACCTTTTAAAAATAAACCAATATTTATTCTTAACACAAATTACCCGTTCTTTATAAATTCCATCATAAATTTATATTTCCAAATATCAACTGATGTACAATTTTCAAATCGATTTCCAAAAATTTATTTTTAAAGACGAAATCAATTTCCAAATTGATTTCCAAAATTTATTTTCAAAAAAAAAAATCAAATTTTCAAATCAACTTTCCAAAACTAACTCCATTTTTAAAATAAATTCCTTTATTTTTCCCGAACCATTTAAAATCCGAATTTTAAATAAATTCTTCTAAATTTAAATAATACTGCTCAAAATCCAATTATTTCCATTTATTAAAATCTTTTCCCCATACTTGAAATTTATTCGATAGGATTTCAAAATCAATTTTTATCCTTTTCCAAAACCCTTCTTTTAATTTATCCGGTTTTCTAAAATCATTTCACTTAAAATTCTCTATTTTAATTTCCTTCCACAAATCCAATTTTGTATTTTAGCTATTTTAAAATTCCAAAATATATTCGGCAAAACCATAGCATTCAGTAATTTTAATTATCAATGAAATCAATCACAGATTATCACTAATTCACATCACAACATATTAAATAAATTCAATCAATTTGAGGAATCCAGTTGGATCCCTCCAACCCATTTCCTTGCATCTACAGATGTTAGCACAACAATTAAATAGGCAGGATATCGCGGAATATGGGGTCATCCGCTGTTATGTGAAGCGCATAGTGTCTCATCCGCTATATAATACGGGAAATCAATCGCTCTAATATATATATATATATATATATATATATAATATCACCCAACAGATAAATTATCAAAATTCATCCAAGCACATCCAACAATTTAAATTTAACTATTTATATTAAACAAAGCAATTCGATTGAGTGAGAAGATCTCACCTTTGCCCTTTTTTTTGCAATCCATTTCCATTCCAGCTTGTTTTCACGATTTTTGACCTCGTATAAATATTTATACAATTTATTAATATTTGAACAATTGGAATAAATTTTCAATTTAATAAATTTTATTTTATCTAATATGTCAGTTTCAAACTAATTTACGACTAAAATAATTAAATAAGTTTATTAGACAAATTTATCTCCATACTATATCATTTTGAAAATAACCCAGTATATTTAAATTGTGCTTATCTATTTTTCATTTGAAACCATATACTTACAAAAACATCCCGTATCTTTCTTCTGACTAAAAGAAAAGAGCTTTTCCTATTTTTAAACTTTTATATATAATTTTATTCAATCTGTACAACAACAACAAATCATTTCCTCAGTAGAATATATATATATATAATATATATATATATATATATATATATATATGTAATCGAATTTTTAAAACAAAATTGCTTTGCATTTTACTGTTTTCAAAAACATCATTTAAAAATTGATGTTAATATACATTACTGCAGATATATATTTTCTATTTACTTCCATAATCAGGTGTTATATTATATATATATATATATATCCATAATTAAAACCAAGATAGGAGTTTACCTTACTGCCCTCACGACTACGACAAGTCACAGACCACTATGCATCAACCATCCCAAAACCCTAGCCCTCACGCAAGCTTCTCCACTCGATCGCAAGCCCAGCGACTCATCGTCGACGCCTTGCATATCTTATGTGACCATAAATCCAACGCGAGCCTCCCTGATACGCGCCTGCGCTCGCGATCCACAATCAACGTCGTGGCCATCATTGCTCAGCTTACGCCGTGCCTGGATCACTGCTTAAACCTAACTTGCTTCGCGACCGGACCACGAAACCCCCCAGCTTGCTCGAAACCGGCCGTGGTCGCCTCCTTCTTCGAATCGAAATCATTTTTTCGATTCGCTGATGAATAGAGTTAAGGAAGCATGGCATGCAGTCTTCTTTGATTTTTTTGATTAAATTCGATTCGAAAGAAAATGATGAATTCATATTTTTTTTCTGGAGACAAGAAGGAAGGCATTAAATTAAAAAGCTTGGCTACTATATTGATTTTGAACGAAAGAAAATGTTTTCGTTTGTTTTTTTTATTTTAAACGAACACATGTCTCAAAATCTTTGCATACATGACAAATGGGGAGAGCCAGAAGACAAGTTGTCATGGTCTGATGTGAATTGTTTTTTGGAACAGTCAAACTATAGGTTATATTCAAATTTAAATTTTAAATTTAAATTGTCTCAAATTATGCAACTCAAAATCTCAATTTCCTATCGAGGCATGCCAATAGGCGTTTATAAGGTTATACCCCTATTCCGAACGCAATGGAAAAGGTTTCGAGTCAAAATTCGGTCGTATGGAGAAGATAGCCTTTTGGACCCAGTTATTATATTAAATTTTCGATACAAATTCAGCATGTTTATCCACCGTACGGCAAAACGATCATTCCAAACATTATGAAAACTGAAATCTAGTAATAAAACAATATTACGGATCCAATGGAACTGGTTTCATTGAAATCTGAGGCCGTGCCTTGGAAGGCAATTTTTAATTATCAATTTTAAATAATATAAATTCAAAACTGAACAAAACATTTCCGAATTCAAATTTAAAACTTCTATTATCTCCAGTATTATAAATATAAATTTTACAAGACTTCAAATTGTTTTTAGCAAGCTCAAAACTGAAGATACAATATTTCAACCAATTTCCATTTATTAAATTTAATAATTTAATTACCAAACAACAGTGATGTTTGAAATTCAAATTAGAATCTTACTTTTAAATATTTAAAATCAATTAAATATCCTATTTCCAAATGTCCAAAATTCTAGGTCGTCACGTTATCAAACCCCGCTTCTTCCTTTTGTCCTCCAATTCTTATCTAAAATACTCTCACTTTTCTTAAACCACATTCAAATATGACGTGGTTAGTACAAAAACCTCACTTGGACTGAATGAAGATTTTACAGGAAGCTTACTCTGTTGACGCTTAATTTCTTTACCGTTTCTCTTAAACATGATATATTGTGGTTTGAAGATAGAGAAAATTTTGAAATGTTAAGAATTGATAAAGTTGTGCGTAAAGAACCGGCCTAACCCTATACGCAAACCAATCTTCCGATTAATGATCGAAGAAAATTCAGTTATTGATTTTATGGTATTGATTGGCTACACTACCAAACTATGTTAATATGAAAAAGTAACGAAAGGAGAGAGAATCTTAACTCTTCACTAATGGGTTGAAGAAGGAGGGTGATATTACATATGTGTGGTGAAATTTCTGAAAGGTTAAAATTTGTGATTTTTTTATTTATTCTATACAAAGTAATTGATAATATATGCTAATTGCTGGTTATCCATTGTGCACATTTACATTATTTCTTGTAGTTATATCTTTATATCGGGTAATGCCACGTTTAACATGTCTTTTATTTAAATTACGTTAACTCAATACAAATTTGCTTATGAGTCTGAGTCACTGGTTTAATTAGACAATTTAGTGAGTAGAGGGTACCATAATTCTCTTTCCTTGATATAATTTTATGAATAGTACCATCAAAATATGAATTCTACTTCTTAATACTAAAATCGAAGGGATTACTGGTTATATGCTTAGGTGGGCAAAAACCTAAGATTGTATACGATTGTTTTGCAAGTATCAACGACTAATCGCTATGGTGATTTACCACCAATAGGTGGTTTTTAATCGATTGAAATAATAAAAGAGATGATATTACTAAGCATAGAATTTTTATTAAACTTGTCGTGATATTGAAATGAGTGTGGTACCCTTACTAGTACTCCCAATCTATAGTTTATTAGCCAATCTACGTGTATATATATTACTGTTTACTAAAAGAGTGTGAACAACATTAAACTTTTCTTTTGTGGTCTTAAGCATATTTTATCTAGTTATTAGCTATCTCATTTAAGGTAGATGTATGTATGATAAACATATCGTAGAGTAAAATAATAAGAGTGAAAAGGAAAAATAGCAGACAACCTAATTTTCATGGCTGCCAATAGTGATCAGATTAGCTTTTCTCTCAAAGCTTTCCTCCTCCACTAAATCTCAACCCACTTTCACCACCAAATACTAAAGAGAAACCTCCTGATAATGATGAGGAGAGATTCCAAATAGTAAGAAACCACCAAAGGATCCCCAACCATCTTAACCGCATCCAAAAAACCCAAGAAAGGCTAAGAACTTTTCAATAATACTATAAAAATGGTCAGAAATACTCAAATACTACTTTTGATGAAAGATATAATTCTGGGAAAGCGAATACCCAATTTCGACCTTAGGCCAGAGGCATTAATCAACGGAAACAACATTCTTCTTGGCAAAGATGATTAAATATGAAGGTTATAATTTAGTTTTAATCTATAATATGTTCCTCTAGTCTCCTTAAACAATAAGAAACTAGTATTGGTGAAAAAGGGGGTCAGCAGAAGAACAGAAGTTAAGTGGAATATGTTGGTTATCGCCTATGTTTTTGGCAACCGCTCAACTTATCACCATTTCAAGGCATTCATGTCAAGAACTTTGAACCCGATAGGTAATTTCATGAGTTAAACTTATTATCAGATTAGCAAACCGTAAGATTGTGAAAAGGTATTGTTAACTTAAATATTGTTCTAACACCCATGATGTCATGCTAAACCAAAAATTTGTCAAGCACCACCGATATTACTTAGTGTGACATTGCTTCGATAGGTCGCTAATGTGTTGTTAAGTCAAAGATTGACATAATCATGCAAGACTTAGTGTATGATGATGTTACTTGAAATGGTCCCATGGTGCCCCTAAACTTTCGATATGGAAGTGTTCAAAAGTTCAGGTTACATATCGAAGGGTAAATTAGGCAAGTTGTGTGAATACGCAGTAGTTCATTAATCATTCATTAATGGGCAAGATGGGCAATTAACATAAGTCACAATCCATTGTTCATATGTTAAAAAGGCAAAGTAGTCATTATGCAAACTAATCACTGATTTAGACAAAGGCCTATGTATCTTTAGTCAAGATAATGGTCCAAAGTCCAGTCCGAATCTAAAAATTAATCATATGCACGTCCATGTTCAATAATAATCAAATTTGCACAATCAAGGTAAATAAACTATGTAGATCTATTTGTCAATGTCCTTGTTTATAAGTTTCAAAGTTACGATCGGTTCTTCCTTTTCCTCAAATCAATTTAGGTTTTACAATTTTTTAATTTTAAGAAGGAGAGAAAGAAAATAATTTGCTCCGCCTTGAATGGGGTTGGGGTCTTGTTTATAGAATCTGTGGCATGCGGCATTGCTATCATGTGTCTGCACTTGCTACCTACTTTGTAACAACCCTGTTGTTAATTATTTTGTAAATTTAATTTAATTATGAATAACTAATTTTTTATTATGATTTGTGAAATTTAGTTATGAAAATAATTACAATATTTGAGAATAGTGACTTTTTTATCTTAATTGATCTTAATATAACTTTATGAAGTGTGATAAATTTAAATAAGTGATTAATATAGATATTTATTGTTAAAAGTGGAAATTTGCAATTTATAGTTTATGTTATTGAAAATAATGAGAATAACTTTTCATTTGTAAAGTTATATACTAAAACTTGTGTAATATCTCAATGTTATTAAAAATAAGAATTTTAATTGTTAATTTGGTTTTGGTAATTTGAGAAATCGATTGATTAATTTTGTAAAAACATTATTAAGTGAAAGTTAGTTTAATTTGTGATTTAATAAGTGATTAAGTAAAATTTAAAATTAGCAGCACTTCTCCTAAAAAGAAAATTAGTAACACTTGGCTTGTTGGATCCACATCTCACCCTCATGTTCCATTTAGAATAATTAGGAAAGAGAAATAGAAGTACGTATACTTCCTCGGTTCATTTCATTCCAGAAACAGAAATAAAACTTTTTCCTTTCAAGGTTCTAAAACCCTATTTCCTAATTTCCAGAATCAAAGGTCAAAACAAAGAGATTTTGTCCAA
The DNA here is from genome assembly GCA_030765085.1 of Allium cepa. Lineage (NCBI taxonomy): Eukaryota > Viridiplantae > Streptophyta > Magnoliopsida > Asparagales > Amaryllidaceae > Allium > Allium cepa. Next base: position 91,275,795 of record CM060946.1, on the reverse strand, counting down.
TAATGAAGAGTAAATGTTATAAACCTTATCTCCACCTTCTAGACTTTTAAAAATATGATTTTGATTTCGTTGTTAACCTAAGTGCTGCTGTGGTTGTTTGGGTTTTTGAGTTATATGCGGCTTTGATGAAGCCAAAGAGTTTAGCAAGGCTAGATAGAGGATCTAGCAAGCTATAGGAAGTTAAAAAGTGAGTTGAAAACTCACCCTACTATCTCCAGTTCATATGTATAATTTTTATTTTCTATTTGGATTAAATGAATTAATTTGTTGATTGAATGATTTGCAATTTGGTTGAAAACTTAGTCGATTGTTGTTTTTTTGTTTGCTAAAAAATTTAGTACGAAAATTTGCTGCAGTAAAAAAGTGATATTTCAGTGTAAAATAAATCATAACGACCTAGTCCTTTTAGTGTAGAAAGATCATTTAGTAAACTACACCTATTTTAATCACTTGTCGAAATTACGCAGTTTATCGGGTTGAAATTGAGTTTGAAACTGATGGTGTTGCACCGCCTTGTGTAGTTGGCTGAGTTTAAGCCTGAAATTAATTGCCCATAACTTTTTTGTTACTTATTAGAATTTAATAATTCTTAGAGTTATGCAAAGCTTACTTTATGTATGACAACTTTTATGTGGAACATATTTGCAAATTTTGAGCATAGGTTGATCGAAATCCTGTTACAAATTCTCAGCTCTGTCACTTTGATAATTACATCATCTAAACAAAACAGTTAGTAAATTGGGCATATCTTTCTCATTTCTTGTCGGATTTAGATAATTTTTAATGTCCTGGGAAGCCTGGACTTTGTGCTATAATTATGTTTTGTGTTTTTCTTAATTTTGAAGTTTAAATAGTCGAAAACTAGTTTCATTGTCGCTACCCTATCAATGAAAGACAGAGTTAATAAATTTAAATTTGAGAAATTATTTCGGTCATAACCTTTGAACCGTAGTTCAAATTCTATGATCTTTTTCTTATTTAAAAGCTTAGACTTTTATCTAAAACTTTCATATTTTGAGATTTGCAAAAATTATAGGATATAAGGGGTTGAAACTGTTGATCTAAAAGCTTTGAATTTGATTTAAAAAGATATAAATGAATATGCTTCATATTGAAGTAATTTTACGAAAGAGTGAATTATTTATATTTATAAATCTTAGAATTATCTCCAAATTAAATCAGTAAAATTTAAAAATGTTTTTAGCAAGTTATTCTATATATTAAGCATGTTTAGTAAAATATTTATGGACTTGGAAATATGTCTTTTGAAATACAAATCTAATCTATTTTTAAATAAAAGTTATTATGGATTTGGAATATAAGTACTAAAATTTTATTAAATAAATAATATTGGATTCATGAAATTTATGTAATTTTGAAAAGTATAAACTTAATTTATTTTTAAATAAAATGGTTATATTTTAATATGGATTTAGAAGAGTAATTAAACGTAGTTTTAAAGTATAGTTTTGTGAATAATATAACCATATGGGAATCTGAGACAACTTTGTGTATATATGTAAAATCTTGGAACAATTCAGAGGTATGGAATATTTTAGCAAATCTATGAATTTTTTTATAAAGTTGAATAACAAACGAATTTATGGAAATTATAATAAGTGTTTTAAGTAATAAACTCAAAAGAGAAAAATGTTTTGAGAACCTTAATTCTATAATTTGAGTAGTACTAATAATCGACTTAGTGTCATTGATTGGTTTAAATGCTTTCGAATAAGACTTCGTCAAATATGGTATAACTCATTGAATAGAATTTTGAGTGGAAATTACTATCCCATTAGCGAATACTTGAATTTCACCGGGTAGTATGGGATACCTTGGTTAAATTTGTGTGATTGATATTAGGAAGTATTTTGCACTTTAGAGTTATATTCTCTTCTGGTGTGCGACAAGTGGTTGCTAGATCCTCAAGAGAATGTAGTTTAGGTTTTCCAATGGTATCCATAATAAGTGATATTTACTAGCTTTTAGTAAATACTTGGATTTCACCATACGGTATGAGACGTATTGGTTAAATTCTAGCGATTACTGAAGGTGATAGTATTTGGCACTTTAGAGTTTACTCTCTTTTGGAGTGCTGCAAGTGGCCGCTAGATCCTTAGGAAGTTTATTCCTAAATTTATTTTCGAACATAACAATATAATAATATTAAATAAATGTATATTTATCGATTAATGGTTTCAACAATCACCTTAATCCGTATGGACTATCCTTGAGATCATTCTGTGATTTTGTGTTCTCGGTCTAAGTACGTTCCTTAGTATCGGATCGATTCAAGTGATACCAATTTGTTTGTTTGTTTGCCATGGGTTTTCAGTACAATCATTGCGATTGTTTTGGATGATCATCACGATCGGCTTGGATTAAGATCTCTTAGATTCTGGATATTTGGATTCTGTGACTATTCTGTGTTCGTGAAATAGATATATATTCTTGTGTCATGTGTTAGTGAAATAAATATATATTCTTGTATCATGTGTTAGTGAAATAAATATATAGTCTTGTGTCTTGTATTAATGAAATAAATATATATTCTTGTGTCTTGTGATGGATGTTAAGTTAATTCTGTTATTATGTGTTTAGTAACTAATATGTGTCTGTAACTTAAATGTATCACCTTGTGCCTTGTGATGAACTCTAAGTTAAATTAATTCCCGTGACTCGTTATTTCATGGACATCTGTATTTACTTATATGTTGTTTGTTCTTGTGTTACATCTTGTTCTCACCCTTTTGGATATTTAGAGATAGTCTGACCCGGGTGTTATTTTGCTCAGGTCAGGCTGAGACTTTTTAGGTTACAGGATAGGTTGACCCTTGAATGGTTATGCTAGCAAGGAGATAAACATCTGGACTTTTACTTTATCCCATTTAGGAATTTGGACCTTGTATATAAAATGTATTTTGGAATTTTTGAATATGTCTATAAGATGTACAATTAAGATTAGAGAATTGTAAAACTTGTATAACAATTGAGTTTAGTATTTCATTTTGTAAACTCAAAATTTATATATGTGTAAGTTGAGATTTATTCCACTATTATCTGTGACTGTTATTTATATGATATATTGTTCTAATTCTGGGAAATCGATGTGCCTATTACTTTGTATTAATACTATACATGTCAAATTTAGTTTAGATATTAAGTGAAAAGGTATAAATGATGTGTCACTATTAGTATAAACATATATTCACATTCGATCGCCCTTAACAAGTCATATTCTTCAGATTAGAAGGCGACATTACTTGTAATGTTCTTAGCTAATCTGGGCATCACGGTGAGGTTGTTACATCTTTATGCTGTCAATATTCGGTATCCACCTAGCTTTGTTGATCTTTGACATCTCCTTAATATTGCTGATATTTGGCATCTCATTGCGTATTACGGCACTCTACAGAATTGTAGATTCTCGATATTCTTCTTGCCCTTGAAGTTTGGATCATTTGCCGCTTGTAAATGATTGGGGCCACTTACTACTTGTAAACCCTTTACAGCAATTTATGTTGTAAAGGCTCGGTATTTGTTGCTATATCCTAGACTTGTTTTATAAAGACCCGACATCATTCCTTTACAAGTAGATGTTCGATATGCTCTAATGATATCACACCCCTCTTTATCTTATGCTCCAAAATGCTTTGGGTTGTAGTAGTTCAACGACATCATTGCTTTTATAAGACTAATACCATCTAGATAGTAGATATCTGATATTCCACTGTATTGTTGTAGCTCAGTCATTTTCATGTTGTAGATACCTTCCATCTTCACATCACAAATACTCGACATCTTCATATTACATTCACTCGATACCTTTATAATGTAAATATTCGATATCCTTTAGATTGTTGTCCACACTATCTCTTAAATTGTAGGTACATGTCAACCTTTCTTAATAGGCCGATACCTTTTAGTGATGCATCATCCCTTCATTGTTATATGCTCTACACCATCTTATGTTGTAGAGGCTCAACATACCCTAGGAAATTGGCATCTCCCCTAAGCTTGTTGCCTTCTTGTACGTTCAACGTGCTTCATTGCTGTAGCTTTCTTCTTTTGTAACATATTTTTGACACCTTTCATTGTATAAAATCATCCACCCTATCATCTCTTGAATCTCGGCACTTTTTGGACATTAGATGCTCGATATGCTTTTCTTTATTATTAAGGCACGACATCATATCATACTTGCAAATAAATGATAATGCTTATTATTCCTTTAATGCTCGTTATTCAATACCTCTTCATGCTCTGTTTTGATGTTCGATATCTCTATTCCCATATGCGCTAGGCATCGCTTGTGGCTTGATATCTTCATGTTAGACGCTTGCTATGTTTTTGATTGTAGTACCAATACTTTCCTTTGCTTCCGTATCCTCTTGTTCATTCTTGCAACATGGTAGTTAGAATATTTTTTTGGCGAAATTTGCCTGCCTCCTTGTATAAAAGAGGCTTTTTATACTTTAGTGCAAAGGCAAGTATTTTCTCATCTTTTTGACTTTCTATGAGATTTTATCTTTAATCCTTTTTTTTTTTGAAAATCATAATTAAAATGATGATAATTTCATGGTTTACTCTAAATTGAATTTTAGACAAACCCTTTTCTACTTTGATAAAGACATGGATTAATTTTTCTTCTTCTTCATATATAGGAGCCTTTTTTGTTTTTGTGTAAAGCCAAGTTTTAATCAATAAGGTCAAAAATCTACTTGATATGTAGATCATAATTTTAATTAGCATGAAGATCAAAAATTCATCTAGTAAGAATCCTATAGATTCGTTTGATATGAAGTCCAGAAACTTAATTGATCAAAACATCATAAACACTTCTGGTTAGAAATTCGTCATAATTTTATTTAAACAAAACACCAGAAATACATCCGGCAATAATACCGCGATCTCATTTAAATGGAAGATAGGAAATCCATCTGGCAATAATACGATAATCTCATTTGAATGAAAGACCAAAAATCCATCTGGAAATAGTACCGTAATCTCTTTTGAATGGAAGACCTAAAATCCATCTGGCAATAGTACCGTAATATTATCTGAATAGATGACCAGAAATCCATTTGGTTAAAATACCATAATTTTATCTGAATAGAAGGTGGGAAATCCATTTGGTAATAATACCATAATTTTATCTGAATAGACGACCAGAAATCCATCTGGTAAAAACTAGTAGGAAACTAGAAATCTGAGTAATAATGGAGATTCTCTCTATTCACTAGAAAAATTAAATTCCATGAAAGATTGAGAACAAATTCAATTCTCCAATTTCTTAAGAATAAAGCCTTAGGTTCACATAAGATTGGAACTTCTTATACGCTCATATTAGAGCCGAAACAAAGTCTTACCTATCCTTCCTCTAGGACGCACTCCATTCAAGCCTTATAGGTGGAACTAAAGGTTGGTTTGGTGCTTTGGTCAGGCCATTTTAGGCGGAACTAAAGGCTTACTCTGACCTCTCTCTAAGAGGTACTTTGACCAGGCCCTTGTGGTGAGACTAAAGGCTTTTATTTCACCCCTTATTACCTTATAGGTAATGATTTAAGATTTTCCTTTTATTTTCCTCCTTTCATTTGATGGTCGATTCTATAGACATACTTGTCTCAATTCCATTATTCATCCATTATTGGAAAGTAAAGCATTGGATGCTCATCATTCCAAGTTCTCGCTATTACATTGCTATCAAGTCGGCATAATCAATATGTCCCTAGTGGAATTACTTCATGAATAATAAGGGATCCTTTCTAATTTGTTCAAGTGGTCCATCCGCCAGATTTTAGTGTTGGCCATGAGTTTTCGGAGAACCAAATCACCTTTTTGAAATGACTTTCCTTTAACATTGGAGTTATAATACCTTGATATCCTTTGTTGATATTCGATCATTTGTGCGGCTGCTTCATCCTTTAATTCATTGATTAAATATAATGATTCTTTCATCAATTCTTGATTAGGCTTAAATGCATATGCAATTCTTCGATGACATGGAACTTCAACTTCGATTGGAAGCATTGCTTTGCATCCATACGTCTATATGCCTAAAGCACTAGCGGTAGTTCTTCTACCCAATTCCCTTTTGCTTTGTCCAGTCGTTTTTTTAAGCATAACTTTAGTAGTTTTGTTTGTAGCTTCAATGGCTCCATTAGCCTTAGATGAGCTACGGGTGAAAAGCTTTTGATTATTACATTATTATTGTAGAATTTGGTAAATTTTTCACTTTCAGATTGAGTTTCATTATCAGGTATTATTTTATATCATTCCAAACAGAGTGACTATGTATTAATCAAAATTTTTAACACTTTTCCTGATGTTATATTTGGTAATGGTTCTGCTTCTACCTATTTGGTGAAATAATCGATGGCTACTACTGCAAACTTAGCTTTACCTTTAGATATAGGCAGTGGTCTAATTAAATCGATTCCTCACACATCAAAGGGCCATAGAATTGAAATTTGGGTTAATTCACTTGGGGGCATATATGGAATTGTTGAAAATTTTTGACACTTCTCACATTTCTTTACATGATTCACTACATCATTACTCATTTAGGCCAGTGGAAACCTTAAATCATAGCCTTTTATGCTAATTTGATTCCATTAGAATGATCTCCATAAAATCTCTTATGTGCTTCCCTTTACAGTCTTAAGCCATTTCTTGGACAAATACACCGTAGGTAACGGAGTGAATATCTTTTTTTATAAAGTTTTCCTTTCATGATAGTAAAAGTTAGGGCTTGGCACCTTATCTTTCTACCCTCTCTTTTACCTTTTGGTAGTTTCCCTTCCACCAGGTACTCAACAATGGGTTCATCCATTTATTTTTGTTTTGACAATTGACTCCTACATAAATGGTTCTTTCTTGGTTTTCTTCATTAACATTTCCTTATTTTTTCTTTATTAGCTTATTCAAGGGCTTGGGATCTAGTCAATACCATAGACTCTTTTTTTGGTTTGGGGATCCATTCCTCTATACTAGGAATTGGTTGGAAGCCAACTGGTACAATTCGAGTTTCAAGTACTCCTCGCGAACTGGCCAACTCAGCCAAAGAATCGACTTGGGAATTCTTCCCTCTTGGTACTTCATGTATCAAGAAATATTTAAATTGGGTCAACATCTTAAGCACATTTTTTACTTAAAGGACCAATTTGGCAACTTTCATTTGATACGTTTGGTTTAACTGATTTACCTTTAGTTTAAAGTCACTGAAGATTTCAATCCTTGGAATTTTTAATTGTAAGGCTAAGGTGAGTCATGCTACCATCGATTCATATTATACAACATTATTGGTAATGGGAAATGCTAATTTCATTACATAAAGCAACCGAAATCTGTCAGCGGTAATGATCACGTATCTTGCACCAGCCACTTGTTCATTTGAAGCTCCCGCAACAAAAAAATTGCCATTTAGGCTTCAAATTCCTTTCCTTTTCCAAATGTTCTTTGATTATATGCATTCATTTATGAAGTCATCCAGAGTTTGTACACTAATTGCCACATAGGGTTGGAACTCAATATCATATTGCCTAAGCTCTATTCTCAACTTCACTGATCTTCCCGACGCCTCAGGTTTACTGAAGACTTGTTTGAAGGGAAATTTGGTTAGGTCTTTAATGGGATGTGCTTGGAAATAGACCCTTAGCTTTCGAGCGGTGAGCATCAAACAATATATCAACTTTTCTATGATCGGATATATAACTTCGGCATCCTTGAACCTTTTGCTAATATTGTATATTGGAATTAGGGTTCCATTCTCCTTCCTCATTAAAACAGAGCTTTCTACATGCTTGAAAACTGCCATGTAGAAATAAAGATTCTCTCCGTCTACTGAGATAGATACGATTGGTGGCTTTTTAAGATGATCTTTTAGCTCTTTAAAGGCCTTTTGGCAATCCTTCTCCCATTTAGTGTTTTTCTTCTTCTTGATCACATCAAAGAATGATATGCACTTATTAGTGGCTTTAGAGATGAATCTATTCAATGCTGCCACTCTCCCATTAAAGCTCATCACATCTTTACTTGTCCTTGGTTACGATATATCCCTAATTGCACTAATTTTGTTAGGATTGTCCTCTATTCCTCTAGCATTGACAATATATCCTAAGAACTTCCCAGATTGTATTCCAAAGAAGCACTTTTGTGGACTTAATTTCATTTTGTATCTTCTTAGCACTTTAAACATTTCTTCAAGCTCCTTTAAGTGATTAATTTATTCTTAGGATTTTACTAGCATATCATCTACATATAGCTCCATGTTTCATCCAATTTGTTCCTTAAACATTATGTTTACTAGTCTTTGATATGCAGCCCCATCTTTCTTAAGTCCGAAAGGCATCACTTTGTAGCAGTAGATTCCTTAATTTTTTATAAAATTCATGTGTTCTTCATCAGGTTTGAACATGGAATTTGGTTGTAGCCTAAGTACGCATGCATAAAGGATAAAAGTTTATGTCTACTTGTGGCATCAACAAATTTATCTATTCGAGGCAAAGGGTAACAATCTTTATTGCATGCCTTATTCAAATCAGTATAGTCGACATACGTTCTCCATTTTCCATTAGGGTTTTTGACTAACACGGGATTGCCAACCATTTTGGGTAGAAAACTTCTCTAATGAATCCATTTTCAAGTAATCTTTTGACTTTCTCTTTCAACACATTAGCTCGAACCTTATTGAATTGCCTTTTCTTTTGTCGAATAGGAGTAATATTTGGACCTATGTTCAGGACATGACTCATGATTGTTTGATCTATTCTAACCATGTCAGAGTGGGTCTAACTCCTTTTCGATCTTCACTGTTTTTGTTGGATCAAGCAAATAAGTTCCCCCTGAACAGTTGCCTAACTCCTTTCCGATCTTCAATGTTTTTGTTGGATCAAGCGAATCTAGGCTTACCACTTGTAGGTCTTTAGTTAGCTTTATACGTTCTTGCTTATTTCTACGATCAAATTCAGTGACAATTTCTTCGCCATCTATTTCTTCCTCTATTATGTTTACCTTTTTCCTTTTTCTTTTCGTCTCAGTAAAGGTGAATCTTCATGGGACATTCTTGAGCTTCTAAGATATCTTTATGTTCTTATTTTCCTATGATCGATGGTCTGAAGGGCTATTATCCAAGGGTTATTACCCAAGGGCTTTTCAATTTTAGTTTTGCTTAACTCATTTTTCTCCGAGTCATAACAAGAAGCGCTATCTCTTTCAAATTGCTCAAGTGTAGCGAGATACAATTCTCGAGAGCTAAAATGCTCCCTCCTTATTGTTCCCTAACTATTCTTAGTCGTGAATTTCACCAATGGCTATTTTGGTGAAACAAACGCATCAACTTCGTATAGGGTAGATCTCCTAAAGAAAGCATTGTAGTTAGAAGGATGGTCCATTATCACGAATATAGTTTCAAAAATTATGGAATGTGGTGGAATTCTCATCTGGACCAGGAGCATAATTTGTCCTATTAGAGTAGACCCTTTATTGTTGAACCCAAAGATAGTTTTAAAGCTAGGTTCCAATTTCTCTTTCGGGATTCCCATTTCACCGAAAGCGACATTAGAGATGACGTTCACTATGCCTCCAATATCTATTAAGATCTTTATTACCATAAGGAGCCTAATTTGTGAAGTTATCATCAACTAATCATTATACGGATGGCGAACCCCTCTCAACTCCTGTGGGGTTATTGTTAGTTGGGCATCTAAAGCTGATATTTGCAGCTTTTAAGTGGTGGCTCCTTCTGAATAGAAATGACTCGATCTCTTACCTACCATATTTACCTTCTCTTGGCTCCTTTGCTGCTTCTAGCGAGATGAGGATCTCTATGGTTGACATCTTTGTGGTTGATCGGAGGAATAAAGTCTGGTTAAGAGTCATTTTCTATGAAGTTTGCAGTGTTACTTGGAGGTCTTTGATTATTCCCATCAAGATTGGAGGACTTTTGGTTCTCTTTGACAAACTCCTTCAAGGATCCAAATCTAATCATGTTCTGGATTATTTCGGCCAAAACAAGGCACTCGTCAGTTTTATGCCCATTCGCCTTATGGTAAGCACCTCCCACTTCGGTTCCGGATTGTTCCTAGCCTTGTAGGAAGTATGAAATTTCCCTTCATCTTTAGCAATAACGAAAATATAGGAAATAAGATTATTCAAAGCCGTATAGTTAGATTTAAAGATCCTTTCCCATCTCTCCCTTTTACATTCATCCCATCTTGGCATTTTGTTAGGGAGTTCGTAGCTAGATTTTACTCCTTCCTTCTTCGAGTGGGATTTCTTCTTAGTATAGTATATTTTATCCATATAAAATAACTTATCAGCCTAAAAATTAAAATCTTGAAGATCCCTACATCCATGGATGTAGAGTTTCTTCCAAAAAAGGGTCTGTTAGATTAACCCTGAGAGCACTACCATTAGTTTTTCTTTATCAATCATGTTTTTCGCCTTTAGTGCGTCAGTATTAAACCTCTTCAAATACTCGTCGACAAGTTCACCTGTTCTTTGTTTGACATTTCCATTGCACTTGAGTCAATAATGGGATCCTTGCATATGTAGAATTATGTTGAAAACTCATAAGAAAACTATTTCTAGGAGTAACAGTTTTCTCTTTGTAAGATTGTACCATTTGGAAGCTGCTCTTTGAAAATTTATAGGAAAAAGTCTGCAAATTACGTATCCAGAGGTATTGCCATTTGGCTCTCAAAAGGCAAAATAAGGTCATCGGTGTCAGTGGTTCTGTTATACTTCAATGATGGGATTTTGACATGCGATGGAGTTCTAACAGACATTATATATTCTATGAATGGAGCCTTACGAGGATTGTTGTTTACCCAAGGGTCAATGTCCTTTTCCCTTTATGATCAAGTATGTCTTTCACTGTTTTATTGGCCATGTCTTTCAATTATGCTTTGTTATCATGATTATCCCTTCTGGAGGACTTGTATTTCTTGCCTAAAGTTGAGTTGCCTGGTTGCTCAGAAGATCTTCTTATTCTTCTTTCATGGTCTCCTCTTTGATGATTCATCTTCATTTCGTGGTCTTGCAAATTTGGGGAATACACCATTGGTCCTTCATTTTGAGTTTCTTTCTTTCTTTGTAGAGCCATAATCTTTTATACTTATCTTGTTGTTGAGTAACGAGGTGTCTAGATTCCTCATTGGAGTTTCTACTTCCTTACCTCCTTCAATAAGAATTTTTGAAGTTTTCTAAGAAAGAGCTTTTTGAAGAAGTTCCTACTTCATTGCAAGTCATTGAGTTAGATCCTGAATCTTAGCTTCATCGTTAGTTGGCCTCACTAGTATCGAAGGTTGTCTAGGCTCCATATTTTTGCATTGAAATATAGAGCGATATTTTCCTCCAAATTTTTTCACTGCATGATTTCTTCATTTGGTACGTTAACCTTCTTAGCTCTTACCGTTTTCCAACATGAAAACTTTACACAATTAGTTTCTAAGCAAGAAAATAATAAGCCGGAGGTTCAATCCCTCCTTCTACGGCCAAAATGTTAACCCAAAAATTGGTCTAATACCCATGATGTCATGCCAAAAAAAATTGGACTAGCACCACTAGTGTTACTTAATGTAACATTACTTCGATAGGTCAATATGGTGTTGTTAACCGGATATTGGCTTAATCATGCAAGATTTAGTACAAGATGATGTTATTTGAAATGGTCCAACGATGCTCCTTAACTTTAAATATGGAAGTATTCAAAAGTTCATGTGACATATCCCAGGGTAAAATAGAAAAGTTGTGTGAAAATGTAGTAGTCCTTTGATCATTCACTAATGGGCAAGATGGGCAATCAACATAAGCCATAATCCATTGTTCATACGTTAAAAAAGAAAATAGTCATTAGGAAACTAATCACTAATTTAGGCAAGGGCTTAAGTAGGCTTATTCAAGATAAGGGCCCAAAGTCAATTCCAAATCCAAAAATTAGTACATGCACATCCATGTTGAATAATAGTCAAATTTGCACAATCGAGGTAAATAGGCAATGTATAGTTATTTGTCCAAGTCCTTGTCATAAGTTTTAAAAGTTAAAATCGGTTCTTTATTTGCCCTAAATCAATTTATAGTCTACAATTCTTTAATTTTAAGAAAGAGAGAAATAAAATGATTCGCCCCTCCGTGAATGGGAGTGGGGGCATATTTATAAAGGGTGTAGCATGCGACATGGCTGCCATGTGTCCGTACTTGCTACTCCTTGTGCTGTCAACATTTGGTATTCACCTAGTTGCGTTAATCTTTGACATCTCCTCAATATTATTGATATTCCACATCCCACTTCATATTGTGCAACTTGCGTAATTGTGGTTTCTTAATATTCTTCATAACCCTTGAAGTTAGGCATCATTTTTTGCTTGTAAAAGATCGAGACCGCTTGCTATTTGTAAACGCTTTACAACAGTTTAGCCTGTAAAGTCTTGGTATTCGTTGCTATATCCAAGACTTGTTTTTATACGGACCCGACATCTTTCCTTTACAAGTAGATATTCGATAAGCTCCAGTTATGCAGCACCCCTTTTTATCTTATGCTCTATCATGCTTTTGGTATTAGTAGATCAACATCGTCATTACTTTTATAAGTTCGATACCATCTAGGTAGTAGATACTTGATACTTCATTGTATTGTGTAGCACGACCACTTTCATATTATTGATACCTACCATCTTCACATCATAAATACTCGATATCTTCATATTATAGTCACTGGATACCTTTATGGTGTAAATATTCGATATCCTTCTGATTGTTGATTCAGGCTATCCCTTAGATTGTAGGTACACGTCATCCTTTCTTAATAGGCCGATGTCCTTTAGTGATGTGGCATCTCCCCTTTGTTATATGTTCTACAACATCTTATGTTGTAGAGGCTCGATACCCTCTAAGAACTCAGCATCTCCTCTAAGCTTGTTACCTTCTTGTACATTCAACATGCTTCATTGGCATAGCTTTCTTCCTTTGTAACATATTCATACCACCTTTCGTTGTATAGACTCATCAACCCTATCATCTCTTGAATCTCGACATCTTTGGACATTAGGTGCTTGATTTGCTTTTCTTTATTGTTAAGGCACAACATCATGTCTTACTTATAAATAACTGATAATGCTTATTCTTCCTTTAATGTTCGCTATACGATGCCTCTTCATGCTCTTTTTAAATATTTGATGTCTCCATTACCTTATGCACTGAGCATTGCTTGTGGCTTAATATCTTCGTTCTAGACGATCGCTACATTATTCTTGTGGCTTGATATCTTCATGCTAGATGGTTGCTACGTTATTGATTACAGCAACAATACTTTCCATTGCTTCCATATCCTCTTATCATTCTTGTAACATGGTAGTTAGAAAATACGTGGATAAAAGGCAGTAAACATGGGGCCTTATTTTATTAACGGAAATTTGATTATCTTCAAAAATGGACTAGTAAAGTCAAACTTGATAAAGTTTGCTCTTGACTATCCTAATATAGCTTAGACTTTCCAAACTTAATACGAAACAATGGGATAAGGAAACTTTTAGCGCAATTGCAAGTGTTGTAGGCCTACCACTAAAGTTAGATAAACCAACAGCTGAAGAAACTGCGCTCAATTACGCAAGAATCTCTGTTGAAATCAAAGATTATGTTGAATTGCCAGAATTGGCTTACATAATAATACATGATGGTGAAATTTAGTGCAAAAAATTGAGTATGAATGGATCCCTCCAAGATGTAAGCCATGTGCTTATTTTAGTCATAACCTTGAATGTTGTACATCTATAAATGTTTGGAAAGAAAAGTCAAATTTAGATAAAAACACGCAAGATGTTGATGATGAACCAGAAGAAGAATGCATGATTATTGAGCGAAATGCTAGTTTGAAAGGTATAGCATTGAAAAAAAACGTAGGCGCATACAAATTGAAAACTTCTGAAAGAACTTTAGAAACTCTAGTAGATCAAAACATAGTAATAAACTATGTAATGTTATAGAACAAAGATGAAATCAGGTAGTCTCAAATCCCATAGTTTTAAATGATAATTATGAGTGGAACAGGGATGCAGACTAAAACGAGATTAACCAAGAACCCACCCTAGACCAGAGTTCAAGTGGTGTTGCAGATCAAGATTTGAGCATACAAGAACCCATTGCTTAAATAGCATTACAAGCTAATAATATCAAGCAATCAGAAAACCAATTACGAGTAAATGAGGTTTATATGAAACAGCTCATGGAGCATACCCCAACACCAAAACTCAAGCTTAATTACAAATAATGAATACTTGAACATGGAATTCAACATAAGCAAAGAGAATGAATATTATTCTGCATAGGGGAATTCTATTATAGTAACAACCTCTTTACAAAGATCAGGAACAGATTCAAGCCTTTCAATTCTCATTGCAGCTTGGGTGCTATCATCTACTTCATGTCCTGCAAACACAAGAAAAACAAAGAAGAGTAGAATAAAGAATATTAATGAAATCATCTTCTCAAACAGGGCAAACACTACTAAAGAAGGGGAATTTAGGAACAAATACATGATGAAAAACCTAAATTGGGAAAATCAACTTAAAGTCCAGGATACAGCCTCTTGTAAAAAAGTGGTAGGAGAATATTGAAGGAGGAATGTCATGAGCTTTCACTGTGATTGAAATAAATAACCACTTTATAGTATCCTTTATAAGTAACTTTTTCCTATAATTTTCAAAACATAATGTCGATTGTTGCAAGGAATATATAGGGTTTAGACTCCTAAGAAAGAAAATTAGATCTAGCAAATCTATTAAACACTTAAGCCTAGTATTCTAGGCATACTTGAAAATAAACTAGATAATGGAAAATAGAAATCTATCAAACTGGATCATTGGATAGTTGGGGTATAATAAATAACAAGTAATGGGCGGAAATGGTAGTATAATGATTTTATAGGATCCAAATATCTGGGAAATAAAACAATATTTCATAAACCTACAATATATACACTATATAGACATAAATAAAGGAGATCTACTTTAGCAATTACCTTTGTCTATGTGACATAGCGGATTAACAAACTTGACGTGCTAGTAATGTTTTGATACAAATTGATGCAACTTTCTTCCTCACGAAATGATTTCGTGTCAAGTAAACCTGGTAGTACGATAAATGCCAAAATCCGTTGATCTCTCGAGATACCGGATTCTAGCTATCTTCAACACGTTGATCGCGCACGATTCCGCGTTAGAAGATCTACGATTCTTCGACGTTGATCTCGCGCACGAGATTCCGTGAATCAGCTTCAAATTCGTTGATTCGAGCGCGCTCGAATATCCGAAGATGGAAGAAGAAGGAGATCACACTCAACTTCAACAAAAGTGGCAAAAGCACGCAAACAAATTTTATTCAAAATCAACTAACTTTTACAAATGACCAAGACCCCTATTTACAGAAGTTACAATACCCAGCACTGGCGCACACAGGCGACCTAACAACAGCGACTCAATAGGTGGCCGACCTACGACCTACTTATACGCGACTTAACATGTGACGACCCAAAATTTTGGACATTTGAAATTGAAATATTTAATTAATTTTAAATGATTAAATGATAGTTTAACTTGAATTTCAAATATCTGAATCGTTAATTTAACTTGAATTTTAATTTTAACTATGAATTTAGCAATTTGATTATCAAATTCAATTATAGAATTTGGGTAAAACAGTAAATCTTCAATTTTAAGCTTCTTAAAAATAATTTGATGACTTAGAAAATTTATATTGATAATACTGAATATGATAGAAGCTTCAGAATTTAATTTGAAAATATTTTGTTCAGTTTTGAAATTTTATCGTTTAAAATCGATATTTAAAAATAGCTTTCCGAGGCACAGTCTCGGAATTCGACGAAACCAGTTCCATTGGATCCGTAATATTTTATTATTATCGGATTTCAATTTTCGTAGTGTTTGGAGTGATCGTTTGGCCGTACGATAAGAAAACGTGTTGAAATTTATATCAAAATTTAATTTAATAACTAGTTCAAAAGGCTATCTTCTCCATACGAATGAATTTGGGCTCAGAACCTTTTCCATTGCGTTCGGAATGGGCATATAACATTATAAACGCCTAGTGGCACGTTTCGATTGGTGGTTGAGATTTTGAATTGTGTAATTTGAGAACGATCTAAAATTTGAATTTAAAAATAAACATATATATTCCCCTAAATTTACTAATTAACTTCGTTCGACACCTGTTCCCACCCCTCGAGCACGTGTTTCCTATCTTCTGGTTAATTGCACACTCGTTTGCTTTGATAAATATAAAAAAACAACAAAAGCTCCTTGTTCTAAAACAAACAGCCGAGCAAATTGAAAATATTTTCTTTCGTTCGTTCGAAAATTCAAATCAATGGCCGCATTCCTTATTTCGAAATCGAGCTTAAAAAAACAATGGCCGAGCATTCAAACCCAAATCGAAATCTCTTCCTCCTTATCTACAGATTCAAAGTTTTGTTCCACTTCCAAAAAAAAAACTTTCTCGAGCCTCTTTAAAATCGCGAAAGAAAAAAAACACAAATCATTCAAATTCAAGCCGAGTTTATCCTCATCGTTCAAAATCGAATCACGGTGGCACTCGGTGATAGGTAGCAGCGCGCTCGAGGGCTTGGCATGATCAAGTAGGGTTTGGGAACTTTGAGGCGATGTAGGTCGCGGCAGTGGCACTCGCGCACGAAAAGCGATGAAATCGACACGTGAGATTGGGCGTAACTAGGGTTCGGTAGCGACTGGGAAGGGCAGCTGTTGCTCAGTGACGAGGTAGAATATTTTCTTTTCGTTCATTAATTTATATATATATATATATTTACGCAGAGAGAAAAATATCATAGTAAGGTCTAAACTTATTTTGTTTTGAGATTCTATGAATGTGTATATATTTTTAGTAATGTATAAGTTAGAAAGAAAAGGAAAATTATTTTTGATCTGCAATAAAATACTGCTATTGTTACTATTAAACAAAAAATATACATGCATTTGCACGGACTAAGTTATTCTAAATTGATGAATTTTGGTGATTAACTCATTTAATAAACCTATTTAATTACTTTTGTCACTAAAAATATTTTTTTGAAAGGAAATTTGTTTTAAAATAAATTATTAGTCTAAACCTAAATTTATCAGTTAAATTAAATAATAAATGGTGATAAATTGTTTGATTTATTCATATGTTAATAAATCATATAATTGTTTGATACAAGGTCAAAAAAATCGAGAAACAAGTCAGAAAGGAAATGGATTGCAAAATAAAAGCAAAGGTGAGATCTTCTCACTCAAAAATTTTAACTGAAAATTCCAGTTATTGATTGATTATGGAATTGTGATAGTTAAATTAAAATTGATTGTTTGTGTGTTTGAATAACTTATTTATTATTAGTTATATTAGTTTAGACCCTATGCGCCGCATAATAGTGGAGGTTATTATATTAAACCCATATACAGCGATGTTCCACCTCGAAGTGGAATTGGTATTATATATGTATTTGGTGTTGTTGATTTCCCGCATTATATAGCGGATGAGACCCTATTGCGCCGCATAATAGCGGATAATATTTTATAAATCCCACATACCGCGATATTCCACCTTGAAGTGGAATGGGTATTTAATTGTATGCTAACGTCTGTGGATGCAGGGAAACAGGTTGGAGGAATCCAACTGGATTCCTCAAATATTTAATTTGTTGCTTATGTTGTGTGTTGATTATTTTTAATTCGTGGGAATGTTTGTGATTGAAACCGTAAAGGCTGTAATTCAGCCGAATATATTTCTGGTATCGTAGGATACCAGAAATAAATAGTTAATTGATTTGAAATTTGAATAGAAAATTCATAATGAATTCACTCAAAGGAATCGGGTGAATTTTAAAAGAAGGAAATTTAAATAGATAAAGTTTTATCTTTGGAAACTTATAGAATAACTTCCAAAATATGGAAATATTTTTATAAAGGGATTTCGAGTAATGTTGTTAAATAGTTGAAGAATTTATTTAAGATACAGATTTTAAATAATTTAAAGAGATAAAGAATTTATTTCAAAAGAAAATAAATTTATAAATTAAATTTTGGAATTTAATTTAGAGTTGAAATTAATTTTAGAAATCGATTCAGGAATTAATTTGGAAGTAGAATAAATCTTAGGAACCAATCAGGAAATTTAGTTTGGTGTGTTGGATTTTTTTTCTGAAAAATCAATTTGAAATTGATTTGATTTGATATTGGAAAATTAATTTGGGGAAATCAAATTTGAAATTGATTTTTGTATTTGAAATAAACTTGAAATCAATTTGGAATTTGATTGGGTGTGAAGATGATATTTGGGAACCGATTTAAATTCATATATTAGTTGATATTTGGAATGTAAAATTTAAAATAAATCAAGAAGATTTATTAATTTATTTGAATGGACCAATTTATATTGGGAAAAGAATTCTTCCCTGGAAAGCCGAGTATATTTTTAAAATAGCCTTTGAATAAAATTTAAAAGTTTTTAGATTTGGTTTTAAAAATAATATTGTTGGAGAAATTAGTTTTGGAAATTGTTTAAAGTAAAAATTTATTTAATTAATTATATAAGAAGTATTTAAAAAGATTAAATTGATTTTTGATTTAGGAAATAGGTATTTAGGTATTTATACTCTATATACTAATTTTATTTTAAAATTAGTCTTTGGACTTGAATTTTTATATGAAATATTAGTATAATATTTTTCATAACTAATACTTAAGCAAATATTCTAAAATAATTTATTTTAAATGTTTTTAAGTACATTTTGAATAAGTATTTTTATATTATTTTAAAATATTTGAAATCGGCAGATTTTCAGTGGAAATGAATAAATGTTTGGAAATTGATTTAAAATTGATTTTCAAAGGATTGAAGTGTGAAATTTTATCTTGCAAAGATATATTGAAAATAATAATTAGGGAAAATTATTTGAAATCCAGTGACTGTTATGAATGATGATTGATAGTTAAATAACGGACTATCAATATTGGCCTTAATTGAAAATTGAATTTCGATGCGCCGGGGAGTCGAATTTCAAATGGATATTCGAAACCCACATCGAACCTTTGTGATTGTGATGGATCTTTGTTTAAAAGATCAAAATGAAATTATTGTGAATTGTTTGAATCCGAATGAACACTTATTTTTAAAATAAGCGCTCGTTATTTGGATTAGCCGGGAGAGGACCTTGTGTCATAAAACCCATTCCGAATCATGATACGATGAAATATGATTGCATTTGAAGATGGTGTTGTAGACCGGGTATTATCGAAAGCGAAAGGATACCTGTCGAATGTCTCTACACCGGGTTGCTCCGGTATAGAGATTTTATCACTCTTTGTGATGGGGATTCCGAACGCGATTAGTGAATATCCGGATTGCAAGGGCTTCTTTTGAAGTGCCTTCGGTTCCGTTCGATCCTGGAACGGACTTGTATGGATGTGCGTCTGACGTTACACTTTGAGATGTAAAGCTGGTTTATATCAAATACATTTCTGTTGGTGGCGGAGAATTTATTCTCTTAGCTTAACACCCTTCTCTGAGATGTACAAGCTCAGAGGTTATGTAGTTGATGGTTACAAGTGATACATTCCCAATTTGGTAATGTGGCATACGAAGTGATGCTGATCATTTGTTGATCGAAGCATGGCTTTTGTGAAAAGCGTAGCTTTGTGGACGAGACTTCGTCGGACCTCACACCCCGGAATGGTCAAAACAAGTAGAATGCAGCAAGATTATAGGGAGTAGCGCCCCTTAGGGTATGTACATTTCCTTCTGGATAGAAGTGGTATCATGGTATGGAGCCCAGATACTTAACTTATGTGAATGTCGCAAATATATATTACTTTGTGGTTGTTGATGTTGAGGATCCTCGGATAAAGGTTGTTTACAACCGGGGGATGGCATACTCGTGTAGTAGTTACCTATTTTTGCAGAGGTAACCCGGCCTTGTGTTGGCAGAGATCCGGTTAGGTTCTCGGGGTGTCTATCCAGAGGCGTACCCATGTGGCAATGGGAAGTTCCTTGGCCTGACCATTTGTTGGAAATCCAAAGAAACAATATGAGCTCTTTACGATTGCAATTGTATAACCTGCCTCCTCAGGAGGTAGCTATAGCGGGCATAATATAATGGTACCTATGCTGGGTAAGATTAATATTACACTTTCGAAATGTTTTCCCACACTATGCACTAGTAATAATAATATTAAATGATTTTTTTTGCGTATCAAGCATATTTGACTATGATAAGGAGAAATCTCCTCCAATTCTGCGTTTGCATTGTGTGTGTGGCGGGAGGCCTTATGGTAGTTTCATTTTCTAAAAAGCATTGCGGATTTTTTTTTAATTCCTTTATTTTCTTTTGTAAAAGAATAACTGTTTTTAAGATCTCACACCAGTCCCATGACTGACCTGTAGTTTATTGTTCTCTTTCTAAACTCTGGGTGCCCATAATTTTCCACACGGGCAGCCTAGAGTTAGGTTATTGGGTCATTCTGGAATTCAGGAGTTGCTGTGGAGATCAGGAGCAAGCTGGATGGCGTAGCGTATTACTAGTATATGTCATATTTTCTTCTGCTGTTTGTTGTTGTACACTCTGATAATGTGATGCAATGTAATAAATGAGATGATTCTTTGAATTAAAGATTATTTATTTATCTATTATAATTGTTCCGCTACGAAATGTGAGATTCTATTATTGTTTCTATTTTTCTTCTATCTTCTTCTTCTTTAACCCTAACGGTTTGGTTTTTCGGCATTCGACTGTGCGACATTTGATACAGTGGACGTATAAATGTCGACTTTCGAAAGTCGAAAAAACGGGTTGTTACAAAGTGGTACCAGAGCATTTGGTTAAGCGACAACCTTGGCTCTGTTGTGTGTTACTCATTAGAGATAGAGTCAGTAGTACTCTAGAATGAGTTTGTGTGTAATAATAGATATGAGCACGTATTTGTTAGTGAATATAAAATTGTTTATATTGTGTTGACTTATCGGTTGATTGTTTGTAGATTCTGGTCGATGCAGTCTGGCCAACTGTTTCGATAGGGGTTTCTAAACTTTTAAACAAGATAACCTGACACAATATTGTTTTAAAATAGGGTAAATGAAATAATATTACCCAAAACTATTTTTGTATATAAAAGAAATAAATTTTCTGTGAATTATTATAATATATGGTTGCTTGGTTGTTAGGAAACGATAATATTAGATTATTATCATCGTTGTATGAGAAATTAAAGTCAAAACCAAAAACTAAGAAAATAAAAATACAAATGAGATTTGTAAATGTAAATTACAAATGTAATTTATAATTTGGAATAAAATTCATTAATGGAATGAAATTGGTAATGTGAATGTATAAATGGGCTTTATAAATTGAAATGAGATTTGACTTGGATCAAGTTGAATAAAAATCCAAAATTGGGGAAAAAGAAATAAAATGGATTGAATTCAAGTAAATTAATATGATAATTAATCAATTCATGAAATAGGAAAGTTGAATTAGTTAAATCAAAACTTGAATTGTGAGTTAAATAAAAATGGTTTGAATTAGAAGATAAATTCAAGTAAGTAGAAATAAATTGAAAATTTCCTGGTTATTGATAAAATAAATCCGAGATGAATTGAGAAAGGAAAGTTGAAATTTAAATGGATAAGTGAGTAAAACTAATTTAATTAAATTAGTAAATGGGGTGAATTTGATAAATAAAAAATAAAATCAAGGATTTGAATTGGGAAGTGTTACAAGGAAAAATAAATTTGAATTTTTAATTAAAATTAGTTAGTGAAACTAATTAAAAGAATGACAAATTTAATATGGTTGAAAATGAATTGAATTCAATATTTATAAATAAAAGGTAAAATGAATTCATATGGAATTTGGAATCCAGTTTAAATATAACAAGTATATAGAATAATTATCTTAAACTTAAGAAATAAATGGTAAAATTCTTAAGAAAAATTTAGAGTTGGGAGATATTCTAAATTATTAAATGGAGGATAAACTGGAAATTGTGAAATGGTTTTAATTGAAATGAATGTGAATATGGAATGCAAATTGAATTGAACGGAATCAATTGGAAATGAAATAGAATAAAGAGTAGATTGAGTTTGTATCAATTTAAATTAGTTATAAACTAGATTGGATACTCTATTAAGTGAATATCGTCGAAAATTGCATAGAAATGGTTGCTGTTTGACGCAAACGAGTATGTATAAAATTCTAAGAGTTAATAAAAGCAAATCAAATTGATTTTTGAATCAATTGAAATAGATATGAGTTCATTTCGCTTAAAAATAAATTGAATGAAAGAAAGTGAGTTGTAAATCACTTGAATTTAATAGAAATGGTATGTGAATTGATTATAAGCAATTAAATTTGTATCGGAACCATATAAATTGCTTATGGGAACTATTTTGAATATATTGCTTGTGAAAACTATGTGTTTACTATTGGAATTAAGTGAAATGTGAATAAATTTCTTATATATGTCACTTATGTGTTTAAATTTAGTAAATACAGGTATAGGAGGGTCGTTCGGCTAGATTTGGTCATGCTAAAATGCTAATAATAAACAGTTTTGCTTAAAAATGCTAAATAAGGTATGCCTACGTAATAAAAATAGGAAATAAGAACTGTTTTTGTTTTTTCCGACCGGGTGGGTCGATGTATATATATTTATATCTTTTGTCAAATTGCAAAAGCTCCTCCGTACAAAGGAGACTCTGCCAAAATTTTCCGAAAATTTTGGGAGTTAGAATTTTTTTTTGAAAATTGTTGAAAGATTTTTGTTAGCAACAAACGATTTTGAAATTGCAAATTGAAGTAAATTAGTGAATGCAACTAATTTAAAATAGTAATATGAATTAGTTATAATTGAAAGATAAAATTCAATATTCATAGTAGAAGATAAATTGAATTCAAATAGGATTGTAGTGTAAATTGAATTCAAATAAAATTCAAAATGCAAGATTGAACGAAAATGGATATGTAACTTCAATAGTGAAGTAAAAATGATAAAAGAAGCATATATTGAAAATTTTGTAACGAAAGGTGCAAAATGATATTTGAACACTGTAATTGGATATTATGGATATCAGGATATAAAGGTGTATTAAAGGAAATGGAATAGGGATTTTGATTTTAAAGATAAAATTGAATTGCTCGACAAAAAGGTATGTATTTCAATTTCAGTGTGAAATTTGGTGATTTTCTTGTCCAGCCGCTTGGCCTTTTGTTTTCTTTTCGGATTTGAGGGCCTGTGGTGCCATTTTGTAGTCGTACCGAGCTAGCCGCGCAAAGGAGATGCTGGCGAAATTTTTCAAAAATTTAGGGTGTTAGAAAATTTTTGAGAAAATTTTGAAAATTTGAAATTTGAATTCAAATCTAAATTTGAATTGGGAAGTAAACAATATTGTTTGGAATTTATAATTGAACTTGGAAGGTTAGTTGAAATGAATCTTAAATAAAAGGATTTGTGTTGATAAATTGATAAAACTGTTTGGGTTGGAAAATATTACACGGGTTAAGGTCCATTCTTCTTAACTTGTAATTTCGGGACGAAATCCTTTTATGGGGGGAAGGATGTGACGACCCAAACTTTTGGACATTTGAAATCGAAATATTTAATTAATTTTAAATGATTGAATGATAGTTTAACTTGAATTTCAAATATCTGAATCGTTAATTTAACATGAATTCAGCAATTTAATTATCAAATTCAATTATAGAATTTGGGTAAAATTGTAAATCTTCAATTTTAAGCTTGTTAAAAATAATTTATATGATAGAAGCTTCAGAATTTAATTTGAAAATGTTTTGTTCAGTTTTGAAATTTTATCGTTTAAAATTGATATTTAAAAATAGCTTTCCGAGGTACAGTCTCGGAATTCGAAGAAACCAGTTCCATTGGATCCGTAATATTTTATTATTATCGCATTTCAATTTTCGTAGTGTTTGGAGTGATCGTTTGGCCGTACGATAAGCAAATGCATTAAAATTTATATCGAAATTTAATTTAATAACTGGTTCAAAAAGCTATCTTCTCCATACGATCGAATTTGGACTCGGAACCTTTTCCATTGCGTTCGTAATGGGCGTATAACATTTTAAACGCCTAGCGGCACGTTTCGATTGGAGGTTGAGATTTTGAATTGTGTAATTTGAAAACGATCTAAAATTTGAATTCAAAAATAAACATATATGTTACCCTAAATTTACTAATTAACTTCGTTCGACACCTGTTCCCACCCCTCGAGCACGTGTTTCCTATCTTCTGATTAATTGCACACGCGTTTGTTTTGATAAATATAAAAAAACAACAAAAGCTTCTCGTTCTAAAACAAACAGCCGAGCAAATTGAAAATATTTTCTTTCGTTCGTTCGAAAATTCAAATCAATGGCCGCATTCCTTATTTCGAAATCGGGCTTAAAATAAAAACAATGGCTGAGCATTCAAACCCAAATCAAAATCTCTTCCTCCTTATCTACAGATTCAAAGTTTTGTTCCACTTCCCAAAAAAAACTTTCTCGAGCCTCTTTAAAATCGCGAAAGAAAAAAAACACAAATCATTCAAATTCAAGCCGAGTTTATCCTCATCGTTCAAAATCTAATCATGGTGGCACTCAGTGATAGGTAGCAGCACGCTCGAGGGCTTGGCATGATCAAGTAGGGTTTGGAAATTTCAAGGCCATTTAGGTCGCGGCAGTGGCACTCGCGCGCGCAAAGCGATGAAGTCGACGCGTGAGATTGGGCGTAACTAGGGTTCAGTCGCGACTGGGAAGGGCGGCTGTTGCTCAGTGACAAGGTAGAATGTTTTCTTTTCGTTTATTAATTTATATATATATATATATATAT
Organism: Allium cepa; assembly: GCA_030765085.1. NCBI lineage: Eukaryota > Viridiplantae > Streptophyta > Magnoliopsida > Asparagales > Amaryllidaceae > Allium > Allium cepa. Next base: position 91,250,905 of record CM060946.1, on the reverse strand, counting down.
ATATATATATAAGCAGAGTGAAAAATATCATAGTAAGGTCTAAACTTATTTTGTTTTGAGATTCTATGAATGTGTATATATTTTCAGTAAAGTATAAGTTAGAAAGAAAAGGAAAATTATTTTTGATCTGCAATAAAATACTGTTGTTGTTACTATTAAACAAAAAATATACATGCATTTGCACGGACTAAGTTATTCTAAATTGATGAATTTTGGTGATTAACTCATTTAATAAACCTATTTAATTACTTTTGTCACTAAAAATATTTTTTTGAAAGGAAATTTGTTTAAAAATAAATTATTAGTCTAAATCCGAATTTATCAGTTAAATTAAATAATAAATGGTGATAAATTGTTTAATTTATTCATATGTTAATAAATCATATAATTGTTTGATACAAGGTCAAAAAAATCGAGAAATAAGTCAGAAAGGAAATGGATTGCAAAATAAAAGCAAAGGTGAGATCTTCTCACTCAAAAATTTTAATTGAAAATTCCAGTTATTGGTTGATTATGGAATTGTGATAGTTAAATTAAAATTGATTGTTTGTGTGTTTGAATAACTTATTTATTATTAGTTATATTAGTTTAGTCCCTATGCGCCGCATAATAGCGGAGGTTATTATATTAAACCCATATACCGCGATATTCCACCTTGAAGTGGAATTGGTATTATATATGTATTTGGTGTTGTTGATTTCCCGTATTATATAGAGGATGAGAACCATTGAGCCGCATAATAGCGGATAATATTTTATAAATCTCATATACCGCGATATTCCACCTCGAAGTGGAATGGGTCTTTAATTGTGTGCTAACGTCTGTGGATGCAGGGAAATAGGTTGGAGGAATCCAACTGGATTCCTCAAATGTTTAATTTGTTTCTTATGTTGTGTGTTGATTATTTTTAATTCGTGGGAATGTTTGCGATTGAAACCGTAAAGGCTGTAATTTAGCCGAATATATTTTTGGTATCATAGGATACCAGAAATAAATAGTTAATTGATTTGAAATTTGAATAGAAAATTCATAATGAATTCACTCAAAGGAATCGAGTGAATTTTAAAAGAAGGAAATTTAAATAGATAAAGTTTAATCTTTGGAAACTTATAGAATAAATTCCAAAATATGGGAAATATTTTTATAAAGGGATTTCGAGTAATGTTGTTAAATAGTTGAAGAATTTATTTAAGATACAGATTTTAAATAATTTAAAGAGATAAATAATTTATTTCAAAAGAAAATAAATTTAGAAAATAAATTTTGGAATTTAATTTAGAGTTGAAATTAATTTTAGAAATCGATTCAGGAATTAATTTGGAATTAGAATAAATCTTAGGAACCAATTAGGAAATTTAGTTTGGTGTGTTGGAAATTTTTTTGGAAAAATCAATTTGAAATTGATTTGATTTGATATTGGAAAATTAATTTTGGGAAATCAAATTTGAAATTGATTTTTGTATTTAAAATAAACTGGAAATCAATTTGGAATTCGGTTGGATGTGAAGATGATATTTGGGAACCGATTTAAATTCACATATCAGTTGATATTTGGAATGTAAAATTTAAAATAAATCGAGAAGATTTATTAATTTATTTGAATGGACCAATTTATATTGGGAAAAGAATTCTTCCCTGGAAAGCCGAGTATATTTTTAAAATAGCCTTTGAATAAAATTTAGAAGTTTTTAGATTTGGTTTTAAAAATAATATTGTTGGAGAAATTAGTTTTGGAAATTGTTTAAAGTAAAATTTTATTTAATAAATTATATAAGAAGTATTTAAAAAGATTAAATTGATTTTTGATTTAGGAAATAGATATTTAGGTATTTATACTCTATATACTAATTTTATTTTAAAATTAGTCTTTGGACTTGAATTTTTATATGAAATATTAGTGTAATATTTTTCATAACTAATACTTAAGCAAATATTCTAAAATAATTTATTTTAAAGGTTTCCAAGTACATTTTAAATAAGTATTTTTATATTATTTTAAAATATTTGAAATCGGCAGATTTTCAGTGGAAATGAATAAATGTTTGGAAATTGATTTGAAATTTATTTTCAAAGGATTGAAGTGTGAAATTTTATCTTGCAAAGATATATTGAAAATAATAATTGGGAAAATTATTTGAAATCCAGTGACTGTTGTGAATGATGATTGATAGTCAAATAACCGACTATCAATATTGGCCTTAATCGGAAATTGAATTTCGATGCGACCGGGAGTCTAATTTCAAATGGATATTCGAAACCCACATCGAACCTTTGTGATTGTGATGGATCATTGTTTAAAAGATCAAAATGAAATTATTGTGAATTGTTTGAATCTGAATGAACACTTATTTTTAAAATAAGCGTTCGTTATTCGGATTAGCCGGGAGAGGACCTTGTGTCATAAAACCCATTCCGAATAATGATACAACGAAATATGATTGCATTTGAAGATGGTGCTGAAGACCGGGTATTATCGAAAGCGAAAGGATACGTGTCGATTGTCTCTGCACCGGGTTACTCCGGTATAGAGATTTTATCACTCTTTGTGATGGGGATTCCGGACGTGATTAGTGAATATCCGGATTGCAAGGGCTTCTTTTGAAGTGCCTTCGGTTCCGTTCGATCCCAGAACGGACTTGTATGGATGTGTGTCTGACGTTACACTTTGAGATGTAAAGTTGGTTTCTATCAAATACATTTCTGTTGGTGGCGGAGAATTTATTCTCTTAGCTTAACACCCTTCTCTGAAACGTACGAGCTCAGAGGTTATGTAGTTGATGGTTACAAGTGATACATTCCCAATTTGGTAATGTGGCATACGAAGTGATGCTGATCATTTGTTGATCGAAGCATGGCTTTTTTGAAAAGCGTAGCTTTGTGGACGAGGCTTCGTCGAACCTCACACCCCGGAATGGTCAAAACAGGAAGAACGCAGCAAGGTTATAGGGAGTAGCGCTCCTTAGGGTATGTACATTTCCTTCTGGATAGAAGTGGTATCATGGTATAGTGCCCAGATACTTAACTTATGTGAATGTCGCAAATATATATTACTTCGTGGTTGTTGATGTTGAGGATCCTCGGATAAAGGTTGTTTACAACCGGGGGATGGCATACTCGTGTAGTAGTTACCTATTTTTGCAGAGGTAACCCGTCCTTGTGTTGGCAGAGATCCGGTTAGGTTCTCGGGGCGTCTATCCAGAGGCGTACCCATGTGGAAAAGGAAAGTTCCTTGGCCTGGCCATTTGTTGGAAATCCAAAGAAACAATATGAGCCCTTTACGATTGAAATTGTATAACCTGCCTCCTCAGGAGGTAGCTATAGCAGGCATAATATAATGGTACCTATGCTGGCTAAGATTAATATTATACTTTCAAAATATTTTCCCACACTATGCACTAGTAATAATAATATTAAATGATTTTTTTTGTGTATCAGCATATTTGACTATCATGAGGAGAAATCTCCTCCAATTCTGCGTTTGCATTGTGTGTGTGGCGGGAGGCCTTATGGTAGTTTCATTTTCCAAAAAACATTGCGGATTGTTTTTAAATTCCTTTATTTTCTTTTGTAAAAGAATAACTGTTTTTAAGATCTCACACCAGTCTCATGACTGACCTGGAGTTTATTGTTCCCTTTCTAAACTCTGTGTGCCCATAATTTTCCACACGAGCAGCCTAAAGTTAGTTTATCGGGTCATTCTGGAATTCAGGAGTTGCTGTGGAGATCAGGAGCAAGCAGCATGGCGTAGCGTATTACTAGTATATGTCATATTTTCTTCTGCTGTTTGTTGTTGTACACTCTGATAATGTGATGTAATGTAATAACTGAGATGATTCTTTGAATTAAAGATTATTTATTTATCTATTATAATTGTTCCGCTGTGAAATGTGAGATTCTATTATTGTTTCTATTTTTCTTCTATCTTCTTCTTCTTTAACCCTAACGGTTTGGTTTTCCGGCATTCGAATGTGCGACATTTGATACAGTGGACGTATAAATGTCGACTTTCAAAAGTCGAAAAAACGGGTCGTTACATAACAGATTAACACAGACCTGCGACATAACAATACAAACGACCCACGATTCAACGACCTAAGACTTAACATCACAGGCGACTTAACAAGTTACAACACATTCGACATAACATCAACGACCTTCAACATAAGAACACCACGCGACCTAAGGACTTGCGACATAATAAACAACATCTTCAACGACATAAGAACTTGAGCGACTTATAGGAAGCGGCATGTGAGAGCGACTTAAGGCAAACGACCTATAAGAAACGACCTATAGAAATGCAGGCTTTATTCCTTGAGTCGCTATCTCGTAATTCAGGCAATCTCAAGGCAGGCATACGATGGTTGCACGAACCCAGACTCAACTCGCTAGGTCGTATTTCATTAGGCCGTAGCTCTCTAGTGAGCGACCTAAGGAACTGTGGCATGAGTGTTTGGGTCGCTGGCGACATAGCGTTAGGTCGTAACTCATAGTGTGACTTATTACATATCTCGCTATGTCGTTCGCGACTCAAGACAGGCGCTGCATCATCCTCCCTTAGTTGAAAAGAATTCGACCCCGAATTCACACTTTCCTCTTCTTCGATATGCTTATTCGCATGATATGGAATCAAGTGTTTGACGTTGAAAACGTCAGCAGTATGGATATGATCCGGCAATCTCAACTGATAAGCATTCTCATTAATCTTCTTCACGACTTCAAAAGGACCAACCTTTCTAGCAGCTAGCTTGTTGTAAATACCCATAGGAAATCGATCCTTCGTCAATACTGCATACACAAAATCCCCTTCTTTGAATTCAACATTTTGTCGTTTAATATCTGCGGATTGCTTATATTTCTCATTCGCCTTTAGCAATCGTTCCTGCACAACCTTGTGGCATTCTTGCAATTCCTTCACCAAATCACTAGCCCATTTGATCACTTCTTTCTACTGTTGTAACATTCCTGAGAATTTATCAAGTTTAATTTGGCAATCAGATTTATTTTGAAAATAAATTGTGAATTGTTTTAGAGATTTCTAGAATAAATGAATAATTTTTGATTATAAATAGAAATTTAATTAGAAATTTAAGTATAAGTAGTTTACAAATAAATATTGGATTTAGGAAAATATGATGTATTAAAAATAAAAATAGAAATTAAAAGCTTGAGATTAATAAAAAGATAATGATAGTTGTTTTCTAAAATATTAATTATATTTGAAAGATGTGTTAATTTTCATAATATTATTTTTAAGTTAAATTCCCTTATATAAATAAATGTAACAATTGTTAATGTGAAATCAAAGTATTTAAATCCATTCTTTCCTTTTTATAAAGTTGTACAAAATAAATAATAAAAAAATGTGTGAATGTAAATTGTATAGATATATTAGTGTATAAACATGTTGAACAAAAATTAAATGTAAGGATTATTTGGGATAAACTTTTGTTTGTGTAAATATAAAAATAAAAAGTAGTACATTTATTTATAAAATAAATATGATATAAATTTATTTTTAAAATTCTTTTATCTTTGTATAATTACAAATGTAAACATACATAATGGAGATAAGTAAGCAAATCAACATGCATAGATTCCATAATCAATTTCTCTTTACAAATGGCATTCAAATTTCTTAATTGAATAAAAAATGAAATTAAAAATTATAAAATCTTTTCAGTTTCCCATGAGAAATCATTAAATATCTCAGGAAATCTGTTATACAGTAAACAAAGATTTGGGTAACTCAACACCCAAGAAAAGATTAAACTAGAAAGAAGAGAAAGTATTGAAATATCTTGTCAAACAACCTCTTGCAACTTCAATATCTAAAGCATAGGTGTACTAAATCAAAGCAGAGATCTTCTCAGTTGTAAGCCAGCTAATTCAATTAAGTCAAACAACAACAAAATCTGGAAATGAAGGTCAATGCAGAAGCTTTCAACCTGGAAAAAAAAACGAAGAATCGAAAAAAGAGAGGAAGCTTCAATCTGGAATCAAAGCAATGTAAGCTTCAACACAAAAACCCAGTCTTCTTCCTTTAATTCTAGAAACAGATCAAAATTTAAACAAAAATAAAATAAAATAAACCTGAAACTTTGCATCAGAAAGTGAAAATCAGAAGCTAGTTAAAGATCAAAGTTTGCAACAAAAGCTTCAACTCTGAAATTCCTGAGCAAGCAAGAGTTCAACCTGGAAAATAAAACAAGTTTGAAGCTTTAAGCAAATTCCAAAAAAAAAAAAAGGAATACAGCCTTTGCTTTCTGTTCTCTGTTTCTTCCTGCGCAACTCCAAGGTGAGCAAGCTTGACCTCTTCTATATTTTGAATGTTTAGATTGTGTTTGGAATATAAGCTTGTGAAATCTTATGGATATATCTACATGTATGTGTGTGAAGTACTGTGGTCATGTTTGTGCTTACACAGAAACAACTCTCTGTTGTTCTATAATCTCAAACCCATCACTGTGAGCAAACTATCCTGTTATTTATAGGTTGTGATGAATGTTTGATATAGATACTGTGAAAATCTTTGGTATGCATGTGAATAGGGGTGTATATGTATAAAATGGATGTGCATGTTTTTGATAGGGGTCTGTTAGTAACAGGATAACCAAACTTCAGAGGAAGAAAAATTTATATCTCAGATTTTAAATAAATTTAGATGATGATTCCCAAATGAAAGTTGATCATATTAGTATAATACTAATTCTAAAAATATTTTCGAATGTGTTTATGCAGTAACATTCTAAAACTTTAGAATTACAGTGATAAACATTTATATCGGAAAATTCAAGTGTTATAATTTCTAGTTTCAGTTATATGATTGGATTCGTATTCGAAATTTATGAATTTTGGTAATAATATTGGAATTTTTAAACTTGAAATTGATGGAAATTTTCGAGTTGATCAATGGTGGGAGTTTTGTCAAAATCTGGTGATCGGCGTGGTAATGTTTGGCGAAACTCGGCGTGGAGGTGCTGGGATGGTCATAGATTGTTAGAAAAATACTCGTTTAAATTCTTGATCGCTGTGGTGATCAAGCGACGTGATTCTAGGGTTTATGCAACAGTTTTTAAGGTCGGGGTTCTTTGAGCATTTTCGTCGAAATGGATGAAGTATCGGCGATCGGTCCGGTGGGGATTGCAGCATATGGTCAAGACGAGACTTCAGTGAAGTCTCCATGGCCTCCGGTGGCCAGAGGCGAGGGGATGGTGTGGTTATGGTGGTTCGGTACTATTTCAATCTGGGTGTTGAACCACTCGATTTCAATTTGTGGTCAATTTCGACGTTCTGGGTTGTCGTGGTGACTCAAGGGATGATGGGTGGTCTCTTGATGATCGGAGCATCGAATGGAAGTGGCCGCGTCGATCGTGCACATGCACGCGCAAAAATCAGTGCATCTGGAAAATATTATCGTTGGGGAAGAAGGGGGTAGCGCGGGACGTTGCTCGAGTTCAAAGGCGGGCGACTCGAAGTAGAAGTGGGGTAGGTGATGCTCGGGGGTCAGCTCGTGATTTTTCACATTTGGCTCGGGGAAGCTGAAAGATTGCTCGAGTAAAATAAGAAAGGGGTTGGTGTTGATCGGTTGCCAGGTTTCAAAATTTTTAAAAAAGGAAGAAGTTAAAAAGTAAATTTTTATTTAAAATAAAGTTTCAAAGTAGATTTAAACTAAATAAGGTTCAAAGAAAATATGAACAAGTTTTCAAAATTTTAAACAAGTTTTAAAGAAGATTTAAAGGTTTAAAATTAAAGTTAAATGGTATTTAAAGGTAAATCAACTTTAAAGTAATAAATTAAAGGTTGGTAAATTAATTAATTAATTAGAGGATCATTAAATAATTTAAGGTTAATTATTTAAATGATAAAAGGTTGTTTTACTTATAAATCAAGGTTAACTAATTAATAAATGTGATTAAGGAATGATCATTAATTAAGGAATAATTAATTAATTAATTGGATTAATTAATAATAGTTAATTAGATGGTAAGTAATTAAAGGTTCATTAATTAGTTAAGAGCAATGATTAGGGGTTAATTATTAATGATTAGGGATTGATTTATTATTAATTAAAGTTGATTTATTTATAAATAAGGGTTAATTAATTAATTAAAGATAGTTAATGAATGGTATAAAATAAAATCAATTATTTAATAATTGAAGGTTGGTTAATTTATTATTAAAGGTTAATAAATAAAGGTTAGTTAATTTATTAAAAGTAATTAATTGATGATAAATGTTAATTGAGTAATTAAAGACAATTACTTATTTCAAATCAATTAGGATTAATTAATTAAATGATAATTAATTAAGGGTTAAATCAATGACCAATTAATTGAGGATGATTAATTAAGGTTAATTAATTAAGATTATTTTTTTTGATAATTAAAGGATGATGAATTAAAAATTAAAAGTTAATTAATTTATTATTAATTGTTAATTAGTAATTGATTAAAGAAAAATTGATCAAAATGATTGTAATAAATTTATATTAATTGACCAGGATTAGTAATTCATAAGTAATTAATCGGATTCGAATTAATCAGATAATTAACCGACCTTACTTATGTATGTTTGGATTCTATTGAATGATTGGATTGTTTGTTATCCCTGATTGTGATGCTCTGTTTGATTTGAGCTATGTTACCGTGATTTCTTATCTGTGATATATTCCTGTGATCTCTGAATGAAAGATAAGCGTTACAATTGTACCGCTTATCAAATATAAGCGTTATAGTTTATACGGCTTATTAAATATATTGTTGTATTTGAATCTGTGCTGATTAATGATGTGGCACTTTTACTGTGTAAAACCCCTGGACCACACTTATACACACACGAATATGGATTGCACGTGGAAATGGGTTAAGTCACAGATTTTGAGGTAGTTTTAAAGATTGAATTTTTGAATCCAAAATAGTTTTGGAATTAGAATTGAAGCTTTTGAAAATGGATTTCAAAGATAAAGTTATTTTGAATAACTTGATTGAGTTTTGAAATTTAAATAATTGGGTTTAAATTGGAATTCAATATTTGAATTGAATTCTATGATTTAGGAACTAGGGTTTAAAAAGGGTTATTCAACTTATAAATGGGTTTTTAAACCATTTTAAAAGTGTTGTTGGGAATTTAAAGTTTAAACCCAAAGATTTTAACTTGTGTAAATATAATTGGATTTTTTTCTGAAACTGAAAACTTTATGTTTTCAAATAATAAGAGCTTTTACATAAGAAATGAATTTCCAATGGGTGTTAAAAGGAATTCAAGTCTAAAATAAAAATGGTCCTCCAAGTTATAGATAAAACTTTGGAAATGGGTTGAAAGCTATAAATGAAATCTTTAATTTAAAGATTTAAATGAGTTAATCCAATTGAAATGGAATTTTTTTTTTTGAAATCTATAAATAGATCTTTGTGAAACTAGGTAAACTTTGTGAAAAAAATCTTTTTGTTTAAAGATTTGAAATGGTAATTTGTTTAACCATTTAAAGAAAAGTTTTGGGTTTTGTAAGTTGTGACTTAACTGAAATCCCATATCCATATGTTTTTAAATATCGCGCTCGCTATTCGGTTTAGCCGGGAGAGGACCTTGTGTCATATAACCCATTCCGAATAGTGATACGACGTTATGGATTGCAATTGAAGACCGGTGTTGAAGACCGGGTGTCTTCGAGAACGGTAGGATAACCTGTCGATTTGACTCTACACTGAGTTGCTCCGGTATAGAGTTCTCCCTATGTGATGGGAAGTCCGATCGGGATTGTGGACACCCGGATTGGCAAGGGCTTCTTCGGAAGTGCCTTCGGTTCTGTTCGAACCCGAAACAGACTTGTATGGTTGTATGTCCGACACTACACTTTGAGATATTAGACTGATCTCTATCAAATACATTTCTGCTTGGTGGCGGAGAATTTATTCTCTTAGCTTAACACCCTTCTCTGAGATGTACAAGCTCAGAGGTTATGTAGTTGATATTTATCAGTGATATACTCCCAAATTTGGTAGTGTGGCATGCTGAGTGCTGCTGTGTGTTGATGATCATTTGTTGATCATTTGTGATCAAAGCATGGCTTTTGTATAAAGCGTAGCTTTGTGGACGAGACTGCATCAGGACCTCACACCCCGAAAATGGTCGAAACAGGAAAGATGCGGCAAGGTTATGAGGGTCGCGCCCTTTAGGGTTTGTCATTCCCTTCTGGAAAAGGGTGGTATCATAGTATGGAGCCCAGATACTTACTCATGTGGATACTGCAGATCTATTACTTTGTGATTGCTTTGTGGTTGTTGGATTAGAGGTACCTCGGATAAAGGTCCCAAAGGACCGGGGGATGGCACGCTCGTGTAGTAGTTACCTAGTTACAGAGGTAACCCGGCCTTGTGTTGGCAGAGATCTAACCGTAACGTTAGGTTCTCGGGACGTCCCGCCAGAGGCGATCCCATGTGGCAGTAGGAAGTTCCTTAGCCTGACCATTTGTTGGAAATCCATTCTTCAAATACGAGCCTTGTACGGTTTTAGTTGTAGAACCTGCCATTTAACATGGCAGCTATAGTAGGCATAGCATCATGGTACCTATGCTGGCTAGGATTTATATTATACTTTCGAAAGATTTTTTTCCACTATGCACTAGTAATAATATCAAAGAAATTTTCTCGTATCAAGCATATTTGACTATCATAAGGAGAAATCTCCTCCAATTCTGCGTTTGCATTGTGTGTGTGGCGGGAGGCCTTATGGTAGTTTCATTTTCTAAAAAACATTGCGGATTTCAAACTTTAAATTCCTTTGTTTGTTTTAAAAGACCAAATATTTTTGTTTGCTCACACCAGTCCCATGACTGACGTGGAGTTTATTGTTCCTTTCCTAAACTCTGGGTGCCCACTATTTTCCCACACGGGCAGTCTAGAGTTGGGGTTTTCAGATAATCAATAGTAGGTGTAGATTCAATAGCTTTCAGCCTAGGATTTGGCAATCCTTTGCGGACGAGACTTGCTCTTCTTTGTGTATTGTGATTGGGAGTTCGAGCTATTGCTAGATTGGTGTTTTGAAGATGGAGTTCTTTCTTGAAGACTATATTGGAGATTTTGTTCCGCTGCTAGTGTTATCTTTTCCTTCCGCTGCTATTTCTTGTATCTCTGATGTATATTTATATTCATTGTATCATTCTGTTGTATCAGATATTGTATCAAATGTTGTATATTGATATATGCTATTCATTTTCTTCCGCTGTGTTGTACTTAATGTGTTATAAGCTCCGGCGAACCAGATTCGACGTTTGGATCTGCGGCATTTGAATACGAGTGTCGTATTCGGTGCCGATTTTCGAAGGTCGAGTCAGGATCGTTACAGTGGTATCAGAGCTGAAGGTTGAAACTTTAGCTCAGGAGTATAACACATTAAGTAGCTCATTAGAGATAGGGTGAAGTATACCTTGGAATGAGTAATCCCTAAGATATCCGTTCGAATGCCTTAGTAAATTCTCTTACTATCCACTAATAGTAAGTATGAGTGCGAGAAGAGGACGAGATAGGGGACGGGGAAATACTAGTACAAATGGTCAATACCCTGCAATAGCGGAATAACTTTCTCTATCAATCTCCTTTGACTCGATTCCAAAATTCTTTTGATTGCTTCGTGGCAGCTCCAGAAAGAAGTTTCGGTGTGATGGTGGCCCTACGAAACGTTGTAGAAAATCATTGCTTCGTATCTTCATCGGTATTCTTATCAGCTTTTCGTTTTAACTCTAATGAATTTGTAATTTGAAATCAGAAATTTTTAATTAAATTAAATTGGTTAACAATTATAAGGCTAAATTTGAGTTGCATCAATAAAACAATATCGGTTAAAAACCAAATTTGAAATTCTATTGTAATCTCTTGTGTATATCAAAGTCCGAAGTGGGATAAGTTATACATATTTTGGAGTGTTCCGACCTGAATTTGGAATCCATATCTAGTGTTTAAGAAATTGTAGAAGATTAAATCTGTCTATCTTTTCTTTGGGATCCGATATATTCTACGAACGATTAGTTATCCCTTCGAACTAATCAATGCCCTTACATATTCGTAGACCGGTGGACCCAAACATCTTGTGAAATAATTGTATGAGTTCGTTCTCATATTTTTGATATTCTGATTTGGTAAACCGAATGCAGAATAGATATTTCGATCTAATTCGATCAATCATTTCTTGGTTTATCATCTATTCTTTCTCGTCTTCCTTGCAAATTTCGAGGACGAAATTTTTTAAGGGGGGGAATCTGTAACATTCCTGAGAATTTATCAAGTTTAATTTGGCATTCAGATTTATTTTGAAAATAAATTGTGAATTGTTTTAGAGATTTCTAGAATAAATGAATAATTTTTGATTATAAATAGAAATTTAATTAGAAATTTAAGTATAAGTAGTTTACAAATAAATATTGGATTTAGGAAAATATGATGTATTAAAAATAAAAATAGAAATTAAAAGCTTGAGATTAATAAAAAGATAATGATAGTTGTTTTCTAAAATATTAATTATATTTGGAAGATGTATTAATTTTCATAATATAATTTTTAAGTTAAATTCTCTTATATAAATAAATGTAACAATTGTTAATGTGAAATCAAAGTATTTAAATCCATTCTTTCCTTTTTATAAAGTTGTACAAAATAAATAATAAAAAAATGTATGAATGTAAATTGTATAGATATATTAGTGTATAAACATGTTGAACAAAAATTAAATGTAAGGATTATTTGGGATAAACTTTTGTTTGTGTAAATATAAAAATAAAAAGTAGTACATTTATTTATAAAATAAATATGATATAAATTTATTTTTAAAATTCTTTTATCTTTGTATAATTACAAATGTAAACATACATAATGGAGATAAGTAAGCAAATCAACATGCATAGATTCCATAATCAATTTCTCTTTACAAATGGCATTCAAATTTTTTAATTGAATAAAAAATGAAATTAAAAATTATAAAATCTTTTCAGTTTCCCATGAGAAATCATTAAATATCTCAGGAAATCTGTTATACAGTAAACAAAGATTTGGGTATCTCAACACCCAAGAAAAGATTAAACTAGAAAGAAGAGAAAGTAATGAAATATCTTGTCAAACAACCTCTTGCAACTTCAATATCTAAAGCATAGGTGTACTAAATCAAAGCAGAGATCTTCTCAGTTGTAAGCCAGCTAATTCAATTAAGTCAAACAACAACAAAACCTGTAAATGAAGGTCAATGCAGAAGCTTTCAACCTGGAAAAAAAAAGAAAAAGAATCAGAAAAAGAGAGGAAGCTTCAATCTGGAATCAAAGCAATGTAAGCTTCAACACAAAAACCCAGTCTTCTTCCTTTAATTCTAGAAACAGATCAAAATTTAAACAAATAAAAATAAAATAAACCTGAAACTTAGCATCAGAAAGTGAAAATCAGAAGCTAGTTAAAGATCAAAGTTTGCAACAAAAGCTTCAACTCTGAAATTCCTGAGCAAGCAAGAGTTCAACCTGGAAAATAAAACAAGTTTGAAGCTTTAAACAAATTCAAAAAAAAAAAAAGGAATACAGCCTTTGCTTTCTGTTCTCTGTTTCTTCCTGCGCAACTCCAAGGTGAGCAAGCTTGACCTCTTCTATATTTTGAATGTTTAGATTGTGTTTGGAATATAAGCTTGTGAAATCGTATGGATATATCTACATGTATGTGTGTGAAGTACTGTGGTCATGTTTGTGCTTACACAGGAACAACTCTCTGTTGTTCTATAATCTCAAACCCATCACTGTGAGCAAACTATCCTGTTATTTATAGGTTGTGATGAATGTTTGATATAGATACTGTGAAAGTCTTTGGTATGCATGTGAATAGGGGTGTATATGTATAAAATGGATGTGCATGTTTTTGATAGGGGTCTGTTAGTAACAGGATAACCAAACTTCAGAGGAAGAAAAATTTATATCTCAGATTTTAAATAAATTTAGATGATGATTCCCAAATGAAAGTTGATCATATTAGTATAATACTAATTCTAAAAATATTTTCGAATGTGTTTATGCAGTAACATTCTAAAACTTCAGAATTACAGTGATAAACATTTATATCGGAAAATTCAAGTGTTATAATTTCTAGTTTCAGTTATATGATTGGATTCGTATTCGAAATTTATGAATTTTGGTAATAATATTGGAATTTTTAAACTTGAAATTGATGGAAATTTTCTAGTTGATCAATGGTGGGAGTTTTGTCAAAATCTGGTGATCGGCGTGGTAATGTTTGGCGAAACTCGACGTGGAGGTGCTGGGATGGTCATAGATTGTTAGAAAAATACTCGTTTAAATTCTTGATCACTGTGGTGATCAAGCGACGTGATTCTAGGGTTTATGCAACAGTTTTTAAGGTCGGGGTTCTTTGAGCATTTTCGTCGAAATGGATGAAGTATCGGCGATCGGTCCGGTGGGGATTGCAGCATATGGTCAAGACGAGGCTTCAGTGAAGTCTCCATGGCCTCCGATGGCCAGAGGCGAGGGGACGGTTTGGTTATGGTGGTTCGGTACTATTTCAATCTGGGTGTTGAACTACTCGATTTCAATTTGTGGTCAATTTCGACGTTCTGGGTTGTCGTGGTGACTCAAGGGATGATGGGTGGTCTCTTGATGATCGGAGCATCGAATGGAAGTGGCCACGTCGATCGTGCACATGCACGCGCAAAAATCAGTGCATCTGGAAAATATTATCGTTGGGGAAGAAGGGGGTAGCGCGGGACGTTGCTCGAGTTCAAAGGCGGGCGACTCGAAGTAGAAGTGGGGTAGGTGATGCTCGGGGGTCAGCTCGTGATTTTTCACATTTGGCTCGGGGAAACTGAAAGATTGCTTGAGTAAAATAAGAAAGGGGTTGGTGTTGATCGGTTGCCAGGTTTCAAAATTTTTAAAAAAGGAAGAAGTTAAAAAGTAAATTTTTATTTAAAATAAAGTTTCAAAGTAGATTTAAACTAAATAAGGTTCAAAGAAAATATGAACAAGTTTTCAAAATTTTAAACAAGTTTTAAAGAAGATTTAAAGGTTTAAAATTAGAGTTAAATGGTATTTAAAGGTTTTTGGAATAAAATATTTTAAAATTAGTTAAGATTAAATTGTTTTAAACTTATATTTTAGAAGAGTTTGTTTTAAATAAATCTTAACAATGTAATTAAGGAGTCAATCAAGTATTTTTAATTGTTAACTTAAAGGTTAAGTTAATTTATATTGTCAATGATAATTAACTGATTAGTTATTAATTAAAAGGTTAATTAATTTATAGTTAGGATTAATTAATTAAAGTAATAAATTAAAGGTTGGTAAATTAATTAATTAATTAGAGGATCATTAAATAATTTAAGGTTAATTATTTAAATGATAAAAGGTTGTTTTATTTATAAATCAAGGTTAACTAATTAATAAATGTGATTAAGGAATGATCATTAATTAAGGAATAATTAATTAATTAATTGGATTAATTAATAATAGTTAATTAGATGGTAAGTAATTAAAGGTTCATTAATTAGTTAAGAGCAATGACTAGGGGTTAATTATTAATGATTAGGGATTGATTTATTATTAATTAAAGTTGATTTATTCATAAATAAGGGTTAATTAATTAATTAAAGGTAGTTAATGAATGGTATAAAATAAAATCAATTATTTAATAATTGAAGGTTGGTTAATTTATTATTAAAGGTTAATAAATAAAGGTTAGTTAATTTATTAAAAGTAATTAATTGATGATAAATGTTAATTGAGTAATTAAAGACAATTACTTATTTCAAATCAATTAGGATTAATTAATTAAATGATAATTAATTAAGGGTTAAATCAATGACCAATTAATTGAGGATGATTAATTAAGGTTAATTAATTAAGATTATTTTTTTTGATAATTAAAGGATGATGAATTAAAAATTAAAAGTTAATTAATTTATTATTAATTGTTAATTAGTAATTGATTAAAGAAAAATTGATCAAAATGATTGTAATAAATTTATATTAATTGACCAGGATTAGTAATTCATAAGTAATTAATCGGATTCGAATTAATCAGATAATTAACCGACCTTACTTATGTATGTTTGGATTCTATTGAATGATTGGATTGTTTGTTATCCCTGATTGTGATGCTCTGTTTGATTTGAGCTATGTTACCGTGATTTCTTATCTGTGATATATTCCTGTGATCTCTGAATGAAAGATAAGCGTTACAATTGTACCGCTTATCAAATATAAGCGTTATAGTTTATACCGCTTATTAAATATATTGTTGTATTTGAATCTGTGCTGATTAATGATGTGGCACTTTTACTGTGTAAAACCCCTGGACCACACTTATACACACACGAATATGGATTGCACGTGGAAATGGGTTAAGTCACAGATTTTGAGGTAGTTTTAAAGATTGAATTTTTGAATCCAAAATAGTTTTGGAATTAGAATTGAAGCTTTTGAAAATGGATTTCAAAGATAAAGTTATTTTGAATAACTTGATTGTGTTTTGAAATTTAAATAATTGGGTTTAAATTGGAATTCAATATTTGAATTGAATTCTATGATTTAGGAACTAGGGTTTAAAAAGGGTTATTCAACTTATAAATGGGTTTTTAAACCATTTTAAAAGTGTTGTTGGGAATTTAAAGTTTAAACCCAAAGATTTTAACTTGTGTAAATATAATTGGATTTTTTTCTGAAACTGAAAACTTTATGTTTTCAAATAATAAGAGCTTTTACATAAGAAATGAATTTCCAATGGGTGTTAAAAGGAATTCAAGTCTAAAATAAAAATGGTCCTCCAAGTTATAGATAAAACTTTAGAAACGGGTTGAAAGCTATAAATGAAATCTTTAATTTGAAGATTTAAATGAGTTAATCCAATTGAAATGGAATTTTTTTTTTTTGAAATCTATAAATAGATCTTTGTGAAACTAGGTGAACTTTGTGAAAAAAATCTTTTTGTTTAAAGATTTGAAATGGTAATTTGTTTAACCATTTGAAGAAAAGTTTAGGGTTTTGTAAGTTGTGACTTAACTGAAATCCCATATCCATATGTTTTTAAATATCACGCTCGCTATTCGGTTTAGCCGGGAGAGGACCTTGTGTCATATAACCCATACCGAATAGTGATACGACGTTATGGATTGCAATTGAAGACCGGTGTTGAAGACCGGGTGTCTTCGAGAACGGTAGGATAACCTGTCGGTTTGACTCTGCACTGAGTTGCTCCGGTATAAAGTTCTCCCTATGTGATGGGAAGTCCGATCGGGATTGTGGACACCCGGATTGGCAAGGGCTTCTTCGGAAGTGCCTTCGGTTCTGTTCGAACCCGGAACAGACTTGTATGGTTGTATGTCCGACACTACACTTTGAGATATTAGACTGATCTTTATCAAATACATTTCTGCTTGGTGGCGGAGAATTTATTCTCTTAGCTTAACACCCTTCTCTGAGATGTACAAGCTCAGAGGTTATGTAGTTGATATTTATCAGTGATATACTCCCAAATTTGGTAGTGTGGCATGCTGAGTGCTGCTGTGTGTTGATGATCATTTTTTGATCATTTGTGATCAAAGCATGGCTTTTGTATAAAGCGTAGCTTTGTGGACGAGACTGCATCAGGACCTCACACCCCGAAAATGGTCGAAACAGGAAAGATGCGGCAAGGTTATGAGGGTCGCGCCCTTTAGGGTTTGTCATTCCCTTCTGAAAAAGGGTGGTATCATGGTATGGAGCCCAGATACTTACTCATGTGGATACTGCAGATCTATTACTTTGTGATTGCTTTGTGGTTGTTGGATTAGAGGTACCTCGGATAAAGGTCCCAAAGGACCGGGGGATGGCACGCTCGTGTAGTAGTTACCTAGTTACAGAGGTAACCCGGCCTTGTGTTGGCAGAGATCTAACCGTAACGTTAGGTTCTCGGGACGTCCCGCCAGAGGCGATCCCATGTGGCAGTAGGAAGTTCCTTAGCCTGACCATTTGTTGGAAATCCATTCTTCAAATACGAGCCTTGTACGGTTTTAGTTGTAGAACCTGCCATTTAACATGGCAGCTATAGTAGGCATAGCATCATGGTACCTATGCTGGCTAGGATTTATATTATACTTTCGAAAGATTTTTTTTCCACTATGCACTAGTAATAATATCAAAGAAATTTTCTCGTATCAAGCATATTTGACTATCATAAGGAGAAATCTCCTCCAATTCTGCGTTTGCATTGTGTGTGTGGCGGGAGGCCTTATGGTAGTTTCATTTTCTAAAAAACATTGCGGATTTCAAACTTTAAATTCCTTTGTTTGTTTTAAAAGACCAAATATTTTTGTTTGCTCACACCAGTCCCATGACTGACGTGGAGTTTATTGTTCCTTTCCTAAACTCTGGGTGCCCACTATTTTCCCACACGGGCAGTCTAGAGTTGGGGTTTTCAGATAATCAATAGTAGGTGTAGATTCAATAGCTTTCAGCCTAGGATTTGGCAATCCTTTGCGGACGAGACTTGCTCTTCTTTGTGTATTGTGATTGGGAGTTCGAGCTATTGCTAGATTGGTGTTTTGAAGATGGAGTTCTTTCTTGAAGACTATATTGGAGATTTTGTTCCGCTGCTAGTGTTATCTTTTCCTTCCGCTGCTATTTCTTGTATCTCTGATGTATATTTATATTCATTGTATCATTCTGTTGTATCAGATATTGTATCAAATGTTGTATATTGATATATGCTATTCATTTTCTTCCGCTGTGTTGTACTTAATGTGTTATAAGCTCCGGCGAACCAGATTCGACGTTTGGATCTGCGGCATTTGAATACGAGTGTCGTATTCGGTGCCGATTTTCGAAGGTCGAGTCAGGATCGTTACAGATTTATGTTGTACAACTTTATAAAAAGGAAAGAATGGATTTAAATACTTTGATTTTACATTAACAATTGTTGCATTTATTTATATAAGAGAATTTAACTTAAAAATAATATTATGAAAATTAATACATCTTCCAAATATAATTAATATTTTAGAAAACAACTATCATTATCTTTTTATTAATATCAAGCTTTTAATTTCTATTTTTATTTTTAATACATCATATTTTCCTAAATCCAATATTTATTTGTAAACTACTTACACTTAAATTTATAATTAAATTTCTATTTATAATCAAAAATTATTCATTTATTCTAGAAATCTCTAAAACAATACAATTTAGTTTCAAAATAAATCTGATTGCCAAATTAAACTTGATTAGGCTGAATCTTCTCGGAAGTCTGAAATGGAGGCCATCAAAAAAGCCGATGAAGCCCAAGCAACGATGGATAGAATGAAACGTGAGCATTACGCCACGGTAGAGGACATGGGCCATCGAAACACACTGGTTACTGCCGAGAGGGACGCAGCCCTAAAGGAGTTGAACGAGTACTGTTGATAAATCTAACGGTCCTTTAGGAATAGTTGAATAAACAACCTGAAATGGGCTGAACCCAGTGCTACGATTAACTGCATGGTTGTGTGCAAACTCGGCATGACACAGCTTGGAATCCCAACTCTTAAATTATCATTCACGAGGCATCGCAATAGATTGCCTAGGGATCTGTTCACAACTTCTGTCTGTCCATTCGTCTGTGGATGATAAGCACTACTAAATTTCAGCTTTGTCCCGACCATTCTCCATAGACGCATCCAAAAATGACTCAGAAAACGAGTGTCTCTATCTGAAACAATAGATTCAGGCAACCCATGAAGACGATAGACCTCTCTGAAGTATAACTGTGCAACATTGACTGCATCTGCCATCTTCTTGCATGCAATAAAATGTACCATTTTTGAAAAATGTTAACCACCACATAGATAGAATCATTTCCACGTTGGGTCCTTGGCAAACCCAATACAAAGTCCATGCTAACATCCACCCATGGCTTAGTAGGTATAGGCAACGGCAAATATAAACCTGCATTTGTCGCGGTTCCCTTTGAAACTTGACAAATATGGCACCTCTGAACAAACTTTTCAACTTCTTTTCTCATTAACGGCCAAAAATAAGACTTTGCGATCAACTGCATAGTACGGTCGTGGCCCACATGTCCTTCCTCATGCAATTCTTTGATAATCTTCATTTGTAAACTGCAATCTGGAATACACGGTTGATTTCCTTTAAATAGAAAACCATCAACCAACACATATCCATCCATGCTTGCTTGTTTAACTTTGTCTAAGATCTTGGAAAAATAAGAATCTGATGTAAGCAAATCTGAAAGTAAATCAAAACCCATCACCTCTACTCGCATAGTTGTTAGTAAAGTATTCCTCCGACTCAATGCATCTGCGACGTGATTAGTTACTCCAGATTTATGATTCACGACGAATGTAAATTGCTGCAAATAAGCTATCCACGATGCATGTCTAGCTGCAATTTTATTCTTCCCTTGTAAATGTTTCAACGCTTCATGGTCCGTATACAAAACAAATTCTTTATGGAACAAATAATGTCTCCAATGCTTCACAGCCTGCACAATTGCATAAAACTCCACATTATAAGTATTGTATCTCATCTTTGCTCCAGAAAGTTTTTCACTGAAATAAGCAATTGGACCACCCTTCTGACTCAACACTCCTCCAATTCCAACTTTAGATGCATCTGTATGTAACTCAAATAGCAACTGAAAATCCGGCAACACTAGAATCGATGCTGAGGTTAAAAGTTCCTTGATTCGCTCAAAAGCAAATCATGCCTCTTCCGTCCATGAAAACTTCTTTCCCTTCATACAATATGTAACAGGAGCCATCACACTGCTAAAGTGTGGTATAAATCTTCGATAAAATGAAGCTAACCCATGAAAACTTCTGACTTCTGTGATAGTTTTGGGCTGTGGCCAGTTTCTGATTGCGTCTACTTTACTATGATCCACCTGTATCCCTTCCTTGGACACGACATATCCCAAAAATAAACACTTGGCGTCATGAACACGCATTTCTTCATCGCTGCATAGAATTGTTCTTAACGAAGAATAGTTAACACCTTTCGCAAGTGTTGAATATGCTCCTCTGTGCTTGCACTGTAGACAAGATATCATCAAAATAAACAACAACAAACTTCCCAATCTAAGGTCTGAAAATGTGATTCATCACCCTCAAAATGTACTTGGTGCATTAGATATACCAAACGGCATTACCAGCCATTCATATAATCCTTCCCTTGTCTTGAATGTTGTCTTCCATTCATCACCTGGTCTAATACGAATCTGATGATAACCACTCTTAAGATCGATCTTCGAAAAGATTACAGACCCACTAAGTTGATCCAATAGATCATCAAGTCTTGGCATAGGAAATTTGTATCTGATAGTTATTTTGTTGAGTGCCCTGCTATCCGTACACATTCTCCACGAACCATCTTTCTTCGGCACTAACAAAGCTGGTACAGCGCAAGGACTGGGACTTTCTCGAACACGCCCTTGCTCAAGCAATTCCTCTACCTGTCTTCTCAACTCTTCATGCTCCTTTGGACTCATACGATAATGTGGCTTATGCGGTAAAACAGCACCTGGCACTAGATCAATTTGATGTTGTATATCTCTCAATGGCGGTAACTCCTTGGGCAATTCCACAGGAAAAACATCTTCAAATTCATCCAACACCGGTCTAACCTCCTCAGGAATTTCAACATCTTCACTTGCTTCATACCTAATCAACATAAACATTTCAGCACTATCCTTCACTTCTTCAAAAAATTCTTTCGAAGATAATAGGCTAGTTGATTCCACCTTGTTCTCTGATTTGCTTTCACTCTGTTCACGCTTCTTAGGAACCATAGTAATTTGAGTACCTTCGAAGATGAAAATGTAGCTGTTAGTGCGACCATTATGTTGTACAGCTCTATCATATTGCCATGGTCTTCCCAATAGTAAGTGACACACATCCATGTCTACAACATCACACCATATATCATCTTTGTATTTCTTCCCAATAGAAAATGTAACAAAAGCCTGCCTTCCCACTGTCATTTCTCCACCTTTCTTTAGCCATGCCAGTTTATAAGATCTAGGATGCTTTTCAGTCTTCAACCCTAACTTCGTGACGGCTTCTTCAGAAATAATGTTATCACAGCTTCCCATGCCAATAACAAATCGACAAACCTTCCCCAAAATAGTACATGTAGACTAA
This sequence comes from Allium cepa, assembly GCA_030765085.1. Taxonomy (NCBI): domain Eukaryota; kingdom Viridiplantae; phylum Streptophyta; class Magnoliopsida; order Asparagales; family Amaryllidaceae; genus Allium; species Allium cepa. Next base: position 91,228,753 of record CM060946.1, on the reverse strand, counting down.
AAAATATTTCTCCTTAGCCAACTTTTAGAATCATTCTCTTGCTTTGGCGTTAAACAAGACCTCCTCATCATCAAGTTACATCCTTCATCCCCTGACACAACTTCTTCATCATCATCAAACTTCGATGGTTGAGTATAATCAATTTCAGCTTCCTCATCCTCATACTCACATTCCTCTGCAACCAATACTCTCTTCTTTGGCTTTGTGCATTCACTACTTTTGTGGCCAAACTTCTAACAGTTGTAGCACTTGATACTGTCATTGACTTTTGCTTTAGCGGCTTCTTTGACAATTGGTTTGCTGACTACTTTGGAAACATTAGCACTGCTACTAACACCCTTATTCTGATTGTTGGAATTTGTAAACACACCACCTCCTCGTCTCCCTTGTTTCTCCCAAGCTAAGGTTTTCTGATGTGCTTCAGCAACAGACATTAGATTAAACATATTCACCATGTCTTGAATCTGCATCCGTAATCCTCCAATATATCTAGCTGTTAGCTGTTCCTCTGTCTCCATAATTTCATTCCTTACAATCAGTTGATAGAATTCATCTGCATAATCATTCACTGTCCTCGTCCCTTGTCTCAAATTCTGCAATCGTTGATACATAAGAGATTGATAATTGTACGGCAAGAAAGTTGCTTTCATCATCTTTCTCATCTTCTCCCAAGTAACAACTTTCGATTTTCCCATTCTCTCCCGTGTTAGTTTAGTTTACTGCCGCCATGCCATAGCTCTTCCCCTTAGTCTTGTAGCAACTAACTGAACTCTGCGATTCTCAGGCACCTCCTTGAATTCCAAAATCTCTTCAACATTTGACATCCAATTAAGAAATTCTTCTGCTTGCATACCACCTTTGAATTATGGAATTTCCATCCTCATACCTGATTCTCATTTACGATCATTCTCTGAATCAAGATATCGAGTCTCGATAATGAATACTTCATCTATCACCATATTCCTCAAAATCATATGTACTTTGATATCAATCCCGTCCATCTATGTCTCTATGATCACGCATGGCCCTTCTATCATGTCTTTCAGCATCACGATAAGGATCATCTTTAAATCCACAATGAGTTCTTCTCTCTTCATTTATATACTCATGGTGTTCTCGCCTCATTAAAATTGATGATTCTCTTCTATCTCGATAAGATTGTGCTGACATTCTCCTTTCTCCCGAAATTGAAGGTGAAACTCTGTTTCCACTATGGTGCGAAACTGGTGAAGTTCTCCTTTGACTTTGATTCATGTCTCTCATCAACTTCTCTAACTTTCCAATACATTCATCAAACTTTTCATTGATACGCTGCTCCATCTGCTCAGCTTCTTGTCTTCTATATACATCTTCAACATTTTGAAATCGATTAGCATGTCTCGGAGGCATGATCTTCAAACAATCTCTTTTTCGATCTAACTTTGATATGGTTCGACTTAACTCTGACTTAGTTCGGCTCGGCCTAACTTGGTTTAACTCGGCTTCAGCTGAATCTTACTCGGCCTTGATCTTACTTAGCTCGGCTTTGAAAGGAATTGATTCGGCCTTGGATCTGATATGGCTCTGATACCAAACTGACGCAGCGGATTAACAAACTTGACGTGCTAGTAATGTTTTGATACAAATTGATGCATCTTCCTCACGAAATGATTTCGTGTAAAGTAAACTTGGTAGTACGATAAATGCTCAAATCCGTCGATCTCTCGAGATACCGGATTCTAGCTATCTTCAATACGTTGATCACGCACGATTCCGCGTTAGAAGATCTACGATTCTTAGACGTTGATCTCGCGCATGAGATTCCGTGAATCGGCTTCAAATTCGTTGATTCGAGCGCACTCGAATATCCAAAGATGGAAGAAGAAGGAGATCACACTCAACTTCGACAAAAGTAGCAAAAGCACACAAACAAATTTTATTCAAAATCAACTAACTTTTACAAATGACCAACACCCCTATTTATAGAAGTTACAACACCCAGCACTGGCGCACACAGGCGACCTAACAACAGCGACTCAACAGGTGGCCGACCTACGACCTACTCATACGCGACTTAACAGATCAACACAGACCTGCGACATAACAATACAAATGACCCACGACTCAACGACCTATGACTTAACTCACAGGCGACTTAACAAGTTACAATATATTCGACATAACATCAACGACATACGACATAAGAACACCACGCGACCTAAGGACTTGCGACATAAGAAACAACATCTTCAGCGACATAAGAACTTGAGCGACTTATAGGAAGCGGCATGTAAGAGCGGCATAAGGAAAATGACCTATAAGAAACGACCTATAGAAATGCAGGCTTTATTCCTTGAGTCGCTATCTCGTAATTCAGGCAATTTCAAGGAAGGCATACGTTGGTTGCACGAACCCAGGCTCAACTCGCTAGGTCGTATTTCATTAGGTCGTAGCTCGCTAGTGAGCGACCTAAGGAACTGTGGCATGAGTGTTTGGGTCGCTGGCGACATAGCGTTAGGTCCTAACTCATAGTGTGACTTATCACATATCTTGCTAGGTCGTTCGCGACTCAAGATAGGTGCTGCATCACTGTGCATCTCACAGTGAAAATAAAAGAAGCTTATTTTGGAAACATTTAGAATTGTTAAATAATAAAATTAAAAAACCCGGTTATTACTAGGGGATTTTAACACAGTTCTACATGCTTTTTAGAAAAGGGGAGGTATCTCGATAACTTTTAAAAAATTAGAAATAACAAAATAATTTTAAGTCTGAAAACAAGGCTAGTAGAGCCTATAATTTTTGGCAAAAAAATATACTTGGAATCTAGAGAATGTAGAAACATTCACTGCATGTTTAATATAATACTGGTAAATCAAGAATTTATAAAATATTTTCCAAACTTTAACTATAATACACTTCCCCAACTTCTAGTGATCACACTCCAATATAAGTAAAACTCTTAAAACAAGCCATAAATAAGAAGAAGAAAATTCTCCTTCAGATTTGTAAATGGCCGGAATTAAAAATAGTCTTGATTTGTCTAGATAGGGCACTATCTAGTTTAAACTCAGCATTTTATTACAAAAAATAAAATAAAATTTGAAAAAATGGAAAAAAAAAGCAATTCCAAAAAAATCAAACAAATTAGAGGGGAATGTGAGTTTTTGCAGAATAACATAAATAAAGATAACATAGGCACTTTTAAAGTAAATAATTTTTTTCAAACTCGGAGCAAATTAATTAATGTTCTTATGTACATAAAATAAACATGAAACAAAAAAGAAAAGGTGGATTGGCTTACAAGTGGAAATTAAAGTAGCATAAATATTTACGCCAAAATGTCCAACATAAAACATAAAAATTATATATGCAAATTGCTAGATAAAAAGGGAGTTGCAATAAATAAATCCTCTCAAATAATATAGAAGCTATCAATTACTTTTACTCTCTATACAATGTAGACTCATACCCAAAATCTTTTCTTGATATTATACTAAATATTACTGCATCTAAATAGTCAGGATATACTATTAGCCCCCATATGTATAGAAGAAATTAAAGGCATCATTTTTAATGCAAACAATGATAAAAGTCTGGGTCCAGATGGACTTGTGGCTAAATTTTTTAAAAATGTGGGAAGAAATTTAAAAAATGTGTTTGATGTAGTAAATGAATTTTTTGTAAATAGGAAAATATTGAAAACATAAATCATACACAAATCACTCTGCTGCCAAAAATTAAAGTACCTAATGAGTTAGAGGATTTTGGGCTAATTACTTGCTCTAATATTTATAAAACAACTGCTATAATACTATGTAATAGGATAAAGGTGTTTCTAAAATATCTAATTTCTGAAAGTCAAAAGTGCCTTCATTCCAAAGAGATCAATTGCAGAAAATACTTTATCAGCGCATGAGATGATGAGAAATTTTAATTAAGGGAGCAAAAAGAAATGTGTATCAAAATACATTTGCATAAAGGTTTCAACATAAATAGACATTTTATTTTACATATAATGAATCGGCTTGGTTTTAATGATAAATTTTGCAACTGGTTGAGAATGCATTGATAACGTTACTTATTCAATACTTATAAATGGATCTACTAGTGGTTTTATCCATACCAATAGAGGAATAAGGCAAGGAGATCTCATTTCTTCTTACTTATTCACCATTGCAGTGGAACTTCTCACTTTATAAATGGAAATTGAGCAAAGCAGTGGCAATTTAAAAACTACTAATAGAGTTGAACCATTTACAACACATTTATTGTATGCTGATGACTTCTTGATATTTTTAAATGTAGAAAAGCAAAGTGCAAATACTATGGTCAAAATCTTAAGAAAACTAAAAAATGCATGCAGGTCTACAAATTTATGAGTGTAAATGCAAAATATACTTCAAGAAAGCATGCACCAAAAAAGCAAAAATACCGAATATATTAAAATTTCAGGAAGGAACATTATCGGTAAAATTCTTTGGACTACCACTTAGCATGAATCAAATCAACAACAAAAATTGCTAAAATATAAAACATAATAGAGGGATGGTCCTGGAAACTACCATATATAACTGGTAAATTAGAATTAACACACACTATCATCACTGCTATTATCATGTACTGGCTGCAAACACACAACCTCCTAGAAAAAGCAATATAGAAAATAGAAAAAATGTGTGCAAACTTCATTTGAAGAGGCAAATATCACAAAGTTTCTTGGAATACCATATGCAAATCAAAGAAACAGGTGGCTTGGGACTGAGAATTTTAAAGAGTTAAATATAGTATGCGACCTCAAATTATTTTGGATATTCCCAGATGGAGAATCTTTGTGGGGGCTAAATGGATGAAAGAAATGTTTGTTAAAAAAAATTTGGATAATGCTAGTGGAAAAACATCATTCTCACACTTGGAAGAATATATTAAACTACTAAGATATTGAAATTAAACTCGTTGAAAGACAATTTAATGATGGAAAGACAATCAGCTTTTGATTTAATCCGGGGATTAACGGAAATTCACTTATAAAATTGCCCGGATAGTTTAACACCTATCAATTTGGTGATGTAAATGCAAAAGTGGACTGCATAATAAAGAATCACAATTGAAATGTACAACAAAAATCAATATTTAAAGCAATAATAGAAAAAATCGCTATCATTATCTATCCAAAGATAAATGGATTTGGAAGCTAAGTTCAAAAGGAAAATTTTCTTTCAGAAACACATGGTATTACATAAAAAGAGCAGAAGTAGAGGTTGATTGATTCTATATCAACTAGAATAGATCAAACTATCCAAAAATGGTTCATTATGCATGTTTTGCACTACTGAATAGACTAACAACCAGAGACAAGGGCAAAAAATGAAACAATAAAGGTGAAACATAATGTTTACTTCGCAAATTGAATCTAAAAGCATTGACCAAATTTATTTTGACTATATATACTCAAAGCACATCTGGTCAATTCCAAAAGCAAAGCGTAACTTTAGCCAATATCAAGCACTTCAAAACATAAGAAGCAATGTTCAATTCACCCAACATAAATTCAAAATTAAAACAGAGAAATTGGCTAGGCTTGCATTGTCCTCACAACAGTAATATATCACTTGTGGAAAAAAGGAATGCAAGATTACACAACAACAAAGAAACAGAAAGCTTGCAACTTTTGAAAATAATAGAAATAGATAATCAAATTCTTCTCAAAAACCAAATAGGAAAACAAAGCCTCCAAAAAATGCCAACAAATACATGATCTATGGGATTTAGAAGACTATGAGGATCGATTAGAGGCATACTTATAGGATGGGAAATGTTCTACTGAAATTTCCCACAGAAGAACTAATATTCCCTCTGATGGCTGCTACTGGGTTGTGCTTGGAGGTGGTCGATCGCAAGATCATACCAGATACAACACATACAAAAAACAAGCAAACATTAGCGCTAACTTAACTAAATTAGAGAATAAATTATCATCAAAAGAGAAAATTTTACCTGATATGACCGAAGACTACCACTTTCATAAAGCATAGCCTACTGAGAACCATCTTCTACAAAATCGCAATGATCGAGGTGTATTAGACATTATTCCAAATAATAATGGAAACTTTTATTGAAGAAACATTAATCACAAAATCTGTCACTTATATATGTGGAAAAAAGTAGATTGTAGCAATATTTGTGCTAAAGATAGGAATATGTACAAAAATATGAAGATCCAAACATCAACCAAGAATATTGCCATAGAACAAGGGAAGAATGAGCTTCGAAAGCTTTAGAAGCCTCCTTGAACTTACAACAATTGAAGGGGAGATGATCGAACTTTGATTGTCAGCTCCAGTCTCGCCATTTTATATATTTTTTTGCTTTCTCAATACATGAGAAAGAATGGTAGTTGTGGCTAGGGTATTGTCAGGTTTTGGTGATACAATATTTCATTTTTAAGTAGATTTGGAGATATTTGAGTTTATATGGAACTGTGACTCAAATTCATTTTCGTTATAGATTTTGGAGAGCGATTAGTTTCCTCTATTATTGTTTTAAAGAAGGCAAAGAATTATCTACATAGGAAAGATCTATAAAAGTATTTAATAGCTTCTTAAAAAAGATAATTTCTCAAAACTATTATAAATAGGTATGTATAGGGTTCATTAGATGTGTATTGGGAAAAGTTATTTTTCCACGGTTTTGGGATTGAGACATCTTTTCAATTTTTGGCTTTATTTTGTAATTATTTGGTGAATTAATAAGGGTTTTGTTTGGAGGAATTTTTTTGTCATTCTATTTTTTTCACTTCTTATCTCTTCTAAAATCTAACTGTATAGGGATTCTGAGCTAACAGTTGGTATCATAGCTTACTACATAAATTTTTTTGAAAGAGAGTTTTTCTTATGGGAAAGATAAGTGTTGAAAAACTTAATTGGAGAAATTGGGGATTATGGATGGCCAAGATGGAGAATTTTCTATATCTTAATGATCTTCATCAATCATTGGAGAATAAAGAGGAATGACCTAGCTGTATCTAATGCAAAATAGAAGACTTTGGATTGGAAGGCTGCAGCGGTTATTTGATATTTTTTAAAGAATACAGTGTTTCATGTTGTTGCTAATGAAATATTTGCTTTTGGAATTTGGGAGAAATTGGAAGGAATCTATGCAAAAATACTCTGTAACAAATAAGGCACTTCTAATTAGAAGACTGCTGAATTTGAAGCTTAGAGAAGGTGGGTCAATAAGAGAGCATCTAAATGATTTACAAGCAATTGTAAATAAATTTGTGGCTGTGAGTTACAAGGTGGATGATGAGAGATAAGCTTTGATGTTGATGAGTTCTTTATTGGAAAGTTAGAAAACGCTTGTCATTGCATTGAACAATTCAAATTTAAATGGAGTTATTTCAATGGGTTCAGTGGTTAGTAGCCTAGTTAATGAGGAGATGCAGAGGATAAACCTCATAGAAGAAAAGGATAAGTAGGAAAAGGAAAGTAGAAATCCAATTGAAGAAGTCCATCTTGCAAGGAGGGTTAATCATTCCAAAATGAAAAGACAGTCAAATAAATCAAACATGAAAATGGATTTCATCTGCTATTACTATGAAAGTCATCAGCTGAAATTTTGCAATAAGCTTAAAAGGACAAGGGGATTATAAATGCATTGGAAGAGGACCAAAATGAAAAAAGATAGTAGCGATGATGTGGTGAATTTTGGTGAGGAATTTAGTGACATGTCCTATGTGTGGATAAAGGCAAAAGCAAAGATTGATTACTTGAATTGAATGCTTGTTTCCACATATGTAGTAAAAAGAAATCATTTATTGATTATGAAGAGCAATATGCTAAGGTGAAATCTGCTAATGGTGGAGATTTGGATTTAAAGGCATTGGTTCCATTATATTGAAGATGCATAATGGAAGGGTGGTGAAGCTTATAGGAGTCAGACATGTCCTAGAAATTACTGAGAATCTGGTTTCTGTATAATAATTTAAGGAAAAGTCTGCAACTTTTCAACTCGAGATGGAGTCACAAGGGTTTGGAAGTGTAATAGGGAGGTATTGCACGCAAAAAAGAAAGCAATAATGTTTACAAACTATTGGAAATATGGTGGAGAATGAAGAAAGTTCTTAATTTGGAGTTGGGGAGACAAATTTGTTTGAATCAAGGTGGAGCATGCAATAAAATCCCACAAAGTCTGCTTGCAGACCTTTGTGGTATTACAAGCAATTCTAATTTATTAATAATTTTCATGTTCAATTAGGGACTGTGCATATATAGGTGGTTTAGAGGTTAGTCAGTTTTTGGAATGGTGATATTTATTTCCATGGTAATATTGAAGATTATTTGGAGATTGAGGTTTAAGGTGGAGCTTGAATGATATTTATGGAATATCGTATCAAGTGAAAACTGTTAGATTTTGACGATACAATATTCTATATTTAAGTAGATTTTGGAGATTTTTGATTTTTGAAAGTGTGCTATGGATCTTGTAATATGGATATATGATAATACAGAGTATAATGATGATAATACTGTAAATAGTGCGGAATAAAAAGCAGTATTGTAAAATGACACCCGAGATTTTTATACTAGTTCGGAGCACCGTCCTACGTCCAGTCCCAGACTCCTTCTGGAATTTCACTAAAACAACAACCCTCACTTAACCTAGAGGAACAGGTTTATACAACCCTAAGCAGTCGAAAGAGGACCTGCGTAGCAGAACAGGATTTTGCCTCAACAGCCGAAGAGGACTTCACTCGCCTGAGCAGCAGAATAGGACTTCAACAAATACAGAAAATAGTTTTGACTTTTGTGTGTTCTAATAACACGGATTTGTCACTTGTAGTACACCATTCCTATAGTCTTCTCCTCGAGTATAAATATATATATATTTGAAGTATATGAAGAATAGAAAGGTATATAATTGCTTTAATGCCGAGTAATTGAAAGTATGATAGCAAATAGATTTCAGAAAGTTAGATCAGAGAATAAGAGAAATCGATTGTGATTAAGTGATTTGAAATCAAGTTGGAGTTTGTATTTATAAAGGTTAGAAAGCATCGACTGTTGATGAAAAGTTTCGATCGAAGTGTTGCGTCCGAATCTTTTCGTTAAAGGTTCGTATCTCTTCACAAAAGTCATGTCTTTTTGAAAAGTGGCTGTTATAGAAATTCAATCGACTGAGCCTTTGGGACAGTCAACTGAGTATTCAAAATAATTTTAAACTTTAAATTCGTGTATTTATGTAACTGTGCATGCTGTACAAAAATCCCAGTGTCAGTCGAATGTCTCAGATGGTCAGTCGACTGACCAGGTTATTTTTGTGTAGTTTGCACAACTAACATATATATATATATATATATATATATATATATATATATATATATATATTAATTTCTATAACTTTTAAAACACTTTTATAATTTAAATGTGTGCTTAATATTTATAAAATATTTAGTAAATGTAATGATTAAATATATAAGCTAGTGTAGACATAATCGAGGAGAGATTTTAACAAATATTGACCTAAGACTTAAAAACAAAATACCATAGTTGATGCATCGGTTTTTAAAATCTCGTCTCCTTTTCTCTTTTTGTGTTAGAAGTCGTCAAATCTGTATGTTGTAGTGATAGCTTCGTGCCATGAATCAAAACCAACTGTCAACAATTTTATGTGGAATTATGACTCAAATTCATTATCTATTTTATAGATTTTGGAGACGTCGGAGAGTGATTAATTGCCTCTTTTATTGCTTTAAAGAAGCCAGTGAATTATCTACATTGGAAAAATACATGGAAGTATTCAATGGCTTCTTAAAAAGAATATTTTGTCAAAACTACTATAAATAAGCATGTAAAGGGTTCATTAAATGTGTGTGGGGAAAAGTTATTTTTTTAGGTTTTAATCCTAAGTAATATCTGTTGTATTTGGGTAACTTGGATATATGTTAGGGTTCCTGAACTTGTTCCTTTGGGCCTTGGGCCTTGTAATATCTAGCACTTTCAAAAAAATTAAATAAATATAACTAAATATCAGAAAGACTATGGATATTGGCCAGCTGATATGGGTGGATTTTTAATAGCAGTAGATGTAAACGAGTCAAATATCCATTGTTCATTTATAGCCAAGACGGATTTGTCAATATATAGCATATTGGGTTTTTTATTTTTAGTTTTATTATCCTTTTGAAATGATTTGTTTAATATTAGATTCATATGAGTCCTCATTTTGTGTCTGTAAAATTAAACATTTTGATTGTCATCACAAAGAATCGCCTTCCTATCTTTAACTAAGAATTCAACCGATGTGTTCTAGGCTTCAGTTTTTTTAGTGTGTACGAAATTGGAATTTTGGTGATGTTATGGTAACATAAGACCAATGCTGTCTAATTTTTTTTTGCCGGTGCCTAAACTATCACTTTACTATGAGAATAATGAGGTTTTCATTTTGTTAATTCTAAATCCATTGTGATATTAAAACCAATATAATACTATTATATTATCAAGCTTAATTTTGTTTATGTACCATCGGGTAATATTTAAGTTCAATGATAACCTGTTTCTACAGAATATTAGCATGTCCTATTGGGGAATAACTTTAAGGGTGACTTTAACTTGTGGAAATTAGGTTCGCACCTTTATTTTAATTTAATTTTTTAAAAGAAAAAATCAATCTCCTTTCAACTTTTGCGAATAGAAAAGGACTATGAAACATAAAGCATCCCTTCGTTTTGTTTTATTTTTAAAACATCTTCATATTATACATTTTTACAATGCAATTACCAAACATATTTTCTAATTTACCTTTTTTTTAATTTATGATATTATGTTATTAAATATAATGGTGTACGATGGTAAACGATAGTTATATTAAAATTTTAAAGTTAATTTTATTGTGTAATGCCAAATAAGTAGTATTTTCACGTGCTTCTCAACGAATTAATTAAGTCCTTAATCCATTTTAACTTATATTTGTTTTGGTTGAAAAAATAAGTGGAATGTGTTAAGGTTATTTAGATGTAACTATCCAAAATTTTACTACCTTGATTTTTGAATATATAATAAATTTTAAATATTCACATAATAGGTTTTATAAATTAAAAATAATACGACCCTTTTAAATAATAACAAATGATGGTAAAATAGATTTGTACCGATTTAGGATTTTGCCACTTTGAAATAAGCTATTTAAATATATTTTGTATAATAAATAAATAGGTTTTTGTTAGAAAATGAACTTATTTTAATTATTTAATAATAATGATAAAATAGTTTTCGAAATTTGTTTACCAGTATAGATGGTTCAGTAAAAGTAGGAAATGTGACCGAAGAACGTTTTCTGAAATTTCGACTTTTCGATACCCGAAAGTCGTCGAAAATGCTGTGCACACTTGGTGCAACATGCACACATTTATATTTAGTACGATGAGTATTAAATAAGCATACTTATGTATATTAACTTATATATACACACACACCTAAGCTTGGATGTGATAAATTATGTTATAAATGGCATATATATACACATTTAAACACACTTATATATAACAAATGTCATGTCATACCTTAAGTACCCTATAACATAGCCAAGGGGATAATGTGTACAAGAGGGAGAGAGGAGGTATGGTGGTGCATGCATGTGTATATATCTAATTATAACTGTTATCCCACCTTTTGGCAAGGCCACGATACCAAGGAATTAACTGGAAATCAAAGGTAGTTCATCCCGAAGAACGGTTATACAAAGGTTCGCTATGAATGTTGGTAAATTTTGCCCGAGTCCAGATCGAACTACAGTTAACGTGACATGGCAAGCAAAGCCATGGAAGTCAACATTGCTAATTTCAAGTCAATCGAAGTTTGTATGCCCAAGTTACGATCAATGAAAATCAAGGAAACCCACTCATTTGTATCCATCGTTCCACCTCTGTTTGCATCCGTCCACTTCGTATCCATCGGTAGACAAGCTCCTCTTCGTATCCATTGGTAGGCAATCCCGCTTCATATCCATCCAAACTCACCTACATCGCATCCATGTGTAATAACACATGAGTCCACTTCGTATCGATCCACAGTCAAAGATGCTTCATATCGATGGGCCATAGATCGATACGAAATCAAAACAGCAATCGATGAGCGATATGAAATGCCTCAGAACTATCAACAAAGAACATGAGTTCGTATAGATACAAAGCAAACTGTAAAGGATCCATGTGAAGTTGGATTCGAGGGATCGATGTGTTTGCACCAAAATTGGTCACAACACTCTTCGGGAGTCGTTGAAGAGATAATAATGAAGAATATAAATTCAAAACAGATATTATCTAACGAAAACTCCAATCAACAGTAAAGTAAATGCATAGACAAGCGATTTATAGTGGTTCGGCGTGTTGCCTATGTCCACTGTGAAGTTTTTTGATGTTTTATTGATTCTCTTTCAATAATTACAAGTTGTTACAGCGATCAACCGTGAGTTACAACTGGGAATTCGAAATCAACAGCAAATATATGATATAGGATGATGAAGATCTCAATCTGGTAGAGTCTGGGCGCTTGAGAGTCGAAAGATCCTTTTTCTGTTGGCTCTGGGGCTCTATTTATAGGCGTAGGATGCTGATATTTCGCTGAAAACTCGGGAGACCACTTCTGGCACGTGAGGGGGCCCACGCGCCCGGCCTAAGGAAATTTGGGCCCACTTTGGCATCGATTCGAACTCCATTCGAATCGATCAGAAAACATCCAATCAAGGTGAAATTTGGTGTGGACATTCTTCAACATGTATGCAAGCTTCTGTAAAAATTTCATGGCATTTGGATCAGTGGATTGAGAGATATGATGGATACGAAATGGGATTCATCGTGTGGCTTTTTGGTTCGAAACCATCCCTTCGAATCGGTGGTTTCGAATCGATGGTGGCACGCGCCTTCGTGGTGACGTGGAGCGCAAACCTCGAACCGATCCGGCCTTCACTCCGAGTTGACCGCTTCGACTCCATGTATCTCGGCGCATTCGAACCGATGGATGACACGTCATCGTGGCTAGTTGACTTGGTGGATTCGAATGAAGCTTCATCGATGGGTTCGAACAAGGCTTCATGGATGGGTTCGAACAAGGTTCCAATGATGGAGTCGAATGACCAATGCTTGATGGATACGAACTTGCATTTCCCTGATGGATACGAGCTTTGCAACTTCTCCATGGATACGAGGCCCATCGATACGAACTCGATGGATTCGAAGTTGATGGAGTCGAACCGAGGCACTCCGATGGATTCGAAGCTAATCGATACGAAGGTGATCGGTTCGAACGGTGTTCGGTGATGGATTCGAAGACACCTACCATGATGGATTCGAAACCAGTGTTTTTCCCTTCAAGTTGAATCGATCATAACTTGAGCGTATGAACTTGGATTGACTCGAAATTTGAGATGACGACTTCTATGATCTTTCTTGTCATGTCCTATCAATCGTAGCTCAATCTGGACTCGGACAAAATTCAGCGATATCCATTGCGAAACGAAGTATGACCAATCTCTGATACGAACCGTCCTTCGTTTTCGATCGATCTTTTGGTATCGTAGCTTTGCCAAAAAGCGGGATAACATTTTGCCCCCCAAAGTAAGTCTTGTGGGAACATGACGTGCTTTGAATGGCTGCGATTTCTCTCTGAACAATCATTGCTCTCTTTTTTGTTGAGACTCGTATTCTGTATTATTGTAACCTTGTGTTGATATGATTGACTGCTGTAATAGCGCTTAGCCGTTGGCTGTTGCATTTGTAACAAGATGAGTATTCGATCCCTGTAAATGTTTAAAATCGAATGTTAGCTCGATATATATGCACATATGTTAGTTTGACCTTTGTTAACGTCGTGCGTCCACGAGTCGTTATTAATTTTGTTTGCCATTGAATTTCGTATCGAGTCTCTCCTGAACCGATTTGGAAATTTGAGTTGAGACAACGTTTGATGGTTGTTTTGAAAAGTCTCTTCGTATCGATCCTCTCCTGAACCGATATAGAAGGTTGAAAGAATCGACTTTGTGTTGCGCGAACGTAATATTTCGAACTGATGGGTATGAGCACCGATGGATTCGAGATCAACGTTCGTACTGATGGAGCACGCTCATGCAATGATGGGTACGAAATCGACATTCGTATCGATGGCTTGGATGAGGACGAATCACCCATTCGAACCGATGAAAAAGGATGGATACGAAACCGTCGTTCGTATAGATAGGAAATGATGGATACGAAATCTCTGTTCGTATCGGTAGGTTGTGGATGGAGTTGTGGGTTTGTTGATGTGAACAGGGGTTTCGAATCGATGTGCCCACTGTTTGTTTCGCATCGATGCGACTCGATGCTCTACCGTGTGCTTCGTATCGATGAAGTGTGAGGTTAACTTCGAACCTACAAGACCTTAGGCAAATGGTTTCGAATGGAGATTTCGAACCGATCCGCGCTTTGACTGGTTGCGACCGGTCAAGTTTACCGGAATGGGAATCGTCTCGGTTGCTTTCAAGGCTCCATATAAATAGCAGAGGGTTTGCCACCTTTTCACTTTTTACTTTTTACTCTTGCCTTGCGTTTACTGTGTTCTACATCGTCTCGAAGCTTTAGAGAAGAAGGCACTGTGTTACGTATTCGAACCATTCAAGATCCAAGTCTTTAATTCCTCGAATCCATCACTCAAATTAGGTAATTAGCCTCGAATCCAAACGGCAAAGCTATTTCGAACCTGCCTTTCCTTCATCGATTGGCCACTCTGGTGATTGGTAAAACCAGATCTGGTTTGGGGGAGCTTCGAAATCACCTGGGGACTCGTGTTCGAATCGATGTGAACGGCACCATTTTCCTTTGGATTTCGCATCGATCCCTGGGATGCCCTCATGGGGTTGACGCAGTTCGCACCGATTGACTATCTTGATGGGTTCATTCGAATCGATGGACCTCGAATCCATCAGCCATCGGTTCGAAATCCTTAACTTTACATCGATACGAATTGTATCTTTACGACCGATACGAAAGGTATCGATTCAAATGTGATCGATGTTAAGTTGAGGGTTTCCTGATCGGTACGAACTAGCTAACCAAGGATCGGTTCGAAGTCATCCTTCATTGATCGATTCGAACTTGGCACTTGAACATTGATTCGAAGCGCGCCCCTCGGTATCGATTCGAAGTGGTATAATGATGGGTTCGAATGAGCTTCATGCGATCGATTCGAAACCCTCCATGATGGATACCAAAGTTTGACATTTTCTTAGCATAATTCCGACGAGCTTCATTCCTGCATATTTGGACTTGAATACTAAACTGCATACTTGACCACCTTTCGAAGCTCGTTGATGGAACCATAACAACTTCTATCCGAATCAATCTCCACCATATAAACGGTTTAGTAATGACGGTCAGCGATGACGGTCATTATAACTGGGCTCCATAGCTTTGTCGTTTGCATATTTCATTTAACTCTGCGACATTTATTCAAGCAATGCATGGCACTGTACCACACACATTCATACACTTTACACCAGGGAACGCACAGGTCCTTTGTCGTCTAACGATGGTTTCTCATGAGTTAGCTAGTTATGGAACCTTCAAGTTCGCAGAAGCAGGAGATTCAAAGTACAGTTGCTTCGAGGCTAGAGGTTCCGGATATTGAACCTGAGATCATCGGACCAGCCCCGGACGAGTTTCCCAATGCGTATTTTATTGCCAATCCATCAGATTCCGTTCAATCCAATATTTCTGAAGATATGTTGGGGAGGATATGCTTGAGGCACGGCCTGTCACTGGATGACGTGTTATTACCCGGGCCGAATGATAGACCACACAATCCGCCGGAAGGATATACATCATTCAACCGCCATGCATGTGCGGCCGGGACACTTCCTCCGTTCAATGAGTACATAAGAGAAGTACTGTCTTTTTTGAGGATCGCCCCATCTCATCTACACCTGAACGGATATGCTTCCGTGAACAGCTTGTTCATCGTTTTCATGGAGTATCTCCATAGACCACCGATCCCGATCGAGATCAGATATCTATTCAATTTCAAAACCCGAGGTGATTACCCTTCCTTCACATTTCTGGAAGCGGTGAGGAATTGTGAAGTGGTTACTGGGTCCTGGACCAGGTTGAGTTATTACAGGACGGAATGGTTTTACGTCAGATGTCCTCCAGGATCTGCCCGACGATGGTTATTCAGTCGTGAGTATAGCTGAGTTCTCAAATAATTACTATGGCAATTGCAGTCGAAGTGAAACTTATATTTTTTTCCTTTTTACAGTGATGATTCAGCGACCCGAAGGTGAGCACTTTAAGGAGATAGTACGAGTACTCCGAGGAGTCCCGAGCGAAGATAGGGATATCGAATTGCTCTTGACGGATAGGAATCTCCGGACCTTTGGGTTGATTGAGCGAGGGCAGAGTATAAAGTTTGAGGGGGCACTAAAGACCGTTCTGAAAAAACGAGTCGAGCGCAAGGAGCCTAAAGTTATTATAGCTGAGGAAGCTGATTCTGAAAGAACTCATACTGATGATGAGCCGTTGACCGAGCCTACAGATGTAGTTCAGGATGTCGCAGAACATAGAAAAGGCAAGGCCGCCATTGTCAAGCCAACTAAGAAGGGGAGATGGAAATCGGTTGTCACGGCCCGATCCGCTCCCGGAGTTAGAATTTCGGAGATGTCTCCTCCGAGAACTGAAAATCTTTATGAAGGGCTCGCCGATATTCCAATCCCGGACGATGTGTCCCTGCAGCACGATGCCGGATTGGAAGAACTTTCAGAAACTTTAGTTTTGAGCGAGTCTTTTCCCACTGGTGTGGCAGACACATCCGGTTGGTCGGGGGGTTGCACATTCATACATATTTCACAACACTGCATGACCTTTGACTGTAAACTACCTGTTTCGAATGGTGATTAATCCTATTTTATTTTGCTTTGCAGATACTATGTCTAGGCGAGGTTCAATGTATGGAGTCTCCGACATGCCCGCAAGTCTTCATATCATGATTCGCGCAGACGAGAGGGGGACAGAGATTACGACCAGGGACGCTCTGGGTATTCTGGTCAAGAGAGATATGATACAGACAGAGGCTATAAGCGTCGATCTCGATCGCGTACTCCTCCTCCCAGAGATCCCATACAACCTCCTGCTCATGTCTCTCGTCCCTCTGAATCTTCACACTACATGTCGGCTTCTCAATCTTCTAGGCATGAATCCCGCCATTCTAGGAGCGAAATAATAACTGCTGCTGTTACAGAACAGCCCCCCGTGGAAATTTCAAGGGAAGGAGAAATCAAGCTTGCTCAGCTAAAGAAAGATTTTCCAAACATCTTCTTTGACAACTACATTTTTCCTCCACATTTAAAGAGGATCCCGGAGGATGCTGAGCAATTAGTACATGACTACGTGCATGATTTTTATGCCCAGTATAAAGCGTGGTCGAAAGCGGCTGATAAAGCATCGGCGTTGGCCTTTGAGCGTGCGGCCATTATTGAAAAGCTACAAGTCGAGATGGCTCAAAAAGATCGCATCATACAAGCGCTGAACACCGAAGCCGAATCATCTCGAAAATCAGAGATGGAGGCTCTTACAAAGGCCGATGAAGCTCAAGCAGCTATGGATAGGATGAAAAAAGAGCACTATGTCACGGTGGAAGACATGGGCCACCGGCACACCATCGTCACCGCCAGCGAGATGCGGCTTTGAGAGAGCTTAATGAGCTTAAGGCTAAATTTGCCGAAATCGCCAAGGATAGGGATGATGCAAACAACGCAGCCCAGGAGGCGTGTGAACAAGCCGTGATGCTTCGGACTGAACGGGATGCGGTAGTAGCCAAGGTCCAGGCGGTCGAAACGGAGGTTGAGGAGAAAGTTCAACAAGCGGAGGCCAGGCTGGAGGCCGATATTGAAGATCTGCTCATCACTTACAACGCCAATGTGTTGAGACACAGAAATTTGGCCTGGCTCCAGGATTACCCGGTACACCTCCATAGCGCTTGGGGTCGATTGGTTGAGGAAGAAGAGGAAGTGCATCCGGATGAATCGGTCGACCGATTTGAACTCGAAAACCGGTTGCTGACAGATGATGAGAAAAAGATCCTCAATGACGCTATTATTGTTCATGAGAAGGAGATGATTGGTGGCCGATCTTTGGAGGTTGGAGAGGGATCAGGTGTCGAGCATCACGCTACTGTTCTTGAAGTCACCGCTCCACCTCCGTTAGAGCTTGTATCTATGGTTGATTCACAATCCGTTCCTGCTTATGACCCAGAACAGCCGCGGTTATCTCCTATTCGGGAGCACGTCTCTGAGGCCGTCCAACCGTCAACGAGTCAAACTGAGGAAGGTACTCCGAACTTATCTCAAGTGTATTCCAAATAGGGAGTTTGTTTTGAAGCAGTTACTAATAACTTCTTCTTATTTTTGCTTAGTGACTGGAGTTGCGACGATTGCCGCGACTCAAGAATCGAGTAAAGAGGAGAAAGCCATTATCACCGAGACTACCGTCGTAACAGCAGTGTCAACTGAGGTGGCGCAGGGGAGTGGATTATCTCTTGATGAACAAATGGTGAGCGAGCTACTCGGCGAGCAGGGTGGCTTCTCCACGGACTTGTCGTTCATCGTTAGTGACCTCCCGCCGACCTCTAGCTCTTCAATGCAGACTGCAGATGCCCCCAGCCAAGCCCAAGCGACTCGTGATGAGGAAATTCTGGTCGAGATTCATACAGAATTAGAAGTTGCGGGGCAAGGAGGTAGTGTTGGTGGCAGTACGGCGGCGCATAGCCCAGCACCTGTAAGGATAGTATCATCGGGTGGCACTATCCCATCTTCCGTTACGGATCCGGTCCCTCCTACTCCTCCGGTGGGAAGCCTTCATGTAGATTCAAGCTCTAAGGAGGACGTCGACATTATGCCCCCGGCTGAAGAGCAACCACCGGAGAGGAAGCGCTCCAAACAACGGATCTCTGTTTCTAGCGAGTCCGATGATGAACCGCTGATAAGGAGATTCAGAAAGAAGAAGTAGGTGGGCCGTTTAAGTGGATTTTTTGATAGATAGGTCGTGTATAGATGCAGGTTCGGCCCCTGCAAGTAGGAATTCTTTTTTGGAAGAACTTATTTGCATGTAAGTCCTTGTCTCTAGTTAGTTGAAATAAAATACAGTTTCTTTGTTTCAATTCTCATTTCTTTTGTGCTTAAGTGTTTGTAGTGTTTTGTTTTCAGTCCGGTGTACTTGTGGTGTTTCCACCATCAAGTAGAGTTTATTTTATTTGCCAAGTCGAAAAATCTTGGTCACAATTTGTGATCGATGAATAAGTTGAACTTCAGACATTGTATCACTTTGATTAGTGATTAACACTTAGCTTTTTCGGCCCCTAGTCTCGTGGAACAACATTTTCATCTTGATGGTTGATCACACTTATTGCACATCTTAAGCAAATGTCCACGTTCTGGGGACTTAGGATAATTTGAGATCGATAACCCGGTTTGCACTCCAGGAATTTAAGAGTTATCGATGCTTGTAACATGGTTCGCGCAACGGGAACCTGGGATTGATGTTTATACTCCACTTCACGCTCTGGGAACTTGGAGTTAGTATTAATACTTCAGTTCACACTCCGGGAACTTTGACTTGGTATTTACGCTCCGATTCACACTCTGGGAATTTGGAGATAAAATGTGCGTTTGGGATCGCGCTTCGGGAACCTGGAATTGATGTTTGTACTCTGACTTGCGCTCTGGGAATCTGGAATTAGCCATTGGATGGTCAGTCACATCTATTTGGGCTTTTTAGGAGTCCGTTCACACTCTGGGAACGATGGATTTGACGTTTATACTGCAACTCACGCTCTGGGAAGTTGGAGTCCGTTCGCACTCCGGGAACGACTTGTTAAATGTTTATACTCCAATTCACACTCTGGAAAGTTGGAGTCCGTTCGCACTCCGGGAACGAGTTATTGAATGTTTATACTCCAATTCACACTCTGGGAAGTTGGAGTCCGTTCGCGCTCCGGGAACGAGTTATTGAATGTTTATACTCCAATTCACACTCTGGGAAGTTGGAGTCCGTTCGCGCTCCGGGAATGAGTTATTGAATGTTTATACTCCAATTCACACTCTGGGAAGTTGGATTCCGTTCGCGCTCTGGGAACGAATTGTTGAATGTTTATACTCCAATTCACACTCTAGGAAGTTGGAGTCCGTTCGGGCTCCGGAAATGAATTGTTGAATGTTTATACTCCAATTCACACTCTGGGAAGTTGGAGTCCGTTCGCGCTCTGAGAACGAATTGTTGAATGTTTATACTCCAATTCACACTTTGGGAAGTTGGAGTCCGTTCGCGCTCCGAGAACGAGTTATTGAATGTTTATACTCCAATTCACACTCTGGGAAGTTGGAGTCCGTTCGCACTCCGGGAACAAGTTATTGAATGTTTATACTCCAATTCACACTCTGGGAAGTTGGAGTCCGTTCGCGCTCTATGAACGAATTGTGGAATGTTTATACTCCAATTCACACTCTGGGAAGTTGGAGTCGAATTGTTGAATGTTTATACTCCAATTCACACTCTGGGAAGTTGGAGTTAGTTGTAGGACTATCGTGTGTTGGTCCAGTTCAGCCTTTGACGTGATGGCTTACCCTCGAGTTGGGGTTTCACTTAGTGAGTGGCCGGTCGTATCACAGTCACTCGCTATTTGAATAAATTCCATTGTTTGATGGAACTTAGCTCTTCATGTGTCGTGATTGTTGAATGTTTTATTCGGTGAATCACAGCTCTAGCTTGAAGAGATAGTATTTTATAGCTGAAATAAGAAAATATGGCAAAGTTAGTGCCTTATTACAAATTCAAATTTCAGAATGTAAAGGAAACTGCAAAGTATTCATAGATTGAATGAGCCTGTCATGTGTGACAGTGACGAGGATCTTCGTCGTTCCAGGCTCCAGAGTAAGTTGGTCCGCCACCGATGGCGTTTATCACCAATCTTCCACGGGGACAAGTTGAGTCCTCCTGTCTCGGTCGATTGGGTTCATTGTTTTGATTTGATGGGCCCGCTTCTCTGGGCTGCGGTGTCCGCACAGACTGTTCCAGCTTTCTTTCTCTGATCAGTTTTTCAACGAGGTCTTGTAAGTGACGACACTCGTTCGTATTGTGCCCGTAGCTTTCATGGAACCTGCAAAATTTTTCCGTCTGGATTTGCCTCTCTGACGACGGTTTTGGAGCAGGTTTTTGGTACTGAATTGTATTACAGGTTCGTAAGTACAAGTCTTCTAGTGATGTATTCAGAGGAGTGTAACTGTCAAACATTGGATTCTTGCGCTGCGGGCCACGATTTTGATCTTGTATTTTAGTTTGATTCACACTCTCTCTTCGCCGAGCTTGTTTATTTTTAATGTTCAACTGAACTTTTCCGCAGCTCTCACCGGACTGTTTGATTGCAGCATTGCTTTGGATCCCTTCCGTATTTGGTCCTGCATCAGTTTGCTTTCTAGACTGTTTCGCGTCTTCCCGTCTCAGGAATTAAGCTGCCTTGGCGTGGAAACGGTCCAACGATGCAGGTGGTTTTCCAGCTAATCAGTTGCCAAATTCAGAATCGGGGTCGATCCCCTTAGTCAACACCATCAGGATGGAGTTATCATTTGGATTGCTGATCTC
This sequence comes from Allium cepa, assembly GCA_030765085.1. NCBI lineage: Eukaryota > Viridiplantae > Streptophyta > Magnoliopsida > Asparagales > Amaryllidaceae > Allium > Allium cepa. The sequence goes on along the minus strand of CM060946.1, from coordinate 91,207,116 downwards.
CGCACATGCAGTATGGAATCTCTCTAAATAGTGTCTGAGCGTCTCTCCGGGAGCTTGAGTGACACTAGACAGAGTGTTGAAACCTTTTGGCCTTGCGACGTGCATGCGGAATTGCTCAACGAATTTTGTGGCCAACTGGTCGAATGAAGAGATGGATCGAGGTGGCAACCGAGTGAACCACATGGTAGCGATGCCCCCCAAGGATATGGGGTAACTATGACACTTCACTGCATCGTCGGCTCTGGCAGCGGTCATCGACCATTTATATTTCAGAATATGTTGGTTGGGGTCGAAGTTTCCTTCATACATGGGTAGAGTTGGCATCCTGAATCGCCGTGGGGGTTCAGCAGTAAGAATATCGTCCGTAAAGGGAGTGTGACTTCGAGAAACTCCCCAATCGTCATTTGTGAATCCCTGGCTCTCACGGATCATCTGACGTATCATAGTTCAAAGATCCAGCATCTGCACGTTTTTTGCAGCCTGCACTGGAGTATGATTACGTTCCATTCTTTGGGGTTGGACCGGATATTGTCGACGGTCCAAGTCTTGCCTTCTTGGCTCATAGTCCTCTGGGACGTACGGTTCAGGAGTACGTCCGCTATGACGACGGTCCAGGTCCGACTGATCTTGGGCGTCGACTCCTGGTTCAACCGCAACGTTAGTGGTGCGGTATTCTGCGGTGTGGTGAGGAACGGCACCTCCTCGGGAGGAGGGTCCGGTTTGGAAACTGGCTGATGGACCAACTCTCAGTTGTCCAACGGTCAATGTCGGTTGATTTCCAGTGACTGGCATGCGACTGCCGTCTAGTCGGGGTCGTGGTGATCGAATGTGGTAATCAGAAGATGAAGAACTCTCGCTGGAGGAGCGAGAAGCGTGGTCTCTCTTGGACCTCTTTCGCTTCTGGCGATCTAACTTGTTGATTAGCTCAGCGTTAGCGCGTAGCTGTTCTTCTAGTTATTGCCGACTCTGGGTCAGCTCTTGGAGTAGCAACTGCAACTCTTGTCGGGTAATCGGACCTGACGGTTCGGAGTGCCCAGTAGCATCCTGATTAGATGGAGGTAGTGGAGCAGGATTCTGTCTATCCTGTTCTTCTTGGTTGACAGCGTTTGAGGTGGTTCTTGTGCTAACCATCTCGAAGGTTGAATTCCTTTCCTAGACTTTATGCAAATCTGAATAGAAGGGAAGGAAGTTGGGTTTAATGATCTGGATCTCTCTCTTAGATTTATTCAGTCCGGTATCGATGATAGATCCAATGAGCAGGAGAAAATCTGGGTTTTCTCAGTGAAAGCACCAAAGTGTTTGCACCAAAATTGGTCACAACACTCTTCGGGAGTCGTTGAAGAGATAATAATGAAGAATATAAATTCAAAACAGATATTATCTAACAAAAACTCCAATCAACAGTAAAGTAAATGCGTAGACAAGCGATTTATAGTGGTTCGGCGTGTTGCCTACGTCCGCTGTGATGTTTTTTGATGTTTTATTGATTCTCTTTCAATAATTACAAGTTGTTACAGCGATCAACAGCGAGTTACAACTGGGAATTCGAAATCAACAGCAAATATATGATATAGGATGATGGAGATCTCAATCCAGAAGAGTCTGGGCGCTTGAGAGTCAAAAGCTCCTTTTTCTGTTGGCTCTGGGGCTCTATTTATAGGCGTAGGATGCTGATATTTCGCTGAAAACTCGAGAGACCACTTCTGGCACGTGAGGGGGCCCACGCGCCTGGCCTCAGGAAATTTGGGCCTACTTTGGCATCGATTCGAACTCCATTCGAATCGATCATAAAAACATCTAATCGAGGTGAAATTTGGTGTGGACATTCTTCAACATGTATGCAAGCTTCTGTAAAAATTTCGTGGCATTTGGATCAGTGGATTGAGAGATATGATGGATAAGAAATGGAATTCATCGTGTGGCTGTTTGGTTCGAAACCATCCCTTCGAATCGGTGGTTTCGAATTGATGGTGGCACGCGCCTTCGTGGTGACGTGGAGCGCAAACCTCGAACCGATCCGGTCTTCACTCCGAGTTGACCGCTTTGACTCCATGTATCTCGGCGCATTCGAACCGATGGATGACACGTCATCGTGGCTTGTTGACTTGGTGGATTCGAACGAAGCTTCATCGATGGGTTCGAACAAGGCTTCATGGATGGGTTCGAACAAGGTTCCAATGATGGAGTCGAATGACCGATGCTTGATGGATACGAACTTGCGTTTCCCTGATGGATACGAGCTTTACAACTTCTCCATGGATACGAGGCCCATCGATACGAACTCGATGGATTCGAAGTTGATGGAGTCGAACCGAGGCACTCCGATGGATTCGAAGCTAATCGATACGAAGGTGATCGTCCGAACGGTGTTCGGTGATGGATTCGAAGACACCTACCATGATGGATTCGAAACCAGTGTTTTTCCCTTCAAGTTGAATCGATCATAACTTGAGCGTATGAACTCGAATTGACTCGAAATTTGAGATGACGACTTCTATGATCTTTCTTGTCATATCCTATCAATCGTAGATCAATTTGGACTCGGACAAAATTCAGTGATATCCAAAGCGAAACGAAGTATGACCAATCTCTGATACGAACTGTCCTTCGTTTTCGATCGATCTTTTGGTATCGTGGCTTTGCCAAAAAGCGGGATAACACGATGCGATGTTGAATGCTATAAAGCAATACGAAGGGGATGTCCTGGATCGATATAAAGAAAGCATCGTCAAGTGAAAGACTCAGTCACTTGGCATAAAAAGCGGATCGATCCAAAAAATTAGCACCACATCATCAGACATCATGTGTCCAGAAGTGATGAGAACAGATCGATGCAAATAGGAAGCGATGTGAATTCAACAGCCATTGAAAAATCCAAACTTGCATCGATCATAACTCAAAATCTACAAGTTCAAATGCCACCAAATTTTCACAGAAGCTTGCGTACTACATCGGGAATGTTCGTGATTGATCTCGAATCGATTGGACAAAATCTCGATCAATACGAATTTCATTCGTATCAATCACGGATCGAGTTCAATCGATCGAGGATCGATCACGTGGGCCCACTCACGTGAGAGAATGGGTCTTCCGAGATCCGAGCGGGATATTTGCTGCCTACACCTATAAATAGTAGCCCAGGACTTACTAAAAAGGGACATTTGGCTCTTCTACGTCCAGACTCTGCCGAAATCAACATTATACTCGAATTTTACTGTTCTAACTCGTTTTAACCAACAAGAAAAAGTTAATAAAGTGAATCATTTCATAGTGGAAGTAGGCCATATATCGAACCACTCTAAATCCATGTGTTTCTGTGCATTTTTCTTGCCTATTTAGTGTGCTTGTTAGATTTTCCTCGTTTTCCATTTTTCTTCTTCACTTTATCTCTTCAAACACAACCGAAGAGTATTGTGCCCAATTTTGGTACAAATACTTTGGTGCTTTCACTGAGAAAACTCAGTTTTTCTCCTGCTCATTGGATCTACTATCGATAACAGATTGCGTAAATCTAAGAAGAAGATCCAAATTTCAAGCCCAAAGTTCTTCCATCCTATTCAGATTTGTACCAAGTCTAGGAAAGAACTTCGCTATATATCATGGTCAATACTAGGACTACTTCAACAGTTGCATATCTAGAAGGACGGGACCGATAGAACCCCGCACAACTTCCTCCTACCGATCAGAATGCTGCTGGACCTTCAGATCCGCAAGGCCCTGTCACTAGGGAAGAATTTCAATTGCTAATGCAAGAATTAACTCAAAGCCACCAGTAGCTTACTCAACAACTCCATGCTAACAAAGAATTGATGAATCGTCAAAGGCGAATGAGATCTAGAAGGGATCAGGCTTTCTATTCATCCACAGAGAGTTCGGCCTCTTCTCGCTACCATCACAGATCCACATGCCCATAGTTGGACGGAAGCTATACAAAAGCTACTGGACAGTAGCACACCTTGAGTGTTGGGCAACCAAGAGCTGGCTCGTCGACCAGCCATCAGACTGGATCCTCCCCCCGGGGAGGCACTGTTCCTTATCATACTACTGACGACCACACTGCCACCATTGCCATTGATTTGGGAGCTGATGCCCAAAATCAAACATATCCGAACCCTCGCCAACGTGAATATACTCCAGAACCCTATGTCTCAGTAGGCCTAGAACCAAGGAGGTGAGGCAATTACCGTCCACCGCGTCCGGCCTATACTCGCATTGTGGAACCGGCCCACACCTTGGATCAGCATGCTCAAAATGTCCAAATACTTGACATCCCAATGATGATCCGTCAGATGATCCGTGAAAGTTAGGGTCTCACCAACGATGACTAGGGAATCTCCCGGAGTAATACCCCTTTCACTGATGATATACTCTACGCTGAACCACCTCGGCGATTCAGGATGCCAACTCTACCTATTTATGAAGGGAGCTCTGATCCTAATCAGCATATCTTAAAGTACGAATGGTTGATGAACACTCCGCAAGCCGATGACGCAGTTAAGTGTTGAAGTTTCCCGATTTCTCTAGGGGCAGAGCAACTATGTGGTTTACTCATTTACCACCTAGATCAATCTCATGTTTTGATCAGTTGGCAACAAAGTTTGTTGAACAGTTTTACATGCACATCACAAGGCCGAAAGATGTTAATACCTTGTCAGTGTCACTCAAGCTCCTGGGGAGACGTTTAGACGCTATTTGGAGAGGTTTCATGCTGCATGCGCTGAGATTACTAATCCTAATGATAACTCAATTCTGATGGCACTCACTAAAGGGATCGATCCCGACTCTGAATTCGGCAACTGGTTGGCCAGAAAACCTCCTGCATCATTGGACGGTTTCTATTCCAAGGCAGCCCGATTCTTGAGAAGGGAGGATGCAAAACAGTCTAGAAAAAAGGATGATGCAGGACCCAGTGTGGAAGGAATCCAGAGCAATGTTGCTGTTAAACAAACCTGGGAGAGTTTTAAAAAGGTACAACTGAACATACAAAATAAACAGAATTAGTAGAAAGGCAATGGAAATCAAAAGAGGAAACGGGATCAAAATCGTGGGCCACGACGTAGAGCTCCTATGTTTGACAATTATACTCCTTTAAATACGTTGCTAGAAAATGTGTAATTACAGACCTGCAATACTATTCAGTATAAGAAAACTGCTCCGAAACAATCATCGAAAAAACAGATTCAAACGGGGTAGTTTTGTAGATTCCACGGTCGCCATGGCCATAACACGAATGAGTGTCGTCATCTGTAGGATATCATTGAGAAGTTGATACGTGAGAAAAAGTTGGAGCAGTTTGTGTGGGCGCCACGGTCAGGAGGTGCAAGCCCATCGAATCGGAACCATATACCAGATCAAGCGAGACAGGAGGAACCCGCTCGTACCAGCGGGAGGTTGGTGATAAATACTTTTAGTGGTGGTCTTTATCCAGCAGACCGAAGCTGGAAGGAAATGGAGAGGTATGCCAGTTCTATTAGGCATCCGAGCTTCGAATATTGTAGTAGCTTGGAAAACAAGGCTCCAACCAAGCAACAGAAAATGATGACAAATGACATCGTATTTCGAGACAGGGATGCCGACAAGGTCGAATCCCCAACTATTGATCCACTAGTCATTTTAGCTCAGGTAGGTCCTACTTGGATGAACATGATCTTAGTAGATAGTGGAAGTTCTGTGAACATACTGTTCAAGCGAGCCTATGATCAGATGAAAATGGAAACAAAAGACTTGAAGCCATGTCAGACTCGTATTCATGGGTTCAATGGGAGTGCAACTATACCCATTGGAGTGGTGGAATTACCTATGGAGTTGGTAATTTGAGAACGCCGAAAAGTCCGGATATTAAAGTTTGTTGTGTTGGATATAGACTCGCCATACAATGCTTTCGTGGGCCGACTGACACTAGCTAAATTTAGGGCTGCCATTGCCCTTTGGTGTTTTACTTTAAAATTCCCTACGAACATAGGATATGGAGTCGTTCAGGGAGACCAAGCTACTGGATGAGCCTGTTACGTTGTCGAGCTATGAGAGGCACAACGAAAGGAAAAAGGAAAGGGCATAGAGGAACCTCTCTGTGTCCTCTTTGTTGAGAATCAACAGCTAACGCCTGGGCCTAGGCCCGGGCACCCCAACCAATTCCCGAGGGATCTTGACCCGAGAGATACCGAAAGTGAAGATGAAAGTAGAGATAGTCAAGCTTCCTCGGCCGAGCTGACGATCAATGTACCGATCGATGATGATGACGATTCTAAAATGATAAAGATTGGATCTCAGCTATGCCAACAAAAGCAAGAGGAATTTGTTGAATTTCTCCGGAAAAACCTCGACATGTTTTCCTGGACACATTTTGTCATGTGTGGAATCTCCCCAGACATTTCAAGCCATACATTGAATATTGACCCGCGGCATGTCCCGGTCAAGCAGAAAAGGCATGGTATGGATCCAGAGAGATCTGCCGCCCTTAAAGAAGAGGTAGATAAACTCCAATCGAATGGGTTTATCCGAGATGAATTATATCTGGAGTTGTTGCCATATTCTATACTTGTCCAAAAGCCAAACGAGAAATAGAGAACATGCATTGATTACTCAGACTTGAATAAGGCTTCCCCAAAAGACAGTTTTCCGCTTCCCTGAATCAATCAGCTCGTAGACTCAACAGTTGGACATGAACTCTTATCCTTCATGGATACGTATTCTGGCTATAACCAAATACCCTTGCACTTACATGACAAGGAGCATACCAACTCTGTAACCGATCTGGGACTTTACTGTTATAAATTCATGCCATTCGGACTCAAGAACGTCGACGCAACTTACCAACGATTGGTTAACCGAATGTTCGCCTACTAAATCCGAAAAATCATGGAGGTATATGTGGACGACATGCTTGTGATGTCGCGATTCTTTACTGATCATATTAGAGACCTGAAATTGATATTCAACATCCTCCGAGAATATAGAATGAAACTCACCCATTGAAATGTCACTTTGGGGTCACATCACGAAAATTCCTTGGGTTTATCGTCAATGCTCGAGGGATCGAAGCTAATCGCGAAAAGATCTGGGCAATCAGAAATCTTGAGACTCTAAGAACTATAAAGCAGGTATAGAGCCACAACAGGAAAGTAGCATCACTAAGCGGGTTCATCTTAAAATCCACTGACAAATGCATTCCCTTCTTCGACCTGATCAGAAATGGGAAACGATACTTTGAACGGACTATAGAATGAGAGGGTGCATTCCGAGTACTAATTAAACACCTCTCCACACCACTTATTCTATTGAAGGCTATTGATCACGAGAGACTATACATCTACTTGGTGGTGTCAGAAAATGCAATCAGTGGTGCCCTAATTCGGGAGGAAGGCTAGATACAACGGTCGGTTTATTACGTTAGTAAACGACTAGCAGGAGTAAAGAGAAATTACCCGAAGTTGGAAAGTTGGCTTATTGTCTTATCATTGCCTCAAGGAAGCTCCGTCCATATTTTCAGGCTCATCCTATCACCGTCTACACCGATTAGCTATTACGACAGGTCCTTATGTGGCCTGAGACATCTGATAGGTTACTTAAGTGGAATATCGAGCTAAGTCAGTTTGACGTTACTTACACTCCAAGGCGAGCTATCCAAGGATAGATCCTAGTAGACTTCATCGCCGAATTCACTATCTCGGAGGACTTGCCCAAAACCAGTGAATCTCCCAAGTATATCTGGAAGTTGCATACTGATGGTGCATCAAATGACCGTTGCTCAGGCGCTGGAGTTGTACTTGAAACTCTAGAAGGACGATCTATATGTATGCTTTAAAGTTCGATTTTCGTGCGACCAACAACGAAGGCGAATATGAAACCCTACTCGCTGGATTGAGACTTGCCAGACATTTAAGAATTATTACTCTAGAGATTTATTGTGATTCGCAGTTGGTTGTGTGTCAAGTTCGGGTAGAGTACCAGGTCAAAGAATGAAGGCTGGCTACTTACGTTGCTTGGGTTTAGGAGATATCAAATCAGTTTGATTATTATGCCATTTATTGCATACCCTAAGAGCGCAATCAGAAAGCCAATTCGTTAGCAAAGTTAGCCAGTACATAAGAGGATCAGTAAATGGGAATCGTTGCTATGGAAACATTATCTTCCCCGAGCATCGATCAGATGGAAATAGATTGGGTACTTGAGGTCATTCCTGATACGGTGTCATGGATGACTCCGTTTAGAAACTCTCTCGAGCATGAGACCCTACCAGAGCGCAGGGGTGAAAAGAGACAAGTTCTTCGAAAACTTCACGGTTCACTATCAAGGATGGAGTCATGTATAGAAGAGGGTACTATGTTCCTTTACTCCGGCGTATCGCGTGTGACGAAATCAAACGAGTATTGCATGATGTACTGAAGGTTAATGTGGCAATCACACCAAGGGGCAAGCTCTTGCCAAGAAAGTGCTCCAATATGGATACCATTGGCTGATTGTAAATCGCGATGCATTGGACTACGTCATAAAATGTGACAGATGTGAAAAACATGCTCGGATTCCTAAATCCCCACTTATCGAAATAACTCAGCTAGTCAATCCATGGCCATTTGCAGTATGCGGCATTGAAACTATTGGTTCTCTACCTCTAGCCAAAGGTGGTGCGAAGTACGCCATCGTCGTAATTGATTACTTTACCAAGTGGGCGAAAGCTGAACCCCTTGCTACAATCATGACAAAGAAAGTGATCAACATTGTAGTATGCAACATTATCTGCCGATTTGGTCTTTCACATACCATCATCACAGACAACGGAGCCTAATTCGACAGTGTAGAATTTAAGAATTGCTGTCAACGATTCCATATCTAGAAGAAGTTCTCCGCAGTTGCACACCCTAAAGCGAATGGACAGGTTAAAGCTGTTAATAAAATTATAAAGCCTATTCTGAAGAAACGACTTGAAAAGGCCGGGGGAAAATGGGTCGATGAACTTCCTATTGATTTATGGGATTATCGAACAACCTATAAATCCAGAACCGACCACACTCCATACTGTCTTTCTTACAGTTTAGAATCCGTTATTCCAGTCGAGATGGAAGTACCTTCTCATCGTGTGACTTATTATGATCCGAAAATGAATGCTATATTACTTGCCGAATCTCTGGATTTATTGGATGAGAAGCATGAAGATGCTGATTTGAAGGCAGCTGCATACCGAAGTAGAGTCGCATGGTTATACAATGCCAAGGTCCGACCCTGAACCTGGGAACTCGACGATCTCGTCCTTAAGAGAATTTACCCAGTTCCTTCACATATGAAACCAACGTGGGAAGGGTCGTATGTTATCGAACAAAAGCTCGGAGATGGCACATTCAAATTATCGACCATTGATGGTCTTACTCTGCCGAGACCCTGGAACAGTGAGAGTCTTCATTGCTATTACACATAATAGGCACAGTTTATTTGGTCTACTTTTCATTTGCAATTTGTTTGTGCATTTTGAAATTTGAATTTGTAATAAGGCAACTGACTTTGCCCTATTTTCTTATTTCAGAAATAAAATGCAATCTCTTTGAGCCAGAGCAGTGATTTTTTGAAATGCGTCATACGACCATCACTATGCATGGAGAGCTAAGTTCCACCATGCGGTGGGATTTATTCAAAAGGCGAGTGACTGTGATACGACTGGTCACTCACTAAGTGAAACCCAAGCTCAGGGACAAGCCATCATACTGGAGCCAAAAAAGGATTGATACACGACAATCCTTTAGCTAACTCCAGATTCCTAGAGTGCGAACTGGAGTATAAACTTATAAATGAAGTTTCAAAGAGGGTGGATCTGTCCACCTAACAACTTCGCCCGTATCCAAACAAAGTTCGAGGAGGATGGACCCGTCCATCTAACGACATCACTTGTCAACTCAGGGTAGATGTGAGCCGACCATCCACGATTCTGATAGATCCTTCATTCTCGAAGTGCGAACGAAATTCTAAAGCCTCAACAGATGTGACTGACCATCTGTCGGCTAACTCCAGATTCCTAGAGTGCGAACCGGAGTATAAACGTCAACTAACTTCAAATTCGCAGAGTGCAAACTAGAGTATAAACATTAACTAACTCTAAAATCTTGGGAGTGCAGATTGGAGTGTAAATACAAACCGTGTGTGAAGCGACCGCCCATAAGACAACTCGAGTCCCCGGAGTGTGGCCGGAATATAAACATGAATCAGGTGTGACTGATCACCCATGAATAATCTAAGTCCCTAGAGCGTGGACAGAGTTCTAAACATCAAACGAGCGTGACTGATTGCTCAAAAAATAACTCAAGTCCCTGGAGCATGGACCTATCTCTAAATCTCAAGCGGCCATAATCGAACGTCGATCTACAAGTACAATCCCCAGAGCGTGGATGCAATCACCAATAGATGAGCAAGTGTGATTTGACCACATGAACTCGTCTTGTTTCAGTCCTGCTTCAGCGAACTCAAGCTTGACATGTTAAAGGAAAATAATGATTGTTAATCAATTTTCCTAACTTATTCCCAGAACTAGGGGAAGAATTTAAGTGCCAGCCATTGATTGAAACAGTGCAATATCGAGATTCGACTTAATGCTCGATCGTGACCCGAAGCCGTAGCTCCGGAACTTAGCAACTAAACTGGGGTCTGATTTAAAGACTAAAACTCCACAAGAGTACTGAATGGAAGTTTGAGCTTTGAAATACTTTAACAAATGAAGACAAACTAAGCTGAAGAAGAAATAAAGTTTTATTTCAACTATTCTTTGGAAGAGAAGAATAGGTACAAAATTATTCCAAAAAAATCCTCCTAGTGGGGGTCGAATCCACATTTACACACATCCTACAGAAAGTAAAAGAAAATTCCTATCTATCCATCAAAAAATAAGCCAAGAAGACATGTTTATTCTCTGATTTTCTTCTTCTTCTTCCTCGAAGTCGACCCACTAGAACTGCCACTTGGCTGCCTCTTTGAGCCCTTGCCCTTTGGCGGTTGATCTCCAATCGGGGGCATTATGTTAACTTCCTTCTCCGAACTCACATGGATTGGAATGCTTCCTGAAGGTGAAGTCGAAGGGATAGGATCGATGCTCGAAGACGGAGGAGAAACACAAGTATCAATGACCATGCCTCTCGGGGAGATCATCTACAAAGGAGTTGGGTCAGGACCCACCATTCCACCTCCAAAGCTACTGGCTCGTGCAGCTGCTTCCATCTCAACGTTAATTTCGGCTATTATCTCCTACACTTGAATTATTTGAGCCAGGAATGTTAGCAGTTGGGCCCAAGGAGTTAGCCACAGGTACGCCTCCACTCATGACAAACGGAAAATCAGCAAAGGGGTCACTGTGATGATCGAGAAGTTCCTCCATTATCTATTCATCGAAAGTAAGTGTGCTCCCTTGTACCCCATCCGTAGGAGAAGTAGCTGTTATCATGGTCGCTTCAGTTATGATAGCCTCCAGCTCTTGATGCAGCTCTTAGGTTGCAGGGGCATGGCGATTGTAGCTCCTATCACCAAATAGAGACAAAGGAAAAGTTATTAGTGATTGCTTCAAGTAACGCTTCCCACTCTGAATAAACACAAGAGATGTTCAGAAAACCTTCCTTAGAATGACTTATAGGCGGAACTGGAGAAGCTTCAGCGATGTGCTCGTGAACTGGAGATAATCATGGTTGATCAAGATTATAAGCAGGAACAAACTGAGGATCAACCACAGATGTAGCTTCAGGCTGAGTTGGCGCAAGAGTTTCAGAATCTACATCATAGTCCTCAACTGTAACGACCCAGAATTTCAGTCATTTGAAATTGGTATATTTAATTAATTTTAAATATGCATAAGTAAATTCAATAAGCTGAATAAAGTATATTTCAAATATAAGAATTTAATTGGATAATTAAATTGTTGATTTAATATTTGAAATTACAGAAATAATTGTTATTTGGATTTAATGTGAATAAAAATGTTGTATAAAGTTGAATTAAATCTTATTTGAAGTAGTATGATGTTAGAGAACTTTTAAAATTGAATTAAAAGTAAATTTGTAGAAACTGAACATTTTAATATTTAATTGACGTGTAAAAATAGTTATTTTTCAAATAGTCTCGGATTTCGACGAAACTAGTTTCTTTGGATCTGTAATGTTAAATTATTGTAAGATTTCAAATTTCGTGTCAATCGGATTTACGGTTTGTCCGGGGCAAGCAAAAACGCGTAGAAATCGGTTTAAGCGAATTTTAAATTTAAATAATTCGATTTGAAAACCTGTCTTTCAAATACGATCGAATTGGCTCCTGATATATACATTCCATTGCGTTCGGAATAGGGGTAAAACATTATAAACGCCTGGCGGCATACTTCGTTTGGAGTTCGAAAAATTTTCGGATGAATAGTGCGCGTAAATTTTCTATATAAGGACCTCACTTTTTCTTGTTTGCACAAATCCTAGGGTTAGAAACCCTAGCCGCCACTTATAATTTTAATGGCCATAATTTGTCGATCTTCTTCCCGCAAAATCTCCAAACCTATAAATCAATTCAAGAAACTTCCAACACGAGATTTGTAGAGCGTATCGAGATCTTGAAATCCATATGGAGATGATGGATTTTAGAGCAACGGATCGACGACAAACTACATTCAAACACACGCCATTCTTTCACGTTTTTCGAGGCAAGGAAGCAGTCGAATTCGACCAACCTCTGGCCATACGTGCGGCGTTGGTAGGCGTAAACGATGATGTAAGTTGATCGTTGTAGAGATGAACGATGGTCGAGCGATAATTAGGGTTGTAGAGGCGGCAAATGGGTTGTATCGTGCGTGAATTACTGGGAAGGAGAAGAAGCTAATCACGGCCTAGATTGGAGTACGCATAGCGAACGGCCATGATTTGATTAGGTTATTAAAATAAAATAAAAGAAATTTGTATGTTAATTTATATTTAAATTCGTTTAAACTTTAAAATGCCATAACTTTTTCATATGAGGTCTATTTCGCACGAAACGAATTGCGTTTGATTCGTATTGACAAGCATTACATTATGGAGCTAGATCGGGATTTATTTGAGCTAGTAAAAATTTTGGATAAAATTAAACGCTCGTTTAATTTTATTTAGAATAAAACACTACAACTGCTATTGGACGCAATGTGAGTACAACTCACTCTTTCTGACTCACTGATATTTTTATATAAGTGAGAAATAATATTATTTATGATGATTGACGATTTTTTGGATGATATACGATATAGTGATTGATATTTGGATATATACCTGCCTATTGGAGCAGATGAGACCCTATACGTTCCCGTGTATGAGCGGACGACCCTTTGTATGCGCGTCTGCCTTGAAGCGGACATTGTACACATATTCTAATATGTATATTTGTTGAATGTGACAGGTTGAAGGGATCCAACTGGATTCCTCAATAGTATTGATTTATTTTCAAATATTGGGATATATGCTGTGATCATATAATATATGATGTCTGGATGCCATGATTGTTGTATTTAGTGCTGTTGCAGCATTGGGCCTATTTTTGGAGTTTTAAAAATGTTAAAGTGGTGATTTCGAAATTTAAAAAGGATTTTTAAAGTGATTTTGGAAATTGATATTTTGTTAATTTTAAAGTGTTAAAGGAATTGATTTATTTTAAATAAATAAACGTTACAATTTTAATGTTATAAAAATTATGGTTTTTGTGAAATAAAACCAGAATATGATTTTTGAAATGTGAAGTTAACTATTTTGTAAAATGGTTTAAATTGAGATTTTTGATTTATTATAAATGGTTTATATAAAAGATTTATAAAATTGATATTTTATAAATTAAAATATTGGAATTATAAAACGAGTTTTTATAAGTGTTAAAATGAAGTATAAATGGATTTCATAAGTGAATGAAATTTATAGATTTATAAATTGTGAAGTTATAAAATGAATAGATTTTGTAAAATAAATGATTTATAAGTAGTTAACTTATAAATTGGATTTGGCATATGAATGGGATGAATGGAGTTGGTTAATAAATGAGATTTATAAATTGAAATTTTTATAAAATAGAAATGGAAATTATGAACATTGTTTTATAAATCCAAAATCAATTGAATTTGATAAGTTAAATATAGAAGTTTATTATAAAGAACTATATCCATGATTTTGGACAGCGGATAATTCTTTTAATAAAATGTGTAAAAGTATTGAATTGGGTAAACAATTTATATTCACGATTTTGGACAGTGAATAATATATTAAAGAAATATTTTGGGAAGTGATATTTTAAATGGAATTAAAACGATTTAAAGTTGTTTTAAAATGTGTTAAGTATCGAATACATAGATTTCAACATTCATTGTTGAAATAGACATTTTCGAGAAATAAGGAAATGATGGACTATAACACTATTGTTATAGTAAAGGATTTTCGAAAGGAAATGTTTTTGTATAGTATTGGGGTTTATATATCTATCTTATTTCGAATCCCTATACTATTTATTTTGGGTTGTCGTTACGATGTTTTACGCAACATTCGTTTTGACCCAAATAAATGTATTTAAGAGAATGTTTTCCTTATATAATGAAATATATACTTAATCGTGTTTTAAGTATATTGAATATTTTCCACATGTTGAAAATAAATAGAATTGTGAATTACTTATTATTAAATAAGTATTTGGAAATGTTTTCCAATATAGAAAGTTGAAATGGTTTGAGATTATACCTATTAAAGATAATTGAAGTGAATATTTGGCAAATGGTTCAATTAATAAAAGATTAATTAAATGGGCCTAGTTATTGCTATAGTGCTAAATATTTGTTTGTTTTTTTGTTTTGATAGTTAAATAACCGACCATCAAACTTTGCAAGATTTTAGTTCCTCGACTTGATGTGGGAACTATTTAGTCGTACACTTAGTAGTAGCTTTCTGTGTAGGCTTGATTATCGTTTGTGTTGAGGATGTTGATTCGTATAGTGCGAAGTATTACTCCAATCTATCGAGCTTCCTTTGTGACGCCCCACCTCTATACCCACGCTAGCCAAGAACACTCCGGAGTAGTGCTGTCAACTAGCACGGAGAATGAGGCTGTTGAGGAGCGACCATCCATGTAATTGTTTATCACACGGTGGCTATAAATAATCTTCGGAAACAAACATAGAAATAATCATATCACAAATCAGTCACAGACATCCATATCACAAAGGCGGAAGAAGATATGAATATATAACTAACACATGAAAGTGTACATCAGAGTAGTGGTCAGTAAGTCCCACGATAATACAAAAGAATAGCAACACGTGCTATACAAAAGAATACAACTATGAGTCTATATCTCAAGTGTATACAACAAAAACTGCTAATCTAAACAGTTAGCCAAAAGTCAGAGTGATGAATCCCTGGGAAGAAGTCAAGCAGAAGCACCTGTAACATCTCGGTCTGACCCGAGTATTATTTAAGAAAATAATAAACGGGTCAGTCTAGCTATAAATATCAGATGACATGATATAACATAAAAGATATGGCATAAACATAAACATCCATAATGACATACCGCTATAAGTATGTAAATAATGATCAACAGAAGATCAATCAATAAGAGATAATCAATATCACAAGAATCTTCTCAAAGATTCGGAAAGGGCATCATACCCCAAACTTGTACTCATAACAAGTCAATGACATAAATTCTAGAAATCAATGCAAGAAGTCCAGAAATCATAGAAAAGAGAAAGAGGCCTATCACATGACGGTCCGAAGACCAAGGGGAGCTACCCCACATGTGTGAATGGAATCACACAGATTAAGGTCCAGACTAACCAAACAGCAAAAAGGTATGTGTGAGTGGAATCACACAAGTGGTGTCTAGTCTAACCTCGTAACAAGAGACATCGCACAGTTGCTAGTCTAAATCATCAGAATGATCGTCATGATCAACGAGAAGTGTCAATTACACTAAGCTAGTAAATATAGAAGTTTAGCTTCATGTCCCATAACCACTTGCTTAACTTAAATATTTACGAACAAACTGTAAATCTTCACTAATAAAATTGTCACAAGAGGTTCAATCGAACAAGTCCAAGAATTAACCGACGAAGTGAACGCAAGCGTTTCATACCACTTGTTTTACTAAGTCGTTTAATTAGATTTCTCATCCGAGTGAGGTAAAGGTTTGTATATACTAATAGATTGGAAAACGGTTTAAGAAAAGAGCTTTGTTATTAAAAATAGAGTTGAAATTGTTTGTTAAAAGAGTTTTGATATTTACTACTAGTATTGAAACCTTTATATTATGAAGTGACAAAACACAGAAGCAATTGTAGAAACAATCAGTCACAAAAATCGCATACGGAGATGTGAATAAAATCCAAGGAAATCAGCTCAATGTTTTTCAGATAAGATCCCCTTCGGAGGGGGGGTCCAGGGGGGTGGCAACCCCCCAAGGTGGGGGTGCGGGGGCAACGCCACCGCTTACGGGGTTCGACCTGCCCGGTCAGGTCGCGGGGGTCCAGGGGGCAGCGCCCCCGGCGGGGTGCGGGGCAGCGCCCCGACCAAAACGGTACGACCTAGTGAAGACAAAATGAGGTCTAACGACCTAACGACTCAAGGGTCATACGACCTAACGGCTGCGACCTAGGGGTCTAAGGGGTCAAGCGACTTAGTGGTTGCGACCTAGAGGTGTTCGCGACCTAACGATGACTCACGACCCAACATGGCCGACTTAACAGAGGTCGCGACCTAACAGGATAACTCGTGACCGACTTAAGAGTTGCGTGACTGAAGGGTTCCACGACTTAAGGGTTGCACGACTTAAGGGTTACACGACTTAAGAGTTAGGCCAGGAGCGACCTAACGAGATAAGGTCCAACGACCTATCGGGATAACTCGTAAACGACCTATGGATGAACGACTTAACTCCGAACGAGCTAAAAATGGCCAGAACGACCTAGGTTTAACTCGTGAACGACTCACGACCTAGGGACGAACGACTTAACTCCGAACGACCTAAAAATGGCCAGAACGACCTAAGTTTAACTCGTGAACGACTCACGACCTAGGGACGAACGACTTAACTCCGAACGACCTAAAAATGGCCATAACGACCTAAGTTTAACTCGTGAACGACTCACGACCTAGGGACGAACGACTTAACTCCGAATGACCTAAAAATGGCCAGAACGACCTAAGTGCAGAAAATTCACCAAAACGCTAAAAATTGGAGTTTTTCGCCAATCCAATCCAAACCAAATGCAAATGTGCATGCAAAAGTGATAGGGAATCATTCCCAACAGTCCAATATAGTTATAGACTAGATTTGTGAGATAAAAATCTCACCTTTGCACCAAATATCAATGAAAATGAAGTTTTAAGCAAGCAAGAATCAATCCTTCTTCTATCTAAGCACAAGAAGCTTGAATCCAATGTCTTCTTCTTGAATTTGGAGTAGAAAGATGGATTGCAATTGAATTTGAGTTTTGGAATTTTAATTTCCCATTCCCTCCACCATTAATGCCAAAGCTTGATTAGTTAGGAAATTTATGAAGAGTGAGGAGAAGAGGGTTGGAACTTGGGCTTAATAGGCTAAACTAACCCAAAGTCCAAAGCGGGAAAAGTTAGTGAAATTTCACTAACCCCAAACCTATCGATGTTTATACTTAAAAAAGTTGTAAACGACATTTCGAACTCAATGGAAGTGGTCTCGAGTCCTAATTTGACCGTTTGCAAAAAGTAGCTTTTCGGACCAAAATCCGATTAACGAGTTAATATTTAAATAAAATATTTAAATACAAACTCGATAAATATGCGGGTTGTTACATCCTTCTTGGCCCGAAGGATAGCAAGTTGTAAGTTGAAGACGTGATAAGTCTATGAGATTTAGTTTCTATGTGAGGTTGAGAAACGCTTTTGCGTTGTTGGTGCGAGGACACCGGGATCGGTTTATCCGAAAACCACTTCGGACCAACGTATATGCGACGATTGTGCAGGCTGCTTGTGATGATTATTGATATTACGGATTTTCAAAGGCGGGGGCTGCTTGTTGATCGTTGGGGTTGAAATCCCAATATACATCCTGTAGCAGTGGTCTCTTCATTTATGAAATATCCAATGCGAAAACTATTCGCTACTAATCCTAGGGATTACCCGACAGGATGTGGTACGAAAGTACCTTCGGTTTGTCCTGTTCCTGGACAACTTGTATGGATGTTTGTCTGACATTTCATTTCTATAAATTACGTACATTGGTTTTTACAAAGTACATCAATGGTGGAGGAGAAGGCAACTTCTCTTAGCTTAACACCCTCCTTGGGACGTATGAGCTTAAGGGTTGTATTTTTGTGGAAGGCAATTAGTAGTCAACGGAAATGGTCGTGTGGCATTCTAAGTGATGTGATTGTGCTTTGTGAAAGGTAATCGTTAACTCTAGCCTCATCAATCGGAAATGACCAAAACAGGGTTAGATGCGGCAAGGCTAAATGGGTCATTCCCTAGTAGGATATGATCATCCTCTTATAGATATATCTTTGCACGCTATGACGTCGTGTATCTGATTGTTGTGGTTTGTATGCTTAAAGAGCCCTTGGTAAAGGTCGGTAACTATCGAAGGATGACATATTCGGTACCATCTAGTTATAGAGGTGGAACGGTCTTGTGTTGGTAGAGGGCAGATGTTCTGTGCCTCGGGACATCCATCTAGAGGTGTACCCCTTCGGAAGGTGGTCCCTTCACCTGGTCATTTGTATGGAAATCCAAACTCCACTACGTGCTTGCCATTTTGATTATATTACCCAATTGGGCTATATGCTGAAATTTAATCAATGTAACAATTTCGGCTATGATTAGTATTATTTGTATATAGTAGACACTACTATAATATAAGAGGATTTGATATGATATGTTTTAGTTAACGTAAGGTAAAAACATGTCTGTGTTTATGTATGGACTTGTCTTACGAGATACTTTTATTTTGAAAACTAAGGAAAAGTTTTGGTAATTTAATAAATTCAGTTGAGTGTGTTTCTCATGCTGGTTTACCAGACTGATCCGGACGTTCTTCTCTTTCAATGCTCGGGTCAGACCGAGTATATTTACAGGTCTAGATTTGATGCTTTTGGAGCTTCAGCAGGAGAGCTGGAGATCTTCATTTTCGTACATCTGTATTTGCTTGATTATCCACTGTGCTTTGTTTGTTGTTGTATATTATCAGCATTTGTGAGGACAGGTTACTATAACTGTTCAGGCTGATAACTATTGATTGATTGTTGAACTCTGATTGATGTGTGTATATATATATATAGTTTCTGTTTTGTAAAGATCATTGATATGATATTATATGTTTTCCGCTGCGATGTGAGATTCTGTATTGTTCTATTGGTTCTATCTTCTCTCTTTCTTCTCTTCTCTTCTTCTCTCTTCTTTTCTTTCTCTTGACTTTCCGTCATTTTGTGCTTTTTAGGTCGGACATGTGTGGATTATTGTCAATTGAAAGGGTACGGATTTTCGGGTCATCACATTTGGTATCAGAGCTTAGATTTTGTATATTACTAAGCTTTGATTTGTACTCAGTATAGATAGGGACAGTAGCACCCTAGATTGAGTTTGAGTGTATTATGTATAAGCGCGTATTTGTTAGTGATATAGAATATTTTGTATTGTGTTTACTTATCCGTTAAGCTATTTGGGAATTCTGGTCGGTATATGGGACGCCATGTTGTCGATAGGGATTTCCAAACACTTAAACAAGGCAAGTCGACATAGTATCATTTTAAATTGGGTAAATAAAATAATTTTACCTAGATTATATATTATATATGAATACTTTTTCAAGAATTATTAAAGTGTATATAAATTAATTGTTTGGTTGTTTGAAAATGTAAATATATATGAGTTAATAAAAAAATATTTGAATAATCTTAATTGAAGACAACAATTGTAAAAGAGCAAATTATGTAAGAAAATGAATTATAAATATGGAATTATAATTAAAGTGATTTACAATTGTGAAATAATCTTATATATAAGAAATGAAACTATATGAATGTATTTACAAACATGAGTTATAAATAAAAATGGATTTAAACTAATTATTTGTGAAATTTGAATCCTCTTTTATTTTGGAAGTTGTTTTTCAAAGTTAAAGAGGTTATATTATTATAAATCTTAATAAGATAAAAGAATTTGAAATAATCTTATGTAAGTAAAGTGAAAATAGTGAAATTATATAAGTTAAAGATTTATAAATGTGGTTTATAAATATAAAACGATATTTTTGAAAGAATATAAAGCAATGAATTCACTACTGTTACTGGGAAATAATAAGGGTGATTACTACAGCATCATCAGTATCATTTTTGGGTTTCTGTGTGATGGATTTGCTACCAAAGTAAATTGAAATTTAAGTTTTGTTATGATAAAAAAATTTGATTAAAAATCCGAGTTGAAATTGATAAATTTAAGTAAAATAAGTTTTGGACTTAAAATGTATGAGATAATAAATTTTTAGCTTTAGTAAAGTTGAAATAAAATTTGAGTTAGTATAATTAAATATACGATTTGAAATTTAACTAAGGAAGGTTAAATAATTTGAATCAGATTAGATAAGTTATTGAAATGAAATTAAACTTAAGTGGTAAGTGTTTATAATATGAATTTGGAAGTTTAAATAAACCTAAGTTGTAAAGTGATTGTATAATCATGAATTGAAATTATAAAATGAGTTTTGAAAATGGAAGTATACTTAGGTAAATGTTTATGGAAGTTTGAATAAATAAGTTGTATAACTTATAAAGTGAGAAAAGGTAAGTGAAACCAAACATTAAAAATGGTTGAACAATTTGTTAGGCAAAACAAAATTTAAATTTCAATAAGTGATATGAATTTGACTTAAGTAAGAGTTAGATAAAATAGAATTTGAGTAGGTGATGAAATTTGACTTTAGCAAAAGGTTAATAAAATGACTTAGAGATGAAATTTAAGTTAAGTCAAACAGAATGAAATATTGTGAAGAAACATAACTTAAGTAATTTTGAATGAAATTGATTTTGGTATCAAAGTAAATTAATAAAGTGATGAATGTGAACTTGAGTTATATAAAAATTCAATTTTATTTGTATATTGATTTAGCGATTGAGATAATGAAATATGAATTGAATGTTAATCATTGAATGTAAATGAATTGATATGGAATGGTGGATGTAGGTGATAATTCATTAAAAGCTAACGAAATTGTAAATTGAATAATTGAATGAAAGTCAATTGAATGTTAAACCAAATTGGATGGAAGCAAAGTAAATAAATTTGGTAATGTTGGTTATGCATTGTTTGTTAAATGGATGTTAATTAATTGAATAAAAAATTCATATAAAATTGAATTAATAAAATTGGAAGCTATAAATAGTTGAATTTGAATTGGAAGTGAACCAACTTGAATGTAAACTAATTGAATTTGAACAAATAAATGTTAGTGGAATCCAATGTTAATGAATCAAATGTGATTTAAATTGAAAATCAATTCAATGAATATTAATGAGAAGTGAATCTATATTGATTTGGCTATGGATGTTAGTTGGATGATAGTTGGTTGATGGTTGGATTTGTTGCTTATTGATGGCATTTGCTATATTGGCATATATAGTTGTTGTAGTGGTACATGTTGTATATTGATATTACTTTCACATGTACATGTTTCTCATTGATTGTTGAGTGTTTAGTAGGTGCGGATGGCGCTTGCTTCGCATTTGAAGCTCGCTTTCGCGCTATATTAGCCGTATATGCTCGCTAATAATGTATAAGGTACATATCTCGAATTACATATCGTACTTTTACACTTTTTTCCCTTCGGGATGCCTCATCCTCGATGATGAGATATATAATTGTGATATATATATATATATATTGCTATTTTTTTTCCGGATCGAACCGCGCAAAGGAGACTATGGCGACTTTTTTTTGAAAATTAAAGGCATTAGAAAATTTTTGGAAAAATTGGAAAAATTTATGAAAACTAAATTTTGATATTGAGTTAGAAAGTTAAACGATATTAGCTGGTTTTGGAAAGAAAAACAATAAATGGATTTGAAAACTTAATAAAGTTTTTGTAAGAATTTTAACTAAATGATTTTGGAAAAGCTAAAATGTTTAAATTGGATTTGATATCTAATTTGAACGAATTGTTTTGAAAAGTTAATGGATTTTGTGACTTTTTCCTACTTTGTAATTTCGAGGACGAAATTCTTTTAAGTAGGGGAGAATGTAACGACCTAGAATTTTAGTCATTTGAAATTTGTATATTTAATTAATTTTAAATATGCACAAGTAAATTCAATAAGATGAATAAAGTATATTCCGAATATAAGGATTTAATTGGATAATTAAATTGCTGATTTGATATTTGAAATTACAGAAATAATTGATATTTGGATTTAATGCGAATAAAATGTTGTATAAAGTTGAATTAAATCTTATTTGAAGTAGTATGATGTTAGAGAACTTTTAAAATTGAATTAAAAGTAAATTTGTAGAAATTGAATATTTAATATTTAATTGACGTGTAAAAATAGTCAATTTTCAAACAGTCTCGGATTTCGACGAAACAAATTTCATTGGATCCGTTATGTTAAATTATAGTAAGATTTCAAATTTCGTGTCAATTGGATTTAAGGTTTGTCCGGGACAAGCAAAAACGCGTAGAAATCGGTTTAAGTGAATTTTAAATTTAAATATTTCGATTTGAAAACCTATCTTCCAAATACGATCGAATTGGCTCCCGATATATATTCCATTGCGTTCGGAATAGGGATAAAACATTATAAATGCCAGGCGGCACGCTTCGTTTGGAGTTCGGAAAATTTTCGCATAAATAGTGTGCGTAAATTTTCTATATAAGGACCTCACTTTTTCTTGTTTGCACAAACCCTAGGGTTAGAAACCCTAGCCGCCACTAATAATTTTAATGGCCAGAATTTTTCGATCTTCTTCCCTCAAAATCTCCAAACCTATAAATCAATTCAAGAAACTTCCAACACGAGATTTGTAGAGCGTATCGAGATCTTGAAATCCATATGGAGATGATGGATTTTAGAGCACCGGATCGACAACAAACTGCATTCAAACGCACGCCATTCTTTCACGTTTTTCGAGGCAAGGAAGCAGCCGAATTTGACCGACCTCTGGCCGTACGTGCTGCGTTCGTAGGCGTAAACGAAGACGTAAATTGATCGTTGTAGAGATGAACGATGGTTGAGCGATAATTAAGGTTGTAGAGGTGGCTAATGGGTTGTATCATGCGTGAATTACTGGGAAGGAGAAGAAGCTAATCATGTCCTGGATTGGAGTAAGCATAGTGAACGGCCATGATTTTATTAGGTTATTAAAATAAAATAAAAGAAATTTGTATGTTAATTTACATTTAAATTCGTTTAAACTTTAAAATGCCATAACTTTTTCATACGAGGTCCATTTCGCACGAAACGAATTGAGTTGGATTCTTATTGATGAGCACTACATTATGGAGCTGGATTGGGATTTATTTGAGCTAGTGAAAATTTTGGGTAAAATTAAATGCTCATGAGCGTTTAATTTTATTTGGAATAAAACACTACAACTGCTATTGGACGCAATGTGAGTACAACTCACTCTTTCTAACTCATTGGTATTTTTATATAAGTGAGAAATATTATTATTTATGATGATTGATGATTTTTTGGATGATACATGATATATTGATTGGTATTTGGATATATACCTGCCTATTGGAGTAGATGAGACCCTATACGTTCCCGTGTATGAGCGGATGACCCTTTGTACGCTCGTATGCCTTAAAGCGGACATTGCACACATATTCTAATATGTATATTTGTTGCAGGTGACAGGTTGAAGGGATCCAACTGGATTCCTCAACAGTATTGATTTATTTACAAATATTGTGATATATGTTGTTATCATATAATATATGATGTTTGGATGCCATGATTGTTGTATTTAGTGCTGTTGCAGCATTGGGCCTATTTTTGGAATTTTAAAAATTTTAAAGTGGTGATTTCGAAATTTAAAAAGGATTTTTAAAGTGATTTTGGAAATCGATGTTTTGTTAATTTTAAAGTGTTAAAGGAATTGATTTATTTTAAATAAATAAACGTTATAATTTTAATGTTATAAAAATTATGGTTTTTGTGAAATAAAACCAGAATATGATTTTTGAAATGTGAAGTTAACTATTTTGTAAAATGGTTTAAATTGAGATTTTTGATTTATTATAAATGGTTTATATAAAAGATTTATAAAATTGATATTTTATAAATTAAAATATTGGAATTATAAAACGAGTTTTTATAAGTGTTAAAATGAAGTATAAATGGATTTCATAAGTGAATGAAATTTATAGATTTATAAATTGTGAAGTTATAAAATGAATAGATTTTGTAAAATAAATGATTTATAAGTAGTTAACTTATAAATTGGATTTGGCATATGAATGGGATGAATGGAGTTGGTTAATAAATGAGATTTATAAATTGAAATTTTTATAAAATAGAAATGGAAATTATGAACATTGTTTTATAAATCCAAAATCAATTGAATTTGATAAGTTAAATATAGAAGTTTATCATAAAGAACTATATCCATGATTTTGGACAGCGGATAATTCTTTTAATAAAATGTGTAAAAGTATTGAATTGGGTAAACAATTTATATTCACGATTTTGGACAGTGAATAATATATTAAAGAAATATTTTGGGAAGTGATATTTTAAATGGAATTAAAACGATTTAAAGTTGTTTTAAAATGTGTTAAGTATCGAATACATAGATTTCAACATTCATTGTTGAAATAGACATTTTCGAGAAATAAGGAAATGATGGACTATAACACTATTGTTATAGTAAAGGATTTTCGAAAGGAAATGTTTTTGTATAGTATTGGGGTTTATATATCTATCTTATTTCGAATCCCTATACTATTTATTTTGGGTTGTCGTTACGATGTTTTACGCAACATTCGTTTTGACCCAAATAAATGTATTTAAGAGAATGTTTTCCTTATATAATGAAATATATACTTAATCGTGTTTTAAGTATATTGAATATTTTCCACATGTTGAAAATAAATAGAATTGTGAATTACTTATTATTAAATAAGTATTTGGAAATGTTTTCCAATATAGAAAGTTGAAATGGTTTGAGATTATACCTTTTAAAGATAATTGAAGTGAATATTTGGCAAATGGTTCAATTAATAAAAGATTAATTAAATGGGCCTAGTTATTGCTATAGTGCTAAATATTTGTTTGTTTTTTTGTTTTGATAGTTAAATAACCGACCATCAAACTTTGCAAGATTTTAGTTCCTCGACTTGATGTGGGAACTATTTAGTCGTACACTTAGTAGTAGCTTTCTGTGTAGGCTTGATTATCGTTTGTGTTGAGGATGTTGATTCGTATAGTGCGAAGTATTACTCCAATCTATCGAGCTTCCTTCTTGGCCCGAAGGATAGCAAGTTGTAAGTTGAAGACGTGATAAGTCTATGAGATTTAGTTTCTATGTGAGGTTGAGAAACGCTTTTGCGTTGTTGGTGCGAGGACACCGGTATCGGTTTATCCGAAAACCACTTCGGACCAACGTATATGCGACGATTGTGCAGGCTGCTTGTGATGATTATTGATATTACGGATTTTCAAAGGCGGGGGCTGCTTGTTGATCGTTGGGGTTGAAATCCCAATATACATCCTGTAGCAGTGGTCTCTTCATTTATGAAATATCCAATGCAAGAACTATTCGCTACTAATCCTAGGGATTACCCGACGGGATGTGGTAGGAAAGTACCTTCGGTTTGTCCTGTTCCTGGACAACTTGTATGGATGTTTGTCTGACATTTCATTTCTATAAATTACGTACATTGGTTTTTACAAAGTACATCAATGGTGGAGGAGAAGGCAACTTCTCTTAGCTTAACACCCTCCTTGGGACGTATGAGCTTAAGGGTTGTATTTTTGTGGAAGGCAATTAGTAGTCAACGGAAATGGCCGTGTGGCATTCTAAGTGATGTGATTGTGCTTTGTGAAAGGTAATCGTTAACTCTAGCCTCATCAATCGGAAATGACCAAAACAGGATTAGATGCGGCAAGGCTAAATGGGTCACTCCCTAGTAGGATATGATCATCCTCTTCTAGATATATCTTTGCACGCTATGACGTCGTGTATCTGATTGTTGTGGTTTGTATGCTTAAAGAGCCCTTGGTAAAGGTCGGTAACTATCGAAGGATGACATATTCGGTACCATCTAGTTATAGAGGTGGAACGGTCTTGTGTTGGTAGAGGGCAGATGTTCTGTGCCTCGGGACATCCATCTAGAGGTGTACCCCTTCGGAAGGTGGTCCCTTCACCTGGTCATTTTTATGAGAATCCAAACTCCACTATGTGCTTTCCATTTTGATTGTATTACCCAATTGGGCTATATGCTGGAATTTAATCAATGTAACAATTTCGGCTATGATTAATATTATTTGTATATAGTAGACACTACTATAATATAAGAGGATTTGATATGATATGTTTTAGTTATCGTAAGATAAAAACATGTCCGTGTTTATGTGTGGACTTGCCTTACGAGATACTTTTGTTTTGAAAACTAAGGAAAAGTTTTGGTAATTTAATAAATTTAGTTGAGTGTGTTTCTCACGCTGGTTTATCAGACTGATCCGGGCGTTCTTCCCTTTCAATGCTCGGGTCAGACCGAGTATATTTACAGGTCTAGATTTGATGCTTTTGGAGCTTCAGCGGGAGAGCTGGAGATCTTCATTTTTGTATATTTGTATTTGCTTGATTATCCGCTGTGCTTTGTTTGTTATTGTATATTATCAGCATTTGTGAGGACAGGTTATTATAACTGTTCAGGCTGATAACTATTGATTAATTGTTGAACTCTGATTAATGTGTGTGTATACAATTTCTGTTTTGTAAAGATCATTCATATGATATTATATGTTTTCCGCTGCGATGTGAGATTCTGTATTATTCTGTTGGTTCTATCTTCTCTCTTTCTTCTCTTCTCTTCTTCTCTCTTCTTTTCTTTCTCTTGACTTTCCGTCATTTTGTGCTTTTTGGGTCGGACATGTGTGGATTATTTTCGATTCAAAGGGTATGGATTTTTGGGTCATCACATTAACACTAGAACCTTCTCCAGCCTCCAAATGTTGTGTGCTAAGTATCTCCATTTCATATGCAATCATCATGTCATGGAGAACTTTTCTTTCATCTTTGCTTTGCATCCGGTTTTCAAGTTCGAACTCATCGACTGATTCCGCTTGTCGTTCAGCCTTCTCATCTTCCACCAATCGGCCCCAAGCGTTATACAAGTGTGATGGGTAGCCATCGAGCCAGATTATGTCTTGGAGTTTCAGAACATTAGCATTATATGTGACAGGGAGATCTTTGATATCGACCTCCAACTTAGACTCTGCCATCTTTACTTCATTTTCAATCCTGGCCTCGGCCTCCTGAATCTTAAGTGTTGCCACGTCTCTCTCATTCCGGAGCACCATAACCTACTCGCACGCCTCTTGGGAAGCTTTGTTTGCATCGTCTTTCTTCTTGACGATTTCAAAAAATTTGGCCTTTAGCTCTTCAAGCCCCTTCACTGCAGCATCTCTTTCGGCCATAATAGTGGTATTCCGGTGGCCCATGTCCTCAACCAAGGGAAAATGCGTTTGTCGCATCCTTTCCATAGACTGATTTGCCTCACCGGCTTTCAAATTAGCCTCTATTTTTTATCTCCTTAAAGACTCGCTCTGGTTGTGAAGTACTTGAATAATGCAGTCCTTTTGAGCAAGATCAGTTTCTAACTTCTCAATCGTCTTCGCTCGTTCGAAAGCCACCGCTGATACTTTGTCCGTAGTTTTCATCCACTCCCTATATTGGTTGTAGACGTCATGGAATTAATCATGCATAGTTTGCTCTGCCTCAACTGGAAATCGCTTTAAACAGGGAGGGAAGATAAAGCCGTCGAAACAAATATTTAGGAAGTCTTTTTTCAACTGGACGATTTTGATCGCTCTTGCCCCAGTGGGCTCAGTAACGGGTTGTTCAACAATAGTGGGAGTTTCAACCTTGATTCTACGGTGCTATGAATCGGACCTGGGAGCTTAAGAAGACGGTTTTTGGCATGGAGGCTCTAAGGGTTGTTTCCCATGACCGGAGGATTGTGTTGGTGCTCAAGGAGGCGGAGAACATGACCGGGGTCGATGTCTGTATTTTCTATCGTTGTCCCTCTCCCTACCATAACGCTCCTGGCTAGAATAACCGCAATCGCGGTCTCTATAGGATTCCCTTCTACAGGACTCGTAGTATGAATTGGATAACTAGCATGCCGAGTGAAGGCTTCCTAACATAGATTCTCGGCCAGTCATCGTATCTGTAAAATAAGAAGAAAAGAAAAATCAATAATCTCTAGAAATGAACAACTTATGATTGAAAATCATATAGTGTCGTGAAGTGTACATACGCATGTGCTAAACCCCCCGACCAATTGGTTATGTCGGCCACACTTGTAGGAAGCGACTCGCTTAAATCTAAGGCACTTTGAATCCCTTCTAATCCGGTGTCGTGTTGGAGAGACACATAGTCCGAAATTGGAATATCGGCATGCCCTGCAAAAGGATTTTCCATTTGCGAGGGAGGAGCCTCCGAAGTTCTAACATCGGAGGCAGGCAGGGACACAACCACGGATTTCCATCTCAAAGACTTATGACGCTTATGTGCTACTGCCTTGCCTTTCCTCCTTCCCTCTAAATCCCAAGAACTGTCTTGAGGCCCGGCAACGGGTTCGTCATCATTGGGTGTATTTTCTTCATGACCCTCCTTAGCTATTACGATCCCAGGTGCTCTATGTTTAGCCCGTCTTGCAGGGGCTGTCCTAAGTGATCCCTCAAGTCTTATGCTTTGGTGTTCATCAATTAGCCCAACAATCCTCAAGTTTCTGTCTATAAGCACCGAGTTAATTTCTCTTTTCTCACCCGACACTTTCTGAAGAATCCATACTATCTCTTTAAAGTGAGCACCATCGGTCATGGGATTGCGGCTGTAAAAGAAAGAAAATGTTAGACTCGGCACTGGTTACAACAATCTCATTAGCTACTGGAAATTATAACGACAATTTCAAAGAACTTTTCAAATGCTATTTTCTAGGGTAAATTATACTGTCAATTTTCCAATGAATTATAGATAAAGGGAATTTTGGGAATTTCACGGTCGGACTAAAATTCTGCGCTTCCAAGCCAACTATTAATAAAGATGTATGTCCACAACCTTTGCCACGTAAGTACTTGCATTTTTTTGATTTCATCTCCTACTGCACATAAATCTTATTTGCACTTGGGTTATGCAGTCTCGAACTGTTGTTATTTTGTTGTGCTGGTTTAAAGTTTGCATCAAATCTGAAGTAACATTTACTTGCAATGTGACCATATTTTTCACATATTTGACATTTTGGGCTATTGTTGTTGTTGTTGTAATTCCATTTACCACCTCTTCCTCTGGATCTACTTGATTAACCACCCCTTTGGTTGCTGTTTGACTGGTTTCTATTGCCATATTCCTTTCTTGATTCTTGTTTCTGTTAGTTGTAACATAGTTGGAAGTGTATTCCCCATTAGTTGATTTCTTTTGCTCCAGTCTACCCACATGAGCAAGTAATATGGAGTGAACATACCGTAGAGATGGTAATGTTTCATTAGAGGGTATTACTGCCACAACTGCCTCATATTCTTCATCCAAACCACTCAACAATTATAGTATCTGCTCTGTGTCTAATATTTCATGGCCTGTTGAGGCCAATTGATCACATAGAGTTTTGAATTTTGACAAGTACTCCCTCATGCTTATATTATCTTTTCTCGGATTATGCAGTTATCTTTTATATGGCATTATTCTTACTACAGATTGAGAACTGAATATTTGCTTATTAGTATGCCAAATTTCATGGGTTTTCTTGCATCTTATTATATGTGGCAGCAAATTTGCACCTATTGATGGCAGTAGCAAAGAACTAATCAAACTGTCTTTCCTTTCATGTGCTATGTATTTTTTTTTGCTCACTAACTTTCCTTCATTATCTGCACTATATCTTGGTGGAGTGATTAATGTGCCAAGAACATACTCTTCTAGCCCACTGCCTTTGATTGCTATTTCAGTCGGGAATTTCCAGAGCAAATAGTTTGATTCATCTAACTGAATAGTGATAAATTACCTTTGTGGCTTAATTATGGATTTGATGAGTTCTTAGGTGACATTTGATTGGTTTTGGGTGGTTCTTGAAGCTGAATTTTGGGATACGAAACTATCATTGCCTTCTTCAGCCATGATGCAAAAAACAAAGAATTAAGAAAAGGTGAGGGGATGAGGAAAAAGGCTACCTGACTGGTGATAGGTGATGAGAAATACCTAATACGCCTTTTTTGGCTGCAACACAGTAGGTAAATTGTCGAAACTGAAATTTTCTGATGAAGTAGATGCAGTCAGTGGGGTGTTGAATGATGAAGTTAATCTAACACACCTTGTCTACGTATGGCACTACAATCAAATGAAGAAAAGAGCTTAATCTTCTTGCAAGATTCTTCAACACAGATGCTAATTTTTGCTAATGGTACTCAGATGATGATGAATCTTTGATGAAGCCAACTATGCAGCCGACTCCCAAGTGATCAAAATTTTCTGATGAGAATTTGGTGAGGCACTTGTTGTCAAGCAGTAAAGTGCTCTGATACCATGTAAAAGAAATGAATTATTTTCTTTTATTATGATTGCCTGAGAAGGTCAAAACTGATTACCTGATACAAGCTATGTACAATGTATTTATAGAAGAATTTTGATATATGGGCTACGGGATGGTCCAAACACAATAGACCCGCATATGAGAAGATAGAGTAATGTTCGGTATTGATTTTTATGTGTATCCTCTCATAATTATATGTGTGTGTATTGTTATTTTCTATTTTTTGGATACTAATGAAAATCAACAAATAAGTTTTTTTTATACTTACATAATTTGATATAGATCAGGGATAGTACTTCAGTCGCAAAAGTCCAGTCTTTAAATGTAGTTAAGATTGAATGGTCAGTCTTAAATTTTAAGATTAATATTTCAATTCCAAATTATTTTTGCGATTGGAGATTTAAAGTCTGAAATTTTTGTTTTTAATCGGTCTTTAAGATTAATTTAAAGACTAGAGCGTTTAATTAAAACTAAAGTTTTCATTTTTAATTCAAGTTTTTGTTTGTAGTGTGTTTCATACACCAGATGCCTTAAAAAAGTTTTTTATGTTTATCTGACACTCTTGGCCTTCGTGTCATCCATGAAATGCTTCTAAGTTTGATCTTTAACTAGTTTATTTAACAAATAAATTATTCGATTAGCATAGGACAATCTAATTGAACATAAAACTACCATCTACCACTATTGACATAGTGTGATAAACCTATTGCTTCTAGCATGCAATATCTTTATTTGGTAAAAATACCAAGTAATATAACATTTTTATTTTGATGATCAGATGTAAGCAAAATATATATTTCAGGAGATGTTTTTCATGGATCATTTAATAATATGGAAAAAAAATTAAATGGACAAATTATTTTAAAAAATTAGGCATAAGGTTATGCGCATTTTTGTTTTGTTCCAAGAATAGGCCCAAAGACCATTCGAAACTTAAACCAACTCTCTACTTTTATGTTCTATTCCACTGAACCGTCATCTTTGTTTTCCAACTCTTTCCTTTTCAATCTTGAACTTAAACTCACTTTAACCATTACAATTTAAATAAGAAGCAAATCAATTCCAACAAAGCCGCAAACATCAATCATGGATGTACGACAACATGAAATTCATCAACAATCCCAAAATCATGAAATCTTAGCTCATCCTGAAATTGAACAGTAGCACGAAATTCATCAACAATCGGCAAATGATGAAATCCTAGCTCAGCTTGAAATAGAACAACAATGCACAACTATGGAAAACAAAAACCTAGCTCAAACGGAAACCTTAGTTTGGAATGTTCCAGAACCTCAAACGGAAACCCTATTTATATTTGCCTATAACTTGAACGGAGTCTCTGATTATTACTTGTACTATTTGTATTTTCTATCTCTTACTATAGAAATATATCTAAATTCAACTGTATTAGAATATTTGCATTTAAAAGAATTTCTCAGTCCTTGTTGTACTTGTACTGTTTGTATTTAATTATTTATCTCGCTGTTATGTATGAAAAAAGTGATGCTGAAACAGTTAAAACTCATGCATATTAAATGTTTGGTTAGAATTCATGCTTAATTATTTTATAAATTATTGTAAATGTTATTTATAAAAAAATAATACCTAAGTATATGCAAAGATGGTACCCAGTAATTGTTCGATATAATATGATACTCTATAAATTTAATTATTTAATTTATTGTAATGTATGACAAAAGTAATACCAAAATCGTGCAAACTCAAATGTAGTAGCTGTTTGATTTAAATCCATGCTTGGTTACTTTATAAATTATTTTAAACATTATTTACCATAAAACTGATAACTACCTATATGCAAAAATGATACCCAGTAGCTATTTGATATAATAAGATATGCTATAAATTTAATTATTTAGTTCACTATCATGTATGACAAAGTGATACCAAAACAATGCAAACTTATACCTAGTAGCTGTTTGATTCAAATTCATGTTTGGTTATTTTACAAATTATTTTAAATGTTATTTCCAACAAAATGATACCTACATATATGCAAAAATGATACTCAGTGGTCGTTCGATATAATTTGACAACACTATGCCAAAAAACACTTCTACACTTCTACATCATATATTGAGTTCCAAACTCTCTACAATAACATAGTCTACATTATATTTTGACATCTAAGCTCATAGTTCTTCTCATAATTTGGACTAGATAACTCCGTAAACAAATCATTCCAGTCACTTCAAAAATAAAAATTGCCATATAATAATGATACTAATAGCATACAAAATATGATACCTTAATTATTTATACTTGAAACTAATATTAAAAGTAGGCAAAAACCAATAGCTTCATTTGTAATACATGAAACTGATATTAATTGCATACAAAAACTGATGTTACATTTTTACATGCCTGACACTGATACCAATAGTACCAAAAACTGGTACCAAACGACAAATAATACATGCCACCTATATATTCTCAACACATAACAATCAACTAAAAGTGGTACTATATAAGCAACTGCAATAACAAAGAGCAAATCAATGTACATTTTAATATATGTTAAACCAATATACTTACATGACCAAATTCAATTACATAAAATTGCCAAAAAAGATATACAACCAAGTATAAATCTCAACAAATTCATATCTTCAAAGAAGCTTGAAAATTACACTTATTATAATCTTATTGCTTGCATACACCACATTTATTTTTCTTATTTTGAAAATACGCAAACCTTCGTTTTTTTATAGAAGATCTACTGGCACCACGTTTCTTCTTTGGTGACTTAATAACATCTTCAATGCTTGCATCAATAGTAGGCTTATTAAAATTAGGAATAGGATTTATAGCATTAATATAAGAAGAACTATAAGCATCAACGATGAAATGGTAC
Organism: Allium cepa; assembly: GCA_030765085.1. Taxonomy (NCBI): domain Eukaryota; kingdom Viridiplantae; phylum Streptophyta; class Magnoliopsida; order Asparagales; family Amaryllidaceae; genus Allium; species Allium cepa. The sequence continues at coordinate 91,173,509 of CM060946.1, read as the reverse complement.
CCAACAAAGTCATAAACCGATAATTCTGACTTGTTCATGCACTTAATAGCATGAGCATAAGGACATCCTATGAATTTCCATTGTTTGCAACTACAACTGCAATCTTTAAGATCAACGCGATGAGAGGTTGGCGATTTCATTTCAAAAACAAACTTCGAAGACTTGTATACATCCTATCAAAATCCTTTTTCAATCAATTTACTTAAATGAGACTCGATAGAAGGACAAAGAATAGTATTCCACAATTGAAACTCCTCTTTCCTTCTAGTCATTTGTTCCATAACTTTAACTCGAATACCATCTAAGCATGTGGAAATAAACAAGGCTCGTTCATTCAAAATCCAAGTATTAAAACTTTTACAACACTTGAACTATATTCACCATATCATTTACCCGGACAAAACAAACCAGCTCACTTTTCAAAAGGCTTATACTTTAAGAAATTCATAACAGCAACACCACCAGATTTTCAAAATTTAGAATGTGCTTCTTCAAATTCATGCATACTAGAAGCTCTAGAACACATTTGAACAAATCAATGATAGACATATTCGAATTCTTTGCCTTTACTGTTGAAAGTAGATTTTGTTCCATATAAAGATAGCAGTAACTATGGAAAGCTGAAGCAAAAACTTCATGAATACGTAAAATTAAACCTTGATGGCGATCCGACATAAGAACGAAATCATGATCTTCTTGAAGCATTTGTTTTAAATGACTCAAAAACCATTTTCAATTATCCATATTTTCTAGAGAAATTATACCCATAGCTAAAGGGAAGAAACCTACAAAAGACAGTTTTAAAAAAATATTAAAACAAAATTCAATCAATTGTTAACTTAAAGACTGAAACCTAAAAACTGCTACTGATAATTAGAAATTGACACCTAAAAAATGGATAACTAAATTATAATACAATACATTAAAACATTTCAAAATTATGATACCTAAAATTGATGATAAGCACTAATCTAGTACACACCAAAGCCAAAACTACAATAGTACAATATATCAGTTAGTGAAATTAAAATAAACAAAAACTCAACTAAAAATAATACTAACAAAAGGATACTACCAGAAAATGATACTGATACTAACAAAACTAACAGAAATTGGTACTAGTAGAAATTGATACTGAACTAGAAAAGATACTAACAAAACTCAAAATAACAGTTACCCAGATTATAAAACGATACAAACTGATACGGGTTATCCTTCACAGCATTGACACAACATCACCACAGAACTTGAAAACACATAAAAATAACAATCAACAGACAACCGAGTGTTGAAAGTATCATCATTGAATACAAACAAAACAAGAAGACTATTGCCACTACTGCAAAAAAACATCAACAAAACAATGTTTCATTCAGATTATCATTTTATTCTAGTACAGTAATTTTCTTTATAAAACAAAAAATCAAAAACAAAAGTATTAAACAGTTCTTATAAAAATGATATCTAACGTCTCTAAAACTGATACCTAAAATCTGATCCTCAAATTAATAGTTAAAGTGATACTCAAACAAAATTCATTAAATATTTGATATTAACAAAACACTAATTCAACTCAACGATCATTATATTTACTCTGTAACAATTTCATTTTTATATAGTCAAACAAATAAAATAGTAAAAAAAACTCTCGCGTTGCATTATTGCAAAAAATGATACTAAAAAAAAACAAAAATGATACCTAAAAACCGATCCTCATTGAACTCCACATAGCAATACAATATCATTCAGACCAATATGAATGCAAAAAATAAATAACAATTAAAAAATGTTTGCTTCAAAATGTCAATTTATTACAATATAATGATTTTGTTATACAACAAAAATCACAAACACAAAAATAACAAAAAAAAATTCGAATGACACCTACAAATTATAAAACTGATACATAACATCTGATACTCAAATTAATAAAAAAATACCACTTCATTGAATGTTTGGTACCAACATAACATAATAATTCAACTCAATTAATATTAATACATATAATTATATATACTCCGTAACAACTTATGTTTCACTATAAGAAAATAGGCAATTTTCGATGCCTAGCAGTCATCGGCGGCCGTCGCTAGCCGTCGGAAATGCCGTCAGAATATGGACCACAACTTTTGTCCATTTCCAACGGTTCGACGACATATTAGCGACGACAATTGACGGTTGTTTCGACGACGACGACGTCCACGTGGCGAGGTAATTTTCCACTAAGCCGCCGAGAGCCGTCGCTAGCCATTGGAATATTCATCCAGATTACAGTTGGAAGCCATCGCTTGCCGCTAGAAAAAGTGGCCAATAGGCCATCGGTAATCTGGGCAAATTTTTTTTTTTGCAGCACAGCTTCGCTTCCATACCAATATCAATGTATAACTCATTAAAATCAATATAAGCTACATATATAAATTGAAATCAATATCAATATAAAACTCAAACATCATAATATCGAATGCAAACATATTTACATCCAACATGAAACTCCAATATTTACAAAACAAACCTTCCATCATCACTCTCACTCATCCAACTTCAATATTTACATCTAATATTTACATCCAACGTCAAGCTCCACATATCAACCCCACAAATCAACCATCAAATCAACCAACAAATCAATGTCAAACACCACATGTCCATAAATTAACCCCACCATCACTAAATATTTATATACAAAAACTACATCCAACACCACATGTCCATATAAAACTGCAAATCGTACCTCAAGACTCATCATCGGCTCCGGAACCACTAGAAGAAGGGAATGTACTATGACGCTTCATATACTTGGCCAAACGCTGGTTGAGCTGCTCCATTTGCACTGCTTGGAGGCGTCCTGCTTCTACAGCTGTGCAATTTGATGTTTAATCACATTAATCTCCATGTTGTCCTGAGCCTTTTGTGATGTCCGAGCCTAAAAAATAAGTTGAAATATGTTTAAGGTATTACGTAACTTTTGTAAAAATTAAGCGAATTTTATAACGTAGTTAATTTTTATAAATTACCGATTGGTTGTGATAGCCGTAGCGCCTGTTTTTCTGGATCAGGTCAATAAATGAGTCGAAGATCGCGTCCACCTCGTCAGTGGTCAACTGCTCCAGTCCAGAATGCTTAAGCATCTGCGCACGTGCCTGCATAAATTTTCCTACAACGTAAAATTAAATACAAACAAATATTACATGACATTATTATAATATTTTATAGTTAATTAATTAAAATGATCATTATTAATAACATATAACTTAAAATATACTTACATATGCGGCGTACGCTCTATCATCCTTATGCCAAGCATACGACACTGATCCCTCGTCGTCTATCTACCTAACAACATGGGTATGCTCAAACAAGTCCATATACAATATTGGACCCCACCCCCTCCCCCCGCACTCTTTTCGGCAATAATTAGTGTATACTATTGTTTTTAATACAAATTTATACTAAAAATATAATAACTGTTCATAATTACAATTAATTAAATTACCAGGTCCTCACGATGGTGCTGGAATGATTTTGAGCCACCATGGTGTGCGATAGGATTTTTCTACCTATTCGCGGAGTTCCTGTCCGACTCCGTCTTTAAATTAAAAATTAATATTATATTTTACAAGTATAAATTATGTATTCCGTACTGAGTAAATTAAGATGATATCTGATAGACTTATCTTGAATTTGTCGCTACCCCACCGTGCGGTCTAAGCATCCCAGACGTTGGCGCCCATCCATTGTGGCTTCTTCCTAGATTTTCGTATGCTAGACATCGTATCCTTATAATTCTTTGCCACTTTTGAGTTCCAATGGGGCGGGCAAAGGGACACGTCCTCCTCTTGTAAGTCTACTGCCCTCTGTATATATGTTGAAAAAAATATAAGTTATACATTTATTACTTAGTTAGCAAATTGTAAAGTGATTATATATAATAGTATATAATTTTACACTTATCAAGAAGTCCTGCCATATGCTCTCCCAAGCATGGTCCGGGATCCTGCTCCACTTCAGCCAGCATGCAGAAGTGCGACTCATGTACGCCTGCTTCGATATGCTGAGCACAATGTTAGAAGGCTCAAGCTAAAAACCCCTGCATTAAATATGATACAGACAAATCATGACTAATATATCATACAAAATATTTACAATGTTGAAGTAAAAATAATATTTACGAGCCGTCAGCTTTCGATAGTAATCTAACTACCGTACGCGGCGTCTCCTGTGAAGGTCCACTGCCATCACCACCGCTGCGACCTGTCCTCTCTGAAACCATGAAGAAATATTAATACCTTTCAAATGGATACATCCATCCATATTGCACAGGACCTCGAAGACGTGCTTCAAACGGAAGACGAACAGTAAATGCTCCATTACATTAAAGAAACCATGAGGAAATATTTTTTCCAGTTTGTAGTGCAGTATAGAAATTTCTTCCTCCAGTTTACATAAACGATCAACTTTTAAGGTAGTTGAACAAAACTCCTTATAAAACAAACTAAGTTCTGTTACAACCGTCCAAACTTTTTTCGGCAACAGTTCTTTGAAAGTGATGGGTAACAAATATTCCATCATTACATGACATTCCATCCCACTCAGTTTACCGTTTGTATAGTCGACACATCAAGGAAGATTAAGGAAATCCATCAGGAAATCTTAATACTCCCACCCACTTTAACAGTACTTTAACTTGGTTACTGTCTAGTTCGTAGCATGCTTTGGGTTTTCTGTGTCATTTGGCTTCATATGAAGCTCGGGAAGGTTGCATATTGCTTCTATATCACGTCTTGATTTCAAATCGTCTTTAGTCATTCCTTTAACGTTCAGATCTATGTTAAATACATTATCGAACACGTTTTTCTCGCTGTGCATCACGTCGATGTTATGACGAATTAGAAGATCTTTCCAATAAGGCAACTTACAAAATTTACTTTGTTTGCACCAATTATGAATCGTCGATTTACCTTATATTTCAATTTATTCGTCGGTTTCATGTATCTTTGGATAATCCTTTACAAACTCACAAATATCTTCGCTTGACCAAATCATTGGTGGTCACAAGATCTCAACTCTATTACATGTACAGATTTTTTTTATATTTTCTAAAAGAATGATTAACCGATGAAAGTCAACCATGAAATTTTCTTTCTATGCAGTAAAGAAAATACTTGTGTTTCTTTCATGCAGCAAGGGCAAGCTAAATGGCCAGCCATACTTCAACCCGATAGCATTGCATATGTAGGAAAATCGCTAATAGTCCACAGTAGAGAAGCGAACATATGAATTTTTTTGAATGTCATATGTTTCAAACCTTCATACCAGTGTTTTCAACTCTTCAATCAACGGTTGTAAATATAAGTCGATTTCTTGTGTCGAATTATCAGGGCCAAGGATGGCAATAGTAAAAAATATACAATGTTTTTATACACATCCACGGAGGTAAATTATAAGGTGTAACTATTATAGCCAAGATGAATATTTTGAACCAAACTGAGAGAACGGTGAAAATGCATCTGCAAATAAAGCAAGTCTAACATGACGGCTTTCTGTTGTGAAAGCGGGGTAAGTCTTATCAAAATACTTTCATGCTTCTCCATCAACAGGTTGTGTTAATGTACCTTCTTCCTGTATTATCACATAGTGTCGTCTCATATAATGCGCGGTTGCAGAAGATGCATATAACCTTTGAAGCCTAGGAGTGATGGGTAAGTAATGCATACGCTTGTACGGAACTTTCTTTCCCTTCTTTTTTCTTGGTTTGTATCTTTCTTGATTACATATTTTATAATTCCTAAGACCGGTCCCTTCTTTCCAAAATAACATGCAACCATTTAAACATGTGTCTATTTTTGATACGACAAACCAAAAGCGGACATAAGTTTTTTCACTTCATGATAATTTTCGCATATTAAATTTTCAGGTGGCATATGTCGTTTTGCAGCTTGTACTACATGTGTAAATTCGGCTTCTGTGAAGCTGTATTTTGATTTCATCGCAATGTATTCTGCAGTTACTGATAGTTGAGCACCGCTTGTACAACCCGTCCAAGGGGTTTCTTAGCAGCCTCCAATAAATCATATATTTTTTTGCTCCAATACTTGATTCTTCTTCGACAATATCATCGTTACCATCAACTTCAATAGTTGGGAACATTGAACATACTGCATCTACAACCATATCTTCTATGAGATTCGTTGGAACAAGTTCATTATCCACCTCCTCCTCCGAATGTATGGGATTAGGTGCTATAAGTTTCCCATGACTATTCCACACCAAATAATTCGGTATGAAACCATATTGGCGTAAATGAACTTTTACCATATCTGGTATCAAATGTTTCAATAGTTTGCACCCTCTACATGGACGATGAATTTTTTCATCGTTTCCATTATTACGTAAAGCCAATTCAATAAACATGTGCACATCATTTTGAACATGTTCACTTATTGAGCTTCCAATTTCTCTTCTTTGTTGGTTCGTTCAGCTTCGATCGATAAAATTATTAACCATTTTTCCTACTTTAAAACACAAAAGCGCATTAATCATTTACGTCTTGACATTTTATTTTTCAAATAAATCATACATTTAAATTTTCGCAAGTATATTATATTATATTATTTTATTTTATTTTCAAACAGATTTACACAAATTTTTAGGTTATGTGTTTACATGTTGATGGATGGTTATCCTACTTTCCATTACAAACACAGTAGTAATTATATTTTGCAAATCATTTTATTTAAACGATTCAACAAAATTTCGGCAGCACTTCTCTTTGTTCCACATACCGCATACATATGTGTGTACACAGGGAACAAAAATAAAGTGTTGTCGAAATTTTGTGAATCGTTTAAAATAAAATGATTTGCAAAATATATTTACTACTGTATTTGTAACTTGTCCAATACATGGACAAATCCGACAAATATTGTATCGGATGAATATAAATGTTCATTCTGTGATAAAAACGAATATTCATATAACGATCATATACAATATTTGTCAGACGGTGTCAAAAACTCTATAAGAGATTTACAAAAAGTGAAGCGTACCATACAATAATTTTTACAATAATTTATTTACATTCTAAAAACAGCATACACTAAATCGTCGTTTTCATCATCTTGAAAACGCATACACCATATTTTGAATATCGACTCTAATTAAACCAAAGTAGTCCTAATGCGCGTATGCACTAATTAATCAACGCATATACACCAATTAAACGCACATATACACTAAACAAAAGAATTCTCTCAACATTTCAATGACAAACAATTGTAATAACAACCTAATAAGCATTCAATAAGGTATACCAAACAATCAATTAGGTACTATACAACTATAACAACAAATTAAGCTTAATTTAACAAATCAAAGTTAGATATAGGGTTTAGGAATTAAACCTTTTTACCGAAAAATAAGTAATGGAGCTAGCTGAAAATTGAAAATGGAGATCTGCTGGCGGCGTGGAAGCTTGTTGGCAGCGTGGAGGAGGGGTTGGAGTAGGGCTTGGAGGAGGGAGTGGCTGATTTGGGGAAGAAAGGAAAAGAAAGAAACTGTCGGTCTTGGCAGCAGGTATTCACGATTTTTTGACGGCTGCCGACGGCCGTCAGCGGCTAAATTAGTGACGGCTTCCGACGGTTAGATTATTCTAATTTGAATTATGCCACGAAATTGCTTGCCGTTGACAGCTGTCGCTTATTGGGTGACGTGTCATTGGCGGCCGTAACGATCGTCGCTATTTGGTGTGCTTCCAGTAGTGTTTATATATACACAAACAAACAAAATATTAAAACACTTCAAAACTTTATTATTGTGAAAAATGATACTAAAATACTAAAAAACGATATTTAAAAACTGATCCATAGTGAACTAAACACATAAATACATTTTCATCCTATGAATCCAACATATCACTTTCCATCTCCTGTGCAAAAAAGTATTTGTAAGGTGATAGAGAAGAAAATTATGTTACATGATATCAGTATTTTCCCCTATGTTTATCAACCGCTTTATTTTTCTGCTGCTTCTCCTTTTTTCTTTCTTTTCCACGTTGTATTTCTCCTTCATGCTTGTCCCTGTTACTTTCTTTATTATTAATAAACCGGTAGGAAACCAAGATAAACGCCTGCTAGCCGTTCAAAAAAAAAATGAATCCAACGTATACATCACTGAACAAAAACCAAATAACATTGATCAATTTAAAGAAAATAAAAAAGCATTGCTACATATATAAGAAAAGAAAAGAGAACAAATTTGCTGTTACTATCCAAATTTGCCATACAATATGAAAGAAGAAAACATAACAACAAAACTGATATCAGTTATTAAAAAAAGAACAAAACAATGTTAGAAACCACCAAATTAAAACTCAGATGGAAGAAAAAGCAGAAAGGAAAAAAAATAGAATTATATCTAAATCTGAGAATTTCCAGTATCGAAATTAAAAAAACGAGAATCAAAATCACGATTATATGAGTGGATCACACACCACTATAAAGAAGAACAAAAAAGAAAATTCAAATTTGAACCAGAAAAAATAAAAGCGAAGAGTAATTAAAGAGGAAAAAGAACGAGATTTAAGAAGAAGAATTAGAAGAGAAAGCGCATGCGTCAGTTAGGGTTGTTTAAAATATAACGCTTTTGTCATTGAGAAAGTAGCGTATTGTTCTTCCTACCAAAAAAGCCTTTTAAGTTTGTCCTTAACAATATTTTCCTCTTAATAATATACAGTTCCCTTCTTTATCTTTAATAACCTAGATAAGTAGACCAGGTCTTCAATTATTCTTTGTCTATTATATACTTATTATTCATCACCAACATCTCATACTGACTTTTAGAACCAACTAAGGTCAACATTTGAACTAAAACTATTTGATTTATTCTGCATCTTTTCCTACCATGCATGGATAAGGTGGTGTATTTGACCTTTAACGGCAACAAACAATACTTCAGCAATGTAAATGGATTGATGTGGTTGAATTCATTGCACATATACATGGGAAATATAGGTAACTTGTCTTTCAGCTTGACAAACAAATAAATATATTTGAAAATTGAAATAGTCAACTTGTGATTTCTGCCAATATTGTCACAGCTTTCGCACTTATGCTTCTACTCTGAGAGGTGCAAATATGACTACAAATGATCGTGTACTTCTGTTTCTTTTCAAAAATATTATTCTAAGTCATGGAAACAACAAGAATAGATTTCCCTCTGGATGCCATTGATACTTTCCTGCTTCCTTTCTTGATGCTAATGATATTTTTTATTAGTGTAATACTTCAACTATCTACGCCATGCTTTCAACATATAGCGAGAAAACATTTCATGTGGTTACCTGATTCTTCATTCCTTGATCACGATTTAGTGCCACTTGATGTATTACCAACATCTAGGTTTTGGGATGGACAACTCAAGATATCTCAATACAAAGGAGAGCATGGTGATATTGAATGTGTTATTTGTCACTGCGATATGTGTGAAGGTGATGAGATTAGAGATTTGAATTGTAAGCATAGTTTCCATAGACAGTGTCTAGATAGTTGGCTTGAGTTTGGGTGGACAACATGTCCTCTATGTAGAGATAATGTCCTGCCATTGGAAGCAAAATGTTCAAGTCATGATCATTCCTAGCATTTAAACTTTCTTCTATATATTATTTGTAGACAGAAATGATTTCATATGAGAGTTCAATGATTTTATTTTAGATGAACATGGATGTTAAAGTACGAACTTAATGGGAATAGATGTGCGACTCCTAATAATATTTGTGCAGTAGAAATTAGTTCTTCTTGCAATGATCGATCTTTCTTTAAGTGTTTAATATCATGAAAAGATTAATTTACAATCAAATGAACTGTCCCAGTCGTCCTTGAAGTAAAAATTCGTTTGTGTATTCATTATAACAAAACCAAGTGGCTTCTTCAATACAGTCGTAGATTAACCATGTAATTTGGTAGAGGTAGAATATTATGTAGAGACTGTTATGTTTGGTTCAGCTGGGCCTTGGTTATTATGATATCTTTACTTTGCTGAAGATGAGCAAAGCACTTGGATCAATCTCTTCTACCTTCAACTTTATACAGATTATGAAAGAATTACAACAATATATGGACATACTATTTAGATTTGGAGGTTGAAAATGAGAAGTTAAAGTTAGAGATAGAAACTGTATAACTCTAGTTTGAGACGAAGACGACGACGATGTACATTTTTCCATTTGAACAATAGTGTATAGATATATTATCTTTTACAAATTTAGTGAAAAATACGGCTTCAGACCCTGTTAATTTTTTTTCCTTTTCTTTTTTTTAATTTGGGGAAAAAAAATATTGGATAGATAAAGCAGCACTTTATACGTGCTGAGTATAAGCTGCTTGAAAATATATTGATGCAAGCCATACTTGTGCAGTGTATCACACACACACACACATATGGTTTATTTGTGCCATATTATTTATTCTTATTCTCACAGCTGCAATTTTTAATTGCATTAGAAGGATTTCAGAAAATAACTAAGGTGATAGCTAGAACGTGACCAATATGTTTGTAAACTAGTCAGTAACGGTATTCAGTGTTTCTGAGTAACTTGTATTCCATAGATAACTAAGGTGTTTCTTAATTCGATAGATTAATTGATTGATACGATTCCATTAACGAACTGAATAAACAAAATTGAATCCATTTATTAGTAGGTATTCAATTCAAATATGAACCAATATCTGGTCTATTGGTAGTTTTAATATATATAGTTAAGTCAAATGTTTACTTGGTTGTATATATGGCTTAGGTGACGAAGTGGGAATTAAATATAGTTTATCTTCAACTGACCTCAGAAAAGTCGAGCAATTTAGAAAAAACAATAACAAGTGGATTGAATGGGTTACTTGGAGCATTGAACCTTTTGTTTCACCCAACAGCTAAAATTTTCTTACTTGATCACTTAATTGTTGTTTAGGTCATATTACCATATCTTATATAAAGAGTTCCTCTTCTTAATTTGAAATCTCTAAAACTCATTCATTCTCTCTTATCTCCGTCCATAATGATGGGATCAATTAACCAAGTCCTAACTCTGAATATCCATATTCTATTACTTCCTCTAGTAGCATTTCTTACGTGCATTCTTCGGCTCACTAGATACGGTCTGAAATGCTTTCATTTTCCGTCTTATATCATAGAAAATCTGGCTGATGTCCCTCAATCTCCACTTTATAACCTAGGATATCTTGTATCACAATACACAATGGAGGCTAATGAACAAGTAGAGTGTGTCTTCTGCTTATGTGATATAGTCAAAGGCGAAGAAGTCATGGAACTAAAATGTAAGCATTTATTCCACAATTGTTGCTTGAGAAAATGGTTTGAGCATGGACAGTCTACATGTCCTCTATGCCGTGATTCACTGTTGCCACCAAAGAATTCAGATCATAATGAGGACGACTTTGATGAATCTGGTTTTGCATGTATTGAATTTTGGGTTTGGTGGATATTTTCATAAGAAAAGTAGCTTTTTTGGTTTATCGTAGTTGCTAATTGTAGCTAGAATAATTTATCCAATGGTTTGAAAGGTTGACCAAAATAATAGATCTTTCTCAGTGTCAGAAAATTTAGCTGTATGATTCTTTATGAAACTGAATACTCAGTAGTTTTGGAAACTTGGAATGTGTGTTCAAAATAATTACAATCGAAATTTTGCTGGTTTATCCTTTTCAAGGGGACAAATTCTAAAAATAGGTCTCCTTTGGAAACTATTACTGATTAACATAATTATTTCTAGAGTGTAAATAATGAAATAACCAAGGTTCAAAATTCTGTTTTCCGTTTCCGTTCCGATCATTGGTAATTTTTAAATTTTCAGTTCCGTTTCGAATATTCCGAAAGTCCCGCTTTAGTTCCGATTTTTTAATTCTGCTATTTTTTTGCTTTAATTTGTTACGTACGCTAATAAATATCAAATATTGTCAAAAATCTATAGTACATTTTTTACGTTACATACAAAATGCACAATGGATCAGTATGAGATTATTGATTAATTTGGAAGAGGGATGGCGGACAACTTTCTGTAGGTATCATTTTTTAGTCATTGATGGCAGTTTTTAGGTATCAGTTTGTAGTTATCGGTAGCAGTTTTTAGGTATCAGTTTTAGCTCAGTATCAGTTTTGTTGTCCTTATGAATAATTTTGAAAAATGGTTGTCCTTATGAATAATTTTTAAAAGAATGTTTGTCCTTGTGGTAAAAATATTGAGGTCGTGTCCTTGAGGCAAAAAATATACAAGTTTTTGTCCTTTAAATTAATTCCCCCAAAAAGAAATATGTTGTTTCATAAAAAAGTTACACTTTTGTTAATTTACATTGAATCATAATAAAAAATTCAAATTTTTTTAGAATTGATCAAAATTTTAAAACCTTAAATGAACAATGCAGAATCTTACATAATGAATTTTTAATTAAAGTGTGCATTTTGTATGTAACGTAAAAAATGTACGGGGGAATTAATTTAAAGGACAAAAACTTGTATATTTTTTGCCTCAAGGACACGACCTCAATATTTTTACCACAAGGACAAACATTCTTTTAAAAATTATTCATAAGGACAACCATTTTTCAAAATTATTCATAAGGACAACAAAACTGATACTGAGCTAAAACTGATACCTAAAAACTGCTACCGATAACTACAAACTGATACCTAAAAACTGCCATCAATGACTAAAAAATGATACCTACAGAAAGTTGTCCTTCAGGATAAAATATTGAAGGTCTGTCCTTGAGGCAAAAAAGCTGTGAAATTTTGTCCTTGACGATAATTTCCTGTTTCGTTTTCACTTATTTATTGTTCCGATTAATTTGTTTTCTTTTTTCAATTACTACTAGTCTAGAGGCGCACACAATATATGCAAATTTTTACACATCTAATAATCAATATGGACTTTTGATGAAACCATCGCTTATTATTTGGTTACGCTTTTCAATATGAATACACGTTTTAAAAAATATATTGATTTAGGAAATTTTAAGTATCTTACGTAATTTAAAACACGATCATTGCTCATTAGAGATGTTATGTGACAATAATTGACATCTCACTTTGATATTAGTATTACTGTGTATATGGGGCAAACCATTCAGAGCAAGTGTATTTAAGAACTTCCGCTCATATACATTGAATGGTCACACCCAATATATATGCAGATGCAATGAGAGTTCTTACTAAGAGTGAATAAAACAGCTAATATGAGCAATTAGTCTTGGAATTATTCGAAAGAAACCCATAAATAATACAACCAATTCCATCTTGGGAGGATGATTTAATATGTGCCTTTATCGTTTAATATTCAGTAGATTGATAATAGTAGAAAGCACATGAAACAAAGATATATGAGTGGTTCTCACAATTAAACCAGCATGGTACCATCAGCATATGTACAATTCTCTTGTTACATCTTTTGCAAAACCTACCCAACTTGATCATCTACAACCAACTTCGTTGCTTTCCACCAAAATAACAAAGACCAAACCCCTTGCTAGACTTCGAAAGTTGCTTTAACATTAAATAACATATCATTATAAATACTGAATAGTAAGAAACCATTTTTAAAACCAAATAACATAAGTTTATCCCTTATAAATACTAATCGTAAGAAATTTGTTTTACAACTAAGTAGCAAACATCAACCTCGAACATTATACTGAATAATTAGAAATTTATTTTGAAATTGAGTAGTAAACGTCAACCCTGAGCATAAGGTTAGATCATTTCCTAAAGGACATCCTGGCAGTAACGTTAGTCGATTACTAACAAAAGCGACATTCAGTTTGGTGACAGAGCAAGATTGTTCATTTTAGAGATAATGACGTTGGTGAGTTTGGGTTGATAGGCTTTAATGGAATTAGGGTTAATAGATGTCGATGAAGTTAGGGATAATAAAGTCGATCCACCTAGTAGGCTAGAATATTTGGATGGAGTATGATTTAGAAGAAGAGCCATCGTCTTTTTTGTTTGGGTTTTGCATTTTATTTGAGAAAGAAGGGAATTGAATCCTAAAAGAAGTGTGTTTAGCGTTGAGAAAGAGGAAGTATTTCAGCCTGTTATGCAATTTGGAAGAGGGATGGCGGACATACAAAGTTATGTTTCATTGTCTTTGAAGATGTTGTAAAATTAGTCTAGGAACACAAAACAAATGCTAGGGGTATTTTTGAAACTTCAAAAAGACACCGTTGAAGTTAGTTCATTGAATTTACATTATTAGTAGTAGAGATATGTTTGTTGTATTTTTTAATTTTTTGTAAGTTTTTTCAATATTTGAAAACAAATCTGAAATTTGAACCGGAACCGGAATTTTGACCGGATTTCGTTCCGGTTATGAGTGGAACTGGAACGGAATCGCCGGAATAACCGGAATTCCGCCGGAATTTTGAATCATGGAAATAACTATTAGTATTAACTTTATTCATTTCTAACTATTTCAAGAGAGCAAACTATTTCATATTTCATTACTACTAAATACAAAACATTAATGGATAATGTCCTTATATCAGCAAACTTACTTTTCATTTTATCACAAATGTCAGTAACAAAATAAGTTCTGTAATAAAAGTTATGAATACAATTTCATATATTTTTAATAACTTTCGTAATAAAAGAAAAGAAAGTTGGCCGATAGTAACATTATTCATACATGTTGCATCAAAATTTTAAATCGAATAAAAAATATTAGTTGAAATATTTCTCTGGTCGATAAACTGTAATAAGGCTTTTGTGAAACAAATTCGTTATTACAAAAATATAGTTGGTAAGTGATAAAAAGTATATTAGGAAAGTTACTAAAAAAACAAAGATTGATAATGAAATATTAAATCAAGTTAGCAACAAATAATACAGATGGAAATGAGGATGAAAAATTAAATTAAGTTAGCAACAAATTAAATCAAGTCATTACAAAAGTATATTACACGAACCAAGTGCACCACTGTTACAATTGTGTATAATTTATTTTTAGGCAATTCATAAATGCACATGAATAAATGTTACGTCAAATCTCAAAGGCGACGTATTATCACATTTAGTTTTAAAAGAGGTTTATAGTTGGATTCGGTTTTTTTAGGGACATATAATTAAAATTTGTCCTAGAAATCTAGCTTTTAGATTCGTGTTTGCACATTTTTAAGTACGAAGATGTACATGCGAATTTTCAACGTACGCAAATACAAACATGACGATGCATATTTTTATAATAAGTTTTGGTTGGGGCCTATGATTTAAAGTAAGCATTTTCTTGAAGTTTTTTTTATTTAATTTGTCTTTTTCAGGATCAACTATCAATGTGAATTAGAAAATGACTTCGAGAGTACATCAGATAGCATTCTTTTATCACAAAGCTATTCGGGTTATTGGACATGTTCACAGGCCTTTATTTGTTCGCCCCAAATGTAACGTTCCTTTGCATTCTTTGCCTGTATAAATACAGTGCACTGTGTATCAAAGAGAATAATACAATACACACTAATTTCCCTCTTGCAAAACAAAACCGTTTCATCTCAAAAGATCATTAAGATCAAAATCACAATTTCACAAAATCTTATATGGTATCGGAGCCTCAGCCAAACGGCATTAAGGCAAGTTTTAAATTCATCAAAGTTTATCATAAAATAATTCGAAAGCATCAAAATCTCATCAAGAAAATTTCATCATATGAGATTTGAATTTGAGTAAGCTTTCACAGAAAGAAAACAAGTGCCTTGCCATAAGTCTTCAGAAACAACTTAGACTGCAACAGGCTTTCTTTCAGAAAAGCAGAATCAAATTCAGATTCAAGAAAAACTAAGAAAAACAGCAAAATCCAACACAAGAAAATCAATCAAAGGGGCAGTGCCTTGCCTGAAAAACCCATCATCAAGAAAAGCAATCATTTGGGTCAGTGGCTGTGAGATCATTTCTTTCTGTTCTTGAGTTTTTTCTTGAAGCATAGTATATGTTCCTACATTTTCTTGCCCACAATTCTATTTCATCCCTCTATTTCTTGATTCATCATCATGGCTACCAGTTCTGAATCATCTGAAACCACTAACTCAGATCAGACAGCCACTGAAAGTCTTATCAAAACCATCATAAGTCCTCAAAGCCAATTTCACGGCCCACTTAGAAGAAGATTATTATCTTCTCTGGAAGGCGCATGTGGAAACAACCATAAGAGGCTATGGTTTAAAAGGCTACCTCCATCGCACCCATGCTGCTCCACTAAGATTCATTACTAATGAAGAAAACAAGACTGTTAGCAATCCAGAATTTGCAAAATATCAAAGACATGACAGTCTAATTTATTCATGGCTTTTATCATCAATAAGTGTCAAAATATTACTATAAGTTATTGGGAGCAAAACTGTAAATGGAATATGGTTAACAGCTGAAAGAATATTTAATTCTCAATCAGCAGCAAAAGTGATGTACCAAAAAAGACAGTTGCATAGTATCAAAAAATAATCAAACTATGGAAGTGTATCTTGCGAAAATCTAAACAACTTATGATCTACTTGAAGCAGCTGGTCACAAAGTACCAGTAACTAAACATGTATAAATCACACTTTGTGGCCTATGTGAAGAATATGAAACTGTTGTGGCTGTTATATTATCTCGAAGAATTCCACCATCCATTGAGGATGTGCATTCCATACTTTTTGCCTATGAGGGAAGGTTAGTGTTCAAGAAATCCATAACCTCATATATGTCAGTAAATTATGCATCAAACTACAAAAATAAGAATCAATTCAACAACAAACCAAATCCTCCAGCTAGAAGCGAGGCAAAAGAAGGTGGAGCAACAACAATAGACCAATATGTCAGATATGCGAAAAAGTTGGACATACTGCACAAAAGTGTTATTTCAGACTCAATCTCTACTATACTCCAGATTAGAATTCAACAAATCAGAGAAAAAGCAACAACTTCAGTGTCAATATGGCCCAAGCACAACAAGAAACAAGCACTCAGTCATGTAGTAGCAAAGAAAACAGTTAAAGTGAGACAAGCATACCTAAACAAATCTTTGATGAGAGTTGGTACCCAGATTATGGAGCAACCAACCATATCACAAATAGTCTAGATAATCTAAATCTTGGAAAAAAAAAGTATAAAGGTAATGAATCCATACACATGGGAAATGGCGAGCCAATCAAAATTACACACACTGGGGTTGCTTGCATCAAATGTGAAAGAAAACTATATCTCAATAATTTGCTGATGGTACCACCGATAAAGAAAAATCTTCTTGGTGTATCTCAGTTTGCAAGTGACAACCATGTCTACTTTGAACTATATCCTACTATTGCTTAGTCAAAGACATACTAACAAAAGAAATTTTATTGCAGGGTGAAGCAATAAAAGACTTATACAGATTTAATCTTGTTGAATCTAGAAATTCCAGTACAAATAAAATCTCTGAAAACTGTAATTACTTTGAACTCTCTCAAACAGAGAAGAACTTAAGCAACTTTAATGTATGGAATTTTAAACTTGGTCATCTCAATGTAAATGTTGTGAAGAAAGTTTTAGAAGAAAACAAAATTTGTTTTGATAATGTCATTTTGCCCTATATATGTACTTATTTTCAATTACGTAAAAGTCACAAATTAGTATTTACTGACTCAGGAAGCAAATATGACAAGCCACTACAGTTGATAGCTGCTAACCTTGGGGTCTAGCTCCTATCAATTCAGATTATGGGTATAGGTATTATATATCATTTGTTGATGCTTTCTCTAGGCATACTTGGATATACTTTTTGAAAACAAAATCTGAAACACACCATGCAGTGATACACTTTATTACACAAGTTGAAAAACAAACCAATCATCAGGTCAAAATGATACAGATTGATGGTGGTACAGAATTTAAAACTCTGAATAATTGTTTTAGTGGAAAGGGAATAGTTCACAGAGTTACGTGTCCCTACACTTCTGAACAGAATGACTTAGTGGAAAGGAAACACACAGAGATATAGTAGAATCTGGTCTAACTCTGCTAGCTCAAGCAAAGTTACTTTTAAAACTCTGGCCAGACTCTTTTAGTACTGCAGTTTATATAATCAATAGGTTACCAACTAAAGTACTAAAAGGAGAAAGCCCATTGAAAAAATTACTCAAAATAAAACCAGATTATCAATCGCTAAAAACCTTTGGATGTCAGTGTTTCCCCTATACAAGACCATACAATACACACAAACTAAGTTTTAGATCAACACCATGCACTTTTATTGGATATGCTTCAAATCATAAAGGTAACAAATGTATTGATAGCAATGGGAAAATATTTATAAGCAGACATGTTGTGTTCAATGAACAAAATTTTCCTTATTCTAATTTAAGTATAAAGACTACAGAGAAAATTTATAATCCAAGAGTTTCAATACCTCGTTTACCTTTGGATCCTGCTGAATGCATCCATAAAAAGGGTGAAATAGACACAATAAACTATGCTCCACAACACATAACGTTCCTAGAACCATGTCAGGCAGAGTCATTCGGTCCACCTGTAGATACAATAAATCAAGCAGAAGGAACAAGTCAGCATGATTCAGATACTCAAAATCATGAGTCAGACAACAATTCAGATCAAGACAATAATTCACCACTCAATGCAACTCAAGTCAGAACTGAATATCACATCTCACAAGGTCAAAGAGTGGTATATTCAAACCAAAGATGTATACAGCAACAATATCAAGTGAGCCAGAAACATTTGACCAAGCAATCAAGGACAAAAACTAGAAAGCTGCAATGAATGATGAATACAATGCCCTACTCAAAAACAAGACATGAGTCTTGTCCTACCACTAGAGAATAAAAATATTGTTAGATGCAAGTGGACAAACAAATTAAAGAAAAATCCAGATGGCACAATAGCTAGGTATAAGGCAAGGTTGGTGGCAAAGGGATATACACAAGAACATGGCTTTGACTTCAGTGAAACATTCTCTTCAGGTTTCAAACCAACTACAATCAGGATTATACTTACTATATCCCTATGCAAAGGTTGGAATATCAGGCAATTAGATGTGGACAATGCTTTTCTTAATGGTGAACTCAAGGAAGAGGAGTATATGGAGCAACCACCAGGCTTCCAACAAGGCAGAAGCCATGTGTGGAAGCTGAATAAAGCTATATACGGGATTAAACAAGCACCTAGAGTGTGGTTTGATAAACTAAAAACCACTATATGTGATATGGGGTTTCAGTCAACTAAGTCAGACAACACATTATTCACAAAATTCAGTGGTGAAATTATCATTTACATACTAATTTATGTTGATGATTTGATTCTAACAGGGAACAGTGAAGCAAAAATCAATAAAATTCTTCAAGTTCTAGACAAACAATTTTCTATCAAGGATCTTGGCTACATAAACTACTTTCTGGGCATTGAACTGAAAATAAAAATCTAATACAGAGAGCATCATGCTGTGTCAAACAAAATACATCAGCGAATTACTGAACCGATCCAAAATAAGTAGTGCAAATTCACAACCAACACCAATGGTAACCAGTCAACATTTATCCAAAAACAGGGGAGAAGCCATATTTAGTGATAACCGGTATAGAAGTCTAGTTGGTGCATTACAATATGCCACCATAACTAGACTTGATGTTTCATTTAGTGTTAATAAAATTGTCAATTCATGCAAGGGCCTATGGATCAACACTGGAAAGCAGTCAAGAGGATACTAAAATATCCAAAAGGAACAGAAAATTATGGCATTCAACTAAAGAAAAGCTAGAATTTAAACATAATTGGTTATGTAGATGCTAACTAGGCCTCTGATCCAAATGACGGAAAATCAACAACATGATACTGTTACACACACACACACACATATTGGTGACAATCCAATTTCATGGTGTTCAAAGAAACAGAGTACAATATCTAGATCAAGCATAAAAGTAGAATATCAAAGTATTGCCAGTGCAACAACCGAAATTATGTGGATTCAACCACTGATGTATGAATTAAAAATAAGTACAAACAACAAATCGACTGTATGGTGTGACAATCCAAGTCATGTGTATTTGTCAGCAAACCAGATACTTCATGCAAGAACAAAGCATATAGAAATCGACTTGTACTTCATAAGAGAGCAGATTTTAAAAGGAAAGTTACAAGTGAAACACATACATGCAACTTATCAGATCGCTGACATCTTAACGAAACCACTTTCATCAAGAGGTTTTGTTCGACTCAGAAAAGAATTAAAGGTTGAAGAAAACACCAGCAAACCTGATGAAGTCTCAAGCAACAACTACCAGCAAACCGAGACGCCGACACTCAAAGACCCATCAATATAGGAGCTTGAAGCCATGAAAGCCTTACTCTTTCTCTTGGATCTCAGAAACATAAGGAAATTTGAAGCCTTTGCAGCTAAAATCAAAGAAATTTTGAGAGGCGGCTCAAATCTGAAACCCTAACCCTAATCGCTTTGAGGGGGGAGTTAGAAAATGAATTCAAGAATGCATCAGATAGCATTTTTTTGTCACAAAGGTATTCGGGTTATTGAACATGTTCACATGCCTTTATTGGTTTGGCCAAAAGGTAACGTTCCTTTGTATTTTTTGTCTGTATAAATGCAGTGCACTGTGTGATGAAGTACTTACCTCGTTGAAGCATCGGCCATCCTTAGGTCGTCCACGACTCATCTCCACTTCAACCACGACCGCGACTCACGACCTAACTTCCATCTCCACTTTAAATCAACTCCGCGACCTACGACACATCCCAAATTTCCCTTCCTCCCCGCGGCCTCACCCTACATCGGTTCCAGCAATTGAGTCGCGAACGACCTATGCCCTAATCTCTAAGTCGCGAACGACATATGAAGCTCCAGTAAGTCGCGAATTGTGTTTTACCGCCTTCTGTTGAGTCGCGAGACAGTGATGAGTCGTAGCCAAGTTAGCATGAGTCGTTACCGAGTTATCCTCAAGTCGCGAAGAAGGAAATTAAGTCATTGCCGAGTTTGTTGAGTCGTAGCCGAGATAGCTTAAGTCGTTGCCGAGTCAATTTTTAAGTCGTGTACTGATGGTATTGTAATTTTCTTAAGTCCTTTGTGTTGAGTCATAAACCCTATAAATAGGGATGTAATGTCATTGTAATGGTTGTTGATTTTTGAATAAAATTCTTGTTGATTGCTGTGTGCTTTCATCTTAAATTGGTAGTTGGGTGTAATCTTCTATCTCCACTTTCGGTTACTCGAGTGCGCTCGAATCAACGATTGTTGAAGCCAACTCGCGGAATCAAGTGCGCTTGATCAACGCTAGAAGAATTGAAGATCTTCTTTCACGGTATCGTGCGCGATCAACGTGACGAGGATAGCTAGAATTCGGTATCTTCAGATCAACGAATTTGGGCATTTCAGTATTCATCAATCCACCGATTGCTACTTCATCGATCTATTTCGTTTTGTTAACTATCCGCTGCGTCAGTTTGGTATCAGAGCGACTCTTAGCCAATCATAGCTAAGTCGATCTTGAGCCAAAGTTTGAAGTTTGTGTTCACTGTGTTCATATTGAAGTTGCAACAAGATTGAAGTATTTGATCCATAGCCTTTTAGATCAAAGTGTGCAAAAGTGTTTGAATTTGTGGGGGAGATTTTTGCGCGCCAAAGTATTGAAGTGGATTTTGAGGCCGAGCCGAGTCAAGCATAGGCCGTGCCTTATTCTTGTGTTGAAGTGTTGGAGTTGTGCTTTGTTAAGAAGTCGAGAGACCTAAGCCTTAAGTCGAAGCAAGCTTGTGCTAGCTAGTGGGAGCCGAGCCGAGTTAAAGTGGAGTTTGAGCGTGCAAATTTTTGAAGTTGAAGTTTGTTGTCTAAAGATTTTTTTTTGAAGTTTTGATTTGTTGAAGTGTTTGAAGTTCAATCATGCCACCGAGACGAGCTCAACGTCATCGAAATATCAATGCTTTGTATGGAAGAGAAGAAGCTGATGAAATGGAACAACGAATCAATGAGAGTTTCACTGAGAAGTTGAATGAAGGAATTGGTCGACTAGAGAGAATGATGCTTGAAATGAATCAAAGTAGAAGAAGAGTTTCACCTGAATCGAACCATGGGGGAAGTAGAGCTTCGATACATTCAGATCGAGAGAGAAGAGAAGATCAAGATCATAGAAGTGTTGATAATCGTGATAGGAATGTTGATCGAAGGAGTGGTAGTAGAGATGTTGGAGGTCGTGATCGACATCGATATACTTCAGATTTTGATGAGGAGTTTGATGGTGATAGGGGAAGTGTTCATTACCGAGATAGAGATCCAACACGACGTCAGTATCGAGATGTAGTGGATGATCGTCGATGGGAATCGGGAATGAAGATGGAAATTCCTGAATTTAAAGGTGGAATGGTAGCTGAAGAATTTCTTGATTGGTTGTCTAATGTTGAAGAGATCTTTGATTTCAAAGAGATTCCGGAGAATTATCGAGTGAAGTTGGTTGCTACTAGGTTGAAGGGGAGAGCTTTGGCATGGTGGCAGCAAACTAAACTTATGAGAGAGAGAATGGGGAAGTCAAAGGTTGAGTCTTGGGATAAGATGAAGAAAATGATGAGAGCTACATTTTTACCATACAACTATCAGTCACTTATGTACCAGAGGTTGCAGAACTTGAGGCAAGGAACGAAGATTGTTAATGATTATGCTGACGAGTTTTATCAACTGATTGCTCGAAATGACATTATGGAGACAGAGGAACAGTTGACTGCTAGGTTTGTTGGAGGGCTGAGGATGCAGATCCAGGATATGGTTAATATGTTTGATCCAAGATCTGTGGCGGAAGCACACCAAAAGGCGTTAGCTTGGAAGAAGCAGGGAAGGAGTGGAGGTGGTGTGTTTACTAATTCTAACAATCAAGTGAAAGGAGTCAGTGGAAGTTCTAATGTTCCTAAAGCTGTTACAAAACCAGTTGTGAAGGAGACTGAGAAGGCGAAGGTTAGCAATGGGTTCAAATGTTACAATTGCCAGGAGATGGGTCATAAAAGCAACGAGTGTCCAAAGCCGAAGAAGAGAACTATGATAGCTGAGGTTGAAGTTGAGGATGCTGTTGAGGGTGAAGATAGTCCAGTGGAGGAAGATGAACAGGATATCGCATCGGGAGACGAAGGGTGTAATCTAATGATGAGGAGGTCTTGTTTAACACCGAAACAAGAGGATGAAGCTAGTTGATTGAGGAGTAACATCTTTCAGTCGACATGCACTATATTGGGAAAAGTTTGTAAATTTGTGATTGATGCAGGAAGTTGTGACAATATTATTTCTACAGAAGCGGTGAGAAAATTGAAGTTGAAGACGGAGAAACACCCTAATCCTTACAAGTTAGCGTAGCTGAGAAAAGGAGGAGAGGTGAAGGTGGATAGGCGAGTTCGAGTTCTATTTTCTATTGGAAAGAAATATAAAGACGATATTTGGTGTGATGTAGTTGAGATGGATGTTTGTCATTTGCTTTTGAGAAGACCGTGGCAGTATGATCGAGCAGTGCAGCATGACGGTCGAACCAATAGCTACAGTTTTGTGTTTGAAGGTGTTAAGATTATTCTAGTTCCAAAGAAGAGACAGCAGGGAGAGAGTAAGTCTGAGGAGATTGAAGAGCTGAAAACTTTATTATCTTTGAAGGAATTTGTCAGGGAAGTCGAAGAGGAACCTGAAGTGTACTTGTTGATAGGGCGTGAGAACAGTGAAGAGGTTGAAATTCCAGAAGAAGCAAAGCCAGTATTGAAAGAGTTTAAAGATGTATTTCCAGAGGAGTTGCCAAAGGAGTTACCGCCACTTAGAGACATTCAACATCAAATTGATCTTGTTCCGGGAGCAGTATTACCGCATAGACCACATTATCGAATGAGTCCGAAGGAACATGAAGAGTTGAGGAGGCAGGTGGAAGAGTTGCTTGAACAGGGACGTGTGCAGGAAAGTTTAAGTCCATGTGCTGTGCCGGCTTTGTTAGTACCGAAGAAGGACGGGACGTGGAGGTTGTGCACTGACAGTCGAGCCTTGAATAAGATTACTGTGAGATATAGATTTCCAATGCCGAGATTGGATGACTTGCTAGATCAGTTGAGTGGGGCTACTATCTTTTCAAAGATTGATTTGAAAAGCGGATATCATCAAATTCGGATTAGACCTGGAGACGAATGGAAGACAGCCTTCAAGACGAGAGAGGGGTTCTACGAATGGTTGGTTATGCCATTTGGTTTATCAAATGCACCTAGTACATTCATGCGGGTGATGAATCAAATCTTTAGACCATTCATTGGGAAGTTCGTGGTGGTTTATTTCGATGATATTCTAATATATAGCAGGAGTATGGAGGAGCATGTTCAACATTTGAGGAAAGTGCTGATTATTCTTCATGAGGAACAATTTTATGCTGCTACGAAGAAATGCGTGTTCATGACGCATAGTGTTTTATTTCTGGGATATGTTGTGTCAGGAGAAGGTATACAAGTGGACCAGAATAAAGTTGAAGCAGTCAGGAATTGGCCACAGCCAAAGACAATTACGGAAGTGAGAAGTTTTCATGGGCTAGCGTCATTCTACCGAAGATTCATTCCACACTTCAGTAGCGTGATGGCTCCAGTTACTGATTGCATGAAAGGGAAACAGTTTGTATGGTCAGAGGAAGCGGGGGTTGCTTTTGAGAAGATCAAGGAACTATTGACGACAGCACCAATTCTTGTTTTACCAGATTTTCAGTTGTTGTTTGAATTGCATACCGATGCGTCGAAGGTGGGAATTGGTGGAGTCTTGAGTCAGAGTGGGAAAGCCGTTGCTTATTTCAGTGAGAAGTTATCAGGAGCAAAGATGAGGTATAGCACGTACGATGTGGAGTTTTACACAATTGTTCAGGCTGTTAAGCATTGGAGACACTATCTGTTTCAGAAAGAATTTGTTCTGTACACTGATCATGAGGCGTTGAAGCATATGCAAGGGCAGGACAAGATTTCAGCAAGGCATGCATCGTGGATTGCCTATTTACAGCAATTTACTTTCGTTGTCAAACACAAGTCTGGGGTGACGAATCGGGTAGCTGATGCTTTGAGTAGGAGGAGTCATTTATTAACGACAATGAAAGTTGAAGTGACAGGTTTTGAATTATTGCCCGAGCTGATTGAAGAAGATCCTTACTTTAAGAAATTCGTTGGGAAAGTTAAGGAGGGGAGTGCTGATGACTTTTTGTTGGTGGATGGTTTTCTGTTTAAAGGAAATCGGTTATGTATTCCAGAAAGCAGTTTGAGATTAAAGATTATCAAGGAGTTACACGAGGAAGGGCATGTGGGCCGTGATCGTACTTTGCAGTTAATTTCACAATCTTACTTTTGGCCGTCAATGAGGAAGGAGGTTGAAAGGTTTGTGGAGAGATGTCATATATGCCAGGTTTCGAAGGGAACAGCGATCAATGCGGGATTATATATACCGTTACCTGTACCGACTAAGCCTTGGGTTGACGTGAGCATGGATTTTGTTTTGGGGTTGCCTCGAACTCAAAGGGGAAACGATTCCATTTTTGTGGTAGTTGATCGATTTTCAAAAATGGCACATTTTATTGCTTGTAAGAAGACGGCGGATGATGTTCGTGTTTCTCAGATGTTCTTCAAAGAAATCTATCGTTTACATGGGTTGCCGGAATCTATTGTTTCAGACAGGGATACCAGATTTTTAAGTCATTTTTGGCTTAGTTTGTGGAAGATGGTCGGAACAAAGCTGAATTTTAGTAGCGCTTACCATCCGCAAACAGATGGGCAAACAGAGGTGGTGAATAGATCGTTGGGAAATTTGTTACGATGTCTTGTGAAAGACAATTTGAAGAGTTGGGATTTGAAGTTGTGTCAAGCTGAACTTGCTCATAATCATGCAAAAAACCGAAGTACATGTTTCACTCCATTTCAGATTGTATATTCAAGTTTGCCAAAGGGGCCGTTGGATTTAACGATAGTGCCATAACCAAAGGGGACAATTAAGCGGGCTGTTGATTTTGTTGATGGGTTAACAGAATGCCATAAAATCGTTCGGGAACGATTGGAGAAAACGAATGAGAAGTATAAATAAATGGCGGATAAGAAACGAAGAAGTGTTGTCTTCAAAGAGGGAGATTTGGTATATGCCGTTTTGACGAAAAATCGTTTTCCAGTTGGAACTTACAACAAATTGAAAGCCCGAAAGATTGGCCCAGTAGAAATCTTGAAGAAGATCAATGATAATGCGTATCGGTTAAAGTTGCCGGAAAATGTTCATACTTCTGATGTTTTCAATGTCAAACATTTAATTACGTACCGTGGGGAGGATTTCATCGAAGATTACGAAAGTGTGAATTCGAGGACGAATTCTTTCCAATAAGGGGAGGATGATGAAGTACTTACCTCGTTGAAGCATCGGCCATCCTTAGGTCGTCCACGACTCATCTCCACTTCAACCACGACCGCGACTCACGACCTAACTTCCATCTTCACTTTAAATCAACTCCGCGACCTACGACACATCCCAAATTTCCCTTCCTCCCCGCGGCCTCACCCTACATCGGTTCCAGCAATTGAGTCGCGAACAACCTATGCCCTAATCTCTAAGTCGCGAACGACATATGAAGCTCCAGTAAGTCGCGAATTGTGTTTTACCGCCTTCTGTTGAGTCGCGAGACAGTGATGAGTCGTAGCCAAGTTAGCATGAGTCGTTACCGAGTTATCCTCAAGTCGCGAAGAAGGAAATTAAGTCGTTGCCGAGTTTGTTGAGTCGTAGCCGAGATAGCTTAAGTCGTTGCCGAGTCAATTTTTAAGTCGTG
This sequence comes from Allium cepa, assembly GCA_030765085.1. NCBI lineage: Eukaryota > Viridiplantae > Streptophyta > Magnoliopsida > Asparagales > Amaryllidaceae > Allium > Allium cepa. The sequence goes on along the minus strand of CM060946.1, from coordinate 91,146,705 downwards.
TACTGATGGTATTGTAATTTTCTTAAGTCCTTTGTGTTGAGTCATAAACCCTATAAATAGGGATGTAATGTCATTGTAATGGTTGTTGATTTTTGAATAAAATTCTTGTTGATTGCTGTGTGCTTTCATCTTAAATTGGTAGTTGGGTGTAATCTTCTATCTCCACTTTCGGTTATTCGAGTGCGCTCGAATCAACGATTGTTGAAGCCGATTCGTGGAATCAAGTGCGCTTGATCAACGCTAGAAGAATTGAAGATCTTCTTTCACGGTATCGTGCGCGATCAACGTGACGAGGATAGCTAGAATTCGGTATCTTCGGATCAACGAATTTGGGCATTTCAGTATTCATCAATCCACCGATTGCTACTTCATCGATCTATTTCGTTTTGTTAACTATCCGCTGCGTCACTGTGTATCAAAGAGAATAATACAATACACATCAATTTCTCTCTTGCAATACAAAACCATTTCATCTCAAAAGATCATCAAGATCAAAATCACAGTTTCACAAAATCTTATAATGCGAATTAGAATAATTCTATAATTGATTTTGTATTACACTAAATTATACATCTTACTGATGTTCAAATGTTAATATTCCTTAATACTAGGCCTGATTGCACCACTTGAACTTAAAAAGTCGCAGGTAATATCAGCTTTTATTATAATAATTGTATTGAGACTATAAGACCATCTCTTTTCTCTTTTTTCTTTTCTTTTTTTCTGTTTGAGGTGATTAATTTGAAGAGAGGTTATATTAATGTCAAGGCAAGTAGCAACCATAGCATTAAATCTTTTCCATTGCTAAAGTTAATAGGTTCATTCTCATATAGAGTTAAGCAGGATTGTTTTTCAATGCAAGGCTGCATTTTTTATGTCAAATCTTTTAACGGCAAGTACCCTTTTTATCATTTCATAATTTTATTTCTTTGACTGTGAGTTGTTAGGTCACATGTTTAACTACTACATATATTTGATCGTGCAGCAGGTATTGTACCACTGTCTTAAATGATGGTGGTAGGTGCTTTATTTGATTACAAACTTTGTCTTATAGTAAACTATTTTAGTTAACTATTAAGAAATTTAGCTGTACCTGATTTGTAAATGATTTTTATGATGTAGCTAGAGGCAAAACTACTCTGCGTCCTTCGCTATCAACTCATAATCCAGAATACGAAATATATTTTACATATCTTTCTCTTTTGAATTCCTTTCCTTTTTACTTATATCATTCCAAATTTATAAATCAACGTCAAGACGTGTAGTGCGGACTGTTGTAGGTCATGGACGTATATTTTAAAAACACATATTAATGTTAACAAAATTACCGAGCCATCTCATTAATCTCACCAAGTTCTATGAAAATAGAAATGTATTTTTTTTAAAAAATTGAGAGGGGCTTAAAGTCTATTTTTTTAATTATAAGAAGGTATGTCAAATTTTCTATAAAAAAACCATACATAATTGAGCTCACATGATCACATAACAACTCCAATTAGAGCTAATAAGGTAACGATAAATTGTCCATTACGTTATCATACCAGTCAATCAATTAGTATTTTCTTGTTAAATCGGTATACCGATATAATTGGTACAGTAATGTTAAATTTGTTAGTTTTTTTTGAGACATTGGTAACGTTTTCTTAAAATCAGCTGCAATGGTAATTATATTTCACTCGTAATACATGGATATTCATATAATGTGTTATATTAGTCATTTAGAAGCAGCAAATTTATACTCGGGTCAGACCAAGTTGTTTCAGGTATCATTTATTGGACTTAACTTGAAGTTGATGCTGGATATCAGCTCTCCTTTTTCTTTAGAAATTTATGTTCTTCCGCATACTCTGATGTAATTATATTTGATTCAATGTATATGGTGTGGTTGAGTACCACCTTTATTGTATTCATATTGTATTGTACTAAACATATATCAGTGTATATGTATATATATGATGTTGGTTACTGTTATGTGATGTGATTTACATTCAGTTATTGTATTTTGTTCTGGTAGATCCGCTAGTCACCTATAGTTTTGGATTAAACATTTACTGAGTATGTCGATCCACTTGAGTTGCAAAAAAAAAAGTTATATTGCATTTATCGACGTATTCAATAGATGTTTAAGACAAAATTATAGATGGTCGCCCTTAACCAGCCCTATTCTCTGCTTTAGTAGACAGAATTACTTGTTAATTCTCTTTGCTAAGGTGGGTCTCGGGGTGGGGCGTTACAAGTTCACTAATTCAGTTCAAATAATGCTATACATTTTTATTTTCTCATTAATGTCTTTTATTAAATGACACAATGAAATGAAAGATGAATCGTCGTTAAAGCGTAATAATAACTCATGTTTTTGTTTTTTAAACAAACGGTAATTTACCATTATCAGTGTAACGGTTGCTAGTTGATCGATATACCATCCTTCGGTATACCATTGAATAGATAATGACAATGGTAAGCAATTTTAGCTTACTGATAAAAATGGTACAACAATGGTGTTTGGAGAATGATAATGATAAACATTACCATAACAGCCCTATAGACTTCTGCATGCTTTTATCTTTCATCTTATCCAAATGCTTCTTGCAATCGAGAAGAACCTTGCAAAGATATCCATACTCGGCATTCACCAAAACCAAGAATGTCCGATGCAAACAAATGATATGCGCAAGTATGATCACATAATGCAACACAAGCATTTACCAATATCACACTATGAGTAAACAGACATCCTAGTACGGATAGCAATGAGGCAGGTCTAGAGTCCAAACCCGATAGAACTACCCCTATTTTGACCCGCCAAACATGCCGCATTAGGTTATTGGGGCGGGTAGACCCATAATCCGTTCTTCAGAGCTCCGGTTCTCGAGTCAGGTCGGGACTCGGCTGACCCTCCCCTCCCCCCAACAAACTCAAGCCATGATTTTTTAATCTTTTTAAATATATGTGATTATGACATGGATATTATAATGTTTCAGTCAATAAACTATAAAAAAATTATAGCACTAAGTTACGTCACCGATAATTATAAAATAACATATGCATATTTTTTTGAACTATTACTGTACATCTCATTTTTGTTATCTTCCTTTATTATTGTAAATACATTGTTTTTTGTATTTAATGTATTATTTTGAAACTATCCCTTTTACACATCATAATAAATATACATGTACTTCAGTACACAATTCTGAATCAATACATTGGGCATCATCGAGTCTTGGAGTAGGACGGGTCTATCCTAACCCGTACGGGTTCCTACTTGGGAACAAAAATCTGAATCCATACCAAGTCTATGGGGCAGATCTGGGGTGGGTTTAAAGAACCCAAGGCGAGTCTAGGGCACAAGAAAGCCTAATGGTTCTATCAACAAGAAACACTGTGGTATCATCTCCCTACTAGGTTGTTAGAAATGAATGAGTGTGATGTTCATGTATCTGACATAACTCTTAAAGGAATATCACCGAACAAAAGCATACCATAAGCACAACATTCTTTTGCTTTTAATGAAGATACTAGAGATGCTTCAAGTGCAAAAGCTTTAGCATGTTCACCACTTCCTTGCTTTTAATAATTCTTCTTGATCTATCCCAACGTACCACAATAAGGACATTTATTTTTTATTTTTGTAGCGATGGCTCAGCATTGAAATTACAATGACCCTTCTTAACATATTTAAAACACGCCACCTATGCTTTCTTTATGGTTCTCTTATGAAATTTGTTTCCTATCGGTTGAATCAAAATTGGAAGAAACACCCAATTAATATATAAACAACAGTTATAGAAGTTAAGAAATTGAAAGTGAGAAAAATACACAATATATTTATAGTGGTTCGTCCAAGAACAGTAGCCTAAGTCCATTGTCAATCGTGTTAATGATTCCGACTTTCTTTCACAGTAATGACTTTACAAGTTGGTTTCTTACAACCCGGGCAAAGATCCAACAAAATCTCAAGGAAAATTCAAATAATTCAAAAAGGAAGAAAAAGATCCACTTTTTGTGCATATCTTCCTATCAACGAAATAAGTTCAAAAACCTTCTCCACACGTTCTCCACGTCTGGTAGGATTCTCCAGAAGAAGATCGTAGCTAACTCAGCATCTTGATTCTTAACTCGGTATTGAGTTGATCCTCACAAGTCGATGCCGAATTGTGGCTTCCTTTCACTTTGTACTTTGCTTCATTTTTGCCTTGGTTTTGTTGAACTGAATATGCCGAGTCATCAATCCATGACTTAGTACTGACTAAAGGAACACAACTTGGTACAGAGTTGTGATTTCAACTTGTAATTCTCCATCTTTGCCTTTCTTATCTGATTTGTCTAAAGAATGGCTAAGTATTTTTTAGTGACAACTAATGTTAAGCATAGACCCTTTGGAATTTACTAGAATTTTGACTTTCAAACCTACATTTCTGGACTTCTGGTCTTGGTTCAAAAATGGATAACACTTGCCTCTTAAAGTTTTCCTTGTGTTAACAAGGCATGCTTTATATCAAGACAAGCTATCGACTTCAAAATCTGATCTGAATCTATGTCATCCTTTGAACTATTTTTACAAAGCAACATGTCTACTCTAGATCATCTTGTAACTTTGAACAATTGTGGCTTTATACCCTTTGGATGGTATAAGAGCTACAATATTCTATTCAGAGTTGTCATTCGGGTCTGGAAATTCTAGAAGTCCACTTGTTTGTCAGGTAGTTAGTATGATTCCACCGTCCTATTTTGCTTGTTTCTATTTTCCATTTCTATTGCCCATTTTTCATCCTTTCTTCTTCATTTTTTCTTCTCCTTCCTCTTCTTTTAAAACCTTCAACTCGGTACCAAGTTGTGAAGTACAACTTGCTACTGATTGTTACTGTGAGCTATAAGTTTCAGTTCATAGTTAAGTGTCTTCACCCTTCGCTTCTTGACTTGTACTTTGTGTTGTGATTTGCTCTTGCGATTTTGACTTTCCGGCCCAGATTCGACTTTAGAATCAAGATTTAGCCAACGGTTCCGCCCGTCCTTGACGTCGTTTAGCCAACACCGCAACCTGTATCTATTAGACTTAAATCTAATTTGGAAAAAACTCATCCACAAATCAATTTGAATTTTGATTTGGTTTCTTTGCCTCGTTGCTGCCTTTTCATCAATCCTCGACATAGGTAGGTGGCACCACCTATTTTAGGGGTTCTGGAGTTGCCCGACCATCACACTCAGCTATGATTTGAATTTCATCTTCCTCGATTTAAACTTTGCCATGGCATGTACAGAATTTGAACCCAAGTAATTTTGAAAATTCCAAGCTAACCTGAGTTTTCCTCGTGATATCATTAGTTCTGACTCGGGTTTCTTTCTTTATCAATTACTTTGGAATAGCTTCGGGGTTTTTCAAGCTTCGCTTTGGGTTTTCTTACATGGCCTAAGGTTTTCATAGTTTTGATTAGTTATTCAAGTATAAGGAGGGTGATTGAAGGCTCTAATAATTCTTAGTTGCATGGGTATCGAAGTGTGAGTTCCAGTTAGATGGTTTTAGATAACGGTCACATCGAATACGCTCCATCATTCAGTGGACTTTTTCATTCCTGATTTAAGTTGGACATTTCACTTCAGTGTCCCTATAAGAGAAGTTCCATGTTGCTTTAGACAATGGTTTTGTTATCCTAAATCATATGATAACATGTAAGATTTGACACATGGTTCCGTAGTGCGATGGTGCTCATTTTTCAGAATAAGCGACCTATCTACACAAAGTGTTCACATTCATCATGCTCTGGATACTAGCCTTGCTCGCTTATGGAGTTTTCAATAGTCATGAACCATCGACGCTCTTCGTGTCTCTCTACGATGGGAGCAAGTCAATCTACGTCAAAGTTCTATATGATAATGGTATTGGTGTATACATGTAAATTTGAGAATGTACATAGTTCTGTATGATAATAGTATTATGAATCTTGCACAAGGAAATATACAAAAAGCAAAATAGTAAAAATGAATTTCAAAGGACTAACGGTATAAGAATTACATCAGTACGCTTTTTAACTTCATCCATTACTAACCGGCCTCGAACAAATTATCAGCTTTAGGTCAACATATTTCAAATACATGTAAGACAAAATGACATGAGAAACATACAAACATTTTGTAGTTTTACTTTTTGAACAACCAAACTATTTTTTGGTCTACATTAAGTATTCTTGTAGATATTATAACTTAAATAGTAAGTTAATTTGAATAATTCGAAGTAATATAGTATACTACTGTAATAAAAATAATTGTGAGTACATATAAAAATACCTTGGATGATATATCATTGAAGATTATAATAAGGTTAATGCAGTCAATGAATTAAACTACTAAAAATTGATTATTATTGGAATAAATTTACCGTAGCAGGCTATATTTTAAACATAACAAAGTAGTTTGTATATGTACCTATGCATAGAAAGCAAGATATATTTAAATAAAATTAGAAATCATATTTTGTAAAATAATAGTTTTAGAGATGCAAGATGTTGCCAACGTTAGTTTATTTTATTATGAACTAAATTTTGGAGGAACCATACTCAAAAGTAAATTATACCATTATTCAACAGATAGCAAAGGAAAAACTTGCATATCAACTATATTCATCAAAGATCATCTTAATTTTTTTTTTTCAAATATTTTTTAAAGTGAGCTGAATAAAAACATATTTCAAACCACTCCTTCAACAAATAAACTTTACTCCACACCTAACTTTGGATTCAGACAGTTTAATTTAAATCAGATGCTTTGTTCAATAATTTCCTCTTTTACATTAGTTTATTCATGTAAGCAACAATCATTCCTTTTACTCGTTTCATAATGTCATGACTTTCTAAATTGACCTTGATTGTTCTTTGTTGTTCCAATAAGACATTGACCACAAATTTTGTTTAATGTACTAGTCCAACACTGATTCAAATACTTGTCATTTTTTTTTACATATATCTAGTATGACATAATATAATATTCATAACCTAATACTGATGTTATTCATCTAAGATGAAATGAAAATCAAGATTTATACTATATAGAGTACATGATATTACCTTTTAAGCATAAGGAAATTTGTAAAATACAATGTTGCATCAAAGCATAATCAGTTATTATCCTCATAGTCTTTTGGTAAGTTTTGTACATAAAGTCATCTACAAACACAACGTTTGCTCATTTATTTTACTCTCAAGCTAAGTTTTTTGAAGAAAATAAATTTTTCTTGTAATAATAGATAGTGAGTTTCTAAGTTACAACCGCTTAGAGTTTGAAATGACTTGTTAAAGCTGCATAACAAATGACTTTATATGTTCCCTCATATATTTGGAACTAACAATGCATTTGAACTTTTACTGATGATATATAGATTAGTTGGTTAAAGTTAATTCTTTGAGTATATTGACCAATTCGCCTACTAAATTGAGTTTAAATTAAAGATAATTTATTGTTGTTATTGCTCCAATTAAAGTCAATTTAAACTAAACTGAATGATAATAATATATTCCTTTTGATTAATTTCATTTATCAGTTTCGATATAATCATTCATATCAAAAGTTAGTTTACTTATAAACATTAAAAAACATATTGTCCATATATTATTATCTCTTAACATCTCCAAACTGAAATGTTTAAAATAACATAATGATAAACAAAATTTGTCAAAATTGTGTATAATCATGAAATTTCTCCATAAGATCTAGGAGAATTTGATGATAGCTTAGAAAGATATTATAAACTAAATGTTGATTAATATGGATAATATCAAATTTTACAAGTATATGTTTAGGTTGACTAGAGTATAAAACATTAAAGGAGAAATAAATTTACAAAACACATATTTAAAACTAATATTTAAGCAAAAGTTTATACTTGATGACAAGCACCATTATGGTTAAGTGCTTCGACTCTGGTGCGAGAGGTCACAAGTTCAAAACTTGTGTAGCGTGATTCAAATATATATTGACATGTGGTATGTGATTTGCTGTATATAAAGTACTGTAACAACTCGAAATTTAAGCTATAATAATTAATTAACAAATAAATGAAATGATAGAATAACTTAATGAAATTATCAAAATTGAGCCAATAGAGTTGCACCATTGTGTCTGCGGTAATTTTCTGATCAATTTCCATATATAGAATATTAGAATCCGAGCTTATATGAGCAAGATACGCAATTACCAAGATAAACGAGAGAAAAATGTATATATATATATATATACGGAGGTCGACCTAAAGGTCGACCATCCCAAGGCCTAGGTCGACCGGCCGGTCGACCTGGCACTGTGGGCGGTTAACCTATAGGTCGACTCACATACGTTTGTGAGGCATATGAATATTTCCTTCGTGCCGTGCGATTTTAACACGTCAATTTCATTTTTTTTTGTTCAATCTAGTCCCTTCATGCTTCCATCTGATGGCTTCTATTCAGCTTATGATGCGGTTGCATTCTATTCTATCCCCAAACCTAACGGTTTGAGATCCACTTCTACCCTTACAAATAAGACCCTAGGCCTAATACTTTTTCTCACTTTAAGAATTTCTCCAATTGGGTTCATCTTTTCAGGAAGGACCCTCAACGGAATAATTTTCCAAGGAGAAAATCATTTTAAATTAAAATGTTTAAAAACCCTAAGTGGATTCGGGAAGACCTAAAGGGAAGAGCTTAGGACTACAGGTGAGTGATTGTAATTATTTAGATTTTTTTAAGCAATTTAAAATAATAGATTTTCCAATAATTGTAGTTTTTCTACGATTTTAGAAATACTTTTTTATCAGTTATCTTCAATTTTGGATTTATTTTCAGCCTATTTCTTTTTAGCTATTTCATTTATTCATAGTTAATTTCTGTTAGTTATAGCCTTTTCATTTAATTACAATTATTTACAATAATTTTAATTATTTACTGTCATTTATGCTTTATTTACATCTTCTCCTACGCTTTGGATTTTCTTCTATTTTCAATTTTCTTCTACTTCTCATTTTTCTTCGCGAATGTATTAGAATAGATTAAACTCGAATTTTGATTAAATTAAAAGAATACTGAAATAACGGAAGGTAAGATGTAAAGTGTAAAGAATGTAATAAAAATGGATTTGGACTAAAATTGTGATGTAAATATTAGAATTGGACTAAATTATAGAAATTGGCCTAGTTATAACTTAGAATTATAACTAAAAAGAGTAAAAGATTAAAGCAGCTTATTTTCACACTTAGACCTTGGGTTAAGTAATAAGCATGATTATAACGTACGTTGTAATAAGAAAACAGAATAAATGAGGCTTATCTTAAGACTTAGGATAAATTAGTAAGCACAAATAGTCAGAATAATAATAAAGACTTATTTAAATAATTTATCTAAGTTAATAAGCAAAGAATTAAAGTAGGACCTGTACCAAATAGCATTCCCTATTAGACAAAATGGTGGTCTCACATTAACCTGAAGTGAGATGAGGGCACGCTTATGCTAATAATGGTAGTAATTGGTCAATAAATAGAAGTTCAAATCATGCGCATTTGGACGAGGAGTGCAACTAGATATTATTTAGATGATAGGCCAGTACCAACAGCATTTTCCCTATTTTCTATAGACACAGTGGTCTCACATTAGCCTGAAGTGGGATTAGGGGCACGCTTCTGCTGGAGTATGGGGTAATAAGAAGACACAATAAGGGGAACAAAAGGTAACATGAGCATGGTGGCGGTTACGCGTGCAACTTCCATTCGGGTGCTCACTAATCATTATGAGTTCCAAGAGCTTAGTCTGTGTGCCTTTCGTAGGCACCATTGCCTTCTGTGTAGGGAACTATATATCGTCTAGTCCATAGTAGATACTATATGTATCATTCATAGAAACCATTTCCTTCTGTGTAGGGAGTTATATTGTGTCTAGTCCACAGTAGGTACTATAGAGTAGCAGGCCGATCAAAGGGTAAAATTAGGATTCCAGCCTAATCAAAACAGCTATCATGACAAGTGCAAACAATCAAAGTTAACATATCATATTAATTTAGAAATGGTTAATTCGTACTTATTTCCAGCTTTATCTTTCCTTCTATTTCCATTGTTTCCTTTTTAATACTAGAACTGTTGTAAAGCCTATTACCTTTACTTTTCTTAAAAATACTAATGATTACTATCATTCATCAGACTTTTAGTCTGACCCACTTCTTTATTTTCCCATTTTACCCCATAGGCAATCAGGGAAAAGGACGATAGACTGAAGATTCATGGAGACTTCTTTGTTAGAGTGTCTATCATGTAGTCCTTTTCTTTATTTCAAGCTTTTGGTTTCCTTTGTTGCAACGACACTTTTTGGGGAAAGTTGTACTCTGGTTTATTTGAGACTATGATTTTTGATTTCATGAGAATTGTATGGGTATTTTGACATATGATGTGTTTGGTATTTGGTGACTTATTCTTATCATCTTATATTATGGAGTTTGATTTTTAGCAAAATATATAATTGTTTCCGCTGTGTTGTTCTTCTTCTTCTTCTTCTTCTTATTATTATTATTATTATTATTATTATTATTATTATTATTATTATTTAGTTATGTCTTGTGAATCTTAGTCTCTGCTATTTTTAGTTACACCTATAACACAACACACCTTTTAGTGTATCCTTTTGGGTATACTAAGGGGTGTGGGGTGTTTCAAGTACCATTTCAAAAAAACTTTATAATTGATTACTTTAAAGAGTATAAAACTACTGAATATAAATTATACTTTTTTCCAAAACATGCTATGAAAATTTATGTTTTAAATATTATTGTACTTCATATATATTCCTTCTCGCCCAACTTGATTTTCTATATACTTATGTTTGTGAATGGGAAATGGATCAACTTTTCCTCTAATGGATTTTTAGAACAATTGGGTTCTTTGCTACCTAAATATTGATAAACTAAAATGTACTAAAAAAATAATGAAAGGAAACTAAATTCAAAATAAAAATAGTCGAATAAATATAAGATGAAATTCAAATTTGATATAAAGCTAGAGAATAAAAATTATAATTCAACTTTACTTGTAACAAATTTGCAAAAGAATTAAAGATTTTATGTTCCATGTATTTATAATCCAATAACCTTATACAAAATAAATGAAGGAAACTAAATTCATAATCATTTCAATTGACAGAAAAATCATTAGGAAAAAAATTCAAACACAAAACTCAAAGAAATGATCCGAATTTTGAAATTTAAAAGAAAAACAATAAATTTAACCTTAAATTAAATAAACAGATTGATAATAAATTGAAGATCAAATCTCTAAATTGTATTAAATCTATCCGATAACCCATGGTTTTTTTTACATTTAAATATTATTTCCATAAAAAGTCAAATCTTTAAAACAACAGGTAGATATATATAGCTATTGGAAAATGATGAAATCATAAAAAAAATTAAGGAGAGTACAAAAGTGGAGGACTATTAAATAATTCAGTTAAATTCTATCAAGATTAGAAAACCAATAAGACTAACTAAAAAATTATTTGGAACGAATCCTTAATTTGATTCAAATCAAGAATATTTTGTTTTGAACTGCATTCTAAATACGAAAATGGAAATTGAAAGAAAGAAAATTATGAAAAAATAGAAACATGATTAGGAAAAGTTAATATGAACAATAAACTAAGGAGTTCCACAAAATATTATACTAAAATTATGGAGAAGAGAAATAAATCCATTATTATATTATAAAGGTAAAATTAAGGTAAAGAGTTTGGTGAATGAAAAAACAATGTTACAATGGGATATGTGAAATAAGGAGTTATAATGATAGAAATTATTATTTTGTTCTTAAAATTATAAGAGAAATTGAATACAAATGGTCAACGATCGAACTTATATCTATATAATAGAATAAATTCTTTTATAACATGGTATCAAGCATATGGATAAAGGAAAAACAGACTTAAGCATTTGTTATCTACCATTAGAATGCATTCTTACAGAAATCAGATCATACTTACCACACTTTAAGGTAGGCATATCATGTAATAGGTTATTCCTCAAATGACAAAATAATTGTCATTAAAACAAAAGGATACCTAAAGAAATCAAAATAAAGAACAAAAAGTTCAAACCATATTATTCTAAACCATTTAAAATATCGTATGTACTTGAGAACCAAAAAAACAAATGAATAGTGTACATACTACGAAACAAATGAATAGATACAAAAATGTAATAAATAAGAATTAATGAATAATTCATATAACAATGTAATAAATTCTAAAATAAATTAAAAGCATGTATATTAGTGTTACAATGAAAATTGAATCAAAATCTCTTCCAATTTTTTTATTTCTTCCAATTTATTTATTTTGACATTTCAATTAACAAACTACCTACAACTAAAGAAAAACAACCACACTAACGTTTTGGAAGAATTTAACGTTCAACTTGATATTTTTAATCATGATTCTACAAAAATGATCACTTATTAGAGACTAAGCAGTGCTTTATTTTACATAGTAATATTTTGAAGAAGTTAACTATAAGCTCTGTAAGCTAAATTAATACAAAGCATAATAAGTATACATACGCAAAACCATGGTGGATGTCATGAAAGATGGAGGAGAGGATTCCATGACTATAACTATAGCTAGAAGAAAACACGAATGAACTTCTTACAACGGTCACCTTGACATACCCATTGGGACTTCATTTTTTACATCCTTCATGGTCCACAACTAGAAAATTTATAGTTAATGGAAAATAAAAGGAGTAAACTTTTCACTTGGATTTAAAGGTAAAAATATTGAAGATTGTTACAATATATGTTAATCATGAAATGAATATGCTTTTATGTCTTTTGTTTAGTCCCACATCGTGAAATATGTTAAATCCTTTGCTCTCAAGCCTTTATATAAAGGAGGCTGTGTAATGTAAATATAGATCTATTCTCATAAATAAATAATATGTCTTTTGTCTCTCTCTCCAATATCTTATACTTTCTTTATTCTATAACACGTTATCAGCACGATCTTTTTTTTCCGAATATATTGGATATTCTAATCCAGAAGATTAGATCCATTTTTTTCATGTAGGTACATCTCTTTCTCTTATTCAGTTACTGAAATCAGATCTATCTCTTCCTCTTATTCAACCATTGAAATTAGGTTTGAAATTTTCTAGACATGCTTTTCTAGATTTATTTGCGATTAATTTAGATCTAGATTTAAGTATTCTTGTCTCACAATTCTATATTTATTTTATGTTTTTAAGTATCGTTGTAATGAAACTCTTAATATCCATTGAAGTGATAGTTGCGATATGCGAATACTTATTAAAGTATACAAATTTCGTAAGAATATATATAACTTTGTAGTTATAAAGAATGAAAAAGACATGAAGTGTAGATTACAAATTTCTTCTAAGTATTGTTGTAATGAAAATCTTGATACATCAAGATGAGTAGATTACTTCCTGCTTTTTAGTAATGTTGTAATGAAATTTTGAATATTCATGAAAGATGTATAGTTGCAATGCGCAAAACTAATTTGAAGCACAAAAATGAAAGCACATGAAGTGTTTTTCATAAAAGTAGCATACAAAATGCATAAAATGCAAACCATATTTGGAAGAAGCAATCTTAGAAAATTTGATTGTATGAAAGGAAACTATTAATAAATTGTATTGTTAATGAGATACATATTTATGGATCCATAAGTATCTATAACCAATTTAAGTTATCGAAAGACGAATACGAATTCAGAGGAAAAATTAAAATCAGGGGGAGAATTTATAAGTATTTTATAATGCACTCTTTTTCCTTAACTAAGATTTTTCCCACTGGGTTTTTATTAGTAAGGTTTTAATGAGGCATTATCTTGATCCAGAAGTATCAACTCTCCAGTAACATTTGAAAATAAGTTACAATATACTCTTTTCCCTTATTTAAGATTTTTCCCACTGGGTTTTTCTTACTAAAGTTTTAACGAGGCATTGTCTTGATCTAGAAGAATCAAACGTATTTTGAAGAAATAACATTTCAAATATGTTATTTAAGTTAAATTGTATTTTTATCCTTAACTAAGGTTTTTCCATCGGGTTTTCCTTTGTAAGGTTTTTAATGAAGTATTGTATTGATCCAGAAGTATCAAACTCTATTTTACCCTGTAAATTATTGAAATATGTAATACTATATTGTACTCTTTTTCCTTCAGTAAGATTTTTTCCATTGGGTTTTTCTTAGTAAGGTTTTAATGAGGCATTATTTTGATCCCGAAGTATCAAACTCTTAGAAGGAATATCATTTTGAGAATGATATTTATGATTTCACAAGTTGCACTCTTTTCCTCTTTCAAGGTTTTTTCCATTGGGTTTTCCTATAGAGGTTTTTAATGAGGCAACAAACAATATCTATATCGACTGAATCGATAAATGCAAGCAAGATAATAATGAGGGGGAGCAATCATCATACATGTTTCGAAATGGAAAATTTCAAGTTATCAGAGCATGAAGATTTTGAAGACGCATATTCAAGGGGGAGTGTTACAATATATGTTAATCATGAAATGAATATGCTTTTATGTTCTTTTGTTTAGTCCCACATCGTGAAATAGGTTAAATCCTTTGCTCTCAAGCCTTTATATAAATGAGACTCTGTAATGTAAATATAGATCTATTCTCATAAATAAATAATATGTCTTTTGTCTCTCTCTTCAATGTCTTCTACTTTCTTTATTCTATAACAGAGATGATATTTTTAAGAATTAATGATCTTTTTTTAAATAGAGAAGATCAGGAAATAAAAGTAAAAGAGAGAAATGAGTTGAGGAAAAAATTAATAATATATATACAACAACATTATAGAATAGATAAAAAATTGTAAATTACCATGGATCTTGAATCATAATCCCTTCAAGTTTCTTTACTTTAACATTTCAGCAAGTATATAACCTAAAACTAAGTAAAGACAGTTACAACAACTTTGTGGAAGAATGATATCTTTTAACTTGACAATTTTAAGGTAAAAAAAGATACGGGATGATATTATCTATGGATTAAAGTTTTTATTTTAGATAAATAAGATATGGAAATGGAAGTAAAATGGAGAAATGAATTGAGAAGAAAAATTAATAATATAGATACAATAGCACAATTGAATATATACAAAAATATAATAAATTCTAATATAAATCAAAAGTATATACGCTAAAGTTACCATGAATGTTGAATTAAAATCCCTTCTAATTTCTTTACTTTGAAATTTCAGCAAACATGTTACCTGCAAGTAAAGAAAGATGGTAACAATAACTTTTTTGGAAGGATGATATCTTTTAACTTGACCACTGGTTGGAGACTAAGAATTTTTTTGAAGAAACCAAACCTTATTCCTAGAAACAAAAAAATTACAGAAAAATAAAATACTACATACCCAACATTATCGTGCATGCTATGATTGATGGAAGATGTAATTGTACGACTACAACTAGTGCTAAAAGGAAACTCAAACAATAAAGCGAGCAAACTTTCCGCTTGTATTTAAATAAAAATGTAAGAGATGATAGTCTTAAGGATGAACATTTAATTTTAAATAAATTAAAGGATAAAATGAAAAGAAAAAAAGAAAAATGAAAGTGAACATATATCTGAGTAGATGAAATTATATAAAGAAGATAAGGAAATGAAAGTAAAATTGAAAAATGAACATGGAAGATATTTTTGAATAGGTGAAATAGAAAGTGAAAGGACATAGTGTTATGGTTATATTACCGTATAATGGAAATTTAATTGGGAGTTTGAAATGGTAAATAATTTGCATAGGGGTATGTGAAAATCTCCCCCAAATCAAGGAGAGAAGAGGATTCTAAATGAGAGTGAATAATAAGAAAGAGTTCATAGAGTCATATATTCTCTTTTATATATAATAGAATAGTTTCAATAGATTCTCCTTGTACGAAAACCGTTTCAAAATTTTACAACATATATAATTACACGTTATACATCTTTGAAGAGGCATGCCAACAATGGAGTGTCTCGAACACATGCAAAGAACACTATATATATATATATATATATATATATCAAAATGCATAAAAACATACATTTGCTTTGCACTTTAAGTGAGTTTATATAGTTCCAAACGATAAAAAGAGAGCTTGCGCCAAACATAACCCAAATAACCAACATCACATACTTAAGATAACCTCAAATGACTATATAGGATCATACGTTATAAACATAAGGTAATTTTACATTCACATATCAAACATACACTATAGCATTCTAAGTTTAGTCACTTTTCAACAAAATTTAAGGTGTCTAAAACACACTTCTAGTTATACTCTAAAAAGTAAAGTCGAAGCATAATCAAATAGCTTGTCAAAACATCTTTTGGACCTTGAAAACATGAAATATCTTAAAAGTTACTGTAGTTTTATGAAAAAATTGCAAATTCTAAAATAATTTTATGTTGTAGGCCCACTTCTTTATAATGCAGTTTTCACCTAACAAAAGATACAGCTTTCCATAATTTCCAAAAAAAACCTGTTCCATATATATACTAGTTTAAAACAAGCATAAGATCGTCAAAAATAGATAAGGCTTTTAAAAATTATGATTAAAACAAGTTGGAGGTACAACTCAGAAATTACATAAGAGGATAAAGTTTATGGTTTAGTTTAAAATAAAGTTTAGCACAAGAAAACTGAAAATTTTAGTAAGATGGTCTAAGGAAAAATTCTTCCTTATTGAAATATCTTTCAATCACAAAAGGATTTACCAAATCAGATAAAGACCTCACAAGATATAGCCGTTTTACTTTAGGGGTTTTAAAAAAAAATTCAGTAAAATGTCCATTTCTAATTACTCTTTTCGAACCAAAATTTCATTTCAAAAATAATAGAATTTTACTAAAATTGTTCAAACAAAGTTGTATGGTTCAAAATTTACTTTTTAGAAAGCCGAGAGGTGTATAAATGTAATTTATAAATGATAAGTTATGCTCATAAGATTAGAAGTGGGTTTCATTATTTCATACCCATAACTTAAAATACTTCGTTCAACTTTATTCAACACAGTTCTTTCCAAATAACCACACTATATAGAGTTCATTACCAAATGCATTACACACACACATATCAAAAGTATGTTTCTATCATATCTCATGTTTGAACATTATCTTAATGAAAAGCTTTAATCTGGTATATATAATTAGTTTGCCTTGTTATTATTAGCTACTATTATCTTTTCAATTTCAAAGTAATTCCACCATATATTTTGTCCAAAAATAAAATAGCATCATCTTCTTTCAATGTTCTTTTTCGAAAACATATTTTACAAAATCTTTTATGAATTTTTTCAAAGACATCTCTATCATTATTATACCACAGTTCACAATCTTTGACAATAGTTCTTCTTAATTAATGATCCTCCAAACAGATTATTTTTCTTTCCTCGTTATATGTTAAATAATATAACCGTACTTTACAAATATTTTTTCTTTATTATTATTTTTATTCCTTTTCCAATTTTACAAATTCAAATGTATTTTTTCTGCACACATAATCATTTGTACTTCAAAAGCTTATTTACCGCACATTATATTTGCACTTTATTTCAGTGTAAAACCAGTAAAAATTCACATGATAAGAAAAAAATTCTTTGCTTCTTAAAATAATTTACTGTTTTCATATCTGTTAAACAACTCCACTTATGTAGTTTTTTATGAAGCCTGTCTCAAAACAGGATATAGAAGGAGGGTTGTGATAGGCTTGAGCCAATATAAAAACTATAGCCTATCTTATGGAAATAGAATCTTATTTAATTTCATTAGGGCCTAACCTTCTTAGCGATGCGCCATATCAAGGCTCGGCTATGGTGATAAGTGAGCAAAGGCTGGATCGCTACTCCCTTAGTGGAACGCCATATCGAGGCTCACGTATAGTGATAAATGTGCAAGGGCTGGGTCATCACTCCCTAAGTGGCACGCCACAACGACCCTTCGATGTAGTGATAAATGAGCAAGGGACTTCGCATTTTACTCGGCGGGTGCGAGGGGTATGAAAGCTAATCAATGAAAGTAGGATTCAGTTAGGTAGTTAGAATGTAGGATCCTTAAAAGGAAAGTTAAGAGAAATAGTTGATACTATAACTAGGAGCCGTGTAAATATCTTATGCATTCAGGAGACCAAATGAATGGGCCAGAAGGCAAAGGAGGTGGAAAACACAGGCTTCAAGTTATGGTATACATGAAAAAAACGTAACGAGAATGATATAGGCATCTTGGTTGACAATAACCTTAAAAACGGAGTGGTTGACGTTAAGAGATAAGGGGACAGGATCATCCTAGTCAAGCTGGTAGTTGGTGATAAGATTCTGAACGTCATTAGTGCCTATGCCCCATTAGTAGGCCTAACTAAATCCGTCAAGAGGAATTTCTGAAAAGAGTTAGATGTCATGGTTAGAGATGTGTCTAATAGTGAGAAACTTTTCATAGGAGGAGATTTCAGCGGCCATGTTGGTACAACTAGTGGGGGGTTTGAGAGAGTGCATGGTAGTTTTGGATATGGCGATAAGAACCAAGAAGGAGAAGAAATATTGAATGTCGCTACTACTTATAACCTCAGGATAGATAATACCTTCTTTAGAAAGAGATAATCACACTTAGTTACTTTCAACAGTGGACAACACTCTAGCTAGAATTATTTTGTCCTTACTAGAAGAGACGAAAAACAAGATTGTGTAAATTGCAAAGTCATGCTTAGAGAATGTGTCGTCTCACAACATTAGCTTTTGATATCTGAGTTTTGTCTTCAAATAAATGTTCGACAGGATAAAGGAGGCAAGATTAGTTGGACGAAATAGTGGAAGCTTGAAGAAGACGCCTGACGGGTGTTTAAGGATAGAGTAATGGGAGAAGGGGAATGAAATATAGAAGGAGAAGCAAATGACATATGGGATGAGATGACAATATGAATTCAAAAAGTGGCTACTGAGGTGTTTGGGCTAACGATAGGAAATAAACCCAAACCTAAAAATACATGATGGTGGAAAAATGATGTGCAAAAGGTTATCAAAGAGAAGAAGGAATGCTATAAGTGCTTGCATCATCACAGGTGCGAGGACAACATGTAAAAGTACAAGTGGCAAAGAAAAACACAAAGAGAGCAGTGAGTGAAGCATGGGGTCGGGCATATGAAGATTTATATCAAAAGGTAAGTAAGAAGGAGGGTGAAAAACATCTATAGGATAACTAAGCTCCACAAGGGGGAGACTAGAGACTTCAATCAGCTTAACTGCATTAAGGATGACAATAATAGACTTTTTGTGAAGGACGATAGGATAAAAAATAGATGGAGAGATTACTTTGACAAGCTATTCAATGAAGAAGGTGATAGCACTATGACCGAGCTTGACGACTCTTTTGATGGCACTAGTAGACATTTTTTTCGGAGAATTCAAGAGTCCGAGATAAAGGAGGCACTGGAATGGATGAAAGCGAGCAAGACATTGGGGCTTGATGACATCGCCATTGAGATGTGGAGATGCCTTGGAGATGCAGTGACAGCCGGGCTAACTAAGTTATTCAATAATATTTTCAAATCAAAAAAGATGCCAAATGAGTGGAGGAGAGGCATATTAGTTTCAGTTTTTAAGAATAAATGAGATATTCAAAGTTGCACAAACTACAGAGAAATTAAGCTTATAAGTCATACAATGAAGCTTTTTGAGAGAGTCACTGAGCATCAATTAAGAAGGATAACAAGCATTTCAAAAAACCAATTTGGTTTCATGCATGGGAGTCGATTATAGAGGCAATTTTCTTGATAAGACAACTTAAGGAGTGGTTTAGGGAGCAAAAGAAGGATCTATACATGATATATATCGATTTGGAGAAAGAAAACGATAAACTACCGAGAAAGGTTATGTGGTTGGCTCTGGAAAAGAAAAGAGTCCCAACAAAGTGCATTATCCTTAACAAGGATATGTATAATGATGTTGTGGCTAGTATCGGAGCATGCATGGGGGAAATCAGTGACATTTCCGTTAACATAGGATTACATCAAGGGTCAGATTTGAGCCCCTACATTTATGCCCTAGTGATGAATAAGGTTACGAAGGGTATATAACTTGATATTCTTTGGTGTGTGCTCTCTATTGATAATGTTGTGCTAATTGACAAAAATAGGATTGGGGTTGATAGACAACTGAAGATGTGGAAACAGACTTTAGAATCAAGGGGTTTTAAGTTTAGCAGAAATAAAATTATATGAAGTGCGAGTTTAGCAATGTCATATCAGAGGATGTAGATATCACTCTGGTCAGACAAGTAGTGTCCAAGAAGGAATTCTTTCGATATTTAGGATCAATATTGTAGTATGATGGTGAGAATGTTTAAGATGTTATTTTTAGAATTCGAGCGGAATGGGTGAAATGGTGATAAGCATCTGGCATTCTCTATGATACAAAAGTCTCATTGAAGCTTAAAGGAAAGTTCTATAGAACGGCGATCATGCCTGCGATGTTGTCTGGTGCAGAATTCTGGCCTACTAAAAACTAACACAATCAGAAGATAAGTCTAGCAGAAATGCGTATACCGCGAATGGAGCTGTGGTCGTACAAGAAGAGACAGAATTAGAAATGATGATATGCATGATAAACTTGAAATAGCACCAATTGAGGAGAAGCTAGTCCAACAACGCTTAAGATGGTTTGGACATCTCCAACAGAGGCCTCCCGAGGCACCTATGCGCATTGGAATTATAGGCCGCGTCAAATGCTCAAAGAGGGGTAATGGTCGACCAAGGTTAACATGGGAGTAATAGTAAAAAGGGACTTGAATGATTGGAATATATCTAAAGAACTCGTGTCATACAGGAGCGAATGGAAGTTAGTGATCCACGTACCAGAACCACGAGCTAGAATTTTTTTTGCTTAGGGATTGTTTAGGGGTAGTGTTATAAGTTTTAGATTATAGGACTAGTGTATATGAGCCTAGAACATAATTTTTGGCCTTCGGTCAATATTACTATTAGTACCATTATACTATTAGTATTATTATTAATATTATTATAATCATGGTTTTTTTTAAATATTATTTTATTTTTTATCTTTATTTTTATTTTACTTAGTTATTATTATTATTATTTGTTTACTTATTTGACTTTATTTTTTATTATTATCATGGTTTTTTTATTATTATTCTTGTTATTATAACTTTTAAATTGACTTTATCCTTTAGTTTTGGGTTCCATTTCTAGCCGACCTCAACTTTTTTGGGAATAATGACTTAGTTGTTGTTGTTATGTATTTGTTAACGCCAAAAATGGATCAACACCCAAGAATAGGTTGTAGGGAATCTGTGAGACCTAGATCTACCAGATAATAGTAAAAGCAAAAGAAAATAAACAGGAATAAGAAAGAGAGACATAAGATTTTATAGTGGTTTGGCAATCTTTGGCCTACATCCAATTTATAGCTTTGTTGCTTATAAACTTAATAGAGTTTTCTTGAGATTAGAAAGTGTTTGAGAGATAACGAGTCACAAGTATTGGGGTTAGACCAATTTTTAGTTCTAAATTGGCTAAAGTGGTTGCTTGTTAACTACCGTGTAAAAGAAGGAGATTAAAAAGAGACGGAGCTTCTGCATAGTGATGGAAAAAAATAGACCCCGCTTTGATTGCTCTACATTTTGTATTTATGGAGATAGTAGTCACGTTGGACTAGATGTCGAGTTGGAACAGAGTCCAGATGTCAGCCCGAAAGGATACAAAGAATCATGGACCAATCGAGTTGTAGAGACATATCGGTATCGACATAATCTTGTCAGTGCCGACATGTTTGATTGTTGGTCCAATGTGGCTCAATTGTTTTGCACTCTTCTTATTACTTGATTTTTAGTTATCCCATGTTGTTTCCGTGGTTCTAGCTACTAACTCTTCAACTCTTCTAATTGTGTGTTCAGAACCCTTAGAAATCACATGAGCTAGAATCGAAGAAGTAAGTTTGAGTGGGAAATACGAAGCCAGGAGAAGTCACCACCGACATGATCATGTCGGCACCGACCTCTCTTCTTAGAATTTTTTAGGGTGAAACTTCTCTGAGCTATTCCTTTGCCATATCTTGGTGTGCTTCAAAGATTTCAAGTCATTTCGTATTTGTTCTGACGTTGTTACTTCTATTGATTTCTGCTTAGTTAAAAACCCGGTTGAAATTTTCCCTCCAGAGTATTCTTTCATTGAAAATGAAGCGTGCACTGAATTGAAACAAGTCTTGGATTACTATCTTATGAATTCTAGTTGATTGCTTGAGTACCATCTTGAGAGGTTGTTTTTATTTAACTTTGATTCATCGATTTATGTTAACTGTTTGATCTAGCCTGAGTTGAAATTCCTCTTCCTGATGTTGGCTATACAATGTACGTTTCAAAATTCACATGCTGATCTACAATGTCAGATAGGTCCATTGTGGTGAATTTGGTAAATTTTGGGTGAAGTACAACTTGTCGGTACCGACCTATTCATGTTGGTACTGACATGTTACCTTAAGATAATTTTGTGTGATTTCCTTTATATGCAAATATGTGTTAAATTATTCCTTGTTCTTTCATATATTTACCTTTACCGTCGAGTGCTTTGTTTTAGCTTCCTTCCCGAGTTTCCTAAGCATCGACTTCATATCAACGTTCGCCCACCATCAACGCCGACCCGCGCTCTTGACACCATCAATTGTCGCCGCCTTTCCATGCAATGCACCACCATCTAGCCCTACCATCTCCTTCAGATCCACCATTCAGATTCTTGGGCCTAAGCAGTTTTGAAACCCTAGGTCGAATACTTTCTAATTTGATTTGAAGGTGGGTGATAGCGGGTTTGTGGCCAATGATGGTGGAGAAGTGGATCAACACTAGGCTGGTTTCAATTTCTAATGTAAGAAGATCAAATTCCTATATGTTTAATTAATGATGAAAGTAGGTTTTCCCCAACTGGAAGTGTATGATCCCGGAGAGAAGCTCGATTTTCCGGTTTGATTGTCTCCTTCATGAAATTGACCGAATCTTGACCCTCGAACGGACTCCGATGCATTGATATTTTTTAATTTGGATGTATTGAAAGACTTTGTCATGCCATATTTTATTTCTACACTTCTAGTGATCTTGAAAATATAGACTTTCCACGTTGCTACGGACAAGGGATTCGTTATCAGTTTGCATCGATAACGGGTAAGTTGAAAAAGAAATAACTCTAAAGTGTGATGCAACCTATTTTTCAGACACGAGCAAGCAATATACATAGGATGGTTCATTCGTAATGCTCAAGACACTATAATCACTCCATGTAGATAACACGCTGCATTTTCCTCGGTCAACTCAAAATCAATCGTTTAACAATGTTGATTTCTCTTAGATTCCGGGTGTTGGTTACGTGGGGATTTTGTTCTAATTTAAATTTACCCGACTGTGTTTGAATGCCAAGTTCAAATATTTTGAATGACTCGTAGATCACCATGCCCCAAACCTCGCAAATGATAATCTACTCCTTTTGAAGCTACATCCTCTACCACTTCTGTTTCACTATCTGTTCCAACGGAACGAACCAACCCACAACTTTCGAGCCTGAAGGCCAAATAGTGCCGATTGATCCTATTTCGCGTCCATTGCCATCGAGGTTATTTATAAATGATCCACCAAAATGGGGTCCTTCCTTCTTGACAGTGAAAATGCTAAGGAACATATGCATGCAACACGACATTCCTGAATAAGACGTTCGTCTTCCAATAGGAAATGAACTTGCCTATACTCCTCCACCCGTTTATACGACATGTAATCGCCATATGTGCCTTGGTGGTTTTTTCCCTTCTTTTGTTCCCTTTCTAATGAGATTCCTTCAAGAGATCGAGCTTGCCCCATTTCAAGCCCACTCGAATTGGCATGCTTTACCAAATTCTCTATATGTCCTTTTCATGCGGAAATTTAATCGGCCTCCTCGATTCCGCGAGCTCACCTACCTTCTTAAGTTCAAACGGAGGAGGGAGTGCCCATATTTCATGATTATAAAGGCATAGAATATATGCAAAGTTATCATGGATCTTCACGATAAATTTTCTTACTTGAAGAAAAAGTACTTCTTTGTTCATTGTCCGGAGAGATTCAACCGTCTTTGGTTGAAAGGAAGTAACTTTCTATCAGTTTCCATAGTATCGGTGTTCGAACCAAAATTGATCACAAACACCCAATTGCCGATGAAAGCACCAATTCACAATCATAGATTACAGATGACAAGTATGTAGAGTATAAAAAATGAAGATCACTCAGAAAATTAGTAGGAAAGCAGTAAAGAACACAGAATTTATAGTGGTTTGGCAATTCGGCTTACATCCACTTTGAAGTTGATCATTTTATTGATGTTTTCTTGCTGATTACAATTGATTACAATGAATTACAGTGATGAATTTCGAGTACAACAGTAGCCTTGTAGTGCAAAAACGAATTCGGCAGAATCTAGGCGTAGAAGAATCCAAAAGTCCCTTTTCTAAGACCCTGGGATGTTATTTATAGGCGTATGATGCGAATTGTTAAATATGCGCTTTGCGCTATATGATTTTTGTTTGATGATAATAAACATATATACATTCATTTAAATGTATTTGTTAATATACTATTTATTTTCACAGATTAAATAAATATTTGCTGAATAAAATAAATAACACAGATTTTAAATTCAAACGAATATTTTATTCAAACAAATATTTATTACAATTTTGAATAATACAATTTCAAGCTCTCACTATACTATACAACTTTGATTGCAATTACATCACATTTCTCATTTACATATTCACCTCACTACATACCACTCACACTCGTATTTTTTATCTTCAACTGCAATCCAGTTTGAATCCAGCATCTGAGCAATCTGCAAAAATATACACTAACGCAGTAAAATTGAAAAAGAAATATTTTTGCAATTCAAAAATAAAAGATGATTTTGAAAATATTATTTGCCTCAGTTATTTGGGATGTTCGTCATAATTTAAATTTGAATTCATCATATACGAACAACTTGTGACATACACAGTATATTACTGTATATGCCACAAGGCCGTGCACACCGATATATACACTTGATTGATTTACAGGGACAGGTGAGCACAGGTCAAACCCAAATAAAAAGCCGGGTTCAACTCATGTGCAATAACATAAAAGTCACAACTCTCGAGCACAAGGTCAAACCCGAGTTGTGAAACTGGATTCAACACAGGTGCAAACTCGAAAATCAATTTACAATGCAGCCAACACAGCTACAATGGCCAGACCAACCAGAAAAGGTGGAATCCAAATATGCAGTGCATATATAAAGATAAAAGTTCAAGTGCTCAGTGCAGACCAGACTCAAGCTACAAAATGAAGCACCAGTTGAACTGTAGCAGTGCAGACCAGAAGATTCACCAGACTAGACCACTAGTAAATGCAACTACAAGATGAATCATGACATGCAACCAAACCAGACACCAGAGCTACAGGAATGGTTAGACCAACAACAATGTGCAACAGGGAACTCAAGTGTGGCAAATACAAACTATGGTGAACCAACTAAATGAAACAGTGGACAGTGGTAACTACACAGAGGCAATTGAGAAATAGACCAAATGCTCAAGTCATCATGAACTAAGATCAGAGACCAATGAAGTTAAGAAACATATATGCACATGAATGCAACACGACCAACATAATGCAACTATGTTCAAACATGACAGAAACATGATCAACTCAGCACATGAATACATAAAGCTACAAGCGATGCAGCATCAATTAAACAGTGCCAAATAAAGCACAGTTGCAAATAACATAACAGTGGAAACTCGAGTCACAGTGCCATGCTACAAATTATAAAATGAAACATGCAGGAGAACAGAAAATAGTGAACATATACTTATGATATAAAGTTCATGTCTACAGAATGGGAATAAACTCGACCAAGTACAACAAGCATCAGTATGCAAATATCAAGACCGAAGTCAGATGAAATAATGCCCAAAATGCCAACAAGTGATCATGCCAAATGTATCAATATACATAGCCGTGGGTGTCAAAATAAAGGTCAGAAAAATAATCAAACAACCAAGCCGTGGATGCATAGCAAAGCCAATGTCGAAGACAACCAGACACAAGTTCGAACTGTATCAAGTTATCAGAAAACATGATACAAGAATACTCAGTTCAAAATGTTCAGAATCAAATCAAGTCAGGTGATGCTTAAATCAAGTCAAAGTTTTTTTTTCTTTTATCAAAGTCAGATTCAAGCCATGGTCATAATAGAATGATTCAATGCCGTGAATATCAAGCATCTCAAAATTCAAAGGCCGAAGTCAATATCGAACGCGTGAATCAAAACCGTGTCAACCAAGCCGTGATCATCAAGTATCAAATATATGATTATGAACTAGTCGGAATCAATCTCAATCGTTCAAGAATAATAAAGTGGCCGAGATGAATTATTGACAAATTCAAATGATTTTATACGAACGAAGATAAAGGAGTTCGAACGCATATAAATACCCAATCATCATCGGCAATTATCTGATCGAATTCAAGCATAAAATCAGAAAAGCACAAAGTATAAAATTACATACCAAAGCCAAATTCGATCAACGAAGTAGCCGACGTGAGCAACAATCAATCAAGAATACACGCAAAAGATCATCGAATCAATCCACAAACCATCGGCACTTCAAAAGCCCTAATTGAATCAAAGGGACGAAGCCCTAGATCTGAAAAAGGAGCGGCCATTTCTTCACGAAAAAAAAAGAAGAAGAGAGAAACGGGTTGAAGTGAACAAGGGGCCGACTTTCTTTTATTAAAAGGCTTTAGTTTATTATTTTAAATAGGGCTTTATTTTACTTAATTTGTTTTTTGTTTTGTATTTTACTTTTAAACCGTTTATTTTCTAGTCGTGTGACTAGGGTGCAAACTACGGTGTGTAGTTTGGGAATTTGCAACTCGGTAGTTGAGTTGTGGTTAAGGTTTTGAGCGTAGAGTTAGATTAGTCAATAGCGGTGTATAGCGAGTTTACGTGTGTAAGCGAGGGACTATCTAATTTCTAGTAGAAACCTTGGGGGCAGCACGTAGGCAGGGTTTTGCCGAAGCTGGGTAAATTCTGTGTTGTTCTGTTTTATTCTGTTATTTATATTCTGCGATATCTGTGCTGCTATTCTGTGATCTGAATTGAAATTAATTTATAAGCTTCCGCGATTAATTTTTACAATTTACACTATCACCCTATTCACCCCCCCCTCTAGGGTGAAATCGATCCTACAAGTGGTATCAGAGCTAGGACAGGAATAGAAGTCAACATCTGTTTTAAAAATTCGATTTTTTTAAAAAAATCAGTTTTTGTTTTAAAAAATTCGAATTTTTAAAATGGCTTCTTTTAATAATGCTTTTGCAGAAGGTCAATCCATAGTTAGACCACCAATGTTCAATGGTGAATATGCTTTTTGGAAAAATAGGATGAAATTTTTTTTGAAAACCATTGACGCTTGGGATATTGTTGAAACAGGTTATAGGATACCAACTATAACTGTAGATAATCAGGAAATAGAGAAACCAAAGGAACAATGGAAAGAATTAGAAAATAAATTACAGAATACTAATGCCAAAGCTATGAATTCTATTATCTGTTCATTAGATCAATTTGAATTTAATCGTGTCTCACATTGTCTAACTGCGCAGGAAATATGGCACATACTAGAAGTGACTCACGAAGGAACATCTCAAGTAAAAGAATCTCGCCTTGCCATGCTAAGCAGCGAATACGAGAACTTTACAATGGCAAAGGAAGAAAATGTCAAAGAGATGTACGGTCGACTTTCCAATATCGTATACAAATCAAAAGCTTTCGGAAAAACATACACCGAATTGGAAATAGTCCGAAAAATTCTCAGAGTTCTTCCACGAAGCTTTGAAGCAAAAGTAACTGCCATTCAAGAATCGAAAGATTTAAAAAAACTCAAAGTCGAAGAACTCATTGGAAATCTCACCACTTATGAGCTAGAAATGAAATTCAAGGAAGAGCGTGAAGGAGGAGATACTCGAAAGAAATCAATAGCGCTCAAAGGAACAACCGAAAGTGATGATGATAACGATGATGGAGAAGCAGAGCTGGCGCTACTAATAAAGAAATTCAAAAGGTGGAATCGCAAATACGGAAATCCAGCTCGAAATCATGAATTGAAAAGCAGAATAGGCAAAGCACTAGACAACCCAGAAGAACAGAAAATCATCTGTTACAAATGCAACAAACCCGGTCATATCAAGCCACAATGTCCTCAAAAACGATCAAATCAAGGAAAGAAACTAAAGAAGAAAAGCTTTGCGGCTACTTGGGATGAAACTGACGAAGATGAAAGTGATAACACCGAGAGTGAGAGTGAAAAAGCAAACATGTGCCTTCATGGTGAAGTTACAGACAGTGATGATGACGAGCCAAGCGAGGTATCAAAACTCACTCATTCTGAATTACTTATTTATTTCCATGAAGTAAATGGCTGTTATGAACGACTTAGGGAAAAATACGCCAAACTTGAATCTCAAAAGAATACTTTGATAGAATGCAATGAACAACTTGATCAATTAGTTAAGAACTATCAACGTAGGATCCCTAAGTGTGATAAGTGTCCAACATTTGAAGAAGAAATTAAAAAATCGGAAATCAATATAAAATCACTTGAAAATGAAATTCTGATTTTAAAAGAGAATGAAAATACTAGGAGAGAGAATTCTATTAAAAAGTGCACACAGTTGTTAAACGAAAATGAATCTCTCAAATCACAAGTCCAACAATTGTCAACGACTTTAGATAAATTTTCAAAAAGTGAAAAATCGTTGAATATGCTATTAGGAAAGCAAACTGTTAATACGGTTAGACAAGGACTTGGATATAATAATTCGAAAATTGTTGAAAACAAGATTAATCAAGTTAATTCTATGTGCACAATTTGTAGAAAATTTGGACACGGTCACAATAATTGTTGGTATAGACCCAAACATGTGAAAACTATACCGATTTGGGTTTCAAAAGGCACAAATATAAAATCTCTCAAAGTTAAACAAATTTGGGTGCCAAAGGGAACAATTATAAATAGTTTTGGGTCTACACAAAATCATTTTTCAAAATTTTCTGCCACTAACAACCATGGACCTATAAAAACAAATAGGTCACTAAATTCTCTTTTCATGTAGGTATGCTGGCAGGCTAAGGAACAACAGCAATGGTACTTGGATTCTGGCTGTTCCAGGCACATGACAGGCGATAAATCGAAGTTCCTTAGCCTAGAAAAATACAAAGGTGGCAGAGTCACAATGGGGAACAATGACAAGTGTAAAATTGTCGGTAAAGGTAAAGTAGGTAACAATACATTTACCTTAAATGACGTTTTATATGTTGAAAATCTACACCACAATTTGATATCAATCAGCCAGCTATGTGATAAAGGTATGAATGTTATCTTTGATTCTGACATGTGCAAAATTGTTGACAAATCATCAAAAGAAATCTTATTTTCAGGAAAAAGGAAAGGTAATATATATTCTCTATCTTTTGATGATCTCATCCTCTCTAAATGCTTGGTAGCTAAGGATATAGAAGTGAATTTATGGCATAGACGTTTAGGGCATGCTAGTATGAACTTATTAAACAAATTAAAAAGGAAAAGTTTGGTAAGAGGGTTGCCATCACATGAGTTTGAAACTGAAAACATCTGTAAAGCATGTACTTTGGGAAAACTTAGAAAATCATCGTTTCATGCCAAAAACAATGTAAGCACTTCTAGAGTTCTTGAACTAATTCATATGGATCTATTTGGACGTAATGACATTGCTAGCTTAGGAGGCAAGAAATATTGCTTTGTGTTAGTTGATGATTACTCAAGATATACATGGGTATACTTCTTAGCTAAAAAATCAGAAACTTTTTCATACTTCACAAGATTCGCAAAATTCGTGCAAAATGAAAAAGAAGTCTCTATTGTTTCGTTAAGAAGTGATCATGGTGGAGAATTTGAAAATTATGAATTTGAAACTTTCTGTGATGAAAACGGAATCAAACATGAGTTCTCTGCACCACGTACCCCACAACAAAATGGGGTAGTTGAGAGAAAGAATCGTACTTTACAAGAATTGGCTAGGTCTATGTTAAATGAATATGAACTACCTCTGCATCTCTGGGCAGAAGCTGTAAATACAGCATGTTATGTAATGAATAGAGTTATCATCAGACCGATTCTTAACAAAACCCCCTATGAGTTATGGTTCAACAAAAAACCAAACATCGCTTACTTCAAAGTGTTTGGATGTCCTTGCTATATTCTTAATACAGGTGATCAGTTAGGAAAATTTGAAGCAAAGGCTGATGATGGCATCTTCATGGGTTACTCTTCGAGAAGCAAAGCTTATAGAGTCTACAACAAAAAGACTAAAACAATCGTAGAGTCAATCAATGTGAAATTTGATGAAGGCATTGACGAACAGGATACATCCAAAAGTAACGTTGAAGAGGAGAAAGAAAAAGATGAATTTGAAAAACCAAAAGAAACTGCTAATGCTAGAGAAACTACCACAACTCAAGAAGTCAGAAGAAATCTGGATCCAGAAAAGCTGAAATACAAAACAGACCATCCACCAGAATTGGTAATTGGAAACCCTATAGCAGGTATACAAACTCGTTCATCCTTTAAAAATCTATGTGATCTGTGCTTATATAGTGGATTTATTTCAGAAATAGAACCAAATAGCATAGATTCAGCCCTTAATGATGAAAACTGGTTCATGGCCATGCAAGAAGAACTAAATCAGTTTGAACGAAATAATGTTTGGAGTCTAGCACCTAGACCTAAGGATTATCCAGTTATAGGAACAAAATGGATTTTTAAAAATAAATATGATGAATCTGGAAATATAATTAGAAATAAAGCTAGACTAGTTGCTAAAGGATACAATCAAATTGAAGGAGTTGACTTTGATGAAACCTTTGCTCCTGTAGCTAGACTAGAATCAATTAGAATATTGTTAGCTTTTGCTTGCTACAAAGGATTTAAACTAAGACAAATGGATATTAAGAGTGCTTTTCTTAATGGAGTTTTAAAAGAAGATGTATTTGTTGAACAACCAGAAGGTTTTGAAAGTCATGAACATCCAAACCATGTATACAAACTAAAGAAGGCATTATATGGTTTAAAACAAGCTCCCAGAGCTTGGTATGAATGTCTTACTTCTTATCTCCTTGAAAATGGGTTCAAAAAGGGATGTGTAGATACCACACTATTTCTGTTGCATGAAAACAATGATATTTTGATTGTTCAAATATATGTTGATGACATCATTTATGGTGCTACTAACAAGTTATTGTATGAGAAATTTGAAAAAGTCATGCAGGAAAAGTTTGAAATGAGCTTGGTTGGAGAGTTAAAATTCTTTTTAGGATTCCAAATCCAACAAAGCAATAAAGGCACATTCATTTCTCAAACAAAATATATTAGGGAACTTGTCAACAAATTTGGATTGAAAGATGCTAAACCAGCAAGAACTCCCATGAGTACAACACTTAAACTTGACAAATATGAAAAGGGTAAGACAGTTGATCAAAAGCTGTACAGAGGTATGATTGGATCACTCCTTTATCTTACCGCCTCTAGACCTGACATCATGTTTTCTGTCTGCTTATGTGCGCGTTTTCAATCTAACCCAAAAGAATCTCATTTAAAAGCTGTTAAAAGAATTATAAGATATTTATTGCACACCCCACGGTTTGGTCTTTGGTATCCATCAAATGATAATTTTGAATTGAAAGGTTTTTCAGATGCTGATTATGCTGGAAATTTGGTTGATAGAAAAAGTACTAGTGGAGCATGTTTTATGTTAGGACATTCATTAGTTGCATGGTCGAGTAGAAAACAAAATTGTATTGCATTATCCACAACAGAAGCAGAGTATATTGCTTTGAGCGGTTGCTCTGCTCAAATCTTATGGATGATACAAACTTTGCATGACTATGGCCTAAATTTTAAACGTGTACCACTAATGTGTGATAGCAAAAGCGCAATTGATCTCACAAATAATCCTGTACATCATTCGCGAACAAAACATATAGATGTAAGACATCATTTTATTAGAGATCATATTTCCAAAGAAAATATCTGCATAAATTTTATTTCAACTGATTCTCAATTGGCAGACATCTTTACAAATCCCCTACCAGAAAATAGTTTTTGTAAACTACGACTCAGTCTAGGTGTTTTAGAAATTTGCTGAATATTTAACATTTTTTTCTCCCTACAAATTATCGAAAAGAAAAATAGTGATTGAAAAAGTGATGAGTGTTGATATTGATTATATATTATAACTCGAGAAAGTATAATTAGAAAATTTCTTTAGAAATGTAAACAAGAGTTATAAAACTTTTTGTTGGTAAAAATTCCATGACCATCTCTATACCTATCATATTTCTATCAACCATCATTCATCAAAATTCTATATAGTTTGTCGATATGTGGTACTTTAAACAGGAATCATTCGTTTTTCATTTTCACATTTAAAAAAATAAAAAAAAAAAAAAAAATAAAAAAAATAAAAATAAAAATAAATAAATACCAAAGTATTCACTCTCATTTAAAAGTCCTCACGGTTATGCATGAGTGAATTACTTGGAATTTGTTATGTGCTTCCATGCTCATTTAAAAGTCCTCACGGTTATGCATGTATGGAACGCATATCAAAAGTTGATTTTTTTCTTTTTTTAAATAAACAAGTTGATTCTAATCCCATTTAAAAGTCCTCACGGTTATGCGTGGTTAGAAGATACTTGAATTCATTTTTTTTTAAAATAAAATTGGAATACTACTAATCTCATTTAAAAGTCCTAACGGTTATGCATGATTAGTAGATATTCAAATTCCTGATATAAAAATACCACAAATAGACACAATTGTATGGTTTTATATGATGACATCATCTCCATCATTCTAAAAGTGGAATATGCGCCTAACAATATTTTTATGATTTTTGTTTGATTTTCTATTGAAATTTAATATTTATATTCAATTGGGTTTTAATGTTGGATTAATATCGATTACTTTATCTCTATTTTTCTCTATTTCTATTATTCTTTTGCTGATAACAAAAGGGGGAGAGAAAAGTTAAGATTTTGTCAAATAGAATCAATCAAAGGTCAAACAATTTTCCATTTGCATCTAGGCTCATTCTTATTTGTATGCATATATGTAGGGGGAGTCATATATGTAGGGGGAGTATCATATAGAAAGGAAGCATTCAAATAGGGGGAGCAATTGAAATTATCAAATACATTTAAATATTCAAAATCTAAAATATATGTTTGTTATCATCAAAAGGGGGAGATTGTTAAATATGCGCTTTGCGCTATATGATTTTTGTTTGATGATAATAAACATATATACATTCATTTAAATGTATTTGTTAATATACTATTTATTTTCACAGATTAAATAAATATTTGCTGAATAAAATAAATAACACAGATTTTAAATTCAAACGAATATTTTATTCAAACAAATATTTATTACAATTTTGAATAATACAATTTCAAGCTCTCACTATACTATACAACTTTGATTGCAATTACATCACATTTCTCATTTACATATTCACCTCACTACATACCACTCACACTCGTATTTTTTTATCTTCAACTGCAATCCAGTTTGAATCCAGCATCTGAGCAATCTGCAAAAATATACACTAACGCAGTAAAATTGAAAAAGAAATATTTTTGCAATTCAAAAATAAAAGATGATTTTGAAAATATTATTTGCCTCAGTTATTTGGGATGTTCGTCATAATTTAAATTTGAATTCATCATATACAAACAACTTGTGACATACACAGTATATTACTGTATATGCCACAAGGCCGTGCACACCGATATATACACTTGATTGATTTACAGGGACAGGTGAGCACAGGTCAAACCCAAATAAAAAGCCGGGTTCAACTCATGTGCAATAACATAAAAGTCACAACTCTCGAGCACAAGGTCAAACCCGAGTTGTGAAACTGGATTCAACACAGGTGCAAACTCGAAAATCAATTTACAATGCAGCCAACACAGCTACAATGGCCAGACCAACCAGAAAAGGTGGAATCCAAATATGCAGTGCATATATAAAGATAAAAGTTCAAGTGCTCAGTGCAGACTAGACTCAAGCTACAAAATGAAGCACCAGTTGAACTGTAGCAGTGCAGACCAGAAGATTCACCAGACTAGACCACTAGTAAATGCAACTACAAGATGAATCATGACATGCAACCAAACCAGACACCAGAGCTACAGGAATGGTTAGACCAACAACAATGTGCAACAGGGAACTCAAGTGTGGCAAATACAAACTATGGTGAACCAACTAAATGAAACAGTGGACAGTGGTAACTACACAGAGGCAATTGAGAAATAGACCAAATGCTCAAGTCATCATGAACTAAGATCAGAGACCAATGAAGTTAAGAAACATATATGCACATGAATGCAACACGACCAACATAATGCAACTATGTTCAAACATGACAGAAACATGATCAACTCAGCACATGAATACATAAAGCTACAAGCGATGCAGCATCAATTAAACAGTGCCAAATAAAGCACAGTTGCAAATAACATAACAGTGAAAACTCGAGTCACAGTGCCATGCTACAAATTATAAAATGAAACATGCAGGAGAACAGAAAATAGTGAACATATACTTATGATATAAAGTTCATGTCTACAGAATGGGAATAAACTCGACCAAGTACAACAAGCATCAGTATGCAAATATCAAGACCGAAGTCAGATGAAATAATGCCCAAAATGTCAACAAGTGATCATGCCAAATGTATCAATATACATAGCCGTGGGTGTCAAAATAAAGGTCAGAAAAATAATCAAACAACCAAGCCGTGGATGCATAGCAAAGCCAATGTCGAAGACAACCAGACACAAGTTCGAACTGTATCAAGTTATCAGAAAACATGATACAAGAATACTCAGTTCAAAATGTTCAGAATCAAATCAAGTCAGGTGATGCTTAAATCAAGTCAAAGTTTTTTTTTCTTTTATCAAAGTCAGATTCAAGCCATGGTCATAATAGAATGAGTCAATGCCGTGAATATCAAGCATCTCAAAATTCAAAGGCCGAAGTCAATATCGAACGCGTGAATCAAAACCGTGTCAACCAAGCCGTGATCATCAAGTATCAAATATATGATTATGAACTAGTCGGAATCAATCTCAATCGTTCAAGAATAATAAAGTGGCCGAGATGAATTATTGACAAATTCAAATGATTTTATACGAACGAAGATAAAGGAGTTCGAACGCATATAAATACCCAATCATCATCGGCAATTATCTGATCGAATTCAAGCATAAAATCAGAAAAGCACAAAGTATAAAATTACATACCAAAGCCAAATTCGATCAACGAAGTAGCCGACGTGAGCAACAATCAATCAAGAATACACGCAAAAGATCATCGAATCAATCCACAAACCATCGGCACTTCAAAAGCCCTAATTGAATCAAAGGGACGAAGCCCTAGATCTGAAAAAGGAGCGGCCATTTCTTCACGAAAAAAAAAAAGAGAGAAACGGGTTGAAGTGAACAAGGGGCCGACTTTCTTTTATTAAAAGGCTTTAGTTTATTATTTTAAATAGGGCTTTATTTTACTTAATTTGTTTTTCGTTTTGTATTTTACTTTTAAACCGTTTATTTTCTAGTCGTGTGACTAGGGTGCAAACTACGGTGTGTAGTTTGGGAATTTGCAACTCGGTAGTTGAGTTGTGGTCAAGGTTTTGAGCGTAGAGTTAGATTAGTCAATAGCGGTGTATAGCGAGTTTACGTGTGTAAGCGAGGGACTATCTAATTTCTAGTAGAAACCTTGGGGGCAGCACGTAGGCAGGGTTTTGCCGAAGCTGGGTAAATTCTGTGTTGTTCTGTTTTATTCTGTTATTTATATTCTGCGATATCTGTGCTGCTATTCTGTGATCTGAATTGAAATTAATTTATAAGCTTCCGCGATTAATTTTTACAATTTACACTATCACCCTATTCACCCCCCCTCTAGGGTGAAATCGATCCTACACGAATATCTCGCTCAAATCTCAGGAGACCTCTTCTGGCATGTGAGTGGGCCCGCACGATCGATCCCACGTGATTTCGACTCGATTCGTGATTGATACGAATGAATTTCATATTGATCAAGATCTTTTCCAGTTGAGTCGAGATCGATCGTGGACATTCTTTAGGTTGTGCGTAAGCTCCTCTAAAAATTTCATAGCATTTAGACTTGTAGATTGTGAGATATGATCGATGCAAGTTTGTTGTTTTCAATGGCTATTTGGTACATATCGATCCCCGTCGCAGCGATCTGTTCGTATCGCTTTTTGGGCACATGCTTGCAGGTTGACATGGCGCTAACTCCTCAGACCAATCCACTTTTTATGCCGAACGATCGAGTCTTCCTTACGTATACGCCTTGTTCATATCGACCTAGCTGAGCTTTGTTCATATCGATCGCAGTTATCTTGTTTGGATCGATCGTCATAGCTCTGATTGTATCGATCGCTTGCATTTCACTTTATACCAATTTATGCACTACACTTCCTATCGCGAGAGATGTGGATTTCATATCGATGACCTATGTTTGTGTACTTTCGTATCGATCAACTGACATGAATTATGGGGTACGGTGATCGATACAAAATCGCCGTTGATGATCGATACAAAGTAAGAGACTTTGTATCGATATGAAGTGGCCCATGGCGATCGACACGAAATGTTGCTCTACGACCGTTGTGAAGCATACTTGAGATTGGACGGATACGTAATGGGCTACCTTACTACTGCTGTTGGATTCGAACAAGGCCGATGCGAAGATTGATTTCCTCTGGTTGCATTGTGGATATGAAGAGGTACTCGCTGATGGATACAAACAACTGATGACGCCTAGACTTGATGGACACGAATAGATGGATGCGATTGTAACAAATTCCTTGACTTGTATCGATCATATCTCGAGCATATGAATTCGGATTGACTTAAAATTTGGTATGTTGGCTTTCACGGCTTTGCTTGTCTTGTCATATCAATTATAGCCCGATCTGGACTCGGATAAAATTTACCGACATCCATAACCGACCCGTATAAAACTGGCAATCGAGGAGAACTGTCTTTTGTATCCAATCAATCTTTTGGTGTCACATCCTTCCCAAAAGGTGAGGTTACAATCGGGAACTCTAAGTATTTAACTTAACATATACTTCTGCATAGGCATTCGAAGACACGACGATAAAGCAGTGCATAAAAGAATGCTTAATGAACTGAAAGTCGTTAGAGCAAATCAACGTGCCGTTAACTTTCTTCTGATGAATGCCAATTTGTAATAGTATAGACTGCTCCCCCCAAAGAGAATAGCTGATACTGAGACCTCAAAGCAGAGTACCACTTGATCGCGCACCCGTTCCACTTGTTCCAATGCCTTCACTCATGGATCCGATGAGGATTCTTAAGGGGAAGAAGAGGAAGGTGCTTCAGGTGAGGCACATGAGGAGGAGACTATTGATATGGAGGTTGATAAACGTGTGAGAGATTATGCCCCTGAAAATGAGGGTAGCAATGCTAGAATGGCCACGATTCCAGAGGAAGACATCAGATTTGTAAGGAAATTAGGAAAGGAGCCGACTGTCGGTAAAGAGGAGTAAAAGTATGATGATGATGATGGTGATTACCATGCCAGCGAAGAAAAGGAGTCATTTGGCAAGTCACCTATAATGAGTCCTACTCTTCCTCACTCACCTCTGTTGATGCACACAACACTTGAAATTTTGGACACAATCGACGATCAAGCTGTAAAGGCCACAAATGAAAACGTAGCTCAAACTCATCCTTTAGGAGAAGTCTTCCCTACCTTCGATGATCTCATTGATATTAATTTCATAATCAGTGACATTCTAGGTGAAATGGGTTCCGATTTCTACTTCTCTTAGGGATTAGTATCAACAAAGGTAGAGAAACCCCATCCTTACATCCGTGTGGACACGATCTATAGAGTAATCAGGGGGTCATCATTGTCATACACTTCACTTATGATCACACAGTCATTCCTGCATATACCCAAATTTTGTAATTCCAATACTTATATGATTTTCCTTCTTGTTTCAGATTCCATGGCCCGTGATAGATACAGAGCCCTATCTCATCATGGAAACGAGTCAAAAGGCACACTCCTGAGCCTTAGCCAACTCATCGTTATGAGACTAATGAAGAGAGGCAGTGGAGGAAAGATCGTGAGAATAATAAGGCTCGCAAGGCTGAAAAAGAACATCGTGAAGCTGAGGAAGAAGGGCTGATGATAAAAGAGAGTCTGAGAGGAAACTTACAAGCATCCCTCCAAGGATTCCTCCAAACATTATGGGCCCGCTGCTCCTATGATCCCTCCTCGTTCTAACATTCATACGGCTGTCGTGCAAGAAATTCCATCCTCTTAGGCAATTACATCTGCTGTCCTTACTCATTCTAGAGCATCTTGAAACTTACAATCTCGACTGGTGCGTCTTGCCTTCAAGCTGCTTATCCGCACTTATTCATTTAAAGGATGAAGTTTGACGAAGTCTTCAAGGTCATTATAAGGGAAAGTGCGAAAAAAAATTAGAGGCGGTCTAGAGTGATTCAGAGTCCATATTTGGATGGCAGCGTTTGTGCAGGGCTTTCTTTGACGTTAATCAAATCAAATACACATAGATGGAGTCACCCAATAAAGAGAAAGTCGATCTTGATAGAATGATTAAGGAGCGAGATAACGATATAATTAAGGCTACAAGAGAAAGAGATCTCACCACTAAACAAAAAAAAGCTCAAATAAACTGATGGAGGAACTCAGATAGGCCCACAGTCGGGCCACTATTGTGATTATAAATAAGCTAAAAGTTTCTCTTACTAAAGGCACAGATTTTAAGAAATAAGCTGAGGGACAAGTTGAGGCGCTTGCTTAAAAAATGCAATCATATGGTGCAAGGACCAGTCCCTCTTTGACCGGGCAATCGAGCTAGAGAAGTTTCGAGAAGAGAATCGGAAGTTCTAAGAGGATAGCAATAAGTTGACCACCAAGCTGGATATCATGTCGGCCGACAAGCTTGCGAACTATATAGAGCTTACGGCTTGCCAATAAAAGTTTAAAGATCTTGAAACTGCAAAGGTCGAAGTAGACAAGGCAAGGGATGAGGAGAGGGAAAAACTTACTCGCAACCTCCAACACTTCTATGCAAGAGTTATCATGCATAGAAATTTGAATTGGTTGGAGAACGACTATCCCATAACTCTTGCTGATTCATGGGAAGAAGTGCTAGCTTTGCTAGCAAATATCGCTCTGAAACTAAACGAATGGTGCACTACTTAAGTGTCAAAGATATGAAGATGCTCGCCATAGGGAAAGCAATTCTTGCTGAAGAGGATGCCAAGGCTTCTGCTGCAACTATTGCTCTCATTGGATCGAGTTCTTCGGGTTAGCATGAAGTGCCCTTTTTAAAATGTGGAGAGTCAATGATGATCACTCCTACCACGACAGCAATGGTTAAACCTTATGCTCTTGTCCCCGTGGATGCAGAGTTTGAAGTTTAAGTTAGAAAGTGAAATTCCCCTTCAAATATTTCTCTTTTTTCACCCATGCTCCACAACTCAATTTCACTCCTCATTCCCTTACTAAACTTCACAACTCTTCATGTCTAAGTCCACGAGATGTTCCATCTTTGCTAACTGCCTCCTAGAGTTTCGGCACTGAAGCAGTTTTCACCGCCTCGACTGCTATTTCTACAGGCCTAACTACTATGATCCAACCTTCCATCTCCAGGCTTGGCTCTGATGTTCAACAGATAGAGACCTTGGAAGGATTGGACAACATCTCCGTGTTGAAGGAGGAGGACATCTAGATTGTCAGTGCTTATGATCCGACTGACAAAGTGGTGTTGGAAGAGCGGAATGAGAGAGAAAATGAAGAGAAGATGAAGCTAAAGACTGAGCCAAGCGTCGCTATGCCCAAAGTTCTACCATTTACGATCAAGGCCGACAAGCAGAAGCCTTGAGACATACCCATCGGTTAATCTAAAGAACCCGACTCTGATACTGTAAAAGGACAGGCTCATTTTGGAAAGAAGAAAGGCGAGAAGCGGAAGAAGGTCACTCCTTACTAAGGAGGTAAGAAGTGATGATGTGATCAAGCACATGTAAAGTGGAGCACTTTGGTTTTTGTGTCAATCGGTTTTGTACATAGTGTTTTTGTTTTTGGGAATGTTGTCGCGTCACTGGAGTCTGTACTTAGATTTTTGACGTTTAAAACAGGCCGATATTATGTGGGTACACCCCCATTGTTTGTCTACATACATAAAAAGATGTTAGTAATGGAAATTAACTATTCTATTGTAATTTCTCTTGTGTAATTTTCTTACATTCTATGTATTGTGCCAGTTCACGTACCACGACATATGTATATAATACGATTCCCAGCTTTGCAATTTCCATATTACATACTGTTGTTTTGTGTTCTGTGTTCAATTATCGTAACTATGTGCATGTAAATAGTGTAATCTGTTTATTTACCATACCTTTGTAAATAATACTCCTACAGTTATTTAACATATTATTTTACTCAGCTCTATTGTGATTCGCCAAAATACTTTGTTCGGTGAACAAAACCATGGTGTATCTCAGTTTAGCTCATCTTGATCACGTATGTATGCTCCTACTCCATAGATATAGTTACTCCGAATGCAAGATTCGGGTGATTGGTTAAAGACTGTTTTTTTTTTTGCAACTCGTTCGGTTGTCCTCGGTCTGGGTTGAACAGTAGGCTCCTATCTTCGAGAACTTGTGGTTTTAATGCTCGGTTTCAAGTATTCTGTTCCTTGATTGTGGTCAACTTCTTCCAAGTTCATCATTGAGATCATGTCTGCGTATCATTTTCTATCTCCAGAAACTCATAAACAACTCAAGTACTTGGATTTTCCCTTGATCTTGCCTATCTCCGTCCGATGTCACATTCTGATAGTTATGGGTTGATTCCAAACCAATCTACGATAGGAAACTTCTCGACGTTGCTGCAACAATGCCGATACTTAGAAAATTCGGATGGGCACTCGGTGCTACCAATTACTGCAAAATAAAAGGATTTCTAGTGTTCCCAGGTTTGAGGATCTATACTCCCTATTTGAAGATTGGTAAGTGTTTTCTCAGTCATTTGGGACATATGTGTGTTGCTAGCGAGAACATGGTTCCATTGGTTCTGGAAGCGACATGCAGCTTATTGATAATGCATGAGGAGTTTTGCATACTAGGACACGGTTCCACTAGTCCAAGAACCGGCATGTGCCTTATTAGCGGTGCTCAAGGAGTACTACATACTTGAATGTGGTTCCGTTAGTTCAAGCAGCGATGTGATATCCCAAAAATTTGGCAACATAAATTTAATAATCTGTGGTAAAAAATTAATTTGATTTGATAATTTTTGATAATAAAATTTGAATTGATTTAATAATCTTCTTTTAATAAATATTTAAATTGGAAGATTTTATCTTTCTAAAGCAAATAAATTTTCTTCTATTTATAATATATATATAATTGTATATATTTAATATATAAGCTTTGGTTTGGAATTTAGTAAATGAATCAATTTTCTAATTTTAATTTATATTTGGTAAATTTGAAATTTGATTTAAATTCAACATTTGGCTTTTCAAAGCAATTTAATAAATAATTATATGGTTTATACTTATGATAAATCTTATTTGTTTTAAAATTATTTTCAATTAGCTTAATATGAATTTAAATTAGATAAACATAAAAGCTTTGTTTTATTTTCTTTTTAAAATATTTCTTGAAATTATATATAAGAATTTAAAATACAATTTACAAATGATCTTAATATATTGAGTAATAGAATTAAATTATAATCCCTTTTATAAATTATTTAATATTGTTTAATTTGTTATTTTCAAATAATAATTATAATACTTAGTTCTTATGGACATAAATAAATTTTGTAAGAAATAGGATTTGTTGTTTTTAAATTTAATAAAAGTTATATATGCATATATATATATATATAACTTGAATTTTTTTCAAAATTAGGTTTTATAAATTGATTTAAATTTGGATTTAATGTTGTGAAATTCAAAGGAATAAATATTTAAAAATATTAGAATAAGCTTTTATCTATAATTTGTTTGTTTCATTTCTCTTTAATAAATTAAAAAGGGAAGAAATTCATTTATATATATACATAAGAAATAATAAATTAAGATTTAATTTTTTTTATAAACAATTTAAATTAAAATAAAATATTTAAAGAGACATGTGTAAATCTCTTAACACACTTTAATGACATGTGTTGAATCATAAAATAAATAAGGTGACAAATGTTAAAACTATGAAACAAGTGTCCTAATTAATCTTTTTCATTTTATTTTATTTTATTTAAATCATTTTGTGTTTATATAAACATTGCCCTCATTCTTATTTTCTTTTTCTTTTCTTCTTCTTCAAAACATGAGAATCTTCAGTTGTAAAAAAATAAAAAAAATCTGAAACAATATTTCTCTCTAACCAAAATCAAACAAAAACTATTTGAAATTATCTCCACATACCATAATTATAAACTTGTAACCTCTTCAAATTCATCAACCTGATCATCAATTCTGCAATTCATAAACCTGAAATCATTCTGCAATCTAAAAGCCTGCATGCAACTACAAAGCTCAATCCATGCCTGCATTATTTTTTGGAAGTATGCATGTAGCTAATTTGCAGTAAAGTCAAGACTAAAGTTTTTTAAAAAAAGCAAAACAAGAAGCAACTTGAAGTTTTCAGTTCAAAGCAATTCAGGTTCAAGCTTTTCAAAAACAAAGGCTCTGCTCATAAATTACTGGTGAGTAACACTTTTATTTAAAACTCACTTAAGTAAATATAGTTGCTTGAATTTTTTCTGTGATAATCATGTTTTGTGTGGATATATATGATGTAATTCTTAGTATATATACATGAGTTTTCTGAATGAATGCTTGCTGTTTAAAATGTGTTTTTGGCCTGTTCTAGAATTCAGATTTAAATCCAGATTAAAATCATGATCTCATGATTCAAATCTTTGTTAAGAAATTAGATTTCAAATAAAATATAGTTGAGTAATATAAGTTTAAATTTTAAATTTTATAAAAATAAAAAAAATAAAAACCTGTAATGTCTCTGAAAACACAAATACAAGAGAATAGACTTTTGAAAGTAAGAATTAAATCATCCAGATTCTTTGATTTAAGATTATC
Organism: Allium cepa; assembly: GCA_030765085.1. Taxonomy (NCBI): domain Eukaryota; kingdom Viridiplantae; phylum Streptophyta; class Magnoliopsida; order Asparagales; family Amaryllidaceae; genus Allium; species Allium cepa. Next base: position 91,103,369 of record CM060946.1, on the reverse strand, counting down.
AACCGATTACATAAAAAAAGACTTGAATTTTAAAACTAAAATCAGAATATTTAGTTTGAATTTGATTGGGCATTACTGGTTTAATCAAAAATAGTGTTTTGGTATGATTCTGTCAGTCTGAGTGGTTGGGGTGGCCAGTGTCTTTTCTGGTGATGGAATGATGATCAAAGATTCAGGGAAAATTATTGGAAAATGGATTAATGCATTTAGGCAGTGGTGATTTAGGATTAAAGATTTTAAACCTAGTTTCGGCTGTTGATCAGTGATTTGATCGTCTCGACATCTATGGGCGATCGAGTTCTTCCAGATTTGAGTAGGTGGTTGATGGAGTATGGAAGGAGTAGTGGCCGGAGGTGAAGTTTTTATGATGATCGGATTTTGGTGTTTGAAGCGAATTACAGTTTCGACATTTGCTTCCTGTTTTGAGCTCGAATGCTCATTTTTTATTTTGGGCTTCTGCAGTTGGTTTGAAGGTCGAAATGGTATTTGGTGGCGATCGCTGACTTGCGCGAGTGGTCGCGAGAGGTCGGAGTTGACGGCGGGGTTGGTGCAGGTGCACGGTGATCACGGTATCAGCTGTTGTTTTGGGGAAGAAGAGGGTACTCGAGTTTGTCTTGGTTTGAATCGTGTTTTTGCTCGAAGCCGGGGTGTGTTGGACTCGAAGTAGTTGTTGTTGTGGGCTCGGGTGAGTTAGATTGTTACAGGTTTATGTATTAAACCTGTCGCTATTTTAGTTTAAATAATTTCAAGATGAAAATGCTACTCGAGTTACTCGAGTTGTTTTGAGTTTTGCTCGAGCTAGTTTTGTTGCAGTTTAGAAAACTTGTCCTGTTTCAAAATTTAAACTGAATTTTGAAAATATAGAGCAAAGATTTAAAATATGTTTCAAATCTAATTTTAAATTATGAATTCAAGTTTTAATTTGAATCATAGTTGGAAATGAATAAGTTATTAAATTCAAATTTGTTTAAAATACTTTAAAGGGGTTTATTGTTTAAAAATGTTTTTAAAGAAATTTGAATTTAAATTGGAAATTGAAATGTAAAGAAATGTTTTAAACAAAGTTTAAACTGATTCAAATCTGATTTTGAATCTTTGTTTCAAAATAAATTTAAGTTTTATAAATTTAAGTGTTTTAACAATTTTGAATGATAAAGTAAATTTTAAATGTTTTGAATTTAAAAAGAAATTTGCTTTAACTTTTGTAAAATTTCTTTTATAAGAGAAAGTATTCTTTACCACGTGATTTTAAAGTTTTAAATTGATTTTAAAACTTGTTGAAGTTAAATTATAATTTAATGATTTGTTATGCATTTAATTAATAGGGTAATTAAATGCATAATTAATTTATTTAATAAATCAATGGAATGAATAATTACTTAAAGTAATTAAGGGTTTAATCCTAAAAATTTAAGATTAATTATTCTTAGAAAAATTAACTTGTAATTTAAGATTCACTAATTAAATAAGATTTGATTTTTAATTAATGATTAATAATTAATTAATCAAATAATAAAGGATTAATTAACTTATAGTTAACACTTAGTTAATTAGATAATTAGGGTTTAATTAATGGGCTATTAATGATTAATTAATTTGTAATCAATAATGATTAAAATAAGTTAATTACTTTAGAAAATAATTAATGAATTGTTAATAGTTAATAAAGGTTATTAACTAAGGATTATTTAATAATTAATTAATGTGATTAATTTTTAATAATTAATTAGATTAATTAATTTAAAGATAATTATTTGTGTAATTTGTTAAGTATAATTACTTATGGAAGTAATTAAGGAATTAATCACTTATTGTAATTAATTGAGTTTAATTTGATTAGATTAAGTTAATTAATTCAGTTTAATTAATTTAGAATAATCATTTGATGATTGTGAAGTATAATTACTTAATGTAACTAAATGAAGAGAAATTATTTAGGAAAGTAATTAATGGGTAATTACTGGATGTAATTAATTGAAGTGATTTGAGGATGAAAGTAATATGAGTATAACTACTTTGTGAATTAATCAAGGGATTAATTGGAGATAATTAATTAAGGAGTAATTAATTTATTTTGTGAAATAATTAAGAGTAGTTAATTGTTGAATGGGGTTAATCAAATGTGATTAACATTTATGGTTTAAATAAAGATTAATTACTTAATGTAATTAATTTAAATAGAAATGTAATTAGATATCATTAATTATTATAATTAATAATGTAATTAAGAATAGATTTAGAAATAATTAATAAATGAAGGAATTAATTAATGTAATTAATTAAGAATCAATGTAATTAATTAAGAATCAATGTAATTAATTATAGTTAATTAATTAAGGAAAGAATTAAAGATTAATTACTGTATTTGGTTAAGTATAATTAATTTGAGAAATTAATTAGTGGATAATTACTTGAATATAACTAAAGGTTAATTAATCGGGGATGATTAGTTAAAATGAATAATTGATTGATGATTAATTAATTGATTGATAATTAATTAATAATAAGGTAAGAAAGTTTGGTAATGATGAAGTGATTAATTTAATTCACTTTAAATTAATTAGGAATGATGTAATTAATTTAATTCATTTTAAATTAATTATATTTGGTGTGATCATTAATCATTGCTTATATATGAATGGATGATATGGATTGCCTTGAATGGTTTGAATCTCAGATATGAGATAAGTGATGTTGAGTGATATGGATGCGTTGGTTGCATTGTGATATTGATATGGATTATCTTTGATAATGATAATGTGGATTATTTGTTGTGATGACAATCTATTGTGGTATGTGTATTATCTATCTGCGTATATAGATAATTGAATTGTTTTAAACCTTTAAAACAACTTGGCCTTAAAAGACACGTTTTGGATTTCGATGAGACCGGGATCAGGTTTCTAGATTTAGATATCCGAAACCCATATCGATCCAAATTAACGATAGGTCGTGAATCTCATGTGAAGAGTGAAGACTCGAGGTGTAAGGACTATCCGTCAGTATAACTCTGAGGATGATTCCGAGATGAGTTTGACGGGGTAGTACTTTCAGATTCGAGGTGAAGATTTAGAGTGCAAGGGTTATTGTCGTTAACTCTGAGGGTGATTCCAAAATGAGTGTAACGAGATAATGCCTACGGTTTCGTTCGAACCTGGAACGAACTTGTATGGATTGAATGCTTTCAGAACATCGTCAGGTGGACGATGAGCATTCAAAGAGATGTTTTCTCTAAAGGTAATTGTAGCCTCAAGCCTCATCAACCGGGAATGGCTAAAACGAGGTGGAGCAAGGCTAAGTGGGTCATGCCCAAGTAGGACGAGATTTTCCGCTGTCTAGAAGTCCCTTTTTATTTCGGCTGTGTGAGCGGTTGGAACGTAAGCCAACTGCGGGGTTGTCTTGTTCGAGACTGTCCAGTAAGTGATGGTTCCGGTCTTGTGTTGCAGGGGATTGGGAGTGATCCTCGGTACTTTGATCTAGGTCACGTATTGTGACGGGCGGTACCCAGGTAGCCCTGCCATTGATGGAATCCAAAATCCAATAAGTGCCAACGGTTTTGATTGTATTACCCACTTTTGTGGCTAGTAGCTGAAATTTAATAAATGTAACAATTTCGGCTATTTCATATTTACTTGAAAACCCTAGACCTATTATAATATCACTGGATTTCCTATCAAATGTTTTGGTTAGCGTAAGGTAAAATTTTTTCCATGTTTATGTGTGGGAAGTCTTACGTGATACCTTTCTTTTCAAAGGTTTTTCAAAGTTAAGCAACTTTCACCTGTTACTCACACCAGATCCATGTCTGACCTGGAGTTTATCTTCTGTTTTCTTAAACTCTTGGGTACTCAAATTTTTACGAGTAGCCAAGGGATACAGGTTAGATTTTGACGAATTATGGAGGAGCAATGGAGCAGAAGGCTTCGGCGTTAGATATATAGTTTCCGCTGTGTGTTCTCTGTGTTGGTATTTCTTTGTTGAGTTGTATTGAGTTGTAATAACTAGACAGATGTTTATAACTGTCTAGTATGTGATGTGTATTCTGTGTAACTCTGATTAGTGTTGTATACTATGTAATATTTATGTTATTAATATAATTTATTCGTTCCGCTGTTGAGATTCTGTTGTTGTTTCTTCTTTCTTCTCTTTCTTTTCTCTTTTCTATCCCTTTCTTTCTTCAAGATGATGCGATTTTCTGTGGAGAAAAAGTCGGGTCGTCACAGTTGGTATCAGAGCGCTAGGTTGAGTGAATATCTAGGCTTTGAAGTGATTTCTTTCTTGAGAGAGCGTATTTGTAATTTTGAGTATATATATATATATATATATATTTACTTCTACCTATTTGTTTGGTTGCCTGTTTGGGTTTGCCAATATAAGTTATAAAGGTAGATAGTGACGCAGCGGATTAACAAAAAAAACTGGATATGTCGATGGAATTAGCAATCGGTGGATTGAACAATACTGAAAATGCCCAAATCCGTTGATCTCAAGAGATACCGGATTCTAGCTATCCTTAACACGTTGATCGCGCACGATACCATGATGAAGGATCTACGATTCTTCGACGTTGATCAAGCGCACTTGATTCCGTGAATCGGCTTCAACGTTCGTTGATTCGAGCGCACTCGAATGCCGAAGTGGAGATAGGAGATTTTCACTCGACTACCAATTTAAAGAAAGCACAAAGCAATCAAATGGAAATTTTATTCAATTTTCAACAACCATTACAAATGACATGACTCGCCTATTTATAGGCTTACAACACCACAACACTACACAAACTACAACACGTTACAAACAGTTACCACATAACACGACTTGCTATAAGAAACACCAAACAAACGACTTAAGAGACAACGCATGCTACCTACAAAAAAAATTAACAAAAACGCGACCTAAAATTAACTCGGCAGCGACTTAAAATTAGGTCGGCAACGACCTATAATTTTGCAGCGACTTAAAAATCTTTCACACGACTTAAAATTTCCCATAGCAATGAGTCGGCCCCGACTTAAAAAAATAAAGTCGTTCGCGACTTAATATTCTTCCACAGCAACCATAAGTCGGCCGTGACCTACAGTGAAGACGAGATGGAAGCTCACGACCTAAGATCTCGTTCACGCGGCTTTGAAAAGCTCGGCAGCGATTTATTGAAGGCGCATGCGACATAAGGAATAGCACGGTTTACGACCTAGGCTGGAGAAGAAATTCGCGACTTAAGGATATCATAAGTCGTTCGCGAGTTAGGGATTGGATCGCGACTTAGGGTAGCTCGCGTATGGTATATGGATTTAGGGCTTTAGCTGGGAGTAAGTCGTTAACGACTCATGGCAGAGTCGCGACTTAGGGTTTTGGAAGGGGCGATGGAATTGGCGATGGAATTGAGTCGTGCCGTGGTTGAGTCGGGAATGTAGTTGAGTCGTGTGTCGGTGTCGTGGATGGAGACTGAGTCGTCGCGGGTTGAGGTATGTGTTTCATCATCCTCCCCTTGTTGGAAGGAATTCGTCCTCGAGTTCACTCTCTCGTCATCTTCGTCAAGTTCCTCCCCATAATACGGAATTAAGTGTTTGACATTGAAAACATCAGAAGTATGAACATTTTCCGGCAACTTTAACCGATACGCATTATCATTGATCCTCTTCAAGATTTCTACTGGACAATCTTTCGTGCCTTCAACTTATTGTAAGTTCCAACTGGAAAACGATCTTTCGTCAATACCGCGTAAACAAAATCTCCCTCTTTGAAGACTATACTTCTTCGTTTCTTATTCGCCATTTGTTTATACTTCTCATTTGCCTTTCCCAATCGTTCCTGAACGATTCTATGGCATTCCGTCAACCCAACAACAAAATCAGCAGCCCGCTTAACTGTCCCCTTTGGTTGCGGTACTATTGTTAAATCCAACGGCCCCTTCGGTAAGCTTGAATATACAATCTGAAATGGACTGAAACCCGTACTACGATTTACTGCATGATTATGAGCAAACTTTGCCTGGCATAACTTCATGTCCCAACTCTTCAGATTATCCTTCACCAGACATCGCAATAAATTCCCCAACGATCGGTTAACCACCTCCGTTTGTCCATCAGTTTGCGGATGGTAAGCGCTACTAAAATTCAGCTTCGTTCCGACCATCTTCCACAAACTCAACCAAAAATGGCTTAGAAATCTAGTATCCCGATCAGAAACAATAGATTCAGGTAAACCATGCAATCGATACACCTCTTTAAAGAATAGTTGAGCTACTCGAACTGCATCTGCTGTCTTCTTACAGGCTATAAAATGTGCCATCTTCGAAAATCGGTCCACTACAACGTATATAGAATCATTTCCTCTTTGAGTTCTAGGCAAACCCAAAACGAAATCCATGCTGATATCAACCCATGGTCTTGTAGGCACTGGTAATGGCATGTATAATCCCACGTTTGTCGCTGTTCCTTTTGAAACCTGACAAATATGACATCGCTCCACAAACCGTTCAACCTCTTTTCTCATTGACGGCCAAAAGTAAGATTGAGCAATCAAATGCAAAGTACGATCACGGCCCACATGTCCTTCCTCGTGTAACTCCTTGATAATCTTCATTCTCAAGCTACAATCTGGTATACATAAACGATTCCCTTTGAACAAGAATCCATCAACCAACACAAATTCATCAGTATTCCCATCCTTAACTTTCTCAACAAACTTTACAAAGTAAGGATCTTCTTCAATCAGCTCTGGCAATAATTCAAAACCTGTTGCTTCAACTTTCATTGTCGTTAATAAATGACTCCTCCTACTCAAAGCATCAGCCACATGATTGGTTACTCCTGACTTGTGCTTAACGACAAAAGTAAACTGCTGCAAATAAGCAATCCATGATGCATGTCTCGTGGAAATCTTGTCTTGTCCTTGCATATGCTTCAATGCTTCATGATCAGTGTAAAGAACAAACTTTTTCTGAAATAGATAGTTTCTCCAATGTTTAATAGCTTGTACAACAGCATAGAATTCAACGTCATATGTACTGTATCTCATCTTCGCTCCTGACAACTTCTCACTAAAATATGCAATAGGACGTCCCCTCTAACTCAACACTCCACCAATTCCCACCTTCGACGCATCAGTATGCAATTCAAACAATAACTGAAAATCTGGTAAAACAAGAATCGGTGCTGTCGTCAATAGTTCCTTGATCTTCTCAAAACAACCCCCGCTTCCTCTGACCATACAAACTGTTTCCCTTTCATGCAATCAGTAACTGGAGCCATCACGCTACTGAAGTGTGGAATGAATCTTCGGTAGAATGACGCTAGCCCATGAAAACTTCTCACTTCCGTAATTGTCTTTGGCTGTGGCCAATTCCTGACTGCTTCAACTTTATCCTGGTCCACCTGTATACCTTCTCCTGAAACGACATAACCCAGAAATAAAACACTATGCGTCATAAACACGCATTTCTTTGTAGCAGCATAAAATTGTTCCTCACGAAGAATAATCAACACTTCCCTCAAATGTTGAACATGCTCCTCCGTACTCCTGCTATATATCAGAATATCATCGAAATAAACCACCACGAACTTCCCAATGAATGGTCTAAAGATTTGATTCATTACCCGCATGAATGTACTAGGTGCATTTGATAAACCAAATGGCATAACCAACCATTCGTATAACCCCTCTCTCGTCTTGAAGGCGGTCTTCCATTCGTCTCCAGGTCTAATCCGAATTTGGTGATAACCACTCTTCAAATCAATCTTCGAAAAGATAGTAGCTCCACTCAACTGATCTAGCAAGTCATCCAACCTCGGCATTGGAAATCTATATCTCACAGTAATCTTATTCAAGGCTCGACTGTCAGTGCACATCCTCCATGTTCCATCCTTCTTTGGTACCAACAAAGCTGGCACAACACACGGACTCAAACTCTCCTGCACTCGTCCTTGTTCAAGCAACTCTTCCACCTGCCTTCTCAGTTCTTCATGCTCCTTCGGACTCATCCGATAATGTGGCCTATGCGGTAATACTTCTCCCGGAACAAGATCGATTTGATGTTGAATGTCTCTCAGGGGCGGTAACTCCTTAGGCAACTCTTCTGGAAATACATCTTCAAATTCTTTCAAAACTGGCTTCACTTCTTCTGGAATTTCAACCTCTTCGTTACACTCTTGTCCAATCAACAAGTACACTTCAGGTTCTTCTTCGACTTCCTTGACAAACTCCTTCAAAGTTAACAGAGTTTTCAATTCTTCAATTTCCTCCAGCTTGCTTTCTTTCTGTTGCTGCTTCTTGGGAACTAACGTGATTTTAGTACCTTCAAACATGAAACTGTAGCTATTAGCACGACCATCATGTTGTACTGCTCTATCAAACTGCCATGGCCTGCCCAACAACAGATGACACACATCCATGTCCACTACATCGCACCAAATTTCATCTTTATATTTCTTCCCGATTGAAAATTTAACACAAGCTCCTCGTCCAACTTTCACCTCACCACCCTTCCTTAACCATGCTAACTTGTATGGTTTAGGATGTTTCTCAGTCTTCAACTCCAACTTTTTCACAGCCTCTGTAGAGATAATATTATCACAACTCCCGGCATCAATAACAAATTTACAGACTCTTCCAAGAATAGTGCAAGTAGACTGAAATATGTTATTCCTCAACCAGCTGTCTTCCTCCTCTTGCTTCGGTGTCAAACAACTTCTCCTCATCATCAGTGAATATCCTTCGTCTCCCGACAACAAGTCTTCTTCCTCAACCGATAAGGAATTAGAACACTCTGCCTCTCCTTCCTCTTCTTCAACCTCAGCTATCATAGTTCTCTTCTTCGGCTTCGGACACTCGTTGCTTTTATGACCCATCTCCTGGCAATTATAACATTTGAATCCACTGTTAACCTTCGCCTTCTCACCTTCCTTCACAAATGGTTTTGCAATAACTTTAGGAACACTAGAATTTCCGCTAACACCCTTCATTTGGTTGTTAGAGTTAGTAAACACACCACCTCCACGCCTTCCTTGCTTTTCCCAAGCCAACGCCTTTTGGTGTGCTTCCGCCACAGATTTGGTTCGAACATATTAACCATATCCTGGATCTGCATTCGTAACCCTCCAACAAACCTTGCTGTCAGCTGCTCTTCCATTTCCATTATATCGTTCCTGGCGATGAGTTGGTAAAATTCATCTGCATAGTCATTGACAGTCTTCGTCCCCTGCCGTAGATTCTGCAATCTCTGGTACATTAGTGACTGATAGTTGTATGGTAAAAATGTAGCTCTCATCAATTTCTTCATTTTCTCCCAATCTATAGTCTTCGACTTTCCCATCCATTCTCGTGTAAGTTTAGTTTGCTGCCACCACGCCAAAGCTCTCCCTCTCAACCTAGTAGCAACCAACTTCACTCGACGGTCTTTTGGAACCTCCTTGAAATCAAAAATCTCCTCAACATTAGACAACCAATCCAAAAATTCTTCAGCAACCATTCCACCTTTAAATTCAGGAATTTCCGTCTTCATTCCCGATTCCCATCGACGATCATCATCTACATCTCGATTCTGACGTCGTGTTTGTTCTCTATCTCGATAATGAACACTTCCCCTATCACCATCAAACTCCTCATCAAAATCTGACGTATATCGATGTCGATTACGACCTCCAACATCTCTACTATCACTCCTTCGATCAACATTCCTATCATGATTATCAACACTTCTATGATCTTCTCTTCTCTCCCGATCTGAATGTATCGAAGCTCTACTTCTCCCGTGGCTCGATTCAGGTGAAACTCTTCTTCTACTTTGATTCATTTCAAGCATCATTCTCTCTAATCGACCAATTCCTTCGTTCAACTTTTCAGTAAAACTCTCATGGATTCGTTACTCCATTTCATCAGCCTCTTCTCTTCCATAAAAGCATTAATATTGCGATGACGTTGGGCTCGTCTCGGAGGCATGATTGAACTTCAAACAAACTTCAACAAATTGAACACAAAACTTCAACAAACAACAAGTCACGGCTCACTCTAGCCCGCACAAACTCCTTGGCTCGGCACAAAGTAACTCGGTTCAACACTAACTCGTTAGAATGCAACGACCTAGGATAGGTCGGCACGGATTCAACACTTCAAACTCTACTTTGGCGCGCAAATTCTTCCCCACAAATTCAAACACCTTTCCACACTTTGATCCAAAGTGAGATGGATCGAAACTCCCAACTTGTTGCAACTTCACGATGAACACGATGAACTCCAAATTCCTCAACAATGGCAAATCCAATTTCCAAACTTCAATTTCTCGAAACCCAAATCTCCAAATGATGCAAACTCCTTGCAATCTAGCTCCGATACCAAACTGACGCAGCGGATTAACAAAAAAAATGGATATGTCGATGGAATTAGCAATCGGTGGATTGAACAATACTGAAAATGCCCAAATCCGTTGATCTCAAGAGATACCGGATTCTAGCTATCCTTAACACGTTGATCGCGCACGATACCGTGATGAAGGATCTACAATTCTTCGACGTTGATCAAGCGCACTTGATTCCGTGAATCGGCTTCAACGTTCGTTGATTCGAGCGCACTCGAATGCCGAAGTGGAGATAGGAGATTTTCACTCGACTACCAATTTAAAGAAAGCACAAAGCAATCAAATAGAAATTTTATTCAATTTTCAACAACCATTACAAATGACATGACTCGCCTATTTATAGGCTTACAACACCACAACACTACACAAAGTACAACACGTTACAAATAGTTACCACATAACACGACTTGCCATAAGAAACACCAAACAAACGACTTAAGAGACAACGCACGCTACCTACAAAAAAATTAACAAAAACGCGACCTAAAATTAACTCGGCAGCGACTTAAAATTAGGTCGGTAACGACCTATAATTTTGCAGCGACTTAAAAATCTTTCACACGACTTAAAATTTCCCATAGCAATGAGTCGGCCCCGACTTAAAAAAATAAAGTCGTTCGCGACTTAATATTCTTCCACAGCAACCATAAGTCGGCCGCGACCTACAGTGAAGACGAGATGGAAGCTCGCGACCTATGATCTCGTTCACGCGACTTTGAAAAGCTCGGCAGCGATTTATTGAAGGCGCACGCGACATAAGGAATAACACGGTTTACGACCTAGGCTGGAGAAGAAATTCGCGACTTAAGGATATCATAAGTCGTTCGCGAGTTAGGGATTGGATCGCGACTTAGGGTAGCTCGCGTATGGTATATGGATTTAGGGCTTTAGCTGGGAGTAAGTCGTTAACGACTCATGGCAGAGTCGCGACTTAGGGTTTTGGAAGGGGCGATGGAATTGGCGATGGAATTGAGTCGTGCCGTGGTTGAGTCGGGAATGTAGTTGAGTCGTGTGTCGGTGTCGTGGATGGAGACTGAGTCGTCGCGAGTTGAGGTATGTGTTTCATCAGATAGGGTAGTGGTGTGTGTAACGCAACTACCATTGGTTGGAGTTTGTATATTTGAGGTTGGAAGTGGAACTATCGAGACCGTGTACCTAATACCATCTCGAGTAAGCTTTGCAGCTTAATGTAAGGATTTCATCGACCTCTGAAGATAACCTGCAAAGGTTCGGAGTTCATCTTTGATTGGAATGGGTAGAGTTTGGATCTGTCGGCTGGGCAGAAGAGAATAATGGCACCTTGATACCTCAAGAATTAGTAGCTGTGTGATGAGACGCAGTGACTATGGATGTCTCCGAAGATTTTTCTTTGGAACAAGTCTAGGAAGTATATCTGCTTCGATGTTGTGGCTGGGTTTAGCAGGATGTTTCTGTCTGGTTTGAGGCTTGAGTTTGTCGAAGAGCTTTGGTTTAGGAAGTCTTTGGCGTCGGTGTTAGCAGTGCAGCTCGGAGTATTCAGTGTGCCAGTAAGAGGGTCTTCTGGTTAGCAGTTTTTCTGGAGATGGAGTTCAGGAGCAGCAGAATAGACCCGTTTCTTCGATGGGTTGGCTAGATAAGCATAAGCTGTTCTGATTGGTAAAGAGAAAACAATTTTCTTTGGATATTAGGCTGGGTTGATCGCAAAAGTGACTTGCGATAGTTTGAGTGTTCTCTTGAGTTATTAGAGGTTTTTCCGTATCTGGAGGTTGAGTTTACTTATCGACTGAATTCTAGGTGTGCTGCCGGTGGTTCAGTTTAGTAGAAGGATCAGGTAGGACATCTGAGTTTTCTTTTATGGATCTATTGGACCATGTTTCTGAAATGTGTTGTCCAGTTTGTGCTCGAGTTTTTCTTCTATTCCAGATCAGAGTTGTGCAGTGGAAGCAGTTTGGGAGTGCTTTTGTTTTATCTTTTTCGGATAGGAGAAGTAAGTTAGTCTTCTGATGTTTGTGGAGTAGAGTTGGTGTTCTTGGTTTTGGATTGATCTTGAGGAGATCATTTTGTTAGATTGTTTTGGTCCAGTTTGTTTCCAAAGACATCAGCGAAGGTTGAGCTGATCGGGAGAGATGAAGGCGGCCCAGGATCGTCAGAAGTGTTTTGTGGATAAGGGATGAAGAAATTTGGATTCCGGAGTCGGAGATTTGATTTTGGGTAAGTTTTCTCCGATTTAAGGAACTATAAGATTGAGTAAGAATGGGTAAGTCAGCTTCAAGGTATTTTGGATCTTTTCTGTGTTCTTGTGAGGATTGGTGTTTGATTTTCAAGGTTGAATTGCCAGTTTGGATAACTAGGATGCGATGTGTTTCACATATCTCTGAGGGAGTACGTGTATGATCTATCTCTGGTTGTGGAACCAGCAATTTAGGAGGATGTGGTTGTTGTGTCAGACTTGTCTGTAGTCTGATATCCTGTTCAGTTTTGTAGATCTAGTTAGATAGGAGCTCTGTAGCTTAGTAGTATAGATTGTTTGGATTCTGTAAAGTGAGTATCCGATATTTATATTTGGGAAACTCTGGAAATTCTATCCAGAATTTTGTCTGGATAGTTAGATTGTTTGTTTGAATGAATTGGTTGCATGGTTGTTAGCATATGTTGATAATATATGCTTGTATTTTAAAATAAAATCTTAAGATAGATTATTAAATTACCTTTGCTTTTAAATTTCGGGGACGAAATTCTTTTAAGAGGGGAGGAATGTGATATCCTGGAAATTTGGCAATATAAATTTAATAACCTGTGTTAAAAAATTAATTTGATTTGATAATTTTGATAATAAAATTTTAATTGATTTAATAATCTTCTTTTAATAAATATTTAAATTGGAAGATTTTATCTTTTTAAAGCAAATAAATTGTCTTCTATTTATAATATATATATAATTGTATATATTTAATATATAAGCTTTGGTTTGGAATTTAGTAAATGAATCAATTTTCTAATTTTAATATATATTTGGTAAATTTGAAATTTAATTTAAATTCAACATTTGGCTTTTCAAAGAAATTTAATAAATAATTATATGGTTTATACTTATGATAAATCTTATTTGTTTTAAAATTATTTTTAATTAGCTTAATATGAATTTAAATTAGATAAACATAAAAGCTTTGTTTTATTTTCTTTTTAAAATATTGCTTGAAATTATATATAAGAATTTAAAATACAATTTACAAATGATCTTAATATATTGAGTAATAGAAGTAAAGTATTATATCTTTTATAAATTATTTAATATTGTTTAATTTGTTATTTTTAAATAATAATTATAATACTTAGTTCTTATGGACATAAATAAATTTTGTAAGAAATAGGATTTGTTGTTTTTAATTTAGTAAAAGTTATATACGCATATATACATAACTTGATTTTTTTTTAAAATTAGGTTTTATAAATTGATTTAAATTTGAATTTAATGTTGTGAAATTCAAAGGAATAAATATTTAAAAATATTAGAATAAGCTTTTATCTATAAATTTTTGTTTCATTTCTCTTTAATAAATTAAAAAGGGAAGAAATTCATTTATATATATACATAAGAAATAATAAATTGAGATTTAAATTTTTTATAAACAATTTAAATTAAAATAAAATATTTAAAGAGACATGTGTAAATCTCTTAACACACTTTAATGACATGTGTTGAATCATAAAATAAATAAGGTGACAAACGTTAAAACTAAGAATCAAGTGTCCTAATTAATCTTTTGCATTTTCTTTTATTTTATTTAAATCATTTTGTGTTTATATAAACATTGCCCTCATTCTTATTTTCTTTTTCTATTCTTCTTCTTCAAAACATGAGAATCTTCAGTTGTAAAAAATAAAAATAAATATGAAACAATATTTCCCTCTAACCAAAATCAAACAAAAACTATTTGAAATTATCTCCACATACCAGAATTATAAACTCGTAACCTCTTCAATTTCATCAACCTGATCATCAATTCTGCAATTCATAAACCTGAAATCATTCTGCAATCTAAAAACCTGCATGCAACTACAAAGCTCAATCCATGCCTGCATTATTTTCTGGAAGTATGCATGTAGCTGTAAATCAAGCAAAGCATTTGCGGTAAAGTCAAGACTACAATTTTTTAAAAAAAAAAGCAAAACAAGAAGCAACTTGAAGTTTTCAGTTCAAAGCAATTCAGGTTCAACCTTTTCAAAAACAAAGGCTATGCTCATAAATTACTGGTGAGTAACACTTTTATTTAAAGCTCACTTAAGTAAATATAGTTGCTTGAATTTTTTCCCGTGGTAATCATGTTTTGTGTGGATATATATGATGTAATTCTTTGTACATATGCATGAGTTTTCTGAATAAATGCTTGCTGTTGGAAATGTGTTTTTGGCCTGTTCTAGAATTTAGATTTAAATCCAGATCAAAATCATGATCACATGATTCAAATCTTTGTTAAGGATTTAGATTTCAAATAAAATATAGTTGAGTAATATAAGTTTAAAGTTTAAATTTTATAAAAATAAAATAAAAAATAAAAACTTGTAATGTCTCTGAAAACACAAATACAACAGAACAAACTTTTGAAAGTAAGAATTAAATCATCCAGATTCTTTGATTTAAGATTATCAACCGATTACATAAACAAAGACTTGAATTTTAAAACTAAAATCAGAATATTTAGTTTGAATTTGATTGGGCATTACTGGTTTAATCAAAAATAGTGTTTTGGTATGATTCTGTCAATCTGAGTGGTTGGGGTGGCCAGTATCTTTTCTGGTAATGGAATGATGATCAAAGATTCAGGGAAAATTATTGGAAAATGGATTAATGCATTTAGGCAGTGGTGATTTAGGATAAAGCAAAGATTTAAAATATGTTTCAAACCTAATTTTAAATTATGAATTCAAGTTTTAATTTGAATCATAGTTGGAAATTAATAAGTTATTAAATTCAAATTTGTTTAAAATACTTTAAAGGGGTTTATTGTTTAAAAATGTTTTTAAAGAAATTTGAATTTAAATTGGAAATTTAAATGTAAATTTTTTTTAAACAAAGTTTAAACTGATTCAAATCTGATTTTGAATCTTTGTTTCAAAATAAATTTAATTTTTATAAATTTAAGTGTTTTAACAATTTTGAATGATAAAGTAAATTTTAAATGTTTTGAATTTAAAAAGAAATTTGTTTTAACTTTTGTAAAATTTCTTTTATAAGAGAAAGTATTCTTTACCACGTGATTTTAAAGTTTTAAATTGATTTTAAAACTTGTTGAAGTTAAATTATAATTTAATGATTTGTTATGCATTTAATTAATAGGGTAATTAAATGTATAATTTATTTATTTAATAAATCAATAGAATGAATAATTACTTAATGTAATTAAGGGTTTAATCTTAAAAGTTTAAGATTAATTATTCTTAGAAAAATTAACTTGTAATTTAAGATTCACTAATTAAATAAGATTTTATTTTTAATTAATGATTAATAATTAATTAATCAAATAATAAAGGATTAATTAACTTATAGTTAACACTTAGTTAATTAGACAATTAGGGGTTAATTAATGGGCTATTAATGATTAATTAACTTGTAATCAATAATGATTAAAATAAGTTAATTACTTTAGAAAATAATTAATGAATTGTTAATAGTTAATAAAGGTTATTAACTAAGGATTATTTAATAATTAATTAATGTGATTAATTTTTAATAATTAATTAGATTAGTTAATTTAAAGATAATTATTGTGTAATTTGTTAAGTATAATTACTTATGGAAGTAATTAAAGAATTAATCACTTATTGTAATTAATTGAGTTTAATTTGATTAGATTAAGTTAATTAATTCAGTTTAATTAATTTAGAATAATCATTTGATGATTTGTAAAGTATAATTACTTAATGTAATTAAATGAAGAGAAATTACTTAGGAAAGTAATTAATGGGTAATTACTGGATGTAATTAATTGAAGTGATTTAAGGATGAAAGTAATTTGAGTATAATTACTTTGTGAATTAATCATGGGATTAAATGGAGATAACTAATTAAGGAGTAATTTATTTATTTTGTGAAGTAATTAAGAGTAGTTAATTACTGAATAGGGTTAATCAAGTGTGATTAACAATTATGGTTTAAATAAAGATTAATTACTTAATGTAATTAACTTAAATAGAAATGTAATTAGAGATCATTAATTATTATAATTAATGATGTAATTAAGGATAGATTTAGAAATAATTAATAAATGAAGGAATTAATTAATTTAATTAAGTAAGGATCAATGTAATTAATTATAGTTAATTAATTAAGGAAGTAATTAAAGATTAATTACTGTATTTGGTTAAGTATAATTAATTTGAGAAATTAATTAGTGGATAATTATTTGAATATAATTAAAGGTTAATTAATGATGGATGATTAATTAAAATGAATAATTGATTGATGATTAATTAATTGATCGATAATTAATTAATAGTAAGGTAAGCAAGTTTGGTAATGATGAAGTAATTAATTTAATTCACTTTAAATTAATTAGAAATGATGTAATTAATTTAATTCATTTTAAATTAATTATATTTGGTGTGATTATTAATAATTGCTTATATATGAATGGATGATATGGATTGCCTGAATGGTTTGAATCTCAGATATGAGATATGTGATGTTGAGTGATATGGATGCATTGGTTGCATTGTGATGTTGATATGAATTATCTTTGATAATGATAATTGGATTATCTGTTGTGATGACTATCTATTGTGGTATGTGTATTATCTATCTGTGTATATAGATAATTGAATTGTTTTAAACCTTTAAAACAGCTTGGCCTTAATAGACACGTTTTGGATTTTGATGACACCAGGATCGGGTTTCAAGATTTGGATATCCGAAAACCACATCGATCCAAATTAACGATAGGTCGTGAATCTCATGTGAAGAGTGAAGACTTGAGGTGTAAGGACTATTCGTCAGTATAACTCTGAGGGTGATTCCGAGATGAGTTTGACGGGGTAGTACTTTCAAATTCGAGGTGAATATTCAAAGTGCAAGGGTTATCGTCGTTAACTCTGAGGGTGATTCCAAAAAGAGTGTAACGAGATAATGCCTTCGGTTTCGTTTGAACCCGGAACGAACTTGTATGGATTGAATGCTTTCAGAACATCGTCAGTTGGACCATGAGCATTCAAAGAGTTGTATTCTCTAAAGGTAATCGTAGCCTCAAGCCTCATCAACCGGGAATGGCTAAAACAGGGAAGGTGCTGCAAGGTTAAGTGGGTCGTGCCCAAGTAGGACGAGATTTTCCTCTGTCTAGAAGTCCCTTTTTATTTCGGCTATGTGGGCGGTTGGAACGTAAGCCAACTACTGGGTTGTCTTGTTTGGGACTGTCCAGTAAGGGATGGTTTCGGTCTTGTATTGCAGGGGATTAGGAGTGATCCTCGGTACGTTGATCTAGGCCACATACTGTGACGGGCGGTACCCCGGTAGCCCTGCCATTGATGGAATCCAAAATCCAATAAGTGCCAACGGTTTTGATTGTATTACCCACTTTTGTGGCTAGTAGCTGGAATTTAATAAATGTAACAATTTCGGCTATTTCATATTTACTTGAAAATCCTAGACCTATTATAATATCATTGGATTTCCTATCAAATGTTTTGGTTAGCGTAAGGTAAAAACTTTTCCATGTTTATGTGTGGGAAGTCTTACGTGATACCTTTCTTTTCAAAGGTTTTTCAAAGTTAAGCAACTTTAACCTATTACTCACACCAGACCCATGTATGACCCGAAGTTTATCTTCTGTTTTCTTAAACTCTTGGGTACTCAAATTTTTACGAGTAACCAAGGGATGCAGGTTAGCTTTTGATGAATTATGGAGGAGCAATGGAGCAGAAGGCTTCGGCGTTAGATATATAGTTCCCGCTGTGTGTTCTCTGTGTTGGTATTTCTTTGTTGAGTTGTAATAACTAGATAGATGTTTATAATTGTCTAGTATGTGATGTGTATTCTGTGTAACTCTGATTAGTGATGTATACTATGTAATATTTATGTTATTAATATAATTTATTTGTTCCACTGTTGAGATTCTGTTGTTGTTTCTTCTTTCTTCTCTTTCTTTTATCTTTTCTATCCCTTTCTTTCTTCAAGATGATGCGACTTTCTGTGGACAAAAAAGTCGGGTCGTCATAAGCGACATGTGGCTTATTGGTGGCGCACAAGATGTATTGCATACTTAAATGTGGTTCCATCGGTTCAAGAAGTAACGTGCGGCTTATTGGTAGCGCACTAGAAGATGGGACTTCCCAGCATTGTCGAGGAAATACCAGTACTTGGAAAGACAGAAAGTTTTTCGATGTTGCCGGGTCTACATTTAGACTTTTTAGGAATATAGAGTTTCTCAATGTTGCAAGGAGCAAAACCAAGGCTTTAGGAAATAGTAGGGTTCCCAATGTTGCTGAAGCAATACCGAGGCTTTTTGGATTATGGGCATTCTCGACGTTGTCGGAACAATGCCAGTTCTCAAAATACGTGGATCAGTTTTCCCCGTTGATTCGACGATTTGAGTTGATTTTCACCGTCGACTCGCGGTTTCATTTGTTCAAGAAGCTTACTTAGTAATAGATGGAAAGGAAAGGCATGTATTGCCAATTTACAATGCCCATATTGTCCCTAGATGGCTTATCTGTGAAAACTAAAAATACGTAGATAAACATTAAGTATAGTAGTGATGCATCGAATCATTGTTCCAAGCACTGGGAATTTGAATTCAATCGACCATCATCAACTTGAATGTTCCGTCTCTAAGTTTCTAGCCGATTGCAAAGGGTCGTTGCAAAGTGCTTCCATACTCGGGAAGATCCTTTTCAGGACGAGATCTCCCACTTCGAAGGTACGGTTTCCACTCTTTTCTAGTGAGCAGCAGTCCTAAGCTCAACTTCCTCCCTCTTCTCATCGATCTGGTCAATTGATTCGAATAGTAGTGCTCATTTTCTCTTTGATTGAAATTTCTTCTGCAATGAGTGGGGACTTCTAGTTCCAATGGTGTCATAGCTTTTGAACCATATGCTAAAGCAAAGGGAGAGTGTCCAATCGTGGATTTGTGTATTGTTCTGTATGCCCATAGTGCAAGCGGAAGCTCATCAACCAGATTTCCTTTGGCTTTCATTGACCTCTTCTTTATGAAGGATTTGATGATTTTGTTCACTATCTCCACTTCCTTATTTGCCCGTGGATGCACTGCTGTGGAAAAGTTTTTCTCAATCCTGTAATGCTTGTTGAACTCCATGAATTAGGCACTCTTGAACTGAGTCCCATTGTTTGCGATAATTTTCTATGGCATTCCAAAACCGAAAATAATGTTTTTAGTTACAAAGTTAATCACTTTTTTATTAGTAATTGCGACAAGCGATTTTGCTTCGGCCAATTTTGTAAAGTACTCAACTTCAACGATGGCTTATTTTTCTCCTCCTTTTGCTATTGGCAACATGCCGATTGGATCAATCCTCCAGATTGCAAATAGCCATTGGCTGACCATTTGCATAAGTTTTATAGACAGGGTTCGTGAAATCTTCACAAATCTCTGGCACCGATCGAATTGTTTGGAATAGTTTTTTGCATCCTGGTTTATTGTTGGCTAGAAGTATCCATAATGAGAGCCTTTTTGGCCAATATTTGGCCCCAGTATGGTCACCGCAACCGCCTTTGTGATTCTCCATAAATTCTTAGCTTCATTTTTTTTCACACACCTGAGTAAGGGAGCAAAGAACCCTCTATGCTACAGTACTCCATCCTGCATTACAAATCATGATGCCTTCTAAAGGAGCTTCTTTCGTTCATTCCAGTATCTTGGGAGTATCCAGAGTAGGTAGTCCTTGATCGACGTTATCCGTGATACCTCCTATTCTACGGTTTCTAGAATAAAGTCGACATCCATTTAATCTATGTTGAGAGTCGATAATACTTCCACTAGAACGAGTCCTAGCGACTATGGACTATGCGTCTATGGAACTAGCCAGTTTGGCCAAGTGATCGGCCCTTACATTATGTTCCCTGGGAATATGAGTTATCATGTAGTGTTCGATATCGTTGAGCAATTCCATGCTTTCGACAGGTAAGGGGCGAGGCTTGCATCCTTGGCCTGATATTCTCGTTTCACTTAACAAACGACTAACTGAGAGTCACTGTATATATGAAGAGCTTTAATTCCTAGTTCCTTCACAATCTTCAACCCTACTATTAGTGCCACGTACTTCACCTCGTGGTTAATAGTAGGGAATTCTAATATTGGAGCATAACAAATCACTGTTCTTTGGGAGTTTCAAGCATGGCTCCCGCTCCTAAGTAGAATTCTTAAAGCACTCGATGAACAAATTAACACAAAATTCTACTTCAATGATTATTTTAAATATTTACATACATACATACATATATACATATATATATGTGTGTGTATGTATACATGTCATTAAAATATTTTCTAATACCTCATACATACACATATACTTTGTCAAAAAGATTTCTAGCTGAAACAGAAGCTTGCATTTGTTAAGAATGTTTACCATTAATCTTTATGTTCACATTAAAATAATATTTCGCTTACAACCGTACATACATCACACTCATACATCCATGTATACTTAAAGTAAACATCCAATTAAAATCCATGTCTCGTTTTTAATTAATTAATTAATTACACATATCCTCAAGAAATTTATGACTATAATCAACAAATCACTCATTGGTAACAATACAAGTAAACACCCATCGATTATCCATTTATATCAACAAGCAAGCATCTACTTTTTTAAGAATATCTAAGTTATATATATATATATACATTATTATTTTCTTTTATAAAATTCCTTAATTTCCTTGTAGTTTTGGTAAAAGAAAAACCACTATTTTTAATAATCTTGGCTTCATCCAAACGTTTGTGGATTCACAGCTTTGAACGAATGCTTCTACTCAATCGCACACTCTAAACTAAGCCCAAACAATATATTGATTTATTTAACTACTAGCACAACACATCAATCAAAACAAAAAAAACACTTAATGAAAGGCAGATTATATACTTTCACTATGCCACCCTGATCAAAACGGGTTCTTTCATATCATACTCGCACCATCACAACTTTTTAATATGATGTATCTAATGTGCGAGATTCAAATTACGACCTTCTAAAGCTTCTCTAAACAAGAAATTCCATTTTTACTTCAAAGCTATAAAGAGGTATAATATTCCTCATCAATACCAGCACTGCTGGTTGGACTAACTACTACTACTACCTTCACAACCTCTATAAATTTCTCTACATCACACACTGAGATTTACACTTAAAAAGTGGTAGAAGAAACATATTATAGAGTACAAAAATACAAATACATCCTCATATGATTACCCCAGTAATCATTGTATACTCTTACTATTACTTAAGTATATACAATGGTGTACAACATACCCATAGGGACTAGGACCCTAAATCTAATATAAGCCAAGACTCGTATCTCTTATACTTTTTATTGTTCTAAACCTGGTCTGATACCAAATATATCAACTTACCTCTATATCCATACTACCAAAGAGTACCACTGGATAATACTATATGAAAATAGGAGAATGAGACATTATTGGGCTATCACATGTAAATATTTCCTTAGGCTAATTAAGGTACGTATTTTAAAATTATATATTACCCACCCATATGTATTTGGTATTGGCATAAAGCAATAAAAATGTGCATTTCCAGAATAGAACAATACACAATATAAAATAAATCACAGAGATCACAGAGTCATCAATGTAGCGAAAGCATATAACATAAAATATACACAAGTCGAATGGGTCTGTGAAAATAGTCAAATGCCCACTATCATTGAAAATATACATACAATGTCCAATATATACATCTTTGCAACACATGTGCACATGTAGCTACAAATATACAAAATGATACTAAACTCTATAATATGCAACTATTCTCCTCCATAACCAACAATATAAAGCCGGTTACTTCGTCTCTGAACATATAATGTCTCAAATTAACCCGAGTATTCTATGAATAACACACTGGCCAAACTATGTCTAGAATTTTAACGTCAATGTATTCAAACTAATAGCATGGTATATGTAACGACCCCAAATTTTTATTAATTAAAATTTGAATATTTAATTAATTTTAAATATTAATAAGTGAATTTATAAGTCGAATAAATTTTATTTTGAATAATTGGATTTAATTGGATAATTAAATCGATAATTTAATATGTTAAATTATGGAAATAATTAAAATTTGGGTTAAATATGATTGAAAATGATTTGTAAAATTTTATTTTATCATATTGAAGTTAGAATGATGTTATAGAACTTTTAAAATTGAATTTAAAGTTTATTTGTGAAAATTGAATATTTTAATATTTAATCGACTAGTGAAATTAGCCATTTTTCGAACAGTCTCAGAATTGGACGAAACTAGTTCCATTGGATCCGTAATAGTTTATTATTATCGGATTTCAATTTTTGTAGCAATCGGAGTTATCGTTTGATCGTGGCAGCTCGAAACGCATCGAAATTGTTTTAATATTAATTTGACGAGTTAAAATAGCCATTTTTCAAACTGTCTCGGATTTTGACGAAACCAGTTTCATTGGATCCATAATGTGATATTATTGTAAGGTTTCAAATTTCATGTCAATCGGATTTACCGTTTGTCCGGTGCAAGCTAAAACGTCTAGAAAATCGTTTAATCGTTTTAATTTTAAATCGAACGTTTATTGCCATAATCGAATTAGCTTCCGAAACCTGTTCCATTGTGTCCGGAACGCGGGATAAACCCCAGAAACGCCGGTCACCATGCGTAAATCGGAGTTTTGAAAAGTCGAATGAATAGTGTCGTTCAAACTTCTATAAATAGACCATCCTCTCCACAAATAAAATAAATAAATTATATTAGGGTTTTAAAAACCCTAGCCGCCAGTAACTAAACCAATGGCCGAAACTCTACCGCCTTCTCCCTCGTTTTTCTTCACATCCTCTCTCCTTTAGCAAAAATCATCAACATGAAAGTTGTAGAGCGTGAGGAGCTCTACACATCTAACGGTGGAATTTCGTTGAAACGGCTTGGATTCGCGAAAATTGGGCGATGAAGCAGCGACGTTCGAACGCAATTTTATCAAGTTGCGTGCGACCGAGCTTGGCCATGCCTTGGCCGAGGGTGGTGTTCGTGGAGGCGCGCGACGTGGTGGTGCCTGATCGTGGTGGAAGCGAGTGTGGTGGGTGCGGCTATGGAAGGTTTCGAACGTGTTGGGTTCGAACGAACCTGTAGAGGAGATCGCGTGAGTGATGAGGGAGAAGGAACGTGCGGTCATTATGAAGGTGATAGTGGATCCAAGGGCTTAGAATAGATGAAGGTTAAAATTATAAAGAAAAGTTGTAAATTGTTTATATAAAATTCGTGAAACTTTGAAAAATCATATCGTTTTCATACGAGGTCGAAAACGCGCGAAACTAGTTGCGTTGGAATCGTATGGACGAGCACTACGTTATGGAGTTGGATTGGAGTCGTTTGGAGTTAGTGAGAATTTCGAGTAAAATTAAACGTTCGTTTAATTTTATTCGAAATAAATCGCTAAAAACGAAATTGAAATCAAGGTGAGAACTTCTCACTCAATCGAATCGATTTCGATTTTAATTTTAAATAGTTATATTTAAAATTCTTGAATGTATGTTTGAATGATGATTGTTATCTATTGATTGTTAAAATAGACATTATGCGCCGTTAGTAAGCGGATGTTATTTATTAAAAACATATACCGCGAATATTTCATAAACAGTGAAATTGGTATTATTTATGTACTTGGATTTGATTTTCCCGCAGTATATAGCGGATGAGACCCTATTGCGCCGTCTATTAAGCGGATAATATTTTAAATCCCATATACCGCGATAATTCCGTACGGGAGCAGAATTGGTATTGTGCTAACATCTTTGGATGCAGGAAAACAGGTTGGAGGGATCCAACTGGATTCCTCAACAGTATTTATTTGATTATGGATATTTTGATATTCGTTGATTATCATATACGATATATGATGTCGTTGTTGTCGTGATTGACTATTTGGTATGTAGCATCATTGGGCCAAATTTTGGAATTTTAAAATGATTTTTAAAGTGATTTTTGAAAGTATACGTTTATAAAATATTTTTGGAATTGATTCATTTTAAATAAATAAATGTTATAAATTTTAATGTTATAAAAATTAGGATTTTTGAGAAAAATAGTTAAAAGTTGATTTTTGAAAATATGGGGTTAATGATTTTATAAAATGGTTTAAATCGGGATTTTTGAATTTATTGTGAAAAGTTAAAAAAATAGGATTTATAAAAATTTAATTATTTTATAAATCAAAATGATGAAACTATAAAGGAGTTTAAAGACGTTTTGAAATAATAATATAAATTGATTTATATAAGGGATTTATAAATTGATAATTTATAAATT